>JAQJVK010000006.1:5956250-7405000 GCA_035578135.1 Flexamia atlantica | reverse complement strand
CCATGTTATTCTAATGGAGCTTACCAAAACATGTCAAATCTCGCTTTGTTGGATTGAAATATGTTGTTTTGCACTTGAAATTCGCTGAGTATGCAGGTCTGCTGCAACTGGGGTATTTAACTTTAAATTAGAAATTACGTTCGGTGTAAACCAAGAAGGATATTTTGAGCGGCGATTTTTCTTTAAAGGACAGTTTTTTCTTAAAATTGAATAAACTTCATTGTAAAAATAATCTACAGCTACATCGACATTATTAATTGTGTACAAGTGAGACCAATCTGTGTTTGCAAAATCTCGATAAATTTGTAAGAAGTCCGCTCTGCGATAACAGAATCCAGTTGCGTCCGATGACCTTGAGCGATAAGATAACGGGGCTGACCAGAGCACCTCGCCACCAGAGATCGCTGCTCGCCACCAATGCCGGATGATAAGAATCTTCTACAACTAACGGATTATAACAACATAACACTTCTACACAGTCAATGATGGAAATAATCAAATCCAATGTTTTATTATTTTGGAAATTGCGAACATTATTTTTTAGGAAAAAAGCATTTAGGTTTAAAAATTGCAACAGCTCCTTACACAATACATCCCCTTGTAACAGGTCATAATCATTGCCAAAGACTTGAATATTAAAATCCCCAATAATAATTATTTGTGACTTAAAATTTTTGCACGCATTAATCTCATGAATCTTATCAAAGAAATTCTGAAAGACAAGCAAAGGAGATCTTGGTTTGAAATATACCACACAAATATAAATGTTATTGCCTTTGATATTTGGAATTTTTACCCAAACACAATCACAGCCTGGTATATTACTGTCCAAATCATCTAGTCTACAGCATTTGATGTCGTTCGGTAGAGCTAACAGGACCCACCTCCTCCTGACATGCCACATTCTAAGAGATCCCTATCTTTACTGAATACATTTAAATTACTTGGGAAAACGTCTGATGAATTTAAGTCCGACTGTAGATTTGTTGTTAATGCAATTATCTGACTATCGAAACATAAAACATTTGTAAACACGGAATCTAATTTGGTTCTCAATCCTTGAACGTTCTGATAATAATACATACTGAGCTCACTTAACTCACACGACATCTATAAATAATTTAATAAATACAATAAATCCCCATAATAATTTAATAACATCTATAGATAATTTAAATATATTGTAATAAATATACTTAACAATAAATAGTATAACAAAGTTAATAATTATAAAAAAAACATACATCAAAAACATATTCCCATGCAAAATATTTTTACCCTTATTATTTTTTATTATTTCTACTAAAAGTTTTTAAGTCAAATAAATCAAGACTCAAGACAAATGTAATGTAAGAAATGGTAACCTACTATGGATAACTTTCAATGTACTGTAGATGGCAAAGACATGTTTATTTACGTTCTAGTTATTGTATTAAAATAAAATGTCTTTGCCATCTACAGTACATTGAAAGTTATCCATAGTAGGTTACCATTTCTTACATTACATTCGTCTTGAGTCTTGATTTATTTGACCTAAAAACTTTTAGTATAAATATTTAAAAATAATAAGGGTCAAAATATTTTGCATGGGAATATGTTTGTAATGTATGGTTTTTATAATTATTAACTTTGTTATACTATTTATTGTTAAGTATATTTATAAACATCCAAATTTTTAGAGACAAAAATACTACAAATAAACTGATCAACAACAATCTATCTATAACTAGAAAATTAACATACCTATTGCGACTTTGCATTACAATTTGATTTTCTTGGAGACCAATAATTTAAATATCCCAAACAAATTATAGATTTTGAAGATCGCTCATTGAGGAAATCCTTATCGCCGGTGCTTTGCCCTTCTCCTTCCGAACGTAGATGTTACAATTGACCCTCCCCTCACTTGGCTGTAGTTCTTCATCTCCTTGGCCGCCTCCTTCTCCATGGAATCTTTTATCAAATGCAGTAATGAAATAGAAATTCTTTAGAACCTAATGTTCATATTTTGTGTTCCATATTGAAAGATTTGCCGCCCCATTTCTGACAAACTGTCCAAATATATCTGTCATATGAGATTTGTTATGAAATGTTGTGGTATTGAGTAGTGCTCGCAGACGACGGTCGTCAGAGGCGCTGCTACAGGAACTGCTCGACATCCAGGAGGAGCGACAGTCGCGAGCAGACAACGACAACCCTCGCTGGATATCCGACAGTGAATAATCTCTCGCTAGCGGTCGTAGACGACGGTCGTCAGAGGTCCTACTGCAGGAACTGCTCGACAGCCAGGAGGAGCAACAGTCGCCAGCAGACGACGGCAATCCTCGCTGGATATCCGACAATGAATAATCTCTCACTGTATGTTGAGTAGTGGTCGCAGACGACGGTCGTCAGAGGTCCTACTGCAGGAACTGCTCGACAGCCAGGAGGAGCGACAGTCGCGAGCAGACGACGACAATCCTCGCTGGATATCCGACAATGAATAATCTCTCACTGTATGTTGAGTAGTGGTCGCAGACGACGGTCGTCAGAGGTGCTGCTGCAGGAACTGTTCGACAGCCAGGAGGAGCGATAGTCGCCAGCAGACGACGACAACCCTCGCTGGATATCCGACAGTGAATAATCTCTTACTGTATGTTGAGTAGCGGTCGCAGACGACGGTCGTCAGAGGTGCTGCTGCAGGAACTGCTCGACAGCCAGGAGGAGCGATAGTCGCCAGCAGACGACGACAACCCTCGCTGGATATCCGACAGTGAATAATCTCTCGCTGTATGTTGAGTAGCGGTCGTAGACGACGGTCGTCAGAGGTCCTACTGCAGGAACTGCTCGACAGCCAGGAGGAGCGACAGTCGCGAGCAGACGACGACTATCCTCGCTGGATATCCGACAATGAATAATCTCTCATGTATGTTGAGTAGCGGTCGTAGACGACGGTCGTCAGAGGTCCTACTGCAGGAACTGCTCGACAGCCAGGAGGAGCAACAGTCGCGAGCAGACGACGGCAATCCTCGCTGGATATCCGTCAATGAATAATCTCTCACTGTATGTTGAGTAGTGGTCGCAGACGACGGTCGTCAGAGGTGCTGCTGCAGGAACTGTTCGACAGCCAGGAGGAGCGATAGTCGCCAGCAGACGACGACAACCCTCGCTGGATATCCGACAGTGAATAATCTCTTACTGTATGTTGAGTAGCGGTCGCAGACGACGGTCGTCAGAGGTGCTGCTGCAGGAACTGCTCGACAGCCAGGAGGAGCGATAGTCGCCAGCAGACGACGACAACCCTCGCTGGATATCCGACAATGAATAATCTCTTACTGTATGTTGAGTAGCGGTCGCAGACGACGGTCGTCAGAGGTGCTGCTGCAGGAACTGCTCGACAGCCAGGAGGAGCGATAGTCGCGAGCAGACGACGACAACCCTCGCTGGATATCCGACAGTGAATAATCTCTCGCTGTATGTTGAGTAGCGGTCGTAGACGACGGTCGTCAGAGGACCTACTGCAGGAACTACTAGACAGCCAGGAGGAGCGACAGTCGCGAGCATACGACGACAACCCTCGCTGGATATCCGACAATGAATAATCTCTCACGGTGTGTACTGTTCACGCTCTCTTTCTATTATTTTTGTTTAAGATTACACATAAAATGTAAAGAATAGTTAATTTTTCAAAATGAGTTCAAAATCACCGAAAGGGATTTCAAAACTTAACCACCCAAAAATCACATTTTAGGGACAGGGACAGATATGACATAAAACTTATTTTTTGTTATTGTTAGAATTTATGAGGTGCCTCGTATGCAAAATATCTTTGGCAAGTATGCAGTTTACGGTACTCCTCCCGAAATTGAATTTTTTTTCAAAATGTAGTAAATAACGCCCTGATTCCGGAAATGATAGTTTTTCCGCGGGAAACGTCGGAAAATCGTAAAAACAAAAAAGAATTTTTTGCTCGGAAATGGGTCATGTGGGTACTTTAATTATTCGGGAGAATGATCTGAACAAGGATATGCAAGAATTTTCAAGATCCAATGTCGGAAAAGTCATAGATTTGCACAAAAGGGGTTAGTTTTAGGTGAGTTACGTTAAACTGTCGGATTTATTGTTAGGTTTGGTTAGATTAGGTATGGATTGATTAGGTTAGATCAGGTTTGGTTAGGTTATATTGGATTTGGTTAGGTTGTATTAGGTTTGGTTAAGTTAAATTAGATTTGGTATCGTTAGATTAGAATATCACATTCTTACTTTACCAACCATATCCTTGCCTAACTTAAGGTTTTAAACCAAACCTAATGTAACCTAAAATAATGACACTTATCATAACCTAACAAAACCTAACCAAACCTAACCAAACCAAATACAACCTAAACTAACATAACATAACCAATCCCTATCTAATTTATTCCAGCCAAATCCATCTTAAAATAGCTTAAACAAAAGTCGGTTTATCAATTTTTTATGATTTTTGGCTTTATCTCGACTATTGTACGTCAGATCATGAAAATTATTGCAAAATGTTGTTCAGCGTGCAATTTCCTTTAATTTGAGTACCCACATGACATGTTTTAGACAAAGTTTGTTTTTGGCTTTTCCGACGCTTTTCCGGCCGTATCTCCGTTAATATCCGTCGGATCTTAAAAATTCTTGCATATTCTCGTTCAGCTCATTCTCGTTCCCGATTAATTTGAGTACCCACATGACCTATGTCCATAAATAAAATGTTCCCAGTTTTTCCGATTTTCCGGCATTTTCCGACGTTTTCCGCGGAAAAAAATATCATTTCCGGAATCAGGGCATTAGTTCCTACATTTTGAAAAAAAATTCAATTTCAGGAGGAGTACTGTAAACTGCATAATTACCGGATAGGATAGCAAATTTAATTTAATTCATATCTTATGTATATATTAATTTTTCTTGTTTCTTTTCATTTCATCAAAAACAAATCTGATGCGGTACGTCTTGATTATTTTATTATTTGAGAAGGTCACGATAATTTTGGAATAATGCAAATAAATCTATCCAGCAATTAAAAAGTTAGTGAATAAAAACTAATTTTGTTTTCTCCCACACGCTTTTTTATTGTTTTAACAGAAAAACTTAACTAAAACATAATTTATTCTGTCCACTTTTAGTTGCCCCTTTGTCTAAATATCTTTGGATTCTCTTCCAAACTTTGTAAATTAGTGTTCTCTATTTTTCAAATGTTAACATATACACGAAGATTGTAAGGTTTAATGTCTTTTAATATGGCGCCTTAAATGGTTTTTAAATTGTATTTTAAAACACCATTTTGTCTTACTAATTGTATCTGTTGCAGGAGTCCCAATGTTCGTGTTGTGTTTTCACTGCATGTGTCTGGCTCAGCCAGTATCAATTGAGGACTCTTGAAAATGTTTTCTTCTTTGTGTTTATGTATAGCTTATTAAATAATAATATATTTCTGGTTTCTTGTTCGTTGTACATTTTTGGCTCATCCACAACCTTTATATTGACATATAGACTAACTATTTCTTAGAAAAAGAAGGTGTTTCATTAAGTTGAAATAGGCTTAACAACTATTTATTAAATAATTACAAAAGGAAATCACAAAAAAAATCTAGAAACTATGAAATAATGTAACATCTTTTTCAATAGTTGTAGACTTTAAAACAACATAATAAGCAAAACGGCAAATATATGTATTTATATATTTGTTCCCAAGTAAATGTTGCCCCATGGAGGAATATAATACTACATTCATCATTGTTTGGACTCTTATATGCTTGGGCGTCCATCTTACTTTTTCAAGGGGGGCTCAATTAGGATGATCAGTCGTTGGGAGGGAGGGTACGTACAACTATGGAACGAGTCTAGAAAGTATATACTACCCTCCAGTAAACAAAGAGGTTTGAGAGTCCCTGGGAATCTTATGAAGATTAGAACTGTAAACAGTGGCCAACTGGGCTTGATGATCCCATAGGGCTATGAGCCGCACAAAGTGCAAGATAAGGTGTACATAGTTAATTGTAGAGATACTTAAAACTAACTGGAATAACCCCTTTTCTTATAAGTTTATTTTAAGTTTACCGTCATCTAGTAAATGAACAAGAAAAAATTACAGAATAACACTAAACTCTCTGAAAACAATTATAAGAAGCCGCACAGAAAGCTTGGCCTAGCAGGGCCTTATGGTCTATAAATCCGGCATTGACTGTAAACGTACACTTTTAGGCAATCAGAACATATACAAATTGCTAGGACCTGAGACTCCAACTCCAAGTTGACCTTCTACATCTTCAACTGGAGCAGCCCTGGACCTTCGCTTCAGCCATCAGACACCCCGAGGCCTACAGAAGGCTGATGGCAACCTGGAAGGAGATGTACCAGAGACGAGGTGTGTAGATGAGAGGGGAGATCATCAGCTTCAGGACCATACAAGACACCAATCCCAATGACGACACCAACTCCGATGACGACACCAATCCCAATGACAACACCAACTCCGATGACGACACCAATCCCAATGACAACACCAATTCCAATGACGACACCAATTCCAATGACGACACCAATTCCAATGACGACACCAATTCCGACTTAGACGACACACCGGAATGGACGGCCTTCTGATGGGCATGTGATGGAGCTGCAGCCTTCAAACCTACTGAACAGAACCTGAAAAAGAAAGTGAACTAACTTTGAAGATAACTTACCTGCTGCAATGAACTCCAAAAACATCCCAATCAATAATATAAAAAAAAATTAAAAACCACAGTGGACTTTGCTGCCGTGAGTCCCCTGGCGATCCGACACTGCTGGAAATGGAAAGAAACGAAGATTAGGTTAAGAGTAATGGGAGAGAGGGAGGAAGAGGGGAGAGAGAAGGAAAGTAAAAGAAAATGTAGATTAGGTTAATTCAAAACAAAACAAAAAATGAAAGTTAAGCCACCCATAGAAAAGATAAGGAAAGGATAGATATGGACAGAAAAGATAATCCCAAGGGGTATCGAAAGATAGGTACTGGGACAAGGCTGCGAAAGAAATGGAAAAAATATATATACAAATTGCTATCATTGTAGCCTAACTGCCTTACTGTTCTAAAAAGTATGCAATTTTTATTGAACTCATTTATGCAGACTATTTTGGTTGGGTTGTCACAAAATCAAATATTAAAAAATTGTTTGAATCCTGCAGGCATAAATTTATCTAATTAACAAATCAACCTCTAGAAAATGCTATAAATCTAAAAATCCTCTGCTACATCCTTCAGGCAAAGATGAAATAATATTAATAATCTATATTGAAAAAAGAATTTCTGGGATTTTATCCAGAGCAAATCGACCCTTAAAAATATATTTGTCTAATTATTTGGTATTAATAAAAGCTATTATTCTCTAGACGTGCCTTTTGTTGGTTTGGAAAGTGTCACGTAAAAGGCCTTCATACAGGGGGCTTTTGAAATTTCAGCAAAAGTGCTACTCTCTGTTGTGAAACCTGTAAACTTTTTCCAATTTTCATATGTTATAGGTTTTAACAAAACAGATGGTAAAGATTTTTCAATAGTCATGTAGTTGTAGCACAGAATTCAGGGCTAGCAAAAGTCATTAATGTTTAGGGCCTATCACATTCTAATTTAAGATTTCTTAAAATTAATACATTTTTATAAGATAAGATAACAGAAAATAATCTATTCTCACCATAAGGATGAGTATCTACTATCTACTCCATTGAAACTAAGACCAGTCTGGTAAA
The DNA here is from genome assembly GCA_035578135.1 of Flexamia atlantica. Classification (NCBI taxonomy): domain Eukaryota; kingdom Metazoa; phylum Arthropoda; class Insecta; order Hemiptera; family Cicadellidae; genus Flexamia; species Flexamia atlantica. The sequence continues at coordinate 7,397,272 of JAQJVK010000006.1, read as the reverse complement.
ATTTTAATTTCCATTATTTCTTTCTAAACAATTAAAAATTAAAAAAGAAACGTGACTTAAAAGGTGCTCTAGAGGTGGGACTTACTATAACAAACTACCTATATTGATGCTTGTTTCAAAATCAGGGTAAACCCCATCGCATATAAGCATGTAAGGCCAAATTACCAATCACGGGCAAATGATCCGAGCAAATCTTCAGCAAGATGCAGACTGGTTAAGTTTCTAGAATATGGTTGAACCCCTAAAATCCTTGTAAAATGAGAACTGTGTGATTCTTTTTCAGAATTATTTTACTTTGAAAATACTACCCAAATTATATTGTAGTAATAAAGGTGTTTTATCTCTAGCCAAATGACTACTTTAGAGAAATCTAAGATGTGTAAGTTTAGGGAATGTAAAACACAATAAATTTCTTTTTCACAGCACAAATCTTTGAAATTTTTGAATATACATAAAAACAAAAATGACAAACTGAAAATGGCAAAGTCTTGGCCTATTTCATAGTATTTTCTGTAATCCTTACTTTATATTGTTTTTAATAAAATGAAACTATAAAAACCTCTTAAAATACCACATTTTATTGGATAATAGATGATAAATAGAAGGTAATAGATATATACCTTATGCTTATATGAGTGAGCGACGACATTACATCAGCCTCTCCAGCTATATTTTGGACATTCAAAGTGGAAAAGAATGATTTATATGCTATTTAAGAGGGGGCTCCAGTCCCGCCCGACTACCTGCTTCTCCCATAAGACCTATGTTAAATTTCAAATTCGTTAAAGCGTCAACCGCTCAATCAAAATCGTTGATTTGTAGCTCATTTGAAAGAACAAAAAATTATCTAGCGATTCCAGTGGGCAGACTTTTGATTTGTTGTTAAAATATCACAAAAAATGAGATTTTTGGAATTTTTTATAAATTATTTTAATGTGATATCAAAATTCTGCTCACTGAAATCGCTAGATAATTTTTCGTTTTTTTTAAATGAGCTAAGAATTAACAACTTTGGTTCAGCGGTTGAGGCTCTACTGAATTTGAAAGTTAACATTGGCCTATGAGTTAACATTGGAGTATGATAATTTATGTGGACTAATTATATTTTCAAAAGATGTAGGTAATTAAAACCAAAATTAAAACTGTTCGATTCGAAAAATATTTAAAAGGTTCAATAGTGAAGATTAACATTGGTTACTTTAACAAAGACATTGTGATTACTTTAACATATATTTTATAGCGATAGCCCAACATGCCCAGAAAGTTACAGCATGTGTCCAAAGAGCTTTGGGCACTTCATGAAGTGTCCAGTTTCGTTGGGCACATGCTGTAATTTTTATTCAAATAATCGAGTTTCACTATGTGCCCAGGCGCTCTGGGAACTTCATGAAGTGCCCTGCCAGCGTTTGTTCACTTCATGAAATGCCCAATTACAGCCCAATTATGGCTTTGCTGAAACACTTGGTTTACTCTATTCAGCTGCTTATTACAATTGGCCCAGTCAGTAGTTTAGGAGGAGCTATAATCACAAAAAAAACGCCTAGCTTATTTAATAAGTAATAGATATATGGTATACCTTTGTCAAAGTACTGTTGAAATCAACCGATTATTTTAAGGTTAAAAAAGTAATAATCAAACATACGCCGAAACTTTACCCATCTGCACTTTAGGCAAAGTGAGTTAGCTCAAGTGATTTGTTGACAAAATTCATCAGTTGTTAGTGAAGAAAGATTGAAAATGTTTTAAACTGGAAGCTGAAACTTCAACACTGAAAGAAACATAAACAATAAACCATACATTTTGAACTTATTTTTTTGTATTGAAGATAATACATTGCATGGAATATATACTTAGCTCATTGCCGAACAGGCCACAGCAAAAAAATTATCTTTTGGTTCTACAGCACAATTCTAAAACATTGTGGCTCTACAAAATATCACATATAATAAATTTGTATTTGTAATTAAAGGATTTTAATATATGGCGATATGAACCAACAATGTAAAATATCCATTATTATTATGTTACATTTATCAGAATTATGGAATCAGTTTGATAAAAAAAGATGGTTTTAAAGAAACAATCAACATCCCTTGATTCCATTTATTTTTTTATTGACAGTCACTGTAGGCTGCCTTAAAAGGAAAGGAAAGGATAGGATTGATTTTTCAAACTACACACAATAGAATTTTTCTGGACAACTACCAAGTACCAAGTGAAAAATAATATTCAACTGTGTTCCATTATACATATACAGGGAGAAAATAAAGTGTTCTCGCTACTTGAATGAAATGAAGAGATTACAAATTGCTTCTAAAAAGGAAAGATAAAAGTACATTAAGTTGAGTCTCTACCATCTACAGTACTAACTGACATCTAAATGGAGTGCGACTGGACATTACATTGGAATTGTGATTTTTATTAGTAGTGGATGGGTAAAATATCAAATTTTAGAGATGGTGATAGGAAGAGAGGGGAGGAGGGAAGAAGAGAATGAAGGAGAAAAGAAGGGAAGAGAGAAGAAGGTAGAAAGTAAGGGAAGGAGAAAACTCTGAGCTACAGGAGCTATTATAAGCTATGGGGTTTGTATTCCTATTTATACTAGGGGGTTTAAAAGGAATTATTCTATCAAAATCATCAATTGACATTGTTAGGGGCATAAGAAATGTGTCTAAAGAACAGAATGTTTCCTAGAACTGACACATTTTCCATGGAAACAATACAATATAACCAAAGAGGTACCGAAAGCAAAAGAGAAAGAGTCATTCTTAGACTCCTTTTTCTATCTCACCTCTGGCTTATATTTATGACATGGTTTATATTCTGGATTAGTCATTAGTACTTCAATAAGATTCCATGTTTATTTTTTTTAAGACTGAACGGGTTATTGCTTCAGAGAAAGTAAAAATTCAGTCATCCAACTAGTTTCTCCCATAAACTGGATATCCCATAAATAGGATAAACTGATTGGAGGACTGAATTTTTACTTTTCTCTGAAGCAATACTCCGTTCAGTCTTAACCCTTCTAGTGCCGGAGCAAACAATTAATGTAGGTACATAAAGTGCCGGACCTTTTTTCATTGTTACCTGCAAGAAGTGCCAGGCCTTTTTAGCAAAAATGTAAGCGTTTGGGAAAAAAATTCACTAAAAATTTATTTATTAACATTTTTAACAAATATTTTTTTTGTTTCTAAATACATGTATTATTTAGAACTGAGACGAATTTCATGTTTTCGGTACAAATAAATAAATGTTAATAAAATAATCAAAAATTTGCATCATATTCATTTTTTATGTTTACACTAAAAAAAACATATTTAGGTTTGCACTAAATACTCTGATGCAATTTTTATTAGTTTTGTGTGAAACTACGTAAAAAACGAGTAAAAATCATGTATAAAACATCAATTTACAGTAAGAGATTATGAATTGACAAAATAAAAAGATAACCTTGCAAAAATGCAGAGTTGAACAACGTCACTAAGCAACCTACTTCAAACAGTATTCATATTCCATATTTACACTAGAAACATCATTTAACATTTAAAATGATCCACAATATCAAAATACAAACTATGTTTCAATAATAACCCTGTAGGTAAAACAAAAACATGGCCTAAAAATTACACAAACGAAGTTGCATCTTTGCCATACGGAATGCATGGTTTATTTATCTACTAACAACTGTTTGCATTTCAGTATGTCATTTCAGCTACCCATAAAGACAGTTCAGGAGAAAAGTGACATGAAACGAAAGACTGGTTTGTACAAAGGCGTTTGGCACAAATTCCAGCCAGTAAAAGTGAAAAAATATATTTTATTTGTATAAAAATGTAAAAGTCCCCCTCAGCGATCCCAGTATTTAATGCAGTTGGACCCATCGTCGCTCTGAGCGATCCTCGCTACTAGCGGTACCTAGTCTGCGCGTCGCTCTGAGCGGTCCTCGGCACTAAAAGGGTTAAAAAAAAAACATGGAATCTTATTAAAGTACTAATGACTAATCCAGAACTTAAACTGTTTCATAAATATATGCCAGAGGTGAGTTAAAAAAAAGGAGTCCAAGAATGACTCTTTCTCTTTTACTTTCGGTTCCCGTTTGGTTATATTGTATTATGTTTCCATGGAAAATGTGTCTGTTCTAGAGGTTAAAATACCTTACTCTGTCAGAGATCAAGTGTCAACTGATTAGCCAGCGGCTCATCGGTTGACACTTGATCTCTGACGGAATAAGGTATTTCAACCTCTAAAATAAATTCAAATAGTGATCGGAGGCAATAACCAACAAAAATGTAAATGTATCCTATAAGAAACGTATTTATAAACAACGCATTGGTGTCTGAAAAGGTCATTTTCAAAATTAGCTATTTCTATTTCTCAATTTGAAAATTGGTAGAATTTTGGACCACTGGCGATCTCTAGCTTTAATAGATGTAAGCTGGCAAATATTTTTAAAGATGAAGGACATGTGTTTTAATAAAGTAAAAAAGGGATCCTAAACTTTACTCTAAAGAAATGGAATTTGTTTCCATTTAAGTGAACTTCAATATAAGACTAATTTTTTACTAGTTGAAGACTAGTAGTAGTGAACTTCAACTATAAGACTGTATAGTTTGTATAGTTGAAAAAACTGTAATATTAAACTAGAAATTACTAAACTATAAAAGTTTGGAAATCTTTATGGAAACCCGTTCAGCCAATAATAAGTGAAGGGGGTGGAGAAGATTTCCATTCTTATCATATTATATGGAAAAATCATATGGAAAAAATGCTTGTCTATAAAAATAAAGATGTACTGATTTCATTCAAATATCCATGCTTGTTTCATTTGTTATGGACTTTGAAAATGTATTTGAATGAGAATTCAAATTCCATTTTTTCCAATGGATCACATTACATGAAATAAGCACATGGGCGGATTTAGGTCAGGATCTTTGGGGGTGCCAGCTCATCTCAACAAGTGAAGTATTTTCTGTTCAAATTTATACATCAAACTCCTATTCAGATGGTTGGTTTAAATGAATATTCCTAGTAGCCATATATTTTATTTAACAAAAACCACTTGTAAATCGTGTTATAGCTAATTCTAAGTAATGTTAGAAAAAAACATTTCTTCCTTTCCTGGGAAAAACCTACCAAAAATCAGAGTCGCCAGGCGCCACCTGGGGCCCCAGAAATCCAGGTGTACTGTAACTAATATTGAACTTGGTGTTGTAATAAAAGTCATAAGAAGAACAGATAAGAGTTTATTTTCAACATCTATTGAGGTCTGATCACAGTACAAATTAAATCACTTCCACAACAATGACACTTACAAAGTGCAAAGAGAAGGTGTGCTGTCATAAAAGCCACTATGATAATAACTCTCTTACAATCTTCATTCTACACAAACCTCATAATATTTAGCTTATTTTTCAATGGCAGTTTCAAGTCATTTACCAATCAAATTAATGAAAGGGTTAGTTATTGATTGATCATAACTTCTGTTGGTAATCAACTATAAGCAATTTAAGAGTTAAGCAAACAAAAATCACTAGCAATCAGCAAAATAATACAAAGATTTATTTCATTAAATCTGGATGCATATGAATTATTGAAAGGAAGACGTTTCTTGACAAAAATTGTAACAGGAGTTCTTGTCAAGATGCTACCTATGATCAGTGACTGTTAGTGTAACACGGTTCTGAGCAAAATAAAGAAGTAACATTGCAATTACAATTATGATGGTTATCAGAGTAAAGTCTGACAGGAGGATTTGCTGCCTTGACTTTACAGCACTATGACAAACAGTATAAGAGGACAAAAGCCATTCAGATAGAATATTGTTCCTTACCACAACATTCCAATGATAAGCAAAACTAGGATGACCAAAAGGGGGGTCATAACAACTACTGGTGGTCCTCTTGGGTATTCCACAGGGACCTTCCCTCAGGAAATTTTGGAAAATTAGAGTTTAAACTGGTGTTTTTTTAGGAAATCTAAAGGTATGTACAGTGGAACTCCACAAATTCAAACTGACTGAGTCTAGCCCCTGTTCTGAATTAAGAAAATTCGGGTAATCCAGAGGTATTCAGTAAAATATCTTATTGCAAAAAAATGTAGGTTATCAATCTTAAATGGTTAAGGGACCCTTTTTTCAGCATAGACATGGTTTGTTAAGGTCTGCCTGGTTTTATATTTTGTGTTATTTGTGCTTATATTGTGTTATTTGGGTTTTATATATTATGACTCATTAGGCCTGATGGTGGTTGGTGAGACCAACCGAAATCAATCGCCATTTCCCACCATTTTAGTATATTTACCATATTGTATGTAAATACAGTATAAGTGTAAATATATTTTTAAGTGTTGTAGGACGTTCTTTATTTACATCCAGTTAAAGATTTTGGCCAATGATTTTGTAAACCTTCCAATGCTATCCAAAGTAAAATTTAAAAAACTAAAAAGTTTGGGGTTGGGGGAGCAACTGTTCTTGGAACTGCCCTTGCACAGAATTAATTAACAAAATTAAAGTTAGGGGTAACATTTTATCACAAGTTACATATAGATAGGTTAACACACAAGTCGTTTCAAACCAACTTAATCTCTTAGCTTTCTCAATTATGGATCCAGAGAAGTAAGAATTCTTATTTTTGGTGATGCTTTTTTATTTTATGATTTTGCGAAACTGTCACCAATTTGAGAACTATAATGGTAAATAAAATTAAACCCCTACAATACTACATATACACAAATTATAACTATGATACAATTAAGTTTATACAAATTTCAAACCATGTAGAATAAAGTATAATACATGATAAAACATCTGAAAAACACAATCATTAATTTTTTAATTTTAATCACAAGGTTTAATTTTTTTTACATTTTTTTAAGTATAGCTTGTTTATTAAAGATGTTACCTTGGCATTATGTTAACATATATGTCTCGTTTGTATACTGCAATAAATTGTATTTATTGCAGTATATGCTACATTGTAATGGGACATGTCTATTTTGTAGAATTTCAAATAAACATAAAATGTTTTGTATACCCCCTACAGTCACCCATCTGCGATCATCTTTAACAAAATGACAATCTATTTACGCACAATCAATTTAGGACCATTTACACCTTTTGGAAAGTTCCAACCTATTTTTTCCACAACCGGAAATATTTCCGGTCCCGTTAGCATTTTGGATTTAACAGAATTCCGGATTAGCGAAGTTGATTATCACTGTGTTGGGAGCAACTGTTTCCCTGAAATATGACCAAAAATACTTATTCTTACATAATACATAATATATTCATAAAAGATGGGCTTTTACAAATAATTATTTCAACCAGTCACACTAAATATGATCAAGTCAGATGTGAAAATGTTGAATGTTAATTTCATTTTATAAAGTATGTTTTAACCCCATTGTACAAAAACCCAATGAAAAATATTGATGGCTGGAATGCAAATACTTAAACATACTGAGAAAAGCAACTTATCAGTAAATCCAAACCTTTTGGTGTCCCAAACCAGGTACCAATTAGTTTGGATTAATGTTGTTTTAGTGTATTTTGAAAGAATGTTAAAATATAATTAAATATGTTAAATATAATCTCTGAAAAATGTAATGCTTAGGTATACCAACTGTTGACTAAAAATTACCTATCAATAAATTACTTTATCACCAAAAATCAGGACTCAATTATTTTTCCCAAATCCCTAGACATATGTTTATAGAGGTTAGATTCATATCCTCTTTTCCAAAATTGGTTGAGGCTGTTTTTATGCAGAGCGTTTCATGAGACACGTTTGGGAGTATGGGTCTTGGCAAGTCTTGCGTCGGTCACACGATTTCACATCATGCTGTCATGGGTTTCCTTTGAACATGCATGTGACATTGTTGTCAAAATTTTGTCATACATTTTTTTCTGCAGCATTGTTTTGCATATATTATTTTTTCCTACTGTCCCTTTAACATGGATCTATGTATTACACTTTTGAGTGGCCTGATCAAATTTCTATAAAATTTGTTTTACAGATTTATTCATTATTTACTAAACTGACTCAACAGTTATATGATAGGCCCAATTTGAATATATGCTTAAATTAATAATAATAGAGTTTTCGAGGAAATTCATTGAGCAATTCCAAAAAAAACCTTTCCCTTGCTATGCCTGATATCTGCAGTCTCGTTCATTTACTCCAAACTTTTCCAACTAAAATGCCGTAAAATCACTTTTTTAGAAGAAAGAAGTAGGCTAAGGCAAAAGAAAACTGTAAAAATGTTCAATGTTATAAGTAGGCAAAAGAGAGATAAAAAATGTATACTTTTGGTTATTCTAAACCGCTTAAAACTTTTATTGAATCCTGTCTTTGCTCAAGCAACTTTTGGATTCTTTTGCCTTAACATTAAGTTGGAACTTGTAAGTTTTTCTTGAATCAAAAATTAATTTTGAAAATTTAAATATTTAAATTATTGGCAGCCATTTTATACTAACTCAAAATAAATACAAATGTGCGTTTGCTGCGAAACAAAAACGGTGTGCATAAAATCACCCTTAGCCTTCAATTTTATTGCTAAAAACAACAATAAATATTAGTAAAACAACTTGTTTTGCAAAAATAAATAAAACTAAGAGTATTCATCGCGTAAAGTTGTTATTGTACAAAATCTGTGAGAGATTTTTGTTGTTTTTCTGGGCCGAAAAGAGTCAATAACAGTTTCAACATGAAAAATATGAACAAACATGATTTCTAGATAACAGATAAAAGTGTAATCAGGTTTCCTTAATCATTAGTTATTGAACATTTAGTGATTAATCCATACAGTTCAAATAATAAAGTAAAAAGGAACAGAAGTTGTTTTTCATTTTGATTGAGCAAAAACCATAATCAGTTCATATTCACAATAAAATGTAGAAATCAAGTAATTAAAGTTCTCTAATAAAACATAAAACTTAACAATTTATCTAACAAATAATTACTCATTAGACAATTCAAAAGTATACAACCACCAAATTAAACTTTTAAAACCGTTAACAATATGTTAAATACACAAACTTAAATAGGATATCATCTAATGAATTCACTTAACAACAAATAAATGCTACTATCAAATAGTAGAAATTTAATGGTCACAACTAAAATTGTTGGCAAAATTTCAAAGTCTAAGGACCTGATAGGTAAAAAAATGTACAATTCTACTTATAATTCTATCTACTTTTCTAAGGTACTCATTTTACCTAGCATTTACTGTAACAGAATTTATCATCACAACATACAAGACCTAATCTAAACAGTGATATAAAGGAATGATTTGTTTTAGAAAAACAGTTAGAAGTTGACTTCTCAAGGCATTAACAAGACCATATCAATGTTCTATGAATCAACCATTTTAAACTAGGTTGATACAATACAATTTTATATATTAACATACCAGTAAGGCCTGATCATCAATATAAAGGTCTGATCACCAATATAAAGGCCTGATCATGCATTTAAATTTCTTTTTAATTCCCAGTAAAAATTTTAAATAAATTACCCAGCCTGGAAAAAATCCCGTTAATTTTGAAACTTTGCACGCTTAATTAGAAGTCCTAGGGATGAAAATACCAAAAGTCCTCGTACATATATGGCTTGTAAAAGTTTTTAGAACCGTTGGTCTGAGATAAAAACTTTAAATGTACAAGATAAGGCTTATTAAATTTGCTACAAAAATGGGACTTTAAATCTTGTTTGTACTCCTAATGGATGCCAAATTATAGGGCGCTACAAATAAGTATTTTTTCACGATTTTCCCTTAAAAATGAGTAAAACATTTTTTAGATTTAAACGTGTAAAAATTTAAAGTATCTAATGTTGGTGGGCACCATTAAATTCAGCTCAAAAAACAAATGTAGTATACTGAATCATTGCTTCATGTCCATTGGTTTCCGACGAAATTAAATCGGTAAACGGCCATTATATTGTTCTCATGTTATCCTTATGGGAAATAAAAAAGTTCTATATCTCGTTTATTTCGCAACATATCTTAGTGAAACTTGATTTGTGGCTAGATATAGTTGAGATACATTGTATGATAGCCTAAAACCCCCAATTTTCACATTTATGTGTCAGGAAACCAGCATACTCACCTGCATACAAATAATAAAAGGTTTGCTGACATGTGAATAGGAAAATTGGGGATTATAGGTTTTTTTTACAATATATCTTAACTATATCTAGCCATAAATCAAGTTTTACGAAGATATGTTGCAGAATAAGTGAGATAAAGAACTTTTTTATAAATTCCTTTAAGGATAACATAGGTACAATATAAGGGGCGTTTACCGCTTTCATTATCTCAGAAACCAATGTACATAAAGCAATGATTCAAGATACTACATTGTTTTTTTAAGCAGAATTTAATGGTGCCCACCAAAATTAGATAATTTTTATATTTATACGTTTAAAACTAAAAAAATGTTGTGCTCATTTTTAGGAGAAAATAAAAAAAACACTTATTTGTAGCACCCTGTAATTTGGTGACCATTAGGAATACAAAAAAGATTTAAAAACCATTTTTGTACAAATTTAATAAGCTTTATCTTGTACATTTAAAGTTTTTACCTCAGACCAACGATTCTTAATATTTTTACAAAAAATTAAAAAATGCCCTGTTTCCGACAATTGCCACTAGAGCTCGCCACATATTTACGAGGACTTTTGGTATTTTCATCCTTTGGTACTTCTCAATAAATGTTCAAAGTTTCAAAATTAACGGAATTTGAACCAGGTCAAACCTTGTTTTGACTGTAATATAAATGAAGGGGTCCCTTGTAAAGAGTTCTAAGTGACAAAATTTCAAAATCGGAGATATTTAGTGAAAAAAATTCTCTATGACATGAGCTATACCATGGTATATTTTGTTTTGAAGATACTTGAGTTTGATAGCCCTGATTTCGTCTGTCAAAGTTTTTGTGATTCTTGGGACTGCACGGACTTTCTGGAGAATAACGTTCTATTCGCCGAAAGATGGACTCCACGCCAGTCGTTGCGTCGTCGCCCAGTGACCAAAATTGTGTAAATAAAAATAAAAGGCGTGAAGTAAATATTTGAAAGTGGAAGGATAAGACCAGGAATGAATATAGAAAAGCTGGATTACCGTACATTTCAAAAACGAAGAAGCCAAGGCCTGGAAAATTGCCCCCAAAAGAAATTAGTAGAATAACATTTTAAGCACCACATTTGGATAACTTTTAGCAAAATGACGTATCACGTTATGTAACAAAATTACGTTTTTGTACTTTTGCATTCATAAAATTGTTTTATATTCAGTTGCATTTCCATTTATGTTGGTATTCCTACACTCCCTGATGTTTTCTTCCAACGCTTGAACGTCAGAGAACGTTTCAAGCGCTAGTCGTTTAGAACGTAATAACCACCAAAAAAACACATAAAATGTTTTAAAATGCTTGATGGCAATTAAAAATTGAATATAAGGCTACAAGTGATTTTATAAATAAGGTGTTAAAAATTATACATAATTATAAGTTCTGACCTTGAAAAAACCTTAAATTTTAGAATTCAACTTTCAACGCTTGCTTACTCGAATCTGAGTTTTTGTCGCTTAAAACGTTTTACGGGGGACCCCTTCAAATGTAATGATTTAATTGAAAAGGGGAGACACCAATGTTGCATTGCATTGTTAGAAATATAATTAAACATATAACTAATAGATATTTATTCAGAAAATGATTATAAGGAATGATTTCAAGCCTTACGAGTAATCATCTGAAGGCTTTAACAAGAATTACTGCCAGTGCTCTAGGACTCAGCCAGTTTAGGCTAGGAAGTTTAATACTATTAGCATTGCCAAAACTTTCAGATTGATATCATTATGTATTTAAGATTTTTCAAATATTACTTTTCTGAAAATGTTGAAGTTTATAACGATCAAACAAATTAATAATAATAAAGGTTTCCTCTTATTGCTATAAATCCTAAGAGAGATTAGTTTCTTGTGCCAAAGTCTCAGTGACATCACTGAAACACCAGAAGAAACATTTTTGTTTTCATTAGATGATGGTTCCTTCTTAAAACCTTCACCTACAATAAAGCAAGTTTTTGTATTGTATGAAATTGTAATGATACTCAACTCAATCACTCTAATGATGATCAACTTTTTTTTATTTTAATGTTAACAATAAAATTTTAAGTAGCCTAGATTATTATGAATTTTGAACTCTTCCTGAATAAATTTAATTGAATTGAATTGAAAAGAAATTAGAATTTAAAAGAATGAAAGCCCCAAGAGCATTGCCGGTTAAGCACGTCTCCCTTTGGTATATTGTGCAGCTTAAGGAAGAGATTTACAGAGATGGGAAAGGTAAGACATGGTCAGTCAGCCCCTAAAGGAAGAGAGGAGCATTCACAACCTATCCTCCGGGCTCCCTCGAACCTGTCGACGGCCACCCAGGAGCCCTCCATATTGCAGTGGAGGGTCTGACCAAGGGCGTTCTTCCTCTAGACCAGCAGGCCCGAGGAACGTGTCGGGTTAACACCTCCTGTCCCGCTTGGACAAGCCAGGATGATCCACTAATCTTTCTAAGGCTTGGACCTGACTGGGTATGCAAGCTCCACTGGGAATCAAAGTTCCTAGAGAGGCAAGGTGGAACAAAGGTGAACAGGAAGATGGCCGGTCATTCTGGATAGCAAAATAGACTTCCGAAGACATATTCTAATAACTGTCCTCATGGTTAACCTCGATATTAGTGTCAACCAGATGAAAAGCCATCTAGAGCCCTTGATGAAATGAAACATGTTTGTATACTATCACTAATGTTCCAACTTAAAAAAAAAATTAAACACGGAAGACTTTTTCTTTCACAGCCCTAATTTATTCCATCTACCAAAACTAAATTTTTTAACATAAAATTAGAATTATCAGTCTAGGATTGAAGCTGTCTCGAATCTGCCTTATAGTTCAGCTTGCAATCATTAAGTCCCTCTTGTGTCAGTGGTTTCTTGTGCTGATGACAATCGATAAAAGTCTTGGTGGAATCACTAAGGAATATGAGCACTATAATACTCCAAGCAGTTTAAGGGGAAACTATGTAAAAGCATAAGGTTTAGCTTTCTTTCTCCTGAGGGTAATGTTTAAAATCTAGAAAAGGAAGTTGGAGCCGAATCACTTTTAAAATTATCAACTCTACACTTTGGTTAAAATGAAAGATAGGCCTTTTGGCATTAGATTGTACCTAAAATTGCTAAAGTATATATTTTTAATATGAAAAATCTAAAAAACAGCTACAAAACCTGAAGGAAAAGCAATTATTTTTGGGATGCTATTAAGCTGATAACGTTATCACGGATAAATGAAAAATATTAATTTTGAAAATTAATTTGTACAGTGTTACAAAAGAAACTTCAAACCCAGACTTTAACCTTAGATCAAACTTACTCAGAAATGTCAAGTTTAGAAATGTGGTGTTTTCTTTAGTGTCAACCACTGAACACTAGGGATGCTACCCACACAGGTGTCTTATAAATCGTATGATGGGTGTTAAAGTACAACAGTACAACCAACAATTTAAAGTATAGCTTATAAAAACAGCTACAAATAGAACAATTTTGTGCGATGTTGTGCGTATGGTTGGCACTAACTTTGTGCGAATTTCCAATGGGTGACAGCCAGCTCTTCTTCAACAATTTCTTCATTGACAATTTGTATTAAAATTAACTTTTTGAAAATAACTCAAAATGCAGTAAATACTATTGAAACTAAATCTGTTTTAACTGAGTTTGTGACCAGTTGGTATAAATTTGACATAAATAACAATCTACTTAAGTTTTGATATTTATACTACAAAAAAAAATAATAGATTGAAGTTAACCCACTTTCCGTCACTACTATCTGAAACCGCATGGTCAATTTTAACCAATAGAAATTGTATACAAAGAGAATATAGATAATTTGTAAGTCACATAAAATTTTTCTTATACATTTATTGACACACTTGGGTAAATTCCACACTCCTTGTCTAAACTTTGTGCGCTTTGCCATGTGCGTTAATTATGTATAAAGTTTGTGCGTTAATTACAGGTATGACATTTGTGCATCAATTCAATCTACTTGTGCGTAGGTATGCTTGACCTAGAGGCTTGTGCGTACATTGTGCGTATTGTTGAGTATCAGGTTAACTATCTTCACATTCTTATCATTGCCCTCATTCAAGTGGGATCCAAAGTAGTTTTTAAGTACACCTAAATTAAAGTGTGAAAATATTCAATATTGTAATTATGTCAGTACAACAGCTGTCACGAAGCTATATATAAAATGACCATGCTAGTTATAAAGTGTCATTACTAAATACAGTAAATAAATGCAGATAATTTAAATAAAATTAAATGTTTTAATCAAAAAAAGTAACTGCTAAAAAAATTTTAGTTCACAATGATGTCCCACTTATCACCTTGGCCTCTAAACCTGTTCTATTACAACGTTCCACAGTTCATGGATGAAAATGACATAACTTACTTATTGTTCATGTAACAAATATTTTATATTTAACTATCAACTTAAGTAGTTTTTTAACCATGGAGTAGGCTATCCCAAAAGGAGTTCAATTGGAGCTTTAACAGTGAAAATTATTAAAACAAATTCATAATGATTGTATCAATAGTTCATTTCTGTATGTATTTTGTGTACAATATTAGCAAGAATACAAGTACTCTTGGAATCAAACTGTGAACTGGTTTCTTCTTAACTAAAAATCTATATAGGCCTAAATCTCTATTTTCAATTTTTGACCAAAAAAATGAGATATTCTATTTTTGCTATGACTAAATTTACGATGGAATCTTTCCTGTTTTTAATTAATAATTTCATAGTCTTTTTTACTTCATTTAAATAATTTAGATTAAATCTGAATTATTGTTCTAAAACATCTTGAAATTAGCATAAGCAGCAAAAATGCAGTATAAACATTTATTTTGTTGGTAACCTTTTCTGAATTTAGTCCAAAAACTGTTTTACAAAAGGCAGTTACATTTTTTTCATTAACCTCGGGAGCACTGGCAGTCTAAATATTATATGAAATGACTGTACAACTTGTACAACAAACTGGTACACATAATCTTTAGAAGTCGGTCTAGAAGCCTATGAATAAACCTGAATTAACCTATTGGTCATGTGGTATTGGCCTTTAAACAGACCTTATATAAGCTAGAGATCTCACTTTTAAACTGCCAGAACTGGACTGCACTACTGAAACCATTCTGACATGTTTGTTAGTTTTGTCCCTCAAAATTAAATGTCAATTTTTTTAAATTTTGGAATTGTATTCAAATTGTGTATTCAGGTATTTTTGTTATAATTTTATCTATCCTTGGTAGAGGAGTAGGAAAACATTCCCTATACTTTTCTGTGATTCCATTGAGCCAATCACTTTTTTCTTTTTAAATTGTTAGCTAGCAAAAGTAAAAGTATAAATTTTTACTTTTTTGGTATAATGCAATTGGGGGTGAAATATAGACCATTGATTTACTGACTGGTTCAAGAGGAGCAATCCAGTATTGGCTAAATATTTTTATAACTAAGCCTATGAATCTAACTTGGCCAGCTCTGCAGTGTAAATGCCGATACTCTCCATGTCCCACAGTACAAAGAATATCTGTTTGACAGAGGAAGACAACGTGGAGGAGAAGTAGCTCGAGATTGACCTCAGGACTGTGTTGGCAGCTTGTTGTTTGGGAAATCCAGCCCTGGAGATCAGATGACAATTACTGTTTTATTCATCCACCGATGTTTCAAGTTTTGTTTCATAAAATGAAAGTTTGAGGTATAAGTACTGTACCTATGTAAGTAAGTGATAACTTTAGATCAGATTGAGTGGAAAAGGTTACATTCTGGGAAGGAAGGAATTTTGATTTTAAACCATCTGGACTTAAACTAAATAACAATGAACCATTACTGTTGTCAAAAAATTCTTTAGTTTTTGTAAAAACCTTTAAATTTATTTCATCCTTTGAGCAAATCTGTGGTTTCTTTTTAATAATTTCGTTCAAAACACAAATAAAGGGTGTTCAAAAAGTGTGGGGCAATAATTTACATAGTGATTCCTTGGGTGAAAATAAGCAAAAAAGTTTATATAAACATCGGTCCTAAAGTGCTTCGTTTTCCGTCTGTGTGTCTGTTTATGATTTTTACATATTTAATCATATCTCACGAACCACTTAACGTATAAACTTCAAACTTGGTATATGGATAACGACTATTAAGAACTATTTTTGTTAGAAGTACCTAATTTCTACTTTGTACCATTTCAAAATGGCTACTGTTTTTTGTTTTCAAAGCTAAATATCTTAAAAACCTTAAATTTTAGAAAAATTATACAAGAGACAAAAAAGTTGTGAAATCTAATTAACGATGATATTAAGATTACAACAATAGGACAACTAATAATGGAGAAATTTTAAATTTTCCAAATAAAAACATGCAATTTTCAGACAGAATGTTCTAAGAAACCATGTTTTTATGCAGAAAAGTTAAAATTTCTCCTTTACTAGTAGTCCGATAATCATAATCTTAATATCAGCATTAATTGAATTGAATTTTGCAACTTTTTTGTCTCTTGTATAATTTTTCTAAAATTTACGGTTTTTAAGATATTTAGCTTTGAAAACAAAAAATGGTCGCCATTTTGAAATGGTACAAAGTAGAAATTTGATAGGCTATTTCTTACGAAAATAGTTCTTAATAGTTGTTATCCATATACCAAGTTTGAAGTTTATACGTTAAGTGGTTCGTGAGATATGATTAAATATGTAAATATCATAAACAGATACACAGACAGAAAACGAAGCACTTTAGGACCTATGTTTATATGAACTTTTTTGCTTATTTTCACCCAAGGAATCGCTACGTAAATTATTGCCCCACATTTTTTGTACACCCTGTATAACAACTGGTTGAAAAGGTTGTCCAGAATTTAAAGGACGTTTTGGCACCATGTCTAGCATTATTTCCCGACCACTGCAGCTCAGTGTGCAGCCATCATTTCACTCAATGCTTCAGTGTGAGCCTAATTTCTATGCTGGTTGATTACGTCTTCACTTTTAGAGCGTTTAAAAATGGATGTGCCTGTAAGTGTTGTTAGCTTCCTGAAAGCCCAAAATGTTAGGCTAATTGAATTTAGACCTTAATCAAGAAATTCTACAACCAAGTTCAAGACAATACTGCGACTTTGATAAGCAATCCAAAACAAAGATTGTGACGAGTGACGGATTTAGGTGGGGGCTACAGGGGCTGCAGCCCAGAGCGGCAAATTTACAGGGGCGACAGATTTTGAGGTTATTTTTAATTTTGAAACTGGCGATTGTTTTACATAACATTTTTACAGAAATATCAAAATCACTTGAAAATTAACCTTGAGACATTTGAAAGTTGCCTTTTAAACACATCTAAAACAGAATTCTCACTGGGAGGAGGAGGGGCTGCAAAGTGGAAAAGAACGCATGACTTAACAGGGCGGCGAGCACAACAAACATTCCTCGCGACGGCGCCCTCTCCTGGTCCAACATGGCACGGCCGGCGGGTATAACCAGGGTCCAAAAAATAACAGTAAAATATTTTAAAAGATACCGTTCTTTCACTGAAATTTTTGTGTATTTTCACAGACACACCAAACTTTTGCTGTAAACTTGTCTTTCTTTAAACGGCAGACTTGTTGTCGCGTCGGTACAAGGCTGTGGTTCTGTATTCACAACGCAGAACAGAACCTTCAACTGATTACCATGACATATTGTATGTGCACTAATCAATGCACAATCTCTGTGGGCAGGGTGAGAGAAAGATAAAAGAAACAGAACAATTAAGCAATTTGGTTTTTGAATCGCTTTTTATTTTGTAGCGATCTATTAAACTTTATGAAATATTTTATCAGGAGACATTTAAGGTTAATACCTTTGCAGAATAAAACCCAATCTGAGATAATGAGCATATTTTCTAGTTCAAATTCCTGGTCAGTCTAAATAATTCGGCTAAGGCTAGACTATTCTCATTTTCGCGAGTTGTCAAACCAGCCATGCTCCCGTGCATGGCTTGTACATTCATTGCCAAGGAGGTTTGAGTCTATACTGGAGGAACTATAACAATGTTTTAAATGATGAAAAAGCATCCCTTCCATTTTGTCAGGTTGGCAATATGAGGGGGAGTAACTAGTAATTTAGTAACGAAATACCGTTCTTTGGTTGACAATTTTAAAACAATATGAATTCTAGAACAATGCATGATCAAAGATTCAAATTAGTTCTTAAATAGATGCCATAAATGATAATAGATTGATTAATCTCAATAGTTTCTTTTGCATTTTCTTAAACTGACATACGGGAACACGATTAAACCAAATTAATATCTTAAAATATTTGGAAATTTGTTTCATGTTTGATCAATCAAATGATTTGACTTTTATTAATGAGTTCATTGGTTTATGGTTGGTAAAGCAAAGAACGAAATTGCTCTCCCTGCTACTGCCAACCTGAAAAAATAAAAGGGCCACAGAAATACTGTTGCGCGTTACCTCCAATTAGACTCTAACCTCCATGTCCAGGGCAAACGTCAAGACGATGTCCAGGGCACTGCCATGGATCATAAAGACTGAAGACCTTAAGAGGCAATTGGCTGTAAACATTCTAAAAACGCAGTTGACAAAAACATTTTTTAACCATCCCTGTAATGTTTTTAAAATTATAGGGCACTTTGGTATTATATGGAGACCACCCTTATACAGCGAGCTGCGGCAGAGATGTTAGGTTGGTTTATCAACATGTTAGAAGAACTTTCCTCCTTTCGTTACTAATCTAATGACACCAGATCAGTTGTACTTTTGCCCGCCGAATCCCATTGACAGGTGATGCGTGCGCTCCGGTCGACAACCTGACCTTGGCCAACCTGGAAAGGATTTGGCGAGCGAAAGTATGACTCATCTGGTATTCTTCGATTTGTAACGAAATGAGGAGTCCTACAAACATGTTTATAATAACCTAACCTAACACATCCACCGAAGTGTGTTAGATAAGGGTGGCGATCATATGTGGCTGCTATTCGAGATCACTGTTTTCTGGGAGGCAGAACACAAAGACTGCTCATCATAATTATGTCAAAATTTGGAAAAGACAATTAATGTATGTTCTTTCCCGCAATCAGTGGCGAAGCGTGCGGTCATCGTTGGATTCGGCGATGACCAGAAAGAACAAATTAATTTCATTCCTGGCGAAAATCTCGTCAGTATATCGCTAGTGGCGTCCAGCGACCAAAGAATAATATTAATATTACTCTTTGGTGGCGCCCAAGCGACCGAAAGCGCCAAAGTAGCGGTAGCGACCAGGCCGTCAGCGACGGAGCCACTGATCTTGCGATTCAGGAAACACCCCTCCCGTGCCTATCGAAGAAGGCCCCCTCCCATACCTCCCCCCAAACCTGCAGCCTATCACATCGCCAATATGGCAAATCATAAAATAATTATATTTATTTACCAATATAATTCAATTGCAATACCAAACATAAAGTAGTAAAAAATTTGAACATGAAAATTCTCTGCTCAAAGTTAGACTCCTGCTCAACGCGACTGTTGGGACGTCCTCGGAGATTGTCGGCCGCTTTCGTAACTTATCGGTAGCTCCCGCGGGGGTTCGGCTATGGGTAGGCGGGGCCATAGAAGACACAATGTCTTCTATGGCCCCGATGAGTATGGCCACAGAGAAAGAAGATATTAAGATATTGTTTACTTCTCTTGGTGCGCATAGTCAAAGAAGATATGTTTACTTCTCTATGGTACGACAACACGATTTAGATAGCGCAGTGAGCACAGACGACTGCGATATTGCGGTATGCAATTCTCGACCTTAGTCTGCGATTTATAAACGTCAGTATGCATTGCTGTGTGTTCTGATGTTTGTTTTTGAGTTTTTGTTGTAATTTAAAAGTTACTGTGTCTTTCCCTGCTCATGAAATGAATGTAAGTTCAAGTTTATTAAATAATAATGATAGAAGACGTGGATATAGTCAAAAAAATAAAAGAACTACCGTTCAGTTTTCTTCGATATGAATGGAAGCTACAAACAAACAATTCAAAATGGCAGACCATGTCCAAAAATCTGCCAAATTTGTTTGTCGTTAGTCGTTGTTTTTGATAGGAATCAGTCATAGGCTACACAAGACATTTTACAGTAGTTAGGCAAGGCAAACTTTTGACTTTGACAGACGACGCCAGCGCATCAGCAAACAGTGTAATGGCTTACGTAGTGGAAATAGAAGTAATTTAGCAGACGATGAAGAAACAACGAAACAGCCAGTCTTACTGTGGATGAACTCTAACAATCTATTAACATAACAAGTACAACACTTAGGCCTAATATACATTTTTATATTAAAAATAATCGGGTCGGCACTAATAATTTGAAGCAAAATAAATAATTTCATGGTTTTTTGCTTTATTTCCTTAAATTTGCTCTCTTCCATTATTCTAGAAATAATTAAGTACGCAATGACCTAGCAAAAACTTCACGCCTTGCCACTGCCCGCAATGTAATTATTTTATGTATACAGTGAAAAGATTTCTCCAAAAATAGTGGCCTCCGTATAAAATCAAAGTACCATTATAAACTAAAAAAACGAAATACTTCAAACAACTTGATATTTAATGTTTTGATAATTAAGAGAATAATCGACACAAACAAAAAGCTAAGATTAACAAATTACAGAAGATGGTAATCGTTTCAGATTTTCATTCATCTTTTTTGCATACAACAAAAATAAGATAAAATACCTCCTAAAAAAATTTAGTATTTATTTTAACTGTTGTAATGTTGTGAGCTGAAAAGTGTGGAACCGAGACCTGAAGACTCTAGGCAATGCTCCTGTTAAGGGATGCTCTGCGGGTCATTTCATTTCAGTCCCACAAACATGAGCTCACGACAGTATGACATTTTCAGTATAAAAGCTAATCCAAGTAATATGCCTAACAGTTACTGCCTAACTAAATAGGTTAATACAGTTAATAGTTGACTGTACCTGCCGCTCCCGATGGCCGGCAGTGCTAGGGACTTGATGTTGCGTTGGTCGGCGGCAGTCAGGCAGTTGCGGACGGCTCGCTCCAGCTTGTCCTGCGAGTCGGCCTCATTGAAGCCGGGAGAGTTTATGTGTATCACCCATCGCGCCGTGAAGTTATGGCCCGGGCACACCACAGCTGCCAAACAAGGAGAGAATCAAAAACAGTAGAGACCCCTGATCATCCAAAAAATAAGTTTTAACCCAATTTATTTCCAAAAATTTTATTTCTTGTATTTTCTTTTTTTAATGCAAGATATAAAGATTAAGTGCAAAAACAATTTTACACGGTTTAGTTTAAAGTTAAGAGCCGAGAGCTAAAAACTTTCAAGTCTAGTACAGTAAACTCCCGATTATCCGCGGAATTGGTGGTGCGACTACCGCGGATAACGAAAATCGCGGACAATCCGCAAAAGTGTTGAAAATGGGAGAGAATAAGAGAGAAAAACAATTTCAACATTAAAAATCAATTTATTTAATACAGTCGGGGCGAACCCAGGATTTAATTTCGGGAGGGGGGGATATCCTATAAGAGTTGTCACGGAAAGCGAATACAGTCGTCGCAGTAGACGAATATTGTCATTGTGGTAGACGAGTATCGTGTCGCGGTAGACGAATATGGTCATCGTGGAAGACAAATATCATTGTCACGGTAGACACATATTGTTGTCATGTCGCAGTAGACAAAATCGTCGTCATGGTAGAAGGATATCGTTGTCACGATAGACGAGTATCGTCGCCGTGGTAGATAAAATATCGTCATCGGGTTATAAGAATATGCACGTCGCGGTAGGCAAAGTTCGTCGATACGCTAGACGAGTATCGTCGTTGTGTTAGACGCCGTGGAAAACGAATATGGTCGTCGCGGTAGACGAATATCATTGTAGCAGAGTTGGCAAAAATCGTCGTCACATTGCGGTAGACGAAAATCGTCTTTGCGTCGCGGTAGACAAACATCGTCTTCGCGTCGTGGTAGACAAACATCGTTTTAGCGTTGCGGTAAACGAAAATCGTCTTCGCATTATGGTAAACGGAGAAAGTCTGCGCGCGTTTTGGACTCAAAAAAACTTGTCAGTTCAGTCTAATTTTTATATTAATAAAAATTTTCTTGCTTTTGGTTGCACGCGCAATTAATCAGGAGTTTACTTGTCCAAATTATAACATAAAATTGATGAAACAATGATTAAAGATGTACTAATAAACCCTAATTTTTATATTTAAATATTAAGGCTGAAAACTAGTTTGATATAATAAAGCAAAATATAGCAGTACATTAATCATTACTGGTTCAACCAATGGGTAACTATTTTAGAGGAAACATTCAAATAAAATTGTTGTGTAAAAACTAGGGGTGTGCGAATAGAGATTTTTGAAATCGAGCCGAATCGAGCTGAGCTTTTTCAAAAGTTTTTGAGCTCGAGCTTTTTCGAGCCGAGCTTTTTTAACAATCACCAAATTATTAAGGAATTATGAAGCTTGATTTCAATTTTAAAAGATACAATAAACTAATGTTTGTGTACCTAAAGTGTACACCAGCTCTTAATTAGAAAGCTCATCAAGTTAATGATCTGATAGGTTTATTAATATTCTGTATTATTTGCCACTGGCTGTTGGGCTATTAATTAACTGTCCTAATTAAGGAACATGTCGACCTTAGTCTGTACTAAAAGATCACACTACAATCATCGTATACTCAACTGTCATTCATACTTGGCTTAAAATACCTACCTGGGTAGGTCGCCATTTCGAAGTAATGTACAGTATAATGTTTTATGACAAAGCTCTTAAAGTGTGAGACATTGTTATTTCCAGTATGCCAAATGTGATTGTTTATCAAGAATATCAGTTTCATACACGTAACAATAAATTTGTTTACAAATTCTAGTTTTCAATAACCTAATAACTTAAATAATTTATATATTTATTTAACACTGACAACACCTACCTTCTGCAGCATCTAAATTTCCATGGGTCTGTTTCAGCAAATGGACTTCCTGTAATAATTTTATTTGTTATTATAAAATTCATGGTAAAGTTCTTTTGAAATTCTTTTATTTGTTTATCAAAACATACAAAGAAAGATAAGCCTGATTAAATGGGTCGGGTAGGGGGCGAGTCAGCAGTTAAGTAACAACTCATCCTGGTAGGCATCTGGGACCGAAAGGGAGCAAGGAAATATTACTTCAAATTAAGAATTATTAATTCCATACAAAATTACAGCATGAATTTAATAAAATTGCAATAAATGGAATTAATTCCCCAAAAAGTCTATAATGTATCTGTGATCAGGGAAAGAGCCCATATCAGCAGTCTTGGTAAATTCGCTTACTACCACAAACATTTCATAACAAAACAACTTCAAAGTAACCTTGACTACAAAATTTACTATGAGCAATTATTACAGAAAATTAAGTGAATATTAGACTATTACAACTAAAAAAATATTAGATGTAAAACCTGGCTCATAGAGTTAACTTGCTATAGAGTTAAAACCTAGCTGAGTTAACTCACCCACCAAATCGGCCATCTATATATATATAAATAAAATCCAAAAACCATTGACTGACTGACTGATTGCAGTTTCTCAAAAACTATAAGGCTTAGAGCCATGAAACTTGGCACAAATATTCTCTACAGGCTTGAATATGGTATATTATGAAATTCAAAATGGCGCCCATTTTTAGCTTTTAAAGCTTACTTTCTCAAAAACTACAAGACTTTGGGCCATGAAACTTGGCACAGATATTCTTTATAGGCTCTAGATGCTAGCAAAGAAAGGTTTTTAAGATATTTTCTTTCAACCGGCTGAAATAGAGTGTATTATAAAATTCAAAATGGCGGCCATTTCAGTTTTTAAAACTATGGAGGCCTGCAGAATATGATGCCTTATTGTGCCGTTAATTTTCATACATGTTTATATTTATTGTTATTTAGTTTTAAGTCTATCAAAAACTCCAATTTCAGAATTAAATTGTAGGGCACACTGAATTTGCAGCCTTTTGGAATGTTTATTTTTATTTTTTTATTTTTTGAAACTCATCTCAGAAATTCAAGTTGTTGGCCTTATGCCTTTCACTGGGGCTGAATTTCACTAAATATTAAATCGTTTTGAATTTGTTGAGAAATGTTTGTTTTTTTAATCCCCTTCCACGCTCTTAATTATTTTTTTTAGGAATTGTGAGCTCCCCTCACTCCGCAGTCGGGCGGTGCACTTCCTATCTTTTGGAGTAAACCTCTATGCTGGGTGCGGGGTCGAGGGACCGGCTCACCCAGTAGACTAATCCATAACAGGAGAAAATGGTGGTGGTGGTTGTGAGGGGGTGGTGTATAGGGAGCAGAGAGATGTTGCCAACACTGAAGAGGTACAAAAACAAGTCGGAAACAAATTTTAACAACGCCCTATGATTTCCAACAATTCCTATTGTAAAACAGACATTTTGTTGCGATCAATGAAAAACTGTAGGTGGTGGTGGAGAGAGTGGTGTAAAGGTAGCAGAGAAATGTTGCCAACAACACAGAGGTACTAAAACCAGTTGCAAACAAATTTTTACAATGCCCTTTGATCTTTACTGCCTCCTGGTAGAAAACAGACATTTTGTTGTGATCCCTGAAAAACTGTTTTGTAACACTGTTTGCAACATTTGCGAACATTTGTTCACAACACGTGTCGTCAAGTCTTGAGTACAGGGCTTGATTTTGTGTGCACGGTTGTTAATCATTGTAACAAACTCAAAGAGAAAAAAACACATAAGGCATATTACAAATATTTTTTATCATTAAAAGTTGTTGAGTTACCTGTAAAAAATCTTTGCCCCCTTTTCGCTCAAGAGCCTGTCCCACATCTCCCATCATGGCTAGTGAAGCATTTGTTGGGTGAACCAGAGCGTCCGCTGACATACTTGTAATATCTCCTTGCACCAATGTCAACTGTCAAAAAACACCGAAAAGTTATTAATAGAAACTGGGGCTAGAATGATATTTTCCAATAGTAGCAAACTCAAAATTACTTGGTCAACTCCATCCTGTAAAAGTAAAAATTTTCAATACACAAAAATAACTTAAAGCTCAGCTCCTATTTGTTTAGACTTTCAATCTTTCTGAGAACTAATACATAACAATTTCTTAATTTTACACTTCATCTTGGAAGCTATGCAAATGTTGTGGAAAATCAGAATAGCCATTAGAATAACTGGACAGGAAAGCAAAATTTTGGATAACTTAAAAAATAGCGTATTCACAGAAAAAGCTATCTGATAACAAGTGCCTGTTATTGTGATGCTGCAAATTGTGTGTCAATACTGTTCAAACCTTGCATTACAGTTTGCAGGAAATGTGAACATTCATGTACTTGCGGTTGGTCTGACTTATAAGGCTCTGACCAAGCATCAAACCCTGTAAGACCACATTTTCAAAAAAGGTTTTTAAGTGTTAAATAATCCTTTCATTTTGAACTTCAGGTAAGCTTAACTAGATAATCCAGGATTCATTTGTGGTAATTTAGGTCTAGATAATCGGAGGTATGCAATAGTTAGACATTCAAAGAATCTCCATCAGTTTAATCCATTACCAGACTTGGAGGCTTGAAGAATAACTTGATAACTAGTAAACTAGGCATAGATGTGCGCTCAGTGGATGCCGTGGTTGCCCTGGCACCCTCCGCAGGTCAAAGGGAGACACCAAAATAGCCAATAAATATTAATTTTTTATCTCAAACCATAATTGAGTAAATCTAAAAAGATAAGTCAGTACATCATTTAAAATGACAATGAAAAAAGGAGGTGTGACTAAGACACGTACCCCAAACGTCTTTAAAATAAAAATATTTAACATTATTGTAATAATATCTTGGTTATTGATTATGAGGTAGATAATAATTTCTATTGAACATAGTTATTAAAAATGTTATTAAAGATAGACATGGGTCTATTCCGTATTCTTTGTGGGATTTATTTTTACTTTAGATAATCATCAAGATGATATCACGGGTAAATGGTGAGTGTAACCATGCAAAACTTGCAAACAGCCGTGAAAAATTATTTCATATGTTTACAAATTGTGTGTAGAGGCCTAATAAAT
The DNA here is from genome assembly GCA_035578135.1 of Flexamia atlantica. Classification (NCBI taxonomy): domain Eukaryota; kingdom Metazoa; phylum Arthropoda; class Insecta; order Hemiptera; family Cicadellidae; genus Flexamia; species Flexamia atlantica. The sequence continues at coordinate 7,371,133 of JAQJVK010000006.1, read as the reverse complement.
AGAACATGTAACTTTCCGGAACATTCAAAAGGACATTAAAACGATGGCAAGAATTCATTGATTGTGGGAAAAAGCGTAAGTAACCTTGGGCAAAAAACTTTACAGAAATATAACTTTGCGAGAAAGGACGATCATGCCTGATCAGTAAGAGAAATATTGCCGCATGTAGTTAATCTGAATTAGGTTTGGTCCCGATTAGTTCAAATTAACAGGGTTCTACTGTTTAACATTATACAGGGTGTTTTTTTATAAAGCGCAACCCATTTTTAAGATTGAATAATGCACATATAAATATGAAATGAGTATTGTTTTGTTAATCTTTACATTTTATACAATCTATTATTTAAGTTTGATCACATTTTGTTTACATTATGTATTAAAATAATTTTTCATTGGCATTTATGATGCCAAGGCTGTGCTCTATCTATCCAATTCCCGAACACGTTTTGCTAGGTACCTCTTTGAATTTCTTGCATTAAATCTGTTATGCTTGTTTGGAAGTGCTGAATATCCTGTGAATTGTTCTTGAAGGCCTATCTTTTTATATATCCATAAAAAAAATGATATAGTGGCTTCAAATCCAGGATCTTGGGGGGTAATAATCCTTTACTGATAATAAAATTTTGGGTTGCGTTAAAACAAAAAATAAAAACACCCTGTACTAACTTATTGTTTACTATATCACACAATGCCCTACTGTTTAGTGATTTGGAAAGAGTCAAATTGTAATAGATCAAAAATAGTGTCAGGTTCTGGATTTAGAAAAAGGGCTAAATTAAAATAAATGTCAAATATTTTATATTTTTAGGTTAAACTGATAGCCGTGAATTTTTTGCAGTTCATGTCTATTACTACTTTAAATGCGGCCTTTTATTTGGTAATTACAATGCATTTATTAAAAGGAATTATTTTCATGTCAATTATATTCATTAAAAACTAATCAATCCAACCAATAAATTAAGTTTTATTGTTGTTGCTAATCACAAATTATTTATCATATTGATTATTGATTAAAAGGTGAAAAAAAAAATTCTAAACGGTGGTTTGGTTAGTGAAAATCCCCAAACGATAATAATCATACAAAAAATGTCAAACCTTATAGGAAATAGGTTAAGTTTCACGAATTTAATTTTAGGTTATGAATGGGTCATGTGAATATGGAAGGGGTGCATGAAAAGTGCCCAACACTCATGATGATCCTGTACACGAAATGTACCTAGGGCAACCATTTCGTAATAAGTTAGATATTTAGCAGTGCACATTTGATAACAGGATTGGTAACTTACCTTCTGTCCAAGAAATAATTTCTTCTCTGACAAAACAGTTATAGTTGGAGCTGAAGGTGAGGCTGCTGCGGCTTCCTTGGCTTTTCCAATTTTTCCTCTTACTTTTGCTGAAAAAAATAATTAAAATAAGTTACAAGAGTTAAAAAAAATTGATAAGTATCCACAACTTGAGGAGTAGAATGAGGGATGAAGTGATTATTTTATACATAAACAAAGCGCAAGAAATCAGGCACAGATCTAGCCTTAAGAGTAAGTGGGCGAGATTATTGATGATGTACTAATGTAACCAAATACAAATTTATCATAGGTTAAGAGATGTGTGACGTTTGTGGCTTCTTTATTACATCAGCCTCTTACAGTTTTTCATGTTTCATCTATTAGTTTTTTTGGTACTTTGGTATTACACGGAGACTACCCTCATACAGCGTGCTGCGGCGGTAATGTTAAGTTAGGTTATCATAAATATGTTAGTAGGACTTTCCTCATTTCGTTAAGAATCGAACGATACCAAATGAGTCATACTTTTCCCCGCCAAAACCCGTTGACAGATGATGCGCACGCTCCAGTCAACGACCAGACCTGGGCCCACTTGGAGGGGATTTGGCGGGCGAAAAGTATGACTCATCTGGTATCGTTTGATTCGTAACATCACGAAGGAAAGTCCTACTAACATATTTATGATAATCTAACCGCCGCAGCGCGCTGTATAAGGGTGGCGATCGGGTGTGGACGATAGAGGCGGTGACGACGTGAACACTCAATCCTCGCTGACATTGCTGCCTTCTGGGACGCAGAAAACAAATAACGTTCATCATAATTAAGTCAAATTTGGATAGTAAGTCGATGAACGTACGTTCTTCGCAATGATGTAGTTATTTTTGGTGTCCAGCAAAACAATCTCTCTAAAAACAGAGGCCTCCGTATAATACCAAAGTACCGTTTTTTTTGCATATTTCATCTTTTCAATATCAGTATCTGTTGTGATCTTATTGACTAAGCTGACTAAGCTCAACATTTACATTTTACTTCACACTTGATTTTAACTGAAAGTGTAACACTTTTACGTCAAGACAAATTTTGAGCATTTCCATTCAATATTCAGCTGGATTATGCTTTTCGTCTTAGAGTTTTTAAGCCTTACAATAACTGATTCTTTAAAATTGTATATCTAAAGCCAAAACTCAAACCAAAACTCACCAGTTGACGGAGAGGCAGGGGCAGGAGAGGCTGGGCTCTGTGCAGCTGCCATTTGCTTTTTGTGAACCATAGGTTTTGTCGCAATTGGTTTCTTGTATGGCACTGTCAGAGGAACATTGTTACCGAGAACAAACTTCCCTCCTTTCTTCTTAGCTAACAATTCTGGATGAATTTTTGGTAACACTCCACCAGAAGCAATGGTTACGTTTTTTAACAACTGAAAGTAAAAATAGAAACTAATTTTTAAAGCTTGGTCTCAAATAATTATGAACAATTAAGTTCATGTTAGATTACCAATTTGTTGATTCATATTACTACAGTACGTCATGATAAACTTGGCAAAATAAGGACTAGAGACAATGTTGAGTTTCTGAACTTGTTGGGGTTGCCTCAAGGCCTAATGTGGGTGATCTACATAGACCCCATACTGCTATGAAACTTCCTGGCATTGTGCCTGACAGCTGGGGGAAATTTGCTAAAATTCTAACTGTAAAAGTAATGGTCAGATTTGGATTCACCCCAAACAACCTAATCTCGCAAATACACATCTCTGACCTGAGTACTTCCTGCCAAAATGACAACAGTGCAAAATATCATAGAAAATAAAGCTTAATTCCTTCAGAGAAAATTCAGTAGATTGAATAAACTTTGGTTCAAAACTATTCACTTATACTAAACCTATTAGATGCCCTATTTTTAAACAACTATTTTTGTTCCAGGCACGTTAAATTACTCACACAGTGTAATTCTTCATCATTGGCAACTGCTAATAAAATATGACGAGGAGTTATTCGGCCCTTCTTGTTGTCTCTGGCAGCATTCCCAGCTAATTCCAATACTTCAGCTGAAACAAAGATCACAATCTTGAGGCTCTTTCCAGTATGAATTCTCAATTTTAGTTGCGATAGATTTAACTCTATCTTTTACTTGACCCTCGAACAGGCGCTTGTGGAATTTTCCTCTGCAAGTGTGGTTTTTGTTAAAGGGTCATTCCATATCAATTCAACACAGTCATTTTCCTGACCATCTCAGATTTCATTGAAATTTGGTATACTGGCACACCCTGTATGGACTAAGAAAAATACCAAATTCGAGCTTAATACCTCAACTAGTTTCAAAATTACACCTCGTTAAAGTTTTCAAAAAATGCTCAAAATCGACCCGTTTGAAAAATTTTAAATTGCTATAACTCCTCTCAAAATTAAGCTAGAGAGGTGAGAGAGGTGTCATTTTACAGCATTTTTAAAGCCCTTTCTAAAAATGCATAGTACTACAAAGGTCAAAATAAAAACTTTTTTAACAATTTCAAAATCAAAAATTGAATTTTAAATTTCTCAAAATGCTCCGCTTTGAAAATTTTGAAAAAATTCTCAAATAGTCCATGTATAGTGGTTAACTGATGGTATAAATTTCATTAGGGGGTGCAAATGGGTTATTACAGAAAAATTCATTTGAAAACAGACTTGCACTAGAATTTCCACTATAATAACGTCTCATTGGGAAGGGATAGGAGTATTTATTTAATTATAGACAAATACTACATTTTAAAGCTAAATTTAATTATTAGAAAGCTTTAGACATATATCATAAGTACAAAAGCAATTAAAAATAGTTGAAACTGGGCTACTATTTGACACATAGTATTTTTGTTAAGTTTTAAAACCATATATTTATATTAAATTTACTTTGGCTATGTACACATTTCAGGGAAAACTTGCATTAAATGAACATAATTACTTACATTATTACTGGCAGCCTTTTTTAACATTTCTAAAAAGTTTTGTCAAAGTCGGTGAAGGCTTCAATGGTTTTTTTCTGTTCTTCATGTGACAACTTATAAGTTCGGCCGGTTGGGGTTATAGGATTTACTTTAGTTAGCACATGTGTCACAGGAAGCCAAAGAATATCCGGTCTTCTTGGGAAAGAGAAGCTAGGCGATGGACCAGTTGGGTTTAAAAATGAAACTTTTACTTCATCATTGAGTTCTTCTTTTTCTAGTACATAAGCCAGCCACCAGTTGTTGTCATAGACGATTGTAACATACCCACTGACTTCTGCTAAACTTAAACGATCTTGAATCGTTGTAACAGTTTCAATCTTGAATTCAGTGGATTCTGAAAAAACTTTTACTTTAATTTTGCTATTACAAGAAGGCATAGGAATGAATGCATGGAGTTTCTGTGTTCCGTCTATCGTTATAGATTTTTTTAGCCGATTTTCTAGGTGCCTCTCAGTTTCAATATACTCTTGTTGTGTAACGTAAACAAAATTTGCCACAAATATATTTTGCATTGACCACTCGTACAGTTGGAATGGAGTTTGAATTTGGTCATCATAGGGCCTTTGCAAACTGGCTCTGGCGGCTAATCTCTTTACAACTCCTCCAACACCATCACAGGCACTTTTCCCATGAGCAGTTGCTGAGAAGTGCCACTCTGCGTCAATTTTGAAGTCTTCTGAGTGAAAGCTCAGGTTGGTAAAGTTTTTCCTGTTTTTATATTGTGCGGCGGACCCATCAGAAAAGTAATATATTCGAGATATGTTGTCTCCAAATTTATCTTTCATGAATTCTATCAGTTTCTTTTGGAAACAATACACTGCTATGGTATTGTGTTCTAAAACTTCGGAAATGATAACAAAGCTTACATGTTTGGTTTTTCCTTCCCTTTTATAATAGATCACAAATGGATGGACAGTTGATTGACCACTGTTCCAGTGGTAGCTTTGCGCTTCATCTTGAAGCACAAAGCTATAGTTCTCGGAAAAGTCACACATGACAAGGTACTCTGAGCTCTCAAGATTCTCTTTTAAGTGAGACAGAAAGGAGCTTTGACTTTTAGCAATAAAGTCATGTCTGATTAATGCTGACAAATTTTGAACAAATAACTCAATAAACTCTGAAGTTGATTTTTCTACTGTCTCCAAATTACATCTATCAACTGATAGCCACTGACGAAAAGTTACTTTTTCGATACCTTTTTCTTCAAAACTTTCTTCCAATAACTTTTTTATGTAATCTGTACCTGGACAGGTTGAACATTCACCAAAGAAACAACTAATGGAGGCAGGGTTGCAAAGTGCTTTGGCAATACAGTGTTTATATGTAAGCAGCTCACCATTAGTTATTGAGCTAATTTTTGCGTTCTCTAACATCAATTTTAAATTCTGATGTATAGTGCAAACGCACACGGAATGGGTACCGCTAGCACCTGCCAGCACACAGTTTTTTGGCCTTAGTTCTGCGAACTTTGAAAATCCTATTTTTATTGTAGGATTTTTATCTTTGAAGGTTCGATAGGTCTCCATTAAATTGCACAACACTAACCGTTTGGGTAGTACGGCTTATCACCTGTCTCGGTCTTAACAGATACACAGTCTTTTTTACCAGGTAAAACTCGGCTGATTTCATCAGACTCGTAGAATGACCGTACTGCTGTTACTACTTCTGGTGGCAGGCTCTTACCAGGTTTTTGATTAGGGCCTTCTAAAATACCTTTATCTTTAAGTATTTTCTTCGATTGCCTCACCATGTAATTTGGTGCATTGAATTCTCGCATTATTTTCCTTACGCTCCATGAAACAGGCAAGCATGTTAATATCATTAACTTTTTGTCTCTTGAAGTGCAGTGTGAGAAATGGTCTTTTAGGTTTTTCAAAACTGAATCGTCAAGCGTTTCATGAGCTTCATCAGAAGAGGAGTCTTGAATAGAAGTAAAAAGTTTACGTTTCATGGCTGAATTAATCTTAGCAATTTTTTGTGAAGCATAACATTTTGATTTTACTTTTTTTGAATCAAGCGGTGATTCACCAAGTTCATGAAGAGAAGCATTAAGTGTTTGAACAACATCTGATTTAGGCTGGAAATCTGGGTCATTTTCAGAATCAGAATTATTTATAATTTCTGGCTCTCGGCTAAAATTAGCACTGGCTTGATTGCTTTCTTCATTTTTCTTTAGAGTTGATAACTCTTTTCTGCATACGTCACATACTTTAGCATCTTTAGGCAAGCTTAAATCTTGAAAATGTTCAAGCATCCATTGGGTTACTGTTCTAAGCGATTTTGTTACTCTATGATCTTTCTTTGAAAAAGGATTGAAACATCTAATTGTTCTATGCCTGTTTTCCATTTCAATTCTTAATTAATAAGTCATTGAAAATATTGTTAAAAATCTTCAAATATGTAGACGTAACAACTAATTTTTAAAAACCATGAAAATGTTTTATTTTGAGGAATGTTTTATTAATAAAAACGAATATTGTCAGTTAATTATTAAACAAATGAAGTAATTGTAAACAAATTATTAAATTACTCACTCACTAATCTAAATTATTGGACAAAAATATTTGATCTATTAAGAAATATTGTCTGTCTTATTGTAAAACCAAACGGATCTACAGAAATAAGTACAACTGAAATAGGCACTAAGTTACTCTATCACTACACAAGCACTCATTCACTTTGCTCACGAACACTTACACTTTAACTCTCAACAAATATATTTTTTCTCTAATAGATACTTGTAACTGTTACACCACCTGTTACTGACTGGAGACTAAACTCTGAACTGACTCTAACATGTGAACAGCAGAGGCTGCAGTCTCCAACTTGCAGACTGCTACAGGTTGAGACACGTCACTGCAGAACTCATGAGCCAACTTGTTGTGATGAATAATCTATCACTTATTTAACCACTCCTTATCCTTATCAACCACTACCTCCTTACAAGAGGAGTGTAACATCTTTCCAATGAAACAAGCTATATTACCTCCCAAATTATTTATTTTATGAATTAATTTATGAAATGAATAGAAATATTGTGCTATCCAATTACCGTACTTATTAGTTAGGTAATTTTTTACAGAAAAAAAATTAATAATTTATCTTGATATGTCACTTACAAATATAAGTTGATTGTTCTCCAAAAAGTTCTAACAATAATACTTTAAATTACCCAATAGTACTTACAATTCTTAAAAGCATTATGCCATTATCAATTTATTTTTAATATGTGTTAAATAGTAGCCCAGTTTCACCTAACTATTTTTTAATGGCTTTTTTACTTATGATATATGTCAGAATCTTTCTAATAATTAAATTTAGCTTTAAAATGTAGTATTTGTCTATAATTAAATAAATACTCCTATCCCTTCCCAATGAGACTTTATTATAGTGGAAATTCTAGTGCAAGTCTGTTTTCAAATGAATTTTTCTGTAATAACCCATTTGCACCCCCTAATGAAATTTATACCATCAGTTAACCACTATACATGGACTATTTGAGAATTTTTTCAAAATTTTCAAAGCGGAGCATTTTGAGAAATTTAAAATTTAATTTTTGATTTTGAAATTGTTAAAAAAGTTTTTATTATGACCTTTGTAGTACTATGCATTTTTAGAAAGGGCTTTAAAAATGCTGTAAAATGACACCTCTCTCACCTCTCTGGCTTAATTTTGAGAGGAGTTATAGCAATTTAAAATTTTACAAACGGGTCGATTTTGAGCATTTTTTGAAAACTTTAACGTGGCATAATTTTGAAACTAGTAGAAGTATCAAGCTAAAATTTTGTATTTTTCTTAGTCTGAGTGGTGTGTACCAGTATACCAAATTTCATTGAAATCTGAGATGGTCAGGTAAATTTTTAATTTAAACTGTGTTGAGTTGATATGGAATGACCCTAAAATAAACAGACATAATGGTTGTCGGCAGTCGTGTCCGGCTCCGTACCTCACGCGCCTAATACTAGGAATCCCCTAAAGCTATTTATACCCTTGGTACCCCTTGGTACCTATTTATTTGCAATTCAGTGATGAGGTGTCAGTATGGGAAACACCCTCTCCCGTAACACAGACAGTGATACCTATTTTATACTAGAAACTTACTTGCTATGTTCAATTGAAATGTTACACCTATTAAGTTAAGCAATAATGGAAATGCCGCTGATGAGCTATTTCTAAATCACCACTTTTAAAATATGCCTCAATAACAAACCCACAAAACTCAGAGACTTCTCCATGGCTACTGACAATAGCGTCGAGTACACGAACCAAGAAGCCTACCCCCACCACCCTAAGACATCCTGTCGCTGAATGGTGTGTCTCAAGAAGTAGATCGGTTTTTTTGCCGCACTCAAGAAACATTTACTAAAGGCAAATCTTCAGCTTTCAGAAGAGCATCTTGTAATAGTTTGGCTTTTTTGGCCTACAATCTTAGGCTAATATATTATTCTCTCTGAACAAAGTAAAAATATATAATTTAAAATTCCCTGAATCCCCATTTTCTGATTTTCACGGTTGCTAGACATTATCTAACAGTTTCAAGATTAACTTGGATATCCAGTTTGGCAGTGTGAAACCAGAATGTTCAGTTTTATTAGCTTCTAATATCTTGAGCTTATGGATTTATTACTTTTTAAGGTTGGAGTTCACTATCCATCATTCCACACCTCATGACCTATCCGTCTTCATTGTGTTTAGCAATGTTTAAAATTGTTCTTCACGATTTAAGAATATCAATAGAAAAATTGATTATATCTCTTGGAATGATTGTAAACAATCTCACAGGGTATGGGAGAGTGGGGCAGGTTCATACAAAATTGCATTGCTCAACTATAAGTATTTTAGCAATTAAAAGGGGCTTTATGAGGGACGGCTTCGCCATCTTGAGTGGCACTGGAGGGATTTTTCAGCTTCGGATGCCGCAGGACTTGGCAGCTATGTTTCGTAGAAGGAATTTTCTTGTTCCCAAGATTAGCTGAGGTAAAGAGTGGTGGAAAGTCAATCATACTCCTTGAAGATTGGAGGATTTCAGCTGCAGACGGCCCAGTCTCCTGTTCGCTTGGCTGTCCTATAGCTGAGTTGTTGTTTTCGATCATTTTCCAAGTAGGCCCATCACTGATATTAGAGGCTTTTTGTTAGTAATGATGAGTCCATTTAGTGTCTCCCGAAAAATTTCAGAGTCATTCCATTTTTTAATATTCTTTTTGGATTAGTGTTAAGAACAACTATACTGATTCTTGCACCTGATGTTCTTTGAAACAAGAGCAATTTGATGATAAAGTGTTTTGGAGGGATCTTATCTCGAACACACCCAGTCAGGAGCAAACCAGGTGTTTGAGATTTTTTTACTAAGGTCTTCTGTTGGTTGGTCACATGATGCATCATAATCTTCCATACAGGGTTTTTGGTAAAATGTAGGTTTAGTCAGCAATGTATATACAGTTGCCCATTCTCAATTTCCTGATTGTTTCTATTAATACAGTCTTCAAGCGAAGGTTTACCTATACTTCTTCTAAACACCACTGCTATGCCCCTACTCATTTGCCTCTCATCCTCTAGATCAGCTGAGGCACAGTTTGCAAAATCAACAGAGACATCGGTCATATGGGTTTTGATCATTCTCTTCACATGGTTTTCAACAATTGATATTTTAGGTGTTTCATTGTGTACATGTTGAACTGATTTACAGTCTAATGTGTTTGCGTTTGGTATAAGGTTTGACTTTTCACACTAAGAAATAACATTGCAAAGGACTTAATTCATAATTGTTACACCCTTTTTCTTCAAATTAACATCATCTCTAGCTAGACACGAGTCAGTAATTGATAAAAAAGTAAAAGTAAAAAGTAAAAGTAGCCTGATGATAAAAAGTAAAGACAAATAATATTGAAACTGCCCCAGTGTACTATATAAAACTGTCCCGTTTCAACGAATGAAAGTGCCCAAGTATAGTTAAATTAACATATTTTTTATAGAATAGAATTGGAGATCAACAGTATTGTACACGTAGTCCGAACATTGAGCTGTCTAATAATGCATTAATAATAGCAAAAATATTTCAAAAATTTACTTATAGGGCCAACCTCCCTCTTTTCATTTAGTAATAAAAACTTTTTTATCAGATTCCAGTAAATGTTAACCCTTTAACCATCGCGCATTCTGTATTTTGTATGCGCTCCGCCACACATGAGATATCTCGTGCGTCACCCTCACTTCGTCGACCGCCACGCCCGAGTTTACTCGGATTTGACGTTCTCAGCTGATTTATGTTGGTACAACTGTTCTGCTGGGTTTTTTCCTGCTAAGACTGTAGAGTTAACCTTGACAAGTTGCAGACCATTTGGTCCGCAACTCATCCACTCTAGTGGAATTTTCTGGAACTTCGTCCACACCGCGAGTTCTGCAGTATTGCGCTCGCTGCGTGGAGGTGAAAACCCGGCGTTTTCGTGTTGATTGCGTAATTAAAACCGCGGGGGGCTAATTGCTCAGCGCTTAAGAGGTTAAATATTTCTCCATTGAAAAACACTGGAGAATTGAAACTTTGATAAGAAGAAGTACAAGGTAAGGCCAATCGGTGGTATGAATGACCTAAGCCCTATTTCTTGCTCTTCTGCAAAGCAATATTTAATTTAATTTAGACTAGCAAAGGGAAATTTAATCTAATGAAAGTGACCGTATATGAAACTGCTCCACTCTCCCCTATATATATATATATATACTGACTCAAATTTATTAACTAGTCATTATTGTGGTTGTCACATGTTGCTCATCAGAATTGTAAAGAAAGTTAAATTTTCATAGGCCTATTTAAAAAACTCATATTATAAACTCATAATAAAATAATTTAAGTTTTAATAAAACTAAGACTTAGGCCTAACACAAACAAAGTTAATTACAATATGGTGATATATTTCAGCACTCTTGACTCTTATGTTTCAACCCTTAAAAACGATCATGCAGACAACACAACATGCAACAACATTTAACAGATTGGCAATGAATCAAGCAAAAGATGGCAAAGGATGTGAAATAAGTTTTAATTACGTACAGCTTGTTAGTTATAGGAAGGGATTATTTTGTATTGACGATGTTAGAATGTAGTAATAGTATAGTAGGCCTATAGGGTTCTCACCTTCAATATTTTTAGGGCCTACTATTTTAATACAGCGTTCTTTAGGCCTATTTTGTAATAGAAACAGTAATTATTTATGTCGCAAATGTTATTTTCAAGTGAAAGCTCTACTAAAACATTGTATTTACAACATACTTATAGGTTAACCGTATTACGTAGGGCATCTAAGTAAGTTTGTGGTAATAATAAGTAATAATAAGAAGAGGATAACCACCTAACTAAATTAGCTAACCACAAACTAGGCCTAACTAATTTTATGTATATAAGATAGTTTTGTTAACTAAAATACAATAAAGGGACATTCCAAGTCAAATCATCTAGAATAAAATGATTTGTAACCCACTATCTCAGAATTTGATGAAACTTGGTAATTTTTATCTTTTCACATGCCTATGGAAGAATACCAAATTTAGCTTCTTATCTCAAACGGTTTTTTTCTTACAGACATTTGAAATTTGTAAAAATCTGTCATTTCTGTTGTTTCCGAGCTCCAAGATAAACTTGCATAGATTAAGAAAAAAATTTGTATCTTTGCCATTTTTAGTCCAATTGTTATGAAAAATTGCAGTAATAATAAGTAAAGTGTGCTAAATCCAGGAAAAATAAATCATTAATATCTTAGTATTTAGGTCATTGAAAAAAACATTTTTTACAATTTTTTTGATATTTTTAGTCCGATGACATCGTTTTACAAAAGAATTAACATCTCCTAAAGGAACAATGACAATCAAGTAAATTTTTTTTTTAAACTAATCTACATTAAATTTCCTAACAGATGAAGCAACAAAACACATGGCTTTTTGCATGCTTAGTAACTTAAAAAATCATTTTTAAAATTTTCAAATAAAAACATGTTTTTTTGAATTTTTTAAATGGCAAAATTAAAAAATCTAATTTTGGTTTGCACCATTAAATTTAGCTTGAAAAACAAATATTTTAGTACTTTGAATCTTTGTTCTATGTCTATTGGTTGCTGAGATATTGAATGATGTTAATACGGTACGTTGTCCAACGTTATCCTTATGGAAAATAATTAAAACTCAATATCTCGCTTATTTTTTAACTTATCATAATGAAATTTGGTATATAGCATCTCCTATTTGACTTTTCTTTGATGATGGCTAAAAACATAAACATTTTCCATCCCTATGTCAGCAATCCTGCATCCTCATAGAAACGGAGTGTTAAATTATCGTAGCCAAAAGTAAGCAATTTTGCTGCCTTGGGAAAGTAAAAAATAGTTGATTTTCAATGATTATTCCAAAAATATCAAACAGAAGAACCCACACACCAAATTTTATTATGATAAGTTAAAAAATAGGCGAGATATTGAGTTTTATTTATTTTCCATAAGGTTAACATTGGACAATGGACCGTATTAACATCATTCAATATCTCAGCAACCAATAGATATAGAACAAAGATTCAAAGTACTAAAATATTTGTTTTTTTCAAGCTGAATTCAATGGTGCAAACCAAAATTAGATTTTTAAAATTTTTCCATTTAAAAAATTAAAAAAAATTTTTTATTTTAAAATTTTAAAAATGATTTTTTAAGTTACTAAGCATGCAAAAAGCCATGTGTTTTGTTGCTTCATCTGTTAGGAAATTTAATGTAGATAAGTTTAAAAAAAGTTTACTTCATTGTCATTGTCCCTTTAGGAGATTTTAATTTTTTTGTAAAACACTGTCATCGGACTAAAAATATCAAAAAATTGTAAAAAATGTTTTTTTCAATGACCTAAATATAGAAAGATATTAATGATTTATTTTTTCCTGGATTTAGCATACTTTACTTAATATTACTGCAAATTTTCATGACAATTGGATTAAAATGGCAAAGATACAAATTGTTTTCTTAAGCTATGCAAGTTTATATTGGAGCTTGGAAACAACAGAAACGACAGATGTTTACAAATTTCAAACGTCTGTAAGAAAAAAAACCGTTTAAGATATGAAGCTAAAATTTGGTATTCTTCCATAGGCATGTGAAAAGATCAAATTCACCAAGTTTCATCAAATTCTGAGATGGTGTGTTACATGGCCTGGATGACTTGATATGGACTGACCCTAGGATGGCCCCATGAGAACAAGTACTCAATAGTGCGGACGTTAATCCCCACTAGGGAACACTGCGTCCACAAGCCATCACTCATAACTATCCACAATTCGTGACCTCCAAGTAGCTGGATTACAGGACACGCCACCGTCCCAGTCTATAATGTTAGTTGTGATTTTGAGATGTGATCTGGTTAAAGTCCTAAGTTACAGTTACTGTATTTCTATTCTATTTTCTATTCAAATTAATAATTTGTGACATCTAAAATTGATGTTTTTCAAACAAAATAAGCCTAAAGAACATTATATTAAAATAGTAAAACCATTGAAGCTGAGAACCCTAGTCTAAGATTGGCCTAGATTATACTGGTACAGGTCTGATTATGTTTAGGTCAACTTGGATATTGATATGTTTTTGATATGTTTTTTTGATATATTTTAGGTCACGTGATAAGAATGAATAGGCCCTAATATATATATTATGTATGGTTGCATATCAAATCGAGGTAAGCCTAACATCATGAAGTCTGCTGTCATCGATAAAAAATATGATGATTATGAGGTATGAGATGCAACCGTTTACCTACAATAGTTAGCCCTTGAAACTAAAAACTGAAATTTTGCTCACGGCCAAGAGGTTACATTAATATCAAAAAGAACTATAAAAAGATAAATAAGTTTCATTTGGAAAAAAAGTTGCTTGTTACTTGAAAATTCGATTGCCCTGTGTCCAGGGTGTTGGACCTGTCAAAGTAGGGTTACCATATGGGGGAGGGTGAAAAAGAGGACACATCGACATAAGGACCCGGTGGAAGGGAAATGGTTAAAGATTTTTAGATATATTGTTGTGAAAGTTTGAAACGTTCTTCAAGCTTCTAAGAATCAGTTATTTACATCAATTAATGTACCTAAATCTTGTAAACTGTAGGAAAAACATGTAAGCTCTTAATCAAACTACTTTTGATTAATTTAATTTGATACCTACCATTTTGAGAGGTAAGTAAAAAGTAATTAATCCAGGTAAAATAAATTTAAAACACCTGAATAACTTTTCACAAACTATATAATTTATTATTATTAATACAGTTAAACAAAATATCTATTAAGTTGAATGTTCTAAAGCAATAAATTAAACTAAATTGCCTTGTAATATAAAAAACAAGGCTGTAGGCTATGATCTCATATACATTGAACACAAAATTTGAAAATTAATAAATAAAGCATGTTTTCAAAATTTTCACTTAATCAAATACAAAAACAATACATATTTTATAATAATAATATCAAATAGATAAACCAATATATTTTATGTTTGGGCCAAATATAAATGTCTATGAAGAAAAACTTTTCATATAAACCAGCTTTAACCTTATTAAAAGGAAAATGTACAAATTGTACATTAATTCCATTCCCAAATGAATATTAATATTTAAAAAAATTATAAATAAAATAAAATATGTGTATATTTTATCTACAATAAGATCTCCTTACTGAACAGTCTACTAGGGTCTAAACTGAACAGAAAATCAATGATATGTTCAAGAAGAATATTTTTTAAAGTTTCATTTAAAGTACCTACCATGTAAACTATAGCGGTTCCTTTAGACTTAGTTTTAAGATATTGATTATTTCAGAACTACAAAATTGGATGTTGAAAAATATATAGGTACAATGAATTGACTTAATAAGAAATTCTTTGTTTTAACTTTGTTCTTGGTCAACTGGGCATAAAAAAGGAATAGATACTGCACACCTACTTCCAATTAATCAGTATCTGAATCACAAGATTCTCTGGAACAATTTAATTCTATGTAATTACAACCTGCACTCACTCCACTGGTACTTGGCTCTGTTTGTGAACCATACCATTTATACTTTTGAGAAGAACCTATATCCTTAAGCAACTTTTTATTTTTTGATAAATAATCATAAAACTCTAAACAAGACGTATCTTTAAAATTGTATTGCACACATACAATGTTTTTGATCGACTCTACACTTAATCTGTTTCTTTCTTTGGTCCACTGGCTTGAAATAAAGGAAAATACTCTCTCAACACAAGCATTGTGGCTTGGAATACAATAAAAAAACTCAACAATCTTAAGTAGTTCAGAATAAGCACACCTATCTAAGCCTTTGAAATATTTTAACCAGATGTCATTAGATAACCTAAGCTTTTTCTTAATAAAGTTTGACCCCCCTGCAGCAGCTGCAGCAGCAGCTGCTTCCTCTTCTTTGTGTTTTTTTTTAAACTTTAAAAAGTTGCAAAACTGGTCATGGCAAAAAGCATCATCGATTTTAACATTTACTTTCCTATTAATAAAAATGATTGATTGTTCAACATCTTCCCAAGAAGGAGTAGTACTAAGCTGCATCCACTGAAACACTTTAAACTGACTATATTGCTTCAACCACTTCTCCACATATTGAATTGACCCTTCATAAACAGCACTAACTTCTTTTAAGAATTCATTACATTCATATTCACAGCCCTCATTTTTTAGTTTCCCCAACATACTTTTGACAACAATTGAAACAAAATTGGTGCTTTTTCGATCAGAAAGAACTGTTTTTATGTCTTGTAAAATAGAAATTGTTTCTGCAAGGGAGTTTTTCTCTTTTTCCAGTTTTAATATTCTCTCATGAAAAACATTCATGAGAGAATGAACAAACATAAGTCTAATCTCACTGAAATCATCTTCAAAAAATCCTTTAAGGATTTGGGGGGCATTATCTTGAGATAAAAAATAAGATTTTAAAGCTGGGTACATCTGCAGTACCCTCTGCACACAGGGGAATAACGATAACCACCGTGTTTTTGAGTGGTATAGTAACTGCCTATACTCAACTTGAACAAAATCACAAAATTCTTTTAGTTCCTCTGTCCTAACTGTGTATATTGAAAAATAATTAAATATCTTTAACACAATAGATTCTACATCTATTTTTAGACCTTTATCCAGTCCATGTTGGATACAATTGTGCACAACATGGGCCGGACAACCTGCTCCAAGTAATTCTTTATTTAAATTATCCTTTAAATAAGTAAATACATTTGAACCAACTGGCTGGTTCACCCCCCCAAAATTGGTATTAGTATTGTCGCCTGAAAATGCAACACATTTATCAACTATACCTAACCTAACTAAAGTATCTTTAACATATTTTCCAATTGTTTCAGCCTTCTCATTAGGGGTAGATTTCAATTCAACCACTTTGGTAGTGATTCCACCTTTACTGACATCATAAAATTGAATTAGAATGGGAAAAAGCTTTGTCGACCCATGGTTGCTTCCATCAGTAGCAACCCCAAAACATGAAATTCCCTCTAGAATTTGGATGCTTGCATCGATTGTATGTGGGCCTAAAACTGAATTTATGATTGCTTCGGTTTTAGTTCTAGCACATGTTATGTCTTTAACTATTTTAGAGTCTTTGAATAGTTTTTGGTTTAACTTATTGGTACAATCAGTTGATTTGAAACTTTGGTGATGGCGGACTGTGTGAAATGCTAATGCACCCTCAGCTGTATGAGCAAGTTCTTCCAATGCCGGAGTTTTAGTGTGAAAAAATGATGATATTTTTGTGCTTGAGTCAGCAGATTTGATGCTGTTTACATGTTTTGCTGTTTTTACGTGGCTCTCTAAATCTAATGCACCTAAAAAAGAAATATGGCGGAATATTTTAGAAAAGTGAAAAACAATTATCTTACCTTACCAAAGTAAATGTTTTGTAGGCCAAAACACAGTGTGTTAATAATAATAAACCCTTACACAACTGCAGAGGTTAAATAGACCTAACCCATTCCAGTCGTAGATTTTATCTTTGCAACCTGGACTTCACATATATACATGTGTGAATGTATGGCATTTAATAAAAGAACATAACTTTTAATACTTAAATAAAAAATACCGTATCCTACTTTTGGTTTTCAGAAACTGTAATCCAATCAAAAACCAACTTGAACTTGAACTAGTATAAATGTTTTTTAGGTTAGGATAGAAAATGAAAATCTATTAAAATGTGCTTAGCTCATAACATATTAAGAAAATCATGTTCAAAATTAGGCCTAGATTGGAAAGTAAGCTATAATGACTGAATGTGAATCGTTTTACCTTTATTGGCAACAGAAACATAAGTGCCGGCAGGGCACACTACACACTCTGCTTCGAATTCATTCCTTCCACTTTTAAAACTATTAAATCGTTTTTTAAGTTCTTCATTGAAAGTGCACTTTCTTTTAGGCATTACGTTTGAACAGCTTAAAAAATAGGTCGGGTTTAAACAACTTATTTAACTTGGAACTTAACAAAAACATAACCTTTCCAGCTAGCTATGCCACCGCTACCCCGCCGATTTCAATATCAGACGTCAGATGTCAGACGGCAGACAGTTGTTAATAGAAAAAAAGGAGTGGATGCAACGCCAGTGCTTGTACATAGAGTAATAACTATTGCTTTAAAGAATAACGAAATGACAACAGCTATAAATAATGAGAATTAAAATTAAAAAATGTTATATCGTAGAATATAAAAAGTCTTCTTAAATAAGCACTGAATTTTCATAGGACAAACATTAAAAAAACATCTTTTACTCTAATTATATATTCTTATATTACGTTCCTTTAAAAACCCGGACATTCAGCAGCTTTTACAGAAATCCGCCCGGACGCCCGGACATAGTCTCAAAAAGAGGACATGTCCGGGGAAAAGAGGACGTATGGTAACCCTATGTCAAAGTGTCCTCCAATCAGGTGAAACCTTGAACTGATCAGAGTTTGATATTTAGGCTACAACAAAATCAAGTTATCTAAGGTAGGAAGGTCAAGGTCCACTTCATTGAAAAAAATGGTTTGACATTACATCCAATGCAGTTTTACTAGGTAGCCTATGTCAAGTCACAAATCTTGCAAGAATGAGCAATATTTGTATATTTAAATATTTCAGGCCAAAATGAACAGTGATTCTCAATTAGATACATACAAGGTTCAAAATAGAAACAAATAATTACAAACCTGTAAGATATTCAATCACAGCAGCCATGTAAACTGGGGAGCCAATCCCTATGCGAAGCCGGTGTGTTCCCATTTTCAGAAACCTCTTCATTCTTCCAACAGGAAAAGTTACATTAGCTCTTTGAGACTTAGACATAGGCTTCTGCCTCTTTTTAATACCTCGAGAAGACATAGTAGGATAGTTTTTTTTAATACAAGGACAAAAATAGGTAAAAAGCGCTAACTACACACGATTCACAAACATCAATAAACACACAAATTGAAACTGAAAACACTTGGGAGTGAAGATGAAGAAATAACAACGCACGCAGACAGCTAGTAGAACAGCTGATCAAAATAGTTGTGTTGTGGAAAAAGAAGGGTGGAGTCGAGGCAAAGAGTATAAAATAGTTATTATGAGTGTTGAGGCATAGAGTAATAATGAACTTCGTAAAGAGATGACACTCCCATGTTAACTTGGTGGTAAGGGAACAGCAGCGCTATCTGAATAAAGTGCTACCATAGATAAAAAATTCCTCAGGAGTAGATAGTTCATTCTTACCGGCAACGCAGACTGTTCGGGCAATGGCGGGCCGACGTAGTTCTGTTCGGGCGCACCAGACTGCGCTGCCGCGCTCCCTCCCCCAAACCCCCCCCCATCACCACACCCCGCTAGCCCGCTCTCCCGCTCTCATCTCTCATCGTTGCACCCGTTTCCTATAACACAGGCTTGCCCTGGCCTCGGCTCCACGCGTGCGGAAGACACCGCTGAGAGCGCGCCAACTCGAGGTTTAGACGTTTGCGCACTCGCCCTACCCGTGCTGGTAATGAACGCAATTGTAATTTTTTTTAATACAATAAAAATGCTCAGTTTATTAATAAATAAATATTAAGAATTAAATATATTAACTCCTTCCACGCCTTTGAAATAGAAGTGACGGTGAATAGTCACAAAATATTCGCGGGAAACATCTGACTGCTGAAGTGTAAAAATAGCCTGGCTTATTTCGCTTATATTCAGTCTTTGCTATCGTTTGGGATAGTAGCTTGGGGCGGATGCTTGAAAAGTATTCTTGAACCTCTCAATGTTGTACAAAAATCAATTCTAAAAGCAGGATTTGTTAAAAACAAACGATTCCCGACTGACGCTCTATTTCATGAAACATCCGTTCTTTCTATTCGAAAACTTTTTATTAAACATATTCTAATTAACATTTACAATAACTTCACTAGCATTTTTCAAGAAATTTCACATTTACATGATACACGGTATTCGTCAAGAGTCAGAGTTACTACTTTGCAACTAAACTATGCATTTTCCACAACAAATTCCTTTTATATTTCTCATATTATTTTTCGAAACATTCGTACAAACTTTCCCGAATTAAATCTGTTTGAATCACCCTCTCTTAATGTATTTAAAGTTCGTGTAAAAAAAATGGCTACTAAGTTTAAGTATCGACGAAGCAGACCGGATTATTACGGCGGGTTACCGGCGCGCCAGACCTGACCCTTGACTTGACTGACCTTTGACCATGACCACCTCCGGCCGGCTCATGCTCCGACTTCGTCCACTCTATTACTTTTATATCAGACCATTAATATAAAGAAGCACAAACCGTAACCTAGTTTTAAAATCATATTTTCTCCATTATTTTTTCTAAAAACAACAAATTTCCTAATTATAACTTCATTAATTATTTTTTTAACAATAATTTCCAATAAAGAGGTCAAACTTACGATATTTTTGTACTGCAACGCAGCAGACGCACAGGCATTTGCCTATGTCTGCTGATTCCATAAAACCATTCCTTTTTTCTTAGCAGCCTATAAAATTGTAATAAAACTCTTAATTTATTTTTTGCATTTGGTATAGATTTATGTTTTTTGTGGATTATATTTGTACAGCTGTTTATTTTCTTGGAATAAACGTTTCATTCATTTCATTCATTCATTCATTCATTCATTAGTTTTGCAGTTCCATAATTAGTTGCGACTTTCGTTTCCTGATGTTAAGTAATTAATATTGTTTTGTTTTAAAACAGCCTGAGTATTACTGGTACTGCCCGTTACTATAGTTACATATTGATGAGGGGCTGTCTTGTGAAAAAACGTAATATTGCTTTACATAAAAACAACCATAACTCTTACGTAAATTATTGTTAGTACCTGGTGGACCGAGCCGACCGAGCCTTGCTCGGTGTTATTTCATGTTTACCAGTTCATCCAGTTACTATAAAATAATTCAATGTCATAAAATGTATCAATATAAACCTTTTTTATTGCTCCATGGACTCTTCATCCCACCTGCTGTATTTTCCCTTGATAGCTGTAGATTCCAAACAGCTGTTATTATTACTTCATTTGCTGACACTTTCCTTGTTTATTTTCGTTGCTATCACGGCAACCCATATAGATTTTCTCTGGCCAAGTAATCTGCGTAAAAGACGTTTATTTTGAGTCATAAATTACTTATTTCCAGACTTTGAAAGAAATCCTCGGAGCCGTTTTTGAGATAAATGTGCAAGCAAGCAAGCATACAAGCAAGCAAGCAAGCACGCACGATAACATTACTCTATTATGTAGAGTATAGGATAATTTACAGCCAACTTACAACAACTTAAGTTGGCTTGATGTTGTTACATTCAGCATTCAGCCAACTTAATTTTTCTTAAGATTTACACAGTTATATATTTATTGCAAGAAATTGGTTTCTTACGAAAAGCCATGAATTTACGCTGTAGCTCTGCCAAGTTTAGAACAAGTTGTAGAGTCTATTAATGATGATTCGAACTTGAACGTAATATTAATCTTTTTTAAATATTGCCAATGAACACGCATTTTTTACTATTAAGCATTGCCCCCAAAAGGGTGGGGCTGGTGCAACTCTTGGTCACAGCCCTTTTTTAATTTCTTTCATATTTATTGCAGAATATTTTACAGCAGATCATGATCAAAAATTCAAAAATATGTATTTCTATAAAATTTAGTAAAATAGGTTTTGTGATTAGTTACAATTTTAATGTTTTAATCCGTCTAATTTTTTCTACAATAAGTAAAATCACTGACAACTATGTTTAACACTATCTGGTGGCTTGGAGGGAAGTATGACGCCGAGTATCCTTATCCTTATATATATTTAATACGTGAAGCCTTTTTTTGTTAACGCAACTTGTCCCTTATTTCTGGACCAATTTTGACGTTTGAGTCTGTTTGAGGTGTCGAAACATTCGTCTCATTTCGTAGTATTGCATTAAGGTAGATTTAAAAATTTAGATTTGGCTTATTCTTATTTAAGGTATGAGCCACTCTCAAATGTAGGTTTTCCCCTATCTACTCTTTTAATAATTCAGTTTTAAAAATCTTCAGACAACTAAATCTACAGTTCTACTAGACCGATTCTATTAATTGATGGCTCGTTGGAAAACTTCATCCGTGTAGATTTGCAATAATTATCAAAGTTAGACTTTTTTGAAACATTTACGATGAAAAAAATAAAAAAGCGTAAGTACGTAAGTAACTTCACTGAAGTGATGTCGGTTTGTTGTCGTCAACTGTAAACATTTAGCCCAAAGTTTCTTAAAAATTATCTTCGATGTATTGCGGTGGTAAATTTGTCGATCGTAATTTTAGTGGAAGGATTAAATTTACGAAATCAAAGATAGATAAAGAGCAATCTCGATAGTCCGACACGTTTGGTAATCCGACACCGCAGCGGCCGCCGTAACTGCTGTGAGTGCAAGAGAGAGCGAGCATTACTGTAACCCGACACCGACCTAGGAGGATTAGGAGGATACATTAGTAGGAGCAAGGCCGGCCTTGGTAGGAGAGGACACACACACACACGGGTTACGTTGAAGCCAACGCAGCGGCTGGCTGGCCGGCCGTACCGCGCGGCGGCGACGCGACGGCGCGGCGGGAACATGACCTGCTCATTACAACATATAATACCTAAATTAACATGACTATATGAATATTTCTTAATTGATTTTGGTTGAAAACATTTAATTCGGTTTCATAACGAAAAAAAACAGCTAAACACAATTATTAGGCACAATAATTTATCCTATCCCCCTGGACACCGACACGGACACGCCGCCGCGCCGCGAGACCGATACTGCGATACGTCTTAACGTCCTTACATTTTAAGATCACAAGTTTATTTTTATTTCGGTTCACGTATTTAGAAAGTAAAATAATTCCAATGTTAACCTTATGGGGAATAAGAAAAAATCTATATCTCGGTTATTTCTCAACATATATTGATGTAAATGGCTTCTTCTAGTTCAGATCTACTAAATATTGAATTAAAACCACCCAGTTTTAATATACCCGTAGCAGCAAACCTGCATACTCATTTCCCATGTTACTCTTATGGAGCTTTCAAAAACAAGTAAAATCTCGCTATTTTGGATTGAAATATGTTGTTTTGCATTTGAAATTCGCTGAGTATGCAGGACTGCTGCAACGGGGGTATTTTAAGGTACCCTCGGTAATCCATAATATTTGATAATTCCACAAGGGCCGCCGGTCCCATATCTGTTGGATTATCAAGAGTAAACTGTATTCACATATTTCTTAACTACACGTGCTTTTTTATTATTATTAATACACAATTAATTACTCCATATTTATAAAATGTAAAAATGAATATATATTATTGAGTTGTTCATGTATGATACTGACTATTAATGAAAAGATAAAGTGTATTACTGTGTTTTATGAATTCGAGGGGACTTAATTGTTTTCCCCTTAAGAATTAATGTTAGTTTATTTAAAATAAATTAGAAATTTTAAAAATATGATACGTTTTGACAAAATACTCATAACAAGGTACACATATTTAAGAAAAGGCAAGGTGAACATTTTTAAAAAATATTGCCATTAAATAAAAAAAACGTCCTTGCCCTTACATTAATAATTTATGATAGCCATTTTTTATCAATGATTGAGATTGACTATAGTACCAACGTTAAATTCAATATCACTTGATAGGTATATGTACTCACGATTGTTGTATATTTTAGGAACATCTGAAGGCGGCCAATTCGACTGCGAAAAATCGCAGTCGTAGCATGTGTTGCTTTTACGGGTGTAAAAGAAACCGGGCTCGGTACCCAAACCTACATATGTTTGCGTTCCCTACTAAAAGACCTACGGTTTGTGAAGCTTTTTTTAATTTTTATATTAGGTGATCTGCAGATAAAATAATGTTTCCGCCCATTTTGGCCTGATAACGCCTACTACACACTATACGATTTTTTTACCGAACATCGCTCTTCGAGCCGGCCAAGTTCGTCGTGCCGAGCTCGTACGTGAGTTAGGCCGCTTTATGTCGTTGTTTTATGCCAACTAGATAACACGTAGCTCGAAATCGAGCAAAAATCATAAAAATCATGGTAAAAGAAAGAAGAATAAACAGCCTACTTGTATACTTTTGAAATTTAAAGGGCTAAATTCAATAGCAATATTATGGCTAAACCATTGAAACTGTAAAAGTTCATTTGTTTTAGTGCAGGAGTTTCCGGTTAACGACTTTTTGGGAAACACCGAAACACCTTCAACTTCCATGATCTCTTTATTCTGAAATATATATTTTAATACCGGCAAAAGATCGAGCTCTGCTTACAGCAACATGTAGCTGACCGAGAGCAAACACTGGCGCCGTGAGCGTTTAGGGAATGTCCCTGCACCTAATTGATAGTTATCGCCAAACCGGAATCATAGGGAACGGCTGTCTTTGTAGGGGCACTTTCCTATGTGGCAACAACGCGTAGTAAATGACGCACTATCTCTACCAGTCTTTTAATTACTGAAATGCAACACACCGCGATGAAAACATTGTAAGTTCATTGGTCTGAGGTTGGAAAGAGCATCAAATATGTTACATCGGGAGGGTGATTCTAGGCGGCTGCGATCGTGTTCCTTCCGATCGGTCAATATTCGCCTTCTTCTTATTGGCATTATTACTGCACCATATCGAAAAAAAATTGGCTCAAGTCAAAAAAACTTCAAAAAACACTATGCTGAAATGTATTGGGATATCGTAATCTACATTGTAACACTGGGAACTGCAATGTTTGAGCCCTTTAAAAACACTTCATAACATAACCTAAATTACATAATAAATCTTTTTGTTGAAAGCCAAAGCAGCTGGAAAAACAAAAAAACTGTTCTTTAAAAAAAATAAAGTGCTGCAGTCTGTGGTTTACCTGTAGAACTATTTCAGAGCTTGACAGGCTTGACCATACGTTCAGTTTGTAAACAAAGAGTGAACTGAGCTTGCTCAAATTTCGATGAATAGCGCCACTGTTCTTAAACTTTAGCCCTTTACTGTACTTTAGTGACGCCCTTTTTTAAAATTCTGAGACTTGTTGGCAAATCTACATAAAAATCCCTTTAATTTGACACCTCATACGTTGAAATCCGCCCAGCCGTTATTGCTGTTGGACTGTGAAAAGAAAACCGCTTGCGTATTAATATATAGACTAGATAACACGTAGCTCGAAATCGAGCAAAAATCATACAGTAAAAGAATGAAGAATAATCAGCCTACTTATATACTTTAAAGTTTAATCAAAGGGCTAAATTAATTAACAAAATTATAGTTTAACCACTGAAACTTTTCAAGTTTTATCTACCGCAGGAGTTAACGGTGAACGTGAACGATTGGGAACACCTTCATTTCCCCATGTCCTCTTTTTTCTGAAATGTATATTTTAACACCGGAAAAAGATAAAACTCTGCTTACAGCAACATGTAGCTGACCGAGAGCAAACACTGGCACGTAATGTTTAGTGGTTTCCGCTGCATCTTATTGATAATTATCGCCAAAACAGAGATTACAGGAAACGCCTGTCTTTATAGGAAACCTTTCCTTTGACGCATTAGCTCTACCAGTCTTTTCATTCTTGAAATGCAACCCACCGAAATGAAAAAAAAAACAGTTCATTGGTCTGAGGTTGGAAGGAGCATCAAATGTTACATCGGGAGGGTGATGCCAGCGGTTGCGTTCGTGTTCTTTCCGACTCCTCCGACCAGTCAATGTTCGTCTTCTTCTAATCGGTGGCATTATAAATGCACCAAATCCAAAAATAGATTTTCTCAGGTTAATATAACTTCGAAAAACACTATGAGATATCGTAAACTACATTGTAAAACTGGTAACTGCAATGTTTAAAGAGCTTTAAAAACTTCATAACATAAGCTAAATTATATAATAAATCGTTTAAAAAATAAAACTGTTGAAAACAAAGGCAAACAGCTGTAAATATAAAACTGCCAACTATGTCGCCTTGAAATTGCTCTTTTCGAAAAATTAATTATAATTTCTGCAGTCTGTGGTTTATTTTAGAGCTTGGCCATATGTTCCGTTTGTAAACAAAGTAAACTGAGCTTGCTTCAATGTCCATGAATAGCGCCACTGTTCCGAAACTTCAGCCCTTTACTGTACTTTAGTGACGCCTTTTTTAAAAATTCTGAGACTTGTTGGCAAATCTAAATAAAAATCCCTTTCATTTGACACCTCAAACGTTAAATTCTGTCCAGCCGTTACTGCGGTTGGACTGTGAAAAGAAAACCGCTTGCGTATTAATATATAGAAGATTTATTTATTTAATGGTTTTTAACAGTTTTTATTTGGTTTCCATAGAAACCATTGTTTATTTTTCATTGAAAATCCGTGTAAAGAACGGGTAGAACGTAGGAAGCTAGTTTGTTATATAACTTCACTAAAATTACATATTTCCGTGTAAGAAATTAAATTTTGCATCTTTCTTGTGCCTTGATAGTTTTTTTTTTAATTTAACCATACATTCTCATTCAAGGTACTTTGCCGGTTACGGTGTTCAGGCCAGCTTGAAGCAGTTTGACTGCGACGACTGCAGAAAAGAGTTAACCATGGCTCCATCGGCTGCCGACACCGAAGAGTCCCTCATCAGAAATCGTGAATACAGATGTGATACATCGAACCTCATGTATCCACAAGATGAAACTGTGGAAGTAGTGGATGCTGCGCTCATAGTTTTGGACTTCATGTTGGAAAAGAACATGCATCTTCCCAACTTCAAAAAGGCAGTCATGTTAAAAACCAAAAGACGAATTTTTAAGATGCATCCCTATTGGCTGAAATGCAACACGGAATGCTTCAAGCACCGGGAATTCATCATAAACAAAATCCTAATTGCCAAAATAAAAAGAGGTTTGCAGGCCATGTCAAAGAATCTGCGGCAACCCGGTGGGAAGTGTGGTGTTTACTGGGGAAAAATGATGAAAATCAAAAACAAATGAATTTACCTGAATCTCGTATGAAATATAAATAAATAAATAAGTAAATTAGTAAATAATTCAAAATTGATTCTGTTGCCTTTAATGGTATTTTTTTATTACCAAGTTTAACTGTGGCGACGAATCAAAAATTTTTGGGAGACGAAAACGGAGTTATCTATGTCCCCTGGGCAACGTGAAGTTAACACTCTCTCGGGAGTAAAATTACTTCACGGCAAAAGATACACGTCATGTACAAGTATTATCTTTTCAAGAGTACATGTATAATTTTTAAAACTAACAAAACAGTAAAGTATTAAATTCATTGTTGAAATTTAATTTATTTTAATTTATTGTGCACATTTATATGGTGTTATTATAATAATAACTTATTTGACATCTTTAAAACCCTAAACTCACCAATAAAGTGTAAAATCCCTTGCTAATCCGAGTGTTATCTCAGGAATAATATCGTAAGTATGAATTTAGTTTAAATGATTAGAATTAAATTACAATAATTAATACATTACTTCGATTTATATTTCATTTCAATATATCAAACATAAAATAATGGAATAGAATGAGAAAAATTGTGTTTACGAGCGTGAGTTTACTCTCAGGCTCGCGGCACGGGGACCGAGGACCAAGGGAGGGAGGGAGCTTGAATGGGGCCCTGTAGTAGCCGTGTAGCAGCGAGGCGGCGCGGCGCGGTGTCTGGTGTCAGGAGTTCGTTCCTCCCTCCCCCTCCATTGCTTCCCCACCGGTCCACGCGGAGCGCCACCGCACCGCTGCTGTTGCGCTACAGTTTGGAAGTAATCCCGCGAGGTCGCGCCACTGCTACCACCAACACCCCAGAACCTTCAGGAATCACAGAATGAACGATCTAGGGGTATTTTTTATCTATGGTGCTACGAACCAAAAAGATCGATGCTATATATCGATCGTTGTCGATGCGATATATCGATCGTCGTCGTCGTCGTCTGCTTTGTTTATATTGACGTTTTCTTGTTTTGTTTGCTAGACTTTCAATCATTGACTTTGAGTCTCTCATTGACTTTAAAATATAGTCTATCAGTAACACACGGATTCCCAGTCAGCTAAAACTAAAGTCGTTATATCCTTATTCCTGGAAGTGGCACTAAATTTGCTAAGGTTGGTAAGCAAGTTGGGATGTTAATAAACTAATCATTATTTTTGTACATAAACTAATCTGTGAAATGAGTCAAATTATTGATTTAGCTGGCCATAGAAATGCATTTTTCAAGAGATTTGCACTAGGCCTAGTTCTGTTTAATTGTGTCTTTGAAATATCGACAAATAAGATAATTTCACCAGATATTTTATGTTACTGTTCCCTAAGATTTACATTTGTCAAAGCCTTTAAAAAGTTTAAACCAAAAACAAAAGTTATTTGAATTCATTTCACGAAATAAATGATGCACTATAGCCTACTCGGGGCGTCATAAAACGGCGCGTTCCTAAATTACTTGATCAGCAGATCACTTCCCCCTACTTAGGGAAGGGTTGTTCAAGTGATTTCGATGCTCACGATTGTATTACGCCTGTCGCCTGGTAGACCTATGGTCGATTCTTTAATGCTTCAAACAACAAGTAAATGTAAACAATTTATTGTTTAGATTTGTCTAAAATGGCTCTTACAACATCTCGGCTTAGTCAGGTGTAGGCCTATATTCAAAAAGCCAGGGCTGTGTAAGTTTAGTTGTGCTATCAGAATGGTACTTAGGTTTTTTCTTAAAACTGTGAACTTTTTCAAGCAGGGGAATATTACAAATGAACGCGTTTTAAATGTCATATAAAATTAAATAGTTAAGCATATATATCTATCCTGCGACCTTCCAAACGCCCACAATTTCTTCGCAAAAATTTCGCTTACATATATATGTATAGATCATTTGGTATTAAATGTGCACATAAACTAAACAAACGTATTTAACTTATTATAAATTTAAATTATGAAAAATCAAACCCTTAATTATTATAAAATCAGAAAATCTTAAATTTAAAATATTTTTTGTTAATAGTTCAGTGAACGTGCATGGTTAGCTGCATTTTGAAACAAATCCTACATGTCAACATCTACCAAATGGCTTTGAATCAAGCATTAGCACCAAATGTTTAATGTAAACAAAGCAGACATTTTTCAATCTTTTTAATCCTAATGCATTTTAAATAATGGAAGATAGTTTTCGTTATTTCTCATTTTCTGGTATATTTGGACCTAATCTGCTATTTTTCCCGACCCCCTGAGTCCGAGACCTTTTATTTGAGCCATCTCTTGTCATCCTGCGAGCTGGCAAACTCTCATGCACAATTGGCCTAGATTATTAAAAAAAGTTTGAAAGCCTAGTTTTTTTAAAAAATCGCTTACAGAATTAATAATATAGATAGATAGAAGATAGATTATTTGTGACGTAAGATCGTATAATTTGCATTTTCTGTGATATTGTAATCTGTTAACGAATGGCAGTGTCGAGCAATTCATGAAGGCACCGTTGGGATATAGAACATTCGTCACAGCGCTTGGCCACTGAAACGAGCAATGAGAGCATCGATTAGAAAACAAAGACCGAATAAATTCAATGAATAAGACTTAAACCTCAGTAAATCAAATTACAAAGCTAATTGTCATTGTGGGGAGCAATATGAACATGTATATTTGAAAATGTTACTGCTTTCCCCCGAGCAAAGCTCGGTCCCTAGATATTTCACAATGTGGAAGTATGGTGGGAGAGGGGGGGACTTGAGTGTACGGCGCCGGCGGTCGCAGCGGCAGCGGAAGCGTTGGTCTGGGGGGGGGGAGCGGGGAGTAAGGGGGGACTGACAGCCGTAGAGGGCGCTATCTTGTGGCGAAGCCATGAACTAAGACCGTCCGCTGAGCTTGTAGCGCTGTCTCGCGGAGGCTCAGACGAACTAACTGAACCAACCGATCCTGGCTCAGACGAACTAACTGAACCAACCGATCCTGGCTCAGGTCCGATCGCTACAGCTGCGCCGTATGCGTGGTATGTCTCAAGAGATTCAAAGTCAATGCTTTCAATTTTAATGACATTACCGATTTGTTTTGATTAAGTACGTTTGCCGCTAGTGCAAGTTGTTTCGCGAAATACTGTACTGAGTGATTCTTATTGTGCTTAAAGCGATTGGCAGAAATTAAATACGTAGATGTTTACATAAAAGCACTTAGTAAAAATTAACTTACTAAGTTAATTTTTACTAAGTGCTTTTATGTAAACATCTACGTATTTATTTTCCATCAATAGCTTTAAGCACAATATGAATCACGCAGAACGGAATTTCGCGAAACAACTTTCACTAGAACAACTTTCTGCAAACGTACTTTAGGTATTTTCCCACACTCAAATTATTTCCAACTCGTTATGGTTGTGTACACGTCGCGTCATGAAAGAAAATCAGGGGAAACGGAATAGTAAGTTAGCAGATCGTTATCGTCGTTCTGATTGGATGAATCAGTGAAGAAGAAGAAAGCCATGTTTTTACAACGCCATCTGAATAAAGTGCATAGAACTAACCCGCTCCAATAAGCTTACCACTTGGCTCCATTTAAGTGTCAGACCGGTGGTTGAGGGGGAAGGACAGTTTATTGTTATTCTATGGTAGGACTCAGTTGTTCAGAGCATGTACAAAAAATAATCTCATCAATTAATTTTTTCAAAATCATCAAACTTTTTTCTCATCAAACTCCAAAAAATTCAAGTCCTATAGAACAAGGTCTTCAGGATTGCAACAAACTCGCCCTGGTTTGTTAGGAATGATCATATTCACCAGGAACTTTGTATTGAACCACTGAACTAGTTGCATCTTTCATCGGAAAAACGTCAAGAAAATTTATGGACAAGTTGAATGAAGTGCCTGGGGCCGTAGAATTTCAAATTAGTGAAGTGACAGCCTACTGTAGGTTAAAAATTAGGCTTCCGCAAGACTTTCTACATGGAATGTTTTAACAAGTTATAATAAGTTAATATCCTACTCTGCTCAAAATTGTTTTGTATGTGAATTTTTGGTAAAAAATCTTCATGTTCCTGGGTGTGCCTGACTAGAACGAACGCTAAAATGTTAGTAATCTCGCTAAAATCTCTCTTATTATAAGTTCTGTGTATAATGTATTACATTGATCCAGAAATAAACAAATTTGGAAAAAATCAATTTTTTGTTCATTGTTGGTTATTTGAATGAATGAATGAATGAATGAATTGTTCACATTTTCTTCGAACTGTCAGATCGCCACATTGCGTTTGTTTACAATATTGTTTTTGTTGACTTTCAAGGCAATCGTATCGTAAAGGTTTTAGAATTCAGACAATATCGCCTACAGTTCGCGCACGCTCATCCCGACCAGAGCGAGAATTTTGACGCCTCGGGGTGTGGGGGAGGAGCGGAAGTCACTCCCCTACTTAAGCTCCGCCCCTTTGCTACGAGCTGTAATAAGTGAACTAATACGCAAAACAAAAGTAAAATTAATTCTTTTGTTGTCAAAATATATTTAAGGTTGTGGTTTTAAGTTTTGTTTACGTAAGTTTTATCTTTGTCTTTTCACATGTAAAATTGGAAATATGCATTGTATTCTCCGAATTTGCATTAGGCCGTGACGTCACAACCGCGGTGGACGTCTGCCATTTCGTTTTCGAGTTACTTTAAGTGTATACTGTGACATATCAAAACGGCATATCTTAAAATATGTTCGTTCTATGTCAAATTGTCACCCCTTTGACCCGCATGAGTGAGCCCGAACCTACCGCAAGTGGGCTTAACGGACTCCATTTTCATGAATGGTAAGTAGAATAGAGTAAATGAGAAAATTATAGGCTTTCTTAAAATATGTGTCGTCAGCCGGCCATTGGCTCTTAGACTACATGTACCTGTTATTAAATAAGAGCAATTCTGTATACATTGATAAGAGTCTAAACTTGAAATAGTTGTGTTTCCATAAGTTTTTTATTAAAAATAATTTTCCCAAAAGTAATCGAATATTGTTTATTTTCTTTGACTGATGACAGCTGTCAAGTCGGTCTAGGTTTAAGAGTCGCTATCTAACGGAAAAAACACTTCAAGAACAAGAAAAAAAAAACAAAATGATCGTCCAATAGGAAACCAAATAGGTACAAAACCACTTTGCTGCAGCCAATGACTAGGTAAGGTCATAGAGACAATAATGAAACGCCGAATTTACAGCTATTTTGAGGGCATCATGCTGTTTACCGACTCCGAACATGGCTTTCGTTCTCAGCGCTCTACGGCCTCGGCTGTGGCAAGGATTGTCAGTGAAATTAGAGCTCCCTCCGAACCTGGAGACTCCTTCCTCTTTGACCCTCTGTGACCTCAGCAGGGCGTTCGACTGCGTCCCCCACGACGTCCTGTTGGATAAGCTGGCGTGCTATGGGGTCTATGGCGTGGCTCTCGACACTTTTAGGAACTATCTTAGTAATAGGTCGCAGAGAGTTTCAATTGCCGGTGCGGACTCAGAGGAGCGATTGGTGTTACAGGGCGTCCTCCAGGGCTCGGTCCTTGGGCCTTTCCTGTTCCTAGTCCTCATAAATGATCTTGGAGAGAACTGCACAGCGATACTCTTAGCTGACGACACAACGCTCTGCTCCAGAGGTCCTCGTCCTGAAGATGCCCTGAATGCGGCAACGGCACAAATGGACTCGGCTTTGACCTGGTTTTGCTCCAACAGACTCCAACTTAACGAAGCCAAAACTCAACATCTGGTCTGCTCCCTTTCAAGGATGGTCACCGATGAAAACGGCCCTGTCGGTCGGCATCATGCTTGACCGACAACTGAACTGGAGTGATCACGCAGCTCTTGTCTGTGACCGTCTAGCCAGTGTGAACTTCCTCTTGCGCCACCTTCGGAAGTCTGTGACCGAGCCCTATCTTGCAATTGTGTATCACGCCATGTTCCACTCGTAGATAGCTTATGGCCTACACCTGTGGGGACATGCGACTGATGTGGAGGACATTCTGAAACTGCAGAAGGCTGCTCTGCGAATAATCACGGGCAGCAGTTTCAGAGCACACTGCAAACCTATCTTTGTACGCCTGAAGATTTTGACTGTTTGCAGGAATTACATCCTTGCCTGCCTCACTCAGATAAGGAGCAATGTGCACCTTCTAGCGACCCGTGGTCACATCCACCACCATGACACAATGCTTTTTATGACCGCATTTGTTTTCTCCAAAAACTATCATATGAACACTGCCATTCCCCAATTGTTTCGGGTGATCGACGTTCTACTGTATGTCATATTGTATTCCGATTAATAATATAGAATTAGTAAATATTATTCTGTTGTGTTTATGCTGACGTTTCATTTAAGACTAAACACTTTTAAGGGATAGCTGTCCGAACCCCTACCCCCCCCCCCCAACTTGAACATACCTGCGAACTCATTGAACCTTACTGATAACTCACACGCAATGGCGATGCGTGACATTTTTGCGTGGTCATCGCTGATAGTGTAGGGGTACACGGGACGGCGCCGGCGCCGCGCGGCGGAACGGCTATATTGCTATTTATAGAACAGTCGTGAAAGTCCTGCGCTTGACCGGCCCGGATATCCGTCCCGCAGCGTCATTCATAGACCCCACGACTCTACTGAAAAGGCGAGTGGATTAATACTGATACTTAAAAGCCACTCAATTACCGCCAGCTTCGCTTCAAATGGTAGTGAACTGAAAGGCTTTTGTTTCAGTTGAACAATTATATCACCTTCTTCTTCAGTCATTTTTGTGCTCATCGATTAATAATAAAACATGTTAAACATTTGATTATTAAAGTACTGCAACCTCACTCATTGAAACTACATGCACAAACACAAGCAGAGCGCGCGACGCGAGAAACGAACAATGACAGCGACACGACAATGAAGTCGAGAATCGCTCGCTACGTGGCGAAGGCTGCCGGGTACAGCTGAAGGGAGCCGGACGCCAACCGATCCTCCAGCGACAGAGATGACTTGGCCGCCTCTACACAACAGCGGTGTGAGTGGTGGGGATGGACGCGGGGAGGTGGTCGCTCCACTATAGATTGGATTCTCCAAACTCGGCGAATTAGTGTTTGGATATCGAAAGAAAAATATCGATATTTATATCGACGATAATATCGGACCGTCAATATCGATATTCCGATAATATCGGATCAAAAATATCGATATATCGGAAAATATCGATATATCGGAAAATATCGATATATCGGGAAAAATTGATTTCATATGACAGGCCACTAGAACACAACAACATATTTCACTATATGTAATAGTGCGTGCAAAATAATTAGTTAATAAATAATTATATTTTCAAATTGTTATCTTTAATATTTACTTATCAAATAATATATTATTGAAAAAGTGCAGGAAAGGTTAAACTGTATTTTATTTATTAGCGAATTTCCCCCTATAGGGGAGTAGCTATTACCGTAGGCGGCATGGTGAGACTTAAGCCCGGGACCATGTTATTTTTTCGTTTTGAGGTCCCTAAAGCCCAAAAACAACGTTCGTTCATTTTGGTACATGTATGTATATATATATATGTGTCCGTAGGCACGATAACTCTCGTAAAAAAGTCCGATCTTGATGAAATTTGGAACAAACATTTATAGCGATATTCATGACTTAAAGTTCGAAAACCAGCAAGATCGGTACACTCTGAGGCGGTGTTTTTTACTAAATAAAATTTATTTTCAAGATTTAACATATTTCTATTAATTTGATGTAAATTTAATGGTCAGAATTTAATTCGGCTTAAAAAAATAAATAATGTAGCATTTTGAATTATTACTCTACATCAATCGTTACTGAGATATCGGATTTGCAAAATGCCGAGAAAGGTTAGTAGGTTTTTGAAGGGTTGTTTCTGGAGCCAGCTGCCATTGGTTGTTGGGCTATTAATTAACAATCCTGTCTAAGGAACATGCCAACCTTAGTCAGTAACAAGGCTACAAGATCGCGCCACTATCATCACGATCATCACACTCATCCTTCACTCATATTCAGGGTAACGTCCTCCATTATTAAGAATGAATGAATGAATGAAAGTACATTGTCTTTTGTTTTTCCCTGAAGGGACATAAACTGTCCAAATTCTGGTATGAAATACCCAAATTTTTCATTCAATTTCCCTAAAATGGGATTTAAAAATATAATAAAACAAACCACATGATTGAATTAATTTGTTCATGTGATGGTTTGATTTGTTTTTATTTCTTGGATCTGAGTAGATTGATAATGTGTTTGCTGACATTTATATACTATAACAAGTAAATTTATTAAAAATTATCAGAATATGAATAATTATTGAGAAATAAGATCAAGAATGATAAAATATACTTAATTTAGATTAATATTTACACAAAATATTCAAAACAACAACTTCCCTAACTTATGTAGAATATTTGCCCACACATAAAAAATAAATCCTTTTTAGAAATTAACTGAGCATGCATGTTTACTGCAACAAGTTTATTTAAATTTTAAGATAAATCATATGTTTGGATTCAATTTTTTTATGTTGACTATTTTATTTGTTTTTATTTTGACTGATTTAAAATCATTGATTGTATGTTTGCTTACATTTTTATACTATAACAAAGATACACTTATAAAAAAATATTAGACTAATAATTATAAGAATAACAAAAAGAATATTGCTGGAATGGATACCGATGTGATTCCCATCATCATTTCCCTTATATCTAAAGCTCTTGAATTGATATGTAATATACTTTTTGCATTAATTACATAAAATGTTTGAAACATTTTCCTGTACATATAAGCTCCCATATAAAAATTAATTCTTTAGAAATTCGCTGAGTACGCAGGTTTGCTGCGACGGGGGTATGTATTATTCTTAAAAATTTGCTAATATCAATACTAACGATAATATCAAAGTAAAATATCGATATTCCGATAATATCGTAAGTCTAATATCGATATAAAAATATCGATATATCGGAACCAAAATATCGATATTTCCGATGTATCGGATATCGATACCAAACACTACGGCGAATCGGTTCATAGAGAACCAGGGACGCGGCGCGTCTGTCGCGCAAAGCGAAACGCCGTGCATGAAAAGAGCCTGATACTCCGAAAATGTATGATTTTCTTTTGAAAGTAATAGACATTTAGGCTTCTATGATTATGTTATTTGTAGTTTTAGTTAAATTTTTTACTTTTAATATTGAGTTAGTTATCGGCGAATCTGTAGATGACCGCACGCCTCGTCACTACTCACACGACCTCTTTAACCAAAGTTTCCAAGATAATGTTTAGCTAAGCATTCCTTTAATGCAAGTACTCACCGTTGTAATACTGTACATACTTCTAGATGGTGACAACATCTTAAAATAAGTTGCTTGAGTATTGAGTATATTTGGTCAACTTTGCCATGCTAGCTAGGGACAACCATGCTCTCCATGATCAGCACCTGCTGAGCTTGTGACCTGCCAGAACCTAAACTCCTTGAGGACTGTTCCTAAATTACATAAACCCCTCTAAAGGGGGGGGGGGGGTTGACATAGCGTTAACTATCAAACCTCAACCGTTAAATTATTTTTAATCCGTTAAAATACAACTATATACATATTAGTAAAAATTAAGATTCGTTGTCAGAAATCAGATGAATTGAGTGGGGGGCTATAGCAAATGGTTACGTAATTTTTAGAAGGGATTAGTGTCATGTTAAATGTCCAAGGGAGGGAGGGGAAAGCCGATTTAAAGCTACGTAATTTAGAGACAGCCTCCATATATCCTTCCCCTCCATATATCCTATATATCCTTCAAAAAGAAGACCATAAGAGAGAGAGACTTTAAGAAGAGGTATAATTCTTTCGAAGTTTGCATACTATTTCGAATAAAATCAGCAAATACCCCCGTTGCAGCAGACCTGCATACTCAGCGAATTTCAAATGCAAAACAACATATGTTAATCCAACATAGCGAGATTTGACATGTTTTTTGTAAGCTCCATATGAATAACATGGGGAATGAGTATGCAGGTTTGCTGCTACAGGGATGTTTAAACTGGTTGGTTTTAATTCAATATTTAGAACAACTGAACTAGAAGAAGCCATTTACCAAGTTTTATCAAGATATGTTGAGAAATAAGCGAGATATAGAATTTTACTTATTTCCCATAAGGTTAACATTGAGACAACATACTGTGTTTACCACTTTCAATATCTCGGTAACCAATGGACATAGAGCAGTGATTTAAAATACTAAATTGTTTGTTTTTTTGAGCTGAATTCAATGGTGCCAACAGAAATTTGATAAATTTCATTTTTCTATGTGAAAAACTCAAAAAACCCATTTTGGGGGGGGGTTTACCCCCCTTTACCCCCCCTTCCGGTGGTCCGATCGGGCTGGTTCACGAACTCGTCCGAGTGATTACCACTTTACACGTCTGTACCAAATTTCATTAAGATCGGACCATATTTACGGCCGCTATCGTGTTAACAGACATATATATATATATATATATATATATTTGAACGAATGGTGTTTTTTGCTTCTGGGGACCCCAAAATGAAAAGTTAAC
Organism: Flexamia atlantica; assembly: GCA_035578135.1. Lineage (NCBI taxonomy): Eukaryota > Metazoa > Arthropoda > Insecta > Hemiptera > Cicadellidae > Flexamia > Flexamia atlantica. The sequence continues at coordinate 7,333,850 of JAQJVK010000006.1, read as the reverse complement.
ATGGTCTTGGACTTAGGTCTTACCATGAGTACTACCGTAATAGCTTATTCCTTTAAGGAAATTCGCTAAAATTCGAACGAATGGTGTTTTTTGCTTCTGGGGACCCCAAAATGAAAAGTTAACATGGTCTTGGACTTAGGTCTTACTATGAGTACTACCGTAATAGCTTATTCCTTTAAGGAAATTCGCTAAAAGAGATATCACAATTTGAAATACGTCAAAAAATTACTCGATCGAATTTTTTTAAATATTGCATCTACTTTCAATTTATTATGACAACATTCAGGGGTGGTGCGGGTGCGTTAAAGAAGACTGTGGTGGTCTTGTGTTTTTGCCAGTAAAACTCAGATTAATTGTTGGGGTTGTTGATATTAAATGTTCTACTGAGTAGTTTTACACCACACTTATTGTGTTGAAATATATATGTAAATAAAACTTAACTGTTCATTAATTTTCAAGCGAGAAGAAAGCGTTTATGTAAGATCGCCTCAAAAGAGATATGACGAATAGCCAATGACATATCTTATGAGATTCTAAGTGTAAGGGTCAATTCACGATGATAGGTTGATAGTGAACGTTACACAACATAAACGTATTGTTTAATTGATTGTCGTTAAGATAATTTAAATGAATAATGAATAATCATAATTATAATATAATGATTATATTACTATTGATTTTCTTCAATGTATTCATAAAGAATGTGTACACCTGGAGCACTGACGATATTAAACAAAGTGTACAGACTATACAAGAAAAAATCAACTCAGCGGTTCAAAAACGATTTAAGGTACAAAAATAATTATACATTAATAAGTATTTATACATTTGACTTTTTTGCAAATTAGGGCGAACTATTAGTTTGTTTCCTGACTTCTGACGATTTTTATTTGCGCACAGTTAGGTACTTGTGTGGTCGAGGGTGATAGGTGATATGGTGTACCCAAGGTCGTTTGCAGGAGTTTCAGTTGCCGCAGTTCATGAAGATGAAAAGAATTGAAACTCATAAGAACGAATCAGTTCTTAAAAATGTGGCAGAAATACCGAATATATTTAAGAGATCCTTAACATTTTGTGTATTTCAAATTGTTTCACTCCCATTACCGCGTACTGTTTTCACTCCCCCTCTTATTGCCAAACTGTCAAAACAGAGGGCCCAAAAAATACTATTTCCCCCACCTGCTATGTTTAGAAGATTTTTAGTCCTTGTAATGGGTGAGTAAAAATAATAATTTGTCACTTAGCGGGAGTAAAGTCTTGGAGACAAAGTAAACCCATACGAATAACATTGAAATCAATATGTAATTAAAAAAATAGAGCGCCTTCAAATTTTTCATGCACACATGCAAATATGTTTCAGCTCAAAACAATACAGGCGCTAACAGCTGATTTAGTGGCAGGAATCTATAAGTATAAAAGAGGATGTTGGTATATATATATATATATAGTACCTGGTGGACCGAGCCTTGCTCGGTGTTATTTCATGTTTACCAGTTCATCCAGTTACTATAAAATATTTCAATGTCATAAATTGATAAATAGAAACCTTTTTTATTGCTCCATGGACTCTTCATCCCGTTTGCTGTCTTTCCCTTGATGACTGTAAATTCCAAACAGCTGTTATGATTACTTCATTTGTTTACACTTTCCTTGTTTATTTTCGTTGCTATCACGGCAACCCATAAGGCCAATGTTAAAATTTTACAACTTTAAAATTCGATTTATTACGTTATTAGATTTTCTCTGGCCAAGTAATCTGCATAAAAGACGTTTTTTAGTCATAAATTACTTATTTCCAGACTTTGAAGGAAATCCTCGGAGCCGTTTTAGAGATAATTGTGCAAGCATACAAGCAAGCATACAAGCAAGCACGATAACATTACTCATATAAGAGTATAGGATATTTATTTATTTGGCAGGGATAAACACAAAAACCGCTGGACCGATGGCCACGAAACTTGGTACATACATGTAGAATTTCATGGAGTAGGTTTATACACCTTCAATTTCGTGATAACTTTCAGGGCTTAGCCCTGGGACCGTCTTAAAGGTACCCATGTCAGGGATTTTGAAATAATTTGAGTTAGATTTGTTTACTAACAAAACATATGAAAGTAAAATTTAAAACAGGTGATGTAAATTAATGGTATTCCTTTCTGCTATTTAACTGTATTTTTGTTAAAATGAAGATTTGTTACTTGGTGCCAGGTGGTCAATGAATTAGACTTTTGCATTTTTTCAAAGTGCAATACACTATATAAAATGCTGATAATATGTAGTATAACATAAAATAAATAACTGATTACTGAAGGACTCCAGTGATCACTGATCACTTATACTTGAAGGACTTTTTTTATGACAACTAACTGCTATTTAAAGAGGAAGAGTGTGCTACTGTAAAGAATTAATTTTACCTACAACACTTAAAAAAAAATTGCCTTGACGGCTCATTCAAACGTTTTGCTCAATATAGAGTCTAAAAACGTAAGACAGCATTTTTTAATAATTGCTGGAGTGGCATTATAATTTTTGTTCAAGGTAGACCCTAAAACCTTAAGAAAATGATCTTTTACAGTGAATAAAATTTCAAGCTAACTTCTTTGATTCCTCTAACACGTATGCCTTCATGAAGGAAATAAATAGGATTTCTAATACGCAGGTCTGCTGTGACGGGGGTGCATAATAAAGTTTTAATTAAGGGTAACATATGCGAGCAGATTCAAAGTGCCGTCGAAAAAGCCAAGGGTGCCGTTCCTTATATTGTGCCCCATGATCATCATCAGGACAAGCTCAGGTACCGTGGAAACGACCATTAAATGCTTCTCGGCGTTCGTCTCTGTAAATTGGCCTCTTGAGTGTGTGAGCGCAATCCTCTTCACCTGATAGCACGATCGACTGGACAGCCGACACAAGCAAAACGCACTTGCAAGAGGAAGGACCACCGATATTGGGCATGAGCCTACCCAGGGCAGCAACACCATTTGGGGCTTTGTCGGTGGGGCGTTGGATATGGTCACATTTTTTTATGTACAGGCAGTTTATGCAGGAATATAATACCCCCGTCGTAGCAGACCTTCGTACTAAGAGCGAATTTCTAAAAACTTTTGCTTTATGGAAGTACATTTGATATGTTCAAAGAAGTAGATACATTACATACATTAGATTTTACAATAAGAAAAATAAATGGGAAAGCAAAACTATATAATTCATGGGTGATAGTGTATGTATAATTTTAATCGTGAGCGAAGCCACGGGTTCTTCTAGTTATCAAATAAAATCAACATGAAATTAATTGGCTGTGAGAACGTCTAAGAATTAAGCATGTACGAACGTTGCAACAATCAGCTGATCGCTAGTGCATGCATGGTTGCAACTACCGTGTTGGAGGCGCTATTAAGAAATTGAAACTAAATGGATATTTTTATTACTGTACTATGTTAATGAAATAAATTTTTATTTCAGGATATTTACTATTGCTGGTGAGGGAAAAATGTTGTGTGTATTTCGGAAGTAAAGCGCATTGTCTCCCTCATGAAAATTGTCGCCATCATATAAGCTCGGGCACCAACATTTCACTTGTGAGACAATGTTCTACTTTACTCATTCAACACACAAATAACAATTGTGCGTTGGTTACTACCGACAATAGAGCATCTAACCTCCTTGAGTTATATAAGCGATAAAATTTATAAAAAACCAAGCCAAATGTAAACAATAATACTCCCTTTGCAGCAGACCTGCAAACTCAGCAAATTTAAAATGCAAAAAACCCATTTCATATCCATATAAATATCGAGATGTAATATTTTTTGTAATCTCCTTCAGAATTAATTACAAGGGGGATTGGTAACCGGTATGCAGGTTTTCAGTGACAGGAATGATAAAATTATATGGTTTTAGCGAATTTCCCCCATAGGGAAGAAGCTAATACCGTAGGTCTCATGGTAAGACCTAAGCCCGAGACCATGATAACTATTCGTTTTGGGGCCACCAGAAGCAAAAAACACCATTCGTTCGAATTTATATATATATCTTCTATCTATCTATCTATCTATCTATCCATCTATGAAATGAATAGCAATCTTTTGATATAATACTATGTGAAAGTTATTGATGTAAAATCTTCCTTATACGATGAGACAGACTTCCGTGTTCTAAGCACACATAAGACGAATCCATGGTTTCGGGTGTCGACCACGATGGTGACGAGGTAGATGTAGTTGCCGACGTTTCGGACGCGATACAGCTGTCCATTCTCGAGGCGCACTAACACTCATTCACTGGTCGGCGGGCCCTCTGCCTCAGGTTATATAGGCTCAGGGGTGGGGGAGGGTTGTTTACATCTCCCATTGTTTTCCCGGAAGGCGCGGCTGACCTGGGCTGTTCTAGAACACATTCGCATCTAAGCTTTTCTATAACTGGAACCCACGTACAACTTAGCTCCATCCCGTTATCTCTATTAAAATTATTGCGATGTTTTCGGATTTCAACTGCTTCCAGGACCTTTCTCTCAAAATAATTGTTACTGGTAGCCAGGACTTGAATTTCATCAAAATAAATGTCGTGTCTATTTGTATGAGAATGTTCAACAACTGCAGAAGTATTGGTATCGATATTTTTTTGTGCTTCTTATGTGTTCTTTAACCCTGGTGGAAATTAAACGGCCTGTTTCTCCTACATAACATTTCCCACAACTGCATTTTATGTGGTAGACACCAGATTTACTAAGAGGAATTCTGTACTTTATTGGTCTCAGTATTTGTTGTATTTTCATGTAGGGTTTAAAAATGGTTTTTATGTCGAATTTTCGTAAAATGTAACCGATTTTGCCTGTTGTACCTTGAATATACGGTAGAAAGGCCCGGTTATCATTTGGAGGATTTTCGGTTTTATTTTTATTATTTAAGTTAAATTTCCTTTCTTGCTTATCAATCGCTCGTAAAATATTGTGCTTTGAATAGCCGTTCTGTTGCAAAGTTGTAATTAAATGGTGTTTTTCTCGAGGAAGGCTTTCTTTGTCGGAAATTGCAAACATCCTGTTCACTAGAGTATTTAAAACTGCATTTTTCTGAATGGGATGGTGGTGGGATGAAGCGTGTAAATATCTGTCGGTGTGTGTGGCTTTTCTATAAACGGCATTGCCTAGTGTACCATCTATTTTCCGTGTTACTAATACGTCCAGAAAAGGAATACAGCCGTTCAGTTCTATTTCCATTGTGAATTGAATTTTAGGATGGATTGAGTTTAAGTGTTCTAAAAATTGTTCCAAACTGTTTTTACCATGGGGCCAAATTACAAAGGTGTCGTCTACGTAACGTAAAAACAGCTTAAGCTTAAACAGAAAGGATGAAATTGCCTTATTTTCAAAATATTCCATAAAAAGGTTTGCCGCTACTGGGGAGAGTGGGGAACCCATTGCTGCCCCGTCGATCTGTTCATAAAAGCAACCATCAAAGTAAAAATAGGTAGATTTTAAGCAGAAGGCAGCGAGCTCAGCTAAGTCTTCCGGTAAAATGTTCTTAACAATTGAGATGGTTTCAGGAAGGGGTACCATGGTAAAAAGTGACTTAACATCAAAGCTAACGAGCAGATCTTCCTCGCTTATTGTTATTTTACTGATGATGTCAATGAAATGGCGCGAATCTCTGACGAAGGTGTCTGTTTGACCGACATATGGAGTTAACAGCCCTGTAAATATACCTCGATACTTTATGAGTTGGTGATCCTATTGCGCTAACTATTGGTCTTAAAGGCACTCCTTCCTTGTGAATCTTCGGTAGGCCATAAAGAACTGGTGGAGTAGGGTCGGATGTGATTAAAAACGGGTTAATCTCTGGAGAAATCGAAGAGGCTTGGACAAGGCGCTTTAATTCCTGTGTAATACGTTTAGTAGGGTTCCTAATCTTCCTGTAGCAGTCCTCAGAAATTAATTCGTGTAATTTCTTCCGGTATTCTGAAAAATCCATAACTACCGTTGCATTTCCTTTGTCAGCTGGTAAAATAATAATGTCTTCAGAGATTCGCGCCATTTCATTGACATCATCAGTAAAATAACAATAAGCGAGGACGATCTGCTTGTTAGCTTTGATGTTAAGTCACTTTTTACCATGGTACCCCTTGTCCTTTGTATCCCTTTATCTATGGCCGCGCCTTCCGGGAAAACAATGGGAGATGTAAACAACTCTCCCCCACCCCCGAGCCTATATAACCTGAGGCAGAGGGCCCGCCGACCAATGAATGAGTGTTAGTGCGCCTCGAGAATGGACAGCTGTATCGCGTCCGAAACGTCGGCAACTACATCTACCTACCTCGTCACCATCGTGGTCGACACCCGAAACCATGGATTCGTCTTATGTAAAATCTTCCATTTCAAGCAACTTAAAAAACTACGCTTTTGGGTGTTTGAAACTTTGTCATACAGTGTTTTTTTCGGGTATATACCCGGATTTTGGTCCTTGCGGGGACTTTAAATGGATTATTACCGAAAAATCGGATAGTGTGGAAATTTTTATTTGAGTTTGCGGTATTGCGGATGAAATGCCAGATCCTGTTTGGCAAAACTGAGTCATTCATTAGCCATCAGGGGGCTGTTTCTAAACAATGTTGGTGAATTAATAAAATTGACTTTTTATTTTGTAATAATAAGATTCCGTTTCAAAACTGTAAAGATAAACGTTGTATCTTCACAAGATAGCTCGTAGCTAGTAATTGTAAAACCCGTTTAGAAACACTCCCCAGCTGTAGGTAAGAGCACAGCTGACGGCATACGGCACTGACTGTCAGGGGTGCCAGCCGTAGCAAACAAGCAGACGGCAAACGACCACACGCCAGACACAGACAGTTGACAGTTAGGGAAACACGGGTTGCTGTATTTTATTATTATGTTGTCTGCAATCAATTAGTTTAAGTTCGTGGTTCTTGAAGAGTGTCTGTTCATTTCCTCTTGAAAATCTACTTAATTAAAGCAATAAGCTTAGTTTTATCAAGATCAGTTTGTGTCAGGTTTTGAGGTTATGTGATGGATTTTAGAAACTTGTTTTTGGACTGATTTTTTAAAATCATTTACTGGCTCGGAGGTCACCTATTAAATGACTCTAATCAAAATGTGTGACAGTGAAGTACGTCAGGCATTAAAATTAATCATTGGCAAGGTAGAAGCTGCAACTCAAAGGAGACACGTTGTAAGATACTTTCATAGTAATATTTTTGTTATGTAAACTTTTAAGGGATATGGCCCAGTCCATACTAGCCTATTATAAGGTGCACCAAAAAGGGCAGGTGATTGACTGCACTGCTGGCAAAATTATTGTTTATTTTTTGTTCGGGTAATTAGTAATTGTAATGATCATCAATTGTAATTAATTGTAGGCTAGTTAATTGTAATTAACATGATCATATGTTAAAGTAAGTTATATGTAGGCTTTAAAAAATCCTGAAAAACTAAGTTTTGACAGTTCAACAAAAAAATCTCATTTAGTCATTTCAGCTGAGGTTTACCAGACGATTCGATAAGTTTATAGTTTTTGCCGCCCGCCCTATTTGGTGCTCCTTACAATTAAAACATGTCTAGACCAATCTTTTGTGCCTGCCTGGAACACAACACACATTTATTCCACTAGTCCTAGTACACTTATACAGGGTTGCCAGCAGCCGGGAATTCCGGGAAAACCGGGAATTATGCGTGAATTTCACACTCCGGGAAAAAACCTATGAATTATGCGTGAATTTTTCGAAAGATCCTTGAATTTTATAAAAATCATGTAAACTCTAAGATAGCGATAGTTTGGCCTGTCGGTCTATAATATGGTTATTTATCGATCAGATCGGTCAGTTTCGTGGATTTTTTTGACAAAGCATAAGTTGCCGTTCGAACGAAACACGAAGACAAAGTGATTCCAACGTTGAGAGAGCGTTGCCAAAAGAACTGGAACTGTTATATTATTCCATTCTGGTTCCGGGAACTGTTTCGACTGTCTGTTAATACGTTCCATAACGAGATCTTTTTCCGATGTAGTTTTCGTAATTCTCGCAACGAATTATGGCACGAAAGAACGTACTACTCATCCATGGAACGGAATTATAGGGCTTTTGTCCTATAAAGAGTCACCACTTTTATTGGCGTAGCCGATGTCAGTGCGTTCGTTTCACCAAGAAATACCGTAACTACAGTCGGAACGGAACTAAGAGAACATGTTCCGCGGCCGATACGGGACGGTCGAAACGGTTCTCGTTCTGGAACTGCAAAGCAGACACCAGTGACGTACTAGTCGAAGAGAAAACTCAGCTGATTCGGGGGCGTGCCAGTGTTCCCGCAGACGTACGATAATTTTGTATGTGGTACGATCCAATTTGTGTCTGGTACGATAGTTTGATTATGTTTTAAACCCCGTGTTGTATTTTATTTTCACTATTGTTAAAGATAAATTAATACCGTTTTAATATTAAAAATGGATTTTTGGCAGTATTACAGGGGTTTCTTGTTAACATTTCACCAAATTTACGAGTTTCATTGGAAGAGTACGGTAATTTAGGTACATTCAAAATAACTTTCCTGGTCTGGTACGATAATGTGGCTTTTAAAACCTGGGAACACTAACGTGTCCATGAACCCTCCAAGGATAGCGTTGGGTTTACAACGATAAGGTTCGGTTAAATATCGACCTTATCTACCGAATGACAGACATCAACTTTTTAGTTTCGGCTCGGCTGTCTCCTTCCTGTCGTCGTCATCCCTCTGTTTTCGTTTTAATTCCAAACTCCAATGCCTGTCGTTTTTAACTAGTCATTATTGTGAATCGGTGGTGCTAATAAATACGTCATATCTGTACCACAGATTCTTCTTTTGGGACTCTTCCAAGTTTACAAATAAATAAATGACTGTATGACATGTCTGTCCAACAATTACGCAATTAAATGTATTAGATTATTAAAATGCAGTGGCCAGGGTACTATTTTCTATACATTGTACTGTAATGTCAATGAAGACTTAGACGATGAGTAATATTTTACTTTGACTACTGACAAATTTGCCCATGTTAAAAATTGTTAATGTTGATTTCTTTAACAGAACCGTACGCTGATAACAGTTATGATGACTATAATAAATTACAGAGGAATTAAAAATCTTCCAGTACCGTACGCAATCGTCGGATAGATTAACCAAACTTTCCTAATTCAAAAATAACTTAGGCCCTAATCCTACATTCCTATAAATTGAGCTGTCTTTGGGATATTGGGATAACACTTTACTCTAAAAACGTTTCTCAGGGCCTATAGATATTGCAAGCAAACAAACTGGCAAAGAAATATTTACATTTATTTGTAAGCATCCGAGCAGAGAGCCTATTTCATGATTTCAACACTCTCTGGCTATTAGAAAAAGTTTATCCTCAATTGTTATACTGAACAGCCATCACTAAGCCTGCAGGCCATGCTTGACCTAAATTTTATCCTTATATAATTTGGAAAGTTGGGCCTGGCGTTTTTATGTTGAGACGACAATGTTTAAAGAGCCAATCGATTTACGATGTTCGATAGTAGTTCGTACTACGACGATCGATATTTTAACCGAATGCCTTCCTTATCGTTGTGAACTCAACGCTATTCTTCCTCCAATCCTTCGCAGTGTGCGCATGCGCTACCTACCGCTTACAGACAAGTGATCGGGTATTTCGCGCGCTAATGACGGCGAAATGTCCTACGTCCTACAGCAAACGGAGAAAACATCGATTACCGATTGAAGGAAAACGTCGATATTCAAAAAATGGACGAGTCCATCGTTTATTTAGTACAAGGGGTAGGAGCATGGTGGAGTGTAATGTCCTCAGACGTGTATCAGCAGTAGGCCTATATTTAAAATTACAATCGTAATTTATTTGCTTCCAAAATCACTCGTATTCTATTTCCCCGCCTTCATACTGTGCATACGAAGTTCACGAAGTTCTTAGCATGCGCAGTGACCAATGACAGTGTTTCATTGATAGGGACTGCGGACGCCGAATCCGAATAGGGCTGCCGTCAGTCCATCACTACTTTGTCATGAGCTCTTGCGCTGTGTGTGAAGGCCTGCACTCGGCTGACTTGATATCCGTAGTGGCGGTGTCGAAATAACAAATAAATGTTTAAGCTATGATATTTCTTTGTTGCTTCTATTTTAAAGTTACCCGTGACATCAAATTCTCTCTATGGATTTTGTTTTGGAATCCAGTCTTATATACTCTAAATGAATCTGTTTGTACGAGCAACAATTTTTTTAGTGCAAGGGTTTTGGAATTTCATTTTTAGATGGAGTTTTTGGCCACGAGGAATCGATTTGTACTGGTTTCAAGACTGGGAAAAATCTGGTTCCTGTACAAACCGTTTTCCCTGTCATCATAATCCGTTTGAAGTGTCCATGTCATCGTTATGGACACATTTAACCAAAACTGCAAAATAAAATAAATAACCAAAAATAAAATAAAACCTATTTTATCAGAGCACAGCTTAATTAATTCATTCGTCAATACATTGGGGTGCATTTTCTAAATCATAATAATTCATACTCACACTATTTTAATGGATGTATTAAATAGGCCTAGTGGTACAACAAAAATTATTTAAAAGTTGTGAAGAAAAATGATTCGTCCAAACTCAAACTTGACTTACCAAGTTCACACAGAACGGACGTGTGGCGGAGTCGCGGCACGGTCATATTCCTTTCCCTGTCGCTCCCATCATCCAATGTACACACGATCGACGTGGCGCGGGAGGGCGGCCGCCCGCGATCGTCTGTGAATTGTGTGATAAGTTTCATGGGAGCGACAGCGAAAGGACATATGTCCGTGCCACGACTCCGCCACTCGTCCGTTCTGTGTGAATTGGCCCTTAGAAATGACAAGTATAGGCCTTGAATTTTGACTATTTTGACCGGGAATACCGGGAAAGATGCGTGAATTTTTTGGAAACCATTTGCTGGCAACCCTGTTATAGACACGGGTGCTTCTTAGTTGGTCGACAAGATAGTTGGATGTTGTTATAAAACTTAAGTGGGCCATCCACTTGCGGATTTTGTCTGTCAGGCAGCATGGACAAAATCAGAGAAAGTTTGGGCGGACCACCGGAGGTCCGAATGATCGCTCGCCATCCACTAGCGGACTTTGTCCGTCGGGCAGTGCGGGCAAAATCTGGGCTGTTGTGGAAGGGATGATTTTTGTCGTTGTCGATCAGTCTAGACAACTGCAGAGCTGGCAGTCACCGCACAGTAATATTTAATTATGTATTTGAATATTTAATATTTTGTGTGACATGACACACACACACACATATATATATATATATATATATATATGTGTGTGTGTGTGTGTGTGTGTGTGTGTGTGTGTGTAAGGAACTTTTAAAAGTGTAGGGCCTACATATTTTTATTCATGACCAGACAATGGACAGTAAAAAAGAGAAGCTGCGGTCGTACTGTTATTAGAAAAACGTGTGTGTGTGTGTGTGTGTGTGTGTGTGTGTGTGTGTGTGTGTGTGTGTAAGGAACTTTTAAAAGTGTAGGGCCTACATATTTTTATTCATGACCAGACAATGGACAGTAAAAAAGAGAAGCTGCGGTCGTACTGTTATTAGAAGAAGCAGGTGTTTTTCAGATAATCACTGAGTGACTGAACTTTATCAGTGCACACGCATTGGTGTCCCGGTAATTGTTTTTATTTCCCATTCGTGTACAGAGTTGTAAAATGAGAATACAATCATGGTCTTTGGACTTATTATCCAAAGTAGGCCTAAACGATACTATTTAATTGATGAAACATACGTTCAAAATAATTAGGATACATAAAACCATTAAAATCATCAGTAACAATAATAATGACAGAATGTGATTTTTTACATCACAAATAAAAAGCAGAAATATATATTGAGGTTTCAGATTTACGTAAAATACTTTAGGCTAATATGTTTGTGTTCGTAAATGTGATACACTTTTGAAATTGAGCAGCTATGATTTGGGCCCAAGAGGTTGTAAAGGCAGCCTTGGCCTAGAATACGTAATTTAGTGGGATGTGGGACTCTATGGGTTATTTCCAAGCTAAAATAATGAGAAAATTCACTTAAAATACGTAGAAATATGTGATTTTCACTTCAAATTTTGTACAATTTTTCCGGGGGATGAGGACCCCCTGGTAGTTTCGTCTCTCCCAAATTTAAATACTGAGTGCACCTATGTCACCCAGTGGAATTCCTTTAAAATATGCTCTGGTAGGGGCTCAAAAAGTTCAGTTCTTGATTTTTCAACTAAATATATTAGCTAGTTCATATCATCCAGATTTCAAAATTCCATGATTGGTTTATTAAAAGTAATAAGAATAGTTGTTTCAAAGTTTCAAGTTGTTTAAAATCGTTAAGGTTGTAATTTACTAAAAAAATATGGTGTTTATATCGATCACCGGACTACAATGTTCTACAAAGATTTTAGCATTGTATTAATTAACATATTTTGATTGGTCGTTTGTTCATTATATAGGCTTAGGTTAAGATTTCTTATTATTTGATCTAAATAATTAATTTCATATCCATTTTAATTTGTTGACAATTTTAATAAGCGTAGAAAATGTAGTAGCCTATGTTGTTCACTTACCGTTGAGGTTAGGTAATCCGATGATCGTCATTTTAATAATAACCAGTCTGTACTTTGCATTATGTATTTCATTTTCATTTTATTTATTCAGTCATGTTACACCTTATACAAAGGTAGGAATGCCTTAATGGTAGATGACTAAGTCTACTTAAATAATATGTAAAGAACATGCTACATAAGTAATGTTAAATAATGCTTGGAATTGACCAGAGTGAATTTTTGAAAATTATTCTTGACAAACTGAAGAGTGTGTAGAATATAAATACAAGGTAGAGGTAAAATATTCAAATCTCTGAAGAGAGGTATTTGTATTCAACATTGTCCGAACATTACTCTGAAACCACGAATTCATCAACTCCTTATCACCTTTGAAAAAATTTGCTAAGTCATGAGGAGTATGATGTTTCATAATACAAGATGTATCATCAGCATAAGTTAAGAGTCTAAAATGATTGACTATGAAAGGAAGGTCATTTGAATATACAAGAAATAAAAAAGGACCTAAAATTGAGCCCTGAGGAAACCCATCAGTGACCAGAGTGTAAGAAGACTGTGCAGTATTGTTTATTTTAACTGACTGTTTACGATTAAATAAATAGGATTTAATCAATTGAAGTGCTACTCCTGTTATACCGTAATATTGTAATTTATCAATGAGTAACTTGTTGTTAACACAGTCAAAGGCCTTTGACAGGTCATAGAAAACACCAACAGTAAACTGTGACGTGATTTACAAACTCGAATATTGCCTTTGTTGTGTCTCGATTTTTTCTGAACCCGAATTGGCCATCATAAAAGAAATTTTTATTTTCAAAGTATGCTGCCAGGCGTTTAAGGAAAACCTTTTCAAAAACTTTTGGGAAAGATGGTAAGATGGAAATGGGTCAATAACTGTCAACTTGTTCGGGATCACCCTTTTTAAAAATTGGGTTAACTATGCTGTATTTCAAAGCATCTGGAAACATGCCCTGTGAAATAGATTTATTTATTAAAAGTGAAAGAGGGCTAGACAAAGAATCTGAACATAATTTGAGAGTGAATGTGGGGATTTCGTCCCATCCAGCTGATTTTGAAGATTTAAGTTCTTTAAGAATTTATTGTATTTAAGTATTTGTAAATACTTAAGAAAATTACTTTGTAAATTCTTAATAATTAAGAATTTATTGCAACAAAGTATTGTATTTAAGAAGTATTTGTAAATAATTTGTTTCTATTATAAAATAATTAATATTTTCATTAGTTTTAAGTCAGAATAATCCATATTTAATTATATAATAGCAATAATGGTAAAATTTGGTGTAAGGTATGTTTATGTTTCTATTTATGATGTGAAATAAATGTTAGTGGGTGAATGGCGCAGTTGGTAGTGCACTCACCCTCGGAACTGTGGCCTCAAAGCGTCGCAGGTTCGAGACTCGGGCATGTTGCATACTTTTAGCAGTACTGTACCGGCTCACTCCTTGCCTTTACTTGATAGCATCCACGCATAGATCAATATTCTATGTGGGTAGGGCAAAGACAAGGTGAAAAAGAGGCTACCACCCTCTTTTTTAAGAAAGAGAAAAAGAGAGAGAGAGAAATGGGCTAGTCTTGCCCACTTCTAGTCTCCTAACATCAATTAAATCGGAAGTTTCAAAAAGTATATTTAAATCAAAACTGAAAAACTTTCTCATCAACAAAGCTTTATACTCCTTTGAAGAACTATAATTATCATTCTACTTATTTAAGTTATTTGGTTTTTTGTTGTTATCTTACTTTTATAGATTTACCTTGTATTTAAATATTTTAACTATATATTCTAAAGGTACAATTTTTTCGATCCTGTTCTCTGTTCCACATAAAGAAAAATTAGAAGTCAAAGAATTTTTTTATTATTTTAGTGTTTTTCCTCTCATTGGCCTAATATGTTTTTGTTCATTAATTTGTGAGGTTATTTTTGTTTTTATTTTGACTACCAGGAATGAATTTTAAATTCTTATGCATATGATGTAAATATCAGTAATACTATGCATTAATGAAACTATTCAATGTATTTATGTGCATGATATGAATAAAGTGGTTTAGAATTGAATTGAATTGAATTGAATTTTCTAAGTACAAAAATTGATCTTCTAAAAATGTCCAAGAATTGTGCCAAACTTCGTCAAATGCGATGCTATCACCTATGAATACACCTAGATAGAGTGTATTATTTTTCTCCTCAAGTCCTGAAGAGCAAAAAGTACATCCCTGTGAACTTGATACACAAACAAATTAGCTTACCAGAAACCAAATTGCATTTTTCTCCTTTGAAATTTGTACAAGATTGTGAGAGACAGATTTTGTTAATTAATGTTATCTGCCATGGTGTTTGAAACGGTAGGCCTCAGCCATCTTTTTTAAACTGTACTTTTTTTGGTTCTAGAATCTGCCCGATATCAAACCCAGATTAGTAGCTGTGAGTAAAACAAAACCGAAAGAGCTGATATTTGCTGCGTATGATGTAGGTCAAAGGCATTTTGGTGAAAATTATGTCCAAGAATTGGTTGAAAAAAGCCACGATGCTGAAGTAAGTCTCTTTACATGTAAACAATATTATATTTTAAGGTTTGTATTTTTCTGCAAAGCATTAAATATCTATCTATATTATTAAAAGAATTTCTGTGATTTTTTTCAGAGCATATAAACCTCTAGATATTAAATTTTCTACACATATTTGGTTTCAAATTAAAGCTATTACTCTCTAGATATGCCTTTTGTGGGTTTTGAAAATATCTCTTGAAAAGCCTTCACACAGGAGGCTTTTGAAATTCCAGCGAAAGTACTACTATCTGTGGTAGAACCTGTGAACTTTTTCCAATTCACATTTGTTTGTAACAAAACAGATGATAAAGATTTGAAATAGTTCCAGAGATATACCACAGAATGCAGGGCTAGCAAAAGTCAGTTCACATTAATCCACGTTATGATTTTGATTTCTTAAAACATTGACGTTTTTAAGAAACAGAAAATAAGGAAGAGTATTTGCCCTGTTGAAACCAAGACCAAGAGTATGTAATCAACTTAATTTACTGTATTAAAGGAACATAAGTAACTCAGGATGTGCTTTGGAGGTAGCATTTTCTAACAAACTATTGACAGTACACACTGATAGCAAATGGCTATTTTATAAATGTTATTTAGAGATAAGTTCATCAGTAGATCAGTGGTTTGTCCATCTTCTTACCATTTGTTGTTAAGACCTAACAAAGATGAATACTAGAAACTGGCGCGTAGATATTTTGTAGAATTAACATAGATTCAATACTTTTTGAAAAGAAAACTTCAAAACAGAGACATGAAGATGCGTCAAGCAATGAAGATCCATGCAAACTAACCCCCATTTTATGCAAAATGAACGCTTTTGCACTGTCAAAATTTCAGTGTTGAACGTATACATAGGGCCGGATTTAGGCATGGGCCCAGGCCCAGGGCGGCAAATTTCTAGGGGTGGAAAATTTGGAAGGCCGGTACACAAACTTAAATATTGGGGGTTTTAATGTTGAAAGAAATTCAGGTTTAGCTAATAAATTACAATCCCAAATTATTGTGCGGAGCAAGTGCCCCCCCCCCCCAGGTTAGGTCTATGATTAGGTCTGGCAAATTTTCACGTTTCGGTCGAGGGGTGGTGAAATGCTTTGGGCCCATGAGCGGCAAAATTATAAATCCAGCCCTGCATATACATAGACACTTTTGAAGCAAATGAAATAAATGAACTTCTCAAATTCTGTGAGGAATTTCTAACCCATATTGAAGTTTCAAGTCTAAAGTAATAAGTTGTTTTTAAAATTTTGCCCCGATGAGAAGTTCACCGGCAATTTTATTCCTTGTGCTATATTTAATCTAGATTTAACTTAGATAGCTAGATTTAACCTAGAAAATTTAAAAAAATCACAAAAATGCTCACACTTCCTCATTAAAAGGTATTTTACGCTGCAAACCATACATAGTCAACATGAAACTAAAGCCTATTTTACTAAGTTGTTTTTAAGTCCCAAAGTGAGGCGGTCTGCTTGTAATTATTAAAAATATTTTATCCTTTTCAAAAGGTAAACAGAATTTATTTTGATATTCTTAAGATTGGATCAGGTTTAATTTTGAGGCCAAGTAAATACATTTTTTGATGTAGTCGTACTAATAAACTGAGATTAAAATTCCACAAAAATTTGATTTTTCCTGCCACTTTATATGAAATCCATTACAATCAACACTCACAAACTCAAAAATGTGGGACTATAATTTTCTTTAAAGTCACATGCAGTTAGATATATGCTTAGTTCCAGCTTTAAAGGTAATGTTCGACTAAATTCGACTGACACAAGTAATTTGAGCTTAATTTTAGGTGGAAAATCAAATGAAAATTCAAGTTATAGTTGTAAATCAAAGTGACTCTGGATAAGATGTGATTCCCTGACACGTAGCACGTGTACGCTGCGGTTTCAACTTACAAAGGTCTGTTGAGGAATCTTCGAGGAATAGAATTGAAGTTTGACTTTGGCTGTAAAGTATAAATTTACTTCAACATATTCCTGAACTCCAAAATACAGATGTAATTTTTGTTTCTCTTCAATTGTAGAGGTAAATTAAAGTGTAAAACTGTTTTTAGTGTTTTATGGTTAGTTTTTCGACTTGCAGATATTGCAAGGAGATTTTGGAGTCAAAGCTGAATGTTTTTTTTTCACTTGCCTATCACCCAAAAGTCCTGGGTTCAATTCCGGATCAGGTCAAATGACATCTTAATCTCAAACTGCTAACATGCTTCGGAAGGCACGTTTGCTGTTGGTCACGGCAAATGCCAACCAACCAAACATAGGGTTCACAGCGCATAGGGATGACAGGGGTCATAGGGGTCAACAGGTCATGTCAGATGCACCGACCAATGCGTCCTAAAGACTCTGACATCAGACCTTAGCTAGAAGGTTATATATACTTCAAATTTTTACCAGGTGATTGAAAGTATTTGCGATATCAAAGATTCAGAATTAATGAGGTTCGAGTTAGTAAGAGTCGACTGTAATTGAAGTGTCACTTTGAACTTTGTCGCTACTGAGGCAGTTTAAAACTTAATAAATTAATGTGAATGTCAATAATAAATGTGAACATGATAATAATCATAACTAAGTAACTTGTTATTATGTTATTACAGCTTTTAGAAAGATGCAAAGAAATAAAATGGCACTTTATTGGAAACTTACAAAGTAACAAAGTTAGCAAAATTGTGTCCGTTCCTGGAATTTTTGTTGTCGAAACAGTTGACTCAGAGAAACTTGCTACTCTACTCAACAAAGCTTGGGGCAAACAAGATCAAAAGAGCCAGGACAAGCTTAATATAATGATTCAGATAAACACTAGTGGTGAAGAAGGTATTCTTTTTAAATTATCAAACTAATTTATCAATATAGCCATAGACATTTAAAAAATAGAGATAGTGAGTTCTTTGTGAAGAATGAGTTAAGGATGTCAGCAGAGGAGAGAGAGGGATTATTAATGAAAAAAAGGAAGTTCATTACAGTTTGCACATGAAAATTCTGACCAGCGCAAGATTTTTGATGCATCGAAGATGGGGGAGGAGAAGAAGTCCATTCCCCTACTCATGCCCTACCCCCTTCTTTGCTGCTAAGTTGCAAGTGAACTAATTTTCAAAACAAATCAAAATTCTTAATTGTCAAAATATATGAGGTTTGTTTACAAAAGTTTTGTCCCTGTCGGTTAAGTAATTCAAATAAAAATATACATAATATTCTTCCTATTTTTATTTTAAACTCATAACAGTTATATTTTCATAAGTTTTAATTTAAAAACATTTTCCCAGAAGTAAACAAATAATGTTTATTTCCATGGCCGATGACAGCTGTCAAGACAATTTTGTGACTTTCAGGTTTAAAAGTCTAGTGTACAATAAAAACTCATCATGAACAATAAAAAAAATACCCCCGTTGCAGCAGACCTACATACTCAGCGAATTTCAAATGCAAAACAACATATTTCAATCCAACATAGCGAGATTTGACATGTTTTGGTAAGCTCCATAAGTATAACATGGGGAATGAGTATGCAGGTTTGCTGCTACAGGTATATTAAAACTGAGTGGTTTTAATTTAATAATTAGTAGATCTGAACTAGAAGAAGTTATTTACCAAGTTTTATTAAGATTTGTTGGGAAATAACCGAGATATGGAAATTTACTTATTTCCCATAAGGTTAACATCGGGACAAAGTACTGTGTTTACCACTTTCAATATCTCGGTAACCAATGGACATAGAGGGGTGATTCAAAATACTAAATTGTTTGTTTTTTTGAGCTGAATTCAATGGTGCCAATAAAAATTCGATAAATTTTATTTTTTTATGTAAAAAACTCATAAAACCCATTTTTGGGGGGGTTTATCCCCCTTAACCCCCCCTCCCAGTGGTCCGATCGGGCTGGTTTACGAACTCGTCCGAGGGATTACCACTTTACATGTCTGTACCAAATTTCATTAAGATCGGACCATATTTACGGCCGCTATCGTGCTGACAGATACATATATATATATATATATATATATAGATAGATAGATATATAGATATATATATATAAAAATTCGAACGAATGGTGTTTTTTGCTTCTAGTGGCCCCAAAACGAAAAGTTATCATGGTCTTGGGCTCAGGTCTTACCATGAGACCTACGGTAATAGCTTCTTCCCTGTAGGGGAAATTCGCTAAAACCAAATGATCATCCAATAGAAAAACCAAACAGGTACAAAAAATCCACATAGCTGCAGCCAATGTCATACGCATATTTAGGACTCGTCTGTCATCCCACTGTAAACATTCAACATCCACCTCTCTCGCACAGGTTCTTTAAAATGGTCGGTACTTTGTTTGCAAACTGTAGCTTATACCATTGACTTATACCGTATGTTTTACTAAGGGACAAACTTTAGGGTTTGTCCCATTCTCCATTCAAGATTATCCTATGCCAGATCTGTCAGGCATTGTTTATTGCCAAATGGTCTGGAACAATAAACAATCTGTAAATCAATCTCAGTCATTGTAGATTGTATTTGTTTGCATATAAAATTAAAGATATATTCGGTACCTATGAGAAAATGTTAACATCTCAGTCTCGTACATATTCGCATATTAGATGAGGTATCCTGATGTTTTTCTCTCACTCCAACTGCTACAGGATCAAATGGTTTCAAAGGCCCATGATATACATGGCAGTGGTGTCATGGTGCTGGAACACCGTTCCGGCACTGGTTTTCAAGATTAATTTATGTAAACAACTGGCAAGCGCCATGTTAGAGGTTCCCGTAGATAGACAACAACAACAAAGTCAAAATTGTTTCATCTCTTCAGGTACAGACAGGCAGCAGATTCCAACTGTCACTGTACAGCATACTCAGATTTCAGAGTACCATCTTAGCCAGCGTAGAAGAATAAACTCAACTACGACAAACTTCCTGGCTAAGAAAGACAGACCATGGACGCTTCAACTGACGTCCTTTCAGTGGAAACTATCAGATTGTCAGGAAACATTCTCCAAGTTCAATATAACTCTACAAAGATAAAATTCCATTCTTTATTATCAATGTATAAAACATTACTTGATTCCTGATACTTTTCCTGAGAAACGAATTCCAAATAAAAAACAAAAAAACATTGATATTTTGCGTGTGATGTGGGTTGCCGTTTCGTCTGCTGTCAGCATGGTGTCAGTTGAAATACTATGTTGGAAGTTCACTATCGTCAAACAAGGGCGAATCCAGGTAAATACGCACATGTACTGGTTCAAAATTTCTCATCGAACATAAGGACAAGTCAGACTCGCACCGGCAAAAGTGTGCTTGAAAAATTACTCCTCATTGCCATTAATTGATGAGCTCCTAAAATAAATGCTAAATGAAATGCATCTATATAAATGCTAGTCTAAATCTTAATGAGAAAATATTAATATTTATTCAAAGAAGACGAATTTAAAAATATTTCACTACAATAATTTTATCATATCACAATAATTTAGTTTGTTAATAGTGGTATAAAGTTTGCAATCTAACTCAAGTCAGTGGCAATATGTCCCATAATAACATAGTCTGGGCACTCCAGGATATGCTATATTGATTGACATTGAAAGACACTGTAAAAGGAAGACTGTACTCAATTAGCATTTCTAATTTAGTTGGCCATGTTTTAAATATGTTGTTAACATTATGTTTAAAAAAATTCTACATGTCTAAAGTAAGCTTCAAAATCCTTTAAAACACACAGGGGATAAGCCCCAAACCCCTGGTTTGCAGTGTTCTGGCACTGGAGAAACAACGATGACACCACTGATACATGCACCAAGTGTAAAAGATTGAATGCAAGCCAAAATAAGTTGATTGTTGTTGGGCGGACTTTAAAAAATTTGTTGAGAAATAAAAAAGAATAAAAATTCTATAACTTTACATTTTATTGTTCCCATAAGGTTAACATTGGAAGGTTGGTCACTGATGTATAAGATTCAGTATTTTATCAGCCTTAAACAAATACATTGCATGGTCATACAAGGAGTAGCAAAATGACCTGACGGTTTTTGCTGCCGCGCTGGCGAGCGAATGAGTGGTGGGGGTGGGGGGGGGGGGGGATAGGGGCGTTCCAGAGCCTACGTACGGAAATTTTTAGTAGCCATGGAGCTGTGAATGGTTGAGCATTGTGCGCTTGTTGTGGAAGTATTTTTCGAAGAAGCGATTCCTGTGTTGCTGTTCAGCGGCAGTTTGGTCGACATTTCTATGTGGGTCCAAGTGGAAAAGTCCCAACTTTAAACACCGTTTTGCTGTGGGTGGGTAACTTCAGAGCTATCGGTTCAGCGTTGAAACAAAAATCAACAGGCTGTCTCAGGTCTAAAAGGACACCAGAGAACGACGAGAGAGTAAAAGAAGCTGTGGAAGCCAGTCCTCGGCAGCCTGCACGTAAACAAGCTGCAGCTCTGCATATGTCTGACCGCTCGGTAAGAAGAATATTGCAGTACGACCTGCACTTTCAATCATATAAAATGGCTATCGTGCAACAGTTAAAGCCCATTGATTATGCAAAGCGCAACACATACTCAGAGCAAATGATTGATTTGCTTACAGATGACAAAATTGTCATTATGAGTGACAAATCGCATTTGCATCTGAATTGTAATGCTAATAAACAGAATTTCCGATATTATTCAGAAAAAAATCCAGAAGAACAGCATGAATGTCCTCTTCATAGTCCCAAGGTCACTGTGTGGTGTGTAACAAAAAATTGTGTTATAGGCCATACATCGTTGAAAAAAAATGGTCAAACTGTAACCATCAATTCACAACGATACCTGTCTGTTGAAAAACTACCTGATCCCCAAACCATGCAGAAAGCACTTTAACCACAGCAGAATTTGGTTCCAGCAGGATGGGGCAACTGCCCACACAGTCGGTGAGGTATTGAACTTCTAAGAAGCAAGTTCCGTGGCGTAGTCATCTCGCCTTTTATGTGACATTGCGTGGCCAGCTCGCTTCCCGGATCTCAGCATTTGTGACTTTTTCTTGTGGGGACTGCTGAAATCAAGAGGGGGACAAGACAAATGACCAACTCGGCATTTGACCAACTGGGTTCCCCATCACGTAGGGACAGCTAGCTCCATAGACGCCGTTTGATCACAGCTGTCAGACAGGCTCCGGCCGGCGGGGCTCACGGGAGACTTGTGGATCGCTATGATGTCCGGCAGGGGACACGGGAGACTTATGGACCGAACAGCAGCAGGTGTGCCAACCTCATCAGAATATTCATGAATAATAATTTTTCTATTTTCTGAATGATAATGTCATGGTTTAAGCGGCTTGATGTTAATATTTAATTCGAAAAAGATACAATTACAGTAATAAAAAACGATGATCTTATCTGATTTTTTAATGTCGTTATTTAGGGCCTAATGATTATTTTAAAATTTAAAGTTGTGTAGACAAAAGGGGAAACAAGGAATTAATGATCACAAAAAAGAAGATAGCGACGGAAAGAGCAAAATATTATAAACTTTGCATTCCATATTTATTTTGTAGATTAAAGTGAAAATTTAATAAACAAAAGGTTACTCTACCAAGAAATACTATAAACAACATCCTATGTTATGCTTTTATATCAATATCAACAAATTGAAGCTGTGAAGATTCAAAAATCTTGTTTCCGCACTAAGGTTGAAATCTTGATAAGTCATACGAAAACGCGGTGGCTCAGTGGTCAACGCGTTTGGTCACTCGTTCCGAGGTCCTGGGACCGATTCCCGCTTTGCTACAAAATTTTTACATAGTAATCGGCACAAAGAATTTTTTTGGGTGTAAGTAAATGACTCCACAATAAATTAAATTGAACTTAAAATTTAAACCTTATTTAGATTCGTTGAAGCCTCTATAATTTTTACTTTCCTTCTTCCAATTAATTTATCAACTAATTATTACATTAAAATTCCATAAATGAATTTCAAAGCTACATTATTGAAGTCGTACGATTTGAGTAAGTGAACGCTGAAAAGGCGGTAGGCCTAATTAAGAATTTAAAACATCCATTAACTTCAGGCATCAAGAAAAACTGTAGGCCTTATATTATCAGTAAACCCTTGTACATAAAACAACTAAATCTAAGTAATATTTTGGTAATTTTATTAGCAAAGAAATATTTTTCAAGAGCATATATTAATTAGGTAACCGTTAACTTAACCGAATTCCTGATTGCCTTCGAAAATCTCAATTACCCTAATTCAAAACATTTATCTATTGATCATAACGTTAATAATTATAGGCCTAAGTCAAAGTGTTGTTATCATTCATCGCCAAAAACCCGGTGAGCCTAACTTAAATGGATTGATAGTATTAAGGCATTCATTAACATCATTCCTCAAAACCAAAGTCTACACGGCTTATTATGGTTCAGAGTGCCTACAAATGCCTTTAAGACCGAGACGTAGCTCGGGGATGCGCATTTAAACAGAACTACTACAGCAAGATACAAAATACCAGAATTATAAGTTTATAGATACTATTTCAATAATTTCACTTTCAATAATTAGCTATCTTTTCTAACGATTCTCCGAATTTTAAAACACTTTATTAAACAAAAACTTGGATTACGAAACATAACATTTTATTACAAATAAACTTGGATTTATAAAAGCCCAATCGAAGGGTTCCATCGTGTCAATTCTATTCTGACATCGAGTTGGCAACTGTAACGTCGTGAATGAGTTCGTTTATCGTCTGGATGGTGATGAAGAATGAATTAAACAACCAATAGCGTTCGACGTTCGACGATAGTGTCGAGCGGTGTGCTCTGATTGGTCAAGCGCTGCGTCACAGTGATGGAGAGAGCCTGTTGGCCAAATGCTCTGTACTAGCGTCTAAGGCGATAGATCACGCCGTGATGGGGAACCCCAGTCGGCCCAGTTGGTCAAACGCCGAATCGGTCAAATGCATGGATCCCATCAAGAGTGTTCACAAACAAACCATGGGAATATCCCATGGATACAAACCACATTGGAAGACCTAAAGGAAACCATAAGCCAAGAAATGGCCAACCTTTCTTGTGTAAAATATTTATCTTAATAATAATTCCCTTTATCAAAAATGGGTCCGGTCCCAATTATTTCGGATTAATGGGATTCCACTATGAATAATTCAAATTACTGTAATGTTTATATTTTAAGCAAAAACTAAACAAAAAAGAACAAACGAAAAAAGTTTTTTTTGTAAAAATTATCAAAAACTAAATATAATTGTTTGAAATTAGGTCATTTATTTTTAATCAACCTTTACATAAAAGGGTGATCAAATTCATGTAAAGTGAAAGACTTATAAGTTCTTTAGCCTTTAGCCTCTTTCATTTATCTTCACCAGCTTATACTGAGATGTTTTGGTTAAAGAGTTAAACGTTTAAGCCTCTAACTGATTTTTTAATTTGTTGGTCAGCCAAGAATGGAGCACCTCCTTCAGAAGCGGTCACCCTGGCCAAATATGTGGTTGAAAACTGCCCCAATCTGAGGTTGTTGGGGTTAATGACCATTGGGAGATTTGACCATGACCTTTCCAAAGGACCCAATCCTGACTTCCAGGTATTGTAGAATGTTATAAAAAAGTGTTTAAGGCTGATTTAGATGAGTGATATACAGTTGGATAAACTGTAATGTAGATTACCTAACTAAAGACTCCTTAACTTTAAAAAAACTTTATTGTATGGAAAGGGCCCTCAAGGCATTATTGTATGGATAATGGTTGCTCAAGGCAGGTCTGGGGCCCCCGAAAAATTAAAGGAGTAAATATTAAAAATTTGAGGAAAAATTAAATAGTGAGAATTATTTTAACAAATCGTGAACAAGATTGTATCTGTGGCAAGCAGAAAATTGTACATTTGTTAATCCCGTGCCTAAAGATTTGTTGTAAGCTCATATTATTCCGCTCATCTCCCTACAAGAGGTCACATTAAGTCGATATAAATGCATTTGCGGTGTCTGGTGCAGCCATTGGTTAACCCTTTTAAGGCCGACGGTCATAATAGGCCCCCGCTGAAAAAACTACATTTGCGACCGACAGTCGTAATAGGCACCCGTCCACTTTTTCTCCATTTACGGGCTGGTTGTGTTTTCCAAATGCCAAAAAATTATATTCCCATGTAGAGGGACATATGGCTTCATGAATAAAAGCAAATATTGCCGTTTTAGCCTAAATTTCCTTGTTGTCTGTATAGATTTTCATGCCGTAATCGTCAGCTGGCTCTGTGATGATTTTATGTTGTTTAATTTTCGTGTTTTGTTGGTTATATGATGAGGTTATTGTTTTAACCGACCAAATATCATTTTTAAATGAGTTGTGTGTGTTTGACCTTTGTTTTCAATGAGGAATAAGCAAAAGAAGTCGAGATAAATAACCTATAAGCGAAGTCACCCAGTGTATGCAAATAACATGGCCTCTGCCTTTTAGGCCCAAAACAGCGCAGTGTCAATTTTTACAATACCCGTTATAATTCTATTATAAATTAAGGTAGGTACTTTAAAATTGGCATGCTAGCTGTAAATAAGTTTTTTGGAATCTAGCATGCCAAAATGGTTTTTGGATGGTTATGAATGGTTTTTGGATAAAAAAAATGTATATATTTGTTATAATATGTAATCAAAGTGGAAAAATATAAATCAGCTAATTAAAATTTTCTTACATGTATTCGTAAAACAAATTTATTTCTGATACCTTCATTATATATTCTAGTGAATTTTAAAGCCCATTTAATTAGGAACAATTAAAAAAAGAATTATGAGTATCTGATATAAATTGTGGAAATTATAGCTCTTTAACTAAAACTATGCACCGCACAATGACATGAGAAATGGCTAAGCCTTTTTCTCAAGTACCACAATTTGGGAGTTGGCCTTTTTCGCAAGTACCACAAAATTATTGCCGGCCTTAAAAGGGTTAACATCACCGATATTAGTGTGGCCAGTTGTACCGAACATGAAACAAGTGTAAGTGTACTGTAAGGATGGGGTAATGGTATTATCAGATTGAATAAATGAATTTATTTCCCACAGCATTAAACATATACATACAGTCATCATATTTTTTGAGAAATTGACTGGCCACTTTAACAAGTTGTGTGACCAGTTGACAAACAGAAAAAATTACAACTAAAAAACTACCTAGTCTAGCATCATTCTAATAACATTAAATCTGCCTGTTGTAACATCTGAGGTTTCAATTTTTGATGTTATTAAAAAATTAATCCTTAACTATGTTACAATTTTAAAAAGTATTTATAAAAAAAACAGCATGCTTTAAAAATGTAATAAAATATTGTTATACCAAAAAGTCATTTAAATATCTTACATCCAGTTGAGAAAATTGCCAAGCGATTGTTCTTTTACAAAAAATATTAAGATTATTTGTATTCTGGATTTGAAGCGGAAGCTTATTGAAGTACTTGGGACCCAGATATTGGAAAGAATGTCGGAAAATCGTTTTATTTACTTTGGGTAGTTTGAGAGGTTTATTTGCAAAACTTCTTGTACTATACTAATGGTTTGGGATAATTTCTCTATTTCCATTCCGAATAAAAAACAATCTCAAGACTTTAAATATAAAAAAGATGTTGAATAGGGAGAATGCCTAACTGCTGAAATAACGGAAAAGAACTCGCTAATTTGGACTTTTTTTAGAATAATATGTAAGAAATAGTTTTGAGTCGTTCTTATCTTATCTATTAAGGTTTTGAAAGTACCTCGCCAGCAGGGTAAGGCATATTGTAATCTTGAGTTAATTAGCACAAAATAAAGTGTTCTCAAAAATGAGGCGTTACAAAAATTTCTTAAAACGTAAAATTTTCTAATTTGTGATCTTAATTTTGAATGTAAATCTAAAAATTGTGGTTCAAAGGTAGGTTTCTCGTCAAGTAAGACAACCAAATATCTAATGGATCTTACTTTTTCTAAAGGTTGGCAGGAACATAACCGGTTTTTGCAGGCTGGTGAATGGAATGTGAAAGGAGATGGAAAGTTAAAGCCAAAAAATCAAAATTAATAAATTTAGTTTTGTTAACATTTACTTGCATTTTATTAATAAGAAGGTTTTATTGAATATTAATAACCTAAGTTACAAATACAAACATACACTCATAGAGAGCATGGGTTCGACCCTTCAATAGAAAAACCTGTATCATGGTAGCTTGAAATTATTTTGGATTCCTGAAAGGTGATTATAACCAACATATAGAAAGAAATGGTATTTATTGAATAAAAATTAATCTGCACTCATAAAAATAAAAAATCTAAGATAATAAATGTGTCAGGATTGTATAAAAATTTCATTCATTGCTCATTCCAAATTACATTCACTTCAACTCGAAATCACACAGCACTCTGTTGCCACTGATTATTGCTCTCAAGGGTGTGAGTCATTTGCTACACCTCAAGATTTATTATAAAATATGATACCGACATATCCAAAACAAACGACGTGATAAAGATAAGAAAATACCAGAAATATTCAAGACAAACAGGCACAAATAATGGAGCTAGACCGTTTTTAAAAAAAAGTTACCGTACAACTTTTGACACAAATTGCCAGACAACGGCCCCAGCACAGTGTATTTAATAACTTTCAATTCACTCAACAAAATCTGTTTAGATTATTAACACAATGGGTCTCTGGACAATGGGGCGTGAGACAATGGGTCCCTCACAGCATGATATATCTTAAATAAATATCTCAGTTTAATTATCTGATAGCAGATAAATAAACAAAATTCAGGGACTTCATAATTTATTAATAAAGTTAAGAAAACAGATCGAGGTCAAAGAGGCAGTTGCCCCCAACCGATCTCTGATTTAATTTGAATTTAGGTCTCTAGGTCTGTGGCAGGTGCTCCCGACCGTATAATATGTAACATTGAGTTGTCTTATTTTGTTGAAAATGCAAATACAAAATTCAAAAGACAAAAGTCAAAGCAGTCAGCTTGATATTAAGTTTTACAAAGCTAGTTATTGTAACTACCCTCTGTCCTAGAGTAGCAGGCTGCAACTGAAATCTGTTGCGTTTGCGAACTTCTCTAGCTGAAGAGGCGAATTGAAGCCGAAACAGAAACACAAGCCAAAGATAACAAATGATCTTCTCGAGCACAAACTTATTCTTTGAGCTTATGCTCTAGAAGATCATTTGTTATCTTTGGCTTGTGTTTCTGTTTCGGCTTCAATTCGCCTCTTCAGCTAGAGAAGTTCGCAAGCGCAACAGATTTCAGTTGCAGCCTACTACTCTAGGACAGAGTGTAGATACAATAATTAGTTTTGCCTTATTTTGCTGTTATCAATTTTGTGGTGATAATATCTAATTGGTTAAATTAACCAATATCTAAATATAATTTGAGCCAACAAAGGAGATTATAGAATGTTTAGATGTGAGACAATTTGGTTATTAAACTTACGCATGATCATGGTTTGGTAAGTCTAGGTGTACACTCCTTGAACGTAAGACACAAACTGCCTGAACTCATGACCTGCCTAAGTAATAAACATATTGAACAATGATAGCGCGCGAGGAGGATGCAAACGAATCCAGCATCAACTCACGCGCCATAGGACAACAATAAGACACATTATCGCTGTCACACCACCGTATAATTTGTTATCAACTCATTGCTTGTCTACTTTGGTGTTGTTAACTATGTATATTTTTTTAATAGTGAATCGCAGACATGATGGCAGACAGAACATTGTGTTCTTCTATGTAGCTAGGTTGGTACTAAATTCTCTGTGGAATTCCCTTCTGGCAGTGCTTAGAAAATCAATTTTTGTCCCGTTTTTTTCTCCCTCCGATTGACAATACAAGCGAAACAGCTACAATCCAGGCAGTGCTGCTTTCTGTCTGTGTTTCAGCGAACTACGTACGTACTCTCTTGTGGTAACGCAGCACATCATTGCACAGTGTTTTGTGATTCGTTAAACTAAAATATTTGAATTTGTCTGTGCCAATCGGGTTCACGGACACTGCCGCACTGCAACCCGCGAACACCCGCCATTGGTGGAACGGAGTCAACGTGTTAATTTGATTATCTATAAAAATTATAGTTCTGTATTGTATTTAAGGTTCATATTTTCTTGAAAATAAAATGTAATTTGAGATTGATAAAAGAAACATTTCATTTTTATCATATCTGCTTTTAAAATTTGGCATGGAAAATGATAAAACACCTGCAAGAGAAATAAAACACCAAAGAAAGATGTTAGAAATGTAGTTTGATATTGAACTGAAACATCTATTGTGTGCAGCAAAAAAAAATTGTGAGCTTTGTTAACATTCCTGTATCTTGTCTTTTGCAGATTTTAATTTTTATTATACTTTTATTTGCCAATTTCTGTTTCAGATTAACCAAAAATTCAGATTAACTGTGTTCAAATTAGCCTTCTACTGTTTAAACTAAAAATCCCTTTGGAACATTTTAGAAATTCTACTCTCTCACATTGAATTAAACTCTGTTTGTTGTGTGTACATTATAAAGATATCGGCCATTAACACTAGATTTATAGAGATAAAGAGCCTGGTTATCTCCCAATTTAGTTTGAATGTAACATTTTAGAACTGTCTGAACAGGCTAATCTTTGGGATGAAACTGATTCATCTGACCTAAACATGAACAAATAAAAGCCAATTCTTGGAAATAATTGCATCCAAAAGAATTTGGCATTTAATTTACTGTTTGATAAATTGAAATTGCCTTTGTTTAGTCTACACATTCCTATATCACCCATATTGATATGGCCTATGTTGTTATCTAATCTATACCCCCGTTGCAGCAGACCTGCATACTTAGCGAATTTCAAGTGCAAAACAATATATTTCAAATCCAACATAGCGAGGTTTGACATGTTTTTGTAAGCTCCATAAGAATAACATGAGGAATGAGTATGCAGGGTTGCTGCTACGGGTATATTTAAACTGGGTGGTTTCAACTCAATATTTAGAAGATCTGAACTAGAAGAAGCCATTTACCAAGTTTTATCAAGATATGTTGAGAAATAAGCGAGATATAGAATTTTACTTATTTCCCATAAGGTTAACATAGGGACAACGTACTGTGTTTACCACTTTCAATATATTTTGATTAGGATTTTTGCGGACATTTGCCATCACTGATTTGATTTTTTTTGCCATCAATTTATTAAAATCAGTGATGGCAAATGTCCGCAAAAATCCTAATCAAAATATAAAATCACCATCACCAACAATGAATTTCAAACAAAGAACTTTCAATATCTCGGTAACTAATGGACATAGAGCTGTAATTCAAAATACTAAATTGTTTGTTTTTTTGAGCTGAATTCAAAGGTGCCAACAAAAATTGGATTATTTTTATTTTTCTATGTGATAAAACTAAAAAAAACCCATTTTTAGGGTGGTTTACCCCCCCCCCCCCTCCCGGTAGTCCGATCGGGCTGGTTTACGAACTCATCTGAATAATTACTACTTGACACATCCATGCCAAATTTCATTAAGATCAGACTATTTTTACGCGAGTTATCGTGCTTAAAGACACATATATAGATGTAGATATATATATATATGAAAATTAACGAATACTGTTTTTTACTTCTGGGGGCCCCAAAGCGATTATGGTCTTGGGCTTAGGTCTTACCATGAGTACTACGGTAACAGCTTCTTCCCTATAGGGGAAATTTGCTAAAAACAAAAACTGTTATGGAATTTATTAAAATCTGAATGGAAAAGATGTTTGGATTTTCCATAATTTAAGAGGTAGAAATGTTTACCAGAACCAGCTCCTTGCGCCCTTCTCCCCTCAAAAGTTGAATCATAGAATTACTTACAACTTTATTTCTGGTTATAGGTGTTAATAAAGTGTCGAGAGGACGTTGCGACTGCTTTGAATAAAAATATTGCTGATCTTGAGCTTTCTATGGGGATGTCAAATGACTTTGAGCATGCTGTAAGTATATTTATTTCAATTCTAGCCTCTTTAACAAAACTTTTATTTTATATTGTTAACAACATAATCAGTTAACAATCTGTACAATTTTTTATCTTTATTAATT
Organism: Flexamia atlantica; assembly: GCA_035578135.1. Classification (NCBI taxonomy): domain Eukaryota; kingdom Metazoa; phylum Arthropoda; class Insecta; order Hemiptera; family Cicadellidae; genus Flexamia; species Flexamia atlantica. The sequence goes on along the minus strand of JAQJVK010000006.1, from coordinate 7,302,653 downwards.
TCTCCCCTTATACACAGCATATGAAGAAAGTATTGTTTTAATTTTCAAATTTGAGTTGTTATAGCACATGAAAATCCTGACCATTTCAAAAACTTGTGCATGAAAAATAGATGATGAATGTTCATGGTGAGATAGATGATTCCTAAATATGCATATGACGGATGCAGCAACAAAGTTTTTTGCACCTGTTTGGTTTCCTATTGGATATTCATTTTCTTGTTTTGTTGTTTTTTTATTGTTCTTGAAGTATTTTTATCGTCCGCTAGATAGAGACTCTTATCTGAAAGTCACTTGTCAGCTGTGATCAATCAAGGAAATTAAACACTATTTGTTTACTTCTGGGGAATTATTTTGTAATCAAAACTTATGAAAACATAACTTTTATGAGTTTAAACTCTTTTTTATAACAAATAATTACGAATACATTGATTGTTATATATATTTCCAATTTACTGTAGACCTCAATGCTGTTCTAGACTGGTTTGTTGATAATGGAATGACGCTGAACTTGAGCAAATGTCAGATCATCTCCCTCAACCGGAAAAATCATCCGCTTTTGTTCCTTTACATGATGGATGGACATGAACTTAAGAGGGTTGAGGAAGTACGTGATTTTGGACATCTTCTATCACTTGGGATAAGCAAGTCTCAATTAGTACAAGGAGAGCACTTCATGCACTAGGCTTTGTTCTTAGGACCTCAACTCAGCTGAATAACCTGACATCCTTCAAAAGCCTCTTCTGTGCTTTCGTCCTGCCCTATCTGGAATGCAGCAATGCAGCTCCACCGTGTGGTCTCCATATCAGACATACATTAAATCCCAGCTGCAATCAGTCATGAACAAGTTCTTTCGAATAATAGATATGAAACTGGGATTCCCATACCATGAAGTACCATTTTGGAATTCTCAGCTTACTTGGGATTCTGCCTCTTGAACCAAGACATGAGTTGCAAGATGTGAGGCTCATCTTGAAACTGTTCAACAGCCTCATTGATTGTCCTTCTCTTCTTGAGTTGCTAAACTTCAGAGCCCACAGAACAACTTGATCACATGACCTTTTCTCCCGGGACCATCACCTGACCAATTACCAACTACACAGCCCACTCCCCAGAGCTCAACGCCTAGCTAATGAAATTTCTGAGGAGCTCGACTTCTTCTCCCTGTCTCCCGAGATCTTTAGAGCACATCTTGTGAGATTCAAATGGCTAGCCGCTGCAAGACACCATTGATCAGCGCTTCACATTTCCCAGTGCTAATGTTCTCATTTTTCTTCTTTTTCTTAGTACAGTAGAGCGCCGATTATCTGAATGTCGATCATCCGAACGTCAGTCAACCGAACGCCGTAATAATTCATATTTTGAACATGATTCTTAAGCAATTCAAAATCGCGCGCCAACCGAAACTCCCGTCGCACCAGGATATCCATGTATTCTGATAGATTTCATAATAAAATTATGTGAATAATTTTTTTTGATAATTTTTTAGCCTTTTTACTACTAAGAATTACGTTTCATATATAATTATAAAATATTGTCTTTTCATGTTCGATTATCCGAATATTTGATTACCTTCCTACCTTTACTGCAAAACTGTAAAATGTCAAGGCTGTCATTGATGGCGACTGTTGAATGCTATGTTGTGTAAGGATGATGAAGGGAACACAATTGTAATTTTATACAAATCAGAATATGTAACCAAAGTAAATACTTTCATAGAAAATAACAATGTAAGGTTTCTATAGTTGGTACCCTTTACTGTCCAATATGTACTTTTGAACCAGCTGGAGGCTACAAGCGAGCTTTATGACGACCTCTTGATGACATTACAATTTGTATACATTTTTTTTGTTAAATGCCACAACTTTCCTGTGTAGATAATTATGTGTTGCAATCTGTGGTTAACCTTTAGAACTTATTCAAACCATATGTTTAATTATACACAAAGTGAACTAGGCTTGTTTTGATGTAGACGAATAGCGCCACTGTTGCAAAAATTCAGCCCTTTACAATTAAAAACTAAAGCAATGCCCTTTCTTAAAATTCTGAAAATTGCTTGCAATTGTCAAATTACCTTTGACATCACACTTCACACGTTTAATAATAAATATTATAGATTATTAAATATCTTAATATTCTTACATTACATATATTCAGCATTTGCATTTCATTTTTAGGGTTTTTTGCCCCCTACAAGCCTCTAGTTTGCTATTAGTTTCTTTGATTATTTTGTTTACGTACTCGTCATCATCCATAACCAGCATGGTAATTCATAAGGCCCTATGTTAAATTTTATTCGCTTTAAATTAATTTTATAAAAAAATTTGCATTTCTACAACCTTTTCAATTGCTTGAAAATTGGTTGTTTTATGTAGGAGGATTTAAAAAGCAAAACTTCACCAAAATAGAAAATTTTATTAAAATCTTTAGAGCCATGTTCGTGATAGATAAAAAATTTACATTTATATGTATTTACATGTGCAAACAAACAAGAATCACTCATTTGAAGTACAGTAGAACCTCGATCAACCGTCACTCTTTTAACCACCTCTCTCTGTTATCCGTTACCGCTACTGTACTTTTAATGTGTCGTAATAGACGCCGTAAAAACATTGGCTATGTATAAATTATAGTATAGCAGTTCTATTCAACGCTTGTGTAGTCGAAATTTATGAGAAATTTATATTGTGTGTGGTTATGACCGAGGGTGGTCATAATTGGCCGGTTAACAGAGGCTCCACTGTAATTGGATGTAACTAAATAAACGCTAATCTAAAAAGTGTCCTCTCATGCTTTTTGACATCGACAAACAACTAACATTTTTAGTGTACATAAAACCCATCTTTTTTTAACAAGAATCACTTTGCTCAGCATTTTTTTAAACTGGTTTTAGAGGCTTTAAAAATGTTTATTTACTGAGAGTGTGTAAGTATTACTGTGTTTAAAGGTCATTCTTTTGTTATGCAGATTGAAGTGGGAAGCACTAGTGTTCGAGTGGGTTCATCAATCTTTGGTGCAAGACAGTACAACAAAGTGGCGGCAGGGAAACCTGAGGACTCGATTACAGATCAAATGGCAAAGACTCAAATTGGTTAACTGGTTACAGTTATAGAGAAGAGACCACAAAGAGAAGAATACTTTAGGGTTGGAAATTGAAATAATGTTTAAGTCTTGTAGAAGAGACCTTTTTAGTCTTTCATAATTATATTATTACTATTGGCTTTAGGGTACTCTCATTGTGATGCAACTCAGGAATGTCCAAAACTAAAAAGTCCTTTAACAATGAATTAATTGAAGAAAACACATTAAATAAAATTAACATCCAAAAAACCACAAAAATCATAAATATTCGGGACCTGATGGGTATCTATGCTGATCATGCTTAGAAGTAAAATGACCCATGGAAAAAACTTGAAAACACTTTCATCATTGTTTTAAAGTCCTTACTAAGTTCAACAAAAACCATCAATATCCAGTTTTTGGATATTTACTCAGGTGATTACTAGTTTTAACATTTACTGCTTTGAATTTATCCGGCTTACTTCTTTAACTGTTGTGTATTTAAATTATCTAAGAAGACAATAAATGTTTATTATATTGGAAATAAATAAATAAATATATTTCACTTTATTGTAAGGCTCTCCATTAATCACCCTTGCTGAAGCTTTCCTTGATTAACTGCTGTTTGCCTGTAAAAATTGTCACCAATCTTTTAGTGGGAAACAGCAAAATACACATCAAATTCATTTCAAAGAACAATTAACATTAAAGATTTTGTCAAGATATCAGCTTGTTTATATTCCAATGACTTTGTTTGAAAAATTGTCCTTCTGGATCCTATCTTTTCAAGCACAAACTTTACTGTAGCCTTATACTAGAGGATCCACAATGCTCCGCAGCATTAAATTTTAGCTATAAGACACAACTTGAATGTGTCAAATACTCACCTCCCTTACAAAAGGTGGATATTAGCCTAATTAACTGATGCCTTTTTTCATAAAACTGAATGATTTATTAAGTGAATTAAACTGGCAGAAAAATTATATGTATTTTTTAGCTTTGGCATAAGATATTGATTGACCATAGATAGGAGAGAGTGGGGCTGTGCCGTACACTTAAGTGATCATGGCTGTAGATTAGTTAATTCTAAGTTCAAATTTATGAAGTTACAAAAACTATATAGTTTGGTTCATTAGCTAACGATTAGTTTTCACACAACTATGATTTGGGCTTAAGACAGGGCTGCCTGTTGACTCCTGTCAATTTTGCATTATTTGTCAATGATTTGACAGAAATGTTAGAAGGGAGGTGTAATTTTGGAGGGCATAGGGTTAACTGTCTGATGAATGCAGACAACATAATTATTTTATCTCCAACTGCAACAGGCCTTCAGCATATGATCAACAGATTAGAAAGTTAGGCCTAATGTGAAATGTGGAATTTACACTTAACTGTTACAAAATGAAAACTTATGGTATTTACGAAAAAGGAAAGATTGGAAAAATACAGGGTGTTTCAGAACTCCCTACCAATATTTTAGGGGATTGTTCCTGGGTCAGAAATATATCTAAATATCATATTTAAATTGTCCGGAAGTCCTTAGTTACTCACACAGCCGCCATTTTGTTTTTTCATTTATTAATTAATTTCTAAAAAACGGTTAAACATACGAAACTGAAACTTTGCACAAACATTTATGTCAACTAGGCAAAGCTACAAAAAAATTATGAAAATTTGTCAAATTCATAAAACAAAATGGTGGCCATATTAAATTTTGTTTCCTAAATAACTAAAAAACCGTTAATTTTAAGTAAATTTTACAAGAATAACTTTTTTTAGCTAATTCAATTACAAATCAATTGACACCTTATTTTTTAAGATTGGACGAATATTAACTGAGATATGGCAGCTTTAGTGATACGTGACCGCTGGAGGTCAGTTGCAGTGCATGCCGAGGCATGCGGCTAAAGTCTGCCACAACAATGCATCAGTCTCCTTCCGCTTTGCATGTTATTTGTAAGCGATTTTAGATTATTTCAAACAATAATAAAATATTACATAACCTCAAAAGTATCCTTTATCAATTACCTATCATTAGGATGGCTTAAAAATTTCATTCCTTTTTACCGTCTTTAAAATTCACTCAAAAAACCTAAACTTTTGATATCAGCTGTGGTGAAAGTCAACGTACTTTTTGATAAACTAATCAGCTGATTTTATTGTTGTTTTTCAAATAAACAGTACATTTAAACAGCAAATAAAAGTGACTGTAAAAAGTTAGAGGAACTGACTACATTGAATAAATAATTACATTTAAAGCAACAATAAAATCAGCTGATTAGTTTGTTAACAAGTACGTTGACTTTCACGACAGCTGATATAAAAGGTTTGGGTGTTTTGTGTGAATTTTAAAGACAGTAAAAAGGAGTGAAATTTTCAAGCCATCCTAATGATAGATAACTGATAAAGAGGATACTTTTGGGGTTGTGTAATATTTTAGTATTGTTTGAAATAATCTAAAATCGCTTATAAATAACATGCAAAGTGGAAGGAGACTGTTGCATTGTCGTGGCAGACTTTAGCTGCATGCCTCGGCATGCACTGCAACTTACCTCCAGCGGTCACGTATCACTAAAGCTGCCATATCTCAGTTAACATTCGTCTAATTTTAAAAAATAATATGTCAATCGATTTGTAATTGAATTGGCTAAAAAAAGTTATTCTTGTAAAATTTACTTAAAATTAACGGTTTTTTAGTTATTTAGGAAACAAAATTTAATATGGCCGCCATTTTGTTTTATGTATTTGAAAAATTTTCATAATTTTTTTGTAGCTTTGCCTAATTGATATAAATGTTTGTGCAAAGTTTCAATGTCGTATGTTTAACCGTTTTTTTGAAATTAATTAATAAGTGAAAAAAACAAAATGGCGGCTGTGTGATTAACTAAGGACTTCCGGACAATTCAAATATGATATTTAGATATGTTTCTTACCCAGGAGCAATGTCCTAAAATATTGGTAGGGAGTTCTGAAACACCCTGTATAATAAATGGTGGTAAAAAGGGGAACAGATAGAGGTAGTAAACAATTATAAGTATTTAGGAATAGAACTCACTTCAACCTTTTCATGGAATTAACATTTGATAGTCTTGTCGCTCAATAAGAAACTAGGCACCTTGAAGTAGGGTCTGACTCAAATTTTGTGATTGATTCTAGTACTATTCGATGTACTGAACAAGAATAAGGTGGATTCCAGACTGGCATCACTGTGAAATGTGGAATTTACACTTAACTCTTAAAAAGTCAAAAATTATGGTATTTAGGAAAGGGGGAAGATTGGGGAAAAAAATATAACGTGGTGGTGCTTTTAATTTATAAGTATTTAGGAATAGGATTCACTTCAACCTTTTCATGGAATCAATGACGGATCTAGGGGGGGGGGCAGCGGGGGCGCCGGCCAGCAGGGGGCGTCAATGGCACCCCCAACAGGCCGGCTGCGATTAAGTAAAAAGTGAAAAATTTAATTTTAAGTCAAATTTTTCGTTACGGGGTTGGCAAATCTCTCAGTAGCATTACTGCCGGAAAATCTTTGTCACATAGCGGCCGTCAAGCCTGTCTCTGTTTTCGTGGCTGTCACATTTCTTGTTGTTTGATGGTAAGAAATCCGCTCTCTCGTCCCGCGGCCGGAAAATCGCCCGCTCATTTTTTGGCTGGAAAATCACCTGCTCATTTTGCGGCCGGCAGAACTCTTGGTCGCATTGTGGACAACAAGTCTCTAGCTCTTTTTTCAGGTTTAGGTGCATTTACCTTACCTTATAAATTGGACTTTGAAACGTGCCAAATTTTATACGGTTATTTACGGATGTAAGTCGATTTTACTAGATGAGAGGCTTCTTCTAAAATAATTATTTTAGCTACTGAAATGGGGATGCTTCAAAACTTCCGGGATCATTTTTTTTAATTATTAAGAAATAGCTATTTCGCAGGGAGAGTTTTCTCAAGATTGCTTGGCGCCCCCCCCCCCCCCCCACTACTTACTGTTCGTTCAGTATGGAGTATAGGGGCGAGAGAAAAAACTGATACTCCATAGACAATTTTATGAAAGGATAAAATCCAATTACTAAGATACCAAGATGCCTAAGTATTTATTGCATTTGTTTTTATTATTAAAACCACTTAAAAATTAATTATTTTTACTTCTCTTTGTGGTTAATTTTTTATAACTACTTTATTTGAAAAGAAACGAGAAAAGATTTGTAAGAGTTTAAGTATCATGGATACAATAATTTCTGCTTAGTTTTTGGTTAACAAGTGGCTATCTTGGCCAAAACTTAAAGATAAAAAGAAACCCAAACTACTTAACAGCGACGTGCCAAAAGAACAGAGAATTTATGTGCTAAGTACCGGGCCGCTGAAAGGGGGGGGGGGGCAAAGGGGGCAAATTGCCCCGGGCCACAAAAGGAAGGGGGCCACATTTTGAGCTCAGAATATTTTTACGGATTATTAAATATCAGATTTTTAAAATTAAGAATACCGAAACGAAATGTAATATTAAAAGATACATAAGAAACTTAGTATTAAAAAACATGCATCAATTTAAATTACCAAACTATTAGTTTGTCGTATTTTGATACAATTTCATTTGGTATTCTGACATCTTGTCTGGGGCCCCCTGAGCTTAGGCCTGCACCACACCTCACATAAACTAAATCCGCACCAAGCTCTGTACCCAAAAATTCATCTCAAAACCTTTTTTGTACAGGCCTACGATGGACCAAGGAAAAGGTTTCCTAGCTGTAACTAAATGGTCTATATTTTCAAACTAATAATAGTTATGACATTTACGACTCACATGACATGAATTTTTTCCAGTGATTAACAACTTCAGCTTTGTTTCTCCTCTGAGTTTGAGTTTAACTTATGTAAGAACTAAGAACCAAGTTCCAAAGAAATACAGGTGTCCTCTTACAAACATTTAAGCAAATCAATGACGTCATCAGCAGGCCGAAAGAATGCGCCCGTCTGTAGCCTCAAGCTGGCACAATAAAGTATCTTGGCCAGTCAGAGAGTACTTACACCTCCGATTTAGACTATACTTTTACCCAGTATAGTAATAGGCCATGGCTAGCTAGATATACAACCGGAAAAAAGGTCTTCTGGTGACGTCACACGCTCTGGCTCCACAGGCATTATAGGGGTTGGATAACAGAAGGAAAACAAGCAAAGTGGGTTAGTTAGGTAGTCCACAAATTATTTGTATAATAACATAAAACTCTTTCGTTAATCCTTTTTACCCTCAAGTACAGGCTTATCAGCAACATACATTGTTTGGTCTAGTGCTTTTAATCTAAAATCTAAAAATCTAAAATCTAATGATTTAAATTATGTGTTATTCATTAGTCGTATTAAGAAGTATTATACCTACTTTTACCGTTTGTAATGCTCTGAAGATTTTAAATTCATAAATCAAAAGTTTTTTTACAGAACTGTGATGTAATTATTTTACTTATTTATTTATTTAAACAAATTAATTAAGATAGGCCCCTACTCAACATTATTCAAACAAAAATGTTGGGATTCAGGTTTTAAAAATTTAGCTAGTTAAGAGACAAAGGTATTTTTTATTTACAATTTTTTCTATTAAGGGGCCTCACATACAAACTTTGCCCCGGGCCTCAAAATGTCTTGTCGGCGGCCCTGGCTAAGTATTGGATAATCATAAATTTAAAGGGAGTGGTGAGGAATCCACCATTGAGGATAGGTTTCAAGTTTTTAAAGTCAATTAAAAAGTAACTACGATCCAGTGAAACATTTAAAGCTATTCCTGGATTAAGTTATCAACTTAAAATTTAAAAATCAAATCAAATAAGATCAAAAATCCTTTTTCGAATTACAGTGAACTGTACAATAGTGCCATTTGTTTTGTAACTAAAATAACAATAATTTCTTGTTATAAAATATAAGATTTATTATATACAGATCATAAAAATCCCTAACACTGTAAATAGCCTACTCACTCCAACAATCTCTTTTATAGCTTACGTCTATTACTTTTCTTTGAAAAGATAGATTTATTTTATTTTGCGCCCCACTTTTGACAAATGGAGCCACCCTGACCCCCCTTTGGCGCCCCTTAGGCCCTGGCGCCTTAGGCGGTCTCCTAGTTCGCCTATATGGTGGAGCCGGCCCTGCTATTTCGTAATGTGCTGGTTTAAATTCATGAAACGCTATTTCATAAAATGTGATCTGCCAAGGGAAAAAGGACCTTAACTTCCATTTTTCGAAATAGAGTTATTAGTATATACGTAATCTACATTAAAAACGGAACAAACTGGTGCAAGGATTTTCAAGAAATCTTAAAAAATGCTTGAGCTATAAAATTTTCAATTTGAAATATTAGAAACAGCAATTTTAGGAAATAGCTGTGTAAAGTTTTGCAAATTTCTAACAATTGTTTTGTTACTACTTATATTATTGGCTATATTTTACATGTCATTTTGTCAGAAATGTAAAGCTTAATATGAATCCACTATTGAATTTGTGTCAATTGTTTGCATTTTTACTTTCTCCCCTCTATACAATGTATATGGAGAAAGTATTGTTTTCGTAAAAATTTTCGAATTTGAGTTGTTAGTGGATATATTCGTTTTAGTGCTCCCTGGATCCAAAAAAGTGGTTTTTGGCGTGGTGTCTGCCTGTCTGTGCGTGTGGATGTGTGTGTGTGTGTGTGTGTGTGTGTGTGTGTGTGTGTGTGTGCGCGTGCGTGCGTGCGTGCGTGCGTGCGTGTGTGTGTGTGTGTGTGTGTGGATGTAAACAAAGCTAGAGACGATACCAGTGGACCGATTTTCATGAAATTTGGTATGTATTTAGGTATAAAGCCGTGGTATCTCCAGGCGTATTTTTCATTTTTTTGAATTTTTGACTTTTAAGGGTATTTACCCCATAAAAACCCATAAAAAATGACAAAAATCCAAATTTCTCAGAAACGGCTCTAACGATTTTGATAAAAATTTCACGGATTTTAGTGCTTAAGATGACAAACAAAATTACACCACCCGCATGTCTGTAAAAATTCAGGTTCAAAAGTTTATGTGTTAAAAAATTCATATTTTTCAAATTTCACAAAATATGTAACCTCTAAGGAAAATATACTTGCAACCATTAAATTCGACTTGAAAAACTAAATATAGTCGAGTCCCACAAACCCGGACTAATGTGGACCGAACGGTGTCCGGGTTTGTGAAAATTCCGAGTTATCGGGAGATGAGTAAAAATAAGAAACAATAAGAATAGTTTCTGTTATTTCTATAAGAAATCATTTATTTATTGCATAGTAAAAAATATGAAAACTATATTAGTTACAAAAAAAACTTAAAGAAAAACTAAAACTGTTTTAAATGTGTCACACCGTGCTCTGGCCTTGAATTTCAATGCACTTTATTGCTCTGGCAGGCTTTCCGAGTTATCCAGAATTCTGGGTTATCGAAGTCCGGGTTTGCGGGACTCTACTGTAATCTAGTATTTTGAATCATTAGTTTACGTCAACTGGTTGCGGAGATAATTGATATTTTAGTTCGGCTGTAAACGCAGTACGTTGTCCAATGTTATTCTTATGGCAAATATTTTAAAACCCATATCTCCGTTATCTACTAACCGATTTCGATAAAATTTGGTATATATTTGTGTGATTGTTAGTTGTTAATTTGTTTTATCACACTGAATAGATTTTCTGGTTTTAAATGAATTGAAGGGAGAAAGTATGTGTCAGTTTCCTGATACCGTTTATTGTTTGCATTTTTGACAAAATGTCTTGTTACATGATAAAAATTAAAGTTAATTTTAATTTCCTACTCAAATAAGAATTTATTGCAATTAATCAACAAAACATGACAATATATTAGATTTCTGAGTTTTTATTTTTCTTATTTGTTGACCTGGTACAATCTTTTTTGCTTTGAAACTTCACTTGGACCAGGAGCTACATCATCAACTACTTCCTCTGGAAGATCCTGTACATTTTCATGTTCTGATTCCTGGTTGAGGACTTAGCAAGTCTTGCATTTATTCCTCACAGAACTCTTGGGTTTTCTTAACTTCAAAGCGTTAAAATAGCATTGGGGAAGCCAAGGTCCCCTTCTCAGATTGCAAGGGTTTAGAAAAAAATATCTAACTTAACCATGTTAAAATTCAAGTGTAAGATGGACCAAATATTGTTTAGAAACGTATTTATACAGTAAGAAACTATAAAAATCTGAAAATGTGTTTTTTTACCCTAACCTTTTAAAACTTATTGCTGACCTGTAAAATTTTTGTCTGGGAAGATAAAGTCCCTTTTCCCTTGGCGGTTCACAGTTTCCCAGGGTTAACTCAAGGTTAAACCGTTAAACCCTTTTTTTAGGTTAACCAACAGGCACGGCCCTAGGGACTTTGCCGCCCTGGGCGAAATCGGCGGCCGCCGCCTCCTCCCCCATATATCCAGAAGCGGGAAATCGGGATATATCCCCCCCGAAATTTTTTTGGATTTTGGAATATTTTTGAGAAGAATAATATCTCGTTCATAATGAAGTGGTGGTATCACTAAACTTGCCGTAAAACAGAGAACACTCTACAAGAATTACTCATAAACTTTTATAAAGTTTGTAAATAGTTATAGTCTTTTATTTTAAAGATAATTGATTGGGATGGGGATTGAATAATGTATTATTAGGGTATTTTTACCTATTGCGGTTATCGTGAGTAATTGGCGGGAGAAGGCCTATGGCAAGCAAGCAAAAACTCCTGATAACAACAGTGGTAATTAATGGTGTCCGCTATCTTGCCGCCATTGCCATCGTCGTCACATGTGGCAAAAGACTCATCATATGTATTACGTGAAATATTCGTGGTCAAAAAATCACGATGTTAAAATGAGGAATACAAACATTGTCGTCTGTCAGACAATCTCGTAGCAGCAAAGTGTTATGGCAGGCAGACGAATCTCGTCTGCCTACGTCGCGTGAAAATCACGCAAGTCTCGCCGCCAAATCTATAGTTTATGATGCTTACGAGGACTTACGATTATAGGGTTGCGTTCTGGGACTTGAGAAACACTACACAAGTGAGAAAACAGCATTTTCTAATTCTATTCATCAACCTCGGACGGATAATGTAGGATCCGCATACTTCAGGTCCGGAAGGTCCGAGGCGTGCAATATGTGAGATATAGTTTTTACTTTGAAATTAACAGAAAAAAATCTTTTTTACCAAGGTTAACAACGTATAATTCTTGAATACTTTCTCATTTGTCCTTTAGTGAAAGGCCTACTTCATAAATATGCTATTTGTATTGTGAAAAAAATTCCCTCTAAAATTCCAAAGTGATCTAAAATTTTCAGAATCTAATCTGCGAGCAGCCTCAAATTAGTTCAAATTTTGGGAGTTATTCTGTTTGTTGTTATGCCTCTAGGTTGCCTAAAAACGCGAATTTTCAGATGTAATTTATGACGCCCCGAGTAGGTTATACATAATTTATTTTGTGGTATAAATTCAAATAACTTTTGCTTTAGGTTTAAACTATTTAAAGGCTTTGGCAAATGTAAATCTTATTGCTACTACAATAATAAACACAACGTCGGGGGAGAAGAGAGGATTCCGTCAAGGTCACTCCCGACTCGCAACCGCTGCGCTGTTGCTTTGACGCTGTCAGCGGCGGCGACGGTTGTTCGATACAAGCCGAGTGGTTTGTTTTTATATTTGGACTTGAATTATAATTGTAAATCGATGCTTGCATTGCCGTATATTTTCTTAGGCTTGTTCTTTGGGTAAAATGTGATACAAAAAATTTTACTCTTCACATTCATAACATAAATTTATCATTTTGTTCATATTTTAAAATTTGCGGTTCCTTAAAATTTGCCGCCCCCAAAAATCTGCCGCCCTGGGCGGCCGCCCGGTCCGCCCACCCCTGGGGCCGGCCCTGTTAACCAAGTTTGGAGAAAGCGACCCATAATGTCCAAGATGGGTTTCAAAACGTTCAGACTATAATTTATTTAAGGCCCATATTACGCTATCAAAAACGTTATAAAAGATTTCATTGATCAAACAAATTCAAGTTTTTGTTTTGAAAATCAGCTGGTCTCTATTTTGATCGAACAAATCAAATTTTTTGTAAAAGATTCGAGTGAACCAATCAAAATTCCAGTGTTGGGGAGTAGCACGCTACAAGTAGCGGCGCTACAGTAGCGAGCTACTTTATTAGTAGCGAAAGCCGTAGCGCCGCTACTTTTTAAAATGCGTAGCTTGTAGCTGTAGCGAGCTACTATATTGAGTAGCGAGTAGCGGAATTTAACGCTACTTTTGCAATACTGTACAGTCATTTATATTTTTCACTAACCGGTATTTTAACATTTTAAACCATACGAAGATTCTGAGTAAGTCGTGATGTTCTTTATTTTGCAATGATTCGTGATTGGAAATGATTTTTTGTTCCTGTAATCAATTGCCTTTGACCAAAGATCAACCTTTGATTGTGGGAGTTCACTGTCGTCGTCCAAGCGCGAAACTGACTTGCCTAAACGTTCGGCCAACTATATACATCATGAGGCCTTGTGAGAACGACATAGAACAAAAAAGTCATGCAAATGCAACAGTACAATTTCACATTAGCCTGGATTCGCTGGATCCACCCCGCCTTTGTTCGACGATAGTGAACTTACACCGTGATACATCAAAATAATCAACACAACGCTAACCATCAATGCGGCCAAAACCACTGATGCGGCGTCGTCTGAAAAAAAACGACAACGAGCAATCGCAATTCGAGCATTATTCGTAAATTGGAGCGTGTAGCAACAGTGTATGTTTACTTGTTTAATGGACATTCAATAATAAATAATTACTAGTCAAACCGACTTATAACACTATAAGAAGGTATTTAAATAACAAAAGAAGTAGGGCCTAGTGCAGTTCGCGCATAATATCTCCGGCTATAGCTACAACGCTAATAACCGTATCATGATATTTTAAACAATGAATTTGGTAAACACAGCCGTTGACAAACAGCGGACAGTAGAACAATGTTTTAAGAAAAGTATCCCCTCTTCCCCCGCGCCCTGCAACCAGCTGACTGTGCCACAGCCGGAGACATAATGCGCGAACTGTAGGTCTAGGTCTTTAGCCATGTTTAGCCCAGTGGTTCCCAAAAGGTGGTCCGCGGACCCCCAGGGGTCCGCGAAGGGCTTACAAGGGGTCCGCGGCGTTAGGCCTGTACATATTGGCTACTATATTATATTATGGATGGTCGGGTCCCGAAATTTCGGGAAATTCTCGGGTAAATTAAATTCCTGATTTTCGGGCGGGATTTTTATTCACTTCGGGAAATTTTCGGGACGGAATCGTTTAGCGATTGCAACTAAACAGCGAGTGTAGCTTCGCAAAACTCGCGATCGGCCGCGGAAAATGATCTTGCCGATCGTATTTGCGTATTTGCCGATCGCGAATAAAGGCAAATCCAGCTTTGCAAAACTCGCGATCTTCCGCTAAAACTATCGTGCGTATTTGCCGATCGCAAATAAACGGCAATGCAGCTTTGCAAATCTCATGATCGGCCGCAAAAACCATCGCGCGTATTTGCAAGTCGCGGATGAACGGCAAAAATAACCAGTCGCCCGTAACCAGACTTCAGATGCTACATCGACACTCAAGAGAACTCTGGCAAATCTCTCGCATACGAACGTCATTGTTGTGGACATCCCAAGACGCCATGATTTAATGAAGGACTCTTGTGTTAATAAAGAAGTGGACTCTGCTAATACAAGGTACTCAGCTGCTTGTAAAAAATATTCAAATGTGTCTCTAATTAAAACTAGTTCCTGTAATAGGGATTTTCACACTGTCCATGGCCAACATTTCAATGTTTCCGGCAAAGAAGCACTATCTAAAACCGTTCTCAAAGTCATAAGAGATAGGCTCAGTTTTGTAAATACAATTCACCAAACTCCATTGACAATTCCGGGAAACGTTCAGAACTGATCAAGCCTCCGGATCACTCTCCTGAGACTTGGTCAGACTCAAACCTAAAGCCACAGACACACAACAGGTTAGATTGTAATATAGTGAATGTAAATACTAGTAATAAGAATTTGAGCTCCACAAACATAAAAGTATTGTATCTAAATATTCAAGGGTTGCAAGACAAGGAATTAGTATTAAGTGATTTTGCTATTGATAACCAGTGTGACATATTATGCTTAAGTGAACATTGGTTTATTGAACCTGTACTGCCCTTTGCTCATATTGAAAAATTTAGGTTAATTAGTGGTTATTGTAGGCAACAACACATAAGAGGTGGGGTAGCTGTTTATGTTAAAGATTCTCTTAACTTTGAGGTTAGCGCAATAGACTTGAATTTCTTATGTGATGAGCTAAATTTTGAAGCAACTGGTGTAGTCATTGGTAGTATTAAAACAATAGTAGTGTCCTTATATAGATCTCCTAATGGAAATTGTAATATATTTTTAGAAAAACTAGATGATTTATTGAACTTTTTAAGTAGGCCTGTGTACCAGAAATACAAGATTGTAATTGGAGGAGACATAAATTCAGATTTTGATGTGACAACAGACAAAACCAGCGTTAGGGAATTCCAAAATTTGTTGAGACAATTTAATATGAAATGTATTAACTATAAGCCTACTCGAGGCCAAGCTTGTCTAGATAATATTTTTATCAATTTTCTTTCTGATTCTGAATCTACTGAGGTAACTCATTTTATTTTCTCTGATCATGAGTCAGTTTCTTTCAATTTCAACACTGATATAACATGCAACGCAGATATCAATCATGGCTCAAAGATTGTGGTTACTAGGCCTATAAATAAAAATAAAATTTCTAACTTAAAAGAATCACTTGACTCCGTAGACTGGATAAGATTACTTAATAGGCCCGATCACTTAGGTAACTTAAATTCTGCTACTGTATTTAACAATTTCTTTCTAGTATTCTTGAAAACTTTTGAGTTTTGTATTCCAATGAGTAAATGTAAAGTCAATAATTCCAAATTTAAAAGGGGCGGTAGGAATACAAAAAACCATTGGTATACTCCTCAGCTAGCTGATATGAAAAATAATGTTTTATCAATGCTAGATATACACAAAAGACTTAAGACACACATCTCTAAGACAGCCTATGTTAAATGTAGAAATACATATGAAACAGCAGTTTCAGAAGCAAAAAAATCACATAATTCCATAACTATTGAAAAATCAAATAATAAATGCAAAACTGCCTGGGAAATGATTAATACAATTGCCAGAACCAGTAAGAATAACAACATTTCTCTTCATCCTGATGATTTTAATGATTATTTTATAAGTTCAGTGAATGAAATTAATAACTCTATAGTCAGGCCTCCAGTCAAGGCAGGTGATTTACTTAATGTCCGCACTGCACCAGCCATACACATTCATCAAAATTTCATGTTTACTGAAGTAACACAAGCCCAAGTCATAAATATTGTAAAAAAGTTTAAGGTATCAGATTGTGTTGATGTATATGACATATCTTGTAACTTAGTAAAGGAAATTATTCATAGTATAGCATACCCTTTGACTTTTTGTATAAATAAATGTTTACTTGAAGGTTTTTTTCCTCCTGAGCTTAAACTATCCAGGGTAGTCCCTGTATATAAAAAAGGAGAAAAAGAATCCCCATCTGGGTATAGGCCAATCTCCATCATCCCTGTTTTTGCAAAGATTTTTGAAGCTGTCATATATTCCCAATTGTACATGTATTTTGAAAACCACAACATGCTATGTACCTCACAATATGGATTTAGGAAGAACAGATCCACTGTTGATGCCATTGATGATTTAATTAGAATCATTCATAAAGTATTTGAAGATAGGGGCTTTGCTCAGGCCACTTTTTGTGATCTGAGTAAAGCATTTGACTGTGTTGACCATGAAGTGCTGTTAAGTAAATTAGATTTTTATGGTATAAAAAGTAATAACTTGAATCTCATGAGGTCATATCTATCAAATCGCCAGCAGATAGTCACCGTTAATAAATTAAAATCCAGAACTGCTCAAATTAAAACTGGTGTTCCACAAGGTTCTGTCCTTGGGCCCTTTTTATTTCTTGTCATGATCAATGACTTACCAGGAGTTGTAGGAACACAAGTTGTGCTCTATGCTGATGACACAACTTTTATAAATATCTGTAAGGACTTGGACAGCCTTAAAACTGTTACCGATAATACACTTGCAGAAGCATCTAATTGGTTTAGGGCAAATGGTTTTTTACTTAATGAAAGTAAAACCGTAGACTTACATTTCAGCCTTAGGGATAGGGATCCTCTGTATTCAAATGGTTCAACTTGTGTTAAGTTTCTTGGTGTTTTCATTGATTCTAAGTTGACATGGGAAAAACATGTAACATGTATTAGTACTAAGCTCTCCAGGGTAATTTATTTGTTAAGAAATCTAAAAAAAAGTGTACCAGATACTTATGTCCGTTCCTCATATTTTGCCTTTTTTCAAAGCATTATTATGTATGGAATCATATTATGGGGCAATTCTTGTCATGTACAAAATATTTTGTTACTGCAAAAAAAGGCTATCAGGGTTATCACTGGATCTTCTCATAGAGCTCACTGTAAACCTTTGTTTTCACAAGAGAAAGTATTGACTGTAATCAATTTATATATTTATACTGTCTTAATTTACACAAAAAAGAAGTTGCCAGAGCTACAACAGATAAATAGTATCCACTCACACAATACAAGAAACAGTAGCAACATTTATATTCCTTACCACCGATTATCTAAATCTCTGGATAGTTGCGAAATTGTAGGACAAAAGCTATACAATAAGCTACCAGTATCTTTTAAAAATCTTCCAATAAACATATTTAAAACAAAGTTACATGACTGGCTAGCTTGTAATCCTTTCTATGATTTAAATGAATACTTTTGCTGTGATATTGTAATTTAGGCTGCTGTCACTCTGATATGATGAAATGTGATGTAAATATTGTTGAAATTAATTGACACAATTAATTCATCTTGCATTAGTGTAACATTTTGTATATAGTAGGATTATTGTTATGTTTTATATGAAATACCATTGTTTTCTATGGTCTGTGATGTAATTTTTTGTTGAAAGATATGTAATTCATGATGTACGGAAACTTAGTAATACATTTTGTATATATTAGGATTATTGCTATAAACATAATGTAAGATACCATTGACTTTGTCTATTGCTTTGTATGGGCTGAATGACAATAAAATTTTATTTATTTATTTATTTATTTTAATAGCTTTGCGCTATTCACGAACGGCCACGAGATACGCTAGCGCGTATTTGTCGATCGCGGACAAACTGCCGATGTTGCTTTACGAAACTCGCGATCGGCTGAGAAAAACTGTCGCGCGTATTTGCCGATCGCTGAAAAACGAAAAATGTAACATTGCGAACTTGCAATCGGGTGTGAAAATCAAGTTTAGCTATTCACTGAGAGCGGTTAATCGACAGAAATAACTTGCTAGAAGGCTTTACAGTGATGCATTTTATATCATCGGCCACATTGGTCGGCTACAAATAAATTGGTTTAGCCATTGATTCAATTCTCTAAACTAATTCAGATTACATTGAATCCCAGCTAAAAGTATGATTATTTTTCATAAATGAGTAAAAAAAACTAAACAGTTGACAAAAGTAAATAATTTGAGACTTTTGAATTTAAATTTGAAATACATGTGTAATTAATATTTTATGTAATTTGAGGAATATCAAGTTTGGGAGTTGTGAAAAACAAGAACTTCAAAGCCTAAAATTAATAAAAATACAATAACATGTTTACTGCAGTAGTTATACTTGACAGTTATTTTGTCAACATGCAGTAACCACTTAAGTATTTTACTTTTGGATTTGTGGAAACCAAACAATAAAATGAAAAAGCAAAAACTTAAAAATTATTGTGTTTTTGTCAAACTTTAAAAAATTTACTATATATGTTATTTTTTGAATAATATTACTGGTTTTCAATGCATTTAAATCTTGATTTCTTGATTAAGAAGATGAATAAAAATTCAAATTCAATAAAAAATAATAATAAATAAACAATAACTTTACTATTTTATATAAGTTAGTATTTGCCTTATAATCAACAATTTCATTGAGTTACTTTTTTATTATTTTGGAATGTGTTTTTAATGTTTGCTATTTTGTCAATTGCATATAAGTCAGTATTTTTTCACTTTAATCTTTTCCTTGAAATTTTGTGATCAGGTAGGATATTTATTTAAACAGTTATATATGACATTGTTTTTAACCTAATGTAATAAAGTAAAATAAATTTGTAAACGAGCATTTCCAAAACTTTAGGGAAGAAAAAATCCTGTCCTGTCCCGTCCCGAATTTAAGAGGGAAGAAAATATTCTTTTCCCGTCCCGTCCCGAACTGAAAGTCCAATCCTGTCCATCACTATTGGCTATAAAACAATTTGGAAAGTTTTGGTGGGTAAAAGCAAAAATAAAAACAAATTATTAAATTAAAATACGAATCGACAGTGTTAGATGCCGGAATGCGATCGTATATGCGCGCGGGCATGCAACTGAGCATGTTGTAAATCAAATATAGCTTTAGGGGTCCCCGATTGTTTAGATTGTATACCTGGGGGTCCGTGACTACCTGTTATTTGGGAACCACTGGTTTAGCCTCAAATAGCTCTAGCCTATATATTAAAATGTGAAAAGGGATTCAGCCTAAGAGTCTCGATACACGTGCGTAATCTGTAATAGAACTAAGATCTTCTAATATTATTATAGCTGCCGTACCGTATACATTTTGTTTGAATATCTAACAGATATACGTATAATTTTAAATGTTAAGGTAGTACAAATATGATCTAACACAAAATTAATGTTTGAAATTTCATTTAAAACTTAGACAATATATTTTAAACAAGCCTACAATGGCAAATAGTTTTAAAAACTTGTAAGTTCATTGATTTTTATTTATTTATTTACTTGAACTGCACTTGGCGAATCACGTTTAAAAGGCAGATGGGTGTTCCGTTCAGTCAATACACCTCTGCGATTACTGCGAAAGACAGGGAAAGTAGGAATTATTTCATGAAAGTAGCTAAAAAAGTAGCTGTAGCTCTAGCAGGAGTTTTGTAGCTGTAGCTAGCTACTTTACAAAACCTGTAGCTGCAGCTATAGCAAAGCTACTTTTTACAACCTGTAGCTAGTAGCTGTAGCTAGCTACATTTTAAAAGTAGCTTCCCCAACACTGCAAAATTCAATCCAGCTGATTTTCAGAACAAAAAACCACCTGATTTTCAGAAACTTTGATTGGTAAAATATTCATAAAAAATATTTGATAGTGTAATGCGGGCCTAATAATCGTTATCACCGTAATTTGACATTAAAAAAGGAAACAATTCCATAAATGTAGGTACTGGAATCGAGATAGCTTGTGACCTGGACGTTTAGAACACAGTGAAAAATATTTAAATTAATTTTCTTGGACGCTAAGTAACCTGTACATTATGAAACAGCCTTTCGTATTTATTTATTTAGTTGTAACTTGGACGTTTTGAAACAGCAAATAAATATAAATAATTGAAATAAACAACCTGGATGTTAAGAAATAGCTTTTTCTTAATAATAAAAAATTGTGCCCGATCGTTTTGAGACACGCTTTGAAATTTGCTAATCATGCAGATCTTGTGCTTCAAGGGTATTTTTATTCAAAGATTGAATTATTCTTTACCATAGGCAAAGAATTACAACCACAGCAAGTGTATGGGATTAAATAATCAATGGTATTTCCGTAGAGGAAAAAAATAAACTTTGTACTATGTCAGCTGTTTCCCCCAAACCTTTTTACCTCGTAATTTTTTCTTCGTCTCCGGCTGTCTTCTCAGCAGTGTTTCCACTTTAAGGGATTTTATCCCTTTTAAGGGATAAATTAGGCTCTCGAGGGATAAGAGCGGGATTGAGGGATTTCTAGGGATAATTAAGGAAATAAATTAAATTAAATAACAATAGACGAAACAAGATTTATTCCTAGCCCCGCCACCATACGTTATTTATTTGAAATATTTTATTATGGTGCTCTCAAATTGTTAAAGTAATTTACATAAAAATGTCATCAAACTACTTTCGTTTTTTGCAGTGTTCCTGCCATAGCTGTGGTAACTCTTGGATCACTTATTTTAATTCAAATTATTAATCATATCTTCCCTATTTTCAAGAACAAAACATTTTAACACTCGCTTCCCTTTTTATATGATGCAATCAGCTTGTTTTATTCACACTATTAAAGTCAAAATTTCAGCTATGAATGAATACACACTATTACAACACAAAAAATACAAAATGACAAAATTGCATGGATTCCTTGGTGAGGGATCAGAATTTAGAAGTCAGGGATAAAAAGGGACTTTTTGGGAGCGCTATGTTGAGGGATAACAAGGGAATTTTTGGGCACTGATGCAGGGATTTTATATTTTACTCTGTGGAAACACTGCTTCTCAGTCTGTCCATCTGTCGCCTGTGCCTGTTTCTCTTGCCTAGGAATGCTTAGTGTGACTTGTCAATTAGTTTGTTTATGTTTACAGTTACCTAGTTTACTATCAAGCATACTTATTCAAGTTACTCTATTGATATAATTTTTTAATGAAATTACGTTTATTAGAAATTAAAATAGAATTGGTACTTTCGAAAATGACAGCAACTTTATCATGAAGACGCTTCCGCCTGGACAAGAATACCATGACATTGAAACATCAAAAGGTTCAATTCCTGATGAAAGAAAAAGCGACAGTTTGAAGGACGTAGAGGAACATTATAAGTGTTATGACAGGCATGATACTAACAACGATTGCCAGAACAGTTCAGAATTAGATAACCTTATTATTTGTAACACTGGTTTAGCTTCCAGTTTTCAAACGTTAAAGTCAGAAAAGCACAAACTTAGTCCTGGACACTACCTTCAAAAAGTGTTTTTAACAAGTGTTGCCCAGAAATTTCGAAGCCAAAGTTTGCCGAATTGCTTTGAAAAAAGAAAGCATATCAAGGGTAAAATTGTAGATGCTACTGAGGATCTTAGTGAAACATCGGCCCCTCTCGTTGAAACAGTAGATCTAGATGCTAGGCTATCTGGTGATTCCAAAGAATGTGTTACAGAAGGTTGGTTTAAAACATGGCCTGAAAGAAGTGTTGATAAGATTTCTAATCTCAATGAGGATTCCCCATGTGAGGTCAATAGGTCTGTAAGAACTGAGTATACAAATGAAATAACAGCTTCAGCGATAGACAATGATGAGATTGATTTTTCTTGTGACCAAGATGGTGGAAAAGAAGTTTTTACTTTAAGTAATCAAAGTGAAAAACAAAAGTTTGATAAATTTCCTCTTGCAACATCGACTGTGAATACAGATCTGCCTCGCAACGGTTATCAAAGTGGTGCTATTTCAAATCAAAATTTAAAATCGGTTCGTCTGGATGAACTCTTAGATAGTTTTCCGTTGGCATATAGTCCTGTAACCAAACAGTTACTTTTAATTAAGCCTGTAACTCAACAATTAGAAAACTCCTCTAGTTTAAAAAGTTACAACTTTGTTGACAAATCTTCTAAGCCTAGTGATTGTTATGAGAAACTGAATCTGGAGGAAATAGAATCGGAAACAAAAGCACCAAGTGGAGAGAAGGAATGCGCAGGTAATTTTAAAAGCTTAGAAAGTGATTTGCCTGTCCATAGTCTCCACAGGGTGAACACAGAAGTCAGTTCATTTTCAAGTACTGTGTCCAGTTTAAGTGATATATCTCCCTCTACTGTTGAAGATTCTGCTCTTGGAAGTTTATTGGACCAAGGAGATACTTGCTCTTTGGTGTCAGTTGGTGGCTGCAGTGCCTTTTCTGAGGATTCAATTGGAGCAGAAAATAAAAAGAAAAGTTTATCCGGGTTTTTCAGCAGGTTGGTGTTTTCCTTTTAGCCAACATTCATCTAGGTTAATTTAGATAATAAGAGAAAGTTATGCAAATATCCTTATCGTATATTCAATTGAAATTTTTATTAGAGCCTAAATTAAAAGTAGACTTGGCCTACAACAGTAGCCTAGTCATTCCATGTCAAATCAACACGGTGATTTGCCATGACCAGGCATTCCAGCTTAAAGTAGCCTAACTAAGCCTGAGGTGTAAAAAATAAAAATAGAAATAAATATAATTCAATATGATGAAAGTTAAGGTTAAAGGTTCTAGTTTAGTAATACATATTGAATTTCTAGTTAATTTTGATATTTATGGTGTTACAGTTCTTTGTTCTAAGTGTTCACAAATTATATGACAATTTGTTCACCATTTAAAGCTGAATTTCAGGAATGTTAATACCATACAGTAACTCCAAACCGGGAAATTCTGACTGAAGAAAAATTTTGAAAAAGGAAAAAATACTTTCTACAGATTTGTACAACTAGGGTTACCAGATGTTTCTAAGGCAAACCAGGACAGTTTGAGGTGCAGTCAATTAAGACATCGCCAGTTGCTCAATATCGCAGTAAAATAAAGATTACAAGAAGTTTTTTGCCTGATATGTAGGTTTTACTAAACTTTGGTTGTTATCAAGCATACAAGGAGTATTTGAATTTAGCAACCACTATAATGGATAACAAAAATAACAACAAAAATCAACAGTTAACTTTATCAGAACGTCTATTGAAAAGATGGAGAGTTTGATTCATCAAACCGTGCTTGAAATGTTTGAACACAAGTTGGAAAGTGAACTTTTAGAAGAACATGTAGTAGCGAGATACACGCGGTCGTGGATTAAGCAAATTAGGTTCTTTAAATGAGTTAAAAAACACTGATTGAAAATAACACTTCATTGAGTTCATTGAGTAAGGAATGTGATGAAACTGAATACAATAAGTTTCAGCTGTTGATGTTCAGGGGAGGCTTGTTTCGCTCAATCCTGCTTAGGGGATGGGTCCTGATGAGATTCCTCCTGCAGTTCTCCAGCAGTGTGCCTACCAGCTCTCTCCTCATCTTGCCATCTACTTCAGAGGACTTCTGGCTGCAGGGGTTTACCCCTCCTCGCTAAAGGTTGGCTTACATTGTGCCTATCCACAAATCCGGTGACAAGAAGGATGTCAAAAACTATAGACCGATAGCCATTCAGTCAGCTATTGCGAAAATCTTTGAGAAAATTGTGTTTGACAAGCTCTACTTCTATTTCAAACCAGTAATTATCTCGGAACAACATGGATTCATCAAGGGTCATTCTACGACGACAAACCTCATGCAGTTGCAGGAATATACGTTCAAGGCCTTTGGTGAGTCTTTTCAAGTGGACAGCATTTATTTGGACTTCTCAAAGGCCTTTGACAAGATCCATCACAAGCTTCTATTGGCCAAAATCGAGGGCTATAGAGTGCGGGGTTCCTTACTTAACTGGCTTGAAAGTTACTTGGATCAGCGTTCTCTATATGTCAAGTTTGATGGAGCTACCTCCGACCCATTTTATGTTCCTTCTGGAGTCCCCCAGGGTTCTCATCTCGGGCCACTTCTCTTTGTCATGTTTATCAGTGACATTTGCAAGATCTTGGATTGTCGCTTCCTTTTGTTCGCTGACGATGTGAAGCTTTTTAAGAAGATAGATGGAGGATCTGATGAACTGGTTCTTCAAAGGACACTCTCCAATGTACTTGAGTGGTGTTAAATCAATGCCATGTCCCTCTACCCCGCCAAATGTGTAGTAATCTCGTTTAGTCGTGCTGCCAATCCAGTATTCTTTGACTACAAGATCAATGACACAGCTTTGAAGAGAGTTTTCAAGATCAAGGATCTTGGTTGATCTTGTCTTCTGACTGGAGCCCCTCCGAACATATCATTGAAGTGTGCAATAGAGCTAGCTCCATCCTTGGTTTTATCACAAGATCCTCCAGAGAATTCAAATCTCCTTCTATACTGGTATTGCTCTTAAAGTCTCTTGTTCGACCAATCTTGGAGTACGGGTTGGTGATATGGAGCCCTTACCAGCTTGGTCATATGAAAAGCCTCTCAAGAGTTCAAGACAGTTTTGTTAGGTTGCTGGGTGTGCGCCTTGGCTATGCTTACATGGATACCCGATTCGATTTCTGTTTTGGATAAGACTTTCAACCTTCAATCACTTGAGATGCAAAGACACCTTTTTGACTTAAGTGTTCTTACGCAATCTGGTCAGTGGCTTTATCGACTGTCCTCAGTTGCTAGAGGCGATTGACTTTCCAATTCCTCGATGCACCCGATTTATGTATGTGTTTCGAGGAAAGTGCATGAACACCTGCTATGCCTATAACTCTGGGGTCTCAAGACTGTTAAAGCATGGGAGTGATGCTGCTTCTCATAGCGACTTCTTCACTGGATCTGCTGATTCATTCAAGCGTAATGCCTTACAACATCTTCTGCAGCTTCCCGAGAATTGATCCGACCTTCGTCTTTTTGCTTATTTGTATGCATCTTAGAACTAACAGTAGCCTACTTTTGATCTCACTTTATTGCATGTTATTAATTATTAATTTTCCTTGTTTCATGCACATCAAATGTTAAATTGCTTTTCCATCTTTAATATTGTTAAGTCAATTTGCATGACTCGAGCAATTGTTAATCATTTGAACTTTTCACCTGCTTGCTTTTGTTTATTTAGTGCATGTATATTTTCTAGATAGTTGTTATTATTTTATAATTGTTGTTGCATTTGTTTGTTAAGAGTTTAGTTATGTTGCCTTGGTTGCTATACAACCTTGTACCATGAACTTATCTTAAGTTAGCCATCTCAGCCTATGTATTTTAATTTGTTTTGTAAAAGGATGTTTTCCATGTACAAATAAATAAATAACAACTGCATTAAATTAAATGTTTATGATAGGTAGTCTAGGGATGTATTGAATCGAAATGAATGTAATGAATCAAGTTAAGTTTGTCAAATATCATCGAATATAATGAAACTGAATCTAGTCTAAAGCGACTAATGCGCCTGCGCTCGACGGCTGTTGAGTTCGATCTGACCGTTAAAGGGATGGTGTGTCCAATTGCAGTCAGCCATTATCGCACCCCCACCCCTTCTTGCAAGTAAGTCTCAACAGAAAATGTTCTGCAGATGGTATGGAACGATCGAAACTGTCCTCGTTTTAGAACCGCTTAGAAGACACACCTCTCATTACGCAGTTTACTATTAAAAAGCTATAGGCTAGCGCAGGATTGCCCATTTGTGTTTCTAAATTTACCATGAATGAATTTACCATGTCTTTTATAAAAAAAAACCAATGAACTGGAATTAACACTCATGATTTCCGTTGAAATGTTGATTAATTCATTATAAATTTGGAGGACAAATTTATACTCCTGGAAAAATAATGAAAATCCTGGACAAGTATTAGCCTCAGATTGGAGCCTCAAACTCCGGACTGTCCAGGGAAAACCAGGACATCTAGAAACCCTTTATATAAATTATACATTTTTTTCAAAATCCATTGAGGTCTAACACACACTATTTGCTCTCCTTTTCACACTGCTAATACTTTTTTAAATTTTGATTAGCCTCAGATTGAAGCCTCGAAACCCGGAATGTTCAGGGAAATCAGGACATCTAGTACCCATGTATAAATCATACAATTTTTTTTAAAATTCCGTTGAGGTCTAACACACACTTGCGAGCCATTTCGGTGTCCAATGGCTTTTCACACCTTTAATACATTTTTTTTTAATTTTGAATATTAATTTTTTCATTCTTGGAAGTGGTGTAGTTTAATAACGATTTTTTATTATGCAGAATATAGAATGATCTTCCCAATCACCACCATCAGGAAACCATATTGATAATTACCATACTATTTTATAAAAAAATAGGAAAATATGTAATATTATCTTTTCAAGCAGTCACAAATGTGATATTGTACAACTATACATAAAAATGTGGAATAGCGTGCATTTCTTTTGTGTCTGTGGTGGGATTTGAGGTCAGGACAAGGGAACCTGACCTGTTGAACACATGGCTGACTGGTCTGATTTGAGGTGACAGCAGCCTTCTGATGACTGCATGAGGTCACCTCCTGCTGCAACCAAAGACAACCACAATGCCAAGTTTTTTTTTATCTGGCTTGTTTTCTTTACTCTCCCCTAATACCCCTCGTACACCGGTATCTATTACATGTTTGGTACCATCTATGACTGTAGAATAAGTAATATTAGATCAGTTTAAAAAGTAAACTGTGAGAAAAAGACAAAAATAGAAATATAATATGGAAACCTTTTTAAAGGAGGTCACGTGATTCTAATTATAGGCTAGCACAGTAGAGTCCCGCAAACCCGGACTTCGATAACCCGGAATTCTGGATAGCTCGGAAAGCCTGCCAGAGCAATAAAGTGCATTGAGATTCAAGGCCAAAGCACGGTGTGACACATTTAAAACAGTTTTAGTTTTTCTTTAAGTTTTTTTTGTAACTAATATAGTGTTTATATTTTTTACTATGCCATAAATAAATGATTTCTTATAGAAATAACAGAAACTATTCTTATTTTTTCTTATTTTTACTCATTTCCCGATAACTCAGAATATTCACAAACACGGACACCGTTCGGTCCACATTAGTCCGGGTTTGTGGGACTCTACTGTATTGAAGACGGGTTGACATGATATGATTAACCTAAGACTGAGCTTGATTTTTACTTGGGCCGAGTTACAGCTTAAATCAAAATCAAAATCTCTTTATTCATTGTAATATATATCTTGGTACAAAGAATAGTGTCAAAAAAGATATATGACAAAGTCATTGCAATATAAAGACTGATTGCAATATTAAATCACCCTCCCAAATCCCTCTTTTTCATTTATTTTTCTACTGTCATGTAATATTCCTCAAAATCATACAGACCTAATCATGCAAGCTTGCTTGGGCCGAGTTACTCAGAATGTTGTGGGCAAGCTAGTGCACTTGATGGAGTTGTTAAATGCAACCAATGTTAAATCCGTTTCATTGAAAACTTGTACCCAAAAAAAATCTCCATCTGACTAACTCGGGCTGACTTTTTTACTTAAGAGCTACTTGGATGCATTGATGGCGTGACACGAGTGATGCACGCGTATCTTCCGAGTTCACTCAATCCGAGATTAATTATTGTACTGTGTCAATCCGTCTTTACTAGAAAAACACATTCGGGGCAGATTTAACTCATTAGCAGCCTACAATTTTTACTTTTAAAAATAAGTGTAATCTTTTTACGATCCAGATATTTTTTTCTACAAAATATTTTTTAGCCTTCACACTTGAAATTAAAACACTGAATAGAATTCAAAAACATTGCCATGTTTGCTGTTCTGATTTTAATTCTTAATTACTACCATTAGGGCTCTTTGTCAAGGGAGCCCTCTGCAGTCACTGACCTGGCTAGATCGCCCCTGATTAAAGAAAACAACTTAATATTAACATTGAAAAATACCCACTGTATTAAATAAATTATATCAAAAAAGGTTACCAGTTCTTAGACAGTAAATGTTATTTATAATTTAGTTTTATGGAATCCAGTTGGTATAACCTTTAACAATGAGAATGTAGCAAAACCAGTTTTGTATGATCCAATGCAACTAGAAAGTATGATCTCATTTACTCGGCAGAGAATAGACAAAGTCGGCATTCCATGGTTATCAGTGAAAACTCTACTAGAAAGTATGATCTCATTTACTTGGCAGAGAATAGACAAAGTTGGCATTGCATGGTTATCAGTGAAAACTCTACATTGTTCTTATTTTTTCTACGAATTTCCTTATGGTTAAAGTGAGTTAGGAAAAGCCCTTGTGGATCTTTGAATGGTTACTTTAAGCCCTCATAGTTACTTGTAGAGTTTTGGTAGTTGATGTGTCATGGTTTTTTGTAAAACTGGTAATAAACCTCAATTTATAACAATTTAAAAGGTTTTTTTTAGTTCTAATCGCCGTAATGATATATACAGTTAACCATTACATACCTACTTTAAGTACTACTATCTTAAAAATTCAGAACTTTAAGATGACACGGTAAAAAATTCTAATCTTTCCATTGAAATGAAAGTAGAAGTAAATGAAAGTAGTAAAGTAAATAGAAGTAATGAAAGTATTGTTTTGCGCCTGAATCCTTATACAATCAGGATTGAAACTGATGTCTAAAGTTTTTGCCACAAAGCCAAAAATGCCAAGTTCAATAGTAAAGCAATATAATCACAACAAAGATATAAAAAAATATGCATCTTTGATTTTAATAACAAATAGCTAGGCCTATTCAAAAGGCTGTAAATTAATTGCCATGGTTAGTTAAAAAAGATTTAAGTTGAAAAAAAAACTTTTCTCTGATTTTTATTTTACTTGTGAGACAAAAGATGTAGTTGTATATCTTTTGTCTCACAAGTAGAATGAAAATTAGAGACAAGTGTTTTTTTCATCTTAATCTGATTTATCAGGCCAATTTATAGCTTTTTGAATAGCTATTTATAACAGTATAACTCACCACTTATTGGATTAAAAATCAACTATACTAACTTTGTTACCTCACTATTTATTGGATTAAAAAACAACTATACTAACTTTGTTAGCAATAAATTTCTCAAGAAAATATTCAATATTTTTTTAATAATCAATTTAGATGTAAATATACCCATGTATTATTAAATTATAAGTCTAGTTTACGGGAGGCAGAGTTTAATACTCCAGATTCAAGTTCCCTATCGAGTGTGAGAACTCAACAAAGGGAGCAGAGATGCCCAAGGTCACCTTGGCAGTCAAGGCCATTGCAGCCTGTACAATGACTTTTAATCATTTACTACTTCCTATCAGCTTAGATTAAGACTGATTAAAACATGTGGTACCGGTAATCTCAAGGAATCTAAAATCAATTTCAAAGAGTTCTTGCAAATTTATTTAGTACCAACTGGGTTCCACCACTTTTAAAGCAGTGACAATAAAAGCACACTCAATTTCAATAACCACCACATAATTTGCGTTAACCTTTGATATGCAATTTTTTAACTAAAAATTTTGTCCATATTATCAATTACTACATTCAAGTGTTCATTATAACATACAATTGGTTGGAAATTGTATCTTTCATATATTTCATAATTCCCTGTCCTCCTATTGCAACCAGCTTGTACAGTTGTTTAATTTAAATCAGCTTGTTTTATCCCTTTTTTGAAGGTTCTTCATCCTCTCTCTTTTTATTTTTTCTTTCAGCACTTTTGCATCTGTCTCCTTTTCTGTTTGAATCTGTTACGTCAATGTCTCTTGATGACACTGTGAATTTTCTCGAAATACTCAAAGATGTATTTCTCTTTCTTTGTCGTTTCATTTTTTTCTTGCCTTTTTTCATGTTTGTGATAAGATACGGGATTGCACAAATTCTCTTGTACGTTTTGATTTTTTTTCACCTTATTTTTAGTAAATTAAACTAAAATTAATTAAAAAAAAATATTTAACTCTACAATTTAGTTTACCTACTTTATGTTATAATAACGTAGCCTAACAGTAAAAATTTACTGATGATCTAAAAACCGAAATAAAATATATTTGCCAAATAAGACTGAATTCATCTATTGTACAAAAACAACTGTAGGTCCTGCATTCTGTTGCCACGGTGACCATTTCTAATTAAACCATATGCTTTTATATAAACTAATAAAACCTTAAGTACTCCCAAAATCCTTCACATATGTCCCTTTCGGACAATCCTGTGCCTATGCCCTAATAGATGTCGAAACCTAACCACCATACATCATACATTGCTTGAAATGACGACCTACTCAGGTAGGTATTTTAACTAGACTAGGTTAACTTTTATAGGTATTTTAAGCCAAGTATGATTGACAGATGAGTGAAGGACGATTGTGGGGCGAACTTGTAGTTATTGTTCCTGACTAAGGCCGACATGTTCCTTACACGGACTTTTAATTAATAGCCCCAACAGCCAATGGTAACTAAGGAACTAAGGGATCTACATTTTATCGTGGGATCCGAACACTATTTTGCCTGGTTTACAATTTACGAACTGATCTAATTATGAGGACGCTCTTAAGAATGTTGTTTTCAATAGTGCGGACGTTAATCCCCATAAAGGATCACTATCACTCATAACTATCCACAATTAGTGTCCTCCAAGTAGCTGGATTACAGGACACGCCACAATCCCAGTCTCATAGTGCACATCATGAGATATACCAAGCTTTAATTTGATACCAAGATCAAGGGTCTACTATGTGTAGTTTGGTGTTAGCATGAAATATAGCAACACACAACTCTCTCTTTATATGAAAAAAAACATCAGTTTTGATAAATTATAAACTGTTTATAAATATTAAAAATTTAATTTGATAAAAAAGACTGATGTTAACATAAAATGAGATAATTTTTTTACAGAAATGTCTTCAACTGGAAGTCTGGTTCAAGGTCAGAGGACAGTTTTGGCAGCTGGAAACTCTTTGGGAAAAATACCTCTCCACTATCATCTCACAGCTCTCTCACAGCAGACCACTATGCCGAGGTGAATTGGACTTATTAGGCTAGTTTGAGAATATTAGTAAATGTCCAATGCAAAAATTAAAAATACATTACAGTACACCTTGGACTATCCAGACCTCACATAATCCGGATCTCGGATTATCGGCATCGGCCTATCAAGGTAAAATTAGTGACTTTACATGTGAAGAGTGTCTTCAAGAAGAGATGCAATTGAAGTATATCTCTAATGCATCTGGTATTTTTGCCGCATTATCTATACAGTATATCACAGCACTTGTGCCTTTTCAGCATTTGATGTGCCCGATAATAGTAGTACAGAATATCACAGTACTTGTGCCTTTTCAGCATATGATGTGCCCGATAATAGTAGTAATCTGTAAGTAGTAAATTAAATAACAATAATGAGGAGAAAATAATAAAAGAAATAAATCGTCTACATTCAACAGTTAATTTATTTACAAATTTAACAACCAACATGTTTATGTCCTTGCCGCCACCTTTCTCATAAACAAACATTGCCTGACCAAACAAAACATTTCCTAGCAGGCCAACTTTTCATGTTAAAGAATAAAATCAAGAATTATATATATATATATTTTTTTTTTTTACATATACATATACAGTAGAATCCCACTATTCCGAATCATGCTAATCCGAAAATCCGCCCTATTCTGAACATACTTTACCGTCAAAAAAAATTTTAATTGCAAAGCACAAATCCTGTGTAGTTTATATTCACACTGCGTAATTGCAACCGTAAGTGATGATCGCAAAGCATATCGGGTGTATTTAGCAATCATACTGCCTAATCGTGGCCATTAGTGACAGTCGTAAAGCATATATAGGGTGTAATGGGCAGTTATACTGCATAATTGCGACCGTAAGTGACGATCGCCAAGCACATTTGGTGTATTGACAATCAAATTGTATATTGCGGCCGCAGAATTGAGAATAGTTTTTTTTCTGTACTCTATCTCGGCTAGAAAAGTCGACAACTATCGGCTGCGATCAACGAACCCCAACCTTAATATTGGCTTTCTCTATGACAATCCACTTTGGTACCTCACTGAAAATTACGATTGCGATGTTCTAATTCCATCGGAAACGGCGATTACTAAGTAGATATCGGCCAGAAATTGCAATCCCTATATTTATCTTGGCATTATATAAAAATAGTACTTCAGTATCCTAAATATCTATTTATTTTATTCATAATCCGCTTATTCCGAATTTCTTGCTAATCCGAACCGGGATTGGTCCCAGTTAGTTCGGAATAGCGGAATTTAATACTGTATATATATATATATTGTTTATTTCATCATCAAATTTTACAAACATTTTACACAAACAGATTTACACTTTACAAGAAACAATACAGTAATATAAGCATGCCTACAACAAAGATGATGAAATAAGTAGGAAAGCCCATAGGTAATCCTGTGTTGGAGTTACCAGCTCTTTTTTGAACAAAAGAAAACAAAAGGTATGCGGCAACAATTTATACTTTTATTCAGTAGTCATAAAACATTAAATTAAAGTGCAACTCTGTATTTTAAAATCTCAATAATGTAAAATAAATTATGATGTTCACTTATATTATATATAGACTAATAATAATAATAAAAAGAAAAAATGCTGTAGGCATAATTTAACAAAAAGAATGAACAAAATTTACCTCTGTATTCTTAGATAGTCATAAACATTTTCCTGTATAAAGAGTCAAATTTTTAATTTTGATAAGAACTGCTTAACTGGAAAAAAGTCACCAATTTTTCATTTGACGATATTCCTAGTTTGTTATTATTTTCAATATTATAAGTTATAGTTGAATTTGTAGCTCAAGTTTAGGGTCATTAGCAAGTTGATATAGTTTAGTTCACTACAAAATTTAAGACTTTAATCCTTAACTATTTATTCTGGCAGTGCTGTTAAAATGCTACAAATTAAAATTCATGCCAATTAAGTGTGGTGGTTTGGCCGGTGGGACTTACATTGTTTAAAAAAAATAAAAATATTTGATGAGAGTCAGGATGTTATATGGTGTTGGTTATACAGTTTGGTTGCTTTGTCTGCCAGTTGCTCCTTGCCAGTGATCACTGAGCAAAGGACAGCAGAGGTCAATTACAGCAGCCTTGTAGACAGCTATAACACGTTGAGTGAAGCTGTCTTGTCCGCTAGAAATATCAAACCTTTAGCAACTCCGTCTTGGGTGCATTGCTTGCCTGGTGGTTAGCATCTTTGACACCAGTTCTATAGATCGCAATTTAAATTCCTAGCAAGCCCACTAAAATTTGAGAGGTTTTGAGTGCTTTCCCAAAAACCATTTGTGCATTACTTAAGTAAATTTGCCATTAGCATTTACAACCTTTAAAATCTTAAAAAACACTGTGTGTTTAAAGACATAAATTGGCATAGAATGATACAAATTCAACATTAATCTGCTATATATTTGTCAAATATCACTTAATCACTTCAATAAGACAGGTACCTCATGGAGGGCGTTACCCTGAATATGAGTGAAGGATGAGTGTGATGATCGTGATGATAGTGGCACGATCTTGTAGCCTTGTTACTGACTAAGGTTGGCATGTTCCTTAGACAGGATTGTTAATTAATAGCCCAACAACCAATGGCAGCTGGCTCCAGAAACAACCCTTCAAAAAGCTACTAACTTTTCTCGGGATCGATCCGGCTACCTACAAGTTTGTAGGCGGGCACTATAACCACTACACCAACCAGCCACTCACCTACAATAGTACAGACCATACTATTTGACCTAGAAACTTGAAAATTTGCAAGGACATTCCTCTCAGGGCGGAGGCATCCGCTAAAAAAGGATTTTTTTTAATTCTTAGTTTAAAGGGGTTTTCAGCGAGGTTGAAGTTTTCAAATTTTTCCATATAAAAGTGTGTTAGTAGATTTTTTGTTTTCATTTTCAATGTTCATTCAATAAATCAACTGGTAGTTAGCTTCATAAATGTACACGTTGTTGCAGCTGATTACAATTTGATTTCTTTCATCATATTTTTTTGTTTTGTGTTGACTTATTTTAAGGTCATAATTATGTACTATATAAAAGTTACTCTCAGTTTAGATTTATTCCACCGTTAGTTTTAGTACCTCATCTGCTCAATCATAAACTCAGTACAAGGCACTATCTTTATATTCGGCGTGGGAGTTATCGTCGTTTTCCTGAATGCTTCACTAATGTTTTTGCTATTACAATTAATTATTCATGTTACGATTATTTGGGTTTCATTTAATTCGACATATATTGTTTAAAGAGAACACTGCCTTTTGTGGTTGAGTCTTGAGACTAAGTCCCAGCAAGATTGAAAGATAGGGGTACAGTAGATTTTAGTCATCAACAGACTGTGATGTAATAATTTAATTCTTTGATCTATTTATTTAAAAATCCCTGAATGAAAGTTATAATTATATTCTCTACTATATATTTGTCAAATGCCACTGGCCTATCATCGTACAGCCCAATTTCTTGACCTTGATACCTTCAAAATCTGCATGGACGTTCCTGCATCTGCTAAGGGGGGGAGGGGGGGTTGAAAATTTCCATGATGATCTTTTTTATTCACGTGTCCAATTTTATTCAACAATCAAATTAGCTTCGGAAACGGATACCATGTTAACGCTGATTTATAGTTTGATTTCTTTTATCATGGTTTCATGGTTGATATTTTTAGGTCATACATACTATATAAAAGTTACATTTAGTTTAGGTTTAATGCATTGTCAGATTTTGTTCCCTATCTGTTTAATCATAACTAAGCTCATCATGTGGCGCCATCTTTATTTTTTAGCATGGATATTTATAGTTATAGTTTTAGGAGCGGGAATTGTTTTGCCCTTAGGGTGTCTTTAATGTATTCTTTATTACAACCATGCCCGTTACAGTAATTTGGCAAATTCCATTTTCATCTAATTGTCCCTTGATATAACCTTTTTTTATTCAGTGTCTTCAGATTCGTCATGTCAAGGTAAAACTATAATTTTTATCGTGGTAAAGTCACAGGATACTGCTAGTAATTTATAATATTCAAAACTGAATTGTTGAATATTATGCATTATGATTGTAAAAAGTATAGTATTATATGTCACTTTCTATGTTTTCATCAAATATCTTATTGCCTACTTAAAATATAATTGTTCACATGAAAATCTTTCCTTTTCTATCAATTTCAAATTTTAAGAACCAGACTATTACCATACTTAAAATTATAAATAAATTTGTTCTATTACTAGTATGAGTTAGGCTGCTAAATTTTGGGCTAATCCATCATTCAGGGAATCTTAAAATTATTTTTATATTATTTTAATTATTTAACCAATGTACTCGATGTATATAATGCAAACATAAATAAACAATGAACAGCCTACATTTTAGATCAGTAGACCTTATATGCTTCTTACGCAATAAACTTCAGATTGAGGAACGTTTTTGTTTCGCCTCATTTTCTAAAGTATTCTGGTTACAAGTTTTTGGACAACAGTTGAGTTGTGTTGCAGTCTGACCGAGGCAGCCTGGCGCCGGACTCGCCTCGCAGTGTCCGGTCGGCCAGGGTGGCCTCCAGCTCCGCCCTCATACAGCTGGACAGGCCTGCCAACCTGCCCGCCAAGAGCGAGGAGGAGCAGGCCCGCCACCGCGCCCAGTACCAGCAGATACTCGATGCCGCCAAGAAGAAAGGTGGGGAAACTGCTTTCAACCAAATTTATATGTAGGCAGACAGAAACACACTAGTAATTCAGAAATCTCAAAATTCTGAGGTCACTATATAGTAGACAGCCAGCAATCTTTAACACATTGACTGCTATTAAAACATGGAAAAACTTACCCGAGTGCTGAAATTTTTCTATGGATATTTTTTAATGATTCTACGTTAGGAATGTTAAAAATTAATATCAAAATTGGTTTCCATAACAAACACGTGTTTTTGATGACGTCATAATACTTCGCGGGAAATCCCGCGCTCAGCACTCAGGCAAGGGATAACGAAAATAATTGCACTATGACTTCAGTAAACACTTATCTTTTGTCATAGAGTGTTGGAATATGATGTCACAGCATGATAAAAATGAATATCAAAATTGGTTTCCATAGCAAACACGTGTTTTTTATGACGTCATAATATTTCGCGGAAAATCCTGCGCTCAGCACTCGGGCAAGGGATAATGAAAATTCCCAGCCCAGATCACTCACTAAGAGGGACTATGCTTTGCCTAGATATAGAGGCAGCCCTTTTTCACTGAATTACAATGTGAAATACAAAAAACTATTTATACATAATATATAATATGGATTGAAAAATCAATATAAAAAACATCACTACAGAAAAAATATGAAGGCGCAAACTGAAAACGATTTGAGGTTAGACCTATAACACAGTGCTATGCACAAGAGAAGGTTCCCGTAGCAGTGCTAGCCGGTCACGGAATCAATAGAGAATCCATATACGCAGCGCGGGAAATCCCGCGGGCAACCCCGCGGCTCAGGTTTGGCGCGTGGGATTTCCCGCGTGCAGCGTCAAGTGTGTTAAGAACAAAAAAACAAAAAAAATCATTTAACCAAGGAACAAAATAAAGCCATTATGCTGCAATTAATGACATATTATGCATCTTAAGTTAATGTATCTCTTCCTAAACAAAGAAAAATTTAAAAAATAAAAAAATTTAATCAAAAAAAAATTTAAATTTAATTTAAGTTAATTAATTTTAATAAAATATTTTTAATTTTTTTAATTTTTAATTTTTTAATTTTAAAAATTTGTATCTCCTTTATTTTTTTTTTTAGAGGCCGCCACCCTCTTTTTAAAAAAACAAAAAAACATAAATTTAAAAGGGCCCTCTGAATTATATTCTTGTTCCCATCTTGTCTTCAGAAGGGACATCCTGAAGGATCATACTTATTGTTACATTAATTCTATTATTGGCAGTTTTGTTCATGATTGATCTTATTAATTTTCTTATATGTTTGAATTTCTTTGTATATTCTCATATACTGAAGTTTCTTTGTAGAACTTAAGGAGGCCAAGCTTAAGAAGAAACAACTCCAGATGCAGCTGAAGGCTGAGGAACAGCTGGCTCAAGCCATTCGCACCTGGACTCAGGAGATACTGCCTAGATGGGATCAGATGTAAGTCAACATTTGTTTAGTAATCTGTTTATCTGTTTGTTCTTGTTGTTTGATAATCAAGTTATCTATATATCTATATCCAGGGCCGGATTTAGAACTTTTGGGCCCCTAGGCTCACTCAGTGGTGCGGGCCCCCAGGGTCAGAGTGGCCAAATGTCCATTTTTAGGAGGGCATGTCCTCCTTTTTAACCATGGTCTTCCGTTCTTCCCAACTTTTCGGTTGCATTGCGGCTGACAAAAACAAGCCTCTCGTTCTTTTCGTGGCCGTCACGTATCTGGCCTTTTGTTGTGACCACAAAATCTGTCGTTTCTACAGCAGCTGACAGGCATATTTCTCGGTCATTTCGCAACTGACAATTCTCTCGCGCTTTTGGATACAGTATCTACTGACCGCACATTGTAGCCGGGAAATTTGTTGTTAATACCGCAGCTGGCAAATCTGTCGATCGTCGCTGTCGAATTGCGGTTGTTTGTACCAAAAACAAAACTCTCGGTCATAATCACGGCTGGCAAATCTCTTGGTCACATTTTGGTCGGAAAATCGCCCAATGTTTCCGTTGCCTGCAAATCTCTCGGTCGCATTGTGGTCGGTAAATCTTTTGAGATATCGCGACTGGTAAACCTAGCTGATGGTCGCATTGCAGCCGTCTGTATTTTACATCAAAGATAGTGCTAAATTATTGTATTTAAAAGCTACATTGCTGATTTCACTGGTCGGAATTTTTTTAATAGCCTGGAAGGGAAGGTAAAACAAAAGTTGGAAATTTAATATGTGAAATCTAGTGGACACTTCACTTTAGGTTTGCAGTGGCTGGCGAATTTCTAGGTCATATAATGACAATAGCAAACAGCACTATAAGCTAGCCAAGGCTCGTGGCCTGCAAACATCGGTTGTATCGCTGTCGAGATCGGTAAATCTCACGGACTTTCGCGGAAGTCATTTGCCAATGCTTCTTCAACGAAACTTAACTCAACACATTTCAAGGGGAGGGGGGTTAAAATTGAGCTATAGAGCAGAGGTCTGAAAATTAAGTCCCCCCCAATTTAAATGCTAATGAAATTATTCCCATGAATATTATTATCCTGTTATTCTGTCATGTTGGCCCAAGTCCCGTACAGCCTGTGGTGGAACCAAAACTAGTGACGTCAATTGTAGACCCATTTCTGGTTGCAGGGGCGAACCCAGGTTTTAATTTCAGGGGTGGGGGATATCCTATAAGAAGGTCGAAGGGGGTATTTAGGTACTCACAAAAACCCGTACTAACGTGACGGTAGACAAATATCGCCGTCGAGGTAGGCGAATATCGCGTCAAAATAGACGATTATGGACGTTGCGGTAAACGAATATCGTCGTCGCGGGAGACAAATAATATTGTTGTCATGGTAAGCAAATATAGTCGTCGCGGTGGACGGATATCGTAGTTGTGGTGTAGAAGCCACGGTAGACGAGTATCCTGCTGCGGTAGACGAATACGGACGTCGCGCTACCATAGTAGGCAAATATCGTCGTCGCGGTAGACGCCACGGTAAACGAATATGGTCGTCGGGGTTAACATATATGGTCGTCGCGGTAGATGAATATGGTCGACGCGTTAGACGAATGTCATTGTCGCAGTAGAAAAATATCGTTGTCACGTCGCAGTTGACAAAAATCGTCGTCGCGTCGCGGTAAACGAAAATTGTTTTCGCGTTGCGGTAAACAAAAATCGTCTTCGCGTCGCGGTAAACGAATCGTCTTCGTATCGTGGTAGAAAAAAAATCGTAGTCGCGTTTCGGTACCCGAAAATCGTTGTCTTGTCTAATGACAAAAATGACCAATGACCTAAATGAGGAGTCAAATATTCTCCTTCTGTTGGTCAAGGTTAATTTTTGTTCTAGCTGCAAGTTATATGTTCCGGTCTCCACGTCACAATTTGTTTTCATTTTAGACTGAGATAACTTGAATACCATTATTATTTTCTTTTCTACTCTTTTCTTTTTCTCTACAGACTCCTTCCCACTACAGCCACTTCGAGAACTTTGCAGCCGACAAAGCGGCTCTGTGCGCAATTGTAGCTAACCTGCAGTCGTCGATGTTTAATCTTTTGAACTGTCTGCTACTTAAGTGATGAAATTACGTTTAATGTTTCACGTTCAATCGGGATAACAATTTATTAATTATCTTTTTATTCTTGGTCGAAGTTTATTGAGTACCAAACTACGTTAGTTCCTCAATTCTACAAAATAATTTGTATATATTTTTTGTGGCGCGGGCCCTCTTGAGGCGCGGGCCCCTAGGCGCGCGCCTATGGCGCCTATGCTTAAATCCGGCCCTGTCTATATCTATATTCTATATCTATATACTTATTTAATACGCTAGGGGTTTTTTTGTGATCATTACTCCTCTGAAACTAATGGGCCGATTTTGATAATTTAGGTATCGTTTGAAAGAGCTTGGCGTGAAGTTTTGCAGGAAATAAAATTTATAAAGATTAGACTGAAGGGAATGGCCCTAGACGCCCTTAAAGTTTCATACTTATCCATAAGATTTAACATGGGGATATACATTTGAAACAAAGCAGCTGGGTGGAATAAACAAAGATTTTCAGCAAAGGCAGGTGTTTTTAATGGAATTGAACCAATGAATATAGATCTTGAAGCACACTTTAAACATTTATTTATAGCAGATTTAGAAAACCATTTCAGTTCAGCTCAAGATTAAGATGGGATATATTAAGTAGTAGATACTGAATTACAGAAAGTTTTATTATATAATAATAAAACCTACGAAACAAAGTGTAGTTTTTTTTTGAAGACATATAATTAATTCTACACTACCGGTACCTATTCAAATCAACCTGTTTAAAATTATGTGTTTTATGAACAAATAATGTTGATTTTCAAATAAATATTTGTTTTGGTTTATTTATTTTATCATCATCCCAAGAATAATTATTTTAACTAGTAATTTATACATGACAAAGACACCTAGAGTAACTCCATTGAATATACAATTTACTTGGAGGTGATGATGAATGTTAGTGTGAAGTGTTTGTGAGTAGAACTTAATGATCTCAAAATGAAAATGTAAATTTTTCATAAAACTATTTAAATGTAGTTAAATGTGGTGAAGTGTTGACCATGAATGATGTAAACATTAAACAATATTTTACCAGTTCTTTTTGCATTTTAGTGATGTTCTGTGGTTGTAGGAATGATGCCCCCTAAACTTGATTTATCTATAACTTAACCTAAATCACATTTTTTACATGTAATGTTAAAGTTTTTTCTAACTAATTTTTTCTGACAATAATGCCACGAAACCGAAGAAGGCGTTTACGCAGAACTCATGAGTTTCAACGAAACGCCATTAAAACGGTGTGCGAGTAAAATCATATTGATACGAACATTGACTCATATAATAGGTTGAGCCCTTTACTTTCGGGCCTTTGTGAAAACAGGTGTTTTTTGCAAAGCAACAAAGTTTAATACCTAAGCAAATGGAAACAATAACACTTCATATAAATTGAGCCGTCACAATTTGGAGGTAATTTTGCAAAATAACGCGTGACTGTTATTGAGAAGCTCGCTTTCACTCGATGGATAGACAAACAAAACATGTCAAAACTACTTGAAAAAATTTAAAATAATTTAATTCTGCATTTGTTATGGTGAGCTCAGAGTCTCGCCTCGATGAGTCTGTTGGGTGGTCTATATAATTTTCATATAGATAAACATTTTTATCACAGAACAGTTACCTTATTACCGGAAGACAGCATTCCAAAGTATGCATAAATGTACAGTTGTTTGACGTAAAAACATCAACCGAACATAGACGGATATAAATATGAAACAAAAACTATGAAATACATTTAATGCTGGAAACTGGACTTAATAACAATGACTGACATACGCCATCAGTCATGATAGAATGATGTCTGTTTAAATATCTTTGCAGACAAAAATTTGGATGAAACATGAAAAAGTTTTGCAATTGCTACAGACGTTGCTGCCATTTTCCAAAGAAATTTGGTTGTTTTGCTCGATTTCGAGCAACGGATTCACTAGTTATTTATTTATTGTTGTAATCTGTATTATCGCACAAGGATATAGTGTCAAGGTAGAGTAAGTCTTCTTCCATCCACACCAGAGCAAGTACGGTCAGGACACTTACTTCAACAGTCGGAAGTATCCCGACTGTTGTTCATCAACTTGTACAGTTTGATAACTGTATTGTTCGACACAGTCCCACACTCAACAAACAATCAAAGAATACAAATTTGTTTAGTGATATTTATTGGGATCTACATCATTTTAAAAGTTAATAAACTAGTTGTGTAATGGTTTAGGATGGTTGTATTTAATACATTTAGGAGATTTATATGTACAACCTTTATTTTTAAAGCTTCTACCAGTGTGAAACTCCACATACGCCCTACAGTTTGGCATTCTGATACTTCGAAGCCCTCAAAGTCCACTGTCCTCTGTCAAATGTTGAACTACCAAGATTCTGTAATTTGTTTCTGCTTCACAAACTTTTTTGTTAATTTAATAAACAGTAACGACAGGTTTTAATATTCAACTTTAAATTTTGTTTTATCAGTTCCTGTTTTACTGCAGAGTCCAGGTTTTACATTTCTGTCTTATTTGAAATAGCCAAATGAATAGAAAAGGGACCTTTTTTGTTATTGGAGTTTAATTATTAGTACCTATTGGACCGAGCCTTGCTCGGTGTTATTTCGTGTTTACCAGTTCATCCAGTTACTATAAAATATTTCAATGTCATAAAATTGATAAATAGAAACCTTTTTTATTGCTCCATGGACTCTTCATCCCATTTGCTGTATTTTCGCTTGATGGCTGTAGATTCCAAACAGCTGTTATAATTACTTCATTTGTTTACACTTTCCTTGTTTATTTTCGTTGCTATCACGGCAACCCATAAGGCCAATGTTAAAATTTTACAACTTAAAAATTTGATTTATTACGTTATTAGATTTTCTCTGGCCTAGTAATCTGAATAAAAAGACGTTTTTGAGTCATAAATTACTTATTTCCAGACTTTGAAGGAAATCCTCGGAGCCGTTTTTGAGATAAATGTGCAAGCACGCAAGCATACAAGACCGATAACATTGCTCATATAAGAGTATAGGATTTCAAAGAAAACTGTACCCAATCCATTCTTGTAGCTAATGATTTTATTGAAACTGTATATATTTAACAAATTAGGTAATAATTCTTAACTTACTTACTGGTACTTTCTTACTTGAAGTTTAAGTTCAATTTATCAATTACTAGCAGTTGCCCCTGGCTTCGCTCATGTTAAAAATTACAGCTGATCTTACTTCTGCTCTTTGAACTGTAAAATTTTACTATTCACAGCTGTTTACAATTCAGTATTTGAATGTTTACATCCTTATAAAATGTAAACATGAAGCTAAGGACATTCACCTATTAAGGAAGTGAATAGGCCTATGTCCTTTTCTGATATAGTGGCTCTATTCCTGCAAACTTTCAGCTCGGTCCAGTATTTTTCACGTGGTTGAAAGACAGATACTCACACAGACATCCATACTTTCACACTTATAATATTAGTAGGATTATCTAAAGGCGGCTCCACACATGCGTTATTCGGCATGCAGCAAGCAGTGACTCGCCGAATCACGAGTAGTGTGGACGGGTGTTTATGTATTTGGAAAGTAGCAAACATCAGTGCTTGTTCATTGTCGGTGTTATAGCGAGACAAATAGTTCGCCGAACGTCGAAAATTCGGTGCATGCCGAATAACGCATGTGTGGAGCCGTCTTAAGACAAAAAGTAGACAAGGTATAATTTTCAATAAAAAATCAGGTCATTGCACAACAGTATTTGTTTTAGTTTGTTGAAAAAATTCTGTTAAGCTTTTGATTTTCAAACTTTACCAAACAATACACTGAGAATGTTGTTTTATAAGTTTATTAAATAAATTGAAATAAAATAGTTAATAAAGTTATAAGTTCTATAAATAATGTCAAAATAGTTATTAAAGTTAAATCAAATAAATTTTAATAAGTTTGAGTGAATATCATTTTGGTGAAGTATGGGCTCTAGGCCTGAGTTGTAAGAAATCAGTGTAGGATAG
This sequence comes from Flexamia atlantica, assembly GCA_035578135.1. Taxonomy (NCBI): domain Eukaryota; kingdom Metazoa; phylum Arthropoda; class Insecta; order Hemiptera; family Cicadellidae; genus Flexamia; species Flexamia atlantica. Next base: position 7,258,900 of record JAQJVK010000006.1, on the reverse strand, counting down.
GGGAATCGGTAGGCTCCTAACAATATTTTTATGATTTTCACAATTGATATTAGACCTGTATGTTTTTAATTTTCTTTTATCTGTTCTTTAATTTTCTTTTAACAGAGTCTACCTTCCTTCAGAGATTTTTTTCTCGTGTTATAATAACAAGGTAATGAAACTGCACTTACTATCTTCCTCCTTCTTTAGTGTTATTTCTACCCTCTGTGAGTCAAGATGAGAAAGTTGTAATTGTGTAGGCATAGCAGCAAGAAGGCACAAGAGCTGTGGTGGCAAGGCGTGCCTCCATGTGTCAGAGGGAAGGTTTGGAAACTAGCCATCGGGAACCGTCTCAACCTCACTAACTCCCTCTACAACATCTATGTCCAGAGGTGATCATTACTGCATTACAGAGTATTGTTCTTTAATTCAGCATATTTGTTTAGCAAACCTAAGCAACTAATAACTGATACATGATCCAGACAGGGACAGATTGATTTCTTTTCTGCCCTTAGGCTGTTTTGAAAGCTGCCCCTACATAATTGTATTGATTCAAAGCTCAATGAGACATAATACTGATTGAGACAAGTACCAGTTCCTCAAAAATTGAACCAATATTTATGACAATGAAGATTAAACAACTTTTAATTATAAAATACAAATATAATTAGGTAATTCCAAAGCTCAATGAAACATAATACTGATGAGTCGAGTACCAGTTCCTCAAAAATTGAACCAATATTTAGGACAATAAAGATTAAACAACTTTTAATTATAAAACACAAATATAATTAGGTAATTTCGAACCAGAAAAATCATGACAACTATATAGATCACTGATAACATCCCAGTCTGAAAGCTACCGAAATCTGAAGTGGTTAATCAGGAGATGTCTGTTAATCCAAAGGAAAATCATTTTTACCATCAGCCCTTGTGGCCCCAGGCACGTGCTTTATTAACATGCTTATTTAGAAGTAGTTTTTTCCTAAATAAAGGTTTTAAAGTCAGTAGGCAATAGGTGATAGCTTTATTTGTCATTCCTTTGAGAAATACCTTAGCGTCAGGAAATAGTGTCTTGCTTTACAAACCAGTTATATTTTTTTTATTTCTATAATCAGTTATAATTTATTTCTAATAACATGATATGTTGTTAATGGAATGGAGCAGCCTAGCAAAGTTGGATGGACCCTGTTTCCTCATATATCATACCGCCACTGAAAAGGAAGCATTTTTAAGAGTAGGATGGTTAGGACGTAGACAGTCAGTTCTTGGGGCACCAAGAAGAAAAGTAATACTTCCTCAAAAAAATTATTCAACCTTAATCTGATTTGAGAGTAAGTGAACAAGCTCGAAGGATTCACTGATCTCTCCTCCCAAGAGCTTGAGTTCCCAACGTTCTAGAAGCTCAAGCCAGGGGTGCTTGTGCCCATCGTTGAGAGATGTTATATCCGCAACTTTACAATAGGGATGAACACATGATGTGTGTCCAGGGCGCAGGACAGGCTGCGCGGGGGCGGGCCGAGCAGCGAGGACAGCATGGAGCTGATACAGCTGGACATCAGCCGCACATTCCCTCACCTCTGCATCTTCCAGCGCGGCGGCCCCTACTACGACATGCTGCACTGTCTGCTCGCTGCCTTTGTCTGCTACCGGCCTGACATCGGATACGTCCAGGTTGCCTAACAACTTGCATAGTCTTAGTTATACCTTGTTTGTTTTTTTTTATTTTCTTATATTTGGGAAATCATTTAGGTCCACTTAGGCTTAATAGCAACTTTTTTAAGGTTATTAGTTTTGAGACTCTTGTACCATTATTAAAACCTTAAGTCAAACTTAACCATTAGACACACTTTGACACAAGGATTTAAAAATGGATCTATAGCCTCCTATTGAGTAATTTTGTAGGTTAAATATGGATCATTGACGATTTGAAAGTTAGTAACAAAATCTTTTTCAGTTGACTAACTCCAGAAGGCGAACCATGAATACAATTTTTAAAACTTACGTTTTATTTCAGGATTTAAAATGCTTTCATTTTTGGTAGAAATTGTTCTGATGTCTCAGTTTTGTTTAAAAAATGTTATAAAGAAAACTACTCATCAGAGTTATATTATTATAGGCCTCAGTTAGAATAAAACAATAACTTTTAAATACTTGTATATGTTGAACATTTTTAGTAAACTCCCCTGAAACATAGCTATTCACATAAAATACTGACCTACCCCTAAATTTAGAGATGTGCGAGTACTCGAGATTTTGAGTTCGAGTCGAGTATGGCCTTAAAACTCGAGCTTTTTTCCAAACTCGGCAATTTTGAGTAGAGTTTGATTTCAAATTGCAAAAACTGTAATTTTTTTCACAAAATGCTGTTTAATTTTGTCGTGCTGTACAAATACGCAAAAGGTAGGTGACCTAACCTATCTTACAGCTGTCACGACAGATCGTACTCACAGCAGTGGTTGTGACTGTCGACAGGGATGTGTCGAATCCGAATCTCGATTCTCGAATCCCTCGAATCTTTAGAAAAGGTTCAGATTCGTGATTCGATTGGCAAGATTCGATAATCGAATCCTTTGAAACTGCCGAAATTGTACGCGTAGTTATTGTTTTAACAGAAATTAAGCTCGTGTGTCAATCGATAACGTGAAGGTCACAAGCCAACTATCACCGGACGTCAGCTTCACGATTGATAGAAATAAATATTAGTCATCGGATAATAACAATATTTCAACTGGTAAGGGAAGGATGTTGACAGGTTTCAATAAAAAACGATTCTCGGGATTCGGAAAACAAGAAATAACGCTATATTTAGCTCTGACTGAACTCGCACTTATACAGCTTACCTTATTATCATCGTTTGTCTCTGGAATGGAGCATCGCACAACTTTCGTTTTTCTCTCATTTGATTTGTAAAAATTAGAAGAAAAATATGAGACTTCATTGGTTTTTACACGACCAGTATTTTAGGTTATGATATTTTTGTATTGGGAAGTTGTTATCTCTTTCTTATCTAATCACGGCCGGCCGGCTGTGTCGCTTCGCCTGGAACAATGGGACCGGCAGCAGGGGGTGGGGTGGCCTTGAAAAGTAAACAAACATTGCTCTCTTACTTCTTGCCTTAATTTATTTTGTCAACATTTCCAGGTGCCAGTGATAGAATTAATAGTTTGTCGTTCCTTTTAAGTTGTTGTGTAGTGTGATGATTTGTCTTCTTAAAATAGTCTGTATTGCATTTATGTTTTTTTTTCTTAGATTGATTAGAATTAATTGACACATTAATACTTGGTTTATCTGTGTCTTCATGGGTTTTCTGCCATTGATTTTAGAAAATGAAATTATTTCAAAACAAAACATCTCCACTTGAAATTTTTATTTTCAATTAACAGTTTGCTTTTTATATAAATTCTTTTTTGAAAAATAGGCCTACTTTAGGCTTGTATAGATAAGTATTCAGTAATTTTCAGAGATGTTTGTGTTAAATATTTTTAAATCTTTTTAGTGATGCTGTAATAACGTATTGTTTTTACAGTAGGTCATAAAATAAATTTATCGTTAAACAATTTTACTTTCCTTTTGGTTATAGCATTATTTTATTATTAAGGAAAATATTAAATGCTCACAAATCATACCGCAAATAATGATAATAAAATTATAAAATAAAAATTAAGTTAGGAAATAAAAATTCAAGTCTGAAAATAAATCAGTTAATTAAACAATATATTGCAACCTTAATATCCAACAGGTACAAGTATCAAATATTTTTAGCCAAGTATCATGCAATATTTGTAATTAATGGGGGTTAGCGTAATTTTTCTTGTCAATACATGTAAAATACTTACTTTTTTTATCAGAGGCAGATATTCATTAATGTTCTGTCCCTTACTGTTGTTATTTTAAATTAGGGGTGTGCGAGTATTCGACCGGTCGAGCTTTTAGGTCGAGCTTTTCAGTATTCAGCTCGGCTCGACTTTTTTCTAAAAAGCTCGACACTCGAGCCGAGCTTTTGATAAGAGAGTTCTTATCGGAAAGATAATTATTGCAATCTATTTTTGGACACGTTAAACTGGAAGAGCGTTTCCCTCCCACGAAAAACAAGCAAAAAACATTCCCTAGTGATAAGGAAAGGACATTGACAGGTAACAAGAAATATTATCTCCATTTAGACGGAAATCGGAGCTATATTTAGTTGACCTTGGGAAACGTGAAATATACAGCATTTAAGTCTGCTATTGTTTTATCAAGGCTTATCTCTTAAACGGTATATTTTTACTCGTACAAGTTTTATTTTGGTCTCATTTGATTTATAAAAATAAGACAAAAATATGAGCCATCATTTATGGTTGTATGACAAGTAGTTTGTATTTTTGCATTTTGTAGTAAGGATTCCTTATCTCCTAATTAACTCACGCACTGAATAAGACAAGAGCAAAAAACAGGGAAGGGGCTTGAAGTAAACAACCTCCACCCCCCCCCCTCACTGGCCACTGATAAGGAAAGAGAGAGTGGTAGCTGTTTCTTTCTTTCTCTCTATTCCGTCCTTATTTATTTATGATCTTTCTTCTTCTTAATTGTACATTATTTTCTTCACAAAAGTTTAGAAATGCAACTAATTTTAGGATTTCAATAAATTATTGTTGTTATTAAATATTATTTCGTTCATATATTATGTTCTGAAATAATAAGTTTAGCCATGAATATTATACCACAATTGGGACTGCTATTTAATTTTTTATCATCTTTACTTAGTGAAAATAAAAATAATCAATCTTGTGTCTGACTAAGTGTAAATATGTGATTTTTTTACTAGATATAACTATTTTAAAACCTTTCAACTACTTCTTTCTACTCTTGAAATTAAATTTTGTAGTACCTATATGTAACTAGTCTAATTATGTAATTTTAACTATTTATTTTAAAGTGAAGTATTTTGGGATTGGTTATTACTTAAATATAATGTAGATAAATGTAGATTTTAAATTTGGTATTTTTCTTCATAAATTATTTGTTGAGCCAGTTTGATTAATTTTATGTAACAAAATACAAAATACTGATGAAACTATCAGATAATTCACTTGTTTTGGGGATAAGTTTTCTATTTTTGAGCTGGCGGTCACTTAAGGTATGCAAACATTAGTCTATTGTATCTGTAAAAATTAAAATCAAGCTTCATAATTTCTTTTAATAATTTGGTGATCGTTAAAAAGCTCGGCTCGAAAAAGCTCGAGCTCGAAAACTTTTGAAAAAGCTCGGCTCGGCTCGGCTCGAATTCAAAAATCACTATTCGCACACACCTATTTTAAATTAATAATATTTAATAGAAGTGCATATTTTGATACTTCTCAATTTATAATTGAAACATTATTTATAGTCACTTCAACAAGTATAACTTTTTACATGTATCACTATAACTTAGGCTACATTTTTTTTAGTTTATACTCAACTCGAACTCGAGATTCGAATCTTTTGACAATTACTCGACTCGAACTCCGACTCGACCTGAAAAACCTGTACTCACACATCTCTACCTAAATTATTTATTTTTTTAATAGTTTATTTTGTATTCAAAGCATGTATTTCCCTCCTTCACTTTGGACAGTTTGTCACGGTACCTCTGTGCAGGGCATGTCCTTCATCGCGGCGGTGCTGATCCTCAACATGGAGGCGGCCGACGCGTTCGTCTGCTTCGCCAACCTGCTGGCCCGGCCCTGCCTCCGCGCCTTCTTCCACCTCAGCCAGCCGCACATGCAGGCCTACTACTCCACCTATGACCAGCTCTTCAGGTTCGTTCCTTAGACATGTGCATTAGCTTGTTGGATTAATTGGATCAAAACTCAACTACAAATTTTTAATAAAATTGATATAGCAAGGCAGCTCTGTGACTTAGGTCTGTTATTTTTTGTGCGTAATTGCTTGATTTTTCTAATTTGTTCTGGGTAATTGGGGTCTTTAAGTTATTATAACTGCTGAGCCATTGAGGATTTAGTTTGTGGAACTAAATTGTGCCAAGTAACAAAATAACATGTTAATCACTGCCTCTGTTATAAAATGACTTAATCATTTTACACCTGTTAGAAACAGTGCTGAAAGTAAGTATTTTTAAATACATTTAATTGAAAATATAGGTAAAATAATGAGAATATTACAAATTTTGTATATAGACATTTTTAGGCTTTTTGTAACTTAAAAATTTGAACACTTGCAATATATATAAAAAAAGTTAAAGATCTTAAGCCATTAAACAATTCTAGTCTAACAAAAAGTTCAGGATCTTAAGCCATTAAAGTAAACACTACAACAAATAACAAAATACCACCGTTGCAGTAGGCCTGCTTACTCAGTGAATTGCAAATGCAAAAAAGACATATTTCAATCCAACTTTGTGCGATTTCACATGTTTTTGTAAGCTCCGTAAGAATAACATGGGAAATGAGTATGCAGTTTGCTGCCATGGAAATGGAAATATTGGGGGTTTTAACTAATATTCAGTAGATCTCACTTAGATGAAGCCACAAACCAAGTTTTATTAAGATACAGTGGAACCTCGATTTATGGAATTCCTTGATAAAACAAACTTTTTCAATTCCCCTTGAACCTTCCTATCTTCCCAATGCTAATTTTACCTCTATATATCGAAGTACTGACCATAAAAACCTTTATATAATGAATTTTCATGGTTTCTGGGTCGGCACTTTTCACCTCTATATATCGAAGTTTTGTCAGGAAAACCTTTGTATATCAAACCAACCATCTCTATATATCGAAGTTTTAGCCGGAAACCTCAATATAACAAAATTATTTTGTAAACATGTAATTTATCTTTAAAGTCAATGACCTGTCATTCCTGTTGCAACCTACTGCCGAGGGACTGTTGCTATGCGCACGTGTCCTAAGTTGTTTCTTTTGTCATTATCGATCGTCAGTCCGAGGTAAGACGCAACGACAAGCAGGTGTGCGTCGTCACTAACTACTCAACTAAACACACCAATAAGTCCCCAGGACAAGGGTGGTTGTCATGGTAACCACACTTCCATCCAATCATTTGCTGTAAAGTCCCTCTGTGTAATTGCAGCGACCCGAAGTCTTTTATGTCATTGTTGTGACTGTGCTGCGAAGTTATGAGAGAACATAAGCGTAAAAACAGGGCGAAAGCCTTGCAGTTGCGTAACCTTAAACTTATCGATTTACTTTTTCCGCTAGATGATTCTAAAACATTTTTAGTCAATTTTTTAGATTCAAATTTAAGTTCTACTAGACGTAGATTGAGCAGTACAGTAGATAGAAACTTAAAAAAATGTAACCCTACTGTCTTTAAGTATTTTAAAAACTCAAGACTTTAATTTACTCTTATATTTTTATGTTTTATCTCTAGTTTACTCTATATGTTTTGTATTAGAGAACTTTTTCTTTCTTGACGGTATGTGTTTTTTGTGATGGTTGTTTCAATGTTATTCAATTTTTGCTAATCATCACTTTAATTACTAATAAAACTAGAAATTGTTTTAAATTGGTATATTTTGGCTTCTTTTTATCTGAAACCATCTTCAGCCATAGTATATAAACACACGTTTGACAATCATTTAGTCAAAAATCACATGTTTCACAAAATAAATTTAAAATTCTTACCACTATATTAATATTAAAAAATAGTTATATATGTAAATGTGCTTAAAGTACTGAAATTGTGTGAAGTTGTAAATTTAACTTAGATATTGATTATTTTTGACTTTTTGAAACTATCTGCAACTTCTTTAGTAATAAGAGGAATAAACATAGGTGGAATAGTTTTTATTCCTCTTATAATAATAATAATAACAATAGTAATAATTTTTTTTTTTTTTTTTTGGTAGGAGGTGGAATGCGTTTACGCACACTGAGGGGCTCGTTGTCCCCTCAGTAGTGTCGGACTCCCACGAGCTCGATGTCCCGTGAACTACCGACTAAACCACCTCCCTCGGCACCGAGGACACTAGCCTGGAACTGTTTCACACATTACTTCGGGCTAGGCCTTTGATATTACGCCACTAGGGCAACCTCCTTGGGGAAAAGCTGAGGATTAAGGCCGATCGAGGTCGACCTTTTTCGCCCGAAGAATGGCCTGGACGTAGTGCTTGACACAGTTCCAGTTGCCCTCTCCCTGGAGCATAGCTCCGACGATGTTGTTTGGGCTGACGATCACGCCGATCTCAGATGAAAGCGAGGCTCGGCGGACGTGCCAACGGTCGCACTGAAAGAAAGTGTGCTCGGACGTGTCTGGGATGCCGGGGCAATACAGACAGTCCGGGCTGGCGACTTTGCCCATCCGGTGCAGATAGGCTCGGAAGTACCCGTGCCCAGAAAGAAACTGGGTAATCGACCTCGCCGTGCTGCCGTTCCACCCATGGTCGGACGGAAGGTATGAGCTGGAAGGTCCAACGTCCCCTCAGCTCGGCTTCCCTGTCGCGCTGCCAAGAGTCGAAGCTGCGATCGCGCTCTTCCCTGGCAGCTGTTTCCCGGCCCACTTCAGGCCTCCTCCGGTAAATCGCCTGCCTCTCCCTCGCGAGGAAGAGGACGGGAATGACTCCGGCGATCACCATCACAGCAGGCTCGGAGACTGTGCGGTAGGCCGAAGCGACCCGCAGAGCTCCTCGGCGCTGGACTCGGGCAAGCCGGTCTCGGTAGACTCGCTTCTCGAGTGCGTGAGCCCATACCTCCGCCCCGTACAGCAAGACTGACTGGACGGCAGTCATGAGCAAGCGGCGCTTGCAGGAGCGAGGACCGCCGACATTGGGCATAAGCCTACCAAGGGCAGCGACACCCTTAGCGGCTTTGTCGGCGGCGCGCTGGATCTGCTCGCCGAAAGACAGTCTGCTATCGACCATGACTCCCAGGTACTTTGCAGCAGGCTTAGTCTCGAGTGTGACGTCACCTATCTGCACCGGGAACACGGTGTTAATCCTCTTTTTGGTGAGGACGACAATCTCCGTCTTACTGATAGCCAGGGACAAGCCGCGATCTCGCATCCACCCGTTGACCTTGGCCATCACTACGCTGAGCCTCAGTTTTGCCTGCTCGACGTTCCTCGCAGCGATCAAGGCAGCGACATCGTCAGCATAGCCAACGAGGCGGGTCTCATCGGGCATGTCTAGCCTCAGCAAGCTGTCGTAAGACACGTTCCAGAGATCTGGTCCGAGAATGGACCCCTGCGCAGCCCCGGAAGTGATGGGAATGCGCCGCTGACCTTCGGTCGTGTCGTACAACAGAACGCGGTCTGACAAATACGCCTCCAACATACGCAGGAGGTAGGAGGGAACTTGGAACGTATGCTCAAGCGCCCACAGCATATCGCTCCACCTGGCGGAGTTAGTATAGTAATTTTTTTTTTTTTTTTTTTTTTGGGTAGGAGGTGGAATGCGTTTACGCACACTGAGGGGCTCGTTGTCCCCTCAGTAGTGTCGGACTCCCACGAGCTCGATGTCCCGTGAACTACCGACTAAACCACCTCCCTCGGCACCGAGGACACTAGCCTGGAACTGTTTCACACATTACTTCGGGCTAGGCCTTTGATATTACGCCGCTAGGGCAACCTCCGTGGGGAAATGCTGAGGATTAAGGCCGATCGAGGTCGACCTTTTTCGCCCGAAGAATGGCCTGGACGTAGTGCTTGACACAGTTCCAGTTGCCCTCTCCCTGGAGCATAGCTCCGACGATGTTGTTTGGGCTGACGATCACGCCGATCTCAGATGAAAGCGAGGCTCGGCGTACGTGCCAACGGTCGCACTGAAAGAAGGTGTGCTCGGACGTGTCTGGGATGCCGGGGCAATACAGACAGTCCGGGCTGGCGACTTTGCCCATCCGGTGCAGATAGGCTCGGAAGTACCCGTGCCCAGAAAGAAACTGGGTCACGTAGTAATCGACCTCGCCGTGCTGCCGTTCCACCCATGGTCGGGCGGAAGGTACGAGCTTGAAGGTCCAACGTCCCCTCGGCTCGGCTTCCCAATCGCGCTGCCAGGAGTCGAAGCTGCGATCGCGCTCTTCCCTGGCAGCTGTTTCCCGGCCCACTTCAGGCCTCCTCCGGTAAATCGCCTGCCTCTCCCTCGCGAGGAAGAGGACGGGAATGACTCCGGCGATCACCATCACAGCAGGCTCGGAGACTGTGCGGTAGGCTGAAGCGACCCGCAGAGCTCCTCGGCGCTGGACTCGGGCAAGCCGATCTCGAAAGACTCGCTTCTCGAGTGCGTGAGCCCATACCTCCGCCCCGTACAGCAAGACTGACTGGACGGCAGTCATGAGCAGGCGGCGCTTGCAGGAGCGAGGACCGCCGACATTGGGCATAAGCCTACCAAGGGCAGCGACACCCTTAGCGGCTTTGTCGGCGGCGCGCCGGATCTGCTCGCCGAAAGACAGTCTGCTGTCGACCATGACTCCCAGGTACTTTGCAGCAGGCTTAGTCTCGAGTGTGACGTCACCTATCTGCACCGGGAACACGGTGTTAATCCTCTTTTTGGTGAGGACGACGATCTCCGTCTTACTGACAGCCAGGGACAAGCCGTGATCTCGCATCCACCCGTTGACCTTGGCCATTACCACGCTGAGCCTCAGTTTTGCCTGCTCGACGTTCCTCGCAGCGATCAAGGCAGCGACGTCGTCAGCATAGCCAACGAGGCGGGTCTCATCGGGCATGTCTAGCCTCAGCAAACTGTCGTAAGACACGTTCCAGAGATCTGGTCCGAGAATGGACCCCTGCGCAGCCCCGGAAGTGATGGGAATGCGCCGCTGGCCTTCGGTCGTGTCGTACAAAAGAGCACGGTCTGACAAATACGCCTCGATCATACGCAGGAGGTAAGAGGGAACTTGGAACGTATGCTCAAGCGCCCACAGCATATCGCTCCACCTGGCGGAGTTGAAGGCGTTCTTCACGTCGAGCGTGACGAGAAGGACCACGCGGCGCGACCAGTGGTTGTGGTCCTCCGCCCTCCGCACTGCCTCAACTACCTCCTGGATAGCGTCGATGGTAGAGCGACCGGATCTGAAGCCGTACTGCTGCGGGGACAAGTCCCCCGCAGAGACGATGGCCTCGGTCAGCCTGACGCGCAAGAGCTTTTCAAGCACTTTTCCGGCCGTGTCGAGCATACACAGGGGTCGGAAAGAAGAAGGGGTCCCCGGTGTACTCTTCGCCTTCGGGATAAGAACAAGGCGGGCAACCTTCCACGAAGAAAAGAAAACGCCTTCCGCCAGACACGCGTTGAACATATCGAGCAGAAGCCTGGGGTTCACCTCCGCAGCGAGCTTGAGCACCTCCGCCGGAATGCCATCGGGACCGGGCGCTCTTCTGGGCCGTAGGGATCGGACGGCGGCGGTGAGTTCCTCTTCCCGGAAAACTGGGAAGGCGCCTACCTCTCCGAATTCCCTGACTGGCCGAACTGGGTGGCTGGGAAACAGTGTATCGACGACGACGGCCATGGCTTGTGGTTCCATGACCGCAGGTGGTGAGCGAGCCCCTAGCTTCTGGGTCACAAGTTTGTAGCCCATCCCCCAGGGGTCGTCGTCGATATCCTGACACAGCTGCTTCCAGCACCTGACTTTACTCCGGTTGATGGCACCGCGGAGCTCTCGGCGGGCCGCTCTGTGCTCAGCCGATCTGGCATTTGCATCAGGGCGGTTCCTGGCTCGCTGCGCAGCTCGTCGGAGACCAAGGCATCTCCTCCGGAGTTCCGCGATTTCAGGCGTCCACCAGTAAACCGGCTTCTTCCTGTGGCGGCGGGAAACTCCGGGCATCGACTGCTCACACGCGATCGCGATGAGACGCATCGTCGATGCTGCCAGATCTTCGGCACCTGTGAAATTCACAATGCTCTGGCCTTTGATTACTTCTTTAAAGGTGTCTTTGCTCAGACGACTGGTGTTCCAGAGTCGAGCCAGAGGAGCAGGTTCAGCGCGCAAGCGCGCACCCTCGGGAAGGACCTTGAAGAGGATCCCCTGATGGTCGCTAGAGGAATACTCCTCGCAGACACGCCAGTCGGAGATCCGCTGGACAATCCCTTCAGAGGCAAGGGATATGTCAGGGATCGTCTCTCTGCACCCTGGACGGCGAAAGGTGGAAATGCCGCCCGTGTTAAGGATACAGAGGCCCGACCTGGCAGCCGACTCGAGGACGTAACGACCTCGAGTGTCGGTCCGCGGGGAACCCCATTCCACGGCTTTTGCGTTAAAATCGCCACCGACTATGACCCCGCCAGAGATTTTCATGATCTCATCCTCAATGGAATCGACCATGTGGCGGTAGTCTCCGATCGGTTGATTTGGCGTGAGGTAACAGGAGAAGACTGTGAAACCCCTGCTCCTCACCCAAACGAAGCCGTTGCCCGATCCGGAATCGAGAACAGGCACCTTCCCGAGGTCCAAGATCCATATCGCCGCAGTGCCGGAGGGATCCGAGAACCACTGCGCGGAGCGTCGGTTCTGGTACTGCTCACTGAGAAGCAGTAGGTCAGCACCCTGCTCCGTGGCGAATTGGAACAGCAAGTCGTTTGCTGTCCTGCTCCTCTGCATATTAAGTTGCAGAACACTGATCATTTTTGTTGTTTCTGGCGAAGCTCCTGGATGGCCCGCCTGTACTGCCCGCAACGACCAGACCCAGCGGAATGCTTGACCTGGTCGCCCTTCAAGCCGGCTTCTGTACACAGGACACAGGACAGCGCTGCATTGCACGCGCTGGCCCTGTGGTCCTGGCCGCCGCACTTGAAGCAGAGCTTGCTTCTATCGGGTCCAGAGCAGCGATTAGCGACGTGACCGAACCCCAGACATTTAAAACATCTGGAAGCCACGAGCTTCTCACGCACCCGACAGCTCACGTACCATACCTTAAGGTGGCCCTTCTCCAGGAGCTTCGCAGCATCTCTGGCTCCCAGCGTCAGGATTGCCACCTTCTGACCCCGAGCATTTGCCTTCGAGACGAAGGTTTTCACCTCGACGTTTTCTCCGAGGACAGCTTTGACGGCAGCGGTCACCTCCTCCTCGGTTGTCAACTCGTCGAGGTCTCTCACCTCCAGCGTAGACTTGGGCTCGAGAACGCGGACTGTCGCGTTCGCCCCCAAGATGGTCTTCAGGTCTTCGCTGAAGGCGGACTTACTCTGAGAGGTGTCCCCGAGTTCGACTAGTAGGTCGCCGGTTCGGGTCTTCCTCATACCCTTGATAACGGCGCCCTTCTCATCGGGCTTCGCTTTGCTGCGAATCTCGCCCAGCACGTCGGCGTAGGATTTCCCCTCCGACGGCTTGATGAGAAGAGCGTCCGGCCGCTGCTTGCGGGGCTTCTTCCTCGGTGCCTTCTTGCTTTCCTGTCCGCCGGGCTGGCTTCCAGGATTTTGACGAGGGTCTCTCTTTTTCCCCTTTCTTCTAACAACCTCGGTCCACGTTTCGGTTTCCGACCGCTTCGCTAAACCGTCTCCCCTAGGCTTCTTCTCAGCCTCCGGATGGGCGGGGCTGGAAGCGGAATAATAATAATAATAATAATAATAATAATAATAATAATAATAATATTTATTTGCCTTGACAAGATTTTGCATCAGCATTACATTGATTATGCTTAAAACTAAATTTGGATTATGTTGATACTTGACATATTAATCTTGATGTTGATCTTTTTCTTATCTTCATTCGTCTGGGTGATTACCACTTTACACGTTTGTACAAAGTTTCATTAAGATCGGACCATATTTCAGTCTGAGCAGTGACATTGAATCAGTGGATATGTACTAATGACATTGGAAAAACTTAAGATATTACATATCATGTGGTCCCCTCCATAATGGGCTGATTGCCTAAACGGTTTTTATTATATTTTGGAGTTGTTCAGTTTTTTTGGGAGATGGTGTTTTACAATCTGACAGGTGTTTGATGTTGCTCAGGGAGAACCTGCCGACACTGCACGCTCACTTCGCGGCCACCACGCTGACACCCGACCTCTACCTGCTGGACTGGATATACACGGTGTTCACCAAGACCATGAGCCTGGACCTGGCCTGCCGCGTCTGGGACGTCTTCCTGCGCGACGGAGAGCAGTTCCTCTTCAGAACCGCCTTGGGTAAAGCTTACATCACATACACGCAATAGTGAGCCGTCAATTTTTAATTTTGTCAATGTCATGATTAATGAAGGAAAGTTTTGGTCAGAAGTGGAGCAGCTGCATAGTATATTTGCAATCAGTGTTTTCAGTAGTTTAAAATCAATAATACAAATTTAATAGAATGCAGTAAAAATTGCTATGCTGATGTTGAGCTAAAATTAATTTCAAAGATTATTGGAATGACATCGATTTAAAGTTTTTGAACGTGTTTATTGTTTAACATACTCGGTTGCTATTCAGTTGCTTCAACAGTCCTTTTCTTTCATTATTCAGCTCAGACGCAACCGACTCACTTATTTTGACAAAATTTAATTTGATAAAAGTGTTGTACAATATTTATTTTGTGTGTTGAGAAAGTAAAGTACAACAATGTCTCACGAGTGAAAATGTTGGCGCCCGAGCTTGGAAGGGCCACAATTTTCATGAGGTAAACAATGTGTTTTACTTTCGAAATTCACACATTTTTCTCTCATCTGCAATAATAAATATCCTGACCATAAAAATGTATTTTATTAACTTAGTAAGTAATTAAAATATCAATTTTTTTATCTGCTATTGGTGCCTGTATCTGGGTAGCATGCAACCATGCATGCACCAGCGATCGGTTGATTGTTGCAACGTCAACAACAACTTGCTCAATTCTTAGATGTTCTCACAGCCGATTGTTGTTAATGCTAATCTCATTTGATTATTCCTGCCTCTAAATCAGCTGTTAGCGCTTGCATTCATTGAGCTGCAACATATTGGAATGTGTGCATGGAAATTTGATTTGAAGGCGCTCTAATTTATTGTGCTTTCAGCAACAGAAAAATATATTTTCCTCGACCTGCTATGTCTAGACGCTTTTCTCCTTGTAATGGGTGAGTAAAACAATAATTTGTCTCCCAGCAGGAGTAAAGTGATTACTTTGTCTCCCGGCTGGAGACAGAGTAAATCCATAAGAATAACATTGAAATTAGGGGTGTGCAAATATTCGAACTTCGAACTTCTTCGAATCGAATATTGTGATAATCGATTCGAGATTGCAAAGAAGTTTGATATGACCGAATCGAATATTTAAACGACTGGCATAAAATCAAAAATAGGTGAAAACGTACCCATTTTCAAAATAAAATTACGTTTTTTGTAGTTGCAAACAGCTACGAATCCATTTTTATATCTGAAACAGTTGCATCATCACGTGGTCAGACGACAGATGAATAGCTGCTGTAAAATAATACTGACATCGCAGTTTTGCCACCAAATTCCCTCTGCCGTGTATGACGTAATTTTCGGGGGTCAAAGGAAATAGTGCGTGATCTCCTACCCCGAGAAATTCGTCACCGTGAGGATGCCTCGGAATCGCACAGAAGAAGCTAATTCCAGGGTTCGTTTCAAGCTCGGAAGAGAATAATCGTGGGGCAACTTTCGTAACTATTTCACGCAGGGCTCAGAGCAACCGAATGCAGCGATACAGTTCAAAGAACGAGTTGCCTCATCCTCGCCCTCGTAAAATGAAATATAACGACGAAACGACTAAGTCGCGCAAAGGAATCGCTCTAAAGTTAGCCCCTGCTCACACCCTCGCTTGCTAAAGGGTTACAATGAACAAGAGGCTCCACCCAACCGTTTTGGGTTACCACGGGCTAAGTATGAGACCGTAGCGTGGCCCGCGACTCTACACGGAAATCGTGAAAAATATAAATAAATCTTTCCGGGGCTCATTCGCAGGCGTAAGGCCCAACCGAACGTTGCTCGTACCGCTCAGTGCGTCACCCAATTAATAGTTTATTAATTGGGTTGCCGTGGCGTAGCACGTGCTCCGTGACTTGTCGCGACGTGAGTGCAAGTACGGAGTAGACGAAAAATTAAATAACTGCACTGAGTAAATGCGACTAAATCGTCTAGTATTTAATGCTACGATATTTTCGTAAAGGGGAGAAAGGCTAGGCCTAACAAGAACGTGAATTAAACTATGCGTCTATTCGAGAATGATTGCCTACGACAAACTCGGACAGGTTCGTGAGGACGTAAATTCGTCTTAAAGTCCGTAATTTCGTCTCTATCGGAATATTCCCGTGAGTCGGGTTTGATAAACGTGTTAGTAGCGTTAAACGTTAAGCAACGAAACGTAAATAATGAGGAAACCGTACCTCCGTATCGTGTTTGACCGTGGTCGAGTCGAGCGTCCGTGTCTCGAGTCGTGTACGTCTCGGCGGCTGGTCAACGAATAATCGCCACGAGGAGCCCAGTCCGGGTCCTCTCCCCTCCTGGATTTCCCAAAGTAGGGGTAGTCAGCTGTTCACCCCATGACGTAAGAAACAGCTGGTCGCTGGGTAGCCAGTCGGAGAAAAGAAGCCTCAAGATGGCTACCCTCAATGATTGTCAACAAACGCTACGGGGTTATGTTCGGGTGATGCAAGACAAAACAAAGTGTTTAGTGGTCTATTGTAATTTATAACTGTCATTGTCATCGTAATTAAAGTGGTTTTATGGCGTACAGTGATTTGGTAAATGAGTTATTACCCAGGATATTTCGTAAAGTGGTAATTCAGTGTTGTGCTACTTAGGGTTGTCCTAGGCCTAACCTAGGCCTTAGGAACCTGGATGTATGGGTGAGTCGAATAGCGTTTGTTTACCAGCTTAGTCGTTTACTTTTTACCCCCCTACAAAAAAGGCACCTTACACCCCCTACCCACTTCGACAAAAAAAAAACAGTAAAAAAAAGGACTCATACTTGAGGGTTACAGCCGTGGGGGGGCGCCAGGGGTCAACGACTACATCGTTCAATCGTAGAACGGCTTGAGATCCTTCACGTGAACGACGTGCAGTTTTCGTTTTCGGATCTCGCACTTCGTAAATGTTCGTGTCCCGTTTTCCCACAATCTCGCATGAGCCGTCGAACTTCGGGGCGAGCTTGCCGACGATCGCATCGGCGGCCGAGGACAATACGTGTATACGGCGTAAGACCATGTCCCCGACTTCGTACTTCACCTCCCGACGACGGAGGTTGTAGTACCTCGCCTGCTGGTTATAAGCCGACCGGAGGTTTTTACGAGCACTATCGTACACTCGTTTGAACTCTTTCAAACGAGTCTCGTGCACCTCATCGCGAGTCGGTTCGGGCTCACCAGCCTGGGCAAGCTCTACAGTGGGCCCTCGTATGGCCTTCGGCGCCTTCAACTCGCGCCCGAGACACAGCATCTCGGCCTGCGGTTGCGTCGTCGTGGTTCTGACGTAACACCGCCTCTACTCGGTTCGGGGCTATGCACAACTTCCATAGAAGTTTACTTCCCTTCCTCCGAGAAGATCGATAGAGGCGGTTATCGACGTCCTGGTATCGTGGGTGTCGCCGTGGATTTGCCGTGACCGCTTTGAGAAGGCGGTCATACCAATCCGCGCGGTCGGAGTTGCGACTTCTCACCTCAACCCGTGGGCGAGGTTGCGTGCTACTGCTCGGCTGCTCGACAGGCGTCGCCGAGTCGTTTGCCTCTTCCGAGGATCGCGTTGATCCTGTGCAGCGTATACGCGTCGGGGATAGAGCTTTCGTTCACTCGTCGCATGTCGCCGTGGATTTGCCGTGACCGCTTCGAGAAGGCGGTCATACCAATCTGCGCGGTCGGAGTTGCGACTTCTCACCTCAACCCGTGGGCGAGGTTGCGTGCTACTGCTCGGCTGCTCGACAGGCGTCGCCGAGTCGTTTGCCTCTTCCGGACCACGCTGCCCGCTCGTCACGTTGGCCACGTCCAACGGTACTGGTTCGGACGGGATGCCAGGTTCGTCCTGGACCGGATATCTCGACAGGGCATCTGCGACTCGGTTCAACGTTCCCTTCCTGTACTGGATGTCGAAGGTGAACTGCTGGAGCTCCATCACCCACCGAGCCAACCGTCCGCTAGGTTCATGCAGCTTCATGAGCCACCTCAGCGCGACGTGGTCGGTTACCGCAATGAAACGATAGCCTTCCAGGGGGGCTTAAACTTTCGAATACCCCAGACCAGAGCCAGGCACTCGAGCTCGGTCATGGTGTATTTCTTCTCCTGGTCGGTGAGCAGCCGGCTTGCGTAAGCCACCACTACTTCCTTGCCGTCATGGGTTTGCGTCAAGGCCGCGCCAAGGCCCATGGTTGAGGCGTCGACCTGCAAGACGAAAGGCACGGAGAAGTCTGGACAGGCCAAGATCGGAGCCGAGGATAAACGTTCTTTCAATTCCTCGAAGGACTTCTCCTGCTCAGGTGCCTACAGCCACTTTGCGTTTTTCTTGAGAAGTTTTCTCATCGGGGCTGTTACGTCGGCGAACCTTTCGATAAAACGCCTATACCACGACGCTAACCCAAGGAAGCTTCGCAGGGCTTTGCCGTTCGTGGGCCTCGGGAATTCTCCTATTGCGCGGACCTTCTCCGGGTCGGTCGCAATTCCCTTGCTGCTTATGATGTGTCCGAGATAGCACAACTCCTTCTTGCAGAAGTTGCACTTTTCAGGGTTCAAGCGGAGGCCTGCGTTTCTCAGACGCTTGAACACCTCTTGAAGCAGCCATAAGTGCTCTTCGAACGTGGAGGACACAATCAACTATGTCATCGAGGTAGGCGAAGGCTTTCGGCTTTAAGTCCGGCCCGATGACCTTGTCCAGCAGCCTCTGGAACGTTGCTCCAGCCGAATGGAGGCCGAACGGCATCTTGGTAAACTGGTAGAGGCCAAGGCCTGGTACCGTGAAGGCCGTTATCGAGCGGCTCTCCTTGGCGAGCGGCACTTGCCAATAGCCCTGCCGTAAGTCCAGGGTGCTGATGTACCTCGCCTGCCTCAGTTTCTCGAGGATCGCGTTGATCCTGTGCAGCGTATACGCGTCGGGGATAGAGCTTTCGTTCACTCGTCGCATGTCGATGCAGAAACGAAATTTTCCGTTGCTCTTCCTCGTCAGCACCACCGGCGAGCTCCACGGGCTGTCCGACGGCTCGATCACGCCTTCTTGGAGCATCTTCGCCACCTCCTCGTTTATTATGGCTTGCATGGCGGGGTTCCTTGGATAGTACCGCTGTTTAATTGGGACTACGTTTTCCTTCAAGCGGATCGTGTGCTCGGCCAACGTAGTTTGTCCCTCAACAGCGTCGAACAACGGCAACTCGTGTCCAAGGAACTCAGCAAGCCTCGTGTCCTCGTCAGCGGTTAACGTGCTCAGGGTACTCACCGCTCGGAAGGGCTCTTCGTCTAGCCCCGAGGAAAGTTCGACCTCCGGATGGAATTGGATGAGGTTGACGTCCGTAATACACCCCATCCCCAAAACCATGTCCGTCGTGAGGCCAGGAACGTAAAGCGCTTCCCACGTCAGATACTGCCCGGCGATTACGCCTTCGATGCAATATTGATCCGTCACGTGGGAGCTGGCACCGTTAGCCATCCTCAGGTCCACCTTCCTCTCGTGTGGTTCGATGCCGTGTGCACTTAAGTGCTGCACCACCTGATCCCCAATCAGGTTAACGGCAGAGCCGGTATCGACGAGGGCTCTGAATACCGTGCCGGAGAGGGAAACGTCCACGAAAGGTCGATCGTCGGTGGCCTGGGTATTCCTGACACCGCTGGTGGACGTTCTTATGACGTCGAGCCAGCGGGTCCATTGCTCGCGTTCCTCGGAGGTCGTTCCTCGTTTCGGGGCGCAGGACTCAGATGGCCTCCGGTCGACTGAGTCCTTCTCCCGTTTCCCGACCTGCAGCGACACCGGCGGGTTGACACACCCTCCCGTTTGCACCGAAAGCACCGAAGTACCTTCGGTTTACGGCAGTCACGGAACAGGTGCCCTGCCTCATCGCAGTTCCAGCAGATCATTCCGCTTCTGCCTGGGCTGCGTGCCGGGGATCTGGAAGCTCGTGCAGATCCGGATCGTTTGTTCTCCTGTGGCGGAGAAGAGCGACGCGCTGGGCGCTCACCAGCGTCGGACTGCTGGTTACGGCCCCACCCTGAGGTTGCGTTAGACTGATGTCTAACTTGCACCTCGGGTTTAGCCTCGTTCCCACGGCTCCATTTATCGACGGCCGCACTATCGCATGTGTCAGTCTTGCGCTTGGAGGCTTGGTAGGCGGTTTCCGGAACGAGAGCGACCGATGGCGGCGGTGGAGGGCGGAAGATTTGGCGGCTACGCATGTAGGCCTTGTAGTCTTCGGCCCTCGCCATCAACTCTTCGACCGTGGTAAAGTCGGGCCGCCGGACCATCAATTTGTATTCGGGCCTCATATTACAGTAAATGAGGTCGAGCTTCCCCTGCTCCGAGAAGGTTCCGCTCCGGCGAATCAGGGTTGAGATCGCTACCACGTAGCTGCGGATCGGCTCGTGGTCACCCTGAGTTCGTTTTCGAATCTCCTCGTCGAGGCTGTGGTGATAGCCCGTAGGCAGGAACTGAGCCTCGAAGCACCATTTAAAATCCGCGAACGAACTCCACGCGCTCCGCGTATTCCGGTACCAAAGCAGCGCCATACCGGTTAGCAGCTCGGGCATCGCCTTCAGCATATCGTCGTGCTTGACCCCGTATGCCTCGATCATCTCCTCGAGTCTTTTGAGGAAGGAGACCGGGTCTTTCTTACCGTCGAAACGCAAGTTCCATTTGCGGATCCGGTCACATAGCGACGGGGTGTCGCTTGGTGGCCGGCCACCCCGGACGTAGGGGTTACTTGCCGACGTGCACGGAGCGTAGTAGAGGGGCTGGCTAACCGGCAGGTACGTTGGCCCGAAGTACCCCGTTGTGCCGAAAGGGTCGGAGATCATAGTGGCATCGGCCCAATATCCCAGTGCCTGGGTCACGAACGTTGGTCTCACCGGCAGGTCCACGAGCGCTGCCGGTTCACGGTAGCGGCCGCTGAACGTAGTATCGTACCTAGGGGCCGTTCGCGCATCTAAGTGACCAGGGTTGTATGACGAGGCCGGGTTAATCGTCACGGCTTCACCCAAGGTCACCGAATTCCTCGCCAGCGAAGTCAAAGTCCGCCTCACAGTCTCCGAATCCGCGTGCGGTGGTAGACCGAGTATTTCCCGGACGCTAGCGGTTTCGTCAACCACCGGTCGCGGGGGCTCTGAGACGTCAATGGCAGGCCGGCTGCCGTTTGTGCCTCAGGTAGACCTGTGTACGAGAGCTGCGGTACGGTCACGAAACTATCAGCGGTGGTCACCGGGGCGTTTGCGGCTAAGTGGCCGATCGATCCCAAAGGATTTTTCCAAAATTCGCGGAACCGCTCGCGAAGTTCAGCGACGTTGCCGTCCGTTCGTAGGCCAAATCGTGCCATCTCAGTGACGAGTTCGGCCTTGCTGACCTCGTGAATCCACCCAACACGTGAGTCGTCAAATGGTGACCTCACGTGCTCACCCACGGTTACCGGGGTTACCTGGGAGGTTGTCGTCGTGGTCGTGGTTGTGGTCAGCGTTTGGCTGCCGCACACGACTGCAACAGTAGCCGGGGCATGCCTGAATGGCAAGGTGCTTGGCCTCGTAGTCACCGAGTCGGTTGTCGTGACGATCTCGGTTACCTTTGGGAATTTTGTCATTTTCGAATCTAGTTTTTAACGAGTCCAAATGTTCGGACGCCAGAAATGTGAAGTAATTTTCGGGGGTAAAAGGAAATAGTGCTTGATCTCCTACCCCAAGAAATTCGTCACCGTGCCTCAGAATCGTTCAGAAGGAGCTAATTCCAGGGTTCGTTTCAAGCTCGGAAGAGAATAATCGTGGGGCAACTTTCGTAACTATTTCACGCAGGGCTCAGAGCAACAGGATGCAGCGATACAGTTCAATTCAATTCAATTCAAAACATCCTTTATTTGTCTAGTACATTACATAAATACATAAATAGTGTCAAAGGTTATACCTAGTAAAAACAAACAATGGTGTGTTATATAATAATTCTAAAAGTCCTCAATCTTATAACAGCATTTTTCACATAAGTAATTGAACAATCCTTTTTTGAATGAATGTAATGACCTTAAACATTTCAAGGAGTTCGGCAGGCTGTTGTATAATTTGATTCCAGAATAAAAAGGAGTTTGTTCAAGAGTGGAAGTGGCATGTCGAGGGTATATAAAATCAGCTCTTTGTCTTGTATTATAATTGTGGTTGTCAGAATGGATTGGAAAACTTGACATGTTTTGCCTAATAAATATGATCAGATTATAAATGTAAATGCAGGGAAAAGTCAAAATTTTATTATTTTTAAAAATAGGCTTACATGAATCCCTGGTTTTAAGAGAATATATGATGCGAAGAATTTTCTTTTGAAATTTGAATACTTTTTGCCCTCTGTCTGAATTTCCCCAAAAAATCACCCCATAACTTAAGAGAGAATATACATAACCATAGTATACCATCATCAGAGTACTAATGTCAGACGACCTTGATAAAATTAGGATTACAAAGTGAGCTTTACTTAATTTATTTATTACTTCGTTGATGTGGTTTTGCCAGGTCAATAATGGTCAACTGTTATTCCTAAAAATTTAGTGGAGTCTACAAAATTGTATGGTATGTTGAGGTCAAATTTATAAGATATGTTCTGGTTAAAGTAATTTTTCTGGAACTCTACAAAGAGTGATTTTTCTTTATTTAGCACCAAATTATTAACTGCGAACTATTTTTCTAGATGATCAAGATCTTGGTCTATTTGTTTCGAAATAGACTTCCCTGGATGAGTGAAAATGACAGATGTATCATCCGCAAACATAACTAATTTTGAATCAATTGTTTTAGGGAGGTCATTAATATAAAGTAAAAAGAACAAAGGTCCAAGGATTGACCCTTGAGGCACACCTTCTGTAACCAATACATATTCAGATTTCAGATTCAATGACCGGAGATGTACGCATTGTTTTCTGTCAGATAAAAATGAAACCACCCACTTCAATGCCATTCCAGAAAGTCCATAAAACTGTAATTTCTTGATTAATAAATCATGACTAACACAGTCAAATGCTCTTGACAAGTCACAGAAGAGACCAGCTACATCCTGGGACCTGTCAAGAGCACCCGCCACCTCCGCTATGAAACCGTATATAGCATCGACAGTGCTCTTTCCCTTCCTAAAACCAAATTGATTTGGATCTAAAATCTGAGATTTCTCAAGATGATCCCATAATCTACTGAAGACAACTTTTTCGAAAATTTTAGAAAATGAGGGTAACAATGAGATGGGTCTGTAATTAGAGATTTCTTTTGGATTTCCTTTTTTGAACACTGGAATTACATTAGATAGTTTCAAGAGATCGGGGAAAATTCCTGTATATAAAGACATATTAACTAGATGAGCGATGGGTCTTGAGATAAAAGATGAGCATGATTTTAAAATTTAGGTTGATATTTCATCCCATCCAGATGCACTGGAAGATTTTAGCTCCTTGATTATTTGTTCAACTTCTACAATGCTAACAGGGCGGAAAGATATAAGTTTTGACTCAGGTGATACTCCCTTATTTAGAAAGAAAAGAGCACTGTCCCAATCTAGATTAGTATTTAAATGTTTACAAGTTTCAGTAAAATATTTATTGATTCCATTAAGCTGAACGTTAAGGTCATTTGAACTAGATGATAAAAAGGGGTAGTCATTATCCTTATTGCTACCTACACTAATTTCTTTTTTTACAATGTGCCAGGCTGTTTTTGTTCTATTTGTGGATTTTTTAACCTTATTTCTGTTATACAGTATTTTTGCTGATTTAATACATCTACTCAAAACCTTTTTATATTTCCGTACATAATTTTTAAAATCGATACTAGGTGAATATTTACTTAGCTCATGTAACTCTCGTTTCCTCCTACAAGAAATTCTAATCCCAGGTGTTAGCCAGCCTTTTTCATTTTTTTGTTTATAACATTTCTTTTTTACAAATGGAAAAGAAGAATTAAAATTCCACATGAAAATATTAAGAAAACTCTTATAAAGCATGTTTACATCATTTGATAACTCAGTTTGTTCGAAAAAATATAACCAGTCTTCATTTTGTAAAAGATTAAAAAAACTACAAAGATTTCTTTTACTAAAATCTCTTACAAATATTGATTGTTTTTTCCCCATTTGCGCCCCTTTAATTTTCATAAAAGACTCACAGTTCATAACAACATATTGTGAAAAATGGTCTGATAATCCATTTGCCATGACTGACGTTTGGCACAAATTAGAATTCAAACTTGTTATAATATTATCGATACATGTACGAGAAACATTAGTAACACGAGTTGGAACATTAATATTTACAAAAAGGTTAAATGAAGTCAAAATTGAAAGGAATTCAGCTGTATAAGTGTCAGGATTTAAAATATTGATATTAAAATCACCTGTTATTATAATGAGGGCCTTAGGATTTTTTTGAATACAATACTTAAGAAGAGAGTGTAAACAATCAAAAAAAGATTCATAAGCAATTTTAGTATATACAGTTTGCCTGTAGACACATAGCACAACACATTCAACTGGGTGGGTAATTTGAACACCACAACATTCAAAACTAGATTCAATAGTAAATTTTTGAAAATCAGGTCTGCTTATAATCTTATATTTATTATTTACCAGAATACAAACTCCTCCGTGTTTTTGTTTTTCCCGGCAATATGATGCAGCGTTTTGGTAACCATCAAACTGATATAAAGGAATTTGGCATTTAGAGGGAACCCAATGTTCTGAAAAACAAACAATGTCCGGTTTCTTATGAAAAGTATCGAGATATAAATTTATTTCATCAATTTTATTGCCTTGTATGATCCCCTGAATATTGCAATGCAAAATGGCTATTTTACTTTTATTGGATATGGCTAATGTGTCAACAGAGCATCCCTTTACATCATTGGTTGGAGTGGTTGGTTTGAAGCTAAAAAATTGTTTGGACTAACTATTTTGGTGGGACTAGTTACATTAGGAGAAGACATTTTTAAATTTACACCTTCAACATCGGATAATCTGCTAACATTTTCATTACAATACAAAACACAGGCATCATCAATAGACAATGTGCTACAATTATGTGTCGATGACGGTTGGGAAACTACACAGCAATCACCAGATAACCCACTGATAATGGATATATGTGGACACTTCGATTGACCTTCACTTATGCCCGCACTGAGAACACATTCACTTGGCACTGGTGCACTGGGCACTGGTGCACGCACTTGGATGGTTGGTGCACTACTGCGTCGCCTGTCGTCTGGGCCGTCCTCACTGCTATAGGCTGGTGGAGTGACAACTCTGCTGAATTGCTGGGCTTAAGGCACCTCTCTTGATTGTCACCTCTGGATGGGATGGCTTGGGTATTGTTTGTGGACAGTTCAATACTCTCAATAAGTTTTCCCACAAATTCATTATATTGAAAACCATTTTTTAATAGACCAGATGGCTTCCCATGATCAAATGTTATTATGGTGACAGGTGCTCCAGTATCAGCATGAAATTTTGCTATATTCCTGGCAAAATGTTCTATGGGAATCATGTCTCTGATGCACCCCATGGGTGAGCAAACAAGCCTCTTGAATTTTCTTATC
This sequence comes from Flexamia atlantica, assembly GCA_035578135.1. Lineage (NCBI taxonomy): Eukaryota > Metazoa > Arthropoda > Insecta > Hemiptera > Cicadellidae > Flexamia > Flexamia atlantica. The sequence continues at coordinate 7,233,343 of JAQJVK010000006.1, read as the reverse complement.
CTGAAATCTTCAGTTAGTTTCTGGAAAGCAATGTCGTAGTCTATTGTTCTTGGTTTTTCGTAAAACCTCTGCTTAGTCATAAGGCCATAGGCAGCTGCTCCTTTGTTAAAATTGTGTAGAGTTAGAAACTTGTCTAAAACATTACTATTTTTAGGTTTACCAAAAGTTTGTTTGAAAGGCACTGCGACACCAGCTGACATGTGCCTAACATCATGGATATCACTAGATATGCAATTAGCAAAAGCTATGTCTCTGTTAAGCTTTAGGCTACCAATAATGTCCCCCATATGACCTTCCACAATCTCAACTTTGTTGCTATTTCCCAAAATTTTACTGATAACATTCCCATTTTTGGTCCACCGGGATATAGATCTGAGGATAAGATGAGCCACCTCACTTCTTCCTTGCTCGTTTAAATGGAGGCCGTGTTTAGTAAAGTGATGTCTTTGTAAGTGATTCAGATTGATTAGAAAAACATTATTAAGTCTATGGGTTAGTTCAATGATGTAGTTATTTACAACATTCAGCTCTTTGTTGGCAGGATGATTGTAGGATTTATCGTGTCTTCGTGGAATAGTACATAGAAAAATGGGCCTTTTTTCACTAAGCAGAACTAGTTTTTTCTCTAAGTTTGAATAGACACCCTTAAAACAATTATAGAGACTATCATTGCTCCCCCCCAATATAACTGCGGGGCTCGAGTCATCGACAAATAAAATTGAGTCAACTACTTGTATGAGGGAACAGTTTGCTCTGACATACCCAAAAACATTGATTTTATTTTTACTTTGCTGTGTCATTTTTGCTGATATATCCTTGCCTTGGCTGTCGGAGCAGAACAAAACCTCTGTACTCTGAAGTGCTGCAGTTCCTTGAATTCTCCTGGCATTGTAGTGGGCTTTTACTCTTCTTTTTATAGGAGGACTAGATTTCTTATCTGTACAATCAGGCTCTACACTAGATTCCTCTTAATTTTCTAGGAGATTTTCCAAAACTTTGAACTGGTTTGTCGTAGTAATAAGGTATTCTACCTTCTCTTTTTTTTGGAAATCAGGCGTCTTCATTTGAACATTGTTCTTCTTGTGAGAAACTGTCAACCATTCCTCCTCATTACAGGTTTCTCTCAGGACACGCGAGGTATTATTCTTATCAACCACTGTATCTTTCTGTGGTGAACTGTTTACAACTCTAGCATTTGAGAGTTTTAACTCGCTCTCAGTATGCAAGATGTTTTTACCCACGGCTGTCTCAGCTACAACAGTGGTAATAACATCGGGGATTCTTTTACCATGATGTTTTTTATGACTTAAATAAGCCAACAAAGAGCGTTTGGCTACCACATCATACTCACTGATCTTCAGAAGTTCCAGACATCTATCAATTTGTTTGGTTAGTTTGCCATGCATTATGGATCTGATAAGCCAATCAACAAGCAGCAAAACATAAACACCGCAGTCGCTTCCATTACTCTGCTGTGGGCAATCCACAATTTTAAAAGATGGAAGCCCTTGACAACCAGTAAACTTAGTGAGTTTCTCTGCGAGCTGCTTTGCATGTGATAGATTGATAGATTTGAGAGAATCAAAATAATAGTAAGTGTTTACAGACCTACTGTAAAGCAAAAGACTCCAGTGCTTTCCAGCAACCCTGTCAACTGCCCCAGCATCATTAACAGGTGCAAATATGTAAGATATTTCCCCAAGTAACAAGGGTTGAGCTACAAAATCATTATCTTCCAAACACTTAATAGCCTGACAGACAACAGGACTAATTAGGCAAACATCTTTATCCGTTAATTTTATGTTAGCTATAGAATTAAAGTACAGTTCTATTGTCTCATCTGAAAGCCAGTCATGATCCAGAATCGAATGTATAATGCCACAAATCGAACCAGTCTGAGTGCATGCATCTTGCGTGGAATTAACCACTGATACTAAAACATTTTCAGTGTCATTGCTAGGAGAGGAATCAGATAAAGCTGTGCTATTCAACAAACTTTCGAGACCTGAATTAAGAGTATCTTGGGATAAACTTTCACTGTGCGATACTAATCCCTCATTGTTTAAATCTTCAACATTTCTATGGGATAAACCTTCCGTGTAAGGCACAGGTCCCTTATCGTTCTGCTCTTCAACATTTACACAATCATTTGGTAGTATATCAGTTTTATTTACTGCCATAAGACTTGTGGATTTATTTGAGAAATAAAAATCATTGATGTTGAAAGGTAGATTTTTATCCGCAATGAACTTTGACAGTTCTTTTTTCGATCTGAAAATTTTTCCATTGGGGGATATTACATATATATCAAAGAACGAGTTGCCTCATCCTCGCCCTTGTAAAATGAAATAATTTTGCCTATAACGACGAAACGACTAAGTCGCGCAAAGGAATCGCTCTAACGTTAGCCCCTGCTCACACCCTCGCTTGCTAAAGGGTTACAATGAACCCAACCGTTTTCAGAGGCGGATTTGGAAATTTACAGGGCTATACATACAGGGGAGTAGGGCCGGTGGCGGGATTTCCAGCTTGGCAAAAGTGGTGACCTTTTTTTTTTTTTACTCGCGCGTGTGCTTTTTCAGCCCGTTGTGGTCGTTTTGCCCCGATTTTACCTCTTCCGGGCCCTACGCAAGGCTATTTCTAGGGGAGGTTGTGACTTCTCTCTCTAATTTGCCGCCCCCCCCAAATTCTGCCGCCCTGGGCTATAGTCCTTTAAGCCCATATGTAAATCCACCCCTGACCGTTTTGGGTTACCACGGGCTAAGTATGAGACCGTAGCGCGGCCCGCGACTCTACATGGAAATCGTGAAAAATATAAATAAATCTTTCCGGGGCTCATTCGCAAGCGTAAGGCCCAACCGAACGTTGTTCGTACCGCTCAGTGCGTCACCCAATTAATAGTTTATTAATTGGGTTGCCGTGGCGTAGCACGTGCTCCGTGACTTGTCGCGACGTGAGTGCAAGTACGGAGTAGACGAAAAATTAAATAACTGCACTGAGTAAATGCGACTAAATCGTCTAGTATTTAATGCTACGATATTTTCGTAAAGGGGAGAAAGGCTAGGCCTAACAAGAACGTGAATTAAACTATGCGTCTATTCGAGAATGATCGCCTACGACAAACTCGGACAGGTTCGTGAGGACGTAAATTCGTCTTAAAGTCCGTAATTTCGTCTCTATCGGAATATTCCCGTGAGTCGGGTTTGATAAACGTGTTAGTAGCGTTAAACGTTAAGCAACGAAACGTAAATAATGAGGAAACCGTACCTCCGTATCGTGTTTGACCGTGGTCGAGTCGAGCGTCCGTGTCTCGAGTCGTGTACGTCTCGGCGGCTGGTCAACGAATAATCGCCACGAGGAGCCCAGTCCGGGTCCTCTCCCCTCCTGGATTTCCCAAAGTAGGGGTAGTCAGCTGTTCACCCCGTGACGTAAGAAACAGCTGGTCGATGGGTAGCCAGTCGGAGAAAAGAAGCCTCAAGATGGCTACCCTCAATGATTGTCAACAAACGCTACGGGGTTATGTTCGGGTGATGCAAGACAAAACAAAGTGTTAAGTGGTCTATTGTAATTTATAACTGTCATTGTCATCGTAATTAAAGTGGTTTTATGGCGTACAGTGATTTGGTAAATGAGTTATTACCCAGGCTATTTCGTAAAGTGGTAATTCAGTGTTGTGCAACTTAGGGTTGTCCTAGGCCTAACCTATAGGCCTTAGGAACCTGGATGTATGGGGGAGTCGAATAGCGTTTGTTTACCAGCTTAGTCGTTTACTTCTTACCCCCCTACGAAAAAGGCACCTTACATGTGTTGGTCAGTCGTGCAGTACTTAGGTTAATGTACTGCGCAATACCCGACGCGACAACGAATTTTTTTGTAAGATAAATTCTCATACCACAGCATTAAATCATTTAACAAAACAGTACATCCTTCATCAGTTCTGTCTCGACCAGTATCCGATACCGACGAAACATCAGTTGATAAAAGAGAGAAATGCAATCAAGACCAATCAGAGTTCACCCCGATGACCGATAGTCCAGAGTCGTCTTCAATTGCCAAAACGAAATATCCCGTAAATACCCCATAAATAAATAGTCGTGATGGTGTTTCGTTCGACTTTTTCAGGGTAAAAATATCTTAAGCGGAATCCAGGATCACCATCGCTTCCAATTTTGATACAGTGAAGTACAATAATTTTGGGCTGGCAAATATTTGGCGGACCTGTTCATTATTTGTCTTTTCGTTTTCGAATGTCGTCGTCGTTCTAATCTTCGTCTGCTTTTGAAGTTTAGTTGTTGTTAATAACTCGAGAACGTCTATCGCGTCTTTGTTTCAATCGCTCATATTTCTTTATTTTTCAATTAAGCAATTACGTAGAAATTGAAACGTTGAATGATCAAAAATTGGTTTTATTTTGTTGAAATCTTACGAATCAGACGGAGCGTGTTTCTTTTTCAATACGTGATTAAAATGGTCATTTTTAGATAATGGTACAATGTTGGTTTGACAACTTAAGCCTAATTAATGAGTTTGCTTGCTGTTTATATTGTAAAACAAATAATCTTGGTTGTAAGTAAATAGCCAATGTAAATTATCTTGAAATTTAGGTTAAGTTTACTGGTCTGACTTGTTATTATTTATAGTATTACTTTAGGAGAATCAAAATCAGGAATTAATGCACAAATAAAATTGTAAGGCTTTCTTCAGATATGAAGTAGTTGGTGAACCAAGTTTTATATGTAATTCTTTGGTCTAATCGCTTAAGCCTAGTCCCTGATCAAATAATTTATTGGTTCATTAAAAGGAAAAGGAACAAAGGGATGCAGAGGCCTAAAAGTGAACAAATTTAGGTTGCAGTAGAAATGGAATTGTTATGTAGCCTAATCCTGAAATTGCTACTATATAGGCCTAATTATGCTTATTAAAATGAATATTACCTATGCTTAAAGGGAATCAATAAATTTTTAAATTCTAAAATTGATTAGTTGTACCTTTGTGTTCTTTAGTAATTGATATTTGACCTATATTATTTTGACATGTTATAATGCTATTAATAATTAAATAAGATAAATACAGGGAGGAGAGGGAGAAAGTAAGGACAAGAATAAATAAAATCAAGAAAACTCAATGAAATACGGTAACACTTTTGTTTTGATAACATTATATTAATTATTGATTAGTTGCTAAAAAATGCTTGGTGATTTGCTGAGTATACAGGTTTGCTGCGAAAGGGTATTTATACGTACATGCTGCAATTTAAAATTTGATCTCATTTGAACGAATAACCATTAACATAAATATTCGTTCGAAAATATTCAATATTCGGAATATTCAATTCAATTCGATTCAAACCAAAAAAATCACTATTCGCACACCCTTAATTGAAATCAATAATTCTAAAACCAGGAGGCAAAGTAATCACTTTACTCCCGCTGGGAGACAAATTATTATATTACTCACCCATTACAAGGAGTAAAAAGTGTCTAAACGTAGTAGGTAGGGGAAAATATATTTTTCTGTTGCTGAAGTACAATAAACTTGTGCCTTCAATGATTATGATGATTTAACTTCTGCAGGTGTGCTGCACCTGTGCCAAGACGTGCTGCTGCAGATGGACTTTGTCCGTGGCTCCCAGTTCCTGACGCGACTGCCTGATGACCTTCCGGGAGATCAGCTGTTCAAAAGCATTTCCTGTATCAGAATGACAATAGGTAAACAGACGTTTCAAGACATTCTCGCCCTCCATTCTCCTGACTTTGACAGTCAGTGAACCTGACACATGTTTTTTCCTAATCAGGGTTAAAATTCTTTTCAATTATAGAATATTGTTGACATGTAATTATTTATAATGTATATTGTATATATTTTTATAAATTAGTTTCTTAGTTTGTATACAAAAATATTTGTTATTTGTTAGGAGTTTTAGAAAGTTAAATTTTAATGTTTATTATATTCTTGCTTTTGTTGAAAGATGTTATTTCATTATTATCTTTATGAAAGATTCTACTTTGACTTTATTTGACATTTAATTTATTATATTGATCTGTGATGTTGATTTTTAGCCAATTATGTAAACATAATTGTTAATGATTTGTATAACCCTTTATTTTAATTTGTAATAAGGTATTTATTCCTCTTGGGCCTTTTCCGTTAATTCACTGCCACTAAATCTTTTGTTTCCCTCTATTCACTACTGCCTGATAAATGTTCTATTGCTATGAAAACTGTCCAGCAATAATTTTTTGTCAACTGTGGTATTCCTTATCAGCTGGAAAATCTGTTATCGCTGGAATTATCTCTTATTCGGTAATTGTTTGATGTCTCCTTCCTTGATCTGACATTTTCTATACCTAATAAAAACACATATATGCACTAATTGTAGTAGAACAATGTATATAAATAAAAGTAATTAGGTTAGGTTTGGTTTAGTGATGGTCGATTCCAGAAATTTCTGACACGATTTCTGATTCTCGATTTTCGATTCTTTTTTTTATTTAATTTGTGTGAAATAAAATATTTTTAAACCAATATCTGCAATTAAAAAAACAAGTATAAATTATATTTATTTATAAATATATATTTAAGCAGTCCCAATGAAGCATAATATTGATGGTTAAACTTATTATTTCAAATATGAATTAAATAATATTTAATAACAAAAATAATTTATTGTCATCCTAAAATTAATTGCATTTCTAAGCTTTTGTGAAGAAAATAATGTGGTTTAAAATAAGAAAGAAGAAAGACAGAGATTAGGACGGAATAGAGAGAAAGAAAGAAACAGCTACCTCTCTCACTCTCCTTATCAGTGGCCAGGGAGGGGGGAAGGAGGTTGTTTACTCCAACTCTGTCCCGGTCTTTTTTGTCATTGTCTGACTCAGTGTGATCGTGCATGAGTTAATTAAGAGATAAGGAATCCTTACTACAAAATGCTAATATACAAACTTCTTTTCATACAATTATAAATTACGGCTCATATTTTTTGTCTTATTTTTATAAATCAAATAAGACCAGAATGAAACTTGTACGATATACAGTTAAAGAGATAAGCCATGATAAAACAATAGACTTTATTGCTGTATTTTGTGGTTCTCCAAGGTCAACTAAATAGAGCTCGATTTCCGCCTAAATGTAGATAATATTTCTTGTTACCTGTCAATGTCCTTTCCTTATCACTAGGAAATATTTTTTGTGTATGTTTTTTTTTTTTGGAGGGAAATACTCTTCCGGTTTACCGTCCCCAAAAATAGATGCAATAATTATCTTTCCGATAAGAAACTCCCTTATCAAAAGCTCGGCTCGAGTGTCGAGCTTTTTTGAAAAAAGTCGAGCCGAGCCGAATACTGAAAAGCTCGACTGGTCGAATACTCGCACATCCCTACCGAATTCTGAGAAATCATTTTTTATAGAAACCTGTCAACATTCTTTCCCTTATCAGTTCAAATATTGTTGTTATCTGGTGACTGATGTTTATTTCTATCACTCTTGAAGCTAGACAACTGATAATAGTAGGCTTGTGATCTTTTCGTTGATCGACACACGAGATTTAAAAACTTATTCCTGTTGTAATAATAATTACGCGAATGATTTTGGCGGTTTCGAAGGAATCGATTCTCGATTCCGATTCTTTTCCTAAGAATCGGTGGAATCGAGAATCGGAATCGACACATCCCTAGTTTGGTTAGGTTGAAATCACATTAACAACACAAGGATCACTGCACACCCTTGCAGTGCAGGTGCAAGGGCGCCTTTCTTATCTAGACCTAACCTAACCTAATTACAACTTTCATTATCAGTGTTTTCCGATAATTATGTACCTATTTCAAGTTAAACTGTACAAGAAAAATGTTAGATCGTGGGAGGAGATATCAGACAACTTGTTCACATAAACAAAATGTGTGAAATCTGCAATTTGGTTTATTTTTTGCCTATAAACATATTTTCCAGTCAATTAAGGGTTTCCAGCTGTGTATTATGATCCAACCTGTCACAACTAAATGGGAAATTAAGTTCTGGTTGTGAATAAACAAAATTGCAAACAATCAGTAGTAGTAGTGAATTAATGGAAAAGGTCCGCCTTCTTTTTAAATAAAAATTTTAATAATTCAAAAGAGATTTAAGGTTAGGGTTATTGGTGATAAATCTTAGGTTGAATTGGATATTGTTTGAGAAAGGGAGAGAATTCAGCTAGCTTACCTGAAGAAACAGTTTTCAAATCAGCACACATCAACACAAATGATATGCACATCTATACAGATAAAATTACCAACGCAGTAAGCTTAAAGTTTTCTATTCCTGATATTTTGTCCTTCCAGGGGACTTCTTCAGAAAGGAATTTTTCCTCAAAGAGATATACTGCAAAGACTTGAATCAAAAAATTATTTTATAACAGTTGAGTTTTATAAATTTATAGGCCTTTTTACTTACTTATACGGACAGAACAACCTTTTTAATTTTAGTCCCTTTCATGGCGGTCTACTTAGCTTTAGGTTTGCAGTAGTGTTTTCTGTTAAAAAAATTCAAAGTATATAATATCCTAAATATTTTCATTTTACCCACAAACCAATGAAATTCAACCTTATGTAACTTGTTTGAAATTTTCAAAACTCTGAATATGAAATTTTTATATTACTAAAACCAGCTTATCGTAAGGTAAATTGCAAGCTTTCTGTTTTTTTTTTTGGAACAAGTAAAACTCTTATTACTCATGTAAAACAGTGCTTTCAGTGCTCTTTGACAGGCTTGACATTTATTTGTCTACACAATTATCATTAGAGTTTGATGCCTGTTGTGGTAGGTAAGCACAAAACCTTTTGATAATAATGTAAAATCATTTGACTAAATTCAAATCATTTCTAATTTTGTTTTAATAGTTAATTTTTTATGTTTAACTAAATATGTTTAGATGACTTTGTTAGACTAAATGTTAAGAAAATACTTTTATTACACCATTTGGTGCAAAGATGAATTAATTGTAAATTCTAGTTATTGATAGATGAAACGTTCAACGAAACTTTGAATTGTCATGAACCTTGCGTAACAGCGTCCCTGGATGTCTCTCTAAGCCATCCTCAAACAGTGTTTGTGATAGAAGTCTGACTGGCAAAGCCGTCCGTGATTGTCGTTGTATTTTTATTTGTGGTATTATGTTTCTTTGGCATTTGATCATTTAGTGTTGAAAAACTTTTGATAAAACACATTTGTATTAATGATTAATTCGAGAACAGTAGTTTTTACTAACAATATTAGTTTTGTCCACAACTGTTACATTCAGAAATTCATGTTGTTACTTTTTTTTACTACAGACCTAGTTTGCTTCTCAAATATTTGTGAACCACTCAACTTCAATTGTTTGTATAAATTACAAAGTTACCAAATGGTATATTTTTTCTTTAATATAAATAAATAAAAAGGTAATATTCAAAACTACTCTACCATTGAAATCTATACTTATTAAATAAAATGTTCTGAGTTTTTAGGGGTGTGAGAGTACTCGAGTATCGAGTTATTTTCTAGCCGAGTTTTCACTACTCAAATCAAATTTTTCAGATAAACTCCAAGTTCAAGCTGGGTAGTTACTCCCGCTGTTTGCTCAGAAATAATTATCAGGCATGGTTCAGTTTCACGATCGTTTTTCAAACCCATTTTTACCTGCTATCTGTAATAAATCCTTTCTCTTACTGTAATAAAGTTATTAATATCAATAAATTTACTCCACTTTACTCCTTTAGAAGTTAGAAGTTATTTTTTGTACCTTCTCTTCGTTAGTCTAAGGAAAAAAGTTAGTCTGCTATTTTAACTAAACATCGATTTAGGCTTTATGAAGGAATATGTTGAAGGTGGTCAGAGTTTTAGTCATTTTTTTTAACACAGGGAAGCCAAATCAAGAGATTGCAACTAAAAAGCTGTCTTAATTTAGTTGACAACATATGATATACTTGCTCTAAACTCAAGAACACCTAAAATAAATAACATTACTAGGTACCTATCAAATTTTTTTTAATAATTATTATTATTATTGTCATTATAATTATGCAGAATTAGGAAAACTATCAAATTTGTTACCAAAAAGACTCGACCCCAAACTCGAGCGAGTTCAAAAATCACTACTTGCACACCCCTAGTTTTTTTTTATCAAAACTTCTACAGTTCTGAACCAATTTTAATAATTTAGGTGTCATTGAAAGGTTTACAGGAAACAGAATTCATTTAGGTCAGTAGACACTCATACATTTTTCTCCGACTTTAAGATTCAGTAAATAAAGGAATGGTAATTTTAAGCAAAATAGCTTATTGGAGTAAACACAGTTTTTTAGTAAAGCAATATATTATTACTGGAACGCAAACCATTGAATAGGTGTATGCTTTAAACCTGCAGGGCAGCAACGTTTACTAATTAGCCTCTTAAAGTCCACTGTCGCCCCACCACCGGGCCACGGTCGCGTATACACAAGTTCCTGGTCGTACTTCAAACAATCCACTCTTTCTGGCATGGGGGAAGTCGGAATGCTCTGTCTAACTTTTGTTACTTTCGGGTATTGTAAGCCTGTCTCTGGGATATTTTGTTTTGCATCTTAGCAGACTTTATCACTGACTATTTCAATTCTAAGTTTTAAGTGAGGAAAGGGATAGACTTTCCTCACTTAAAACCTACCAAGCCCTTGGCTCTTCCTTAGAAAACTTATTTCAATTCTAAGAGTTGCTTTGTTGACGGCTGGCCCAAGTTTGTAAAAATTGCGCAATGGCTGATCAAAAACTTTTGAGTGACTGTTAAATTAGGAAATACTTTGAAATTAGTGGTCTAAGTGATGTTTTGGACAACACAGGTAATGACATTTTTCAGACAACATTGAAAGTGACGATGAAATAGATCGGGGAAATTGTGGGTTGAGTGGTAGTTTATGAATACTGCCAAAGAAATCGGTTATCATCCTTCCAGTTTGTCCCAATCCTGCTTGTAAATCCAAATAAAATAATAAATATTTATGATAAATGTATTTTATACCTGATAAACTGCAGAGAGAAGGGTTAGTTACAGGGCCGGATTTAGGACTTTTGGGCCCCTAGGCTCACTCAGTGGTGCGGGCCCCCAGGGCCTTAGTGCCCAACCGTCCGTTTTTAGGAGGATATGTCATCCTTTTTAACCATTGTTCTTCACGACTTGTCTATCGCATTTGCAGCCGAAAAATATCAAGCCTCTCGTTCTTTTCGTGGCTGTCACATCTTTTGGCCTTATTGTGGCCAGAAAATCTGTCGTTTATACAGCAGCTAATGGGTATATTTCTCGGTCGTTTCGCGACCGTCAAGTCTCTCTTTCTTTTGTCATCTGACCACACTGTGGCCACTGACCACACTGTGGCCGAGAAATCTATACCTGGCCGTTTATACCCTGTTTATACCGCACCTGGCAAATCTGTCGGTCGAATCGCGGCTGTCAAATCGCGGTCCACAGTCATAATACCGCGGCTGGAAAATCTCTCGGTCATATTGCGGACGGAAAATCGTCCAGTCTTTTCGTGGCCAGCAAATTTCTCGGTCACATTGCAGTCGGTATACCTTTTGACATATCGCGGCCGGTAAATCTGTCGGTCGCGTTTTGGCCGTCTGTATTTTACATCAAAAATTGTGCTAAAGTGTTCGATTTAAAAGCTACATTACCGATTTTACTCGTCGGGAAATTTAATATGTGAAATCTGCTTTACGTTTACAGCGGTTAGCAAATTTCTCGGTCACATTATGGACAACAAACAGCTCTTGGATAGGCTAGGCTTAGGCTATATCGTAACCTGCGAACATCGGTCGCATCGTCGCTGTCGTTAAATCTCATTCATTTTTCACATTCATTTTTGTCCTAGCTGCAGGTTATGTTTCCGGTCCTCAAAAGACGTCACAATTTGTTTAAATTTTCGACTGAGGTAACCTGAACACTATTATTATTCTCTTCTCTTCTCTTTACCTCTACAGACCTTGCCCCCATCCCCACTTAGAGAATTTTGCGGCCTACAACGCGGCGCCGTCCGCAACAGCTGACCTACAGTGGACATGATGTCATATCTTTTGAGCTGTCTACTACTCGTACTTAAGTACTTAAATTACGCTGTTTATGTTTCACGTTCAATGAGGATAACAATTATTAATTCTTTTTTAATTCTTGGTTGAGGTGTATTGTGTACCAAACCACGATAATTTCTGGATTAAAAAAAAATTATATATTTTTGTGTGGCTCTTGTGGTGCAGGCCCCTAGCGCGCGCCTATGGCGCCTATGCTTAAATCCGGCCCTGGTTGGTTATATAATACGTTATTTTGATTTATATCTTCACGTTACATTAAAAACAGAGAAGTGACAAATTTACTGTTTTCTTTAAAAATAACCCGGCCTGGGAGTTTATAGGAGTACGAAATTACTAGGACTTTAAGAGGTTAAAATAAGAAGCCTTATTTTTAAAGTTATGAATAATTTTTTGTACTTTCATTCACTGATCAACATTTTTACGAATACATTTTTTAAACTGTTATTAATGTCTATCTTTTGACTAAGAATTTGAATGATGATTTCACACTCTAAATAAAACTTAAATGAAATGTACAGAGTGGCTTGATACCTATTTCATATTTAGCACACTTATATAACTAGAATGCATTTTTTGGTCATTGGTCTTTCAAATATTGTTTGAAACAAAAATATTTACTCAAATTATTGGAGCTAAAGAAAAGGTTAAATTAAATGATAGTCATTCTCTTTTAATACTAATAATTGTTTGTTGCTGATGTTGATTGAATGCAGGCATGATTGATTTTGGTGCCATACTATGCAAAATAGACAGCATGGACTAAAGATTTGTTAACACACTAAAAATATGTATTTCCAATCCAAGGATTGTGAATCAGTGAATACACATATGAGCTCTTGTTTAGGTTTATCAGCTCAGGTAATATTTTAATAGATTTGTTTGGATTTAAAATCACCTGACACTGAATTTGCCAATTAAAGGCTTGGTCCACACTAGAAACTTGAGACATGACATCACAGTCTGACATTGTTAATGTTACTCGCGCTTTTGTTATCGTATGACAGGCTTTACCTACCATTGAGTGTTGGCAGCACCAATTAATTCAAATCAATGGACCTAGCATTACAAAAAAGACAAAATGTCTTTTTTTGAAAACAAAAAAATTCTTCCAGTGTGTGGCTGGCCTAATTTGGCTCATCTTTTTATATTCTATCAGAAATGACTATTACCTGTTAATCTGTGTTAATAAACAATAAGAACAAATTTTGGATCTTGCTGCCTATTTAATGTTTTGACTGGTTGGGCTGTAAGTGCACGGTACAGGCTGTGGTTGCCTGAGATGTTAAAAAGCAGCTACACTTGTGATTGTGTTGTGCTTCATACTCTCAAAACACCTAAAGTCTGTTTGAATTTGGAAGCTTTTAATTCATATATATGATTGAAATTTCCACCTTTAAGAATTATAGAGATTGTGGGTATGGCCTGTAAAATGTATTGTACTACAGACCAATTACTGATTAATTGTGCCACATTTTATTTATAATTAGTAAACATTTGGAAAAAAGCTTAAACATATTTTTCATCACACTACGACGAAATCACCTGTTTTACAAACGTCAAACGCGGACCGAAACACACTGTTTGCCGCCACAGGACCGAAAACGTTTGGGGCCCTAGGGCCGAAAGTCAGCTGATCGTTTATTTGCTTGAAACAACGTCAGAACATCACATATATACGGCATTCAATAGGTTCCAAAGACAGGATAGTTGCGATCATATGACTTTCATAACTGTGTTTGTTTGAATCACAATAAAGAAGTTGTATCGTCACTCATAACCTTCGTTTTGTTTTCAAGTGAGTCAAATAATAATCCGTTTTTTATTACTATTTAGGGTATATTTTACATTGGGTAGTGTGGTGAAAAATAGCGTTTGCACCTCGGCCGAAAGGGTTTTGCTGCTCTCGATCGTTTCAAATTCTCGACTTCGTCTCGAATTTGAAACACCATCTCGAGCCTGCAAAACCTCATTTTCGGCCCTTGTTGCGAAATATACTATTGTTTGCATGCTATAAGTTTTATATATTAGTTTACATTGTGTAAATAGTCATCATTGTATATTCATAAGATATGTATCTTATAAATAATCACCTTTTAATTTAAAAATTTTATTGTTTTATTTTTAATAAAAAAATTATACATCTATAAATAAAGAATTAATTTCCAATATGAATCTTAATGAAATAAGTGCAGATGTGTCTATAAATAATATTATTTTTATTGATTGTTTATCCTGTCTAAATGTTTTCAAATAATTACATGGATATGTAATACTGCAGTACCTTTAACTCAATCAGGCTGTCATATTTGTAATTAACTGTTAAAAGAATATCTTGTCAATGCCAATATTAACAGTAGACTCTCGATAGTTCAACACACTGGATAGTGAGAAACAATCTGACTCTCTACAAATACTCAAAGACTGCCAAAAATATTTCGTTCAGTGATTTTTGCTGGGATGTATTTTACGATGAAAGTTAATAAATTAGCTGTGTAATAGTTTAGGATGGTGACATTTAATGCATTTAAGAGATTTCCATACAACATTTACTTTTAATGCTTTTATCCATGTAAAATTCCTTATTACTCCCTTTAGTATGATATTCCAATACTTGGATAGCCCCCAAAGTCCACTAAGTGTTTAACCATTAAGAGTCTACTGTACTACTTGGACACGATCATACTGATAGTATGATCTGAAAAAATAATGCATATAAAACTCAAATTGTGCAATAAAGATAAATCAAACCAGTGGATTTAATTTATTTCAAGTTGTACCTTCTTAGTGTCCACAAAAAATCTCACACAATAAACTTTATATATCCCTCAGTACACTTGTTTAATCATTTTAATAACTTGATCTATCATCAGCAAATAAGCCAATGAGCTAAGAATCAGTGAAAGTCTATGGCCATACACAAAGTAAGTCTACCAAGGACATTAGTTTTTCAGAAATTGTTTTTTTGCTATCAGATTTTTCCCCAGTAGATGAAAAAGAAATTTCGTCTATAATTCAGAAATTAAAAAATAAAAATTCTAGTGGTTATGATGAGGTACCAATTTTTTTTTGTTATTAGATTTTTCTGCAGTAGATGAAAAAGGAATTTCGCCTATTATTCATAAATTGAAAAATAAAAATTCTAGTGGTTATGATAAGGTGCCAATGAAGGTGATTAAATTTGTTGATAGGAATATTAGTAAAGTAGAGTAGGAGTCACCTAAGTTGGCCAAAACGAAAGTGAACAAACTATTATCTTCTTACGAACTTAACCATGAAATACAGCTGCGCTGAAAACATTGTCAATGAACATCTGTTTTAGTATAGCACTTGCAATAAAGGGAAAGTCCCGATGCAATATTGCAACTGGAAGTTCTCTTGCGCAGCTTAGAATATTTTTGAGGGGCTTATCCAAATTAAGTATGTATTAAAAGGTATTGGGTGTGTCAAGGATGCGGCATGATTAATAGTCTTAGATTTTCTTATGAGATACTATTTACAAAGGGAAATAGGCGAGTTTTTGAATAGCCAGTACTACTTGCATCTGAAAAGAGAGGTTGTTTCATAATGCGGTCAAAACCTTTTAAAATTGGCCCAGGAAAAAATAAACAAGGAGTTAAACAAACTAAAATATATGTAAATCAAGAAATAGAATCAAATAAAACTTTACAGCTATGTAAAAAGGTTGAATGAAAATATAAAATTCTAAAAATAGGCGATATTGTAAACATTCTATAACCTATAAACAACATTGTAAACAAACGCAACGTGGCGATTTGACAGTTCTGAGAAAATGTAAACATACACCATATGTAGCCAACAATGTTTTTAATGTGACTTGTATTAAAATTTTTGATGAGATGATTAGTACATGCTTTGGCCAACTTAGGTGAATCCTACTACTGTACTAGTTAATTTAATTAACTCATCATTTGTATCAGGGATTATTCCACAAAAATTAAAAATTGCAGAAATTAGTACCATTAAAAAAGGAACAGTCCAAAGGATCCATCAAATTACAGACCATTGTCAAGTTTGCCCACATTTTCCAAAATATACGAAAAAGTGGTTTGTACAAGATTACTGTCGTTTCATGAAAGGAAAAATTTACTGGAATTTAATCAGCATGGGTATAGAGTAGGGAAGTCTACAAGGACAGCAACTGTGGAATTTATAGAATCGATCAGTGATTCAGTAGATAAGGGCAAAAAATGCATCGGAATTTTTATGGATCTGCAAAAAGCTTTTAGTGAGGTAGGATGGCTATTTTTTTGGGTGGAATATTAGGTTTCTGGCTACCACCATAAAACTTTGCATAATCTATGATCATGCATTTTGGAACTAAATTCAGCCCAGACCCTAAAAATTAGACATCTGATTTTCAAAGTGGCGGCTGAAAATTGTTGTAAGAGGAAAAAAATTAAATATTTAGACATTGGGTCACCGATATGAAACCTAATAATGGTGTAAATACCTGCTTTACTGGTATCCAATGGTCAGTTAGTTGACGAGCGACTAGTTTCGACTTTTTTTAATAAGTCATCTTCAGGCTCAAGGATGTCTTCAAATCATCTTCGGTTGAAGAGTTGTCATTTTTAAAAATAAAACGTCACGACGGACACGATAGACACAAAACACGGACATACACAACACAAAGACGAGTACCGGTACATTAAAACAAACTTATTTAGGAGGCGACGCAAACCCGGCGATGGTTCAGTCTAGACTGCCGCACGCGGTGGTCAACATAAACAATGTGTCGCACTCCTTATCACCTTATCGGCTCAGGTTATTCTTTCTGCTCTGCTCTCCCCCTCCAGTACCTTAATCGCCGTATCATAAATAAAATTTGAAGCAAACTTTATACCTATTTATGCAGCCTTCATAAAAACATAAAGTTTACTTTAGAAGAGGAAAGTAATAACACGCTGAACTTTCTCGATTTAACCATAAAGAAACAAAGTAACAGATTTGAGTTCAAAATTTATAGAAAACCGACTTGCACTGACCAGACAATTCATTTTGATTCACACCATCCACAAACACAAAAGTTAGCCGCTTATAATAGTTTTGTACACAGGCTGTTAACTGTCCCAATGAACAAAAATGACCTTGACGAGGAAGTAAACACAATTAAACATATTGCTGTTTCAAATGGTTTCAAAAGCTCCATAGTTGATCAGTTAATCACAAAACACAGAAGTAAAAAAGAAAGGGAAGCAATAATTGTACAAAAGACTTTCATATCAGCATATTACGGCACATTCCTCAGTAATAAATTAAAAAATGTTATGGCCCAGAATAACGTAACAGTGTCCTTTAAAACTAGAAACAGTCTTGGTTGTTTGTTAAAAGAGCGGCCTCGTACAACAAATCCAATTTACGAGAAAACAGGTGTTTACAAAATCAGCTGTACCGATTGTCCTAAATATTACATCGGCCAAACATCCCGTTCCTTTGCAAAACGTTTCAGAGAACATCTGCCTAAGAAAACAACTTCGCTACAAACTTCCAGCTTCGCAGAACATTTGATTTTAAATAACCATTCTTATACAAACATCAATAGTAACATGAACATACTGCATTTTTCTAGAGACCGATCCCAAATAAATACATTGGAGGAGTTTGAAATATATAAGGCTGTAAAATCCGACCATCAAAACATTTTGAATGACAAACTTTCGTTTGCTTCAAATTTTATTTATGATACGGCGATTAAGGTACTGGAGGGGGAGAGCAGAGCAGAAAGAATAACCTGAGCCGATAAGGTGATAAGGATTGCGACACATTGTTTATGTTGACCACCGCGTGCGGCAGTCTAGACTGAACCATCGCCGGGTTTGCGTCGCCTCCTAAATAAGTTTGTTTTAATGTACCGGTACTCGTCTTTGTGTTGTGTATGTACGTATTTTGTGTCTATCGTGTCCGTCGTGACGTTTTATTTTTAAAAATGACAACTCTTCAACCGAAGATGATTTGAAGACATCCTTGAGCCTGAAGATGACTTATTAAAAAAAGTCGAAACTAGTTGCTCATCAACTAACTGACCATTGGATACCAGTAAAGCAGGTATTTACACCATTATTAGTATTTATCGGTATCCGGAGGCTATCAATTCGAAAATGAAATATAAAACCCTCCCCCCGTGGGAATTTTTCTACACATTTATTTTTTTGTTGCTACTGACATGTAGTCTACTTGAAGGTTTTGCTTGTTTGCGACGTTTAAATTACAGCATAACCCAGAAAAACAAAAAATATCATTGATAAATAGTTGAAAAATAAATAACATTGGATCACTTAAAAAAAGTCACCTTACTGCATATTTTACGTGCATTTTTTGAAGTATTGATTTGGGGCCAACACCTATCGTTGCTGGGTGACTAATCCTTTATTTTGACAGATAATAATTTTTGGCTGCCGTCTTGGATCCGCCATATTGCATATCAACTTTATTTTCTTAAATGTAAAGATGGTGTTGTGACGCATCATTATGAACTAGATTTTTACGCTGATTACAATGCTGAAATCCGTTTTTTAAAATATGCATTGTGGGTCTATTGCCCAGGAGCCCGGGCTCACAGGGGGCCTGGAAACACCAAAAAAGGGCTTGAAACGGCAGAAGAGGGGCCCAAAAGAGCCTGAAGCAAATAAAAAAAAAGGTCGCCAGGTTTCATGGCCCGGGCCTGTAGATTGCACAGGGGCCCGAAAATCCTGTCGCCGGGCCTGTACATACTTTCTCCATCTAACAGCTTTTCTTATGTTATTTATGACAAGGTCTACACGTTTCAGATGTACTATTCGATCTTCAGTTCAGGTGCTCAGTATGTCATATTACCTGGCAAATAAAATCTTCTCAATTTTAAAATTTATCGTAGACATACACGTACATTCTTGACACTTTAATGGCATTAAACAGGCCCGGTGGCAGGATTTCCGGGCCCCTATCCTGACAACCTTTCCTTTTTACTAATTACGTCTGCTTGTGCTTCCGGGCCCCCATTTTGGCTCATCTCGTGTGGCTCCCGTGCCTCCATTTTCGCTCATTTCTTGTGGATCCAGAGGCCCCTGTGCATTTTTCCCCCTTGTCGCTGGCCCTGTTATTAAAACAAACAAAATTAACTATACACAGTGCCAAGCAACAATTACAATCCAGCTGGCTCTGTATGTATTAACAATGTATTTTGCTTTAACGTCGTTGATTTTTTTTAAGGGTAAGGGCCTTTTGTTAAATGTAAATACTGCCACAACACTTATTTGCAGATAAATTTAATATCAAGTAACTGAGCTGGAGTTGGATTCATTAATTCCGAAGCAGTAGTCTTATTGACACAAAAAGCTGTTACATGCGCAAAAGTCAAAAGGTATGTAGACTGGCTTTAATGTTTAGCGTAAAACATTTTTAGAGTGTGCTTTCTGTACCTGTTTTATGTGATATTGCAGAAATGTCGTGTATTTAAATACATAACAAGGTTACATTACCGTCGTTTTTTGAAGATTTTAAATTGCCGGTGATTTTTTTACTATCTTAATATTATTAACAATCATATTAATTTATCCCATTTATTTACTTTATTTCCTATTTAATTAATTTTCTCAAACATTTTCATTTTTTCAGCCAAGTTTTTTATTGGTAAAGACTTTTTTAGTACAGCGGCTCGTGCCTACACACAGGTTTGGCAACCTATGTAGGCACTAGTTCCAATATAACTTTTATTGTTTACTGTATATGATAGTTATTCTATTTATAACTAGCAGTTGCCCGTGGCTTCGCTCATGATAAAAATTACAGCTGATCTTATTTATGCTCTTTGAACTGTCAAATTGTAGTATTCACAGCTGTTTACATTTCGGTATTTGAATGTTTACACCCTTAGAAAATGTAATCATTGAAGCTAAGGACGTTCACGGGGCGTAGCCCAGGGGATTTTAAGGAAGTAAATAAGCCTATATGTTTCCCAGGTTCAAGATCTACCTCAGTGTGAAATTTCAACCTAGTCGGTTCAGTATTTTTTGAGTTCACTTGTCCCATACACACATACATACATACAGAAACCACCTCTTCTTTATAATAGTATAGATAGATGTATATATATTGTGTAATGTAATTGTAAACTTTTTTATTGGAATAAAAGAATTTGATTTGATTTGATTACATTGGGTGGTCTCTGGAGTATATAAGGAATGTGTCATATAACAGTTTCATGTTACAAAAAAAGTGTAAAACGTGTCTGTAACTAAAAATGTGATATTGTAGGAATATCCCTGAGTTATATTGCAAATACAATAAATTGAACCATACATAATTATAACTTATGCACATCTCAGGGAGGTTACAATTATATAACATGGATTTTTCAACGTTACAAAGTAATATTTCTGAAATATGTCTCAAATTCATTTGTGCTGTGTGGGGCGACCATCATTATGTAATTTTAAAATAATTACCGTACACTGATTTTCACTTCACAATGTATGTGTTATTTTATTTTTAGGCCTATATCATAATAGTGTAACAATTGACCTGTGATTTAAGTGGTTAAGTGACCCGTCTTCATGTTTGCCTAGGGGCCCGAAATTTTTCTGGGCGGGCCTCTGTCTGATCATTCCCTTTCTCATTCTCACTCTTGACAACTGCCAATTGGTACAATGTAACTTTACTTCTCATTTCTGATTTCTGACATACCAAGCCTTATCAATTTATGTTAAGAAATAAGCAAACTATACTACTAAACACAACTTTTTTTATTTCCCATAAGGTTAACATGGGAAATGAACATGCAGGTTTGTTGCCACAGAAATAAAATGGTTGATTTTAGACCATGGTTATAAATGGAAAGTTATCATGGTTTTTGGCTTTAGCCTTGCCATGAGACCTCTGGTAATAGCTTCTTCTTTATAGTGCAGGAAAATAATGACAAAAAATAGTGTGGTAGCGGAATTTTCATCTAATGACTGAAAACTGGTGCAGAGGTCGTACATACAGCTGGAATCTACATCTTAAAATCCCCATAAAATCCAACTTGGGCAACATATCGCCATCTTGTAAAAACCATTTCCGTGTCTCTCTAAACATTTTTTTACTAGCACGAAAACCATATAAGAGATACAAAAAAAAGTGTACATGGCTTTTTTTGTGTAAAATAACATTTCCAATAAAATGAGTTTGAATATGTGCGTGATATATTAACTGTTGGTATTGTCAGATTTCTAAAATGTTATAATTATAATGCCCCTGTCATAAAGGAATACATGTAAAAATTAATGTAAAATACAATCCCAGGGGGGGAATCCCTTTTCTCCTTAAAGAATAATAAATTATATCCATAGAAACCTGATAAAATCAGTTATACGACACATCAATCATCAAAATTGGTTCAGAATAAAAGCATGGGTAAACTCTCAAAAATGATTCCTTATTGAAATATTTGTACAAATTCCTTTAGAAATATCTTTGAGCCTCCCCAAGCCTTTATAGTGAACAAACTTTAATGATTGTGGCAGTGCTTGATTTGTGACGGAACGCGGTGGAACGGCGTTCCGGGACCTCATTGATATTCTACCGTTAGAGACAAATTTGCTTATTAAAAATTTTAAGTTAAATAAAATGTGACTTTTGAAATCGGCCTACTTATTCACATTGACAAACAATATTTAGATTAATGGATGAACTATGGGGTTGTGTACAAACTGGCAAATTACAGTTCTGGTACCTCAATTTCTACAAATCAAGCACTGGATTGTGGTGTCAAATAACTGAAGAGTGACAATTTTTTATCGTGCCCTTTAATGTCCCTGGCCTCTTATTTCGCAGATACTTTTTTTGTAGTATCTTATTATGTGTTTTAATATTTTTTGGGACGGGGGAAACATTTTAAAAACATTTATTTGGTTGTTAATGGGTTCTAGGTTTTTTCCCGTATTTTCAAAGTCACGAATCTCACAACTGTTACTTGTCCCTAGGGTCCATTCTTCAACTGTCACGCTATTTTTAGACGAATTACGCGTGACAAAATAAATAATGCTATATTTCTACATCATCATTAATTATTAAACTTACAAAAAAAGAGCATTTAATAATTTTTTTAATTATTGCGAATTGACTATTAGGACATAATAAGTCTGTCCCTCGATTTTAAGTCCCGACCGCAACGGTAAAGTTTGGATCTTTGGAACACAACAGTGGCGAGCCTGGTGGCGATAGCGTCAGTTGGTTTTAGAGACAGATTGTGAACATGGGTGTCTGTTGTTGTGCAGTAATTTCTAGTTGTTTTCAGGAATAACAAGACTAATAAAGGTAATTTTGCGTTTTAGCGAATTTCCCCTATAGGGAAGAAGCTGTTACCATAGGACTCATGGTAAGACATAAGCCCGAGACCATGATAACTTTTCGTTTTGGGGCCCCCAGAAGCATAAAACACTATTCGTTCCTTTTCATAGATATATATCTATATATATATATATATATATATATATATATATATATATATAGATATATATCTATATATTATATCTATGTGTCTTTAAGCACGATAACTCACGTAAAAATGGCCCAATCTTAGTTAAATTTGGCATGGATGTGTAAAGTAGTTATTATTCGGACGAGTTCGTAATCCAGCCCAATCGGACTACCGGAAAGGGGGTAAACCCCCCAAAAATGGGTTTTTTGAGTTTTTTACATAGAAAAATTAAAATAATCCAATTTTTGTTGCCATCATTGAATTCAGCTCAAAAAAACAAACAATTTAGTATTTTGATTCACTGCTCTATGTCCATTAGTTACCGAGATATTGAAAGTGGTAAACACAGTACGTTGTCCCAATGTTAACCTTATGGGAAATAAGTAAAACTCTATATCTCGCTTATTTCTCAACATATCTTGATAAAACTTGGTAAATGGCTTCTTCTAGTTCAGCCCTACTAAATATTGAATTAAAACTACCCAGTTTTAATATACCCGTAGCAGCAAACCTGCATACTCATTCCCCATGTTATTCTTATGGAGCTTACCAAAACATGTCAAATCTCGCTATGTTGGATTGAAATATGTTGTTTTGCACTTGAAATTCGCTGAGTATGCAGGTCTGCTGCAACGGGGGTATTTGGTAATTTTGATGTGTCCAAGTCTGTACCTACGTAGACATTTGTTACGGACAATGTAATTAATTTACATGGTGTTAATTTTTCTTGATATGATATTTTAATTGCTACGCTAACTTAGAAGTTCACTTTGTCTTCTCAAACACGAGGTGCAGGGCTAACACCAGAACAGAGCCAAATATTGTGATTTCACGACCAAATTTTTCTCAAGACCACAACCATTTTCTTCACGACTACAATACCCTTATCGATTGCATTGGGGTGCGGTCGTGAAAATCATTAAAAATTTCATTGTAAATTGCGCTATTCAGTTGAAGTGAAACACAATTTTATCTTATAATAGTACAATTAATTGAAGGATTATGAAAAAGTAAAATCACAGTTTTTGAGATATGTAAATATTGAAGGTAATGCTTATATTTTATTATAAAGTTTTGTGGAATAGAGTACAGGTAACTCCCAAATAACCAGGGTATTGATCCATTAAAAGTGCCACGGTTAGTTTAAAATGATAATTTAAAACAAAAGGCATTAAATAAATTGAGTAAAACGACCAGCGATTCTCGCTTTTTCCAGACCGTACCCCTTGTCCCTGACCACATCTTTCATTGTTTGGGATATAAAAACTGTATTCACATACAAAAACACCCCATGAGGACATAAAGGTTTTTCATGTATCAGGACAGGAATGATTGCTTGGAGTTAGACAAACTTTAAGAGATTTATTAGCTTTTTTTCTATTTATTTTAGTTTTTCAATTTTTTTTCAGAAATACCAAATTTACTAAAAGCTTAGTGAGCTGTTTATTGCAATATTGCCCTAAAAGTAAATGTATGTACAGCAAAACATATTTATTAAATCACATTTAATATTTTTAGTCTTCATTTTTATGTTGGTTGCGGTCAGTAACAAAAATTTATGCTCTTACATGAAAGTTACTGTTTTATTAAATATATATACAGGGTGTCCCGAAATTATGGTAAAATATTTTAGTATATGATAGTACAGGTAAAAATAAGAAAAAAAGTTCATGTAAACATAGGTCCAAAAGTGCTTAATTTTCCGTCCGTGTGTCTGTTTGTGATTTTTACATATTTAATCATATCTCACGAACCTCTTAACGTATAAACTTCAAACTTGGTACATGAATGACCACTATTAAGACCTATTTTTGTAAGAAGTATCAAATTTCTACTTTGTACCATTTCGAAATGGCGACTGTTTTTTGTTTTCAAAGCTAAATATCTTAAAAACCGTAAATTCTAGAAAAATTATACAAGAGACAAAAAAGTTGTGAAATTTAATCCAATTAACGCTAATATTAAGATTATGATGATCAGACTACTAATAATGGAGAAATTTTAATTTTTTCAAATAAAAACATGGAAATTTCTGACAGTTTGTTCTAAAGGACCATGCTTTTATTCAGAAAAGTTAAAATTTCTCCGTTATTAGTAGTCCGAACATCATAAACTTAATACCAGCGTTAATTGGATTAAATTTCACAACTTTTTTGTCTCTTGTATAATTTTTCTAAAATTTACGATTTTTAAGATATTTAGCTTTGAAAACAAAAAACAGTCGCCATTTTGAAATGGTACAAAGTAGAAATTTGATACTTCCTACAAAAATAGATCTTAATAGTGGTCATCCATGTACCAAGTTTGAAGTTTATACGTTTAGAGGTTCGTGAGATATGATTAAATATGTAAAAATCACAAACAGACACACAGACGGAAAACTAAGCACTTTTGGATCTATGTTTATAGAACTTTTTTTCTTATTTTTCCTGTACTATCATATACTAAAATATTTTACCATAATTTCGGGACACCCTGTATACAACAGATTTAGCATTACCATGGATAATCTATGAATCTTTAAATGTCAATCAAATAAAAAAAATCAAAAAGTTTTGAAAAAATAAAAAATGTAATTTTTTTTATAAAGGGCACGATAAAAGATTTCACTCTGAAATGTTTATCAGGATTCTATGGATATAATATATTATTCATTAAGGTCAAAGGAATTCGCCCCTTTGGAGAGATGTATTTTACTTTTACATCCAATTTTACATGTACCTAGTCTATTTATCATGGCACGGGGTATTGGAATTAAAACATATTAGAAAATTAATGATATCAAGAGTTATTATTAATACTTGATGATAACTGTTGATTAGTTAGTTATTATTACAACTTTTTGAACACAAGCCACATCAGTATTGAGGCCTAAAATTATTTCAGGCATTGCCACAAAATCTCCAATCAATTCAGAAAATTTCTAAATTTAAAATCCAAGTCAAATCTTTTTTAATTCAGAACGGGTTCTATGATATGGACTCCTTTCTATATTTTAGCAAAATTCTTTAGGTCTAAATTTGGTTGCTAGTTTTTAATTTTAGCGAATTTCCTTAAAGGAATAAGCTATTACGGTAGTACTCATGGTAAGACCTAAGTCCGAGACCATGTTAACTTTTCATTTTGGGGTCCCCAAAAGCAAAAAACACCATTCGTTTGAATATATATATATATATATATATATATATATATATATATATATGTGTGTGTGTCTGTTAGCACGATAGCGGCCGTAAAAATGGTTCGATCTTTATGAAATTTGGTACGGACATGTAAAGTGGTAATCAATTGGACGAGTTCGTGAACCAGCCTGATCGGACCACCGGAGGGGGGGGGGTAAAGGGGAATAAACCCCCCCAAAAATGGGTTTTTTGAGTTTTTTACATAGAAATATAAATTTTATCGAATTTTTGTGGGCACCATTGAATTCAGCTCAAAAAAACAAACAATTTAATATTTTTAATCACTGCTCTGTGTCCATTGGTTACCGAGATATTGAAAGTGGTAAACACAGTACGTTGTCCCAATGTTAACCTTATGGGAAATAAGTAAAATTCTATATCTCGGTTATTTCTCAACATATCTTGTTAAAACTTGGTAAATAGCTTCTTCTAGTTCAGAACTACTAAATATTGAGTTAAAACCACCCAGTTTAAATATACACATAGCAGCAACCCTGCATACTCATTCCCCATGTTATTCTTATGGAGCTTACCAAAACATGTCAAATCTTGCTATGTTTGATTGAAATATGTTTTTTTGCATTTGAAATTCGCTGAGTATGCAGGTCTGCTGCAACGGGGGTATTTAGTTATCCTTTTTGCTCCTAATCTAATCTTAACCTTGGCCTGTCCAACTCCTCCCACAGGACTACGGACGGAATACTCAAGTATTCAAGTAAGTATTATTGTACATATTCATACTAATTTTACTAAAAATTTTATTTTATACAAAAACGCCATTTACACTTTTCATTAGCTCTTATTGTTTACGTGCTGATTAAAAAAATGTCTAGAGAAACACTGACCGGAAATGGTTTTTCAAGATGGCGGCATATTGCCCAAGTTGGATTTTTTATTTTTTGGAATTTTCCTATGATGATCCCAGGTCAAGTGTATGTACGACCTCTCCACCAATTTTCAGCCTGTTAACCCTTTGACGTAGCAATTTTTTTTTACATTTCTCAATTTTTAATTGTAATATTTTTATTTTGTCTATATTTGGTCTAATATTTTGGTTATGACCTTTGTGATTGTCAATATGTATTGACAATATGCTAAATTAATTAATAAAAATAAAAAAACCGTGTCCTCCTCCTCCTCCTCCTCCTCCTCCTCCTCCCCCTCCCCCCCTCCTCCTCCTCCTCCTCCTCCTCCCCCCCCCTCCTCCTCCCCCTCCTCCTCCTCCCCCTCCCCATCCTCCTCCCCTTCCCCCTCCTCCTTCTCCCCCTCCCCCTCCTGCCGTCGGCAACAGCACAAGACAGTCCCATCGCAGCGCCACGAGACAGTCTCGTATGTCTACGCCAATGGGTCAAATAAAAAAACCCCATTCTAACACTATTTTCCTCCACTAGAAAAATTCGCTAAAGTCTTAGACTAGGGAAGATAATACTTTCTAATACCCCCGTTGCAGCAGACCTGCATACTCAGCGAATTTAAAATGCAAAACAACATATTTCAATCAAACATAGCGAGATTTGACATGTTTTGGTAAGCTCCATAATAATAACATGGGGAATGAGTATGCAGGTTTGCTGCTACAGGTATATTAAAACTGGGTGGTTTAAATTCAATATTTAGTAGATCTGAACTAGAAGAAGTTATTTACCAAGTTTTAACAAGATATGTTGAGAAATAACCGAGATATAGAATTTTACTTATTTCCCATAAGGTTAACATTGGGACAACATACTGTGTTTACCACTTTCAATATCTCGGTATCCAGTGGACATAGAGCAGTTATTCAATATACTAAATTGTTTGTTTTTTTTGAGCTGAATTCAATGGTGCCCACAAAAATTCGATAAATTTTATTTTTCTACGTAAAAAACTCAAAAAACCCATTTTTGGGGGTTTATTCCCCTTTACCCCCCTTCCGGTGGTCCGATCAGGCTGGTTCACGAACTCGTCCAATTGATTACCACTTTACATGTCCGTACCAAATTTCATAAAGATCGGACCATTTTTGCGGCCGCTATCGTGCTACAGACACACACATATATATATATATATAAATTCGAACGAATGGTGTTTTTTGCTTCTAAGGACCCCAAAATGAAACGTTAACATGGTCTCGGACTTAGGTCTTACCATGAGTACTACCGTAATAGCTTATTTCTTTAAGGAAATTCGCTAAAATTAAGGCTACAAAATATAATTTATACTAGCTGATCAACATGGTTTCACCCGTGGAAAAACAGAAAAACTTCCTTGGATTCATGAATGTTAGGTTGCCATGACAGCTTCACAAGCTCTCCCAAAGGGTCAAAATCAAAATTTGATTATTTTATTTATTTATTTATTCATTATTTTATTTAATAAAATTTGCTTTTTAGAAGCTTGCTGTTTGATTAAAAAAAGACTTACGCTAGTTTTAATTAATCTTAAACCCTCTTATATGTACATACAATACAGAAAATAAAAATACCCCCGTTGCAGCAGACCTGCATACTCAGCGAATTTCAAATGCAAAACAATATATTTTAATGTAACATAGCGAGATTTGACATGTTTTAGTAAGCTTCATAAGATTAACATGGGGAATGAGTATGCAGGTTTGCTGCTACAGGTATGTTTAAAGTGGTTGGTTTTAATTCAATATTTTGTAAATCTGAACTAGAAGAAGCCATTTACCAAGTTTTATCAAGATATGTTGAGAAATAAACGAGACATATAGAATTTTACTTATTTCCCATAAGGTTAACATTGGGACAACGTACTGTGTTTACCACTTTCAATATCTCGGTAACCAATGGACATAGAGCTGTGATTCAAAATACTAAATTGTTTGTTTTTTTGAGCTGAATTCAATGGTGCCAACAATAATTTGATAAATTTAATTTTTCTATGTAAAAAGCTCAAAAAACCCATTTTTGAGGGGGTTTATCCCTCTTTACCCCCTCTTCCGGTGGTCCGATCAGGCTGGTTCACGAACTCGTCCAATCGATTATCAATTTACATGTCTGTACCAAATTTCATCAAGATCGGACCATTTTTACGGCCGCTATCGTGCTAACAGACATATATATATATATATATATATATATATATATATATATATATCTAAAAATTCGAACGAATGGTGTTTTTTGCTTCTGGGGGTTGCAAAACAAAAAGTTATCATGGTCTGGGGCTTAGGCCTTACCATGAGACCTACGGTAATAGCTTCTTCCCTATAGGGGAAATTCGCTAATAAGTTTCAGCCATACCAGTTCTCTAGTTTTTCGCGTGAAAGCGGTCTAATGTGTGATGTTAAGCGTTACCAACAGAGTGACAGAAATTGAGGTAAGGGTAAGGCTTGATTCGGATTCTCTGTCCCTTATAACGCAAAAATAACCAATAATTTCATATTTCCAAGCAAAGCACAGACAAAACTCTATTTTTATTTATAGAGGTTATAGCCCAGAAATTTGAAAGTTTCCCTTTTTGAACGGCTCCCACTACACTGGTTTTTTCTTCATGTTTAATTGCTTGAAAATTATGCCATTTATCCATTAATTGCTCGAAAATTATGTCCATTTATCCATGGTGCCGGTTACAGTATTAATTTACCACTGCATTAGTGATTTGCAGACGTTGGCTATACTGAGTAAAATTCAATTCAAATACCAGTAAATTAATAATTTAGTAATAGTAATATTGACATTGTATTTCGTAATACTAAAATTCCGTTCCGAGACCTTAGCGATATAACTGAGTAGGTTGTAACTAGTAATTAGTATATTTTAGCTAGTAAATCGTAAAACCTGTTTACAAACAACGAAACACCCTCCAAATTTTGAATTTTTCTTCATTCTTGTTTCTTGTTCTTTGTCATTCGTTGTAGTTATATTAAGTGTTAGGCTAGGTTGTGTTTGTCAGTGGTTAAGTTTGACAATTAAAATAATTTATCCATGGTGCCGGTTACAGTATAAATTCACCACTGGATTACTGATTTGCAGAAGTTGGCTAAGTAATAAAAGTTTTAATTTTTCAATTTGACAATAATATGAATATACTCTTCTAGCGTTGCTATCATTCAATTTTAACTTCCGCTGGTAAGCAAATATTAAATAAATTTACCAGTAAAACGTTAGTTTGTTCATGCTAAGCCTACAAAAAATGCCTGGTTGGTTATAAAATGCTTTTGAAAACCTAACCTAAAAGGGAGAACCACATTACGACATTATTGTAAAGGGGATTTTAATATAGGCAAAGAAATAACTAGATGACCTAAAGGTCATATGCCACTAACTTAGTACAAGTTATTTAGTGAAATACTGTACTGTGTAATTCATATTGTGTTTACAGCGATAAATAGAAAATAAATACATAGGCCTAGATGTTTACATAAAAGCACGTAGTAAAAATTAATTTATTCATTTATAGTAGGCCTAGGCATACAGTATTTATGCAAACATCTATGTATTTATTTTCTCTCAATCGCTTTAACTTAAACACAATATGAATCACACAGTACAGTATTTCGCGAAACAACTCTTTCACTAGTGGCATACAGGCTTAACAGCCTTTAGTGAAAACAAATTTTTGAATCTGATCAGCTTTGACAGATATACTTAACTGCACTTTTTTTTGTCCCACACCTAACCTCTCAAGGTTTGATGATATGTTGTTGCTAATACATCAGGGGATTTGATGGTTTTTTGGGGTACCTATTGGGTGGGAAATACACGTTATTAAATGTTTTAAAATGTACTAGTTTGCTCGCACATGAAGTACCGTAATACAAACCAATATATGATGACTGGGAATCCATCATCGATAATTGAAAGTAATCGAAATGGGTCATTCCATGTAATCAACCAATGGTTTGGACCTTGATGTCTCAGATTTTTATAATTTTTTGTAGACTCGTAGGACCTACCAAAAGAATCAAAAATACAAAATTTTGGATTTTTAGACCTATTAGTTATTTAGCTACTTATATAAGGTCAACAATATGTAAAAATCCAAATTGTATCTTTAAATGTTAGGATACAGTAGACCCCCTCTTAACCGACCTCGTTTTAACCGACGATCGGATTATCCGCCCTTGCCAATCAAAAATATTAAAGATCGTTTTAACCGACCCTGTTTTTAGAACAGTTCGGTTTAACGGCCCTTTTCTAGGAATTGCGGAAATTGCGTTTCCATACTCAACGATGAGAACGTTACGCTCGACTCCACAGTTACAGGTTAAAATATTTTTAATAAAGCTTTCATTAACTTATGAAAACGTACAGTAGATGCATTGACAATCAATACCACATTACAAAAGATTTGTTTAACAAATATGAACACGTTATAAAAAGATGTTGAAATAAGAACTTTTTTTTAACTCGTCTACGATTTAGTTTATAGAAAGGTTTTGTTTTGACCGTGTTATGGGATTGTAGTGACATTTCTACAGTAATTATTTTGGAAAATAGGTTGATAATTATAGTTTATTTTCTAAATAATTAATGAATGGCTTTAGAATGTTGTTAATAGAACCCTAAATCATTAGAGCTTTCATTTTTGGGTGTTTAGAGGATTACCCGTTTTAAGCGACCTTTTAAGTTATCCAACCTAGGTCCGGTCCCGTGTGGGTCGGTTAAGAGGGGGTCTACTGTAACTTGAGACCTAATTGACATAGAACATTCAAATTTGTGCCATTGTATTCAGTTTTAAAATACCTTTAATTTGAAATATAACATGGGAGTATTTCATTAATTTATATTTTTTCCAAAACCAGGAAAAAACATTTTTTGAAAAAATCAAAAAGGCTCCCTTTGATTTTTTTCTAAAGAAAGTATATTATTTGCTTACTATTATACTAGGTCCATGCCAAGTTTCATCCTGGGACGAGAATGCGATCATATTTAAAAAAAAATCATTTAATATTACCAACAGTGAAGCTGATAATAATGAAACAAAGACAAATGGCAAGCCTATGATAAACATTTAACTTAAATCCATAGTACATAGTGCAAATAAGATGTCAGAAGTCTCAAATGGGTCCTCTTAAAAAAATATTAGTTGTACAGTAAGTTGCTAGTTATTTAAAGTTAGGTACCTTGAATTATTTTTATTTGTGAGACAAACATTCTCTTCATTTTCCTCTCCTAAATATGTTTCTTAAAGAAACTGATTACAACATATTTGTTTATATTCATTCAAAAATTTATATACAGATTAATTTCATTGAGTTTTTATTTATTAACGTATAGCACACTTAGTTAAGTAATGTCCACACTAAATTTATACATGACATACCAGTCACTGTCCTAGGAAAACTAATCATTGAAATTTTATATGCCTTTGCAGAGCAAGAGATGAGAGGCTTTTGATTCCAACTGACAAGGTATATACTCTTCCAGTTGTAGTAATTGGTTCAATCTTTTGTAAAAACATATTACCTGGAACCAGGGGTTATTTTCAGCCGGAGCTCAGCGGTTTCTCAACTCACTGGTACGGCTCCGGACCCTTTTTCTGGCCATTTAATTTATTAATAGGGGGGGCCCACTGTTTAAAAAGCGATTTTATAAAAGTGTACAACTCTTTCTAATTTGGGAATCCTCCAAGTAAATTTAACAACTCTGTTTTCCTTTACATAGTTTCAAGCAAGGTAATAGATGGTAGTTTTTTAACCTCTATTCTGGATACTGATCACTTGATAAACTCGAGATAGGCTTTAGCAAGTGATGGTGGGAGTTTACTATCTTCAATCAAGGGCAAATCCGATCCAGGCCAATACAAGCATGTATTGGGTGCGTTCGTCATTTCTACGTCGATCTAAAAAGGCCTCTTGCGGCAAATAGTTTGTCAAATGTTTGGACAAATCAGGTGCGCACTTGTTCGACAATAGTAAATTCCCACCATGAGTCGTGAGTGGCGCTAAACACACTTAGCGCTAGAGATCACAACCTTCACGACCACTATGGCACAAGTACACTCTAGCCGCAGCAGGGCAAACCTAATTGAACACGGCCTAATTGTTAAATTGTGGTCATCAACGTTAAAAAGGCTTCAAATTGAATCACAACTAAAAAAAAATCTGGGGGAGGGCCCCTGGACTCCCCTTCTGCTAGGGGGTTTTCCATACCCTCCCGGCGGCCACTCGTCTTGCCATAGCTCCGGTACTTTTTTCTTTACAAATTAAGCCCTGCCTAGAACTATCAAAATATCACTTGGTTTGGGATAAAAAGATGATCTGGCAGAGGGGAAGATAAGAAAAAAAATGATAAGAAGGGAGGGGTTTGGTTTTGTTTTCTTTTTTTTATGATTTTTTTCCTTTATGAAGTTAAATAAAATTCACCTATAAGTTTTCATATGTTTTTTTTTAAAATAACTTTATGTTCACTATATTCATTTTATGCAATTAAATATACCTATTTCTAGTTGGCCTACAATAAAGATTAAAATCTCCAGAAAAAAAACCTCAAAAAAATAAACCTATACCTACATAATTTTTAACGTTTTACAAAACAACATTTACATTCAGTGTTTGATTAGATCCACTTATTTCAAGTTATACATTTTTATACATTCCACAATCATTAATACAACAAACTCTAGTTTAATTACAATCAGTATTTTACTTAATAAACTGTTACAATTTACTTTGGCCTACTTTTGTGCTGCGTGCTGCAATATATATGATGCAGAACGAGGAAAACTGTGTGTACTATTAAGTAATATTTTTGTTTAAATATGATCACATTCTTGTCCCAGGATGAAACTTGGCATGGACCTAGTATAATAGTATGCAAACAATATACTTTCTTTAAAAAAAAATCAAAGGGAGCCTTTTTGATTTAAAAAAAACCTTTTTTCCTGATTTTGGAAAAAATAGACCTATAAATTAATCAAAAATACTCACATGTTATATATCAAATTAAAGGATCATCTTTTAAAATTGAATACAATGGCACAAATTTGAATGTTCTATGTCAATTAGGTCTCAAGTTATTAACATTTAAAGATACAAAAACGAAGTAAAAATTTGGATTTTTACACATCTTTGACCTTATATAACTAAAAAAACTAAATCATAATTAAATATACACTACCCCATGTATAGGATGTACACATGCAATCCCTGTATACATGCAGAAAAGTGTATATACCGGGTGTCTCACCTAAACTGAACCAATAGCTAACTTTTTTTATTGTAAATCTGACAAAGAACTTCTTATGGGGGACTTCCCTTTATTTTTAAAGTTACTTTTTGGAGTGACTTCGAAATTTTAAAATATGGCCGCCATTTTCCAATATGGCGGAAAACTTTGAATTTTCTTATGGAACACCCTGTATTTTATGGCGGTTTTGAATTTAACGCTTAATTTTAGGAACTTTTTATTCTTTCTCATTTTTTTCTAAATCCATTGGTTTAAGTGATATGAGCAGTTAAAGTTTGATTTTTTTCCATTTAAAATGCATTGGGAAATTGTTGGTAGTCTATATATCGAAAAAGGTTGGGTTTAATAATACATGCCTAAGAGTAAAAGTGTCTTAAATTGTGAGTTTAGTTGAGATTTAATCATAAAATAATTTTCAGTTGAGATTCACTCATAGAAATGTATTATTTCGAATATGCTTTTACTGCATAATGAATACATGGGATGGCACAGCTAAATGGACACAATGCTTTTTAAATGGAAAAAAATCAAACTTTAACTGCTCATATCTCTTGAACCAATGGGTTTAGAAAAAATGAAAAAGAATAAAAAGTTCCTAAAATTAAGCGTTAAATTAAAAAACGCCATAAAATACAGGGTGTTCCATAAGAAAAATCAAAGTTATCCGCCATATTGGAAAATGGCGGCCATATTTTAAAATTTCGAAGTCACTTCAAAAAGTAACTTTAAAAATAAAGGGAAGTCCCCCATAAGAAGTTCTTTGTCAGATTTATAATAAAAAAGTTAGCTATTGGTTCAGTTTAGGTGAGGCACCCGGTTTATACACTTTTCTGCATGTATACAGGGATTGCATGTTTTTGATTGCATGTGTATATCCTATACATAGGGTAGTGTATATTTAATTATGATTTATGTTTATTAGGAAATAGTTTATAATTTTGTTTTATTACGCATACTTATCCTACTTCATGTTAAATCTAGATGGTAGTAAAGTGACATGCAATCTCACTTAAATAGCAAACCGCTGTTAAGTATTTTTTACCATAACTGCTGATCCCATTGTCATCCCACTCTGAAATTTTCAACATATGTTGTCCACATTGCAATGAAAAATATATGTAATTTTCAAATTTTTCAAAAATCACTATCTCAAAAAAATTTTGAAATCATTTTTGAAATTTTTGAAAAAAGATTTTTAAAATCAAAATTGGTCAAGTGTGGTATTATATGAAAGCATAATGGTGATATGGCTATCAAGGAATTGCTGTATCAAATTTGTAGACTCACCGTCATAAGCAATCCAATTGTTTTTATTTGTGGACAGCTGTTTCGCCCCCTTGTCCTAGGGGCATCATCAGCACCGTTGAGGTTAAATCATTAAAATCCTATAACTAGTCTATATAACATTGTGGTAAAAAACACAAACACTGTCATTGTCACAAACTGTATAAACACATTTAAAAACATTCAAAATGACTTGACTTGAGCCACACCTAACCTCAAATTTTTGTGACATGTGACCACTGTCTACTGAACCAGCTGACTCATGTTTGACATATGGGGCCACAGCAATCTGTATTATTTGTCACTACTGTCTTCTTCACTAAACTGTCATATATGGCATTAGCAGTAAAATTTGTCTGTATATTTAATAGCTTTTGAGGTTCGCTTTTTCTGGCGCGGTATATTTCAAGTTCCTCAAGTCTGTCAAGTCTTTGAGATTTTTTACATATGTGAAGGACTTTTAGTCCTTCCTCAAAGGTCTGGTGGTCATGTCCTGAGTCACGTATGTGAGCAGCGAAGTTGGATTTTGTTGGAGTGGGCTGTGAGCTTCCTATGGCCTTTATATGCTCTTTATATCTTACCGCGAAACTTCTTCCGGTTTGGCCTATGTAGTAGGAATCACAGCCGCCACACTTCAAACTGTAAACGCCCTGTTTTTTATTAACTCCTGAGGGCATGCTAACTGGTGGTTTAAGGACTTTTGAAAGGCTGTTGTTTGTCCTAAAAGCAACAGATACAGGAGCATTCTTATAGAGGCCTTTTGATAGCTTTTCTACAGTCTTGCTATACTCAACTGTGACATACTTCTTGTTTTCAGGCGGTTTTGGTGTGGTTCCTATCTGAGGAAAAATGCCCCTATCTGAGGAAAATAAGAAAGAAGAATTAATAACTATCAAGTACATTGCCCAACAAAATGGATATAAACCCTCAGTTGTTGACCAAATGTACATGAAAATGCAGACCAGAACCACACCAAAACCGCCTGAAAACAAGAAGTATGTCACAGTTGAGTATAGCAAGACTGTAGAAAAGCTATCAAAAGGCCTCTATAAGAATGCTCCTGTATCTGTTGCTTTTAGGACAAACAACAGCCTTTCAAAAGTCCTTAAACCACCAGTTAGCATGCCCTCAGGAGTTAATAAAAAACAGGGCGTTTACAGTTTGAAGTGTGGCGGCTGTGATTCCTACTACATAGGCCAAACCGGAAGAAGTTTCGCGGTAAGATATAAAGAGCATATAAAGGCCATAGGAAGCTCACAGCCCACTCCAACAAAATCCAACTTCGCTGCTCACATACGTGACTCAGGACATGACCACCAGACCTTTGAGGAAGGACTAAAAGTCCTTCACATATGTAAAAAATCTCAAAGACTTGACAGACTTGAGGAACTTGAAATATACCGCGCCAGAAAAAGCGAACCTCAAAAGCTATTAAATATACAGACAAATTTTACTGCTAATGCCATATATGACAGTTTAGTGAAGAAGACAGTAGTGACAAATAATACAGATGGCTGTGGCCCCATATGTCAAACATGAGTCAGCTGGTTCAGTAGACAGTGGTCACATGTCACAAAAATTTGAGGTTAGGTGTGGCTCAAGTCAAGTCATTTTGAATGTTTTTAAATGTGTTTATACAGTTTGTGACAATGACAGTGTTTGTGTTTTTTACCACAATGTTATATAGACTAGTTATAGGATTTTAATGATTTAACCTCAACGGTGCTGATGGTGCCCCTAGGACAAGGGGGCGAAACAGCTGTCCACAAATAAAAACAATTGGATTGCTTATGACGGTGAGTCTACAAATTTTATATGAAAGCCCTTGAAATCCTCTTTAAAATGAGCCTTTGATCAGCTTGATAGGCCTAAATAGAACTTGAGTTATAGCACATCATAGGTTTGAGCGCATGTCAAAAACAGTGAAAATTTCCGATTTAAAAAAATCATAGCAAAAAAAGTATAAGAGGTAGAATAAAAAAAATTATTTTTGAATTTAGCACCCAAAAAAATACAAACAAGTAAAGTTTTATTGAAATCTGAGATAGGCTACCAAAGTTGAAAATGTTTTTTATTTGGTTGATTTGATGTGGAATGACCCTAAACAGGAGGGTAAACGTGTCTTACAGCATTTAGGAAACAGAAGAATAAGCTTAGGTCAATGTCTGATATTTCTGCCTACCACCTCCTGTTGAGGCATTGTGCTACTGGTTGGCCATTTTTGACTTCTTTACCATAAAACCATAAAATGATTATACCCGAGTTCCGCTAAACCAAAATTGGCCCCCCACAAATCTGTCGCAAGGGTTATACCAGGTATTGAATGTTTAGCAATTAAATAGATCAACGTTTCTGTAGCCCTATATCTCTTATTTTCCAGTCAAATTTCGAGACGGAACTTCCCAACCCGTCTTTCACGCCCTTTCAGAACGACATTCATTTTGACCTTTCCAACAATCCATGTCCCCTCCAAAAATCTTCCCTTTCATATTTTCTGTAGCCTATCTTATACCCATTGACCACAACCATAACACCTTCATGGTAATTAACCTTATATCGATCACCGGGACCTCAGACAATTTTTTTTCTTCTTATAACATATGTACGATTTTGAAAATTACATTTGTTCTTGTCGGAAATGTTCTGGGAAAACAGGAAAAACTGACCCGTGACGATTTTAATTTTTTTTGTATGACGTGTAGAATTTTACGCTGATGCTGAAAATGACGATCGTTTTTGTCAGAAGGGTCTGATTTGTCTGAGGTTCGGTGATCAATATAACTACCACCTTCGCCCCCAAGTAAAGTATCCCTTTCAAACGGATCATCTTCTCAGACAAAGCAGATTTTTCTACAGTAATATAGATCCAGTGGGCTTAAATTAATAGCGAAAAGAAAGAATATAAAATGTCATATTTTGATTTGGATTTTTGCGTACATTTGCCATCACTGATTAGTGAAATACAAGTTTCACGACGTTTCGGAATCTGGAATCTGATCCCGTCTTCAGGTCGAAGAAAACCTAGAACATAACAAGATTAGTAACACATAGCCAGGATAACCTGGACAAAAACACAGCTAAAACAGAGAACTGTATACTGATTTTGGGGGTTCTCTTTTCTGTACGATGAAAATTTATTCTCTCAATTAGGAGAGATTTTGAAACTGCAGACATCATTTTGCTGGCTTTAAAACTACTAAAAGGAGGTTTAATTCTGAAACTCTGCGGTATTAGATTTTCAAGTTTGCACTTAGTGAGAAAAGTTAAATGGTTGGTGTGCCGAGCCAACTTTCACTTAATTGATCAGTATTGAAATTAAGAAATCTGAATTGGCATCTTTAATTGGTTCTGCGTTTCAGAACATTTTTCAAAGCATCCAAAATACGTTTGACAAAGAATCAGTTGATATTAAATCCAGACAACAATCAAAGCTAGAAAAATTAAGACCTGTCAAAATTAGAAATAACTCTCAAAATGATGAACAGATTAATGATGCATATAATCAGGTTGTGAATCTTTCCTCACGAAATTTAAATTCAAATGAAATTTCCGTTTTGTCTAAAGGGCTGAACTTCTCTGTTGTGTCTAAATTATTGAGGGCGCTTGACTTTGTTACGGGGTTTGAGTCTGCTGTGTCTCAGCTCCTTGAGACTCAGGGGGATCAGTTTCGTTGCGAGGCCAGCCTCTTACTGAATAAAATTCCTGTCCCAAAGCACAACCTAAAGAAAGAGGAAATTAAGGCAGTATCTATCCTTGGGAAAGATGATACTATCAAAATATTGCCCGCGGATAAAGGAAACACTGTGGTTGTCTTGGACACAGTAACATATAAAGAAAAAATATTGGAAACTCTCCAGGCTGGTAAATATGCATATTTTGCTAATATCTCAATATTTCTTGACAAAACGGTTTGTGGCTTCATATAAATGAGATTTTAATGTATTAGTCTAAAAACCCCGATATTTCATTTCCGTGGCAGTAAACCAGCTTAGTCTTACATATTCCTCAATGTTATCCTTTTAGGAAATTCAAAAAATTCTATAGTATCCTCCTTTTTTATTAATACAGCCTATCTTGATAAAACTTGGTATGTGGCCTCTTCTAGTTCAGCTGTACTAAATATTGAATTAAAACCACCCAGTTTTAACACACCTGTTGCAGCAAACCTGCATACTCATTCCCCATGTTATTCTTATGGAGCCAACAAAAACATGTTATATCTCGCTATGATGGATTGAAATATGTGTTTGTTTGTAGGTAGTGAGGGACATAATGAAGCTTGGGTGTTAACACGTTCACGGCGGCACGATTTTCTGTGTTCCTTGCCGCCATCCTGATGTACGGACTTATAGTTACTGTAACTGCGCGAGGACGTGAACAGCGACCCCTGGGGACAGGGGTACAAGCTGGTCATGAGGAAACTCGCGCAGGGACCCGGGTACGTGCCGATGGAGGCTGAGAAGATGCGGACCATCGTGGACGGACTGTTCCCGGATCACCGGGTCAGAGACGACACCCCTTTGCGGGTGATCGCCGAAGAGGTTCCTTTGTTCACGCGCCAAGAGTTGGGGAGAGCAGTCAGCTCCATGAAGAACAAGAAGGCCCCGGGCCCGGACAACGTACCGTCGGAGGTGCTGAAACTGGTGGCGAAATGCCGCCCTCAGCTCCTGCTGGACATGTACAACGTCTGCTTGAAAGCGGGAGTGTTCGCATCCCGCTGGAAACTGGCCAAGCTCGTCCTTCTGAGCAAAAAACGGGGCCCACCGGACGCTCCATCGTCGTACCGCCCTTTGTGCATGCTGGACACGGCGAGAAAACTGATGGAGAGGCTGTTGAAACCGAGAATCGGAGAGGCTGTGCGAGCGGCAGGGGACCTCTCGGCCCGACAACACGGGTTCAGAGAGGGCCACTCGACACTCAGCGCCATCTCGGAGGTCGTAGCTTCGGTGACACGAGCGGATCAGGCGTGCCACGCGGCTCGTCCGATCGTGCTGCTGGTCACGCTTGATGTCAAGAACGCGTTCAACTCGGCACGGTGGTGCGACATTCTGGTCGCACTGGAAAGAACATTCAGGTTACCTGGGTACCTCCTCGCCATGGTGAGAGATTACCTAAGGGACCGGCAGCTGATGTACGAGACGGACCGGGGTTTCGCAACCAGGGCCGTCACCTCTGGGGCAGCCCAGGGATCGGTGTTGGGGCCGGATCTCTGGAATGTCTCGTTTGACAGCTTGCTCCGCACTGAGATGCCACACGGAACATTCCTCGTGGGATACGCCGACGACGTGGCGGCGGTCATCACCGAACGAAACGCAGAGTTGGCCCAATTGAGGCTGAATCAGGTCATGCGCCTGGTGGAAGGCTGGATGCGCGATCACGGCCTTCAGCTGGCTCTTTCCAAAACGGAGATAGTCATGCTGACGAGGAGGCGGATACCCACGATCATTCCGATGCGGGTGGGTACCGAAGTGATCGAGACGCAGAGGACGGCCAGGTACCTGGGGGTGGTGCTGGACAACAAGCTCACCGACTGGGACCACATCAGAAGCGTGTGCGACAAGGCGGCCGAAGTGACGTCCTGCCTCGGAAGACTGATGGCCAACATCGGAGGACCAAGTCAGGGGAAACGGAGGCTGTTGCTGTCGACGGCACAGGCCATCATGCTCTACGCAGCTGAGATCTGGGCAGATGCGACGAAGGTGAAGAAATACCGGACTCGCATGCTGGCGGTGCAGAGACGCGGCGCGCTCAGGGTCGCGTCCTCGTACCGCACGGTCTCGCAGGCGGCGGTGCTGGTCATTGCGGGAGTCATCCCAATCGACCTGCTGGCACAAGAGAAGAAGACCATCTGGGGGCGTGCTCCCGAGATGGATCGGGAAGAGGCTGCCGAGCTGGCCCGTGGCCAAACAATGGCCGCCTGGCAGCGTCGATGGGACGAAGACACGACCGGAAGGTGGACATGGCGACTCATCAGGAACCTGGAGCCGTGGGTTTGCCGCGACCACAGGGAGGTGAATTTTTACCTCACCCAGTTCCTGACAGGTCATGGCTACTTCCGTCTGTACCTCCACCGAATGGGCAAGGTTGACTCGCCCAGGTGCAAGTACTGCGGACACGACGGAGACGACGTGCATCACACTTTCTTCGTGTGCCGTC
The DNA here is from genome assembly GCA_035578135.1 of Flexamia atlantica. NCBI lineage: Eukaryota > Metazoa > Arthropoda > Insecta > Hemiptera > Cicadellidae > Flexamia > Flexamia atlantica. The sequence continues at coordinate 7,192,061 of JAQJVK010000006.1, read as the reverse complement.
GCTTTGACGAAGAACGGACTGCCCTCGCCGACTCGGTCGGCGGTCATCTGACCCCAGACAACATCGTGGGGAAGATGCTGCAGGGCAGTGTCAGCTGGAACGCAGTGGCTGACTTTGTCATGTCCGTCCTGCGCCAGAAGAGGACAGACGGGTGTCTCGAGTGACCCCAGAACCGAGGACAGCAGAAGATCGGTTGAACACCAACTGAGGAGTCCCGAAAGGGACAGCAGCGCGGAGTCCTGGAAGGGACCAGAGGCCACGCATTGCGATGTCGCAATGAGCAGACGCTCGGGTCGATCGCAATGATGTGGTGACAGCACGCGAGGGGGTTTTTTTGGCAGGTATGCCCAAGGAGACGTACAGACAACTGTACACTCCTAGCCGCCTCGAGCCTCGAGGCGGGGCCTCTGACACTGATGCTGTCTGTCAGAGGTTGGAGACCCCTGCTCGTCGCTTTGCTCTCTTGGGCGAGCGGCGTAGAGGGCCCGCCTTTCGGTGCGGGTAAGGGCTATTTTTAACCTCCCTTCCAGCGTGGATAAAAAAAAAAAAAAACTGCCACACCTATTGTGGCAGCAGCACTGACCAGTGCACAAAATACAATATACTATTGAGCAGTGCTGTTAAAGTTTCAGATTTCAAGCTCAGATCCTGGTTTAAAAATAAATTTAATCGTAACGTGTTGAAAATTGGGAGTGATCGCTTGGTGGCATTAGGGTTCTCCATGGGAGCAATCGCTCCAATGCCGCCGCAAACGTGTTAACAGAATAAAAACCAGATGAATTTGAACTTTAAGAGGAGGAGGAAGCAATACCAAGATGATCAACTAATTCAACTATGGATTTATTGTGTCAGTCGTATGTTTCATGCTAAACAAAAAACATTTCACCTCTTTATTAATTGTTATTCAAAGAGCAAAACATTGCTTGCAGTATAACCTACACTTTGTTTTTGTTTGGTATTATTTTGCTACCAGACTAGTATTGTAATCACATGGCTCTGTTTACTTCCACGTCATCGATGATTTCATCCCCTCCTCTGCCGAAACTTCAAACTCAAACGTCAAATTGTTACGCACTATGCATTTGAAATTCACTGAGTATGCAGGTCTTGGGCAACAGGGGTTTTTTTTAACTTTACTTTAATGAATCTAATATTAGTGTTTTCACTTGTTACAGGCTGCTAAAAATGGATAAGTCATGGAGAGAGACTAAAATTTTGGAAGGTGATTCAGATGATAGCAGTCAAGATGAATGTAGGAGAAATATTCTGGTCTATGATTCAGATATTGACAGTGGTTCTAGTGTGGATGAGAGTGATGTAGCATATCCATCTCAAAGTAAAGGCTTATTTGATGTACCTGATTCAGATGAATCATTTAATCATATCAAAAATAAAATTTCTGATTCCAGTGATAGACAATCAGTGGTGCCAGATTCAGATGACCAAATAACCTCGGATGAATGTGAAACGAACAGTTCTTTATCATTATCTAGGGCAAAGAAACTTCACAGAAATAGCAAAACACACAAACTAAAAGCTGCCAATAGCTCTTTGGAAAGTAAATCATCAATTGTATCTGATAAAGAAGAGTCTAGTCCAGAAATTACAAAATCTGCTAAACGTAAAAACAAAAAATTTGTGTTATTAAGTGATGATGAAAGTGTAACTTTCAATATTTCTGAAGTAATAAGTGGTGATCCAAATGGTAACATCACTACTGTGAACGAACAAAGTGTTATTAAAGATCAGAATAGTACAAAATCAAGTACGGACAGTGAAGAGTCACGAAGAAAACCAAATTATGTATCAGAAACATCACGATCAAAACCATTGCCTACCATTGATCTGACATTACCAATTGATGATGTTAAAAATGTTGCTCAGACATCAGTCAACACAATCAGTCATGTTAACTTAACACAGCATAAAGGTGTTATTACACTCAGTTCCGATACAGAAGACGATGAACATTTTCCGCAGCAGAAGGTAGTCATAAATGAAGAGGAACTCAATGATCAGTTTAAAAAAGTAAACTTGACAAGACATGAATCTTCTAATTTATCTAAGGACATTAAAAAACCTACTGGGAAGACCGGTGCTCTTCAACAAACATCAGAAAACGACTATTCTTCCAGATTAGAGAGTTTAAAGGCAGAGCAAACTAGACTAGATGCTCAAGTTAAAGAAGTTTTAAAAAATATAGATACTGTTAAGGTGAGTAAAGATTGTTTTTAAGAGGGGTTCCCACTGTTAAATATTTAGTTTTAGCGAATTTCCTTAAAGGAATAAGCTATTTATTACGGTAGTACTCATGGTAAGACCTAAGTCCGAGACCATGTTAACTTTTCATTTTGGGGTCCCCAGAAGCAAAAAACACCATTCGTTCGAATTTTTATGTATATATATATAAAACTATACAGGGTGCCCAATTTAAGTGTGCCACCATTGGTATTTCAGAAATTATTGTATTTAGAGAAAACTTTAAATGGGGGACTTCACCTACTTTTTTAAGACATTTAAAAATACGAATTCCATTTTCTCCTAAATGGCCGCCATTTTCCATTATGGCGGACAACTTTGATTTTTCTTATGGAACACCCTGTGTTTTATGGCATATTTGGATTCTACGCTTAATTTTAAGAACTTTTTACTCTTTGACATTTTTTCCTAAACCTAATGGTTAAGGAGATATAAGCCGTTAAAATTTGATTTTCCCCATAAGAAATACATAGCGTTATTGTCGGTTCTCGGTATATCTATACCAGTAGGGTTAATTAAAACATACCAGAGAACAAAAGTGCTTTAAAATGTGATTTTAGTTCAAATTCAATCATAGAAACAGTTTTTAATCGAAATCCACTCATGGAAATGAACATAACAAGATTAGTAACACAAGCCAGGAAAACCTGGACAAAAAACACAGCTAAAACAGAGAACTGTAAAAGCTTTTACAGTTCTCTGTTTTAGCTGTGTTTTTTGTCCAGGTTTTCCTGGCTTGTGTTACTAATCTTGTTATGTTCTAGGTTTTCTTCCACCTGAAGACGGGATCAGATTCCAGATTCCGAAACGTAGTGAAACTTGTTTTTTACTAATCAGTGATGGCAAATGTCCGCAAAAATCCTAATCAAAATATAAAATCACCATCACCAACAATGAATTTCAAACAAAGAAATGAACAATTTTGAATAGTTTTGTACTCCATAAGGATTGCATGGGATGGCACAGTTAAAATGGACACAATGCATTTCAAATGGGGAAAATCAAAATTTAACTACTTATATCTCCTTAACCATTCGGTTTAGGTAAAAATGTCAAAGAGTAAAAAGTTCTCAAAATTAAGCGTAGAATCCAAATATGCCATAAAATATAGGGTGTTCCATAAGAAAAATTAAAGTTGTCCGCCATATTGGAAAATGGCGGCCATTTAGGAGAAAAAGGAGATCATATTTTTAAATGTCTTAAAAAAGTAGGTGAAGTCCCCCATTTAAAGTTTTCTCTAAATCCAATAGTTTCTGAAATACCAATGGTGGCACACTTAAGTTGGACACCCTGTATATCTATATATATACATATATATATATATATATATATATATATATATATATATATATATATATATATTTTATTGTTTAATTCACAACTTAGGGCTGCTAAAAGTATTTGTAAAAATAATAATAAACTTGAGCACCCTTTTATCATTATTTTATTTAAAAATCACGACACGTGTTTCGGTAATTATACCATCATCACGGTGAATGAAAACTTAACCTTAAATATAAATAAACATCAGTCATATGTATCTTCCTGATAGATAACATTTGTTAATTAATTAATGTCCTGGGCCAAGGTGGTTGATTGATTTTCTTTATATTTAATATCTTTTCAAAAATTTGGTTTTCTATTTCATTATTTGCTACATTTAATATGTCCGTTTGATTCTGTTTTCTGTGCAAATAAATTTGTAATTCTTCTTTTGTGTCCATTTTCGGACCTTTGACTTCGTAATCTAAAATTTTTAAATTTTTATCAATGCACTGGTAATTGTGATCTGTTTGTAAAATATGCTCTGCAAAAGTCGATTTTTGACTGGTCAAGTTTTTTGAGCGTATGGCTTGAATATGTTCATTGAATCTGGATTTAAAGCTTCGCCCTGTTTGTCCAATATAAAACTTGTTACAGTCACTGCATGTTATTTTATAAATACCAGATTTTTCGAATTTATTTGATAGTGAGTTTTTTGGATTGGTGAGCTTGTTTAACATTCCAAAAGCGTTGTTTCTTGTTCTGTAGCTTAATTTATAATTTGAATTTGTGAATGTTTTTCTGATTGCTTTGTTCAAGGTTGAGCTATATGGTAAACATATGAATTCAGCTTTTTTGTCCTCATTTGTGATGTTTTCTTCTTTTTTCTTTTTATTTTCAATCATTAATATTCAATCAAATAAAATATATCGCAATGAAAAATGGCTACAAACCAAACTTAATCGACAAAATGATTGAAAATAAAAAGAAAAAAGAAGAAAACATCACAAATGAGGACAAAAAAGCTGAATTCATATGTTTACCATATAGCTCAACCTTGAACAAAGCAATCAGAAAAACATTCACAAATTCAAATTATAAATTAAGCTACAGAACAAGAAACAACGCTTTTGGAATGTTAAACAAGCTCACCAATCCAAAAAACTCACTATCAAATAAATTCGAAAAATCTGGTATTTATAAAATAACATGCAGTGACTGTAACAAGTTTTATATTGGACAAACAGGGCGAAGCTTTAAATCCAGATTCAATGAACATATTCAAGCCATACGCTCAAACAACTTGACCAGTCAAAAATCGACTTTTGCAGAGCATATTTTACAAACAGATCACAATTACCAGTGCATTGATAAAAATTTAAAAATTTTAGATTACGAAGTCAAAGGTCCGAAAATGGACACAAAAGAAGAATTACAAATTTATTTGCACAGAAAACAGAATCAAACGGACATATTAAATGTAGCAAATAATGAAATAGAAAACCAAATTTTTGAAAAGATATTAAATATAAAGAAAATCAATCAACCACCTTGGCCCAGGACATTAATTAATTAACAAATGTTATCTATCAGGAAGATACATATGACTGATGTTTATTTATATTTAAGGTTAAGTTTTCATTCACCGTGATGATGGTATAATTACCGAAACACGTGTCGTGATTTTTAAATAAAATAATGATAAAAGGGTGCTCAAGTTTATTATTATTTTTACAAATATATATATATATATATATATATATATATATATATATATATATATATGTCTGTTAACACGATAGCGGCCGTAAATATGGTCCGATCTTAATGAAATTTGGTACAGACGTGTAAAGTGGTAATCACTCGGATGAGTTCGTGAACCAGCCCAATCGGACCACCGGAAGGGGGGGTAAAGGGGGATAAACCCCCCCCCAAAATGGGTTTTTTGAGTTTTTCACATAGAAAAATAAAATTTATCAAATTGTTGTTGGCACCATTGAATTCAGCTCAAAAAAACAAACAGTTTAGTATTTTGAATTACTGCTCTATGTCCATTGGTTACCGAGATTGAAAGTGGTAAACACAGTACGTTGTCTCAATGTTAACCTTATGGGAAATAATTAAAATTCTATATTTCGCTTATTTCTCAACATATCTTCATAAAACTTGGTAAATGGCTTCTTCTAGTTCAGATCTACTAAATATTGAATTAAAACCAACCAGTTTAAACATACCTGTAGCAGCAAACCTGCATACTCATTCCCCATGTTATTCTTATGGAGCTTACAAAAACATGTCAAATCTCGCTATGTTGGATTGAAATATGTTGTTTTGCCCTTGAAATTCGCTGGGTATGCAGATGTGCTGCAACGGGGGTATTTCTTTTACTTCCGAATTCCGCAAACTAATGTTAACTTTAAAATTCTGCATTTAAACTTTTCATGCAAAACTTTCACTCCTAGACTATATATATATATATATATATATATATATATATATATATATATATATATATATATATATATATATATGCAGTGCTTGATTTGTAAAAATGGAGGTACCGGAACTGTAATTTACCAGTTTGACATAACCCCCCCCCCTTTATAATTCTTCTCCTCAACAAAGTATTATTTATTTATGTGAATAATTAGGTTGATTTAAAAAGTCACGTTTTATATAACTCAAATTTTTTATGAGTAGATAATTAAAAACTACCAAAGCATTATTTTACTAAAAATCAATTGTCTAATGAAATTCTAGATTTTTTATGACGCCTTGTGCGAGTATTCAGGTCTTTTTAGCGTTTTCAACATCCGGCTTACCTCAAGATTAGACAAAAGAGCACTAATTTCAGGCCGAAACTCCGTGCGTAGTTTCCGTACATTTTAAGCGATCGTTGTTTTCGGTAAGATTAATCCGTTCGAGTACACGCGTTCGTCTCTTTAGATAAATACTCCGGCCGGTTACACATGATCCTCTCTTATGGCGAATTCTCCGGCCGATCATACGTGATCGTCTTTTGCGGCAAATTCTCCGGCCGATTATACGCGATGGTCTTATGTGGCAAATTCTCCGGCCTATGATACGCGATTGTCTTGCGACGAATTCTCCGGCCGATTACCTGCGATTATCTTGTGCGGCAAAGTCTCCGCCCGGTTACACGCGATCGTCTCTTACGACAAATACCCGGCCGATTACACACGATCCTCTCTCGTGGCAAATTCTCTGGCCGATAGTACGCGATTGTATTTTGCGGACAATTATCCGTCCGATTACATGCGATCGTCTTTTGCAAAATATACTCCGGCCGATTAAACACGATCAACTCTTGCGGCAGAAAGAGGTCCCGGAACGCCGTTTCGCCGCAAATCAAGCTCTGTATATATGTATTTAGCAATTTCAATAAGGTGAATTTTGATACTCAAATTTAGTAACTTAACAATTGATTCAAATCCCAAAATTGACGGCGCCGTAGCTTAGTTGGTAGCGTTCTGAGTTCTCACTCAGCCGGCCCGGGTTCAACTCCCGGCCACGGCTCTAAGCAATTTTCATACGGAAGCGCTGAGACGAACAGTGGTACCTTCGTCAAGAAGACCTCAAGGTTCGTTAAGGACCTTGGGATTTGACGGAGAGTGAAGCCCTGTTGACTGAGGGTGCACAATAAGCTAATTCTGCTGTGTTGCAATGCCATGGCCCTCTTTAAAAAAAAAAAAAAATATATCCCAAAATTTTATTTATATTTTAAACAGATATACTGTATAGGTCTGATAATATTTATCTATAATTTTTCCACTTTACCCATTTCTATTGTATACTGGGATTTGTGCTTCTAAAGACAATGACACACTATCCGACTTTTCATCACACAAGTCATCAGAATGTGCAGGGAGAAGGGATGTCAAAGGGAACAAGTTAGATATTGTGATAGGGGTCCGAGCATCACTAAAGATAGATTGTATGGTTAGACCTTTCGTCACACCGCGCATTGTGGCAAGCGCTCCGGAAGCAGTTTTTTGGCAAAAGATCTAAGAAAAGTCCGTTACCGCATTGTGTAGGATATGTGAAAGTGAGTCAGGGTCTTTTTTGCCCTGAGTGATGTCCCCACACTTTTGCGAGCGTGTGATTGGTGGGTAAATCACTAGAACTTATGTTTTTGTGTAAATATCTAACATCTGTTTGGATATATGTCCCAACTTGGAAACCCTTTTCCCCCCTCCTACCCTCCTGAGACATCTTTGATAAATGGCAGGTTAGTCGTGCGTTTGTTGTCAAAACAAATCGGTGATAAGCGACTATGTTAATATTGTTGTACATTGGGTAAGTGCGACTTAAACAGAGCACTGTCTGAAAAACTACTCAGTGTTAGTTTTATACACAATGTGATTAAAAAAAAATCATACAATATCCGGCAAAATATAAAGTCTACATCACCATAAATCGGTTACATTGATAAAGATTTTAATATTGTGTCTTCTACACTCCCCTCAATTTTGAAAAACTCATCAAAATTTCTGTCTATAATTTACTAACCTATTAATTGGTACATAAGTTCTAGGAAAAGTAAAACACTAAGTCTACCTTTACTTGTAACCAACATTCTAGCGTGGGCTGCTTTTAAATATGTACACTTTTTACTAAGGTTTCCAGAGTTTCCTGTAACCTTGATAATGCGACTGTTAGTCAAAACAACCTTGATATCACAACCCTCAGTAAGAAGAGCCTCTCGATAAGAAGAATATTTTCCAAATCCCCTCGGAGTCGTCAAGGTTTACTATACACAGTGTCAAAAGAAATTAAAGTTTTACAAAAGTACTTAATATAGATCATCCTAAATTAAAAGAAAATAAAATATTATGTAAAATAAAAATTATAGTATTAAATTTTCCTTACTGTTTTTTTTTCTTATGCTCACAAAAGATATTCCTACATTGGTAAATTGACATTTAAATATCAAGCTAGAAATTGTTAGCAAAAACTGTGTAAACAATTTCTCTGCAAGCTGAGTATATTATATAAAAATCATAATAACAATATTTTTTTATATTTTGAAATGTTGGCTTGTATTTATATATTTATCAATAATTGAGGAAGATAGTTAAAATTTGTAAATTAACTCAAAATTTTAACCAAAAATTACAACAAACAACCTCATGAATCATAAACACTACATAGGCCTATTACACAAAATCAATTAAATAGACCTATTCAGTAGTAATTTTTACAGTTTTTTGGTGATCTATGGGTTAGAAAACATATAAAATGACACCAAGTTTACCTTTCTAACATGTGAGATAAGTATTTTTGTAATTTGATGCCGGCTATTTTGGGACCATCTTGAAAATGAGGCACTTCCCGGTGGTCAAACCTTGGTAAACTTTTAGCATGTTGTTCAGAGTATAAAATGTGACAGCAAAATGCAAAAACCTCCCTTATAGCAATTTTTCAGGATTAGGTGTTTTTTTCATATATTTTCTTGACCAAAGCTTTTAATCATATTAACCAACTATTGATCAAATTAACCAACTATCCTGTAATATTTTCTATTATAGGGTAGGGCGAGGTAAAAAACAGACAAAATCAAAACTTTTCATTTTTCACAAGGAAAACAACAGAATTTTTAATCAAAAAAATACTGTACGATGTTAAATGACTTGTATTTTAAGATTTTGTATGATATTTTACTATATCTAATGACATAAAACTATAATACCCCCGTTGCAGCAGTCCTGCATACTCAGCGAATTTCAAGTGCATAAATAAATAATTTAAATGAAGTCTCGCATCAAGTAAAATCAATATTCATTCAAAAGAAAGCGTGCAAAAATACTCTCCTAGTGGCTTTTAAGATCAACAGGCTATAAAAAATAATAGCCTATACTTGGCACGAAAATGCAATGTTCAAAACTTCAAAACAGCTGGCTTTTCCAATTTAATCGTATGGGGAAATTACCAGCTGTTTAAGTTTGAGTAAAAAATTTCATAAACATCATCAGTAAAAATCTGTATTCGCTATAGTACATTTATTTGACATATTTAGTTATCTGGCCTTTAAGTAGGCCATATGTCTGTATCCACCATGTGGCTTTGAATCAAACATCAGCTCACATGTTTTAATGTAAACAAAGCAGACGTTTTAGATCCCAATGCTACTTCCCAATGCTACTTAAATGGCAGTTATTTTATGTTATTTTTTGTTATCTAGCTAACTTTAAGAAATTGCAGTACTTTTCCTGAGTCCCTGACATTAAAACATTTAATTTGAGCCCTGTTCCCTCATCCTGTGATTTGCCAAATGCCCACAATTGGTATTCAAAAATAAATTATTCTTCATAAGATTAGTATGGAAAAATGCAGGTTTGCTGCCACAGAAATTTGAAAATGAGGTATTATAGGCTACAATCCAATATATCTAAACTATATAAAGCCACATAACATGTTTTATCAAGATATGCTGAGGAATAAGAAGGCTATCCAATTGCATTTACCTCTCATAAGATTAACATTGGGAAAGAGAGTACACAGGTTTGCTGCCTCAGGAATTTGATGATTTGGATATTTTAAGCCATAATCAAGTAGATATTAACTGTATGAATCCTCATGCCATTTCTTATCAGTATATTTTGAGAAATGAGCGAACTACACAACTTATTTTATTACCCATAAGGTTAGCATGTAGAATGAGTATACAGGTTTGCTGCAATAGGTATGTTAAAACTGGTTAGTTTTAATTAATTATTTAGTATATCTTAACTAGAAGAAGCCATATACCAAGTTTTGTCAAGAAATGTTAAAAAATAAGTAAGATATAGAATTTTTTTATTTCCCATAAGGATAACATGGGGAATGATTATGCAGGTTTGCTGCCACAAAAATTGAAATTTCGGGGATTTTTGACTAAAATACATTATATCTCATCTAGATGAAGCCACAAACCAAGTTTAATTAAGATATGTTGAGAAATGAGCGAGATATAGAATTTTACTTATTCCCCATAAGGTTAACATTGGGACAACGTACTGTGTTTACCACTTTCAATATCTCGGTAACCAATGGACATAGAGCAATGATTCAAAATACTAAATTGTTTGTTTTTTTGAGGTGAATCCAATGGTGCCAACAAAAATTTGATTGATTTCATTTTTTTATGTAAAAACCCCAAAAAACCCATTTTTGGGGGGGTTATTCTCCCTTTACCCCCCCTTCCGATAGTCCGATCGGGCTGGTTTACGAACTTGTCCAATCGATCACCACTTTACATGTCTGTACCAAATTTCATTAAGATCGGACCATATTTACGGCCGCTATCGTGCTCACAGACACACATATATATATATATATATATATATAGATAGATAGATAGATAGATAGATAGATAGATAGATAGATAGATAGATAGATAGATAGATAGATAGATAGATAGATAGATAGATAGATAGATATATATATATATATATATATATATATATATAAATTCGAACGAATGGTGTTTTTTGCTTCTGGTGGCCCCAAAACTAAAAGTTATCATGGTCTCGGGCTTAGGTCTTACCATGAGACCTACGGTAATAGCTTCTTCCCTATAGGGGAAATTCGTTAAAAATATAAAAAACCTTTATTACCCTCCAAATGGGGTAAAAAAAGACAGTGAAGGGAAAATAAATGACAGACCTGTAACTGATAGAATACTGCAAGTACAAGATAGGGAGGGTAAAAAAGGATAGCTTGGATAATTAGCTTTACAATACTATTTTACTTGACAACTCTATCTCTTCTAGAACAAATTTTATAGACATTTGAAATTTTACGTATTTTACCAAAAAAAAAACTAACAAATATTAAGCATGAAAAAATCAGAAAAAGTTAACTAATTTAAGAGTTCCTCTTATATAAAACTTTGTTTTATATATATAGATTTTTCTGGGTAATTAGCTTTACAATACTGTTTATTTGACAACTCTATCTCTTCTAGAACAAATTGTAATAGTTCACAAACATTTACATTTAAATTTCATAAATGAACACCCATATAAATAAACAAACACACAGCTTAATAATTATTTGTATATAATATGTCAACCTAGTATATCACTCAGTTAATATAAATTATTTGATAATGTTATTTTCCTAAAATCATTCATTAATTTATTACCATCTACCATAAAAATTTTAGATAAGTTAAGTTAGATCAGCTGTATTCATAATTTAATATAATTTATATTTATGGGTCAGGGAACGCTATCTCAAATTATCTATTTTATATAGCATGTTTTTCAAAATTTGATCTCTAATAATTCAGTGAAGTGTTTACCAAAGACCAAGTTAGTGAACCATGTGTTACATTGTTAAAGTGAAAAGTGGAACCATTGTAAAGGACTCCAGCTTCTATTCCAGAGAGAGATGGCCAAGTGTTAACTTCATTGTACCTGGACCTCGTTCCAATTTTAAATTTCATCCCCCTTAATTAGTAGATTTTTTTTTTTTTTTGGTTAGCCAGCGGTAAACCTGATCTTAGTTGATTCCCCTTTAAGTGGCCAAATTTATCTATCTGAAGAAAAGATCAGGGTGAAGAGATAAACTCTTGGTAAGACCAATCCAAAATTTACTTCACCAACCATTGTTGAAGAGGAACAGACTTTCAAACAAAGACTTGATTTAATTAAATATAAAAAGAGATCAGAATTGGCAATTTATATTATTATCAAAATTATTTATTCTATTTAAAAGTATTTATGATTGTGATATTCAAACAAATTAATTTTTCAATGTCATGCCCGCACGATTCCCAGAACCCTATGTGAAGAGATCATGCTTCTCAAGAACTGAGCTAATGCCCTTAAATTGTACCATATTAATCCAATTAGCATAAGTAATTTTATCTAACCCCATCCACTGTAATAATCCTTGTACGTCCCCCTAGAGTTCAATTTTGATATTCATATTTATTGTTATTGTTGAATAAATAATAGTTTTGTAACGGATTACCATTCTTTTATTTCAAATTTAAATATTAAATAGGCTAGTATCACACTAATTATAATGACGCCATCTTGAACAATAATAATTAATTAGAATTAAGAAGAAAATATAAGAGTCACCTACCTGTACTTATTACAACTCAGCCTTTTTGGTTTGTAAATATAAATAAATAAATAAATATCTTTAATTATAAGAACAGGTAGGTGACTCTTATATTTTCTTCTTAATTCTAATTAATTATTATTGTTCAAGATGGCGTCATTATAATTAGTGTGATACTAGCCTATTTAATATTTAAATTTGAAATAAAAGAATGATAATCTGTTACAAAACTATTATTTATTCAACAATAACAATAAATATGAATATCAAAATTGAACTCTAGGGGGACGTACAAGGATTATTACAGTGGATGGGGTTAGATAAAATTACTTATGCTAATTGGATTAATATGGTACAATTTAAGGGCATTAGCTCAGTTCTTGAGAAGCATGATCTCTTCACATAGGGTTCTGGGAATCGTGCGGGCATGACATTGAAAAATTAATTTGTTTGAATATCACAATCATAAATACTTTTAAATAGAATAAATAATTTTGATAATAATATAAATTGCCAATTCTGATCTCTTTTTATATTTAATTAAATCAAGTCTTTGTTTGAAAGTCTGTTCCTCTTCAACAATGGTTGGTGAAGTAAATTTTGGATTGGTCTTACCAAGAGTTTATCTCTTCACCCTGATCTTTTCTTCAGATAGATAAATTTGGCCACTTAAAGGGGAATCAACTAAGATCAGGTTTACCGCTGGCTAACCAAAAAAAAAATCTACTAATTAAGGGGGATGGAATTTAAAATTGGAACGAGGTCCAGGTACAATGAAGTTAACACTTGGCCATCTCTCTCTGGAATAGAAGCTGGAGTCCTTTACAATGGTTCCACTTTTCACTTTAACAATGTAACACATGGTTCACTAACTTGGTCTTTGGTAAACACTTCACTGAATTATTAGAGATCAAATTTTGAAAAACATGCTATATAAAATAGATAATTTGAGATAGCGTTCCCTGACCCATAAATATAAATTATATTAAATTATGAATACAGCTGATCTAACTTAACTTATCTAAAATTTTTATGGTAGATGGTAATAAATTAATGAATGATTTTAGGAAAATAACATTATCAAATAATTTATATTAACTGAGTGATATACTAGGTTGACATATTATATACAAATAATTATTAAGCTGTGTGTTTGTTTATTTATATGGGTGTTCATTTATGAAATTTAAATGTAAATGTTTGTGAACTATTACAATATCCCCTCAGAGTTGAATTAATTTAAAGAATTGAAATTAATGAAAACTCGATAATAATAGGAACAAATATTTACAAAACTATACTAAATGATAAAATATTTATTTATAATTTAAAATGATGATTTCTTAAAACTAAATGGATTATATGACCTAATATTTACAATCATAACTTCAGGTCCTAATACTGTCCACGCGCACTTCACTTATTTCAAATTTTGTTTCACTGTTCAACATTTATTACACTATTGTTTATATTTACTGGAGTCTTTTATCCCCTCAATCCATAAATAAACAAATTAATCTACAACTTTTAATTAGTTGTCCGTGTATTGTCCAAATGTTTATATAACTGTTAATAACACTATTTACACTGTATTTATTGTTGATCTCGGTTTGGCGTTATATATTTTCTAAGAGCAGTTACATGGTAGGGTCCAAACTCTTGTTCTTCATTTAACTTTTGTACAAAATAAGTCGAATGTCCCAGGATACTTGAGATGCGGTACGGTCCTTCGTATATGGCGAATAGTTTGGCTGTTTCTCCAAATGCTGCATTTGATAGTTGATGATTTTTGACCAATACCAAATCGTTTAAATTGAATAATGTTGGTAATACACCGCGGTTAGCTCTTCTTGCTCGTGTTCCCTTCTTTTCTCGGATCCGTTGGGAGGCGAGGAATATCTTCTGTTCTAGTGGGACATCTTCTGAAAATGGGTTTTCCACATATCGTTCCCAGAACCTGAAATCTTTTCTTCCTAACTGTAGTTCATTCGGACTGAATCCTGTAGTTTCGTGAGGAATTTCGTTCAAGTATTCATTAATTTCTGTTATACACTGAGCCCATTTTCTGTGTTGTCTTGAGCAGTATGTTCTTAAGCAGCGCTTCACTTCTTTAATAGGTCTTTCGGCCATATTAAATTGGGGATGGTACACAGGGTTAAATATTGGAATAATATTGTTTTCTTCTAACTTTCTTATCCATTTGTGGCTCTTAAATTGCGTACCGTTATCACTTTGGATCCTCTGGGGTATTCCATGTTCTATAAAGTGTTGGTTAAACAATTTATTTAGTATGGTTTGTGTGGTGGCACGCTGCATTGGGTATAATTTGATAAATTTAGTGAAAATGTCCAGGACAATTAACATGAATTTCACATTTCCTCGGCCAGGCGGCAAAGGACCTATAATGTCGATAGCTAACTGTTCGTTCTTCTGATTACAACTGATACCTTGAGCGAAACCTCTTGGTGGATGAGTATCATTTTTGCACCGTTGGCACGAGTCACAGGATGCCAGGTATTGCCGGATTCTTCGATTCATGTTCTTGAAAATGAAACATTCTCTGAGTAAATCAAAACATTTCTTAGACCCGCAATGGAGGTAGTAGCAATGACACTCCCAAATAAGGCGATTTATGATGGTTTCTGGTACTACTATGAGCCATTTATTAAGGTGTTTTTGGTATAGTATTTCCTGGTGTAATTTATATGATTGTTTGATTTTTGTGTGTTCAGGTGTATCTTGGGGTATTAATAATATTTGACGAATCTCTTGAAGGCGGGGATCTTGTGACTGTAATTTCCCAATGTTTCGGAGATCTTCTTGTAGTCTAGGGTCTGGAATTCTTCTAATATAATTGATAATTAATTCTCTCTGAGATGTTTCCTGGTTCTCTTCAACTGGGTAACTTATTCTGCTCAGGGCGTCGGCTGTAGAATTATCGGCTCCTTTACAGTGATGGATCGTGAAATTGTACTCTTGAATCGCCAATGCCCACCTTGTTAATCTATTATTCAAGAGTTTACAGGTTTTTAGAAATGTTAATGCATGATGGTCAGTTATGATGTTTAATTTTGAGCCCAATATTATATACCGTGTTTTCTGTAAACAATAGATGATGGCGAGTAATTCTTTTTCAGTGGTCGTATATCTTTGCTCTGCTGGCTGCAGTGTCCGTGATAAAAACATAATTGCTGCTTTGTCTCCATTATCTCGGTATTGAAATAAATGTCCGCCTATCGAAAAATCTGATGCATCCGTTTGTAGGTAGAAGGGCTTCGTATGGTCTGGATGGTGAAGAACATTCATTTTTAGAAATAGGTTCTTAACTCTTTGAAAAGTTTTATCATCTTCTTCGGTCCAGATAAATTTTTGTTTCTTTGAGGTGAGGCGTAGTAAGGGTTGGATTGTTTCTGAATACTTGTCAATAAATTTATTATAATAGTTAATGCATCCCAAAAATGATTTTAACTGTGTCCTATTTTTAGGTGTGGGGAAATCGAGGATTGGTTTGACCCGCTCCTGGTCCATTTCCAAACCGGTTTCTGTTAATGTGTACCCCAAGAACGGAACTGAACTTTGACAAAATTTTGATTTTAAAAACTTTATCGTCATATTTGCTTCAGCTAATTTATTGAAAATATACCTCAAATGTTTTAAGTGTGTTTGGAAGTCGGGTGAAACTATACAAATGTCGTCTACATAAATTAAGGTGAATTTTTCTACTTCCTCATCGAAAACTTTGTCCAATGCCCTTACTAATGCTGCCTGAGATGTGTTGATTCCAAATGGCGTAACTTTGTAGTGGTAGGTCTTTCCTCGGAACTGGAATGCTGTGTATTTTCTCGATTCTTCAGATAGTGGAACTTGCCAATATGATGAAGTTAGATCGATACTACTGATAAATTTTGCACCTTGACATTTTGCTAATAATTCATTGACACTTCTATTACATTCGTAATCTGGAATAATAATTTCGTTCGCTTTTCTAGCATCCAAACAAAGTCTTATTTCACCAGTTTTCTTGACGACCGGGATAATTGGGTTTATAAAAGTGCTGTTGCTTCGCTCTATGATCCCTAGGCGTTCCATTTCCCTTATTTCTCGCATGACTGCGTCTTGGTGTGCTAATGGTACTGGGTAAGTATGACATTTAAAATTTTGAGGATTTTCGACTCTTAATACATGCTGGTATTTGTTACATAACCCAGGTTGGTCGGAGAATACATCTTGAAAGTCCAATAACAAATCAGTTAATTGTTGTTTTTGAATACTATTTAGATTTAAATTATTTTTGAGGGATTCTGTAATTATTTCAGGGGATAATTCACATGATGTTCTGGGGTTTGTTTCTTCAATATAATAACACTCTTCGTATGGATCTTCATTGCAGCAGTAATCTTCTAAATTATCCACATTTTTATCATTAGTGATTATATGGCATAAAATTCCAGCTCGATTTGTGTTATTGAATTGAATTACTAAATCTGT
Source organism: Flexamia atlantica (assembly GCA_035578135.1). Classification (NCBI taxonomy): domain Eukaryota; kingdom Metazoa; phylum Arthropoda; class Insecta; order Hemiptera; family Cicadellidae; genus Flexamia; species Flexamia atlantica. The sequence continues at coordinate 7,174,976 of JAQJVK010000006.1, read as the reverse complement.
ATCATTAATATTCATATGCATTTCACCCTTTTCAAAATTTATCTTCATCTTCCAGGCACTAAGTGTATCTATCCCGATAATTACTGATTGTATTAGTTTTGGTACTACGAGCATTTGTGTTAATATAGTTTGTTGACCAATGGTAATAGGAATCATTACGATTTTTGAAATTTTCCGGGATTTTTCATTGGTTGCTGTTCTAATGTGCATATTATTTACTGGTAATTCTTCTATTTTTCCTAATTCACTCCGATTTGATATGTACCAATCTTCTGCTAGACATGTAATGTTAGAACCTGTATCAATGAGAGCTGTAACTTCTTTGCTTTTGATCTTTATTCTTATTTCGGGGCATTTTTGCGATATAGTCGTATGAGTATTTTGTTCTGTTTCTTCTTCAAATAAAAACTCCCGATCACAATAAATATTGCTCAAAGTTAAACTATTGGTATCTGATTCATTATGCATGTTATTTACATTATTTACAATTTCAATTGACCTCTTATGTCCGACTTCTTTCTTATTTTGCACTGAAGATGTGTTCTTCTGATTTGAGCTATTTACATGGAGAATGAGGTCACCACCATCATCAGTGCCTCTCAGTTTAAATCCTGATTATTTTCCTCTGGCACTAGGTTTGCGTTCTCCTCAATAATGGCAGCGCACACCTGGTTTTGTTCTTGTGTCGGGTGGTATCTAGGCAGTGGTCTTCTCTCTTCAGACGGCGGTTGGTTTGATGGTAGATTGGGAAACTGTCTTAGGTCACGGTAATCGTTTCCAAATCGATGGCGTCGGTCGTCTCTTTGGTACCGATTATCGTGGTGGAGGTGATTCTCATGTCTCCGATTGTACGGGTGGTACTTAGGTGTGTACGCTCGATTGTCCGTGTTTCTTTCATTGTAGTGTTGGTTATGACCTTTTCTACCGTGTTGGTGGTGGTTTCTATTTACATGATTTTCCTCAGGTGTATTTTCCTTTTTATGTTTATGGTTTTCGTTCCTTTGATGGTTAGGTGACCTTGCTTGTTCTCGCAGATCTTCTCTCTGGAGTAGAGCTTCAAAATCGCAGACCGTCTGAATATTTTGAACTCTATAGGCATCTTGGATTATGTCTCCAAAGTGGTTTGATAGGCAATCGAGGATTTCTTTTTCGTCCAGGGGAGGGTTTAGCGATTTAAGGGTCAACACCCGCTCTATAAAATACTCTGATCGGTTCAGATAACCATTTGGCCGATATCGTTCATTTTCGATCCGTTGTTTGACGCCTCTTTGGATATCTCGGTTCCAATATTTCGATTCAAACATATGTTGAAAATCATCCCATGTGTGAATATCAGTTTTGATTAAATTGAACCACTTTGAGGCATGTCCTTCTAGGCACATTTCAATGAGATCAACTAGGCTTTCCGCACTATTATTTTCTGGATTTAACTGTAGGTTTTTCTCATAATATTTCTTAAGTTTGTTTAGAAATTCCTGGGAATTATGTGTCTTTCCATTAAATTTTGGGTGGGTCATTTCCGGTGTTAATGTCGATCTGCCGTTACACACAATATTAATAGGGACGGGCGCTTGTGTTGTTTGAATGTTGGGTGTAGTAGGTATTTCTAATATTTTCTTATGACACGCCTCCACGGACTCAGCCAATTTCGCAATTTGGTATTCATTGGATTTAATGTTTGGGTTCAGTTCTAATTTGACTTGGTTGATTTCAGCTGTTACTTGTTCTTTGATTTGTGTATAATTTTCCTTACAAATGTTTTCTACCTCCCTGTGTGTCTCTAATTGAATCTGTTTAATTTGTTCAGTGATTTTTAATTGGGTTTTACAATTTTCTGATACGATGATTTGACTAACCTCCTGTTTATGTTGAATGAGGTCTTGTATTAAATTTTCTCTGATTTTGTATTCCCCTTGTTCTAATTTAGTATCAATTTGATCGACTTCCTTAGCCAAATTTTCCTGAAGAATTTTAAGTTGATTTATGTCAGTTTTAAGATTTGACTGTTCATTGTGAATTTGCTGAATTTGATTTTCGACCCGGGCAGAGTGATTTTGAAATTCAGATCTTAAGTTTGCATGTTGTATTTTAATATCAGATTTGATTGCGTTCATATCGGCTTTAATTTCATTTCTTAACTCGGTTTTAAGCGCATTCATGTCAGTTTTAATCGCAGCATTGCTCGATTTAATTTCATTCATGTCGGTTCTAAGTGCATTGATCGCCGCTGCTATTTGTACGAGTGGGTCGACACTGTCGACAGCTGATTCAGTACGAGTATGGTCTGGAATCAGCACAGGAGGGACGGTACTTGTGTCGCTCGTCAAAGAAACTAGCGTTCTGATTGGTTGTTCCGTTCGGTATATTTCGCTCAATGACGATGTAGCGGGGGAAATCGCCGCGGAAGTAGTGGTAGCACTGATTGAGGTTGGCGTTGGTGTTGAAGTGGGAGACGCCGGCTGGGACAAAATGGCGGAACGTTCTGACATTTCACTCACGGCCGAAATTGTTGTCTCATTATTAGAATCACTCGCGTTGTCGGAATTATTTGAGTCGCCTACCGAAACAATGTTTTCTTTGTTCACTGACGGGTCACTGTCCGATTCGCGGTGTACATTTATTGGTTCCGTGTTATTGCCGAATAAAACAAAACTTGTCTGCTCGGACTGCGTCGTTGAAACTTTAGGTTTGTCGGTTGATCTTAAATGGTATTTATGTTCGTCGCCCATATTGAGGTAGTAAGCACGCAATTAGGATTATTATACAATAAATTGGATATTATACTTATATCTAAATGAGGTGAGATGAGTCTTAATCTAGGCTATCTCCTACAAAATTATCTTCTTGCTATCTCAAATAATGTCTGCGATCATTAACTTTTCATTGTCAATGCCCTTACGTTGCGGCGCCAATTACAACTCATCCTTTTTGGTTTGTAAATATAAATAAATAAATAAATATCTTTAATTATAAGAACAGGTAGGTGACTCTTATATTTTCTTCTTAATTCTAATTAATTATTATTGTTCAAGATGGCGTCATTATAATTAGTGTGATACTAGCCTATTTAATATTTAAATTTGAAATAAAAGAATGATAATCTGTTACAAAACTATTATTTATTCAACAATAACAATAAATATGAATATCAAAATTGAACTCTAGGGGGACGTACAAGGATTATTACAGTGGATGGGGTTAGATAAAATTACTTATGCTAATTGGATTAATATGGTACAATTTAAGGGCATTAGCTCAGTTCTTGAGAAGCATGATCTCTTCACATAGGGTTCTGGGAATCGTGCGGGCATGACATTGAAAAATTAATTTGTTTGAATATCACAATCATAAATACTTTTAAATAGAATAAATAATTTTGATAATAATATAAATTGCCAATTCTGATCTCTTTTTATATTTAATTAAATCAAGTCTTTGTTTGAAAGTCTGTTCCTCTTCAACAATGGTTGGTGAAGTAAATTTTGGATTGGTCTTACCAAGAGTTTATCTCTTCACCCTGATCTTTTCTTCAGATAGATAAATTTGGCCACTTAAAGGGGAATCAACTAAGATCAGGTTTACCGCTGGCTAACCAAAAAAAAAATCTACTAATTAAGGGGGATGGAATTTAAAATTGGAACGAGGTCCAGGTACAATGAAGTTAACACTTGGCCATCTCTCTCTGGAATAGAAGCTGGAGTCCTTTACAATGGTTCCACTTTTCACTTTAACAATGTAACACATGGTTCACTAACTTGGTCTTTGGTAAACACTTCACTGAATTATTAGAGATCAAATTTTGAAAAACATGCTATATAAAATAGATAATTTGAGATAGCGTTCCCTGACCCATAAATATAAATTATATTAAATTATGAATACAGCTGATCTAACTTAACTTATCTAAAATTTTTATGGTAGATGGTAATAAATTAATGAATGATTTTAGGAAAATAACATTATCAAATAATTTATATTAACTGAGTGATATACTAGGTTGACATATTATATACAAATAATTATTAAGCTGTGTGTTTGTTTATTTATATGGGTGTTCATTTATGAAATTTAAATGTAAATGTTTGTGAACTATTACATTATAATTAAAGATATTTATTTATTTATTTATATTTACAAACCAAAAAGGCTGAGTTGTAATTGGCGCCGCAACGTAAGGGCATTGACAATGAAAAGTTAATGATCGCAGACATTATTTGAGATAGCAAGAAGATAATTTTGTAGGAGATAGCCTAGATTAAGACTCATCTCACCTCATTTAGATATAAGTATAATATCCAATTTATTGTATAATAATCCTAATTGCGTGCTTACTACCTCAATATGGGCGACGAACATAAATACCATTTAAGATCAACCGACAAACCTAAAGTTTCAACGACGCAGTCCGAGCAGACAAGTTTTGTTTTATTCGGCAATAACACGGAACCAATAAATGTACACCGCGAATCGGACAGTGACCCGTCAGTGAACAAAGAAAACATTGTTTCGGTAGGCGACTCAAATAATTCCGACAACGCGAGTGATTCTAATAATGAGACAACAATTTCGGCCGTGAGTGAAATGTCAGAACGTTCCGCCATTTTGTCCCAGCCGGCGTCTCCCACTTCAACACCAACGCCAACCTCAATCAGTGCTACCACTACTTCCGCGGCGATTTCCCCCGCTACATCGTCATTGAGCGAAATATACCGAACGGAACAACCAATCAGAACGCTAGTTTCTTTGACGAGCGACACAAGTACCGTCCCTCCTGTGCTGATTCCAGACCATACTCGTACTGAATCAGCTGTCGACAGTGTCGACCCACTCGTACAAATAGCAGCGGCGATCAATGCACTTAGAACCGACATGAATGAAATTAAATCGAGCAATGCTGCGATTAAAACTGACATGAATGCGCTTAAAACCGAGTTAAGAAATGAAATTAAAGCCGATATGAACGCAATCAAATCTGATATTAAAATACAACATGCAAACTTAAGATCTGAATTTCAAAATCACTCTGCCCGGGTCGAAAATCAAATTCAGCAAATTCACAATGAACAGTCAAATCTTAAAACTGACATAAATCAACTTAAAATTCTTCAGGAAAATTTGGCTAAGGAAGTCGATCAAATTGATACTAAATTAGAACAAGGGGAATACAAAATCAGAGAAAATTTAATACAAGACCTCATTCAACATAAACAGGAGGTTAGTCAAATCATCGTATCAGAAAATTGTAAAACCCAATTAAAAATCACTGAACAAATTAAACAGATTCAATTAGAGACACACAGGGAGGTAGAAAACATTTGTAAGGAAAATTATACACAAATCAAAGAACAAGTAACAGCTGAAATCAACCAAGTCAAATTAGAACTGAACCCAAACATTAAATCCAATGAATACCAAATTGCGAAATTGGCTGAGTCCGTGGAGGCGTGTCATAAGAAAATATTAGAAATACCTACTACACCCAACATTCAAACAACACAAGCGCCCGTCCCTATTAATATTGTGTGTAACGGCAGATCGACATTAACACCGGAAATGACCCACCCAAAATTTAATGGAAAGACACATAATTCCCAGGAATTTCTAAACAAACTTAAGAAATATTATGAGAAAAACCTACAGTTAAATCCAGAAAATAATAGTGCGGAAAGCCTAGTTGATCTCATTGAAATGTGCCTAGAAGGACATGCCTCAAAGTGGTTCAATTTAATCAAAACTGATATTCACACATGGGATGATTTTCAACATATGTTTGAATCGAAATATTGGAACCGAGATATCCAAAGAGGCGTCAAACAACGGATCGAAAATGAACGATATCGGCCAAATGGTTATCTGAACCGATCAGAGTATTTTATAGAGCGGGTGTTGACCCTTAAATCGCTAAACCCTCCCCTGGACGAAAAAGAAATCCTCGATTGCCTATCAAACCACTTTGGAGACATAATCCAAGATGCCTATAGAGTTCAAAATATTCAGACGGTCTGCGATTTTGAAGCTCTACTCCAGAGAGAAGATCTGCGAGAACAAGCAAGGTCACCTAACCATCAAAGGAACGAAAACCATAGACATAAAAAGGAAAATACACCTGAGGAAAATCATGTAAATAGAAACCACCACCAACACGGTAGAAAAGGTCATAACCAACACTACAATGAAAGAAACACGGACAATCGAGCGTACACACCTAAGTACCACCCGTACAATCGGAGACATGAGAATCACCTCCACCACGATAATCGGTACCAAAGAGACGACCGACGCCATCGATTTGGAAACGATTACCGTGACCTAAGACAGTTTCCCAATCTACCATCAAACCAACCGCCGTCTGAAGAGAGAAGACCACTGCCTAGATACCACCCGACACAAGAACAAAACCAGGTGTGCGCTGCCATTATTGAGGAGAACGCAAACCTAGTGCCAGAGGAAAATAATCAGGATTTAAACTGAGAGGCACTGATGATGGTGGTGACCTCATTCTCCATGTAAATAGCTCAAATCAGAAGAACACATCTTCAGTGCAAAATAAGAAAGAAGTCGGACATAAGAGGTCAATTGAAATTGTAAATAATGTAAATAACATGCATAATGAATCAGATACCAATAGTTTAACTTTGAGCAATATTTATTGTGATCGGGAGTTTTTATTTGAAGAAGAAACAGAACAAAATACTCATACGACTATATCGCAAAAATGCCCCGAAATAAGAATAAAGATCAAAAGCAAAGAAGTTACAGCTCTCATTGATACAGGTTCTAACATTACATGTCTAGCAGAAGATTGGTACATATCAAATCGGAGTGAATTAGGAAAAATAGAAGAATTACCAGTAAATAATATGCACATTAGAACAGCAACCAATGAAAAATCCCGGAAAATTTCAAAAATCGTAATGATTCCTATTACCATTGGTCAACAAACTATATTAACACAAATGCTCGTAGTACCAAAACTAATACAATCAGTAATTATCGGGATAGATACACTTAGTGCCTGGAAGATGAAGATAAATTTTGAAAAGGGTGAAATGCATATGAATATTAATGATACAGATTTAGTAATTCAATTCAATAACACAAATCGAGCTGGAATTTTATGCCATATAATCACTAATGATAAAAATGTGGATAATTTAGAAGATTACTGCTGCAATGAAGATCCATACGAAGAGTGTTATTATATTGAAGAAACAAACCCCAGAACATCATGTGAATTATCCCCTGAAATAATTACAGAATCCCTCAAAAATAATTTAAATCTAAATAGTATTCAAAAACAACAATTAACTGATTTGTTATTGGACTTTCAAGATGTATTCTCCGACCAACCTGGGTTATGTAACAAATACCAGCATGTATTAAGAGTCGAAAATCCTCAAAATTTTAAATGTCATACTTACCCAGTACCATTAGCACACCAAGACGCAGTCATCCGAGAAAAGAAGGGAACACGAGCAAGAAGAGCTAACCGCGGTGTATTACCAACATTATTCAATTTAAACGATTTGGTATTGGTCAAAAATCATCAACTATCAAATGCAGCATTTGGAGAAACAGCCAAACTATTCGCCATATACGAAGGACCGTACCGCATCTCAAGTATCCTGGGACATTCGACTTATTTTGTACAAAAGTTAAATGAAGAACAAGAGTTTGGACCCTACCATGTAACTGCTCTTAGAAAATATATAACGCCAAACCGAGATCAACAATAAATACAGTGTAAATAGTGTTATTAACAGTTATATAAACATTTGGACAATACACGGACAACTAATTAAAAGTTGTAGATTAATTTGTTTATTTATGGATTGAGGGGATAAAAGACTCCAGTAAATATAAACAATAGTGTAATAAATGTTGAACAGTGAAACAAAATTTGAAATAAGTGAAGTGCGCGTGGACAGTATTAGGACCTGAAGTTATGATTGTAAATATTAGGTCATATAATCCATTTAGTTTTAAGAAATCATCATTTTAAATTATAAATAAATATTTTATCATTTAGTATAGTTTTGTAAATATTTGTTCCTATTATTATCGAGTTTTCATTAATTTCAATTCTTTAAATTAATTCAACTCTGAGGGGATATTGTAATAGTTCACAAACATTTACATTTAAATTTCATAAATGAACACCCATATAAATAAACAAACACACAGCTTAATAATTATTTGTATATAATATGTCAACCTAGTATATCACTCAGTTAATATAAATTATTTGATAATGTTATTTTCCTAAAATCATTCATTAATTTATTACCATCTACCATAAAAATTTTAGATAAGTTAAGTTAGATCAGCTGTATTCATAATTTAATATAATTTATATTTATGGGTCAGGGAACGCTATCTCAAATTATCTATTTTATATAGCATGTTTTTCAAAATTTGATCTCTAATAATTCAGTGAAGTGTTTACCAAAGACCAAGTTAGTGAACCATGTGTTACATTGTTAAAGTGAAAAGTGGAACCATTGTAAAGGACTCCAGCTTCTATTCCAGAGAGAGATGGCCAAGTGTTAACTTCATTGTACCTGGACCTCGTTCCAATTTTAAATTTCATCCCCCTTAATTAGTAGATTTTTTTTTTTTTTTGGTTAGCCAGCGGTAAACCTGATCTTAGTTGATTCCCCTTTAAGTGGCCAAATTTATCTATCTGAAGAAAAGATCAGGGTGAAGAGATAAACTCTTGGTAAGACCAATCCAAAATTTACTTCACCAACCATTGTTGAAGAGGAACAGACTTTCAAACAAAGACTTGATTTAATTAAATATAAAAAGAGATCAGAATTGGCAATTTATATTATTATCAAAATTATTTATTCTATTTAAAAGTATTTATGATTGTGATATTCAAACAAATTAATTTTTCAATGTCATGCCCGCACGATTCCCAGAACCCTATATGAAGAGATCATGCTTCTCAAGAACTGAGCTAATGCCCTTAAATTGTACCATATTAATCCAATTAGCATAAGTAATTTTATCTAACCCCATCCACTGTAATAATCCTTGTACGTCCCCCTAGAGTTCAATTTTGATATTCATATTTATTGTTATTGTTGAATAAATAATAGTTTTGTAACGGATTACCATTCTTTTATTTCAAATTTAAATATTAAATAGGCTAGTATCACACTAATTATAATGACGCCATCTTGAACAATAATAATTAATTAGAATTAAGAAGAAAATATAAGAGTCACCTACCTGTACTTATAATTAAAGATATTTATTTATTTATTTATATTTACAAACCAAAAAGGCTGAGTTGTAAAATTTTATAGAAATTTTAAATTTTACGTATTTTACTCGAAAAAACTAACAAATATTAAGCATGAAAAAAATCAGAAAAAGTTAACTAATTTAATTGTTCCTCTCAGGCCCCTATATAAAATTTTTCTGGACTTCAGAAAAATTATTTTACAAACTTAAAATATATAGTTTGTTGCATTTCTGATACTTTTTGTTACACAAAGTATTGCAACGCATTAAGAAAACTAGTACGAATTACTGAAAAAATACTAGGTATGGAGTTGAAGTGAAAAATGTGATGGAAAAACAATTTCATATTTAAGACTCAAAACACTTCAAGAGGCTTTGGAAAACTTTACTTAATCCTATTTCCCTATAATCTGTGAGTCTCTTACTGTAGATGTGTCATCTTCTACCACACAAAACACAGTTTTTTCTTCGTCATTGGATTTAAGGCTAATTACTAATATGTCATTATCGGGGAAAACTTCTTGTACAATACAAATGTATTTATAATGTGTGGAGTTTCTCTTTCCGCCTTTGAAATTAACTAATATAAAATCACCCGCAGTTACTTTATTAGCGGGAGTTACGTCACACACATTTGTTGGATCTTCTTCCAAAAGATTGACGTCATCCAGGCTGGAACCAATACTCTCCCAATCCTCTTCGTTATCAGAGGTATCAGATTCAATTTTACCTTCAATTTTTTCAGTCTTTTTTTACCCCACTTTACATAGAGTTAGAAAAAAATTGAAAAAATATAAATGAGTTCTAATTGTTGAAACTGAGCAGTAAATCATATATATATAGTTATCATACATGTTATAGTTATTAATAAAAAAACCTGAACCCTATAAGAGCTGTACTGAAAACTTAAATATATTTTATGGGCAAAAAAAAAAACAAATTATGAAATAACCTGAAATTAGTATCCATGGAAACCACTTCCTATTTCATAAAATAAATTGTTATACTGAAGACTCTTATTATTTTTTTAATCCATAGAATATACCTAAACATGTCATTATAGTTTTAAAACAAAATTCTTTCTAAATATATATATTTTTTCTCTCTAAATGTTAATACCATGTTTTGTCTTGTTTTTACTCCATTTGTATCTTGTTTTTTAACATATTAAAAAAATACAAGAAGGTGGACTACTTAAATAAAACTTTGTACTTTACATCTCTAAAGTATGTAGACTGGCAAGACAACAATAATGCGCTCAGATCTTAGTACATTTTTTCTAGACTGGAAAAGTTTGCCATCACGGAACGAAAGTTTTTTGCTCGAAATTTACAAGGGTTTACGAGAAAATTTTTTAATGTTATAAAACACTCCCCAAAAAATTATTTTTTGGCCTAGACAACTTAAGATATGAATGTACATTTTGTTACAATATTTTTTATTTTTCAAATTTAACACTTTTGAGTTTACCATAAACATGTCTTTTTTTACCACACTTGAGAAGTGTATCTTTTTTACCCCGCCCTACCCTAAGCAAATTACACTGATTAAAACAAATACTTGATTAGTAAAGTTAATTTTTTATATCGCATGCCAGGTGGCAGTTTTTGTTGAGAAATTGGCTTATGAAATGCATTTTTGCAAGGTATTTAGGTGAACCAAGGGTTCTAAAGGGCTAAATCCTTTTAAACCCCATCTTGAATCATATAAACATTAGAAAAATCAATCACTGTTACCTACTTGAGCACATTTGTGTGTTTTACAGCCAAATTCTTGTGGCAGATTCAGACAAACACCACATTTCAACACCGTTTATAGTCAAATTTTAATTAATTGAGCGAATTGAACCGTTTAAATGGTTCAGTAGTGTTGTATTTGGTACTATTCAAAAAAGTGTACCCAATAATTGAGAGTAGTGGTACAGCAATCATTAGTATGTTTAAAGTATTTAAATTTTATTTCAGTACCTAATTGTGAGTAGTAATTTTATTTTTTTATTTTAAAACTTAAAAATAATGAAAATGTTGTGAACACACTGATTTAATTCCTTTACTCAATGATGCTGAAAACAGCGCGGCCATTTATAAGCAAAATAGACACCAAGCAGAAAGTATTCCTCCTCGCCGGCTATTTTTCATTGGAAGTCAGCTGATCGATAAATTCCTGCAAATTTACCTTGCATTTTCGCTTGACATGCCTTTTGGTATGCAAAAATTTGTCGGTATGCAAAAATTTGTCGTTATTAATTAGATGATTTCAAAAGCCAAATATTAGAAATCTTAATTAAATTATTTACCGGACTGTGTGGCGGATTTTCAATAAGTTTCATAAATGACATAAAATAACACAATTAAAAGTTATTTGTTCAGTTTTATAAAAAATGGCTTGTTTTTGTGAAAATGTAGCATCGGAGTCTAGAAAAGTTTGAAAAGAGCTTTAATTTGACATATTAACATTAGTTTCCTAACCTAAAAATCAATGAGAAATCCTGCATATGAATTAACATTTGTTCTTGTGGAGGATGAATCCAATATGATGGCCAACTGCAATCCACTCTTTAAGTAGCGTCAGTACAGGTTTTGAAAAGATAAGTATATTTCTGATGCACTTTTTGATGTTTTTTTGGCTAAACCTAAGATTGAATAAAGTTAAAATTTGACAAAATAAAAAGACATTTTATCAATACAAATTCTACCTAGATCATCAAAACAAGATAAATTCAAAAGGTAAACAAAAAACCAACTGCTTATAAATAATTATTAAATAGTTTAAATAATCAGATGTTCATATTACACATATTTCCAGACATACTCCCACCTTGAGATGTAATAAGTTACTTCTCAATTCTGTTTAAAGAAATCTTGAAGGAAGTTTGACAATCCTGCCTCTTTTTGTCTTGATTGTAACTTCTTGGTAAAGCTCATTTTCTTCTTCCTTGTTATTTTCATCACTGTTTGGTTTTTTAATCTAAGTAATCCCTCAGAATCCACAATTACTCGTAGCTCTAATAATCTTTGTCATTTAAATCACTAAAAGATTCTGTCTATACAGTATGTAACAGTTTCTTCTCTGCCATATTCAGCTCTCCACTACTTAGGTTACCACAAGTTCTACTTTTGGGATTCTTACAGTTTGAAATAAAACGGTACATCCATCCTACAACTCTAACCATTTTAGCATATTTAGAGCATCCTTCGATCAAACTCTCAGTTAAACTCATACCTTGTATATTGCAGTTCGAAATCACCGTCTTCCGTAACTCCTTTTTTACCACTTCTTCATCAGGCTTAAAGTCAGACGAAAGGCCATGAAGATGGATCTTCTAAAAGCCACTCGGGTCCCTCCCACCATTTCGACTGCAATAATGCTTTAGGAGAGCTGCCTCGGCTCGCCAGATCAGCTGGATTCATTGACCTTGGAACATGACGCCAATTATTTCGATCACTTACCGATTTAATTTCCGCATCGCGATTTTTAACAAACACTCCCCATGGCTCTTCTTGATTAATCCATGCCAGAGTAGTCATCGAGTCGGTCCAGTAAATCGATTTCTCAACCTTCAAATCTTTCAAAATACTATTAGCAAGTCTAGCTCCAATAGTAGCGGCCAAAAGCTCCAGTCGGGGAATAGTTAGGGTTTTTATAGGTGCCACTCTTGCTTTGGCTCCTAATAAATAAACAAATGCCTCACCATCACATTCTACCCTTAAAAAACAGACAGCCGCATAAGCTACTTGACTGGCATCACAGAAGGTATGAAGAGTACAACTTGCACCGGTCTGGGTCAATCTTATCCATCGTGGAACTTCAATTTCTCTTAAGGAATCAAGTTCATTCATCTAACATTTAAACCTTTTGACAATTATATCATCAACTTCACTATCCCAATCACCTCTAGAAGCCCAAGTTTGTTGAATTAACAATTTCGGAATGAGGGTCGTTGGGTTCGTAATACCTATTGGGTCAAATAACCTTTGTGACGCCGAAAGCAACGTGCGTCTTGTTACTATATCAAACGGAACAGAGTTAAATTGGTGATGATTAATTTTAATTGTGTCTCTTTGTTTATTCCAAAACATACCAAGGACGGGGTTTTCTTGATTTTCAGAAATATTAGAGTCCGAATGCTCCCACCCCCTGAGTTCAAACTTAGCAGCTTGAAATATAGATGAAGCTTGTTCAATAAAGTTAGTTAGCTTATCCATATCTCCCACACTGGTTACACAATTATCTACATAAAAACTCCCTCGTAATTTATGGATTACTGACAATGAATATTTGTCATTCCCACTGAGAGATAACTGCTCACATGTGTCTAGATGATGCCTGAAAACTGCACCAAGAAGAAAAGGACTGCAAGACACACCGAAGACAACACGTCTGTGTCGAAAAATCCTCATGTTGCCCTCTCTATCTGTCCAAATAAATCTAAGAAAATCTCTGTCATCCTCATTGATTGAGATTTGTAAAAAAGCTTTTTTTACATCTGATATCACTCCTATGCGATCAAAACGAAATTTAAGTTGTACGCTAGGAATTAACTCTATAAGATTCACTCCTTTTTCAAGGCATTGATTGAGCGATACCTGTCCTTTAAAGTGAGCTGAGGCATCAAACACTGGTCTAATACGGGTAGTACTGCCTTCCTTAATAACAGGACGATGAGGAAGGTAATGACCAGCATCCCATTGTTCAGCTGACACTTCCTCAATAATGTTTTCACTTAACCAATCATTGAATACAGCCTCATAATCATTCTCTAAATTAGCAGATTTAAGTTTACTTACAGTTTTGTCGAGTCTCTTTCTAGCCAAGTCAAAGTTGGTTGGTAAGGGCGGATGTTCTCTCACCCAAGGCAATTTTACTTCATACCTTCCGTCCTCCAAAATTGTTAAGGTATCCAGGAAGTGTTGTTCGGCGTCGAGAATCTGTTCACGATGAGATTTCTGCTGCACTGGATCTTCAATCCCCAATACATCCAGTTTCCAGAGGTCTGTAACTGAATGTTCAGTACCAACATATTTAGATTCTCCGTAAAACTATTATCACCGTCTCTAACTCGACCCATGACTGTCCATCCCAATAAGATTTCGACTGCTACGAGACCACAGTTAACACCTCCCTTTTTCCTGTCAGCAGCTTCCCAGCAACGTCTGCACCCACAAGAATATCAATTGGACCTGACTCAGTGTCAGTCAATAAGATTTCCATTTTGTCTAATTCCTTAACCCACATACCTTTTCCAACGACAGGAACATTCTTACAGATTTTCTCTGTATCTAGGACATCAAAATTACAAGCGTATTTGTCATCATCACTAGCCAATCTAACCTTATAACTTAAGTGAGTTTCAAAATCGGTTTTAGTTCCACCAAACAAGACATGAGACAACTGTTGAGAAGATAAAGGTTTGTATTTCATTAAGTTTGCTAAACGCTTTGTTATATAGGATCTTTGAGAACCTGTATCAACTAACAAACGAGCAGTCCTTTGTTTACCTTCCCCATGTGTAAAAGCACCTGGTTACTTTTAAAATTTGTAAAAGTACCTGGTTCGAAACAGTATTAGATAAGTTCTGTTCTACCGTTTCAGGTTCCAACTTCTTAAGAGAACTGTTTCCTTTTCGGTCAGGACACAGTAAAGTCGAATGACGTCTCTTACATAAATTACATCTTACATTTACCTTACATTTAGCAGCAATGTGACCCTTCCGCAAGCAAATAAAACAGCAGCCTCTATCTTGTAAGATCTTCATCAAGTCTGTAGACGCCAGACGTGCTTTGAAACACATATCGTTAGAATGTTGGCCCTCACAGAACACACAAGAAGGTTGTTGTTGTCTGATATTGATGAGATCCGCAGCCGTCGCCATCTGTTCTTTCTGAAAAGAGTCTGAATCCTTAAACTTAAAATTACGTTTTTGGGAAGGTGCACTTCTGACTTCTTACAATCCTTGTTTTGAAAAGAATCCTTTGCTAGTTTTAGTCTCTCCTCACACTCGACCTCCTTCCTTAAAAACTTTAAGAGGCTATCTAACTGTGTTGTCTGCTTGTAAGTTTGGTCCGAGCTTTCTAAATCAGAAAGCCTCGACCGTTGTCGCTCCCCTTCAAAGTTTCCTCAGGAAGTGCTGATTCAACTAGAGGGAACAACATACATGCATATTTGTCAGATGTAACACCTAGACTCTCTAATGACCTTAACTGAGTCTCTAGTTTGTCATATAAGCTACTCAGCATGACATCTGATTTCCTGTTAGATTGGTCTAAAACTAGTTTGAGCAATTCCCTAACATAGAGTTCTATTAACAACTCGTCTCTACCAAACCTAATTCTTAGTTTATTTATAGCTTTGCTGTAGTTAGCAGAGGAGGGAGGAAAACTATCCAACAACTCCCGAGCTGGTGAACATTTGAGAGTGGATTGCAAAATATACTGGAATTTATCTTCCTCACCCAAACTCTCATCTTCAATTGAGCCCAAAATTTGATCCAGTTTTTAATATTACCATCAAATTTCTCTATTTCTAATTTAGGTAGTCGGTAAACTCTGTCATTAGAGTCAGGTGAGGAAGCCTTATAGTACAGTGCAATTAGACTTTTTGGTCACCCTCCAAAAACACTGGAGGAAACCACTTGGAACATGTAGGGGACACTCCTGAACCTTCAAAACCAAAAGTCCCAAAAAATCCCGTGATGGGTTTTCCGCCATTTTGAGAGAAAGGCGGCCATTTTGAATTTGTGTAGTACATTTACATTTTGGACAATGCTTAACGTATTTTTTAACTTACAGACCTGGGAATGGTGTTATTTTAATCGAAATTAAATTCTGTACATTTTAAATACAATTATGTACATGTTATTCCACAATATTAACACTATATATCACATTAAAATAATTTTTTTTAGATTTTTTTGTCACATTTTAATATAAATCACGAGACATTTTTTCTACATTTACTGTAGGAAAATTTTATTTGAAGTAAGGTTGTAGAGCGAAAAATTCTCGATAAAGTTCATATATAACAATGGTTGTTAGGTGTAACAGTCATGAAGAAATTTAACATTCACTGTATGTGAATGAAACTGCATTTTTCATTCTTTGTACAGTAATAATAGCTCCAAGGCTAACCTTACCTTACCATTAAAAATAACCGTGAAAAAATGTTTGGAACATGTAGGGGACACTCCTGAAGCTTCAAAACCAAAAGTCCCAAGAAATCCCGTGACGGGGTTTTCCGCCATTTTGAGGAAAAGGCAGAATTTGTGTAATACATTTACATTTTGGACAATGCTAAACGTATTTCTTAACCTACAGACCTGGGAATGGTGTTGTTTTATTCAAAATTAAATTCTGTACATTTTAAATACAATTATGTACACGTTATTCCACGATATTAACATGATATATCACATCAAAATAATTTTTTTTTGTTTTTTTTGTCACATTTTAAAATAAATCACGATCCATTTTTTCTACATTTACTGTAGAAAAATAATATTTGAAGTAAGGTTGTAGAGCGAAAAATTCTCTATAAAATTCATGTATAACAATGGTTGTTAGGTGTAACAGTCATGAAGAAATTTAACATTCATCAGTTAAACATTAACATGCAGTATGTGAACGAAACTGCATTTTTCATTCATAATATACTCATTATTCCACGATAACAACACCATATATAACATTAAAATATTTTTTTTTTTAATTTTTCGTCATTTTTAAAAATGAATTACGATGTATATATATTAGCGAATTTCCTTAAAGGAATAAGCTATTACCGTAGGTCTCATGGTAAGACCTAAGCCCGAGACCATGTTAACTTTTCATTTTGGGGCCCCCAGAGGCAAAAAACACTATTCGTTTGAATTTATATATATATGTCTGTTAACACGTTAGCGGCCGTAAATATGATCCGATCTTAATGAAATTTGGTACAGACGTGTAAAGTGGTAATCACTCGGACGAGTTCATGAACCAGCCCAATCGAACCACCGGAAGGGGGGTAAAGGGGGTTAAACCCCCCCAAAAATGGGGTTTTTTGAGCTTTTTACATAGAAAATTAAAAATTATCCAATTTTTGCTAGCATTTTTGAATTCAGCTAAAAAAACACAAACAATTTAGTATTGTTAATCACTGCTCTATGTCCATTGGTTTCCGAGATATTGAAAGTGGTAAACACAGTACGTTGTCCCAATGTTAACCTTATAGGAAATAAAGAAAATTCTATATCTCGCTTATTTATCAACATATCTTGATAAAACTTGGTAAATGGCTTCTTCTAGTTCAGATCAACTAAATATTTAATTAAAACCATCCAGTTTTAATATACCCGTAGCAGCAAACCTGCATACTCATTCCCCATGTTATTCTTATGGATCTTACAAAAACATGTTGAATCTCGCTATGTTGGACTGAAATATGTTGTTTTGCATTTGAAATTCACTGAGTATGCAGGTCTGCTGCAACGGGGGTATTTTTTACATTTACTACAGGAAAATTTAATTTCAATTATTCGTCACTTTTAAAAATGGATTACGATATTTTTTTATATTTCTTGGAGGAAAATTTAATTTCAATTAAAGTTTTAATGAAAGAAATTCTCTGCAGAATTTATATATAACAGTTTTTGTTAGGTGTAACAGAGATGAAGAAATTTAACATTTATCTTTGGTGATCAAAAGATCATTCTTCAATAGCACCTAAACTTACCTTACCATTGTACCTAGGCTAAACCTACCTTACCCTTCAAAATAACAGTGAAAATATGTTTGGGACTTGCGCAGGACACTTTCCATGCCTTAAAATAAATCCCGTGCCAGGTTTTCCGCCATTAAAAAAACACCTCTGCCATATTGGATCCTTGTAAACCTCTAGTAAAACTGTAATTTAGGAGAAGGGATGGACCCAGAGTATTAGCTATGATTGAAATTTATAACGGAATAAATTTTACACAAGTAAAATTAAGTTTTTTTTATGGTCATCTAATGGTATAAGGCTTGGTTTACAAACTCTAAAGTGAAATTTAAAGTGAAAAACATACAACTTGTTAGGACAAATCAAGTACCCTGTCGTAAATTTTCCTCTAATTTAAACCACTAACAATTGATGCTAAATAACCTTTACTGTTTAGAAATCACAATTCGCAATTATATTCTGAACAAAATGTACTACGGGTCGATATTAATTTAATTTTGAGCTCGTCATATGCTAGTAAATTTTAAGGACTAGTCTGATAATGTAATAATAATTTTCTTATGTAAATTACTTGATAAGGAAAACATAATGAAATTGTAGTTCGGATCCCACGTTAAAATGTAGGTCCTTTAATTGCCATTGGCTTTAACAGTCCTGCCAAAGGAAAATGTCGGCCTTAAGTCAGTAAAGTCAGTAATTCTGCGCTCGCTAGTCAGTAACAAGGCTACAAGATCGCGCCACAATAATCCTACACTCACCCTTTACTCATATTCCGGTTAAAATATGCAACCACTGCTGCGTCCCGGTCTTAAGAGGTGTTAAAGGTATTTTCAGTTTGCTGATAGCAGGATAGACTTAGGACTTCTTTTTTTATTTCATCTCCAAAATCATAAGTAAGTGCTAATATGTATTTACAAATTAGTAGAACAATGATTAAAAATAGTATTTTAATTTTTCTGTATTTAATTTTTGGAATCCGAAAATATTTTGCAGGTTGTTATAGTTGGTGATACCCTTATATTAATTAAGATAAATAAATTTGCTAATTATTTTTAGTAATTTTTCCATGACCATTACAAGCGGGATGTTACAAGTGGAAATTAGTACGTTGTCTAGTGTAAGCTTGACGTGCAATAGGCAATAAAAATGTGTCCGGCATATATCTTAAAATTTTATAATTTAAGTTCTTACTTGGCTTATATTTTCTTTAAAATTACCAATTTTTTCCATGTTTGTAAACTTTCTCAAACAATTCTTTTCGGAATGCATCATACCATTAGATGATTTTACCTAAAAATGTCTGGATTTTTTAAGTAAAAACTATTTATCAAACATGATCAAATTTCAGATTTGGAAAGATCTTTCTATACTTAAATTATATCGAAATATAAGTACTGTATGATAGATTTTTCAGGAAATTATCACTAATATTCGGGGTTCTACAACGTTTTTTGAGCTCGCCTACACCTTTAATTTTTTTCAAACTTTTATGACTAGGGTATCAAATTACTGTAAATTTTTTCAATATTTTCTGAGTGTTGTTCATTTTACTTTAGGTGAAAAAGCGTTGCCCCACTGGGCAAATATGTTACACATAAATTTAAATGTAATTCTTATGGAAGGAATATTTGCATAAATATGATAAAATTAGTGCTTATCTTGTAAATGGTTCGACCAAACTAGACATGTTACATACGTTTCTTCCAGAAACTTTAATTTTCCTACTGATAGTGAGCACTGAAAAGTTGATAATTTTCAAGATATTAGCAAAAAACAAAATAATGGTACCTTCAGACCCCCCTCCCTCCCTCCGCCCAAGGGTTACGGACGGGGACTTTTGATATTTGTCACCTCCGAACTAGTCCAAACAAAGCTGCAAAGTCAAAAATTGTGTTCCGAAAATTTCCGTCTATTCCTTTTCGTTGCGTGGACTAAACTTTTAAAGCTTTCATGTAGGCAATTATTTTTGATAATTTTATAATAATAACAATAATTTAATCAAAAATTTGTATTCGGTGAAAGTTAAGTACTAATAAATGGTTCATATTTAAGAATATGCCAAATTTATAAGAGTGTACTTAATTTTTCGGAAAAACCATAACTTTTTTCACTTTATCGCGTTTAAACTATGCTTTTTTACCATTAAATTACTATAAAAATATAATTTTCTAGTAGAAAATTAATTTTCGCACAAGACGAAATCAAATTCAATACTCTGGGACATTTAGTTTTGACTGTTATTGTAGTCATACTAGAAGCTTACACAAATCCAATAACCGACGCAACACCGCCGCTCGCGTTTATACTTCAATTTTCTTTCGACCCCAGAGTAGCTTTACAGAACCAATTAATAATGAACAGTAGTAAATTCTGTTCAAAAAGTCATTGCAATATTTTTGATCGGTGAAAGTTAAAGTACTACATAAATGTTACACATTTAAAAATATGCAAATTTATAAGAGTGTACTTGATTTTTCGGAAAAAACTATAACTTTTTTCACTTTATCGCGTTTAAACTATGTTTTTTACCATTAAATTACCATAAAAACTATAAATTTCTAGTAGGAAATTAATTTTCGAACAATACGAAATCAAATTCAATACTCTGGGACATTTAGTTTTGACTTTATTGTAGTTCTACTAGAAGCTTACACAAATCCAATAACCGACGCAACACCGGACGCTCGCGTTTAAATTTCATTTTTCTTTTGTCCCCGGAGTAGCTATAGAAAACCAATTGAAAACTGTACAGTAGTAAATTTTGTTCAGAATTTTATTGTGATATTTTTAATTGGTTAAAGTTAAGTATTTATAAATATCATATATTTAAAAATGCGGCAAATTTATAAGAGTGTACTTGATTTTTCGGGAAAAACTATAACTTTTTTCACTTTATCACGTCTAAACCAAGCTTTATACCATTACATTACCATATAAACTATATTTTTCTTGTAGCAAATTTATTTTCGAACAAGATGATATCAAATTCAATACTTTGACTCATCTGGTTTTGTCTTGATTGTAGTTTTACTAGAAGCTTACCAAAATCCAATGTGGCGGAGGTTTTTTTCAAGATGGCGGAAAACCCGCCACGGGATTTTTTGGGACTTTTGTTTCCAAAGCAAGGGAGGTGTCCTGCACTTATTCCAAGCAAATTTCTTCTGTGTTTTTGAAGGGTGACCTAAGGCCTGTTTTTGAGCTAAATGCACTGTACTATTAATGCTATTTGCCACAGATCTATCATTATTTTTATATTTAACAGTTAACAACTCATCTCTTTTATTACAAATAGATAACCACCTTTCTCTATAGCTCTCTGTGACATCATATTCTTTGGCTAATACTTCTTCATCCTCAACTGTAGAAAATAAAAGGTCACTCACCTTCTGATCAATTTTAAAAAGCCTTTCAGCTTTATCCTCAGCTCTATGGTAGAATTCGTTCAGCTTACCAATGTCAAGTTCCTCTTGGCCAAACAAAGGTTCTATGGAATTTAATGTTTCAGATAACTTTCTCCTAAGTTGAGTCCTTTCCATTTTTAACCTATTCAAATCTTGATCTGCCATCTTAATTCTCTCTTTTCCGCTACAAGGGATGCCAAATTTTTTGGCTAAACCTAAGATTGAATAAAGTTAAAATTTGACAAAATAAAAAGACATTTTATTAATACAAATTCAAAACAAGATAAATTCAAAGATCATCAAAACAAGATAAATTCAAAAAGGTAAACAAAAAACCAACTGATTATAAATCATTATTAAATAATTTAAATAATCAGATGTTCATATTACACATATTTCCAGACAGATTTAATTAAAAGATTAAATCATCATTGCTTTTTGATGACATTAAATCATCAGATAAACAACAGCCTACCGGTATGCTAATATTTCTTGACCCTAAAAAAGCTTTTGGTCTGTGTGTCGTTCAAAATTATTTAGCAAACTAGAAGTAATCAGTTTTTATGGAAACAATCTTGCTTGGTTTAAGAGTTATTTCTGTAATAGAGTTCAGTTTGTTTCAATTTGTGGGACTAATAGTGATGTTACGCCAGTAGACGACAGAGTGGTTCAAGGCAGTTATCTTAGGGCCTGTTTTTTTTCTAATTTATACAAAAAATATATCAAAATTAAATATTTTTAATAAATTATTTTTATTTGCTGATAATACGCTTATTTTCCTTCAGGCAGAGACTCGGACCGAGGTGCGTAAAAAAGCAGAACATGATCTCATGATTGTAAAAAAATTGTTAGATCAAAATATTTTATCTGTAAATTTGTCAAAAACTAAATTTTTGCTGATTTCTTTGGTTTTGAAAATATCCATTACTAGCATACCCACAGCTTCGCCTGCTGAAAAAATGACTAATTTTTAACTAACTAACTCATATTATGCCATGTGCAATTTTTAGGAATAGTTATCAAATGGATTGATTTGGGTTGTGAGCCATTGGCGCACAATTACACCCTTTAGGTGTAGCTTAGCTAGTAATTCCACCCTAGATTGAAGTGGGAAGGTGTACGTTTCCTCTAAAAATTTACCCTCATGATTAGCAAATGGTATGATTTAGGTTTCTCCCATTTGCCATTACAGATTCTGAGACATAACCCGGGATATAAAAAAAAGACGCTAAGGGTGGCTTTTTGACTTAATATGCATCAACATGAATTTAGTACGTTTTTGAAAATAGACCGAAAACTGTAATAAAAAGTAGATGGTAGGCCTAAGTGCCTTGGCCAAAACATATCTCCCAAACCTTTCTCAATCACATTAAAGATCGGGTCTCTGATCTATCGATAAGGCAAAATTATTGTTGTAATGGTATATTTTTGTAATTGAAATCTTCATCACCTACTCCGTTTATTCATGTTCTCAAAATGAAATGTCCATTATGACTTTTAAGATTTTAGTTTGAGAAAGGTCTTATTTATTTATTAGACGGATAAACCATTTTAAGAGAATACAATATTGTCCCTTGGGCGATTCGTACAACCCAAGTAGCTTAAGTGGCCTTTGACAAAAATATAGTAGGTGGTTGAAATAAATTTGTACATTTTATTCTCTTAGTAAATTGGATATCGTAACTTTTCTATCCCCTGAAAATACTGTATAGGCCTTCCATCCATATTTTTAAAAACTGAGTAGCCGCCATTTTGAATTTTATAATAAACTCTATTTTAGCCATCTGAGAGAGAATATTTTAAAAACCTTTCTTTATTCGCATCTAGTACCTATAAACAACTTTGTGTCAAGTTTCATGGCCCAAAGTCTTGTAGTTTATGAGAAAATAAGCTATGAAAGCTAAAAATGGCCGCCATTTTGAATTTCATAATATACCATACTCAAACCTTTTGAGAGAAAATATTGAAAAATCCTTTCTTAGTACGCATCTAGAGCCTGTAAAGAATATTTCTGCCAAGTTTCATCGCTCTAAGCCTTAGAGTTTTTTGATAAACTGTGATCAGTCAGGTTTATCAGTGGGGTTTTGGCTTTTATATAATATAGACTAGCAGTTGCCCGTGGCTTTGCTCACGATAAAAACTGTAACTACCGTAGCCTAAATGAAGATAGGGCCACAAACTGAGTTCATGATTAAACAGATAAGGTAGGCTACAAAACGAATGACAACTTTAATTTATCTAATTAAACTAAATTTAACTTTTATATAGTACATATCACCTAAAAAATCAACAAAGCAACCATAAAACCATTATGAAAGTAACCAAATTATAAATCAGCTGTAAAATCGTAACCATATGTGAAGCTGGACCACCTGCTTGTTGAATGAACATTGAAAATTAAACAAAAGATCATTCCACTTGCGTAGGAAAATTTATAAACTTCGACCCCACCAAAACCCCTTAAAACTTCGAATTAAAAAAAACTGTTCTTAGCGGATGCTTTGATGCTTAAGGTCCAATGGCCTTAAGATCGTCCATGCAAAGGTCCAAGGTTCTAAATCAAGTAGTTTAGACTGTCCAGTGATAGGTCATTGGTATTGGACAAATATAAAGAAGATGGATTTTCATTAACCAGAAAGATGTTTTCAGGAATCCTCAAAGTCCACAGGTCTGCTGCGACTGAGTTATTCTATTGCTGCCCCCCCGCTGGAGGTATTTCTGTTTGGCCTCCCTGTACTATACATGTCAGCAGATTCAGCGCCCCGCAGATAAAGGCCTCAAGGGTGCCACTGCCCTCGGAAGGCTTATGCCCAATATCGTTGAATCTGCTCGAATGCATGGTATATAGTGGCCCTTAAGCAGGAATATAAATATCTCCGTCGCAGCAGACCTTCCGTACTTAGAGAATCAGTTTTCTGTTTCATGAAAGTATATGTAGGCCTATGTAAAACGTAGAAATTGCCTTGATATAATGTCAAAAAAAATCTAAGGTTTTCAGGGTCTAACATAAAAATACCCCCGTTGCTGCAGACCTCCAGACTATGTGCATGACCTTATTTTATTTCTTCCATAAGAATAACATGGGGAATGAAAATGCAGGTCTACTGCAACAGTAATGTGAATATTTGGTGGTTTTAAAACAATATCAGGTGAATCTGAACCAAAAAAAGCCACATACCAAGTTTTATCAAGATATGTTGAGTAATAACCGAGATATAGAATTTTTCTATAGGGACAATGTACAGTGTTTTCAGCTTTAAATATAGTTCGAATAGTGTTTTTTGTTTCTGGGAGCCCCAAAATGAAAAGTTATCATGGTCTTGGGCTTAGGTCTTGCCGTGAGATCTATGGTAATAATTCCATCAATGAAATTCGCTAAAAGACAAAGGCAAAGTATTTTTTCTAATTATGTAGATAAATGGTTTAAATTAGCTCTTTCAATAACAGCTGTTAGAGGGAAGAAAGGTCTTATAAGTATCTCTAGTCAGTGATTTACTTTATGTTCTGTTCCTGACAGCTGGTTTGACATTCTAATAAATTTCTTGCTTTTTCACATCTGTTTATTTAAATATAAACATTCATCAATTTATATTCTGCCATAAGGATAATATGGGATCTTGGAGAGGATCTGTGGTGGAGTCCGAGGGTCAGATCAGGATGAAAACTACTTAGTTTTCCTATTTAATGCCTAAAGAAACAGTGTAACAAATTTCAGCCTTCTGGGTTATTGGGAAGTTGGAGAATTAGTGATGAGTGAAGGAGTGAGGGCTTTGCCTTTTATAGGTATAGATTGCCGTCACAAAAAATACGAAAAAATAATATGGATTGTACCATTTTTGTTTCTAGAGCACGTTGAAAACTGCAAACGTAGCAGTATTACCAGACAGAGGAGTTCGTCTTCAAGTCAACCTCAAGCAATACGAATCAAAACTGAGAGATCTGCGCTACCAACAAAATACACTGTCTAATGAAATCATCAGACTACAGAGTAAGGGGATCTTGTTAAAGTTATCTTAATCATAATAAGTGCTTAATAACTTTATAAGGCCTTAAAATTTATAAATAATTTATTTATTTATTAATGTGGGAAGCAAAGGAAATTATAAAGTTTAAAAAAACCAAAAGAACATATATTTTAGAAAATAAAAAGGTAATACAAGCTATGTCACCATAGTGACTTATGACAGTCTATGATCAGGTGTTTTGGTTGTAAGTTAATGGCTAAGCTGTTTTAACACTCCCCCTCAAACACAACACCCCGATAGACTGGCGATTCTTATTAAAAGCTGTCATTGGCAGGCTTTTGTCATTATATCAGCCAGCTGCTCTTTGCTTGGAACGTGTTCTAATACAAAATCCCCATTCATCAGCTTCTCTCGCACAGAGTGAAAACGGACTTCTATATGTTTAGTGCGTCGATGAAACTCAGGATTCTGAATCAGAGGATAGTGCTTCTGTTATCCACATACAAGGTCGGTATGGTAGACACTGTTGTCAGCTCATTGACCAAACGGTTCAACCACACCATTCCTTTTGTGCCCTCACTTGCAGCAATGTATTCAGCTTCAGTAGTACGTAAAGCAATGACAGATTGTTTCCGACTCGACCATGTAATAGCGGCGGATCCACAGGTAGTTACAAGGCCTATTCGAGAACAACAAGTCTTCGTGTAATTTGCAAAATCAGAATCAGTAAAACAGTTGATCTTCATCTGCTTATTAGCAGAATATAACAGCCCATAGTTTTGAGTTCCATTCAAGTACTTAAAGATCCTCTTGACAACCATCCAATCACAGGATTTTGGAGAATCAAGTACTGACTGAATAAACTAGATCTGGTCTTGTTGTCATGGCCAAATACAACAAACTTCCAACTGCTTGTCTGTAAGGCACATTGTGATCTAAAACAAAGTCGGTGTCATTCATTGAATGATTTTCACATGGAGTGGATACTGGGTTAGAATCAAGCATATTAAACTTCGATAGAATGTTCTTTGTATACGATTCCTGATGAACGAAGATTGAGCCATCTTTTTTTATTTAAATTTGCATTCCCAAAAAACTCCAAGAATCCAATCCTAATTTTGAATTCTTCGCTTAATCTAGATAGAAACAAATCGATTCTTTCCTTGTCTCCATCAATGATACCATCATCAACATAAATAGCGACCATGAGGTTCGCTTAACCATCACTGCCCTTTTGAATAAATAAACAGGGATCAGCATGGCTTTGTTCCAGTTTCTGTGAGCACATAAAACGAACAAATCGCTGGTTCCAACAACGAAGAGATTGTTTTAAGCCATAGAGACTACTTTTCAACTTAAAAACTCTCCCGCTCCCATCATCAAATTCTTTAGGTTGACGCATGTAAACTTCTTCAGACAAAGATCCATATAAAAATGCTGTTTGTACATCGAATTGTCCTAACTGATAGTTCTCAGAAGCAGCCACATTCAAAAGAGTCCTCACTGTTTCAAATCTAGCGACCGGACTAAAGGTCTGTTCAAAATCAACGCCCTTTTTCTGGCTGTAGCCCTTTAGCCCGAGCATTCGATTTCACCATTCCGATTTCACCATTTTGATTTCCCTTCCGAGCCCTTGTAGCATTCAATTTCACCATTTGGTTTCCGTTTCACTTTTAAAACCCAACGATTATCAATCACTTTCTTATCTTTTGGCAATTCAACAAGATCCCACGTTTTGTTCTCAGCCAAAGATTTAAGTTCTTCTAACATCGCCATTTTCCATTGCTCTTTTTTTTCTGAGTTTATAGCTTCATTATACATCAAATCCCTCTCAGCAATTAACACATAGTTGTTAGCAAGAAATGATGGGAAACTCCTTTCCCGAATACTTCTTTGTGTTCCAGCACTAGAGCCAGTATCATTTAGGATATTTCTTGACGACTTTCATTACTAGGAATGTCAATGACAGGCCCTGGAACCTTTTCATCATTCAAATGCGTTGATTTATCATTGAACCCTTTCATATCGTCAACTGTTGTCGAAGATTCAGTAAGTGATAACATTGGATTGTCTCTTTATAATATTACATCACGAGATAATTCAATAGAGTTCTTGCTGAAATCCCACAATCTGTATCCATTATGGTCACCAGTGTAACCAACAAAGAGACATGGAATGCTCTTTTTATCTAATTTTCGCCTTTTGTTTTGAGGCACGTGTGCATAACACTTGGTTCCAAAGATTTTGAAGTAATCAAATGTAGGAGGAGAACAGTTCTTCCACAATTCGATCGGAGACTTGTTTTCAATGCCTGTAGGTCCAGTGTGATTGAGCACAAACACAGCAGTATTCACAGCTTCTTCCCAAAGTTTTAGTGGTAGGTTCTTAGCATGAATCATCGACCTGGCTGCTTCCCTTTCCGCTACGGTTTTCCCTTTCCACTACTCCGTTTTCTTACGCTGTGTAGGAAATTGTCATCCGAATGGTTATACCGTTTTCCTCAAGCAGCTTGCGAACCTCCGTATTGATGAATTCACCTCCACCATCACAAACCAACTCCTTGACAGTATGCCCTGCTGTTTTTACTTCAAACAAGAATACTGACAGACATTTGACCACCTCAGATTTCTGTTTTAAGAAGAACACTCTCCGAAATTTAGAAGAGTCATCCTTTAAACAGAGGAAATAACGAGAACCACCAATTGAGACATCTTGAAATGGTTCAAATACATCAGTGTGTATAGATTCTCCACACGTTGTTGCACAATTATGACGATCATGGAATGAAGAAAAGAAAAGAAAAGAAAAAAATGTTTATTTCTCAAATCACACGTACAATAATACAATTCCTGCATATAAATACAAAAACAAAGGTACAGGTTTAAAATAACATGAAAAACTTAAAATACAAGACACCAAGCTCCTTTCTGCGTGCATTTGAAAAATATTACTTTCCTCCAAGGCTTAGCCTGTTTGGAGGCTTTATTAATATTTAAGTATATAAAATAAAACAAATGGCAATAACGGGACTTAACATTTTTCTATGACAAAATACATATAAACTAAATGCAACTAAATAAACAAACTAGTAATGAAAATGCATCTTCCAAACTACTGATGTTAACTTTATCATGATAAACAAATACAATATGTTCAAAATTATATTTTTATCTAAAGCCTTACAAAAACATCTATAATATACAAAGAGAAACAAAAAATTCAATAATAATTACAGAAGAGAAAATTACAAAATGATCAATAAGAAAAATACATAAAAAAACAAACATTAATCTGTGGCACAATGTTGAAAGTTCACAATTAATTATATTTTGTCTATAGCCTTACAAAAACATCTATAATATACAAAGAGAAACAATTAATTTAATAGACACTACTGAAAAGAAACAATTACAAAAAGATTTAAGAAAAATACTTTAAAAACAAACACTAATCTGTGGCACGATGTTAGAGAATGTTTTGCAATGAATTGAGAATGTTATTTAGGACATAATATTAAATAGTAGCTCCTTAATATTTTAAACATTAAATAGCCATGATTTTTAGCTTTCTTAAGTAAATTTTTATATTTAAAGATTCCTTTATGGTGTTCGGTAATTTGTTGTAAATTCTTGGAGCTAAAAAATTGTAGGATTTAGTAAAATATGTATTAGCTGGTTTCGGTATAACAATATTCCTGCAACTACGAAGCTTAATTTTGTAACCACTATTTTCTCGACAGTTTTTACTTCTTTCATAAAAGATTTTCAGAACTTTATAAACATATAAATATCTTAATGGAAGTATTTTCAGTGAACAAAAAATTGGAAATGATTTTTCAAAACGATTTTTTCTTGCAATCATTCTCGTGAAATGTTTTTGAATAGTAAATATTGCTTTAAGATTTGTGACATATGTACCTCCCCAACACACTATTCCGTATTCTATCCTACAATGTTCTAAAGAAAGATACAAAGATCTCAACAAATCTTCATTGCACATTCCTCGAATAAAATAAAACAATCTAACAGTGTTACTAATTTTATTTTTAAGGTTTGTTATATGTTCCTTCCAATTTAACCGTTCATCCAGTGTTACCCCTAAGCACTTTAAACTAGTGACACTTTTAACTTCAACACACTTTTCAGTACATTCTTTATCTTCACTTAAACATTTTATACATTTTAAAATGATTTTATTTTCCTGGTTATAATTTCCGTTAAGTGAAAAATGTATGACTTTAGTTTTTTCTGCACTTAAAACCATACTAGTGGCTTGTAGGGGCAAAAGCCCCTATAAATAAAATACAAATGCTTAATAAAATATATATTTAATGTTTCCTTCACACTCACAACTCGGTAACTGTTTGGCGGAATTAAATGTGTAAAGTGAAATGTTAATTATACTTTGGCATTTGCTAGTGCGTATCAGAATTTTAAGAAAGGGCGTTAGCCTACTTCAGTAGTAAACGGCTAAATTTTTGAAACAATGGCGCTATGGATGTCGTTCTCAAAACAACTCAGTTCACATCGTTTACAATTATTAAAAATATGGACATGGTTTAAAACAATTCTTAAGGTTAACCACAGACTGTGAAACTTAATTTATTTGCCAAAGAAAGTCGTGACATTTAAGTTAACTCAAAAATGTAAACAAATGTCTATAGCCTCCACCTAGTTCAAAAGAATATTATATTGGACAGTTAAAGGGTACTTGTTATGGAATTCTCCGTTTGAGGCTACATTGTACACACTAAGCAAATAAATAAATAAATAAGGATTAAATCCGAAAATGGCCTCCCGTTAACGACTCCACACTCCACCTCTGGTACCCTACGTTCAACACTTTTTTTATGGTTGCCCGTGAATAAATACTGCTTTGTCTTGGTAGATTCAAGATTGAATATACTTTTGATTGGCCAAATTTAAAGGTGAACCTTTTTGGTGGAATCAAATTTAAAGCTGATGTTACACTCAGCTGATCTACACTGTTAGACGTTTTTAGATTACAATGATTTTAAATAGCAGATATTTAACGTAATATCTTATTTCTTGATAAAATTAAAGACATTTTTGTATTTTTCCTCAGTCCCTGGCACCAAGACCTTCTATTTGAGCCCTTTCCCATTATCTTGCAAGTGCAAGGCCTGTGACTTGCCAAATGCCCATAATTTCGGCGCAAAAATTTCGCTTACATAATATATTATTATCGATCATTTGGCATTAAATCGGCATCGTTATAACGTAAAAGAAACACTTAACTCTTTATAATTTTATATTGTAAATATATACTCAAACGCGTAATTATAAAGTCTGAAATCTTAAAATTAAAATATTTATTTGTTATAGTAGGCCTACATTGAACATAGTTAGCTGCCTTTTGAAAAAAAACCCATAGTCAACATCTATCACATGGCTTTGAATCAAGCATCAGCACCACATGTTTGAATGTCAACAAAACAGACGTTTTTAGATCCCAATGCTTTTTAAATGGCAGATATTTTACGTTATTTCTCGTTTTCTGGTGAATTTCAAGCAATTTCAGCATTTTTCCCGCCATCTCGGAATAGAGACCTTTAATTTGAGCCCTCTCCCATCTTTCTACGACTTACCAGACGTTCACAATTTTGACGCAAAGAATCGCCTTACGAAATTAAATATATGATTATTTTTGCAAAACCACCACTGAATTGAAAGCAAATCGTTGTTTATCTTTAGTGTGACATCATTCCAAGATTCCCCTATCTATATATGATAAAGCGGTGTCATCAGCAAAAGATCCATTTAAATTGGCATTGCAAAGGTCATTAATATATATTAAAAATAAAGTTGCCCCCAAAACCGATCCTTGAGGTACCCCAAATTTGATTTCTCCCATCGTACTTACTACTCCATTGACTTTGACACATTGCATTCTCATTTTTAAGTAGCTTCTAAACCAATCATGAGCATTCCCCCTTATCCCGTGTTTATATAATTTTTCTAATAAAATTTCGTGATCAAAGGCTTTTGTTATATCTAAAAAGAGTCCACTAACTTTATTACCATTATTTATGCCATTAGATAATCTATCCATAAATTCAAGTAGTGCAGCTTCAGTATTCATTCCCATCTCCATGAATAACATGGTAACATGTTTTCTGCATTAGGTATGTAATCCATAAAGATAACATGAGGAATGAGTATGCAGGTTGCTGCTATGGAA
This sequence comes from Flexamia atlantica, assembly GCA_035578135.1. Classification (NCBI taxonomy): domain Eukaryota; kingdom Metazoa; phylum Arthropoda; class Insecta; order Hemiptera; family Cicadellidae; genus Flexamia; species Flexamia atlantica. The sequence goes on along the minus strand of JAQJVK010000006.1, from coordinate 7,143,463 downwards.
ATATAAAATCAGGGATTTAGGCTAAAATACATTAGAGCTCATCTAGAAGAAGTCACAGACTAGGTTTTACTTAGATATGTTGAAAAACAAGTGAGAAATTGAATTTTACTTTTTTCCCATATGGATTTCAGAGGGTCAACGTACCGTGTTTAATTATTTGAGCATTTCAGTAACCAATGGGCATAGAGCAATGATTAAAAATACTAAATAGTTATTTTGATTTAAATTCAATGGTGTGAACAAAAATTTGTTACATTCTCTATTAAAAAAAAACTCAAAAAACCTATTTTTGAGAGGGAGGGTTTTATTCCTCTTTACCCCCTTCCGGTGCTCCGATGGTTAATTGTCAAACTCTTCAGAGTGGTTACCACTTTACATGTCTGTACCAAATTTCATTATGATTTGACCATTTTTACGGTCACTATAGTGTTAATAGATGTTTATATTTTCTAACCAATAGTGTTTTTTGCTTCTGGGGGCCCCAAAACAAAAAGTTATCATGGTCCAGGGTTTAGGAAATGTGAAATTCGCTAAAATACCTAGAAGCAAGTGAATAATCCTGTAAAAGAAACACTGTTTCAGAAGTCAGGTGTGTGGTACAGACTATACCTTGATTATCGAAAGAAGGTGATAGGCGGAGCGATCACGCGGCATTAAAAACATTATTTTTCATAACGCTGCAGAAACATAAAAATACTCTATACTAAAAATTGCAGTAAACTTTATTCCCATGATCAGTCAATCCCATATTTTTCACAAGTTTCAAATAATTTTTGGCATACTCCATATAGTTTATGCTGCGAGTTATATTTATAAAATCACGACTTACAACTTAAAAAATTCTATTCCTTATGTTTGATTTAGAATATCTCTGCTTTAAAGCTTCGGGAAAAATTTTCTGTTTAGACTATTTGTTTCGTTAACAACACTATATCAAATTTTCATATATGTGTGATTAATATTAATGACATTATTACTTTATCTCCAACATACTTTTAATTCTGCTGTTAATAGGTTATCCCATTTAATTTTTACAGCATATGCTTGAAATCGTTTCACTTTTCAATACAAACTTAAAAAAACTGATAAACAGTTCTATTGTATCTTTTGAAAGCTTAGTTTTTGGAACAGTTTTACATTTGCTATACCCTTGCATTTTTCTAAATTTGAAGCTTGTTTTCTATCTTTTGTAAGATAATGATGACTTTCAAGCTATAATAAATTTAAAAAGTGATTTTTAACCTCTAGGTTCATGGAAACCTACTATCATATGCATGTATCTACTTTTCTTTTCTTTTATTTTCTTTTGTTTTCCTGTACCTTTATAATAGTTTATTAAATTTTACATGAATTCATTATAAGCATGGGCTAAGAGACTGATTGACTCATTCTCCAACCACAGGTGAAATCCCATTTGTGGACCAATTTCTATTCTTTAATCTTGTATTTATTGATTTAATGTGTTACAGGGCTTGTAACAGGTTATTTTTTTTATTTTTTTGTTATTTTTATCACTCTTGGTTATTTTTTGTTATTTTTTTTGGAATTTGGTTATTTTTGTTATTTTTTTGGGAATTTTGGTTATTTTTTTATTTTTTTCAACCTCAAGAACTGCTACAAGCCCTGTTCACACTGTTCGTCTGTCAGACTATCTCGTAGCAGCATCGCAGCAGACGAATCTCGTCATCCTACATTGCGTGAAAACCAAGTCTTGTTGCGTGAAAACCAAGTCTCGCCATCAAATCTAGGCTGATTTGTGATTAGTCTGTCGAGATTTTCTTTTTTACCAGGGTTAAGAATGTGTTATCTCCAATATAACGCCGGTTTTCTAATTTTCAGCAACATTTTTTGTTTACAAAAGGTTATTTTTTGGTTATTTTTTTTCTTATTTTAGTTATTTTTTTTATTTTTTTCAACCTCAAGAACTGTTACAAGCCCTGGTGTTATTATTTTTGGAAATAAACTTTCCGTTCATTCATTCAATGAAAAACATCTGTTTTTGTGTAATATGATGAAAGATATGTTATTTGATTGATTTTTACTTACAGTAATGCCAAATAAAAACAGCGTGCCTCCACCCATCCAACCCCAGATGCCTCAACCAAAGATTTACAAGTTACCAACAACAACAACAGACATCAATGCAATGGGGAAAAGAGGTGAGTATACTACTCTCAGTGATGATTGCATATCCTTTTTTTTGTAAGAAATCCAAGCAAACTGAAGTAGAGATCATTAATGTCAGAAAAAAAACTAAATAACATCAAGTTTACTAGGAGCTGAACATCTGCTGTTGCTCCGAATTTTTGCCCCAGTTTCTATATAGTGCTATTTCTTTGACTTAAATTGTGAATTTATTGAAATTTTCTCGGAAATTTGCAAAATTTTTATGTAATAAACCGCTTATTCCAATAATAATCCATATTCCCCTTGTTAAAATGTCCCAACAGTCTGTTTCGAAATGTGTTGACTCGGGTTGTTTGTTGGTCATACATAAGAAATTTTTCAACTAATTCAAAGTGAAATATGACAAGTTCAAGTAAAAAATCTTATTAATGATAAAGTAGACTGGCACACTGTCCATCCCTCCCTTTCTAACATCAATGTTTTAAGTATTTTATAAAGACTACAACAAGATTGCTCTGTCTCATTACGATCACCAGGTTTGCCTGGGGCAATAGAACATTGAGATCTATATGCTGCAAAACATCCACAAGATTTGCTTACCTCACTGATATGATTTAAGATTTTTTTGCATTTGTTTCTATTAATTGAAGTAACTGTGTTACTAATGGTTAAGTTTTTATACACATCTTTTGTTAAAACTCACCTCTTAGTACTATGATGTCATCTTATCTTTTTAATCCAGCATTGGAGACCCACAGGACTCAGCAGGCCTTGACAGTTGATTCTTTGAAGGCATTGCACAACTCACTCAAGAACTGTCCATCAGAAAATACGCTTGCTTCTGATCCAGCTGGCCTTAAAGTAGAGCTAATGCCTCACCAAAAATATGCCTTGGCTTGGCTTCTTTGGAGAGAAAGAGAAAAACCATCAGGTGGCATTCTTGGTTAGTAGTAACAACTTTTCGGTTATTTTGTACATTTAAGTACAAATTATTGGAACCTAGTATACCAAATCTGAAAAAGAAAGTTTTCTGTCCTGTTCTACTGTTTCCACTCCAATAATTAAAAAAGGTAATACTGTAATGTCATTTTACAATCATGTGACCAATTAATATAATGTTTTTTTTCTATCTTTATAATAATAAAAAAAACAGTTTTCAAACTAGTTCTTTCTTTTTGATTATTCTAATTTATAATTTTTACAGTCCATTACCAGAGTAATTTCATATAGAAAGAGAAAAATCGTATATCATAATGCTATCAATAATAATAATCACTGTACTGTCAGCTCTTTCTTACAAAGCTAGAGAGGCTAGCACAAGTAAATAGTAAATAAGACATTGTCAAGAGCTCAAAATAAAACATCAACCCTCACAACTAACTTCCAGTGCAGAAAAAATCCTACAAATATAAAGAAAGTAAAACTATATCAAGAAACATAAAACAGCCTTTCCAGATAACTAGACTATTTAAGTGTAAGTTTGTAAGCCTATGAGCGGGTTCATGAGCTTGAGTTTTCATGGTCAGCGAATATAGTTGATCGCCGACTAACTGTTAAAAATTGGGCTCATGAGACAAAGCGTAGACTATGAAAACGCCCCTTTATCTCTGGTGTAGCGCAACATAAACCGTCGCTCAATGCCATTGATTCGCGGGAAGTTTTTGTGGGATAAACTTGCCATGTGACTCTGCTTTCGGCCACCGCTCTCCAAAACAATACTATGACTGCACGGGAAGGGATTTACATCTTTCATTGCTATGCTAAGGTCGGCTTGAAATATTCAGTGCACCAATGTTGAGCTAAGTGCCATGAAGACCACAGTTGAGCCAGAGCAGGAAGGGTCCATCAAAAGGCTCTGTAAGCTGGAACACGCCCTACCACAGACAAAGAACAATACTACTGGAACGTGTGCTGGGCCTACAGAGCGAGCCAGAATTTGTGGTTGCGTCCGGGGCCCGCAGGTGCTAGAATGGTACTATTGAGTATTCAATAGACATTTTGATTACAACAAACTTTATTATAGATGACAAAAATTGTTTAAAAGAGAGAGATTTGGGATCTTCCTATTCTTCTAGGCTTCATCTAACTTGCCACTTTTAATAATCCATTGTTGGACACATGCAAAATTTGAATTTAACAACAACAAAAAAAGAACAAAATCAATGCCATCTGTTTTTGGTACAAACAAAAAAAATACTATATAAAATTAACTCAACAGGTACGATAATGCTGTTGCAGTCTATTGTAGTATTTTAAACAACTTGTAAACTCTGAAATACTGTATTGTCATATTTCAAAATGAATGTGTTGTTAACAACTTTGATAATTATTTTAACCAATTATATTTCTTATTGATTATTGATTATTTTAATGCAGAATATTATTACAGTAGAGTCCCACAAACCCGGACTAATGTGGACCGAACGGTGTCCGGGTTTGTGAAAATTCCGAGTTATCGGGAATCGAGTAAAAATAAGAAAAAATAAGAATAGTTTCTGTTATTTCTATAAGAAATCATTTATTTATTGCATAGTAAAAAATATAAAAACTATATTTGTTACAGAACAAATTTAAAGAAAAACTAAAACTGTTTTAAATGTGCCACACCGTGCTCTGGCCTTGAATCTCAATGCACTTTATTGCTCTGGCAGTCTTTCCGAGTTATCCAGAATTCCGGGTTATCGAAGTCCGGGTTTGCGGGACTCTACTGTACTTATTAGCCTATAAGATGTTACTGGTAAATTATAAATTTTGTTGAAAATTAGGACTATAAATGCCTAAATATGTATTAGGTAAAATAAAACAATTTTTAAATGTAAATTGTACTTTATTTTAAGACAAGTTTTACAGCTTATTTCACAAGCATCAGATGCTCAATCTACATGTTAGAAAACAAAATTAACTTCGTCAACTTTTGCCTTAAACCTAACTTAGAAATCTAACTTAGGTTGAAATCTAGTTAGGTTAGGTGTCTTAACATTCCTTAGTTACTGCCACCACGGAATACATTTGTAACGTTTGTTTGTGATTTCAAACGTTTCCTGTTTGGCAATGTTATGCGATATCATTTTAAAACATAATTTTAGCTATAGATTTGATCAACAATGATTCGTTGCTTCCATGGAATTAGTCATTGCTTATGTGATTTTTTAAAAAGTGCCTGTGAAATCGTTACATATTCTCAAGGTTAAATTGTTGGTGGTTGCCTTTTTTCAGTTAGCTTGAGTAAATATGCATATTTAACAATTTTGAACACATCATCACTTGCCCTAACTACTTTGCCTTTTTATTTAAAATCTGTAAACCTCGTTTGTGATCTAAGGTCATGGTCATCATCACTTGTATGGAGTAATGAACTACATTCGCGGACACACCATCTTCTTGCCCCATTTTAGCGCCCGCGCGGGTACAAATAACATAAAAATTCCAAATAAGACATTAAATTAAAGGTCTGAATCTCACAATTACTATGGTACCAATTATAAATGGTTTAGAGGCAGTTTACACATCGTAACAATCAATAACCTAAAAGCTTGTCTTATCATTCCTTAGTTACTGCCACCACGGAATACACTTGTAACGTTCCTATTTTGTGCAAACTGTCTCTAAAACACTTATAATTGGTACCATTGTAATTGTGAGATTCATACATTTAATTTGATACTATAATTGTATGTTTTTAGTTTATATTGTTTTTGTAAACATCAGTTTAGATTTGATTTTGTTTTTATCGTGGCGCCGCACAGATAAATTCCCTCACAAAAACTAAGTTAATAACCAAACTACGGCAGCTAATTTTTTCAAAAAATATGATTAAAAAAATTAAATTCTTTAGCAACAATATCCACTGTTTTTTACTTTACCTGACCAAAACATACAAAAAGTAGCAGCCGACTACTTTTTTCGTGTCAAGTTTTAATGTTGAATAAAAACTTTTGACTTTTTTCATGTTTTAAATTGAACAAAAAATTATTTTTGAAATATAGTTGATACTATTACTGTTAAAAACTAAAGGACTCCTCATATGCAAAATTTCAACCTTTTATCTCAGTGCTAAGTGGTACAAACTCCGAGTTGGGCAAAAAGGCGGGAAGTCAAACCAGCAAATCTGCGATGGATGCGCCATCTTCCAGCCCTGTTTCAGTGCCCGTGCGGCCCTGGATGCAATCGAAACACACCGCTGCATGCGCCCGGAAACTACAACACACGGCTTATGGGCAGCGCGCGTTCCAGTAGTATATTTCTTTGACCACAGCCACATGATCTATCTACATGGGTCACTCAGGCTCAACTCCGGTGCATCAAATTGTGAATTTTTTCACCGTGGCAGTGTCATTCAAACAATATTTCTGGCTCAACTATGCTTCTGGCTAAGATCAATTGTTTTACTTACGCAGCACAACTATACTACAGTATCACATAAAAATAAGTACAAAGGAAATGGGCAGTACATATTCAGGTTATAACCTTTGGGGGTGCAAGCTCAAGTAAGAAGTCCTACATGCACAATTCTTCAAACTCCTTTTAAAGTGGTCCATTTTAAGACCTATTTCAAGAAGCTATTTATTGCATTAAACAACAAAACCTTTATATTTTAAGTTAGGTAACTTAAGAAATTTATTTTTCCTTCACTGCCTAAAAATCAACAACAAATAAGGGGGTACTGGGCGCCATCCAAAAATCTGCCCATGGAAATAAATGGGTGAATGAATGCAAAGGAAAAAAGTATAATTTGAATTAGTTGAGTTTTTCCTCGAACCTGATGAATGCCCCACTAGAAAAAAATTATATTATGAAACTGGCTGTAACTTTTGATCTTAGAATTTCTTTAAAGTTAGGGATTGTGACATCTTATTCTTTTTATAAAGTGTTTTAGGTCATTTTGAAATATCTATTTCTTATAGCATAGTTTGATATTTCAATAGACTACTGTTACATAAGAAAGGCTTACTTTTGACCTCCCATTGCTTCTCCCAAAATCTTGACTTGATTCCCAGAGAATTAAAATTGGGGAGTATTATTGATAAATTGTTTCCTAATAATTCAAATACACCACGTTATATCATAATTAACCAAGTGAGCAGGTTGCATGTGAGGTGGGGGTTGTACAGTATGGTAAGTCTCTGCTCGGCTAAACTAGAGCTCGTGAACCCGATTTTACTGGAATTCAGATGCAAGTTTATGACAAACTGGAGCTTGTGAACCAGCTTTACGTTTAGTATATTTTATGTTCTTCTGAACGACTTCAAATATTTAAATTTTTAGTGAGTACAATGGTACAGTTGTACAATTTTTAAAGTTATATACAATGGTATAAAAATGTTCATAAATAACTCATTCATAAATTTCATAAATATAATTTTTTGTAGTTGGATGTAACTTTCAATGCACTTTAACTTTGAAATATATTGCTCAGTAGATCAAGCATCACGAAGTTATTTGAAATTTACTACAATGAAAAGTGTAGTTGCCTACTATTGACTATTTCCAGCTGATGATATGGGGTTGGGGAAGACTCTGACGATGATCTCACTCATCCTAAAATCGTCTGAAGAAAAACAAGAAAACAGTCAGTCAGATGATTCCGAGAGCGAAGAACATGAAGGTGCATCTTGGTTATCCTCCCAGCGACCTAAATGTAAGACATATATCTCTTGAGTCTGTTAAAACTCTTGGTTGCATTTCTTTTGGGACTTTCCAGATTAGCGAATTACACTTGGCGCTTGTATCTTAGTTAAACAGGGTTCCCACTCAACCGTGAAACCTTAAAAACCGTGAATAAGCCGTGAATTTGGCAAACCATGAAAAGACCTGGAAAGAGCCGTGAATTTCGTCATCAGACCTTTAAATCAGCCAATATTTTTATTAAATTATAGAGAAATATTTGTATAAATTTATTAGAGACATTAAAAATGATTCACAGTCCCAAGACGAAGACAGCAATTGTGTACTTTAAGACTTAGATTGTACGTACAGGGCTAGCCGGTAGGGCCTGCTAAACTGAGATTGAGATTCCACTGTGGCTGGGGAAGGAGGGGTGGAGACTGGGGAGGTAATGGCGGAACGCGATCGGTTGCCTTGGAGGGGGGAGGGAAGGATGGAAAAGTGAAGAGAGAGAAGACTAGATAGCTGAAGACGCACGCTCATTGGTTTACGTTTGCGCAGCAAATAAATACGTGAATTTCTTTCTTCCTTAATTTCTTTTCATATTCTTTACATTCCTTCTATTGTACGATTCATCAGTTTTCAACTACCGATGAATCGTTCAATACTACAACTACTATCGATGTCTCCGCTGCTTGTTTGTAATCATTTTCTGTTTTTTGTATCATCGTTCAAGATGTTTGTGACAATAAATAAACTCTTTAAAAATAATGCCAGAACGAACGTCTTTGTTGCGTATTTTGTTTTCTATATGCAAAAATCCAAACGACTTGTCCTACAACAAATTATGACGGCTAATATTTTTTGTCTAATTTTTAGTATAAATCGAATGAGACAAAATGAAATTTTTATCTCTTGCCGTTCAAGAGAAATTCTATGATCAAACTTTCTATGATCAAACTATAGACTGGTGTATATTTTGTCGTTCTCCAAGGTCAACTATAGCAGAAACTCCGAATTCCATCTAATTGGAGATAATATTTTTTCACCTGTCAACGCCCTTTCCTTATCACTCAGGATTATTGTTTGTGTACGTTTTTCGTGGGAAGGACACGCTCTTCCGGTTTAACGTGACCAAAAATAGATCACAGAAATTATCTTCTCGATAAGACTTCTCGTATCATAAGCTCGGCTAGAAATTCAACCTTATTCAAAGATGTTTAGTGTTTGTACGACTATTTCAAAATTCAACCTTATTCAAAGCTGTTTAGTGTTTGTGCGACTATTTCATTGCGTCAAAAGGAGCAATGGTCCTTTTAAGTTGTTATACGAGGATGAAATATTAAGCCGTAAGCGTACGATAATTTTGAGTCGGCAAGGGGACGGCTGGTTGTCTGACTGAGACCGGTGTCCAAAACTGGCAACAAAGAATTATTTTTAATCACATTTTTACTTTCAACTTTCGCAAAAAAACTATTTTGCAAAAAAATGTAATTGAAGTGTATTTAATAACTTGCAATTAATTTTTAAACAAACACAACGTTATTTTAATACGTGTTATATAGATCATATTTCGAGTTTTCGATTATTAGAGAGTTGATAATCACGAACTTCAACTCGGTCAAGAGGCAATAAATGAACTATGAAGTATCGAATATTCATCGAAAGGTTGGCAACATACGCAAGCGCAGACTATCATATTGTCTTTCATTACACGGCTGTTTGTTGTCTTAAAACGCAGTGCGTGATTGGCTCGTTGCTATGACGACACACGGTTGTCATGGCAACATACAGTGCGACAGTGCGCACTGGACTATCCCCAGCACATTGTGCTGGGGATAGAAAGCAGAAACAATGCCCACAGTGCGCATTGTGTGGGCGGATAGAAAGCAGAAAGACAGGAAGAAAGGAAGGAAGGAAGAGTGGATGGCGTTAAAAATTAAAAAATATTTAAGTTGCGTGCGTGTTCCGCAATCGCCAGTACAATATTTTTTGTTTTCTTAAGTAATCAATAATGTTAAAATCACATCGTATTTTGTGAAATAGTTGTAATTTATTTAAATGCATTGTATTTAAAATTATTTTTCCGTCAAGTATAGTTTGTTTTACCTAAAATATTACACAGTTTAATTCTATTGGTACAGAAATTACTTCTCCGTTGTGCTGGCGCCACCGCCGCCGGCGCTATGCGTCTGCCGAGTTTTCCCTCGGTACCCCCCCCCCCCCCCCCACCCTGTTATTCTCTGTGAAACTGTGCCGGCGGCAAAATGTTTTCCTATATTTAGACCGTAAATTTCGTAATTTTCGGACCTTAAAAACCGTGAAAGAGCCGTGAATTTTAAAATTCAGTTTGAGTGGGAACCCTGTTAAAATACAGTGGTAAGTGGTTGAAATTTGCATATATATTGTTTTTTTTGTCCTGGATCATTGACAGTAAACAATGTCTGATTGCTTCAGCAGTGGAATAGGCCATGGCTTAAGTTATAATGCGTCATTTATTATGTGTCATAGAATGCATAATAAGGAAATTGTATTCATGTTTTATATGGCTTCTGCATTACTGTATTTTAACTTAAACTATAATCATATCGAATAAAGGTAATGTAAACCTTATTTTAGGTGGTTAAGTTTTCAACATGGAAGAGAAGCGAGGGTTTGATAACTAATCAAGACTACAATTTTTTTATTGTTATTTATTTCTGAGTCATTTGTTACATTTCTGTTTATATAGAAAAGTCCAGTTATAAATTCTATATTGAATAAAGATTTTAAAAAGCACAATACTTTATCTACGTAAGCATTTATGGTAAAAACATCTAAAAACCCTTCTTTTTTATACTTTTTTTGTACCTCCGTATGAGTTTCTGTTTTTAATTTACAAAAAATGAATAATTTACAAATTGTGTAATGGAGTGTTGGTGTGGGCCGCAGTGGTTGCGGGGAAGACGCTGGTGGTGTGCCCGGCCTCGCTGCTGGGGCAGTGGGAGGGGGAGGCGCAGCGGAGGGTGCGGCGAGGCACCATCGACATCCTCGTCCACCACGGCCAGAGTCGCGAGAAGAAAGCCCGCAGGTACACCATCCCTCTGTCAATAGCAGCCCTTGATGAACCATCTTATAAATGAAAAGAAAACAGAAGGTAGATGTAAGAAGGATTGCTGGGCTTTGACTGTATGGCAGGGGCAGAAGATTTACCTGGCCAGTGGGATGTGTATTGCAGCTGCCTCTCCTATATTATGTGACAATTTACTGCTGCCCATCCTGTTGAACCTTACCTGGTGGAGAACTGAAGGGGTTTACTTAATGTCAGCTAAAGTTTATTTGTGATGAATTCGATTAATGTATCCAGATAGGTATTCAAACTGTTAAAAGGGCAGTTAGGATCCCCACTGCGGGAATCATATTCAATAAGAATCAAAAAGATAAGGCCCTTTACTTTTCCACTCAGATAAATCTCAAGTCAAGGTTTAAGGCAATGTCCAATCTTCAATATGTATGTGAGTTCATAGCTGCACCAAAAAGCAAGTGACACACGGTGACCAATTAAATCACTCGTAGATTTTGTTAATTTAACTTTTGTTGGTATATATCTTAATATTTCTTTCAATGATATATAAAATTGGCTTAAAATTAAGCGTTTACCTATTTTTCAGGTTGGCCAAACCAGATCTTGTGATAACAACATACAATATCGTGTCACGGGATGCTGATCAGCCAGAAGTAAGTATACAAAACTGCAGTTTAATTTTCATTTATGCAGCAGTAATTTTTGAAGTCGAGTTGAGTCGGGTCAAGTTGTGTTTTTAAATACTTGTTCAAGGTTCAATCTTTTTTGAGTTGAGTTTTTTAGTAACAAGGTAGTGGTTTTTCACTTCTACATAAATATCGTGCCAAAAACAATATTGTTTTGATAAAATTTAATAATGTAATGTTATTAAACTTGTGTATGTTGCTGAGTTTAGAGCAATTATATAATACCCCCGTTGCAGCAGACCTGCATACTCAGCGAATTTCAAGTGCAAAAGAACATATTTCAACCCAACACGGCGAGATTTGACATGTTTTTCTAAGCTCTATAAGAATATCATGGGGAATGAGTATGCAGGTTTGCTGCAACGGGTATGTTAAAACTGGTTGATTTTAATTAAATATTTAGTAGATCTGAACTAGAAGAAGCCATTTACCAAGTTTTATCACAATATGTTGAAAAATAAGAGATATATAGAATTTTACTTATTCCCCATAAGGTTAACATTGGGACAACGTACTGTGTTTACCACTTTAAATATCTCGGTAACCAATGGACTTAGAGCAATGATTCAAAATACTAAATTGTTTGTTTTTTTTAGCTGAATTCAATAATGTCAACAAAAATTAGATTATTTTTATTTTTGCATGTAAAAAACTCAAAAAACCCATTTTTGGAGGGGTTTATCCCCCTCTACCTCCCCTTCCGGTGGTCCGATCGGGCTGGTTTACGAATTCGTCCAATTGATTAGTTTTTTGCATGTCTGTACCAAATTTCATAAAGATCGGACCATTTTTACGGCCACTATCGTGCTAACAGACACACATATATATATATATCTAAACATTCAAACGAATAGTGTTTTTTGCTTCTGGGGACCCCAAAACGAAAAGTTATCATGGTCTTGGGCTTAAGTCTTACCATGAGAACTACGGTAATAGCTTCTTCCCTATAGGGGAAATTCGCTAAAAATGATATCAGCTAAATTAAGGCAACTTTTTACTTAAAATCTCTTGAACTGGATTTGGTTTTCTTCTGTTTTGAATTTGAATGACTAAAGCGCAGGCCACCGTAAATATTTGCTCTAATTAAGCTTAACCCAATGTTTGGTTAAAATATCAGCCTAAATATTGTCTCACATTAGCAGAAGGAATAAGAAATAACCCTAAGTTCATGAAATGAATACATTGGAATAAATCTATTGTTATCAATAACTTAAAATACTCATTAATTAAAGTAAAACAAAGGAGTAAAACCCAAGATGGTTAAAGACGGGTGTGAAAAATAACCATAAAACTCATTCATGCGTAGCCTGTCGCTTTCCGATAAATGGCAAAGTTACTAAACGGCTTAAACTACGAGTTTTTTTTAACTTCAAGTAGAATATAACATTGTAAACTTAGATTTTAAAAAACTCAAAAGTCACGTACATCCCTAATTGCCTTAAAAGGTCGCTGATTTTCCTTAGCATTTTGAACTCAATTTTTGTATGCTTGCTTCCTTGCTTGCACAACGATCTCAAAAACAGCTCCGAGGATTTCTTTCAGAGTCTGGAAATAAGTAATTTATGACTGAAAAACGTGTTCTATGCGGATAACTAGGCCGGAAAAAATCTAATAACGTAATAAAACTAATTTTAAATTTGTAAAATTTTAACACCGGCCTTCTGAGTTGCCGTAATAGCAATGAAATAAACAAGGAAAGTGTAAACAAATTAAGTAATCATAACAGCTGTTTGCAAACTACAGCCATCTAGGGAGAATATAGCGTGTGGCATAAATATTGCATAGATTAATAAAAAGATTTTTATTTATAAATTTTATAACGCTGAAATGATAGTTATTAGATGAACTGATGATAAACATGAAAAAACCGAGCAAGGCTCGGTCCAACAGGTACTTCAGTGTTATATGAAAGGAAATGGATGCTTCTTAATATGAAGCAATACCTTATTATGTGCAATGAGAAAAAGAATCACTCAGCTGAACCGCTGAAATAACACAATGAAATTTTAGCTGCAGGTTGAAATAATGCAATGGCGTTTTAAATGTGTAGACTTAAATCTGTGGACTCATCACTCTTTCTTTGCATATAGTTCTCAAATAATGGTGATTTCCAGAGTCCCCTGTTCCAAGTGAAGTGGGAGAGGGTGATCCTGGACGAGGCGCACCAGATCAGGAACCACAAGACCAAGACGGCGCAGGCGGTGTTCCGGCTGTCGGCGCGCCGCCGTTGGGTACTCACAGGGACGCCCGTCCAGAACAAAGAGCTCGACCTATACGCCCTGCTGCGGTTTCTGCGCTGCTCGCCCTTCGACGACCTCGCTGTAAGCCGTCCTTCCATATAACTTGTGGTTGTATATTATTGCAGGTTTATTCTATTTAGTTCTATCTCTTGAAAGAGCTCTTTTTGAATGTAACATAGACTCAATACTCAAGTTTTTTTAACACAATATAGACTTAATAATATAGACTTAAGTCCGCTTAACTCTGCAATGTGGTGACACTCAACAGTCAAGACAAGTTGTTGACTCAGATTGTAAAAATACTGTAGAACCTCAGTAACACAATACTTTATAATGTGTCTACTTTTTCAGACCTCCTTGAAATTGCCATAACATTCAATGTTGAATTAACCTCCATAAATCAGCAGTTTTTGTTTGAATAACTTCAATAAAACCCCCCCAAATTCACATCGTAGCTCTGAACCTCTATAAAAATATGTTTTAAGGAATCGACGAGGCGACTCCAACCTCCAAATTGCACATTTCTCACGCTTTTATGGGTAGTGAGTGGTTCTCACAGTGAATAAATCACCAGAACAGATGTTTTAGGGTAAAAAAAGGAACTTACATTCAGATACAAGTCCCGAAAGCCCACTCCCCCCTTCCCACCCTTGTCAGAAATTTTTGACAATTGACAGGTCAGTTGTGCATTCATTGTAAAAACAAAAGGGTGATTAGCAATCATTGTTATGCACTTTGTGTTAGCGTTACCTAAGCAGTATAATGTCAAAATAACCAGGGAGTGGTGATTTTAAATGCAAAATATTAAATAGTCAAGGGATATCCAACAAAAAGAAATCGGATATCTTGCTAAAAAGTCTTACACTCCATATGATTTTCAGAAATTCATCATCAATTTCCGTTCTTCATTCATTAATGATCAAACTTACTAATAGGAAAGAATTACATTAAAGTAACTATACTGGTAACCAACCTTTCAGAGATGGTCTAAAATGTACTTATCGAATTAATTTACTCTAAAAACAACTGTTAGCAAAAATTTTTAATATCACGACCTTCAATAAGAAGAGACTCTTGATGAGAAGGCTTGTTTTCTGAATCGCCTTGAGAGTTGTCTTATCGAGATTATACTGTATGTTACTGTAAACTTTTATTCACTATGCTTAAAACATAGGAGAAATCTCAGTTAGTACAATGTTGGTGTCACACATTTTCTCTGAAAATTCCTACTTGTGAAAAATGCTGAAGAATTGTCACTTTTTGAAGCAAAAAATAACACCTTAAATTTTCATTGAAGACCTTCTCAGAAAAAAATTACATTGTTATGAAAATGTAAATACAGTAAACCTTTGATAGTTGTACCACTCAAGACTCCAACACACTTTATTCTTCCACTTGGTATAAAACAATAATACAAAGCAGCTCAGGTAGTTAAAAATATTCAAGTTTTTCAAAATATTTTTTCCAATGAAATTTACTTGCACCTAATTTGATGTAAGTTAGCGAACTGACAATAAAAGTTTTTATCTTTATGGTATTTCATAAATTTGGAAAACTCCGTGTAAAAATTTCATTTTTACCCTGTAGTCCAACATTTCAGTACTTCAACACACCTGAATTCCACGAAAATCAGAACTATAGAGGTTTTACTGTAAATTATGGTTTTGTAGGTTTGGAAAGCCTGGGTAGACAACCGTGACGCTGCAGGAAAGCAGCGGTTGAACACTATCATGAAATCTATAATGCTGCGGCGTACCAAGAAGGGACTTCAGGAGATAGGAGAACTGAAGAATCTGCCAGATAGAAACTTTAGCACAATCATGATCCATATGGACAAAGAAGAATGGGCAGTGTATGAGAAACTGCTGAACTTTTCAAAGTAAGTTTCTTTTGTAATGAGAGAATAATGTTTTAATTATATTTTTTGCACTTTTACAGAGGTTAATAACCTCTGGAGCTCTGTTATTTATCATTATACAGGGTGGCCACTGCATTGGGAATTTGGGAAAACCGGGAATTAGCCGGGAATTTTCCAACCGTGAAAAAACCGGGAAATAACCGTGAATCTCGAGCAAAATCGGGGAAAACGTGATTTTTAAAGAACATTAATAAATTTCGTAAACAAACCAATATTAAAAGAGTTGACGAAAAATGCAAGATTATTTGCGTTATCTTTATTCTATGCAACTTCCAAATACAACTGCTAATGCACAACTGCTTGCAAAGGGCTAGACGGCAATGAGTGTCTAGCGACACCCTCAGTGTCAAAGCCAATCAGATGTGAAGATTGTTGGTCGACAGGACAGGGATAATGATTTTGTCTCTGCTCAGTCCACCTGCAGGGGAGCAGACAGCAGTGATGATGCAATAGCAATAGTGCAGTCGAGGGGGGGAGGGGTAGGCAGATAATGGAACAACAAATTTTCTACGCAGAATTGGGGTTAAAATGTCTTTCATAAAACGTATTCTACATATTTATGATCAAGGATCATTAGTGATGAGTACCTAAAAGTAATAACGTAATCGCGACTATAAGTTGCTCTTATACCGCGAAGGGTTAATTTTTATTCGTTTAACGTACTTTTCCAAAAGAAGACGATTTAATTTGTTTTTATTATTAGCTATCGATTCTTGGTTAGTTGTGCTTTGAATAACTGCAACTCGGTTACAAAACTGATGAAGATAAAAATAAGCTCATAGTTTATTATTATGTTTTGCTAGTAAGAAAAACGGCCTCTTTTTCAACGAGGAGAAGGCCGATAGTATGCCCCCATTTAGTTGTGGCGATTTTCTTGTCAAAACATATAAAGGAACTTGAGTATGGTCCAGTAGTTTGATTATGTCAACTGCGGATCAGTTTTGCCAGCAAAAAGATCTTTCTCAGAGGAAATAACCGCGAGATCATTGACATACGAAATATACAAGAATTATATTTTTCAGTTTGTATTTATTATACCTGCAGCCTATTTCAGGAAATCGGTTTTTTGTGCCGGCCTGATTTGGCTTAGGGAAAATGGAAAAAAAGCGACAAAAAGTGGTCACCTGTCCATGCATATTGGCTAGCGGCTCGACGAATGTCGATAAACGCGTGGGTTATACTATAAAGAACGTCATTTTGAAATGATTTATTGATAATGCCGAACAATCATCTTTGCACCGAGGATTTTAAATCGTGTTTGAAATTATTTTGGAGTAGTACTTCACCTTACGATTTCCTTACTGTTTGTTTTTCAGCAATGAATAGTTAATAAAACATACTCGAGGAGTTGGCTCATTACTCGACTCAAAATGAAAACCCACTCTTCGTCCACTACTATAAGAATTATTAAACGTGTAATTTAAAGGCGTCCGATTCCTACAATAATTTTTGAATCGGCATAGTATTGGCTAGATTTTGATTGTAATTTTTGTTGACATTTGCCATCACTTATTAGTAAAAACAGTGATGGCATGCAAATGTATGCATAAATCAAAATTAAAACAAACTCACAATAACCAACAATGAATTTCAAATGGAAAATTGGCTAGCCTTTTGATTTTTATCTGTACGTGACCTTGTCACGGCCATGTGTACGGCATGAAGACTTGCAAAAATGAGTAATTAATTTTAGTGTAGCAAAATTAAATGTTTGATGGACCAGCAAATTGTATGTTCAGAAGGTTTAGTAATTTTCACAATTTGGGTTTCGTCTTTTTAAAATATCAACGTCAAAAATGGTGTTTAAACTTTGGTTAGAAGAAATAACATTTGGGAAATGAGTACAAAATCAGTTGAGAGAGTCAACATCTAATACCGATTTTGTTTTGTTGTCTTTATTTACTTTCATCCTCCTTTCTCCTTCCCCTTCCCCCTTCACACGGATGGCGCAAAATACAGTGCGCATAGCAGGTTGTCATGGAAACCACGTGTTGTCATTGCGTTGGGCCAATTAGCGACTGCCACTGCCACTGCGTTGTGAAACGTGAATTCTAGCGGACAGCAATAAGCAAGACAGGCCGATAGTTTGACGCGTGCGTACCTTTACTTTGTCAAGTTTTCGATCGATATTCATATTTTTGCGTCAAAGTTGAGAGTGAGAGAGGGCCTCTGCCCTCTCACAGGTCTGTATGAGCACGGTTGTGACTCACGGTCTGTGTGAGATGGGTGGCAGCAGAACTGCCGCAGCCGCAGCAGCAGCAGGAACACCGATCCGGATAACCAAAAATCCAGATAATCCGAGGTCATTTCAATATCGCCTAAATAACAATTGTGTAACTTAGCCTCTGCTAAATTGATGGTGCAAACAGCGTATCGACGTATCAACATGCAAACGTACTACAGCTGCATGTTGTGCGTACGACATGTTAGACTTAGAAATTTTACAGGGGTTTAATTTTGAAACAAGTGTTTTGACAGCATTCAGTTTCTGTTCTAATGTTAAAACCACTTTTTCCCTTTTACGGCCACTCATTTTGAAACTCATTAACAAGAGTTCACAGCTATACACACATAATACATTAATAATTATAGCAAAAACCAACACGCAAAATTGCTGTACATTAGCTTGCATTAGAGGTGTGCGGATATCCGAAAATTCGGATCGGATTCGGATCGGATCGGATATCCGAATCCGATCCGAGGGTTTTATAACTATCCGGTAAGACTGACTAGATATCGGACTCTGTCGGATAGACTGCATATTTTGGGGTAAATTTTTAAGAAGGATCAAATTTTAAAGTTTGAAAAGTCTTCCAAACAAAACTTGTCACTGCCAATGAGAGTACAGTGGTGAGAGAAAACATCGCAGAGCAAAAATGACACTTGACTTAGAAATGCGACGATTCGCGATTGCGGCTTGAACAACGCCTCAACACGATGCGATTATGTAGTGGTATGCATCAAGCGATGTATTTCGGTTGCTGATATTGCGACTCGTGATAAGATAGAGATCGTTGTATATGATCAGAGTATTGCGCAATACGCCCGATGCGATAACGAACATCCTAAGATAAATTCTTGTATCGTAGCATTAAATCAGTTAACAAATAATAGTACATCCTTTATTAGTTCTGTCACTGTCGTGATCTCGATCAGTATCCGTTACCGACAAAACATTGATTGGTACGAGAGAGAATCGCAATCAAGACAAGTGAGGGTTCGTCAATGACCGACAGTGTCCCCACAGTCGTCTTCAAAATTTCCAAAACGAAATATCCCGTACATACCCCATAAATAAATAGTCGTGTTGATGTTTCATACGACTATTTCAGGCCGTAAATATCCTAAGCGGCCTGTTGATACGATAAAATAAAAATCCTACAATAATTTTGGGCTGCCAAAGATTTGGCGAACCTGTTCATTTAATTGTTTGTCTTTCCATCTCACATCGTGTTTGAATTTCGTCGTCTGCTGAATTGACTCAAGAATGTATTTCTTTCAATTGTATTAATTTATTTATCAACTAAGCAATTACCTACCTAGAAATACAAAGTTGAATGATCAAAATTAAGTTTTTATTTGTTGAAATATTAATCTTTGACGAATTAAGCCGAGCCGTATTTCCAATACGTGATTAAAATGGACATTCTTAGATAACAGCAAAATGCTGAATTGACAACCTACGTCTGTAATAATAATTAGTGAGTTTGTTTGTTGTTTATTTTCTAAAACAAATAGACTTTTATTTGTTCTAATTAAATGACCAAGCTTTAATACTGAAACCTACGACATTTGAAACTCATCTTGAAATTTAGGTTAATTTTACTGCTCAGACTATTTTATAGTATTATTTTGTAGTGAATCAAAATCTTGGTTGTCAGGTATTAATGCATGAATAAAAATGTAGAGCTTTCTTCAAATGTGAAGAGATTGGTGAATCAAGTCTTATATTTAATTCTTTTGTCTTATCACTTAGGCCTAGTCACTGATCAAATAATTTATTGATTTATGAAAAGGAAAAGAACAAAAAATACAGAGGCATAAAAATGAACTAATTTAGATTGCATTGAAAAATGAATTTTTAAGTAACCCAATTCTGAAATTTATTTAGGCCTAATAACCTTGTTGAATTAAATACTAACTATGCCTAAGGGGAATCAATAAATTTCCAAATTATTAACAGATAATTAGTTGTACCTTTGCATACTTAATTGACATTTGGCCTGCATTGAAAACAATATATCTGAACAATCAACAACTCAGGGCTATCAAGGCAAACCTTACCTTACACACTAGGATAATATGGTAGTTCCTTGCAATTACCTTTGGCTTATGAGAAAACTTAAATCTGCTCATTACTACGCTGTGCCGTAAATATCCGAATCCGGTACTATCCGATCCGAACCTGTTATCCGATCCGAAACTGATCCGAACATAAGCTATCCGATCCGATCCAAAAATTCACTATCCGCACACCTCTAGCTTGCATAAACTTATATTAGCTTGCATAAGAGCAACAAAAATGTCAGTAAATATTAGCAACATAACAAACCCTGTCCCATTAGGTGCTGCGATTACGCATGTCGGAGCGACTCAGTCGAAGTCTTCTGTTGAGTCATAAGGGCGCGACGGATATGGTCGTCCAAGTAGGCCAATTGTTTAACGGTCTCCAATGTTCTTTCCTTGATAAAATAACTTGTAAACAGTATAATTACATTCTGTCACCTAGTCCAAAGTTAACAGTCTTTGGTGTGATATATTTCGTATTTAGAAACAAATTCTTTGCAAACAAGTTTAATGGTTTTGATCGATTCTCCTGTAAGATTGACCTAGTTCTTGGGAAAATCTAAAACAATGTTGTTCAATTTGTTTCTACCACGACAGGGTCAAGGTGAAATTGGCTACAAACAGTATTTTACTTTATAATATTGTATTAAATACATCAGAATATTTCAATAAAGACTTTAATATTTTAACAAAAATAATTAAAAATTACTGAAAATAAGAATAAATTTAAATTTACAGTTTCTGTAACATATCTCCAGCTATGGCTACTACACTGTTAATTGTATCATATGACATTTTCACCATATGTTATTGATGAACACAACATTTTGTCAAGCAGCAGGGATGTAAAACAATGTCTTAAGGAATGTACAGTTCGTGCATTATATCTCCGGCTATGGCAGTGTCAGCTGGTTGCAAGGCACGGGGGGGAGAGGGGGTACTTTTCTGAAAACATTGTTCTACAGTCACGCTGTTTGTCAAACACTGTGTTTACAAAATCATATGTTTAAAATATCATCTGATACGGTTAGTAGCATAGTAGCCACAGCCGGAGATATAATGCGCGAACTGTACCCCTCTTCCCCCCTGTGCATTGCCTGGTAACCGACTTTTCAGGAATAATGGTCCAGACAATCCCACTGGGCGTTAGTCTCCTTTGACGTTGGAGTGCTGGGTTTATGGCGTGCTTCAGCCATGGCTGCAGCAATGTTGCTTGAACTGTTTTTTTCCCAAATGAAAGCTCTCTCAATAGCTCTATGGTACAACCAAAGTTAGGGTTTCCCAATTCATGTATAGAACCAAGTTTTAAATTTATACTGAAGCTGGGTTAAAACAATTTTGAATTTAAAAGATATATAGGAAAACTGTTTAAATTAATTATATTATTTTAGATAGGAAAATTAAAAAAAAAACTTATGTTGTGTTATGGCTTTTTGTTCTAGAAGACTTCCTAAAAAGCCTTCTGGAAGAAAAAGATCTAATACTTTTTTTACCCGGGTTTGGACCGTTCACGATCAAAACGTTAAAAAATGCCACTGGCATTGAAATACATAAAATAAAAAAATTAAAAGCAAATTCATCCATTCTAGGGGTGGGCGAGTAGTGGATTTTGAAGTCGAGTCGAGTCGAGTCGAGTATTAAGCCAAAAACTCGAGTATCGAGTCGAGTCGAGTCGAGTAGTTGTTTGTGAAAAGTAATGAAATTTTAATTTTTTCAACTAAAATCTTTCTTCAATTTTACTTATAAAATTGGTCTACTTTATTTAAGCTTATGTTTTTATATATTTCTTGGAAAAATAATTTATTTATTCACATCATCTAATGACGCCCTTACATTGCAGTATATGCGTGGGCAGTAGACTTGTCATACACTGGAATAAAACTCTGATATTGTAATACCCCTACATTGCATAAACCCTACTTTTAAATGAATAAGTTGACTAAGCTAAAAAATCACCCAAAATAACAAATCAGTTAATGTAACAAGATCACAAAATAAATTTATGTAGAATATGCATAGTTGTAAAATTTAAGCAGTAATAAGATTTAATTAATAGCCTACTATTTAAACAATCAAAAACTGTTTTATATTTTACCCAAAAATAATTGTTGGCCCTAATTACAACCTTAGCAGAGAAACTGTGGAAGAAGGAACTAAAAACATCAGGGAGGAGTGCTGTGCCCAGTTATTTGTTTACTTCTCTAAAGCCAACCAATCCTGCCCCCTTGGCTGACTGCTGAACTATTGTTTTTGACATCCAATCACTTGGGCATGAATGACACATCTGCGACCAGATAAGAATAAGATATCCCCCAATACAAAAATTATGAAACCTTAACTAATTGCTTTATGAAGTCTACTTTACCAATGAAGTCCACAATTTTCTTCTCATTTTTACAAATCAAATGAGACAGAAATGAAGGCTGAGTATCATTTCAAAGATAAAATATAATTACAAATTTGAAGTAGGTCAGAGCTAAATATAGCTGCTGTAAGTTTTCAATTTCCGAATTCAGAGACATCTCTCAGAATCTGGTATTTCTAGATAACTGTCAAAATCCATTCTTCTATGAGTTAATGAAATATTTTCGAGATTACTGTTATGAAAAACTCGTGGACGGCTGCGAAAATCGATAGCGCATTTCTATTGGTCGCGGCTAAACGCGGATGTAGCTTTTCAAAACTCGCGATCTGCCGCAAAATACGATCGCGCGTATTTGCTGATCGCTGAAAATCGGCAAATGTAGCGTTGCTAAAGTTGCGGTCGGCCGAGAAATACGAGCGCGCGAATTTGCCGATCGCCGAAAATCGGCAAATGTAGCCTTGAAAGTCGCAGTCAACTGCGAAAAACGATCGCGTGTATTTGCCAATCGTAAATAAACGAAACGCAACTTTGCGAAACTAGCGATCGGCCGTAAAAGTCAGTCGCGCGTATTTGCCGGCCACAAATGAACAGAAAATGCTGCTTTATTGTGAAACTAACGAGGAGCTGCGATAAACAATTTGTCGATTGCGGATAAACGGCAGATGTAGCTTTGCGTAACTTGCGATCGTCTGTAAAATTTGATCACACAAACCTAAATCACACGTAAATTCGCCCGCCGCGTAAACGGCGGGAGTAACTAACTACTCGACTCGTTTTAGTCGAGTAGTTGGAACTACTCGACTCGACCTCGAGTAGTAGCAACTACTCGAGTAATTACTCGACTGTCGAGTACTCGCCCACCCCTAATCCATTCATTTTTAAACACCAGTCAAGAGAACCAATGTATGTGTAAAACTGATTTTAATATTTTTTTACAGGACTTTATTCGCTCGATTTCTTCATCAGAAAGCTGAAAAGGAAAATGCTCTTCAAGGGATTCCATTAAATCCCCGCAATTTAAGTATGTATTCAAAGTAAAACGATTGAAATATGATATTTAATATCTCGGTTCAATTAGCAAAGTTTTTTAAGAAATTGCCTCAACTAATAAGTACAATTTAAGCAATGGTTTGAGAAAGTTACTACAGTTCGGGCACAAAAAACTCGACCAGCGCAAGAATTTTGTTGTGCAAGAACCAAAAAAGAACTGGGATGGTGGCATGTCCTGTAATCCAGCTACTTGTTGGAGGTCACGAATTGTGGATGGTTATGAGAGGTGGCTTGTGGATGTGGTGTTCCCTAGTTGGGATTAACGTCTGCTCTATTGAGAACTACGCTCATAGGACCGATCTCATAATTAGACCAGGTCGTAAATTGTAAACCAGGCGAAATTGTGGTTCGGACCCCATGTTAAGATGTAGGTCCCTTAGTTTCCATTGACTGTTGGGCTATTAATTAACAGTCCTGTTACTCCTGTTTAAGGAACATGTCGACTTTAGTCAGTAATAAGACTACAAGATTTGGCCACAATTATTATCCTACACTCATCCTTCACTCATATTCGCCTTAAAATATCCCTTACTTACTGGTGGTTGGCGTCTTAATGGTAATGTAATGTTATTTTAATGCATTTGGGGGATGGGGGAGGAGGGGAAGTCTACTCCCCTACCATTACCAACTGGCGATTGTTGACCAGATGCCTGCATAGATCTTGTCACTAAAACTATTACTTTAAAACCTGCACCTTCACTGCTGCTATGTTGCTGCAAAAAAGTGAACTAATTTTTTGAACTGGTCATTTACTTACTTAATGGGTCATGCATTAGTGCACTCGCCCTTAATTCCTTAAAAATGTTTGTCTACATCAATAGGTTTTATCAAAATTGTGTCATTTTGAAATAATTAATTTGTTGATACATTAGATTCATTACTTGAAATGGCGAGCTACCCAGGTAGATATTTTAAGTAGGGGTGTGCGAATAGTGATTTTTGAACTCGAGCCGAGCCGAGCCGAGCTTTTTCAAAAGTTTTCGAGCTCGAGCTTTTTCGAGCCGAGCTTTTTAACAATCACCAAATTATTAAAATAAATTATGAAGCTTGATTTTAATTTTTAAAGATACAATAGACTAACGTTTGCATACCTTAAGTGACCGCCAGCTCAAAAATAGAAAACTTATCCCCAAAACAAGTGAATTATCTGATAGGTTCATCAGTATTTTGTATTTTGTTACATAAAATTAATCAAACTGGCTCAACAAATAATTTATGAAGAAAAATACCAAATTTAAAATCTACACTTATCTACATTATATTTAAGTAATAACCAATCCCAAAGTACTTTACTTTAAAATAAATAGTTAAAATTACATAATTAGACTAGTTACATATAGGTACTACAAAATTTAATTTCAAGAGTAGAAAGAAGTAGTTGAAAGGTTTTAAAATATTTATATCTAGTAAAAAAATCACACATTTATACTTAGTCAGACACAAGATCGATTTTTTTTATGTTCACTTAGTAAAGATGATAAAAATTAAATAGCAGTCCCAATTGTGGCATAATATTCATGGCTAAACTTATTATTTCAGAATATAATATATGAATGAAATAATATTTATTAACAACAATAATTTATTGAAATCCTAAAATTAGTTGCATTTCTAAACTTTTGTGAAGAAAATAATGTACAGTTAAGAAAAAGAAAGATCATAAATAAATAAGGACGGAATAGAGAGAAAGAAAGAAACAGCTACCTCTCTCTCTTTCCTTATCAGTGGCCAGGGACAGAGGGGGGGGGGGGTGGAGGTTGTTTACTTCAAGCCCCTTCCCTGTTTTTTGCTCTTGTCTGATTCAGTGCGTGAGTTAATTAGGAGATAAGGAATCCTTACTACAAAATGCAAAAATACCAACTACTTATCCTACAACTATAAATGACGGCTCATATTTTTTGTCTTATTTTTATAAATCAAATGAGACCAAAATGAAACTTGTACGATATACCGTTTAAGAGGTAAGCCTTGATAAACAATAGACTTAAATGCTGTATTTCACGTTCCCCAAGGTCAACTAAATATAGCTCCGATTTCCGTCTAAATGGAGATAATATTTCTTGTTACCTGTCAATGTCCTTTCCTTATCACTAGGGAATGTTTTTTGCTTGTTTTTCGTGGGAGGGAAACGCTCTTCCGGTTTAACGTGTCCAAAATTAGATTGCAATAATTATCTTTCCGATAAGAACTCTCTTATCAAAAGCTCGGCTCGAGTGTCGAGCTTTTTAGAAAAAAGTCGAGCCGAGCCGAATACTGAAAAGCTCGACCTAAAAGCTCGACCGGTCGAATACTCGCACACCCCTAATTTTAAGCCAAGTATGAATGACAGATGAGTGAAGGATGATTGTGGCGTGATCTTGTAGTCTTGTTACTGACTACTCTTGTGACATGTTCCTTAGACAGGACTGTTAATTAATACCCAACAGCCAATGGCAACTAAGGGACCTACAATTTAACGTGGAATCCGAACCACAATTATACTTTAGTCTCATATTGATAGTTGTGTTCATGACATATTATCCATAAACTGTTTAAGTAATTTATTTATTCTTTGAACTTGGCTCTGGCTATTTGTTATATCCATATTTCAAATTATTCTAACTGCTTTTTTTGCAGTTTTAGTATGCCATCCATATTTGCCTATTTGTGGTTGGTTGAACCATAAAGGAACGAATTTATTACGGCTTATTTGTGGTTGGCCTTGAGCTGAATGAATATTTGCTAAGTATATATATCTGACTATTGTTTGGTTATGAAGAAAAGTCATTCTAGAAAGCGAATCAATTCCTGAACTTAATTTTGTTAATACTGTTGGAACATACATACATATAGATATGGGGCCAGATTTAAGTTAAAGTAATCTGAAATAATTTATGACCACATGCATAATCACAAAGATGTTAGTTTGATATTAAATAATAACAATTTCTATGTAAATGAGAAACTTTTAAGTATTCTGGTTTAATTACAAAGTGGCATGGTTTTGCTGTGTGCAGAGCAGGCAGAAGATCCGTTCAAGGACCACCCCGAGCTGGCACGGCTGCACCGCCAGATGAACCAGATCTCGGACGTCAAGAGCCACCACATCCTGGTGCTGCTGCTGCGGCTGCGGCAGTTCTGCTGCCACCCGTCGCTCATACAGACCGTGAGTCACAACTCTGCCCTCTCTCACTCTCACTCTCACCCCGAGCCGGCACGGCTGCAACGCCAGATGAACCAGATCTCGGACGTCAAGAGCCACCACATCCTGGTGCTGCTGCTGCGGCTGCGGCAGTTCTGCTGCCACCCGTCGCTCATACAGACCGTGAGTCACAACTCTGCCCTCTCTCACTCTCACTCTTACCCCGAGCTGGCACGGCTGCAACGCCAGATGAACCAGATCTCGGACGTCAAGAGCCACCACATCCTGGTGCTGCTGCTGCGGCTGCGGCAGTTCTGCTGCCACCCGTCGCTCATACAGACCGTGAGTCACAACTCTGCCCTCTCTCACTCTCACTCAAACCCCGAGCTGGCACGGCTGCACCGCCAGATGAACCAGCTCTCGGACGTCAAGAGCCACCACATCCTGGTGCTGCTGCTGCGGCTGCGGCAGTTCTGCTGCCACCCGTCTCTCATACAGACCGTGAGTCATAACTCTGCCCTCTCTCACTCTCACTCTCACCCTGAGCTGGCACGGCTGCACCGCCAGATGAACCAGCTCTCGGACATCAAGAGCCACCACATCCTGGTGCTGCTGCTGCGGCTGCGGCAGTTCTGCTGCCACATGTCGCTCATACAGACTGTGAATCACTACTCTGCCCCCTCTCACTCACTCTCACCCCGAGCTGGCACGGCTGCAACGCCAGATGAACCAGATCTCGGACGTCAAGAGCCACCACATCCTGGTGCTGCTGCTGCGGCTGCGGCAGTTCTTCTGCCACCCATCGCTCATACAGACCGTGAGTCACAACTCTGCCCTCTCTCACTCTCACTCTTACCCCGAGCTGGCACGGCTGCACCGCCAGATGAACCAGATCTCGGACGTCAAGAGCCACCACATCCTGGTGCTGCTGCTGCGGCTGCGGCAGTTCTGCTGCCACCCATCTCACACAGACCGTGAGTCACAACCGTGCTCATACAGACCTGTGAGAGGGCAGAGGCCCTCTCTCACTCTCAACTTTGACAACCTGATGATTTTCTTGGATCCAATATGAAGGTGAACAAAGAATATTTATGTCGAGAAATGTCTCTTAAATGGATTAAAGGATTTGATAAACTTTGGGTTGCATAAATATTTTTTGTTAAGATGAAATTTAATGTACTGGGGTTTACTGCTGAACAGTTCTTTAAACACAGGTTCTTTTTCCTTAGGGTGTTTTGATATTAAGTTATTGATAATTCAGTCCGTATTTAGTCGTAATTTAGAGGTAAAACTCTTAAAGTGGGTTGGTTAAATCAAGAAATACTACATTTAGGTACTTAAAATACATTAAGTTATGCAATAATTGTTTTCTACTTATTTTTTATTGTTAACAAATACAATGTGAATATGTCTCTTTGTCTTTAGATGCTAGAGAAAGATGACATCTCCAACGTTGGAATAGAAGATTCTGATGGTTTAGACATTGATCTGTTGGATAAGATGACTCGAATGTCAATAGTAAATGAACCTCAGAAAGTTCAAGAAGACAAAATCGACTTAACAGCTATGGACAAAGATAATCCATTATTTGCCAAAGAACGATTAAGTTCAAAGGTACAGTAAGTAATATGAATTCTATTTATAAATTTTATAACTAATCTAATTTTGTTGTTTTTACACCAGTGTTTGTTTTATTTCTTTTTATAGGAAATGGTTAACTCATACATTTTGTTGTTCCATATGAAAAATTAATAAATTCTAATATAAATCACAATTTGGTTAATTATAAAATCAGGTTCACTCTAGGGACTAGATTGTCATTACTTTATAGTTTTTTCATTACAGTTACAGGTTTTTTTTTGTCATACAGGAGTTATGAGAGTAGTTTAAGAGCCGGCCGGAGTCAACCAAAATATCACTGTTTCACAGCGCCTTCAAATACAATAACGCGGTAGCGCCACCATCGCCGCGGCCACTAGAAGTACTAGAAACCCTCTAGCTAATAGTAGAACATCATCCACCATCGGGAGTCGGTAACCAATACTGTAGTGCGGTACAGCACAACCCATTCTTATGTTTTACTGTGTCCTGCTGTCCCGTACTCGCGTGTCAAACATTAACCACGTGGCGTATACGGAGGCCTAAAAAATTCTCAAATCACTATTTAAAAGAATTGTTTAAGTCATACTGATTGGCATTCATAGATTGAAATAAAAACTATTCTTAGAATATTATATTATACATAGAAACATATTCTGTAAATATAAGTATACAATAATATAATGTTAATTTCTAATTACGTAGCTTTTAGAGTAGAAATAGCGACCTTCAAAATTTGGGAGGACGGTAGTAAATTTTAACAACTCACTATTAGAATTCAATTTATCACCGTCGTAACTCTTACAAGACCAGAGATTAGGTACACCAGAAGTCATATTAGTCCGTACGAGAAAAATGGGGAAATTTGTAAGAATTCATCAAACATCAATTAGTAAGATTTGAAATTGTTAGTTATTTCAATCATTTATATAAATGTAAACTTTTCCAAGCTTGTTTGAAATTTATTTTAATTATATATTAGGCAAATATATTATTTTGAGGGTTAGATTTTCAACATAGTTTATCAATAAAAATCATCAAACAGCCTACGACACCAGACATTGTGATATTGTATCATTGAGAGCCAATAGCCGGCTGAATTCTAATTGTATAACGGGATTAGGAGTATGACTCACTCATGGGCCTCTCCACCGCGCGCCGCGGACTGTGTCCCCAACGGAGCAGACACAATAGACCCAACAGGTCGACCATTAGCGCGGTCCAATGGTTTCCACATTGTTTGCGTTTCGGCATCCTATCTACTCAAGACTCAAGCGTGGCTGCAACCACCTTCCTAGCACATCGACTATAACGCCGCACTTCTCGAACAGCTTTCCCCTATTTATCTGCATTATAATAAATGTTTATTCGGTGACATTATTTAAATACATTTTACATAAAGATCAAAATATAGAAGGAAATTAACAAACAGATTTATAAATGTCTAAATGTCTAAGCAAAACTGTTTTTTTATTTACTTGTGTAAAAATAAAAGGCAAAAGCCAGAAGCAGACGAAGTAAACCTACACATAGATTATAAAAAAGTAAAAAAGTAAATAATAATTGACAGTATAACAAAAGTATAACAATAGCATGGATATTGAAATGACAATGATGGTAAACAATTTCGAAATATACATAAAAAATAAAATAAAAATTGAGATTGATATTATTTTGAAAAAAACGCGCAGATCTAAAACTATGCACGGTTCAAAATTCAATAACAGTATGACATTAATAAAACAAATACTAATAAAAATCCAGTAAAATTGCATAAAGTAATAATTGCCTTGGAGAAAAGCCTAAAAATAAACAAAATTATAACAGAAAATTTAAAACAAAATGCTGAATATTTACAAAAATATCAAAGTAAATAGTAATTGACAATGTAACAAAAGTATAACAATAACATGAATATTGAAATGGCAATTATGGTAAACAATTTCAAAATAGATATTAAAACAAAAAAAGTAAAACTGACATTGATTTAATTTTGGAAAAAACATGCAGATCTAAAACTATGGACGGCTCAAAATTCAATAACGGTATGACACTATTGAAACAAATATTAATAAAAATCCAATAAAATTGCATAAAGTAATAAGTGCCTTGAAGAAAAGCCTAAAAATAAACAAAATGATAACAGAAAATTTAAAACAAAATGCAGACTATTTACACAAATATCAAAGTAAATAGTAATTGACAATGTAACAAAAGTATAACAATAGCATGAATATTGAAATGACAGTTATGGTAAAACAATTTCAAAATAGATATTAACACAAAAAAATAAAAAATTAAAATTGACATTGATTTAATTTTGGAAAACAACGGGCAGACCTAAAACTATGGACGGCTCAAAATTCAATAACGGTATGACACTATTAAAACAAATATTAATAAACATAAAATAAAATTGCATAAAGTAATAATTGCCTTGAAGAAAAGCCTAAAAATAAACAAAATTATAACAGAAATGCAGACTATTTACAAAAATACCAAAACAAACCAACCAAATATAATAAATTTTACATGGGATCTTAGCAGTCCCACGGGGCAGCACCCTGAGGACACTTCGAAACTGCGATAGGTCTATGACACTCCTCGGTAAATAAAGTACATTTGAGCAAAATTTCAGCATAACTGGTCCAGTGGTTTTAGCGTGATGGAACAATAGGCAGACAGACACCTACTCATGTTTACAATAGTAATGACACGTATAACAAAAATATCGGAAAATATATATATTATTGTAGTTCAAAGTTCGAGTGAATCTCAAATTTTGACGATGGTTTTAAAAAAATCTAGAAAACCTATCAGCTTCAAGTGTTCAAGAAACGCACGGGGGAAGGCTCACTTTCTCGCTCTCGAGGAGTGCAATGTTGCCTGACCGTCTAAATTTGATATTTACTTAAAACATTGTAAAATAACACCGGTTTTCCATTTTTTTCGTTATATGAAGTATAAAATTAATGTAAAGTTTTGAAACTCTGTAACATAAAATTTGAAAACATTTTCGTTCATTTCATAGGTAAATGCTTGTTCCAGTGGTGTGCCGTAAACTTTAGTGGCCCTAAACAATAATTTCTGTGCGGACAGTAAATTCCTCCCCCAGACCGTTCGGCCCCGCTCCTCAGTTATCCCCGCTGCCCACTGACGGTAGTATCTGTTTCAATTGGTATAAAATCAATGCATTTAAATTGCCATAAATCAACATGTTTTCGATCGTTGATTTTTTAACCAGTTCACTTTAATCGCGTTGGGAGTTTTTACGGCAAGGCATTCTTTAGGTAACTCATTTATGTTTGTTTTCGTCTGTAAACAGTGGATTCTAGGAAATAGACTAAGAAGTAAAATGTTTGTATCCTATATTTTTATTATATTTATATACTCTAATAAAACAAGCAAAGTTTGTACGGGCAAAATGTTTATTTCGTCCTAGGATTTTTTATTTTTTTGTTTAATTAGGGGTTTTAGGCCACCAGAAATCGATTGGAACTATTTCAAGTCTGGGAAAAATCCGGTTTTCGTCCTACAGCCTTTCAAAGTGCCCATTCAAGTGCCCATCGTCATTGGCATTTTTTGTTGTTTATTTTAACAAAACAGCTGGTTCAGGTTGTTTTTATTTATATGCAGGTTAGAAAAATCATTTGATTAGTAAATAACTAATTTTAAATTGTTTAAAGGTTATTATGAATTAATCATTTGAAAGAATATTTATTCTATATAGTTTGGTTTGATTTTGTACGGTTTAGTGTTAAAATGTTTTCAAGGGTAATTTTTAAGAATGAAAGACCAGCAATCGCAAGACCGCTGCACTCCAACGAAGCGTCAGAGAATATAGGCTAACGACCAACTTCAACGGGCACTTCCCTTATGTGGCCGTTTATTACAACAGTACGTCGGATACTGTCGGAATATCGGAAAATATATATATTATTGTAGTTCAAAGTTCGAGTGAATCTCAAATTTTGACGATGGTTTTAAAAAAATCTAGAAAACCTATCAGCTTCAAGTGTTCAAGAAACGCACGGGGGAAGGCTCACTTTCCGGTATACTGTCGATATGAACAGTGTTGAAGGAGACCGAATCATTTCCTTTTTGCTAGAATAGAAAAAGCTGAAACCCACGGCTGTATAAAGGCGTTGATAACATGCTCAAATAGTGTTATAATTATAACCGTCAGCTGTCCATGTAAACACTACCACCTTCTAGGTAAATATGCTAAAACTGGTTGTCGAGGGTTGGTGATGTCGGCTGCCGGTGCAGGTTTTGCGGATGAGTCATACGAGTGGCTTGCAGCTAGGGTAATCACCTTTAGTCTCACGAAGGCTAAAAGGTACGCTTCTAGGTGGTTTCAAAAATATAAAGTATAATACTTTCAATTTGCAGACATACCTCTAAGTGAGTGATTGCTTCAAATAACTATTATTAAATTTACGTTTTCATCACTCTGTATACGAAAATTGCCCGTTACCGTACAGCTGAGATCTACGAAAACCCTCAATTTCCTTACATCAAAACAAATAGTGATCAGCGGGTTTTTCGGTACACAAACATTGCATTTTCGTACTCAAACAAACTTTTTCGGTACCCAAAAAAAATATTGCTGTGCCCAAAACAAACGAAGTTCCTATTTTGACAGTTCAACCAGCTAACTCTAACTAAAATAAATGGCTGTAATTTCGTTTTTCAGCCGTATTGTATTTGCTAAATGTTGGATGATTTTTTATAAGTTTGGTTCCTTATTTGCATTGTGATGAAAAGTATTGTTCATTCGTCACAAAGGTCTTTCATGACTAGTAGTGAAATATACTGTTTCATATAATAGTTTTAATCCATTTGCATTTTTATAGCCAATCATTATATGAATTCAATGATCCTATTCTTGAATATGAAGGGTTGTGAGTAAAAAAAGCACAAACATTTAAACATTTGATACAAATAAGAATGATACCGGTATGGTATGACGTTTGCAATCTTCCTTGCCGGTGAGCGACACTAGTGAAACCTGGCGTGGCATCGATGAACTACCACGGCCGCCGATCCACCTACTCTACGAACTCTAAATTGCAGAGGTATTTTTAAACAACGAAATAAAATACTTATAGTGAATATAACTGAAAAATTAGACCGTAATTTTAACGTCATAATACTTAAGTTGATGTAGGTTTAAGTTAAAAATATACTTATTTTAAGATCGAATTTTTACAACCGAATTAGTTTTGCTAGAAAACCATTGTAGTCTTATGGAAAAAAATATCTTGAATTCATTAAAATAAAAATAGAAAACAATTTTTTTCGTAAATAACTTTAAACCGGCTGATACGTATGCTAGTAACAAATGTTTTGACCGTTACGATTTTTTACTGAACGTGCTGGCTCTCGGTGAGGAAAACATAAACTATACCCGCCCCATGTTAAACTGGAAATCAGAGCCGTGAGCGGTTGGGCTGACTCCGGCCCCCTCTTAAAAATGTATTCTTGGATTTTGACCACAGATTTTTTTTGCAGCTGAGAAAAGTTATGGAGACAATAGATGAAATTTTGTCAAACAATGACAAATTGTTAGTGGTGTCTCAGTGGGTGTCATACCTGGATTTGGTACATTCGTTTTTACAAGAGAAGAAAATAAAGTGTGTGAGTCTGACAGGACAGATTCCTGTCAAGGACCGTGCAGAGTTAGTAGAGAAATTTAACAGGAGAGACCATGGGCCAAAAGTGAGTTATATTGGTTTAGTTTAAAATTAGGGCAAAAAACTTGATTAGTTCATTAAGTTATTAGAACTTAGTTAAGTTGATAGCTGATAAGTTGAACTTAGTTGATTAGTTTTTGTTCGTTGGTTAGTTGGTTATTTAAAGTCAATATTTTAAATCAGATCGCTTTTAACACGTTTAGCTCCACGGAAGTCAACAGTCAGTTTTTGTACTTTTCATAATCCCAACATACGTCAGCGGTGGCGCACTTTTAACTTTTTAAAACTCCGACGTGTACCACCGGTGGCCCTCTGCTCACATTTGATTCAATGCATTTTCACATTGCTTTCAGAGCTTTGCTGGGTTATATTATTAGTATGTTCGTATTGTAGGGTTGTGTAGACACACCGTGGCTACCGGTGGCGCACGTGTAAACAATTTTATAAAAAAATAGATGTTGAAAAGATCAAGGTGATGTAAAAACGCCAAAAATGGCGGAAGGGGCGTAAGAAGACCTGGGAAGTGCTTTACTCGTACGGAGGTTACAATAACCAACAGTGTATCGTTCGCCACTTTGCCGCCTGACCCCCCCCCCCCCCCCCGGCGAATCATGCGTCTGCCACTGGTGGCACACGTTGGCTGGCAATTTTTGTTTGACGTGATAAAATTCTTGAGGTTAAGATTATTTTGCATGTATACATACTTTTATTAGCCTGATTTATTCTGTTGTTTATTTCTGATTCTTCACTGTTTCTGCTTGATATTAAAATTCCTAGGTATCTAAATTGATCAACTTTTTCAAAACTGTGCCATTCAATATTTATTTCGTTTGTTTGGTTGAATTCTTGCTTTGAAAAAGGCATGTACTTAGTTTTGTTTTTTCATCATTAATTTTTAATCCCATTTTACTAGTTTTTTGAATTAATAGTTTTGTTAAAACCTTTAGTTCATCTTTCTTCTCACATAAAATTGCTACATCGTCTGCAAAGGCAAGAATATTCAAATTAGTTCCTATCTTTAATCCTATATTTGCATGTCTAGGCTCAAATATACATATTTTAATGAGAATTCTATTTTAATCTAAATATGATAATATTGTACAAAATTGTATTGATTGAAGAATATTTAAGTTAAAAGTTACTCAATTCAGATCTCTATTCAATAGCAAAGCATCATAAAAAATAATTGTAATATTAATATTTGCCATAACAGTGACAGTACTAAGACAGTTAACTTGGTTGTTTTTTTTATAACCATACGAATTAATTGTAAGTCAGTTATTTAGGAGACAGAACATAGG
The DNA here is from genome assembly GCA_035578135.1 of Flexamia atlantica. NCBI lineage: Eukaryota > Metazoa > Arthropoda > Insecta > Hemiptera > Cicadellidae > Flexamia > Flexamia atlantica. The sequence goes on along the minus strand of JAQJVK010000006.1, from coordinate 7,108,405 downwards.
CTAACAAGCTGCATATAAACTCATTGTATGTCATCTATTCTTTCCGCTTCTGCCATCAAGATGGCATTTATATTATTTGTTTTTTAATAACGATAAGAATGAAGTCATGATGGTGATTTCTTATTGAACACTCTATATAACCAAAAATTAGTTGGATTACTGCTTTAGTATTAAAATAATTAGGGGTGTGCGAATAGTGATTTTTTGGTTTGAATTGAATGGAATAGTTTATTACCATTACGAATATCGAATATTTTCGAGCGAATATTTACATTAAGCGTTATTTGTTTAGATGAGATCAAATTTTAAATCGCAGCATGTAAGTATAAATACACTGTCACAGCAAACCAGCATACTCAGCAAATTACCAGGCATTTTTTAGCAACTCTTCAATAATTAATATAATGTGATCAAAACAAAGTGTTATTTCATTGTGTTTTCTTGATTTTATTCACTCTTTTCCTTACTTTCTCTCTCTCCTCCCTGTATTCATCTTATTTAATTATTAATAGCATTATAATATGACAAAACACTTGTTTAGATCTTGCTAGACTAAAAATTATAAACTGAGATAAAAAAACGCTCAAGGATTTTGTAGGCTACTTTTCCCGAGCAGTAGGGTAGTTGTATTAATAACTTAACTAATATTACTAGAACTCCAGTTCATAAATTTTATTATTAATTAGAGATTCCCCTTAAGCGTAGGTAATATACAATTGAATAAGCTTATTAGGCCAATAGCAATTTCAGGATTAGGCTATTTGAAAATTCCTTTTCCACTGCAACCTAAATTTGTTCCCTTTAGGCCTCTGTATCCCTTTTGTTCTTTTCCTTTCAATGAGTTGATACATTTTGATCAGGGACTAGGCTTAGGCGATTAGGCCTAGACCAAAGAATTAAATATAAAACTTGGTTCGCCAATTACTTCATATTTGAAGAAAGCCTTAAAATTTTAGTTGTGCATTAATGCCTGACAACAAAAATTCTCCTAAAGTAATACTATCAAATAATAATAAGTCAGAGCAGTAAACTTAACTTAAATTTCAAGATAATTTACAAATGTAGGTTTAAGGCTTGACCATTGAATTACAACAAAGTTTATTTGTTTAACATAATTAACAGCAAGCAAACTCTTTAATTATTATCATACATAGGCGAAAGTTGTCAAACCAGCATTGTACTGTTATCTAAAAATGTCCATTTTAATCACATATTGAAAATAATCACGCTACGCTTGATTCGTCAGATTAATATTTGAACAAAATATGACCTATTTTTTGTTGGTTCAACTTTTTTATTTCTTTGTAATTGCTTAACTGAAAAATAAAGAAGTCTGACGATTGAAACAAAGATGCAATAGACGTTCTCGAGTTATTAACAACTATTAAGTTTTGAGCAGATGACGATTACAACGTTCGACAACGTTCAAAAACGAAGTGAGATAAAAGACAAACAATGAACAGGTCTGCCAACTCTTTGCCAGCCCAAAATCATTGTAAGTTGTTTATTTCATCGTATCCGTATCAAAATTGGAAGCGATGGCGATCCCGGATTCTGCTTAAGATATTTACGGCCTGAAATAGTCGTACGAAACACCAGCATGACTATTTTTATGGGGTATTTACGGGATATTTCGTTTTGGCAATTGACGACGAAGTACTGCACGACTGATCAACATGGCAGTGGGAACTTGGTGGCTAAACTGTGATGTCAGTATTATTGTACTGCAGCTATTGATCTGTCATCTGCCCACTGCATGACCTAACTGTTTCTGATGTTGTAAAAAATGGATTTGTAATTGTTTGCAACTACAAAAAACGTACTTTTATTTTGAAAATAGGTACGTTTTCACCTACTTTTGATTTTATGTCAGTCTTTTAAATGTTCGGTTCGGTCATATCGAACTTTGAAATCTCGAGTCGAATCGAATATCATGATATTCGATTAGAAAAAGTTTGAAGTCAGAATATTCGCACATCCCGAAAAATAATTAATCAATCCATAATATTGAACAAAGTTTTTGCAATCGATGGTATAAAAATGTCAGATTGAAACTCTTGGTTTTCATAGTGCCAATATCTTGAAATAATGAAATTGCTATAATTTTAAAATTAATTATTAAATACTTTATCCGTTCACAACGTTCAGTGTTTTTGTGTTCAAGGAAAATTAAATAACCTAACATTTTCAATTTCACTTTACTTTTGGACTCAATGAACAACCTTGTGTTTTGAACCTAATGAAACTATTTAATTTTGATTTTTGATGCTGTGAACTTGACAAAATAAAGTATTTTGAAAGCAAAATTCAATTTTAGTTTTGGACTCAATCTCACTTGGTCGCAATGAAACACCACATATGTTTGGTTCAGGAAAGTCATCAACATTCTAATATTCAAAACTTAAAATGACTTTTTTATGTCCTGTACACTCTCAATCATTAACAGTATACTTTACAAAAATTTTACATGATTAGAGTGGTCTTATTATAGTCTTACTTCAAAATACAAGTGACCTCCATAATTTCCAAGGTTCTAGGTATCCGAAGTAGCCTTGGGCTCCCAGAGCTTGGATGGTTGGGAGTGTACTGTAAATAATCTCAATTAAGTTTTGGGCTTTTAAATGTTGATATTCAAAACAAACAGTGAATAATTCAAGAAAAAAAGTGACTTCAAACTTTCTATGCAAAATAAAAACCAGCAACCCACTAGAACAGTGTTTCCCAACCTTTTGGTGCTAGTGTACCACCTACCACATTTTCAATATATTGGCGTACCATCGCAAGGACCCCACTTCCCCACCTATTTACTTGGGGGAGGTTTGGATCCCCCCCCCCCCAATAATTGCTCATACATCCCCTTGGTGGTTTTGTTTTTGAAACTTAAATTTGTTTTATTTTACATGCCAATCTACATTTTTAGATCGTATTTTGATTATAAGGACATTTTGACAAATTAACAAGCTCATTGACAAATTATTGAGCTCATCTCAACTCTGCTCAATAATTTTAAAGTCGATATAGCGAAAGAACCGAATGAATTTGAATATAAATTCGTATTTGGTATAAATTGGAATTTGAAAAAATGTCCAGGAATACGGGGAAACAATGTCTGTCTGTTATTTAAAACTTTATATATTTTCTTATAATTTATATTGAAAAATTAACATAAATGAACAAATCAAAGACATTCAAAGTATACTGTATTTTCACCAATGATCTTATATTTAAGCATATTACAAAAAGTTATAGTACAATAGATCGACATAATTAGACTGTTGTGTTCAAAATAGATAATACATTTGCTTAGTAAATCTGTAGCTGTAGCTGTGTTGGTAGCTTAAAACTGTAGTGATACCACCGAACACTTTAAAACTGGTAGTATTTTTTAAATGGAATGAACCTTTTTGTAAATGCCTAAATGTTTTGTAAAAAGAATTACTCTTAAAATGAAAGAGTGAAAATTGTTCCTAAAATATGGCATGGAATTGGCATGTTATGATCAAAACAGATACTGAAAAAGTTAATAAAGTTAAGGCATTAAGTACGAATTAACTGTTCGACAGGACAGTGTTCGTTCGTAAACCTAGCATTTTAATTTGTACTACTTCTTCAATCTCTTGCGTACCACCTGTAAGGCCTTCGCGTACCACCAGTGGTACGCGTACCACCGGTTGAGAAACACTGCACTAGAACCTCTCATATTTGGCCACCACGGGAGTGAGCCTTGGTGCGATAATATCGGTAGATAAACCAGCCTATTATGAAAACGATAATTTAACACACTTATGATAAATATATATATAGATTAATCAAGTCCAAAGTAGTATTAAAGTCTCTTTTGTGGGTACAGTAGTCTCCCTCTTATCCAGACACCTTTTTACCTGACATCGCTTTAACCAGACTACACACCATGGAAGTGACATCTTTTTGCCCGGAAGATTTTTTATCAACACATTAGCTTAACTGGACACGAGCAGCAGGAAGTGGACAGTACCGAATCAACAATTCCTGTGGGAAAGAATTTTAGACCATGTAAACACAAGTCAAAATCAGAGTATTAGCTTATATTTTATGCATTCGATTTATCAACTAACCGTTTAGGGAATGTCGGTTAAAGTGGAAAACCTGTTCTGGACGGATCTTGGTCCCAAGGTGTCTAAATGAGAGGAAGTCTACTGTAATAAGAAAAACAATGCTAGTAAAACCAACATAAACCGACAAAATTACCTAAGCGCATTATTTTTGGTTTGGTTTTTTTGGTCATAACAGCGCTACTGCCACTACTTCCTGAGCTTCGCATGATTGAGAGTCACTTTTAGATTGCCCTTGTATAACAATTGGTTAATGTAACAAGATGTTAGATGCCAAATTTGCTTCTCTGGCTGTTTATGATCTCTTAAAAACAGGTTTTCAATGAAAAAAATTACTTATGCTGCTAACTGGTTCTGGTTCTGCTAGCACTGGCATTAAGAGATTTTTTACTCTACCTCATAAAATCTTATTTTGTTTACCACTAGGTTTATCGTGTTGGATAAACTCGAAAACAATAACAAGCTGATTCCATTGCCATTAAATTAATATTGGAAAAAAGCTTTCATGAATTAACCTATTTGAGACTTTACACGAGATTGCCTCGTGATAGATCTCGGTGACCTCCGGGTGCTGTTAGTGAGGGCTTGGCCTAGTAGTTCACTGGTTTGCTCCCTAGGGTTGATTGTAGGCTTTATGCACCAATCGTTCTCCTGGACGACAATGGCACCATGACTGAGTTCGTAACACGCTATACTGACAAGTATAGTGTTGAAGTCGTTCAGAGGTGCATTGGTTCGATTCCCGACCATGTGAAATCCCTATTAGGCTTGCTAATGTGTGGTAAAGTTGATGGGAGGGCCCACCTAAAATAAATGGTCACCGGCTTGGGTGGAAGCTGATGGCATTCGTTTGTTTAATAGGGATTGCAGTGACACTTGTTTTGCTTATTTTTAGCCTTGTATAGAGGAGGAGGATTTGTTTTTTTTTATTTTATTGTTAATTAATTCAGCACAAATATGGACATCAATAAGGACATAATCAAAATATTAGACAAAATACAAATGTGTATGTACTAGGCTATTGTATGTATTAAGAAATGTTATCAATTCAAAAACTAATCTTATAGTGTATTACGAAATATTTTACTCCATAATGCAACATGACATTGATTTATAGGGTTCAGCGTCATATGCAATTACCATATTTAAACTACAAAAAAATGTTTAAGGATTATGTCATTTAGTTTCAGTAAAACATGTAAACCTCTTCAAAAAAATATGCTTTATTAACAATGTCCTTCCTTTATATTTTTGGAACTTTACTATTTTGAAAAAAAAAATACAACCAACCATTTTACAGGCTAAACCAGTGTGATCATTCATATCCTACCCGTTAAAAAAATATTTCCATTACCCAAGACATGGCCTTTGTCAAAAAAATTTCCATATTATTTGGGCCTAAGCAACAATCTGCCTGCCAAATTTAAAGACATTCAAGACATATTAAAATTTTAAACTTTATCGAAATACTACTTGGTTTCAAAAATGTATTATTCTGTTAGTGACTACTTCAATGATATAACTATTGTAAATGATTATCTAGGATTTAACTTTGAGGTTGTAATCTTGAATTGTTTGTTTAGTTTTAAACTTGAAAATGTCACCTGTTTTCTCAGCCCTGCTGTAATTTGAAAATTTAATGTAACAATAAAGTGATATATCAATATCATTTCCCACTCAGTGACGGAAAACAAATCTTTTATTCCGCCACTGGTAGTAAATAGAACCATTTCACTTTGTTCATTCATCAATAAATGAAAATTGAATATCATTGTTAATTTGGTTAACACAAGATAATGTATTAATTTTAAACATAGAAAAAACCCAATTAATTAGTGTAGTTACCCCAGCCCTTTGGATAGGCTATCGTTAGCAAACACCGAAATTTTGAAGAGCGGATCTCTCAGTAGTCAGAGGAGCAAATTTGGTTTGTTAACCAAAAGCCATTCTTGTGAAAATTCTTGCGTTGTACAAAATATTTTTATTGACTATCTAAGATACCTTCACATGTAAATAGGTGGTAAAGAAACAACCTTTAAGTTGTTAGTAAGTATTGTAGAAAATCATCTGTTAAAGGTGATGCTCCTTTCTCTCACTGCCGGTGGAGTCGGTTTGAACTTGACTGGTGCAAACCACCTTCTGCTGCTCGACCTGCATTGGAATCCTCAGCTGGAAAATCAGGCGTGTGATCGCATTTATAGGGTCGGTCAGGAGAAGAATGTCCAGATTTACAAGTGAGTTATTAAAATTTTTTTAATGGTGAAGACTTCAGCTTACTTGATAACTGATGAACAGGTTTAGAGATACGTTCGTTGTTTAAGGTCTACTGAGCCAAAACTCATATTTTTTCAAGTCCATGCCTTGTTGCTTTTTTGCCTCCTTGTTCATGCTTGAGAATTGAGACGAGTAATTCTATTATACTTCTGTTAGGGGCTTAGACAAAATATTTCAATAATATGGAATGGCAAGGTTTGATTACAATACTACAACTTTTGGTTTGCAGTCTTTGTATCGATTGATTATCTCTAGCAAACCTTCCCTTGGTTTTTCAGTAATCCCTGTCGTCACTTTAATAAAAAAATTATTATAAACAAAATTCTGTTTGTAGCGGTAAATACATACTAAAGGTTATTTACATTTTTTAACCACTTCTTCAATGGCTCTAACCGATGAAAAACTCTATTTTTCTAGTTGCATTAAAACTTTGATCCCAACTTCATAACAAGTAATGTTTCATCATTTTATGCACTTTTTAGTTTATAATAAACAATGGTGATTTGTAAATATTTAAATATTTTATAAGATTTTAAATTTTTTAACTGGGACTGTATTGGTTTAAAGGTTTGTCACATCTGAAACGATTGAAGAAACAGTCCTCAACCTGCAGCAGTTAAAGTCGGGTATATCGGACGCAGTCCTGACGGGCGCCAAACAAGCATCATCCAAACTGTCTCTTGATGAACTCAAGATGTTATTTAAAATCAAGTGAGATGAAGAAGGAGCTGCTTATTACTGGCTGTGTTTTTTAGTTAGTATTGATTTAAAAAAATATTCTTCCTCATCACAGTTGATTTTTTCAATTGTTAAGAAAAGAGGGATTGTAAAAGTTTAATTTAATTCTTTTATGTTTTTCTGATCTTAGCTGAGATGTGTATTCAATTATCAAAAGTGAACCAGTTTATCAGTCCATAATACAGTTTAACCTGACAGGCCTACACAAGGTTACACAAGGTTGTATTAGTTTTTGCAGTAAGTAATATTGCTCTGAGTGATAATTCGTAGTTTACTTAAATTCAGCTTCGTAGAGAAGGAAAATTCAGAAAAAGAAGGATAATGTGGGGGATTCAAACTAAATGAGTTAGAGATTAAATTTAATTCATTTACTTTTTTTTCAAAAACATATTCTAAAAATTCTTTTAACCAATAAAAAAAGTTGTTTGCAGGTTAAAAAAAAATTAGTTGTGCAACTTTTATGCAATCAGGAAATTCATTTGTCCTAAAAATGGTGATTTTATATATTTTAGTTTAGTACTACAAATTTATTTTCTGTGACAGGCACTCCATGTGGGTGACATTCAAAGAAAAAATATTTTACTCAAATTCAAAGTTTCTACTAGTACCACACATTTTATGAAATAATGTCTACTGTATCAGTTAGTAATTACTTGTTCATATTTTATATATAAATTTTATATTTCGTACTTTTATTATTTAAATAAACTAAACTTTGTTGACTTGTTTGTTTGTTTATTTAATCTACATAACCACCACCAATCAATTATTTATTCATTTCATTTACATTACATAGACTCTTCCCTGACAATATCTGATCATGTTTCTCACTGTCGATTGATTGATTGAATTGATTGATTGTTTGGGCAGTGGGGATAGACTCAAGAGGTCCTAGCACGTCAACCGAGGCTTATTGTGCTCCCCTAATCTACTAGATTGGCAGCCCTACGTCTGTGCCTTCAACGAGGCTTAGGAGCTTCTTACCAATGCTAGCATCTTTCACTTCACCTGGTTGTTGAAGACCAAAAAGGGCTCTTCTCCTTGCCCCCAGTCTTTCACACTCCAAGATGATATGACTTGCAGTCTCAACAGAGCTGCCGCAAAGTCGACACTCCGGTTCATCGTGAGTGATACCCAGAGTGAAGAGATGTTTCCTGAAATGGCCGTGTCCAGTGAACAAGGCAATTACCCGCCTAACCTGTTTCCTACCCAGACTCAGCAGCCAGCTGGTGAACAGGGCAGTGCTCTCAGGTAGCAGCTTTTTGCCGAGTGATTGGCCAGGATAGTTGCACCATCGAACGCGGTGCTGATCCTTAGCCCAGTTGTCGATGACGATGTGGGCGGTAGCCCTACTAATGCCACAGCATGGCTCTGGGCCATAGAATGGCATTTCCGCTCCCGCTTTGGCGAGTTTGTCAGCATTCTCGTTGCCCTCAATGCCTATATGGCCTGGTACCCAACCGAGAAGCACAAAATTTTGCTTACCTAGGTCGCAGAGAGCGTTAAAACACTCCCACACCAGTTTTGAGGTGATCTCATTAGAGTCAAGTGCCTTAAGAGCGGCCTGACTGTCTGACAAGATCACAATTTGTCTGCCCTGAAGGCCCCTTGCGAGGCCTAACTTGGCGCATGAAAGAATACCAAAGATTTCTGCTTGAAAAATAGTACAGTGAGCCCCCAGGCTTGCTGAAATCGCAGTTCCAGTGGCTTTACCATACACCCCAAAACCGGATGAGCCTCGAAGAAGAGAACCGTCTGTGTACCAGACAAGTCTCCCTCTGCCTGAATACGGCATTATTTCGGCCACCCAGTCGTTCCTGGAAAGAAATTCCACAGAAAAAGGTTTGTAGAAAATAACCTCTGTACTCATGACATCCGAGATCATGTCGAGCACGGGGTCATTAGCCACAAGTTTGATGATGGAGGTATGACCAGTTATGGAGTGGCCTTCCCTCCACAAATTAGCAATCCTAAGCCGGTAGGCTGTCTTGCGTGCCACCGACTTAATGTGAATGTCCAGGGGTAGAAGTCCGAGTGCAATCTCAAGACTTGCCGATGGACTGCTCCTGAACGCACCAGTAGCCAGAAGAGTTCCGAGCCTCTGAAGGCTTTCAAGTTAGGAGATGACTGTAGTTTGGTTTACCTTTGTCCACCAGACTAGCGAACCGTACGTTACCTGAGGCCTGACAACGGCCTCATACAGCCATAAGGCAATTTTGGGCTTGATGCCCCAAGTTGCTCCTGCCAATCGCCTGGACGCTAGAAGTGCCCATTTAGATTTTCGCAGTATGTTGTTCAAATGTTCATTCCAAGTGAGTTTGGAATCCAGCGTCAGTCCTAAGTACTTGACTGAGCCAGACACCTCCAACTTGGTTCCTCCTAATGTAAGCCTAGAAAGAGACTCTAAGTTCTTTTTTCTAGTGAAAGGGACTACGACTGTCTTGGAGGGATTGATGTTGAGACCCTCCCTGTGACACCATGCAAGTACGTGTCTGAGATTGACGTTCATAACGTCAGCTACAGTGTTGGTAAATTTTCCTTGCACCATGAGGACAATGTCGTCCGCATATCCTTGGGCAAAGACACCTTGGTGGGAAAGCTCATGAAGGAGACCGTCAACCACAAAGTTCCACAGTAGAGGTGAGAGTACACCTCCCTGCGGGCAACCCCTCGTGGGAGCGATCACCACAGAGCTCCCAAGGAGTTCAGCCCTGGTGCGTCTGGAGCGGAGCATTGACTCGATCCACTCACAAAGAGCAGGCTCAAGTCCACGCTCACGCACACCCCGCACCATGGCCGAAAATGTTACATTGTCAAATGCCCCCTCAATGTCCATGAAGGTGCATAGGGCAATTTCTTTACAAGCCAGGCTGTCCTCGACCCTGCTGACCAGTTGGTGCAAGGCAGAATCACAAGACTTTCCTGGCTGGTATGCATGTTGGTTGCGGTGAAGGGGAGTATCAGAAAGCACTCCCTTTCTTATGTGTCTTTCGACCAGTCTCTCCAGTGTCTTCAAGAGAAATGAGGAGAGACATATAGGGCGAAAGGATTTGGGCGCAGAGTAATCTGTCTTTCCTCTTTTGGGAATGAAGACCACCCTGCTTAGGCGCCAGGTCTTGGGAACGTACCTGTATGCCACACTGGCTCTGAATAATTCACAAAGGAGGCTTAAGAGGGCATCTGGCCCGCGTTGAATCATCGCAGGTAGAATGCCGTCCCCCCCCGGGGACTTGAAAGGGCCAAACTTGTTGATTGCCCATTTCACTTTGGAGAGAGTAACAACTTTCCTTGCCACCCTCCAGCTTTCACGATGAGCCCTCGGCCAAGAGCTGTTTTTGGCGCTAGAGAGAGGTCTGGATGTGTCACCCTCAAAGATACAGCCTGGAAAGTGAGTCTCAAGGAGAAGTTTGAGACTTCCGCTACTTCCAGAAGTATAGTTTCCTGCGGCATCCTTCAGGGATCCTAGGAGACCAGTTGGTTTGGAGGCTAACACTCGCTGCAGTCTAGCTGCTGCACTGAGTCTATCTACCTCTTGAGTAAACTGCCTCCAGGAATTCTGTTTGGCTTTTTTGATTGACAGACTGTATTCCGTGAGTGCCTTGTAATATGGCTCCCAGATACGAGTCCGTTTGCATTGGTTATGGAGCTTCCTGACCCTGGCTCTCTGCCGACTGAGAGCAGCAGTCCACCACCTGGTGTTGGCGCTGCCGCTCCTACGCCGAAGAGGACAATTGTCATGGAAGCAACAGACCATAGCTTCCTGTAGATCAGAAGCGATCTGGTCTATGTCAGCAAAGCAGGTGACCCTCCTGCTAACAGACCTCAACTGGGGCTGAAGGTCGGACTTGTAGCCCTCCCAGTCAGCCCCTCTAGGGTTTCGGTAGCAGGGAGAGTCATGATTGCCTTGGACGTGAAATCGTATGTACCTGTGGTCTGAGAGAGAGGCCTCTTGGCTGACGTGCCAGTCACTCACAACTCCAGCAATTCCTTCAGTACAGACCGTAATGTCAATAACCTCCTTTCTGTTTTTTGTGACAAACGTCGGATTATTGCCTACATTACATATGTATAAATTCTTGGAAATGAGATACTGGAGAAGAGCCTCACCTCTGACGTTGGTGTCGCTGCTCCCCCAGCCGCAAGAATTGTGGGCATTGGCATCACAACCTAGAAGAAGTTGATGACTACCAGTGCTGGCTGTTTCCACCAGGAGGTCGAGCTCTCTTGATGGAAGGGGTTCCCTGGAGTCATAAGGCATGTAGACAGAGCCTGCAATGATGCTCCATTCCCTGCCCCCAGCTCTCCAGGTAGTCAATATAGCGGTGATATCTCTAGAGCAGAATTCGTGCAGGGTTAGAAATTGCACCTCTTTCCTTACCAGAATACAAGTTCTGACATTGTTAAGAGATGTGCAGTAGATCAACTTACCTCTGGATTCTTCTAGGCCTGCAACTTTGCCTTGATGAAGCCATGGTTCTTGTATGAGGGCCAGGTCAATCCCTTCTTGAAGGAAGACCTGGCATAGAGCAGCCGAAGCTGCTTTATTGTGTTGGAGGTTGATTTGTAGGATCCTGGCCATCATCCTTCGCTGTAGAGGTAACAAAAGAGATTTGCCAGAATCCTAGGTGGGCTCTGTGGTTTGCTGCCCGCACAGCGTCATAGCAGACCTCATCCAGGAAACAGACGAATCCATATCCCTTCGGGTCCGGCTTGACTGGCAGCACTTTCCATTCACTGACCTTGAGGGCCGGGTTCTGCTTGGCTAACATCTCGAGAACCTTTTCTGGAGTCTTCTTTGAGAGCTTAGGGTGAGCTCTGAAGAAGATCCTCACGGATCTCAGGATGTCCTTGCGTAACCCAGCCTTGAGTGACATTTCATCCCCAAAGAGATGTAGGGTGGGTGTTAGTGCCTCAAGCCAACACTTAGTAGCGTCGTTGATGCAGGCAATGATGAGGGCACCCCTCTCCATGTAGCTTCCGGCAAACACAGGAGCGGAGCCGTCCTCGAAAGGCTCGATGAGGTCCAGAACCGCGTCCTCTATGGCTTCCCCTTGCTCTGCTGTGAGCTTAGCCTCAGGGTAGCCATGCGGGACAATGGCTACTTTGATTGCGCTCCTGTCCCTGTAGGAGTCACCTTTGGAAGATGCCTCAGGAGCCTGCTTATCTTCATTAATGCTGGTCCTGCCCTTGACCTTCTTAGAGGGAGCCTCCGCCGAAGGAGGAGTAGCTGTTTCGCCTCTAGGGCGCTTAGCCCCCCTCGCATCGGCAGTTTGACTCACCTCAGGGGTGACGGCAGAGCCAGCGACAGGTTTCTTTGATTTCTTGCCCTTCTTTCCCCTTCGCCATTTGGCTGGGTCGAAGGTTTCTCCCCTAGCAAGAAGTTTCGCCTTCAAGGCTTCTCTTCTTTGCTTGGTTGTAAGATTGGGACGCTTGACTTTGAGCTTGTTGAACTCCTCGTCAAGATTCCCTGTTGAAGCCGGTGTTTTGGGGCTCAACAGCAGCTTGTCCTCCATATCCTCCTGAAATTGGAGGGCGGAGTCCTCTGCCTCCTCCACGAAATGCTCCAGAACTTCCTGAGTTCTAGGGGCACCCGCAGAGAGAGCTTGGTCCAGCCCTGATGGGGCCGGGATGGGATTGTTTGGCGAAGTAACCTCAAGGGTTACTTCGGGTTGTGGTTCTGGTCTGTTGTTTCCAAAAGTCTCCATGTGATTCCCACGAGAAGCTAGGGAAGTGAGAGTCCGCCCGGACAGAGCCCCGCATGCCCGGGTAAGGCTGCATACTCCAGGAGGTCGCCCGGTATCCTGGAGGCTCCGTTAGCACCACCTGATTGCAGAGCCCGGTGGCATTCACCCCTTCAGCACGGGTCGCTTGACACTACTGGGGTTAGGCTGAAACAGAAGAAACAAACGGAAAGGAAGAGGGAAGAAGAGTTCTTCAATAGGAAAGAGAAGAGAAAAGACAACCAGCAAAAAAAGAAGAAGAATGCTGGTCATAGAACCCAGAACAGAAGAGAAGGGAACTGGGGTTGGCTAGGGAACCTCGGGGCCGCCACACCCGTGTAGTTGAAGTCAACTACCCCTGAGGGCTTTCTCACTGTCACTTTAATCTGCTGTCAGGAAGCAAAAGTCTTATCAAACACAATCTTAAATTATAACAAGACATTTATTAACATAACATTATAACATTATAAATTATTAGCAAGACGTGGGTGGCCTAATGGACAGTGTGCAAGCTTTTGGGCCGAAGCATTGACATTGAATCTGAAGTTATTATTTGTAGACAAAGCCCCGAGGCAGGGGCCTGTACTGAGTTTATCCTCCTGGATGGTTACTTGTTACCTTGTACGGTTTAACCCTCGATTTGGATGGGCAAAGTTTAGAAATTCCCCTATCAGACCTGTACAGTGCGAATTTCAAATGTGTAAAACATATTTTAATCCAACATAGCGAGATATGACATGTTTTGTGATGTCTGTAAGATCAAATTGGGGAGTGAATTTGCAGGTTTGCTACAACAGGTATGATAAAATTGGGTAGTTTTAATTTAATATTTATTTGATCTGAACTAGATCATATACCAAGTTTTATCAAGATATGTTAAGAAATGAGGAAGATATAAAATATTTTTAATTTCCCTAGAGGATAACAAGGGGAATGAGTATGCAGGTTTGCTGCCACAAAAATGTAAAAATTGGGGATTTGAAACCGATATACAGGTACATTAAATCTCTTCGAGATGAAGCCACAAATATTAACCTCCAGTTTGCGCCATTGTATTTCTTTGAACAAACCCTTTAAAATGAGTCACTCGATAGGGGTTTACATTTAAAAATTGGGGCTGCCCCCAAATACCCCATTTTGGGGGTGGGGGCAGAAATGGGACTCTTGTTAAAAAATGGGGGTTTCCATGATGTAAAAGATATGCCAAGTTTGGTTTTCCTTAAATGACATGATAAAAAGTACCATGGGGGTGTCCACACTTTTGCCAAACCCTGTATATATTGACTAAACTGTGATCATGGCCTTAAGTCGAAACAATTGCCAGTAAAAAAATGTTTCAAAAACAGGATACACTGGTTTTTATTTATAAAATAACATATACAGAATTAACAATAGCCTCACATCAAGTAAAATCAACATACATCTATGACGTCCACAAATAAGCATGCAAAAATATTCCCCTTAAGAATAACATGGCAATCGAGTTTGTAGGTTTGCTGCCACAGGAATGTAAAAATAAGGGTTTTTGCCTAAAATCCAGTGGATCTCAACTAGATGAAGTTACATACCAAGTTTCACTAATCTTTCACTCGTAGGTTACATTATAATATATCAGAAGTGGATTTTTTATTGTTTATACCATATTTGTAAAAAATTGGCATCTACAACCAACTACTGTTGTGCAACCAGAATGTAAATAGCTGAATTAATCAAGAGGTTGGCATCAAGCCTCTTTTTATTTTTGGTCTCTGAATTAAAATAGATAATAGGTTTATTCCCACACATACACACTCCTTAAATCCGTGATTTTTAACCTCCATTAATATACTTTGTGAGTTTGATTAGTAGGCCCTAACATTTTATGAAAACAACTAAATACGAATACAAAGACCTAAAATTTTATTCATTCCAGGTTCTTATACACATAGGATCAAATATACATTTTTTTTGCAACGCACGCACGCACGCACGCACGCACGCACGGACAGACAGACAGCCAGCCACCGCGCCAAAAACCACTTTTTTGGATTCAGGGAGCACTAAAACAAATATATCCACTAACAACTCAAATTCAAAAAATTTGACGAAAACAATACTTTCTTCATATACTATGTAAGGGGGGAGAAAGTAAAAAATCAAAAAGGGGAGGAAATGAAACATTGACAAGTATTTCAAGGTTTCTTTATATTTGGTTAAAAATGTCCCTTATAAAGGAAATATAATGTTTTCTAAGCTTATAAAGTATATACATCAATTGGTCCCACTTTATACATTTTTGAATTCAAGAAAATCTTCCTTAACTAGGAAACAAATGGCCGCCTTGGCCACGATCTTCTTTTAATAAGTCGGTTACTGATAGTTTCAAGATAGGTGAGTTTCTCATCCATCGGTTGAATTCTTTGCTCAATCCACTCTTCCACGGAAAACTCATCAAAATATTCCGAGAAAGCATCTGCAGTTTCATTTATGAAGTTTTTTATTTCTTTGATCAATCTATAACCGTCTTTTAGTCTGAATTCTTCTAACACTCTATAAGGACTAGTAAAATTGTACTTAACATTATAGGGCGTCATCCAGGCTTTTTGTTCAGTGACAACCTGGTAGAAACTATCTACTTTGGATTTCAAGGTTAAGTACTTAGAGGTAATAAGGAATGTTTTGAGACCAGGAAAGGAACATAATGTTAAAGGCCTGTGATTTGTGAATGTAAAATCAATCGACAACGACGACTTTGATGAGCATTTCAGTGCTTTTCTCCATCGTTCTACCACGGTTTTATCGTCTTGTTTGGTAGTGATCAATATTAAGTTCAACAACAGCGAAGGAATCGATGGGGGTAGTATTTCGCACAATACAGCGAAGTGGTCGAACCTCGACCAACCAGTTAATACGTAACCCCCGATTTTCGCATCGGTATGCGACAGAAGTTTTAGCCAAGACTTCTGATTGTTGTAGTGCATTTTGACGTCCGGGAGGACAGAGGCGGGCAGGTTGGCGCCCTTGAACGCCCCGGCCACCCAGAGCCGGGGGAACGTCTTGGTGTACCAGTACCACACATAGTGGGGCACCAGGCGCACCACATTGTCTGTGTAGGCCCAGACCACGGGCTCCACCAGGGCTCCCAGCGGGCTCCTCGACAGGTAGACGGGGTCCCAGTGGCGCACCATGTCGTCCCAGATCAGGGGAGTCACTCCAGGGTACATGGACCGCACAAACTCTGCCACCTGCACTACGTGCTCCGTGAATATCTCTCTGGAAATAAACAAAATTTGAATTAAAAAATGTAAAGGTAATTTACTGGAACTTTCTATATACTGCTTTATTTAAGTTAAAAATCGGATTAAATCGGTAAATGAAATAAGATATTTCTTCGATACAGAAATATATATTTGAGTTAAATATAATCACTCTTCAGCAGTTTTGGGCAAGATCATCCAGCTTCCTTCTCCAATTGTGATTTGGGTGTGAAGCATCTTTTCACATAATAAATACTCCACTTACTACCTGAAGGTTTGAGATTTTATAAATAGATACTGTTTCTTTTAAAGCTTCGCCATCTCTTTAATTGCCATATGGAGTCTCAGCACTCCAAGGGGCCATGCCCCTTTGCAAGGGCTGTTTAGGCGGTAAACCACAGGGCCAGCTGATGAATGAAGAGAGTATAGATTTCTATTCTCTCTTAGAAAATTAGGTTAATAAGCATGAAATTAGGTTAGTAATTTTCAATTTGTGATTAATTTTAAACTGTATTTTTGATATTTCCTGAATGCCATTTTATCAATTAGTCCTAGTAAATAAAAGCCTGTCTGTGATATTCCATATTGCTTTTCATGCATGACTTGTTAGCATTTTGTTATTGTAATTTAATTATTAGCCTAAAGCCTGCCATGTACTTGATGACTTGATGTATTGTATTGACCTTTGTATTTGACGAGATCTATTGCACGTATGTTGTTTAACGATCAATAAATGTATCTATCTATCTATCTATCTATTAGCTTTCGTCTAGATGTGACGTTAAAATTTACAAAAGCCCTGGCTTCTACAATTGGCAATGGTAAAAGAGACTTTACTCAAAATAAGTTTTGATTATTAGACTTACCTATTGTGTTTAAATTTATTCTAAGGTTGGATGTGCGACCTTGTGAGAAACTTGGAAATTTAAAAATGTTTTAACCATAAACAAATTAAAAAACCTACTGTTGTAATTATAAGTTTTAGAAATATAAAAGTTAATTTTTTACTGTAAAATCATGAAAGTATTAGGACTTGAGATAAAGTAAAAATCGTATGGTAACTAAAATTTTTCATATTATTTTCATTTACCTGCTGCCTTTTCCACTATGTATACATCTGGGACAAGCAGCCAGGTGGTAGACTTCGTCACAGCCAATGTGGAAGTACTTGGCTGAGGGGTGGAGGCTCATCACCTGTTACCACAACCCATCAATAAATAAATGAACCAGCAGCTGATGCTTGGTATTAATGAACCGGCTAACTCCGGCTGTGCTTTAATGGGCTTATAGACATTGATTGCACTCTCTTCTAATACCAGATGCGAGTAATCGCCGCGAGTTACTTGCCACTACTATCCCTGTCCAAACAGCTACTCACCTTTTCAGAGACGAATAGTTACTCGCGGTGAATGAAATCAAATGCATTCAATTTTAGTCACCACAATCGCGTGAAAAGAGATCACATGACCTATTCGACGCTAGTACTCTCCCTGTTTAGACTGGCCCTTGCCCCCACTCGTCAGTATAGGTGTGAGCAATCTACTGGTTTGTTTGCTTTCATCATGGACGTTCAGGGGGTTATAGCTGCGAAAGCTAGTGGAGAATACTATCTTTGAGTGTATGGCTACTATCCATCACTCTTACTAGCGGCGAATACTCGCGTGGAATCAGGCCACCATCATAAAGAATGCAGCGATGTGGTCGCACTGTGTCTGTGTGCACTATGTTATGCAACTCACAGAACAAGAACCAGTGAACCGCATTGCTGCATTCTTTATGATGGTGGTCTGATTCTCTAAACTTGTAGCAGGGACTGGACCAATCACCCCTATACACTCACAGTGACTATGCCTGTAGTCCAGGCACTTAAAACACTGTAAAACCACAGTCTGCAAGCGCACCGCACAGCTCAGGTACTCAACTAGAAGACGGCCAAGCTTGAGAACTTTGCTGGTCTCTCCCTTGGACAGGTCAAGGACTGCCAACTTCAGATCCCGCTTGTTTGGCGGGCCCAGCAACATCCTGCGCCCGTCGCTGGTTCCACCGAGAACTTTGTTACGTACGTCGAAAACCTCCTGTGTATCTGTGAGGGAGACCAGGTTTCTCACTTCCACAGACACCCCTTATTCTGGGGCAATAGTGGACTCTGGGGGCCACAGTGAAGCTCTCCCTGTCATTATACTGCCATTGACACTGGTGCATTGTAAATTAATAAGAAAATCAGGTTTCTCTTAACCAGTGTAAGGTATTTCAGATGTAATTTTACCCACTGTAAAAGTAAATTTCAAAATTTTTAAATATCAAATTTTGGCAAAGTTTTTTATTTGCCATTTTTTATGTACATTGAATGTTCATAATATGAAATAAGTTTTATTTTACATTTTGAACATTTATTTTAATCAAATCAACAACTGGTATGGTAGAGCTACATATATAATACTGATGTTTAAAAATTTTTAATATTTTTCATATTAAAGGATATTTTAACAATAAAAGTTAAGGGCAGGGTACAAAATAAAAATTTTGAATTAATAATAATAGCTCTTGTAAAAGTAGCAAACAAAAAGGATGCAAGAATAAGTGTAAGGGATGTTTGTCTTGCCTGTTGAATCATCTCCTTGAGCAAGCCGAGAGTGCCGGGGGCCCGGGGGCAGACTTCCTGAGGGAACGTGTCGAGCTCTCGGAGGTGACGGAACTCCTCAAGCTTGAGCACAAACTCGAGGTGTCCGAACGTCTGCACCAGAGGGATCACCTCCATGCCGAGGTGGCCCGCCCAGGACACCAGCTCCATCACCTGTGCATCACAGACCTCACTCGGAGAATTTGAAGGAAAAAGCCTTACCTTACAAAACATACATATCGTCTCTAGAGCTAATCATCACATCACATCACATCACTGGACATAAAATATGTAAACCTATTTTTATTAAATTTACACCCACCTGCTCTTGAGTGTAGGCATTCCTGGCAGAGATGTTGGCAAGGGTGCCCTGGAAAGGGAACATATCCTCATACTCCACTAGGAGTCCTGTGCAGCCCTGAGCTGCCAGTAGTGGCAATAGTTGACGAAGATAAGACATCTTCGGAGGAGCTCCCTTCAGGTCCAGGTGCACCACCCTCAGCGTTGACTGTGTCAGTCCTGGCACAACAGGTTTAGGAACATGGTAACTTATGGCTGATTTGATTATTTAATAGCTGTGACCAATGATTCATTTCATTCTTACAGAATTTCAAGATGTAATTTGATATGTGGCGCCCATTGAAATTTCCATTAGTTGAAAAAAGAAATGAGAATGTTGCTTTATTCAGTTCTTTATCAATTGCAAATTCTTTCCTTTCTAAAAAATCTCATAGCTTTGATAAAAGAGGGTGATCACTTGGAATTTGCCTGAAAATGACACACTTTAGGTGGCAAAGTTCTGTGAAGTTGCAGCTGTTGCATGGGAGTGGGCATCGTCTGGATCAGGAATAACAAAACAGACTTTTATTCCAGTTAAAACAAGGTTTGATCTGAAAAAAATTCCGTTAATTTTGGAACTTTGCTCACTTATTTAGAAGTACAAACGGATAAAATTACCAAAAGTCTCCGTAAATACGTGGCGAGCTCTAGTGGCAATTGACGGAAACAGTTCTTGAATACACACAGCAATTTGTGCAATAATAGAAAGATTCGCTCATCCAATGCTGTATATGCAAAAAAACTGCTCTCAGACACAGATGAAGAATTATACAGATTGGCAACCTAATGCACTTTTGTGTACCCGTTTTTTCGCGCGGCGTCAAATTTTTTAGGTCATTTTGCCGCACATATTGCATTGGTACCAAAGTTATTAATGGCTATATTTGTTCTTTGGGACCTGAAGATTTGATATTGACAAAATTATACTTGATACCAATGCAATATGTGCAGCAAAACGACCTAACAAACTTGACGCCGCGCGAAAAAACGGGCTCGTAAAGGTGCATTGGGTTGCCAATCTGTATAGTTCTTCATCTGTGTCTCAGATAAACAATGCCTCAGCAGAATCTAGCCAAAAGACATAAGCTAAACTTAACCCATTATAGGCCAGTAAAAATAAGATTGAGCCTGGACAAAATTCCCGGAAAGCTGGAAATTGTCTCAATCTTTCCTTTTTACATCCAAGTATATGAGTTTGAAGTTTGTCCCATTTTTTGTAGTGTGCTTTCGACCTGGGACCACAAAAATATCACAGTTTTGGGCCATTTTTAATTCTTTTGCAAATAAGTTAAAAATCGTTTATTCACATAAAAAGTTTAAATACAAGAATTGTAGAGCACAAAATAATAACTAATTTATGGTAAGTCAAATAAAATGTTTTAGCAAATTTTTTGGGAAAGAGCTATTACTGTAGGTCTTATGGTATACCCTAAGCCCGAGACCATGATAACTTTTAGTTTTCAGGCCCTCAGAAGCCAAAAAACCCATACGTTCAAATCTATATAAATATATATAGATTACAAATAAATAAAATTGTATATTTCACTTATTTCTGAACATATCTTAATAAAATTTGATATGTGGCTTCACCTAGTTGAGATCTACTTGCTTGTGGCACAAAATCCAAAAATTTATATATTCTTAAGGCAGCATCAAACCTGCGTACTCACCTTCCCAGTGTTAACCTTAAGAAAAATAATTAAAATTGTACAGCTAGCTTATTTCTTAATATTTTGATAAAACTTTGTTTGTGCAACATCTAGTTAAGTTCTATTTTACTAAGCAGCATACCAAGTTTCAACGAGATACGTTGAGAAATAAGCAAGCTACACACATTTTTTTCCATTAGGTCAACTTTGAGGAGATGAGTGGGTAGGTTTGCTGCCTCAGGAATCTATAATAGTGTAGGGGCATTTGTAAATATAGGAAGGTCCGTGGGATTTTAAAGGAAGCAATTGTATGATTGGTGGCGATGGATAGGTAATAACATGTAGAATCGTGTAATACCGGGTGTTTTGCCAGAAAGTGTGGCCGAGCTGGTGTATGACGTCATACTTCCAAAATGGCCGCCAACGGTGACATTGATGCCTTTCTAGCGCTATAACTTTTTTATGGTTGATTTTATGAAAATTCTTTAAATAAGGTTTTTTTATTAATAACAAGATAAGGAACAAAAAAGGTTCTTACAAAAATTTTGATATCTCTTACCAATGTTTAGATATATGTTGATGAAACATAGCAAACCAGGTATCCCATAATAGTCCCCCCCTAACATTTTCCTATATTTTTTCAAATCTCAATTCCATACCACCCCCAAACATTATTGGGTAGTTAATACCTCATTTTGAGGGGATACCCAATTTTGGCCGCCATCTTGGATCCGCCATATTGGATCCAAAATATTTTTCTAGCATAAAAGTGGTGTTGCGACCCATTATTTCGAACTCATTTTTTTTACTGATTACAATGCTGCAATCCGTTTTTCAATATCTCAATTGGTTCTCATGATATGAGCACTTTTAATTAATTTATTTTCATCCAATTTAAACATTATAAATTGATAAAATAGGCCCATAGCCACAAAATAATGCTAGATAGTGACGAATAACCACCATCAGTCATTGCTGAGCGATTTACACTTAAATTTCACCAATTTAAATTTTTAGCCGCCATCTTGGAACCGCCATTTTGAAATGAGGTTAAGTTATTTTAAATATAAAGTTGGTATTGTGACCCATCATTTCAAACTAGTTTTTTACGCCGAATTCAATGCCACAAACCGTTTTAGCTATGAAATTTAGTTTTCAAAAAATTCATATTTTTGAGAATTTTATTAGAAACATGTCAATATCATGAAAACTAAACACTATAATGAAAACCGGGTTGCGGCATTGAATTCGGCGTACAAAACTAGTCTGAAATGATGGGTCACAATACCAACTTTATATTTAAAATAACTTAACCTAATTTCAAAATGGCGATTCCAAGATGGCGGCCAAAAATTTAAATTGGTGAAATTTAAGTGTAAATCGCTCAGCAATGACTGATTGTGGTTATTCGTCACTATCTAGCATTATTTTGTGGCTATGGGCCTATTTTATCAATTTATAATGTTTAAATTGGTTGAAAATAAATTAATTAAAAGTGCTCATATCATGAGAACCAATTGAGATATTGAAAAACGGATTGCGGCATTGTAATCAGTAAAAAAAATTAGTTCGAAATAATGGGTCACAACACAACTTTTATACTAGAAAAAATATTTTGGATCCAACATGGCGGATCCAAGATGGCGGCCAAAATTAGGTAACCTCTCAAAATGAAGTATTAACTACCCAATAATGTTTGGGGGTGGTGTGGAATTGAGATTTGGAAAAATATAAAAAAAGGTTAGGGGGAGGACTATTATGGGATACCCGGTATACTTTGTTTTATCAACTTATATCTAAACATTGGTAAGAGATATCAAAATTTTTGTATGAACCTTTTTTGTTCCTTATCTTATTATTAATAAAAAATGTCCTGTAAAAAATTTTCTTAAAATTAACCGTAAAAAAGTTACAGCGCTATAAAGGTATCAATGTCACCGTTGGCGGCCATTTTGGAAGTATGACGTCATACACCAGCTCGGCCACACTTCCAGGCAAAACACCCGATAGTACACGATTCTACATGCCATTACCTATCTATCGCCACCAATCTTACAATTGCTTCCTTCAAAATCCCACAAAATTACATATACCCCTGGACTATAAACTTGGGGATTTTTGAACGTAATCAAGTTAAGTTTTTGACCTTAACTAGATAACTAGTTTTATTAAGATACTAGTGGCTTGTAGGAGCATAAGCCCCTAATAAGGGAAAATTTAAACTAAAACAATTCTTATTTCATATAGTAAATCTATCTTTATAAACTGGCTTTTAGATCTACCATATGATAATATCATAGACAATTTTTCTATGATAATATCTAGAACATGGTTTAAAAAAATAACAATATCACATGTTTTATGTAAACAAAGCAGCTCCCAATGCTTTTTAAATGGCAGATATTTTACGTTATTTCTTATTTTCAAGTAAGCTTCAAGCAAATTCAGTATTTTTCCCGCCATCACGGAATAGATACCTTTAATTTGAGCCCTCTCCCACCTTTCTATGACTTGCCAGGCGCCCACAATTTTGACGCAAAGAATCGCCTTACGAAACTAAATATATGATATTGGGAGATAAGGAAGGTGTTCAATTTTATTGATTTCCCATAAGATTAACATTGGGAAGGTGAGTACGCAGGTTTGCTGCCTCAAGAATATAATATAAATTTGTGATGTTACGCTATAATCAAGTAGATCTTAACTAGATGAAGCCACAAACCAAATTTTATTGAGATATGCTCAGAAATAAAGGAGATATACAATGGCATTTATTTCCTGTAAGGTTAACATTGCTGGGACAACGTACTGTGTTTACTACTCTCAGTATCTCGGTAACCAATGGACATAGAGCAATGACTCAATATACTAAATTATTTGTTTTTTCGAGCTGAATTCAACTAAATAAACCAAAATTAGAATATTTTAATCCTTCTACATGAAAAATTCAATAAACCCCATTTTTTGGGGGTTACCCCCCTCACCCCCCTTTCCAATAATCCGATTGGACTGGTTTTCGATCATTTGTATAATTACTACTTTACACGTCCGTGCCAAATTTTGATTAAGATCGGACCATTTTTGTGAGGGTTATCGAGGAAACAAATACATAAGTATATATATATATTTATATACACCTACATTGATACATATATATTTATATAGATTTAAACGTATGGGTTTTTGGCTTCTGAGGGTCTCAAAACTAAAAGTTATCATGGTCTCGGGCTTAGGGATTACCATGAGACCTACAGTAATAGCTCTTTCCCTAAAAGAGAAATTCGCTAAAACCTTTTACTAAACTTACCATAAATCAATTACTATTCAAAGTATCTTTATCAGAAGGTATTCAATAAATGCAGAATTTTGTCCTCTACAATTCTTATATTTCAACTTTTTATGTAGAATAAACGATTTTTAACTTATTTACAAAAGAATAAAAAATGGCCCAAAACTCTGATATTTTTGTGGTTGAAAGCACACTAGGAAAAATAGGACAAACTTCAAATTCTTATACTTGGATGTAAAACGGAAAGATTAAGACGATTTCCAGCTTTCCGGGAATTTTTTCCCGACAAATTTTTGATCTAATGATACTGGCCTTATAGCATATTTTGACGGAATAGTTCGATCAAAGGATTTCTATGACCTCCAGTCACATTAGTGAGGGCTTGGCCTAGTAGTTTACTGGTTTTCTGCTTGGGTTGACTGTAGACTTTATGCGCCAATCGTCCTCCGGGCCGACGGTGGTACCATGGCTGAGTTGGCTAACACGCTATACTGAAGAGTATAGCATTGAAATCATTTAGAGGCGCGTAGGTTCGATTCCCGACCATGTGCAATCCCTATCAAGCTTGCAAATGTGTGGTAAAGTTGGTGAGAGGGTCCATCTAAAATAAACGGTGACCGGCTTGGGTGGAAGCTGATGGCATTTGTACGTTTTAAAGGGATTGCAGTGGACACCTGTTTTGCTTCTTTTTACCCTTGAATAGAGGAGGACACTTTTTAAAATTTTTAATTAATTAACTCAGCATATTGTCAATACATATGGAGAATCAAGAAGGACATCTCCAAAATATATGACCAAATACAGACAAAATAAACATGTTAAAATTAAAATTTGAGAAATAAAAAGAAATTGTAGGTCAAAGGGTTAAAATAAGAAATTTGTCACAATTGAGTCTAGAAACCGATAAATAGTTTATCAAACTGGTTTGCAAGCTAAATCGAAATAATTTAGTTTTAGTACTGTTTATTTTGCCACATCTATGTTTGCTTAATGTTGAAATTAAATCAGTGGTAGGCTTACTAATTGTTAAGCCCTCAATCTTGGACACATTAGTTCTTTCATTCCTTGTCGCTATACATCAGGTAGCCAAAATATGTGAATAGGAATTTAATCTATGGCATTATACTTCACTAATGCCACTTGGATTAATTTGGGTGTATTTAAGCTAGTATTGTTCTATTAAACTATCATTTTGAGCAAGGCCTGCTTAGCCAAGGGTCAGGGGGTCAAACCCCCCCCCCTCCGAAAATGTTGAAATTGTATTTAAATGAAAGGTTAGAAATTATTTATTTTTTTCACATCCTGTAACCGCGGAGCCAAAACACCCCCCAAAAAATTTCCTGGCTACGGCTTTCATTTTGAGCTTTGAGAGGGGGAGAAGGAGAAGGAGCATATTCCCCCCCCCCCCCTGTGGTGATGAGTGTTTTCTGGGACATCATTTGATTACATAAAGAATGCTTATAAGTTGGAGCAGCAGAGTGAGGAACCATAAATAGAGTTTTAACTGTTTAATGTTGTTTAGGAAGAGATAAGCAGGGAGAGGGGTACTCACCATACTCAGGAGGAGTGTCGGCAGAGACAGCAGATGCCTGGGTGGTCGGGGACGGCTGCTGCTTGGAGTCTTGTATCTACTGCAGCGCAGGCAGAGAGAGCAGGAGGACCAAGGGAGAGGGGTACTCACCATACTCAGGAGGAGTGTCGGCAGTAACAGCAGAGGCCTGGGTGGTCGGTGACGGCTGCTGCTTGGAGTCTTGTATCTGCCGCAGCGCGGGCAGGGAGAGCAGGAGGACCAAGGGAGAGGGGTACTCACCATACTCAGGAGGAGTGTCGGCAGTAACAGCAGAGGCCTGGGTGGTCGGGGACGGCTGCTGCTTGGAGTCTTGTATCTACTGCAGCGCAGGCAGAGAGAGCAGGAGGACCAAGGGAGAGGGGTACTCACCATACTCAGGAGGAGTGTCGGCAGTAACAGCAGAGGCCTGGGTGGTCGGGGACGGCTGCTGCTTGGAGTCTTGTATCTGCCGCAGCGCAGGTAGAGAGAGCAGGAGGACCAAGGGAGAGGGGTACTCACCATACTCAGGAGGAGTGTCGGCAGTAACAGCAGAGGCCTGGGTGGTCGGTGACGGCTGCTGCTTGGAGTCTTGTATCTACTGCAGCGCAGGCAGAGAGAGCAGGAGGACCAAGGGAGAGGGGTACTCACCATACTCAGGAGGAGTGTCGGCAGTAACAGCAGAGGCCTGGGTGGTCGGTGACGGCTGCTGCTTGGAGTCTTGTATCTACTGCAGCGCAGGCAGAGAGAGCAGGAGGACCAAGGGAGAGGGGTACTCACCATACTCAGGAGGAGTGTCGGCAGTAACAGCAGAGGCCTGGGTGGTCGGTGACGGCTGCTGCTTGGAGTCTTGTATCTGCCGCAGCGCAGGTAGAGAGAGCAGGAGGACTAAGGGAGAGGGGTATTCACCATACTCAGGAGGAGTGTCGGCAGTAACAGCAGAGGCCTGGGTGGTCGGGGACGGCTGCTGCTTGGAGTCTTGTATCTACTGCAGCGCAGGCAGAGAGAGCAGGAGGACCAAGGGAGAGGGGTACTCACCATACTCAGGAGGAGTGTCGGCAGTAACAGCAGAGGCCTGGGTGGTCGGGGACGGCTGCTGCTTGGAGTCTTGTATCTGCCGCAGCGCAGGCAGAGAGAGCAGGAGGACCAAGGGAGAGGGGTACTCACCATACTCAGGAGGAGTGTCGGCAGTAACAGCAGAGGCCTGGGTGGTCGGTGACGGCTGCTGCTTGGAGTCTTGTATCTGCCGCAGCGCGGGCAGGGAGAGCAGGAGGACCAAGGGAGAGGGGTACTCACCATACTCAGGAGGAGTGTCGGCAGTAACAGCAGAGGCCTGGGTGGTCGGTGACGGCTGCTGCTTGGAGTCTTGTATCTACTGCAGCGCAGGCAGAGAGAGCAGGAGGACCAAGGGAGAGGGGTACTCACCATACTCAGGAGGAGTGTCGGCAGTAACAGCAGAGGCCTGGGTGGTCGGGGACGGCTGCTGCTTGGAGTCTTGTATCTGCCGCAGCGCAGGTAGAGAGAGCAGGAGGACCAAGGGAGAGGGGTACTCACCATACTCAGGAGGAGTGTCGGCAGTAACAGCAGAGGCCTGGGTGGTCGGGGACGGCTGCTGCTTGGAGTCTTGTATCTACTGCAGCGCAGGTAGAGAGAGCAGGAGGACCAAGGGAGAGGGGTACTCACCATACTCAGGAGGAGTGTCGGCAGTAACAGCAGAGGCCTGGGTGGTCGGTGACGGCTGCTGCTTGGAGTCTTGTATCTGCCGCAGCGCGGGCAGAGAGAGCAGGAGGACCAAGGGAGAGGGGTACTCACCATACTCAGGAGGAGTGTCGGCAGTAACAGCAGAGGCCTGGGTGGTCGGTGACGGCTGCTGCTTGGAGTCTTGTATCTACTGCAGCGCAGGTAGAGAGAGCAGGAGGACCAAGGGAGAGGGGTACTCACCATACTCAGGAGGAGTGTCGGCAGTAACAGCAGAGGCCTGGGTGGTCGGGGACGGCTGCTGCTTGGAGTCTTGTATCTGCCGCAGCGCAGGCAGAGAGAGCAGGAGGACCAAGGGAGAGGGGTACTCACCATACTCAGGAGGAGTGTCGGCAGTAACAGCAGAGGCCTGGGTGGTCGGGGACAGCTGCTTCTTGTATCTGCCGCAGCGCAGGTAGAGAGAGCAGGAGGACCAAGGGAGAGGGGTACTCACCATACTCAGGAGGAGTGTCGGCAGTAACAGCAGAGGCCTGGGTGGTCGGGGACGGCTGCTGCTTGGAGTCTTGTATCTACTGCAGCGCAGGTAGAGAGAGCAGGAGGACCAAGGGAGAGGGGTACTCACCATACTCAGGAGGAGTGTCGGCAGTAACAGCAGAGGCCTGGGTGGTCGGTGACGGCTGCTGCTTGGAGTCTTGTATCTGCCGCAGCGCAGGTAGAGAGAGCAGGAGGACCAAGGGAGAGGGGTACTCACCATACTCAGGAGGAGTGTCGGCGGAGACAGCAGAGGCCTGGGTGGTCGGGGACGGCTGCTGCTTGGAGTCTTGTATCTGCCGCAGCGCAGGTAGAGAGAGCAGGAGGACCAGGGGCACGAGACACAGCAGCAATACCCGGCGACGCAGCATCTCCAGTCATCACTGCTGCCGACACTACACCAAAGTGATTTACATTTTGTTCATCTATAAAACTCACAAGTCCAAAATTAATCTGATAAGGACAAGTGTTCCATACAAACACCACAAGATTTTAAATAAACCACAACAGAAAAGCAAAAATAAACATATATTTTTAATGTGCAAAAATGTTAGGAAATTTATATAAATGCAGTTGTATATGAGAACTTCTTGTTTCCCAACAATTGCTTGGAAGAAGGGCAAGTGCTCATTGCTCAATGCATTGTACTTTTAAAGAAGGAAAGATGAATCCTGGGCTTTTTAGCATGTGCACCATAATACTTTGCATTTGACATTGGTGGCTTCAGAGATCCTACAATCCAAGTATTTTCTTTTATATACATACGAGCAGTTTAATATTTTTTTCAGAAAATAAAAAGCAGCTATAAACAAACTTGTTTATAAATTCAGCCCTGCACCATCATTTATTCTTCAGTTTCAATGAATGAGTAATGAAAGAATAAAGTTAAACCATTATTTTTAGGTAAACTGTACTATTACTTTTAA
This sequence comes from Flexamia atlantica, assembly GCA_035578135.1. Lineage (NCBI taxonomy): Eukaryota > Metazoa > Arthropoda > Insecta > Hemiptera > Cicadellidae > Flexamia > Flexamia atlantica. The sequence continues at coordinate 7,079,748 of JAQJVK010000006.1, read as the reverse complement.
CCATACAGCAATTGTTGAAGAAGAGAGGGTAAAATGGTGAGGTGATGTGATGATGTAAAACTATGTCTGAAAAGTGAACAATTTCATTAAAAATTTCAAAGTTCATGTAAGACTGTTGACTTTGTAGGATTGTTTTCATTTCATTGAACTAGAAATGTAATAATTAAATAAAATTACCTTATCCAATCACTGTTTTTTATATGATGACATGTTTTGTCCCTTAGAACTTCATCAGGTATTGTATGCAGCCACATTAATCAATATATTAACTATCACATTGTGGCAAGTTATTTGATTCATCAAAATGTCTTGGTCACTGTAGTTAAAAGTTGTCTTATTGTTAGAAGATTAAAATTTATAAAATCTTAAATCTTGAGCTGTGCTTGCCAGCACTAATCACTATCAGTCAGTGATAGCGATGGCATGAGTGCGACATGAGTCTCCAGTATCTCACAATGACTTTAAACTTTGGCGCACTCTTAACACCAAACCATGCCAGTCACAGAGAGGGCACTCTGGGTGGTTTTTTGGAACTGTTAAGATTGTCTCCATAAAATTGTTTTATTGTATAGCGACTTGTGGTGTGAGTCGCAAGTGACTCACACCGCACTAGTGGAAAACAAGATGGATTTTTTTATTACATAGGAACAAGGGGGTTGTTAAAAAAATAAATAATCTATTGGTATTTATAAAAGTTGATTTGGCTGCCAAAAAATAAATGTGTAGAATAATGAATATTCAGTTTCTTATAGTGTGATAGGTATTATCATAGCTTTTTAATGTATGACATTATACATATTGGTATTTTTCCACAGTAGACAACTATAATTTTTTCACTATGCTATTTCCTATGTTATTTCCTGAAGAAACATACCAAAAATTATCAAAATGGTTAGATAAATTAAGTACATCCAAGGCTTAGATGAACTAGACTATCCTAAATAAAATAATAAATAAACCAAATTAGCCTCAACTAAATTAATTTGTAAAACCTTTATACATAAAGCCACATTTCCATGTTTAAAAATACTTGTTTTACAATTTGATGTTGGTAAACAACAGGTGTAACTGCTTGTTACAAACTTTAGAGCATTTCGCAAAAAGTACCTATTTTTTGGCCATATCTCCATTACTATTCATCAGATCTGGAAAATTCCTGCATATTCTTACTAGGCTGGTTCTAATAATTTTAATTACATGAGACAGCTATGCAACATAGAATTCTAAACATATTCACGTGCTTGCTCACCAGTGACTCAAGCCGCACTGGACAAATAATACCGGGTGTCCACAAAATAACTGAAACATTTTAAAGGCCGATGTCGATACCAAATGGTGGACTATGTTTAATGTTTTATATGTGTATTTGGAGCTGGAATTCTCAGGTTTTGTTAGAGACTTGCTATAGCTCGTTATGAGCACCATTAGAGCATTAACATCCATTGTCTACTTTTTTACATTTTTTTCAAATTTTGGACGATATTTGATTTTAAATTAATCTAAACTGTTTGCATCCCTTGTTGATGTTTGCAAGGCTTCATTGTGGTTCTGTGTGCTAATTGTTGAACGTAAATCAGCTGTTATTATGAGTTCAAATAGACAACTAGACATGGTGAATGTTTGGTGTGGCCTCATGCACGATAAAGTTCTAGGACCTTTCATTTTTGTTGAGAATTCTATAAACGGTGACATTTATTGTGACATGTTAGAGGAGGATGTTTTCCCACAGTTGGATGACAATGAGATGGAGAATGGCCATGTGGAGCGCCACCACACTACAGTTTGCTTGTGCGAGAAGCGCTAGATACTCGGATTGGCAGGGAAGGGCCCATCCAATGGCCTTCTAGGAGTCCAGATATGACTCCTCTGGACTTTTCCCTTTGGGGGGCAGTAAAGAATGACGTCTACTCGGTGCAGATTCGGGATCTGAATCACCTCCGACATAGAATAGTCGCATGTGTTGGTGCGATATCCCCTGAAGTACTGACCAAAACCTGGGAAGAGGTAAAATTTCGCTTAGAATTATGCCGGACAACTAATTTTGCACATATCGAGTTATACTAGGATTCTAATAAAACTTGAGAATTTTAGCTGTAAATACATATATAAAACATTAAACATAGTTTTTTGTTTGGTATCGATATTGGCCTTTAAAATGTTTCAGTTCTTTTGTGGACACCCGGTATGTTATTGCTATTTGCGATGTGAGCCACTGGTGACTCATAGACAAACAGAGACCAATCTAATTATGGGTGTCCTAGTGTATGTTGTAACATAAAGAGCCTTTATATTGTAACAACATTTATGTTGTTTAGAAATAGAAAATTGAATGAATCAAAGAGGGGTTTATTCAAAAATAATAACAAATGTACACAACCAGTACTTCATTATTGCAGTAAAAACTGTTTCAAATTTGCTTTTTGATAAAACAATTCTCTTATTTTTACATTGTTCAGTTATTTATTCATTTAATTCTAAAATGTGTTCAATTATTTATGACAACCCTGGATAGTAATATCTCCACTGGGATCAATCTCACACCTTATGAGTAACCAATTTATTATAAGCTATAGTATTTATTTTAATATATAACGACGCTCTGCTACCATATAAATCTCCTAAGCCCGTGCTGTGTGCTCATGACTGCGGGAAAAGCGCTGACTCTGTTCTAGGAGACATTTTCGTATAAAAATATACTAATATCCGCATTAATTACTTGGTATATCTAGGAATGAAAAGAAACTTACATTGTCATCCTTATCAAAGTGTGCCTAATCTTAGAAACAATTAACAATTTCCACTCATTATTTTCAGTGGTATAAAGTGACGCCTAAAACAATGAATAGTTACTGAATAATAAACAAGTTAATAACTACTGAGTAATGTTACGGTTTGTATTCCAGTCTCAAAAGAATAAGCTAATATGTATATGCCAATCATGTATACAGGGCCCCCCCAAGGGGTGCGGATGCCGCGGCTAGGGGGGCGCCGCGCCGTGGCCTGAGGGGCTCGCGGCCGTTTAAGGTAAAATTTAAAAAATATATATATCGCCGACGCACTATTGGGCACAAACATTTCATGGGCAAGTATCGTAAATATTTGATCAAATGACCATTAAAAAATAAGTCGATCAATAACTTTGTTTCTGTTCATAAATTATAACTGGAACACCATCAAGTAAGTCTTAGATGAGTATCTACATACTTATTCGCACTTACCTATACACTTATTCGTGGTAACTATTAAGACACGCTGTCATTACATTACATCAACTCGTAAATCTTGATAGTATTGAGTTTTACCAAAAGTGTATATGCTGACGCCCCCTTGCCACGTACGTTATTAGATTTTTTAGGAGGCTATATTCATTTAGTCAGTACTTTTGTTGAGGTTGTGATGATTAAGATGGCCAATGTCACCCTGAATCATTAGACCAGGTCCCCATTTCAACAAGGGCTTTACAAATAAACCTTTAGTAACTAGTCATTAACAGCAACTAAAGTAAACACTATGGAAAATACTACTGATTGCCAGTTTTGAAAATATCAAAGTCAATATCGAGCAATTTTGAAAAGGGACAATAGTTTTACAAACAATAGAAAAGGCACAATAAAAAATCACCAATTAAGGTAGCTACGACTATGCAAATCTTGGTGGCATGTCTAGGATGTTGCCCTTGATATTCTATAAACTAAAATGAATTTTAAGGGTACTTGTATAAAATATTTCATTAATAGTTAGAAAGTTAGTTAGCGGACAAACAATATTAAATTTTTGGCAGATTTTATCACCACTTTGACAGGAAATACACCAACTACTGCCACGTTCGCAGTGTGACATGTGGCAGCGGACCGTGCGGCGATGGAGCAGATAAGCGCCCACCGACAGATCAGCCTGACAGGGGTCAATCACACCGGCATCGGCACCGCCACACAACGCTCCAAACACTGTCTCATGTATTACGTTTCCTACTAAAATACAAATGTCTCTGTTTTTTTTGTTCTTTTTTACGACCTAATATTAGACCAGAGATTCATGTATAGAAATTGCTTAATTCACTGTTATTTTCAAGCGAAGCAAATGGAATTAAATTAAATAAAAATTCAATTTTGTAACTTACTTTCCAAGCATACGGAGTTGTTTTTAAAGAGTTGATGTATTCAAACCAGGGATTTACAATAATCCAAGTACAGGGTGTTTTTTTTTTAACGCAACCCATTTTTAAGATTGAATAATGCACATATGAATGTGTGATGAGTACTGTTTTATTGGTCTTTACATTTTATAAATATATTATTTAAGTTTGATCATATTTAGTTTACATTGTGTGCTCAAACAGTCCGCCATTGGCATTTGTATAAAGTTATGCTCTTTCAATAAAATTCCCGAACACGTGTTGCAAGGTGCCTCTTTGAATTTCTTGCATTAAATTTGTTATGTTTGTTTTGAGGTGCTGAATATCCTGTGAATTGTTTTCGTAGGCCTTACTTTTTATGTATCTCTAAATAAAATAATATACTGTACTGGGGTCAAATCCGGGGATCTTGGGGGGAAATAATCCTTCACCGATAAAATCAAGTTTCGGGTTGCGTTTTTAATTTATGCGTCTTTAAGGTCGATAACTCGCGTAAAAATGGTCCGATCTGAATGAAATTTGCCACAGACATGTAAAGTAATGATTATCCTACGCAAACAATTCACATAATATTCAGCACCTTAAATCAAACATAGCAAATTTAATGCAAGTAATTTAAAGAGGTACCATGCAACACGTGTTCGGGAATTTGATGGAGAGAGCACAACTTTGTAAAAACGCCAAAGGCGGATTGTTTGAACACATAATGTAAACTAAATGCGATCAAACTTAAATAATAGGTTGTATAAAATATAAAGATCAATAAAACAATACTCATTACACATTTATATGTGCATTATTCAATCTTAAAAATGGGTTGCGTTAAAAAAAAAACACCCTGTATAAGCGATCAAATCCCGCGCGCCGAGTCAGCGAGTACTGGGGGATCGACCGGTCCTGGTGGGGCCTCGGAAACCCTACTCTGCCAGTGTCGTAACTCTTCTGAAACGAACCGATGTGAAAAAGGTTGACAAAGTGAGAACACAAATTCTGATTTAATTTCCACTCCTCGTGGTCCCAGTCACGAGTTGAACATAATGTGACGATAACGGAAGCTGTGACAGGTTATTTCTGTTTCCTGTCGAATGATTATTTCCTCTCATTTTAGGGTTATTTACATTATGAATCTAAAATAAAATATTGCAGTAGTGTCGAGCAAATACCGATGTAGTAACTATCCAATGGCCTTAATAAATCCATGAAGATTTCAAGGAAAAAGGTAGAGTTCAAAAGGTTGATCTTGTTCATCTTACATAAACGTGATAAGTGAATGAAAAAAAAATTAAACAATGACATTGAGTTAAAAACTAATAACAATGTTAGTTTTATTCTATTAATTACTAATAATATGAACAGGGCGTATGTATGTATGTATGTGAAATAGTGATCGTTCTTCATCATTCTTTTTGTTCTCTTTCACTATTTTTCTCTTTCACACTCACACCTTGTTAATTCTTTGCAACTGCGATGGAAATTAAGTGGGTTTAAATGGGTTTAAGCATTTAACTTGAATTTATTTAGCGACTGAGTTTAGAATGTATACATAAAATAGCGTTAAGGTCACTAGCTGCTGAAAACTTGCATACTGTCTTCTCTTGCATTATATAATTTTAATCAGTGTCGAGTCAATATTATAAGTGACTAATTCATGGTCGGAGTTGATTGTTGATTTGGTTAGGTATTTATTTATTGGAAAATAAACCTTTACACATCCCAAAACATTGAAAGTTAAATCCCAAACAAACGGTCCAGGTGACAGTCTCGCGGAGGAAGGGCCGCATTGCCAGTTGCGTGGGGCGATGACGCGGTGGCCGATTATAAATAGGTTAGGTCTAAATCATTTAATCCGCGGCACCCGAGCCCCGAGCCCCGAGCCGCGGCCGCGTGTTTATTGTCGGGCGCCGCCGCATCACTGAATATAACTTGCTCCTCTCCTAACGTAAACAAACCGAGAGTGCGGCGAGTCCCGAGCCACACTCTCTTTACCGTTTCGTCAAGTCATGGTAGAAAAATACGAGATACAATCACAAGTGCGGGAAACAACATTCGGCTTAGTTAATAAAAGGGATTAATTTAAACGAAACAAAGTTGAGCCAAAACTCGAGCTCAAACTCAAACTTTTTATTCGTCACATAACATTAATAACGGTATAGTTATTATATAGTTTTTCTATATAGTTTATAGTATAAAAAACTCTATACTATAGTTTATGGTATATAGTTTTTTCTTGTATAGTTTTTCTAAAATTTACGGTTTTTAAGTTATTTAGATTTGAAAACAAAAATCAGTCGCCATTTTGAAATGGTACAAAGTAGAAATTTGATACTTCTTACAAAAATAGTTCTTAATAGTGGTTATCCATATACCAAGTTTGGAGTTTATTCGTTACGTTATTCGTGAGATATGATTAAATATGTAAAAATCATAAACAGACATACAGATGGAAAACGAAGCACTTTAGGACCTATGTTCATATAAACTTTTTTGCTTATTTTGACCCAAGGAATCACTACGTAAATTATTGCCCCACATTTTTTAAACACCCAGTATATATTTGTGTGTCTGTAAGCACGATAGCGCTCGCAAAAATGGTCCGATCGGAATGAAATTTGGCACAGGCGTATAAAGTAGTAATTATTCGGATGAGTTCGAAAATCAGACCGATCGGACCACTGGAAGGGGGGTAAAGGGGGATAAACCCCCCAAAATGGGTTTTTTGGGGTTTTTACCAAGAAAAATATAAATAATCGAATTTTGGTTAGCACCATTGAATTCAGCCCGGAAAAACTAACAATTTAATATTTTGAATCATTGCTCTACGTCCATTGGTTACCGAGATATCGAAAGTGGTAAATGCAGTACGTTGTCCCAATGTTAACCTTATGGGGAATAAGTAAAACTCTATATCTCGCTTATTTCTCAACATATCTTAATAAAATTTGGTTTGAGGCTTCATCTAAATGAGATTTAATGTATTCCAGACTAAAATCTCCAACATTTTCATTTTTGCAGCAGCAAACCTGCATACTCATTCCCCATGTTATCCTTATGGGAAATAAAAAAATTCTATATCTTATTCAAACTCCGCACATGGAATAAAACTTGGTACATGGCTTCTTCTAGTTAAGATCTACCATATATTGAATTAAAACCACCCAGTTTTAACATACATGTTACAGCAAATCTGCATACTCATTCCCCATGTTATTCTTATGGAGATTACTAAAACATGTCATATCTCGCTATATTGGATGGAAATATTTTTTTTGCCTTAGAAATTCGCTGAGTATCAGGTCTGCTGCAACGGGTGTATTTTGAATAATGCTAATCTGTGTTTGGGTACCACAGTGTGTTAATATTTCTCGTTCCTTGAGTTTCCAGATTACTATTACAAAAGTAATTTGGATGCTTACTTAACAAGTTTAATAATTCAAAAATATATAAACCCGGCACAGTTAATAGATTATGAAAACTTTCAAAAAAGGCATAACTTTTAAATGGGGCCTCCAAAATTAGCTTAAACATATGCAAACTAATGCACACACATTTACTGCCCTTAATCAAGACTCAGTTTTTGACCCTTAATCTATTCTTTTGCCTTTGGTCATTTTACAGAAGAAAACAACTGTTGATAAAAAATAAGGATATTGTGTTAATTAGTTACTACAGTGTGTAAAACTGCCCTGTAATTTGAATTAACTGAATGCACCTTTAATCTCTCATCACTTCAAACCCTAGCATTATTTGATTTCGCTGACACGCGCACACCTAAACAAAGGAAACTGAATCTTTTTAAATCTATATATGAAATTTCTTAACTAATCTATAGTTAATAGATTTTGATTTTATTAGTTTAATTACTTTTCACAAGTTTTATTGGCTTGATAGTTTTTATTTGGATTGGTTAGTACAAAGCCAATGCTGCACGGAGGTACTGTATAACAATTAACTCATTACTGTGAAAATATTAGCGAAAATAAATACCTTCTTTATTATTTGACATCTAAATTTGGGGAACTTGAATTGTATTTAGAACTTAAATTATACTCTGTAATACGGTTAATAAGCAAGAGGGAGTAAAAAAGAAAAAGCTTTTTCATGGTCGTAAAACAATTTTCATTAGCTTTTTACGAAATAAATGTTTGTTAGTATTCATTTTAATCGTATATTTTTTGTGGGATGGGAGTGGTTTCTAAATTAAATTTCACTTAGGACGTCCAACAGGACAAAATACAAACTATGATTTAGTTCTCGACAAAATATACATGTTGAGTGGTGAAAACAGTATGGAACTGGAATTAGAGCGACGACGGTTGTAATTTTATGAAGTGAATGCTTGAACGAGACGCACGTAGTACGCAGACGTGTTGTGCGAATTTCAATTTGAAAGGGGCTGAAATTGACCATTAGGTCACTAGTCCCAAAACCTCACATAAGTGTAATTTTTCACGATACAAGGACAGGCCTACTGCTAGCGATTTTGTTGTGGAGACTGAAATAAAATATTTAACTTTACTCTAAATTCTCTTGAAAAATACCTAAATATATTAAATTGTAATAGCTATAATAAATATAATATTAAATATTAGATATTTTGATCAATTTAATATTATATAATATTAAATATTGATGATTGAGATAATATTAGACTAATATCCACTAAAAGTAATATTATTAATACTTATCTAATGTTAAATATTAACATCTATCTAATATCAAATCAAAACTGAACACTTGCTCTGTTTCAAGGTCGATTCAAGAATAATCAAGGTAAATGGATAAACTCTTAACTCAACGTAAAATATTAGATGCGATAGTACGTTTTGAACATTACTTTACAGATTATATATTTATTTCAATCACATTTCATTTCAATCAAAATACTTCTTCAATATACTAATTTCAATCACTTTACATTTGTATGCATCATGAGTCCTCTTCAGCTCCCACCTCACTACCTAGGTGCCAGGTCTAGCATAAGCTCTTTGCAAACTTACGTTTCATAATACTTGGACGTTTCACAGACCTACTAGTGTATGCTTTTTAGATTAAGCTTTGATGTTCTGAACATTTTTAGACCATTCCGCAGGTTGAAACGTATCATTGAGCATTAATTAATTAATTTTGCTCCGTCTCTTTCTGCTGGCCTCAACGTTTTTCACATATTTAATCAAAACTATAAAACTACTTGAGATTCTATATTCAAACTTCGAACGTGTATGAGGCCTATTAGGACCTATTTTGGAGCGGAGTTTGAAATTTCTGCTTTGCACCATTTAAAATAAATGATTTTTTTACTTTTTTTAAACCAAATATCTCAAATATTATAAATGCTACAAAACCATTTTACAGGACTAAAGACATGGACATTTGATCAGGGTGATGACAGAGATAACTGAATGTCTAAATAATATATAGACAATCATGATTTTTGTGATTCTTTTTCTCAGTCTTTGGGCAACGTAAGTAAAATGTAAGCGCACCGATTGAATTATATTTTACTGTTGATGTGCACAATCCATTTATTTTTAGGACTCGTTGAAAAATGAATTTGAAATTAAAAAAATAATAACATGGACCTTATGAGTTGCCTCTTTTGTTTAGAAATAACATCGAAATTTTAACAAATACAGCTGTGTTTTATTACAACAAGGAGTGAAAACAAAAATGAAATAGTTTCTGATCGAATCTCGACCAGTAGGTGAACTCTAGTTATTCTAAATTTTTACAAGTTGGAAAAGCCAACATTTTTCAAATTTTGATGTACAGTAGTGCTTTCAAAAAGTTAAAATTTGTCCTTTATTTGTATTATGCACCTAATAAAACAAAACCTATTTTTTAATTAAACTAAACCACCTATCTTTTGTTCATTGAAAATAGTTGATAAAATTTATAATTTCTTAGACATTAAGCTTTAAAAGTAAACACACCAGTTCAGCAGACCTGTACACTTAGCGAATATCAAATGCTTGAGTTAATCATTTAGACGTAGCCGTAAATCAAGTAAAATCAAACTTAAAATCCTAAATTGAACACACAATAATTAATTATCTCCATAAGAATAACATGGGAAATGAGTATGTGGGTTTTCTGCCATGAAAAAAAAATCGAGTAGACATCAACTAGATGAAGCGATATACCAAGTTTTGTTGAGATATACTGAGAAACAAGCGAGATATAGAATTTTATTTATTTCCCATGAGATTAACATTGAGACAACGTACTATGTTCACCACAAGCGATATCTCGGTAACCAGTGCACATAGAGCAATCATTCAAAATACAAAATTATTTGTTTTTTTTTTCAAGCTGAATTCAATGGCTTTAGACAGAATTTCATAAATTTTATTGTTCTATCTAAAAATCCAAAAACCCATTTTTGGAGGGGTTTATCCCCTTCCGATGGTCCCATCGGGCTGATTTTCGAACTCGTCTGAATAGTTACTACTTTACATCTCTGTGCCAAATTTTTTTAAAATTGGATCATTTTTACGCTAGTTATTGTGCTTGAAAACACACACCCACAAAATGTGAAAGTTATCAAATGGTGTTTTGGCATCTGGGGATCTCAAAACAAAAAGTTATGATGGCCTCGGTCTTGTCTTACCATGAGACCGACGTTAACAGCTTCTTCCCTAAATTCGGTAAAATGGCTGCTAAGTAGAAACTTGGTTTTCCGCTCTACTTTTTGGTTGGTCCTGTAGTCATCATACCATTTTTAATTACTTATCTCAAGTGGTTTCAAAGCTATGATTTATTACGATACGTGGAAAATACGTAAACTCCGACAGACGAAAAGGGAACAAACATTTCATTTTATAACTACAGTAATATACATAGGAGCACAAAAGTAGGCATATAGTTTAGTTGGTTGATACTTGGACAGTTTGAACTCAAAAGGAAGTAAGTTTATTGGTCAAGTATAACTGGCGCCAATTCTTGGGGCCCACGCCGTCCATAAGACTAATGTTAATTTTAGCATTCGGCTTATGGACGGCGTGGGCCCCAAGAATTGGCGCCAGGTATACAATACTTTAAAAAGTTAATTTATGTTTCTAAACACTCTTAAAGTAGATTGTAAATTTTAGTTTTTGTATGAATACTTTTCCATAAAATACTACTTTTTCCATAAAATATTTCATTACTGTATAATTACTTTTGGTGATTTAAACCTTTATTTTTAAATCAGTGGACTACCTATTGATCCAGAGGCTAGTCCACAATGAGATAAATTTACAATAAATTATCAAAAACAAATTTCTTTAATACGCCTTTATTTAGAAACTAATAACAATAAATTACTTATTTAAATAAAAAAATTAACTTAAAATATTTAGTTCACAACATTTTTGTCATCTACAAACGTTGTTTTCTGCTGATGAGCATTAAACGAATCAATAAGTTACTAGAATACATGTTTACTTTATACGATTTATTACTAGACTATTTTTATGTTTCAACAATCATTACACGTTGTAAACCAAAATAAATGTAAATTTTAATAAAACTGTTTTTTAATTAAACAATTACATCATTACATTAAAACAATTAATTGTGATAATGTAAGAAAATATTATAAAAACCACACCTGCCTACTTAGGCTTAATTTATTGGAAATAAAATAAACAGTGTACTCACCGAGCTGGTTATCCCGCGTAATATTCAAACACGCACGAGAGTGTTTGTGGCGAAAGCACCGCCGGAATCGCCAAACTTGGTGGTGCTGCTATCTCCCAGTGGACATCGCTACTACTGACAGCACTCTCGCCGCCAGATAGTACCACCTGGTAGAACCTTACAATTGAAAGCAAATTTATTGTGAAATGTCTTTTTAAAAATTAGAAAGGACCTACATCTTACAGACAATAAGAATTAATACAACTCACTCCTTTAATACGTGAGCATATATAAAACACCCCCGTTGCAGCACACCTGCATATTCAGAGCATTTGTAATGCATAATTAAATCATTATCAAAGCTTCAGATTAAGTAAAATCTATATATATATATAATAGCCACATGCTGCCCAGCTCGCCTGGGCACATAGTGCAATTGAACGGTTTCATTAAAAATTACAGTATGGGACAACAAAACTGGGCACTTCATGAAGTGCCCAATGCTCGATGGGCACTTGCTGTAATTATTTCTTTTACACCATTTGCCCAGTCCAGATGCAGGACACTTGAAGTAAAAACTTAAAACTGCTTTTACGTTGCTGTTGGTAGTATCCAATGTGTTACTTTAATTTTTTAAAAAGAGGGGGAAAGTTATAGAATAATTAAAAATATTGAGAATAAGATTATCTAGTATGTCTACTTTGGTCCAACCGTTTACAAGGTAAGCACTAATTTTGTTAATATTAAAAAAATAATATCCCTTCCATAAGATATACATTTAAATTTGTGGGTAACATAGATGCCCAATTGGCATCATAAATGTTTCATATTTGCCTTGTTCCTTAGTATTTACGATTAGTTTAGAACTGTTGCAGTTGAGAGTTATTTTTAAACAGTTTTCTTAAATAATATGTTTTATTTATTATAAATAAATTTAATTCTTGATTAATAGTTTTCGCCATCATGCAAAAAAGTACACTTATATAAGGGCGCACATTCAGTAAATCTATATAAATAATTTAGCTACATTTAATAATCATATTACTATTGACTAAAAACGCTTTGTGATCCATAACAAAGTTTCTCAGTAGAAAGCGATATATAAAAAATAACACAGTAGAATAGGAAAAACGAAACAAAAAATAATTTTATGTTTTCAGCTGTACTATCACGAAGATTTTATTAGGGCCATACTTTTTAAACCTGAAACATTTGACAATCAATAAATATAATTTGAAATCGGTGCTGTAAAATTACAAAATTTATGCTGTGTTATTTATATATTGCATCTGTGGTTTTGATATAACCATAGACTTTTACACATGCAGTGCAGTTTGTGGTATTCAGTTGCCAAATAAATAATTTTAACTAACGAATTATAAATAATTTTCCGGTAACTGGGAATAAAAAGTTTGTTTGAGTCTGGAGGATTCTGGTTTATGCACTAGGGACATAATTAAGGGTTGTTTGTGGGGTGGGGCGGGCAAGGGTTGGGGAAGCCACGTGGCGACATGACTTGGCCGATATCTGAGATTTACGCACATTTTATATATAAATTTGGGATATATATATATATATGTATATTTCTATATACGTTTGTATGTAATTTTTAGTTTTTTCCATTCAAAATAATGTGTGAAGAATGGATAATTTCATATATATATATATATATATATATATATATATATATATATATATATATATATATACACATATATAATAATCTATATAATGTAACATAATTTCTTAATCATTTCATGTGTTTTCATTTAGAATTAAGTCGTATGACACGAAACCAAGGATTTAAAATAAAAAAAACAATATATACCATTTACATTGTCCCATTAAAAAAGGCACGAACGTAGCTCTTGGTCTGTATGATTAAAGGAAAAAGAAAACAAGGCACATGTAAAAATTACAACTAAGACAATGGTGACGACTAGAATGAGCCCAGACTCTAATCTGATTCATGCAGTATTTTTTCCACTATTTGGTGACTATCTCGAACTCGTATAATACATTTTTTGTATTTGGTTCTTATAGCAAGTAAACAGATTAATTTAATATTCTTACATGTTCCAGCGACCATAATAATTACACATGCAGGAGGGTAAAAAAGTACCCTCAACACAAGAAATCTTTTTATGTGTTTTGTATTTTAAAAAAGTATAGTGATACTAAGCAAACGTTTTAATGCTCTATGTCTAACCACAATATTTACTAAATTGTGCGTTTGAATTACTTTTTTCAAAGTAGATCGCGCTACACTTAAACTTAGGTTTGTCAAAATGGTTTTTCATCATTTTTATGGGAATCCAAATGTTAATAATGTATTCAATAACATTTTAGTGAGGCCTATTTATAAAACATTATCCTCTAACCCCGTCAGTCTCTCCCCTTTCCTCCCAGTCATAAAAATAAAATTGGAAGATATTGCTGGCTATTTACATAAAGTAAAAAAGAGAGGTAAACCCACCACATAAGACTACATTGGAAATATCAATCATCGTGGACGATGATTGATTTTTTTTTTATATGTGGAGGATAAAAAAGGTTTAGTGCCGGTGTCGTACTTCTGTTCTAGATAGGACCTCCCTATTTGTGAGCAATAAATATTTTCAAGATAGTCGTTTCTAAGGGATATACACAAGCTTGCAATAGTATATTTCGCAACAAGGGCCGAAAATGAGGTTTTGCAGACTCGAGATGGTGTTTCAAATTCGGGACGAAGTCGAGAATTTGAAACGATCGAGAGCTGCAAAACCCTTTCGGCCGAGGTGCGAACGCTATTTTTCACCACACTACACAATGAAATATACCCTAAATAATTAAAGAAAACTGATTATTATTTGACTCACTTGAAACAAAACACAGCTATGAAAATCATATGATCGCTACTATCCTGTCTTTGGAACCTCCGTATAATTATATAATGTTCTAACTTTGTTTCAAGCAAATAAACGATCAGATGACTTTCGGCCCTAGGGCCCTAAACGTTTTCGGTCCTGTGGCGGCAAACAGTGTGTTTCGGTCCGCGTTTGACGTTTGTAAAACAGGTGATTTCGTCGTAGTGTGGTGAAAAGTTATTTATTAGAGTCTTAGGTTTATTTATATATTTATTTCTTAGGTGATATAAGTGAGTAAAAAAATATCAACTTATTTACACGCAAGAAACTCATTTTACAAATACCTACTCTTCTGCTTTGGTCCTATTGCCAAACAACTTTATTATGTTTTGCCTCCATTTTCAAAGAACAGGAAAAAAGTAAGGATAGTATGCGTCACACATTGAATTGCAGGTGCAGTGTTGGTTGAAATCAACCATCACAAATTAGGCAATATTAGTTTAAGTTCAACAGCGTTGTAGTTGTATCGTCCCAGTTAATTACTGCCGGAAGTGCGGAAGTGGGTCGGAGGCCGATAATGTCCGCTGCAGATGTTGAACAATTCTTGTGTGCTTTCAAGAGCAATTTGACACCCTCGCTCCCCCCAGTTCTTAGCCTTGATTCAAAGTTTACGCTGAATTATTAGTTTATAATTTGCCCTATTTAAAAAATTGAAAGTGTAGCCTACTAACATAGATTGTTTAAAAAGTTGGATGGTTCAAGCAATGTTTGATCAAATGCTACGAAAATTATCACTCCTTAACAAAAACCAACGGAAAAAATGTAATAACTTTTAAAATATAACATGTCTCCTTAGTCCCAATAAGTTATCAAAAAGGCTACGGTTTCTGGGGCTTTCACCCGCCCTGTGGGGCACCCGTAATTTAAATCAGGCAATTCTGTTTCACGGGTGGCCAAAACCGCGCAACAGCAGCGGCGAAAATCGCCCCATGTGTGGCATAACCATTAATCATCCTCAATAATTTGAATTTCCATTCGTTGAATAGAATATCTAATTATTTACAAAACGGTAAAAAGCTAGGAACTCAAATTTATAAATCTCTTTAAACAACATTATAATATATACCTGTTGCAGACATTATATTGAGTTTATGGACAAATAGTTGTACTTTAAAAATTTTATTTCCATGGAAAATATATAATTTTTATTCGGACGATTAATTTTGGCAGTCGTTTTTGTGTTTTGGACTTACCTGAGTCCAAAAATATATCAAGGTGTGGGCCTTTTATTTTTTTCAAATAAGTAAAAACCGTCCATTCTTACACAAAAAGTTTTTTTAAGAGGGCTTCACTTGACCATTATGTTGCAACGCAGCAGAATTAGCTTATTGTGCACCCTCCGCCTTTCAGGCTTCTACGAAATCAAGTCTAGATTAATGTGTAAATCAATGGTTTTTTTAGCGATTTTCCCCTATAGGGAAGAAGCTATTACCGTAGGTCTCATGGTAAGAACTAAGCTCAAGACCATATTAACTTTTCGTTTTGGGGCCCCCAGAAGCACGGGGCCTTGATTACACGAAATCTAGACTTCTACCAGACAAATTTTTAATAATTAACAGGTCGTTGGAAAGCTTCAACCGCGTCGATTTGCAAATAGGTATTAAAGTATAAAATACCCCCGTTGCAGCAGACCTGCATACTCAGCGAATTTCAAATGCCAAAAAATACTTCCAACAATGTAGTGAGACATGACATGTTTTCGTAATCTTCATAAGAATAACATGGGGAATGATTATGCAGGTTTGCTGCTGCAGGCATGTTTAAACTAGGTGGTTTAATTTCAATATTTAGTAGATCTTATCTAGAAGAAGCTATATTCCAAGTAATATCAAGATATATTTAGAAATAATAAAGATATAGAATTTTTTAATTGCCCATAAGGATAACATGGGGAATGAGTATGCAGGTTTGCTGCCACAAAAATGGAAATTTCTCTCGTTTAAGACTAAATACATTAAATCTCATCTAGATGAAGCCACAAACCAAGTTTTATTAAGATATAATAAGAAATAAGTGAGGGATAGAATTTTACTTATTTCCCATAAGGTTAACATTGAGACAACGTACTGTGTTTACCACTTTCAATATCTCTGTAACTAATGTACATAGAGCAATGATTCAAATTACTAAATTGTTTGTTTTTTCGAGCTGAATTCAATGGTGCTAATCAAAATTGGATTAATTTTATTTTTCTATGTGAAAACCCCCAAAAAACCCATTTTATTCTATACATGATCACAATTAATTATAAACACGTGAACTTAGATTAGTCAATGTTTAAAGAGTGGCATAAAACTAATGTAACTATCGTAAAAATACTTTTAAATCGTGGGATGTTTTTTCATGAAAGGTCGTGCCTAAAGGTTAATAGCCCCGCAAATGTCAACAAATCACATAAATAAGAATACAGTTATATGCTATAATTAAAAATATACCTTACAAAATAATGATCTTGGTAAGGTTTTTGCAGCCCAACTCGGTCCTAACTTTGTGTGGCTTTTCCATTGGCGAGAATGGTACATTACGTTTTTGGAAAGTAATTGCCCGGTAAAACTTAATGGTTCGTGTTTTTTTTGTTTAAAATGGCCGATTGGGCGCACACGGGGGTGTCTTGTCCTGATATCAACGCACGTAGGCCGGTTATCTTTTAGAAAAGCTGCCACGTGTCCAATCCCCCTCCCCCTCCGACAAACCCTTCTCTGACTTTTGGAAAAGTTAATATTGTCACGTCCCAGTCATCATCGACACATTCTCAGCGTTCCGAGTCACTATATAAAGAGAGAAAGTATTTCCTGTTTGTTTAGTCTATTTTTGTTGCTTTTATATAAACAATGAATTTTTTTGCGCTACAAGGAAATAATTATAAACATTAATACACGCTAGTTTAAATGATCATTTCCATAAATTGGAGAGTTGTATCTATTTCACAACAAATCCAAAAACTGAAGATGAAGTATTTTTTTGCAATATAATATACTGTGAAATAAAAAAAACTAGTAAAATACATGGGTTAACTGTCAATTTTTAATACACGTACCAGTTATTTTTAGGATGTATCACGTTTAAAGAAATAACTGACTGATTTGTGTAATCGGATATACAGTATTTTGCACAATTTTAGTTTCTTGTTACCTACTTGATAAGGAACAACACGTGCGTGGCATGTCGGGGCGCCGTTGTCCGGGGTTTAGTGGTCAGGGAGCGTAGACTCCAGCCGGGGGCGAGTTACACGGTCGCTTGGATAGAACACTCTCGGACCTCGTGGTCTGTCCACGTGATATGGTTCTTTCATGAAAACCTTCCGGGGGATCTTCGAGACGCGAACCAAAAGAAATGAGAGGAATGTACACGTGTCGTCTTGAATTCCACGTTTAATTGTTAACAAATCTAATCTAAATAAAAATGTATTCTTATTCCAAACAATTTTATGCAGATTATATTTGCTTGTTTGTAATAGTATTTTTCGCAACAAGGGCCGAAAATGAAGTTTTGCAGGCTCTCGATCGTTTCAAATTCTCGACTTCGTCTCGAATTTGAAACAATCGAGAGCTGCAAAACCCTTTAGGCCGAGGTATACGAACGCTATTTTTCACCACACTACACAATCAAATATACCCTAAATAATTTAAAAACTGATTATTATTTGACTCAGAAACAAAACTTTAAGGTTATAAGCGACGATACAACTTCTTTAGATGATTCAGACAAACAACTATAACTATGAAAATCATATGATCGCAACCATCCGACTTTGGAACCTACTGAGTGCCGTATAATTATGTGATGTTCTGACGTTTCAATCAAATAAACGATCAGCTGACTTTCGGCCCTAGGGCCCCAAACGTTGTCGGTCCTGTGGCGGCAAACAGTGTGTTTTGGTCCGCGGTTGACGTTTGTAAAACAGGTGATTTCGTCGTAGTGTGGTGAAAAATCTTAAAATTCCTTGAGGAACTATCTTAACACGAAATTCCTTAGAATAAAAAAAACTGATATTAAACTTGACCAATGATTACTTTTATAATCATCTTGTTGAAATTGAGCAAGTATTGGAAATAAAGAAAAATGGAATTTTAAGTTTTAGAGTGACTATTTTTATTATCTGATAGTGTAGGATATGAGGGTTAACATTACTTAAAACAAACAGTCCCACATATATTTAAACTATTAATAAATAAATGAAATTCAATTAACTTATCGGTTACTAAAACCTTCTATTACCATAGAATTGCAAACAGCAATAATCACAGCACAATAATAACGTTATTTTTATGTTGTTTAAGTTTAAGAACGTTATTTGGAAAAATACGAAAGTCCTACAAGCTAAAACATGAAATCCAACTATTGTGACATCGTGTGGTCAACGGGACATGATTGTTGACTTTAAGAATCTGAGGAGATGATGGAAAGCTGCCACGGAGGGAGGGGGAGAGTGGGGGGAGGGGAAGGAACCACGTGCAGGGCCATCTCGCATCTCTTTACTTGTCAGTAAAATATAACACATTTAAAGAGCACATTGTTGAAAAATATGCTTACAAATTGTGCATATCCTGGCAAATGCACATACTGACAAATAATGTAACTTTTGTTTTTCGTTTTATTTTTTGTGTTGTATGTTTTTTTAATTCATATTTATTTATATACGAATAGGGATATTGCTCTGTAAAATCATTTTGGTTAAAATACAAGTTTTCATTTTTATTAGCCATTTATGTGGTGGGATGTAGAAAGTTATTAAAGAAAGAAAGAAAGCAAATATCACCCTTTTGTGTAAATATAGTTTCTTTTATGAAGTTGTATTGTTAAAGAAAAGTAAATAAGAGAAATTGGTAAATTAGATTGAATCGGATTTCTGAATGCTCGATACAGGAATAAACTGTTAGATCGCCAAATTGATCGGATTTTAACTTAAAATTTGCAGTGGATAAATATCAAACTCAAATAAAGGTTTAGATTATTAATAACTTAAAAACTGGAAAAAATAAACATCGGTAAAGTACAAATTTATTTACTTAAACCATAGTACACGTTTACAAGGAAATCTCTAATTAAGGCAATGAATGGGTGCTTGAAGCCTCTCCTCTGTGCTCAGTATCTGGGGCGCGTAAGGAGATATTTGGTTGATGCTGAAGTGGGGAAGAAAGGCCACGTGCCTCCCCGCCGACCACTTGACTGTATTCTGGCCAAACAATATCATTTATTCCTGGGTTCATCTTCCTGTTGAACACTCTTTTATTATGTTTCTTGTAAAGGGAAATATAATCTTATCGTGCGTTGATTACTTAATTTACTTTCTAAAAAAAGTTGAAATGTTGTGACCTTTGACTCAGGTCTAACCATACCACGATATAATTAAACCTATATTCAGCTCAGAGAGAAATTTGTTTGTACGGAATGATGAAAAAAAAACAGAATACGGGAAAGCTTAAATTGAATGAATATTTTTAATGTTCAGATCACTACAATTTCGTTTCTTCCGTAGTTGAAAATAAAAACTTTCTAAAAATAACAAATGTGCTTTTTCCTATAAGTAGCTGTAAAAATTTGGCAATTTAAAAACTAAAAATACAACAAAAAATGTCCAAACATCACCGTCAAAGTAATAAATTTTATAATACAAACAAAATTCATCATAATTTTGATAATTATCATAAATCATCCTTTTGGTTATTTTAACGAAAATAATTTTTGTTGTTGTTCTCATCTGCAACAAAGAAGAAAAGTGATAGAATATTGTTATTCCCAATTCAATCACAAAATAGAACGGCGTGAGCGGAAGTGGTAATATGTGTATACCGATAGAAGCCATCGCCAGGACCGATTAGGCGTTGTAATGGAGAGCGCACATTAGCGACGATTGGCCCCTTTTTGGACCACGTGTTTGCCCCAGACAGATCACTAGGCTTACAGCAATATTATAAGCGTCATGAAAAATGTATAAAAAGCGGTTGGGTTTAAAAATTCTAAATACATTTCTTATATCAATTTATGAACAAACTTTTTATTTGTGTTTTTATGTTGAAAGCCTCAAATAATATATAAGATAGGAACAATAACTATGGTGCCATATAGGGCTTGGGAGTATGTTTGAATTCTTGAACGAAGAAGTGAACGAAGGGTAACTAGTACTCATTCGCTTATTCGGGAAACTTTTATTGGTAATCAATTATCACACAGTACCTGATTCATAAAGTGGAACATTTGTATGAAATTTAATTACTTTTATTGCTATTTTCGTTGTTTTTCTATTCTAATCTGCCAAACAAATGCTTTTATTTCGAAATGTACATTAAAATGTTTGTAGTCTCGCTACCTGTTCATCACTAATTTCACCATAAAAGAAAGAAAAATATATAACAATTTTCTTTAGTAATACTAAAGTACATTTCAAATAGTTTTTGAAAGGAAAAATCTCATCCCAACTTTACTATTTTATTTTATTTGTGTCATACCTAATGATGTTGGCAAATTATAAATACACCTTAAAGTTGAAGTATAAGGCTGAACATTAATTAAGGTAAGTTAAAAAATTCAAATTGAGAATAAATTGTAACAGATTTTACAACTGAGGTTCGCGGCGCAGGTAGGCAATCCAGAGACACACGAAGTGAACTCTCGACAAATACAATCCATTCACATGCTTAAAAGCACTCGCTAATTAAATAGTAAGTAATTATAACTACCCGCTGTTGAATTTGTGAATATTTAGCGTATGGGGGTATTATTTTTTGTAAAGCGTATTATCTCATGATTTCAGGGGTTTAGGGGGCTCTAACCTTTTTTTTGTTTCAATTCATCACGTTTGGATCCTGTGATACTAAGAAAGTGTTAATAATAAAAATGACCAGTTATCCATTAAATGCAATAGCCTTGATTCTAATAGCACAGTAAAGAAAACGGGTTATCTAAGAAATGTCATATTTTTAATTAATTACTACAGTTCTCTGGAGATATTAAGCATAGTTCTGACTAAAACTGATTAACGTATCAACTTCATGGGTCAATTTGCTACCATGTTTTACATGCTACATATAACTGTTGACTAATTTCGACTATTGATGCAGGATTTAGAACAAGTATTTTGATAATATATGGTACATACCAATTTTCTGTCACAGTTGTACTCTGACGGAAAATTATTATGTACCATATATTATCATAAAACAGTTTTGATGGCTTAAAAAATGAATAAGTATTTTGATAGTGAGGTTGCCCTTTAGGGAGTTTCTTCGGCCGCCTTCAAGAACACTTTTAGTATGGAACAGCAGAATTGATTAAAGACAAGTATTTAGAGTTACAATTGAATTTTAAGAATGCAACTGTCATCAAACGCTAACAGCTGACGAATTTGGGACCTTCTTTGAAAGAAATTATCGAATTGGTTTTATGTTTATTCCCAATTTTACTACGGCAGGCGCCGGTTTGCAATGATGCATCTGTCTCTAGATTGGCCACCTGCGCCTGCACGTCTCATTTCCGTTTATTCACGACCTCCAACTATTTTCAAATTTTCTCTCAACTAAATTTTCGTCTTTCACTCCAACTCGAAGTAATGCGAAAGCTATTACTGAAACAAATAGAAAGTCAAGTAAAGGACATCGCTTTGGTAGTAGCAAAAATAAGCTGAAATTAGTCGACACAAAATATGCAAAAATCAATATGGTATTTAAAAAAATTTCTATAAAGTATTAATATATGTCCCTAAAATAAAAACAATTTAATATGCAACATTAACTAGTCCTTTATGAGACTAAAATCAATCTCTTTCACTCTTCCACCAGCAAATATTAAATAAAAAAATTAAATTCGGATTGTTTGAAAATGAACTCCTTCCAGGTTTGACTTCTAGTTAGATTAGATTAGATTTATTGCTTTTTATTATTATATACATAGGGCTAAAAACCCATTCTTGCTACTATTTTTATAATGATAAAAAAATTGCAATATCTGAGCAACGATAAGTAATATTTGAAAACCTGTCACAGGACTGAATTCAGTATGAAAAACTAGTTGAAAATGATAGTTCACAACATAATCTTCAAATTTAAATAACTTAGCTCATTTGAAATTTACACATCTAAGATGGCGACAGAAAGTTTAATTCTCATCAAAACCATGTGGAGATGGCTGAACAATCACTAATGGTCCCAAGATCAAGACTTTCATATTATGGCCATGTAATTTAATATTACACCACGTCAAATATCAAAGCGTCAGAGCGCTATCAAGTTACATTAATTGTATTTCTAACATATCTAAACGAAAGCTCTATACTTTTGTCAAATCAACATTCCTAACACCCCTGGATGAACCTACCGTGAGTGGACCTAACAGCCCACATTTTCTTATGATTGTTACCAAAGAGTAACTGAGGAATTTATAGCCTTTCTTAAAATATGTGTGGTCAGCCGGCCGGCCACCCACTGGCTTGACAATGACTGTTACATTCACTTTTCTGAAACTCACCCTCCCCACTCACTATTCAATCCACACCCACTCAATACTTTTAACATCTAAAATTTGGAATCAACCCGTTCCAGGATGCTTATAACCTAAAAATAACGTCGAAACAAAACTGAAAGGTTCTCTTAAGTAGTTCGGGGGATGATAGTGATACGTCAGTAAATTGCATTTGAACAATATGAAGAAGATGATCTTAATACATCTTTGATGAGGAATCTGAATGTTGCAATCTTTTGTCTCTCAACAATGATTAATTTACCTTCAATACATACCCTTCAAATAGTCAAGCTCCCAAACTAGAATTCGGGTCAGTTTTCATTTTTCGTATCTACTTTACTTAAGCTTTATGAAAGAAATATTATTAATCAGTGTTAAGGTTTAAAACCTTATGGGTTTTAGGAACTGTGATCAGTTAATCTGTCAGCCGTATTTAAAGGAGAAGAATTGCAAGGCTTGAGACAGGTGAACGTGAAAAAACTGTCTTTTTTACAATTACGACCTACCCAACTATTGCTCCTCATGCAGTTACTTTACGTTTTATCTACGTCTTTCTTTACCCAAGCTACACATATCGATCATGTTGCCCACAATTTTGATTGATGTTGTTGATTGTAAGATCTGTATTTTACTACCTCTAGCTATGATTTTTAAATGATAAAGAGTAAAAAACGTAAATATAGTGAACAAATAGGTTTTCAATAATGAATACTTTTTTCTGAAATTCAAGGGAGTAGTTTAAACGGTTCAAGATATACCAGGTTTTTGAATGTTACATATCAGAGTAAAATGATACTATTGCTTATATTATGTACAAATAATATTCTTAACTTTAGGAAAACACCTGATTGCTACCAAATGATGTGTACTGTACATTCATCACGATGCATCATACTCACACACACTATGTATTGGAAATCAGGATGAATACCAATTGGCCTCCTTAAACTATTTTTTAACATGTATAACTTGTAAAACGCTGTCTTGCTAATTTCGATATATAGGCAAAAAATATTGCAATCTCTCATAAAAACGAGTCTATAGTTCAGTATTATAAATGTCGCAAAAACAACAAGAAATTTGTTCCAATAACAAGAAATTGCAAGACATGTTAACGAAAGCACATTAAAGAAAATTAATCCCAGTCATTATTTAGAGGCATATGAGCTTATCGTAAAACAAGGCGCGCGATGTTCCTTTCCGTTCTAAACTACCTGAGCATCGTTGTTGATTATGTTACCCAAAGTACTAGTAATGTACTAGTATTAGTACTAGTAAGTACTATCCTTCACTCATATTCAGGGTAACGTCCTCCATGAGCTTCCTCTCTTATTAAAGTGATTAAGTGATTAGTATTCATTATTACTGGTAAAAATATTTTATTATCCTATTAATTCCTGTTAAACTTAAACTTGATAAGCAAACCAACCGATAACATGGGAGTTTCAATAGGATCGTAAGTTAACCATAGTTATCATTATAACACTTATAAACCAGATAAATATATACTCACTTGATTTTTTTTTAAGTCAGTAAGGTTATTTAGGTTGATCATATGGTTCGATGTATTATTTACTGTGAAATAAAAAAATGTCGCTTATAAACGATTAATTATAAAGATAAAATTAATTGATTTTTATGAGTTAAGGTTTCGAAAATAACCCTGAGTGATAATGTATAAAGTTTTATTGGATATCAAGGAAAGTTAAAGGGTGTCAAGTCGGAAGTCAAGTCTGTAGTCTCATTAACATGTCTAGGACAGTTTCTTCAAGTTGCAAGTCAACGATTAATTATTACTTGTTAAGTGACATACTTCATTTTGAGTTACTTTGACATGTGCTTTAAAGACAAAGAAATAATAGGCCTACTATGTACCTTAAGCACAACAGCATACCAACAATCCTAGGAAAACACTGTAAAGAAAATGGGACGCAGCCGTGGTGATCCACAGTCAGTACTGTATTCGACTGTGGAATGAGGAATAGTGTGTATTTGCTTTAAACGACCTGGTTGTGGATATTTTAAATTATTGCGAGGTTTTAGACATAAAATATCATCCACGTTATATTCATACAATAAGCTGTTATAATTTTAATTAGTAAATTGCGCACCGAATTTCCAGATTTATTTTGAAAAAAAACATTTACTAAATAAATTAAGTCTGATGAAAAAGTGGCAAAAACTTGATTCCGTCCTTTAGCATTCAGAAATAATATTTCACCCCGCATATTTATCAAAGGCGCAATTCTTTGACTAATAAAAATATGTTGTAAATGACGTGGCTTTGAAATGTAACCAATAACAGCTTATTCCAGAACAACTAATCCTAAATCTTACAACTGATATTATTTTTGTATGTAGTGTACCTTTTACTTACGTACTAACTGTAAAAATAGAATTTAGTTCATGTTGGGATTGTTAAAAATATGAATCACAGAGGCGCAATATTTTAAAACCTGCATTTTATCAAATGCAAACTACAACAACGTTCTGCTCTGCAAAGAATGTGAGAGAATTGCAGGCGCCTCATTTTGAATGCTTTTTGCTTTTACATTTTTTTTTAATTCCTCAGTAAAATAAAAAAGAAAGGTGTAAGATTTATATTTATTTAGGGCCCGACAGTTCAATGATGCTTAGCCATAAAACGAATTAGTAAGTTTAGTTTTAGTTCTTCATGATTACTATAAAAAAATGAAATTCTCAAACCATCACTAATGTAAGAAAGGATCATCATATCATTTCCATACATTTAGGATAATTCGACAGTTTGTTTTTTGAAGTTATAATATTCAAATACCTAAGAATTTTAGAAAACGAAATTGAAATTGTTTAATGGCCCTATAAATGAAAAATATTAACACTGTAAAGGAGATATTTTATTTCTCATTCATTGTTAAACATAAGTAAAACTAGCGAGCATGGCGAATTTCTGAACCTAAACAACATTTTTAGTAAAACACGTTTTATTTATTGATCAATTATGTAGTTATTATTAATAAATTTACTAATAAGTTTTTTACGAAACACCCTTATTTAGTTACATGTTTATCGTAATAAAAAAGTAATTAAATAAGGGAGTTTAAAAAATATTTTTATATCTAATTATTATAACAACCCTAACCATTCAACTAATTTAATATATATATATATATATTTATATTTATGTTGTTTGGACCTTTTTGTTTTTATTCAATGTATGTTTTTCACTTATAATACCTGCACATAAAAATAATAAAGATTTAAATATTGCATGAGATAAAAGATGAAAAAAAGCTAAATCAACTATTTGTATAAATAGACATAAAAAATCTTCCAAACCTAATTATATAAGGTGCACTTATTATTCTAATTATTAGGAACTTTTGAATACCATTAAATTGTTCTTTAATTGACTCGTTTGGCTTTTAGGTCATGACTACATAGACGAAATCTAATAATAAAATTCCCATGATAAAAATAAATCACAATCTAAATTTTTTAAATGCTGTAATTATTTTCGTATAACAAGCCTCCCCGTTTATTTTTTCCAACAAGTAAATGTTTCGTTTTCGGCTGCATTGTATTTATTGCTTGTATCGTATCGCCTTTTGATGTGTCTAGATCAATATAAATATCATATGTTATGTTAATTTTAATTCGTTATTTGGTTTGTTTTTTATCAAATATTTTCAGGCTTTCTTTTAAATTTCAAAAAACTGATCTGACTTCAAGATATGCTCTTCAAAGTTTGTTCTCTGCGTTGTCATGATGCTGGACATTTCACATTACCAATCTTTGCGATCGATCTTTATTTTATTTTTATCATCTTGTTAGTCGACACTTTCATTGACCGTCGGATTGTATGGTTTGAGGATGGAGCTTCCTCAGGCTGGGTCGTTGAGTGAAACCACGTTTCTCAGCTTAACTAGCAATTGCCCGTGGTTTCGCTCACGATAGATAGCTTGAAACAGCTGATCTTGCCACTGCTCTTAGAACTGTCAAATTAGTACCCACAGCTGTTTAGATTTATGTGTTTGAATGTTTATATCTTTATAAATTTTAAACATTGAAACTGATGACGTCCACGGGGCGTAACCCCAGGGGATTTTAAGGATGTGAATAGGCCTATGTGTTTCTTACTGTGTGTCTTACAATGTGCCAGGTTCAAGATCTACTCTATGTAAAATTTCAACCCAGTCGGTTCAGTATTTTTCGCGTTCACTTGCCACATCTCAACATACATACAGAAACCACCTCTTCTTTATAATAGTATAGATAGATTATAAAAAAGTTTTTCTTTAGGTCCAACCTTTGCATATTTTAAGAACTATTTTAAACTTTCTATTTATATTCATTCTACAGGGTGACAAAAAAGTCTGGAAACGGCTTAATATCTTTTTAACTAAATCCGTTAGAAAATTCAAACTTTACACATCAACTTATATGTATGAAAACTACTTTTAGCGAGCATTACCATTTTTTAACCTCCACCAGGGGACGACCCATGAGGAGTAAGTACATAATCTTTAATTTAAGCATAGGTTGATATGCACATAATTTTAAAGTGCTGGTCAAGTGGAGTTCATTGCCGGAAACCGCGTTTCAAAAGGTTCATCCGTTACAAAATGGTGGCTGATAAAAAATCTAATAGAATTACAAAGTGTTCGCCTAAATATCGTATAAAAATTGTACAGCCTATGTCTGGAGAATCAAAACTCCGGAATTGAATGTCAGACCGAAAAGCCTATTTTTTAGGGTGCCGAAGAGGATATCAGCTCCAATGGGGGACGGCCCACAAGGAGTCGGTGCAAAATCTGAAATGTATTCATGGGTCTATATGCACATCATTTTAAAGGTCTAATAAAATAAAATCCAATGCCGCAAACCGCATTTCAAAAGGATTATTGGTTTCAAAATGGTGGGTGATTCAAGTTTTCAACAAGAACACATAGGCTTAGGTTTGATATGCAATTTGATTTATTCAAACTTCTATTCCATCCCCCCCCCCAACAAAACTAACCCTATGAATTTTTGTTGAAAACCTGAATCAGCCACCATTTTGTAACTAATGAACCTTTTTAAGTGCGGTTGTGGTATTGAACTCTACATGGTTAACTCTTCAAAATTATGTTAATATCGACCTATGCTTACACTTAAAATTTTTTAACGACTCCTTGTGGGCCATCCCCTTGGAGGTAATATCCTCTACGGCACCCTAAAAGATAGGTTTTTAGGTCTGACATACAATGCCGGAGTTTAGATCATTCAGACATAGAGGTTAAAGACTATTTTTAAACAGTCTTTAAGCGAACAATGTGATTCCTTCAGATTTTTTATCAGCCGCCATTTTGTAACGGATGAACCTTTTGAGATGCGGTTTCCGGCAATGAACTCCACTTAACCAGCCCTTTAAAATCATGTGCATATCAACCTATGCTTACATTAAAAATTATGTACCTACTCCTCATGGGTCGTCCCCTGGTGGAGGTCAAAAAATGGTAATGCTCGCTAAAAGTAGTTTTCATTCATATAAGTTGATGTGAAAGGTTTGAATTTTCTAACAGATTTAGTTAAAAAGATATTAAGCCGTTTCCAGACTTTTTTGTCACCCTGTATATATCAAGACATATCATAATAATCAAGATGTACATACATACAAATCTAATATACGCAAATTATTTGACGATATTACTTCCGTGTAACTGAATATACATGTAAATTTTGATTTTAAGGCTGATAATGAACATTTAAGGAAAAGTTCGTTTTCGTACAACATTAATGAACAATATAAATAATTCGAAAATGTTTAGTTTTATATTGTGTTATTTAGCTGTGAATGTAATACTTTCGTCGACCAAAATCGTCAAGACATTCTTAGAAGTAAGTGTGGATATAATGTTTCACAAATTTGAAACAAGTGTTCTGCTACAATAAACACTAGGTGGTGTTTAGGCTTGGATGTACAAAACAATTAGTGAGTTACACCGTGTGTTTTGTCTTCAGCCTCTAAAATTACACTAGTTTCTTTCCCAGTGCCACGAGACGACATCTATAGTTGTACTGAATTATTCCGGGTACGAGGCGCATTAACAAATTTGTTTACCGATATTAGAAATGTTGTTATTTATATTATTACTGATGATCTTTTTATTACGTTTGGGCTTATCCATTTATTGTAACCTAAATGCATAGATGTGAATTTTTCATTCTTGCTGCGGAGACTAAAGGTCTCTGAATTAATTAATACAAGACGAAATGCTATAAGTGGAACATGGACAATGGACACTTACGGTGTTGCTGAGGATAACTTCATTATTAACTAGAACCTACGCAAAATTCGAGACTCCCTGTTGGATGAGAGTTGTCAAAACTGATGTCATTAACTCGATCTGGAATCCTGGAGGCGTTGCGATCTAGTTACAAGTTCTGCCAAGTTCCTCATGCTTGGTAAACTGCCCCCAGACATCCAACACTTGGGTACCTGTTTGTTAATATTACGATTATTAACACAAACTAATTTCTAGAGGCCTCATTGTAATGTAGTTACCAAGTTGTAAACATAGAATGGTCATGATGTTAAGCACACTAATGCACTTCTTTGGTCGTATCTGATCGTATGTGAAATTAATGATTTACTCATATAATGGGTGCAAAATTTGCTGCAAAAAGGTGAAAATCCTTTCGCCTCTGTTCAGTTAAAATAAAGGTCAGAGATGGTTAATCACACCATCTATTATATATATATATATATATATATATATATATATATATATACATTTCTTTATTCTTTATTTCTTTATTTGACCCAACCCAATATTTGATAACAAATCATGATCCTGTTCCATTTTTTGTTTAAATTTTACACTTGATTGTTAAAGTTTGTTTTTATAATTATCATTCAATACAGCAGAATTTTATATTTAATAATTGTGAAATAAGTGAAGACATGAAATATCAAGACATGAAACTAACAGAATGGACATGAATTCTACAGAATGGAACACTTAATGGTGATATTAATGGAACAATATCTTCCACTTTTACTATCAGAAATACGCTCACAGACATTAACAAAGACGAAGACAAGGCCATGTGTCTACAAGGTGGTCAATGAAAATTGCTTGAGAGGTACTTTTTCAGCGTAAACATTTAATTTGAATGATGTGTCCCAACACAGCTTTTGCATTTGAAAAATGATATTTTGATCAAAATAGCGGATCCAAGGCAGCCAAAAATCATTAACATGTTAAAATGTAATGTAGTAATTACGAACAAAAAATGTTTGGAGTGGACTGGGATTTATATTTGAGCGAATAAAAAAAGTAAGCCGGGTTGGGACAGACAACTCACCCTGTTTTTGTATTAAAAAAAACCCCATAAAGCCACCATTTTGGATGAAATGAATCTCTTGACATCCTGGTTTCAATGTTATATCCTCTCATTTGCATTTGATGAACACGTCAAATGCTTGCATTTAAGGGGGTTTCCAACAACTTGTAGGTCGTCCCCCTTGCACTAGAAGGGTATAAAACTTACACTTTCTTAAAAAAGGAATATATTTAAATTGAAAAAACATCGAAATAAAAAGTGGAATACTCAGTATTTTTGGGTTGAAAGATAATATACAGTTTCTGCACTTTTTTAACACTAGTGGTTTTAACAAACTGTTATTGGTTTCGCAGCTTATATCGAATTTTGTGTTAGTGATTGTTTTTCCAGAGCTCCATGTAACACTGTTTTGTTTTGTTTGTTGCTTTGTGTTGTGTTCTTTTGTTTCCATTGAGAAATAATTTGAATACTAAATTTATATAGTTAATATTTTAGCTATCAAGGATTGTAAATCAGAATTATAAATCATTTCAAATCTGAAAACTGTCACGAAAAATTTCCTGAGGTTACATTTAACTGAGTCCTCAAAGCAGAAAATCGAACTCAGCTTTAATTTTACCAGCACAGATCTTCAATTTGATATATGTAAAATATTATTTACCCTATTTTTGTGGTTCATTCTATGTCAGTATCAGTAGTAACATTTCGGTCAACCTTATTGAAAATAAAACTTTGTCTATAGCGCCGACGTTACACTGCCTGTCAAGACTCGACGTGGCAAGGGGCGAGCGAGCGTCGGACCGTTAGTTTGCTTAAGTGCGAACAGGTTCGAGTTATTTATAAAGTTCCGTGATTAACAATGTACACTGCCTAGACAGGTGTTCTCGGAGACTTGAGGCTCACTAGCTCAAATATACTGTTTCCAATATATCACAGAGAAATATATCATATCACTAGGAAATTGAACTTGGGTTCCTAATTTGATGTTACAAAATATTTCATATTTTTTCCAAAACGTAATATAGATGTTTAATTTAATTAATAATAGTAACAGAAAGAAAACCGGACATCATATAAAACGGCATATGCACAGAAAAACAGTAATGCAAATATTTAAGGGGAAATTTCACCCCACCAAAACAACAAAACATAGATTAAAATTGTCGGATTTCTAGTTTTTAAATTATATTTTCATTAATGAAATCACTTCCTACAGGCAATTAATGGTTTCAGGAAAACACTGCTAATTGGATATTTTTGTCTGTAGTACATGGCTATTAGTTTTTCCTTAGTTTAGTAATTGCAACCAGAAAAATATAGCCTCCTCCTAAACACAGCCTCCTCCTAAACAATTCTCCTTGCCTCTGCATTTTTACATTTGTAAATTAAAAGTTTCCATTTTGTATTTAGTGAAATTTTAAATACAAATTTTAAAAATCCCAATAGAAACTGCTAATTAAGAAAGGTCGGTAACCAAAAGTGACAATTACAATAATGAATGCTTATTGTACCATGCAAGAGAAACACAAGTTACTGATTTGTGAGCGGAATCAGGTAAACCAAGACGTATATCTATATTAATGTAAATATCAGTCATATAGAACTAAGCAAGCCTTAAGAGCTAAACAGTATAACGTATTGCTCCCCTCTAACCCAGCTTATAGTTTGAACTGCCTCTAAACCAACACTCATGTACGATCAACATAGCCCCGTAGTGTTGGCTACAATATCATAAGATAAGATAGTGTATGGGTCATATGTATCTTTTATACAAATCATAGTGAGTTTGATCTATTTGGTTTTATTGGAATGAATTTTATCTTAGCTAAATAACAACGTTTAATAAATCACAGTTTATTTTCAGATAAACCATTCCCTTATCTCCAAAAAAATTCAAAGAATTCAAAACATATTTAATTTAGTAAATACATGCAGATTACAAAACTCCATGTGTCTACAAGGCACGTGCGGGGAAAAATTACATTTATGTTAACACATTATCATATTTCTGGCAACATTAATGTCCTTTTTTCTGAGATGTTTTTTTCTCAGGTTCCGTTCTGCATAACACCTGCATGTTTGTGAATATAAACAGCATGCTCTTTTAATTTCTATTTTCACGTTTTAAACCGTGCTAACAAAAATTTGGCCTAACAAAGTAATAACAATTCTATCACAATAATAGCAATACTTAAACAGTTCTTCATTTTTTATTTTATTGATACAGAAGTTAATTTTCAATAAAATATGAAATTTAATAAGTAGACACAAGTACATGCAACATATTCATAACATGAATATATGCTATATTCGTGTCAACATATTAGACATCAAACATCAAATTTTAATGTCTGTTATGCTATGTTATTAACTATGATTGATAATTATAAATTACGTGTAATAGATTTTAGTTTAAAATAAGTCACTTTCTTGAAATCTTTTAAAAAGATGATTCCTTGGAAACAATTGTACTGGTGTATCTACCCTTTACTTGAAGACATTCTGAAAATATGATTCAAAGGCTCTTCCTCGGAAAAAGTGTATCGAAGTCCAAGTCGGTAAGTATTCCAAGGTGACTCTATTTATCCACCTCTGCTGCAGCTGTGGCTGCGGACGTGTGTGTGGAGGACGGTGCCAGACACGCATCATCAGACCGACACTATAAATACGCTTCCGCAAACCCTCGACCATTCACCATCTGACAGCGCCTACCGTGGACCCAAGCCAGCCCCGCCCCCGCGTTCACACATTCCCGCCGAATCAACGGCTCCACTAAATTTTTTTGTGGGAAAGTGACCTTTTCAACTATTAAACATTTTACGTTCAAGAACCGGAAATATTTGACAGTTAATAGTAAAAGATTCTTTAATGGAAAAAGGTTCTTTTTTTATTGAATACGTACCATGAGATTCTGGATTAATTTATATAAAAAGTCTTACTGTTGAATACTTGATGTTTGAAAAGAATCAGATGATCAATAGATCAATAGATTATGTTAATAATCAAAATCAGATAATGTTAACTGTCACATGGGTTTTGTTTTTGTTAGAACCTGACGTTGTCTCAGAGAGAGTGTTTGGGTTTTGTGGAGAGTGAAGCAATGAATGATGCTTCTTATTACAAAAAGCACAGACCTTTGTAGATTTGCATTCTTTGACTGAGTGGACAGAGCCTAGGCAGTTAAAGCAAAAGTGTTTTTCTTTTACAAAATCATATTTATTTTGAGAAGACAACTCTTTGAAACTTGGACAGTGATATATAGAGTGGTTAGAACTTGAACAAAACTTACATTGTGCTTTAGGGGAAGAGAGAAGTACTGTTCGGTTATGTTTCTGATTCCCTGGTTTCATATTGAGAGGAGAGCTTTGAGATGAGACATTACTTTGAGGGACTGAACCAGGGTTACATGTTAAACTAGCAGCTTCCCAATGAGAGCACTCTTTTTCCAAAAAGACATTAATTCAGTAGCGTCAGGGAACTTTAGTGAGTCTGGTTTACTATCTTCAAACGTTTTTCTAGTATTATTATCCAACTTTCTCAACAAAAGAGAAGGCAGGATAATGTTATCCTTCTTGATGTCATGTTTAAGTGCAAGCAAGGCCTGATCATTTTCTTGGAACCGAGAGATAAAAGATCTTAGGTTGTTTGAGGTAGGAGATCCAACTTGTGGTAAATCTATTATGCTATTTGCATGGAAACTTACAATTTTCCTACTGTTCTGATACCTTTGTTTGAGAATATTCCAAGCCACCTGATAATTTTCAGGGGTGATTTGGAGATTTTTTTATCATATTCAAAGGTTCACCTTGTAAGGATGACAAAAGATACTTCATTTTTTGAGTATCCAAGTTCACAATTTATGTCAACAGAGGCCTCAAATAAATTGTAAAATGATAGCCATTGATCAGGGGACCCATTAAAAGTTTTCAATGAAAGAGAAGGTAACTTTAAATTTTGAGTAGAGATACCAATTGAGGAAACATGTTCATTAACTTGAATATTATTAACCTTGTCAGTGAATGGTTTTGTTAGTACCTGGATTGAGAGAAAAATCTCTGCAATTTCATCTTTGATGTTTAAAAATTGTTCTTCATCAAATCCCTCAATCTCCTCACAAGACATTACT
Source organism: Flexamia atlantica (assembly GCA_035578135.1). Taxonomy (NCBI): domain Eukaryota; kingdom Metazoa; phylum Arthropoda; class Insecta; order Hemiptera; family Cicadellidae; genus Flexamia; species Flexamia atlantica. Next base: position 7,045,199 of record JAQJVK010000006.1, on the reverse strand, counting down.
TCTTTAATAATACATTTAAAATCATTGTGCTCGTTGTTAGCTTCTCTTTCGTAAAATACTAGCTTACTTATGTATTCTTTGCCTACTTCAAGTATTGTCGCATCAGTAAGAAGGTTTTCAATGTAACCTTCGATCCTATTAAGTGAGTTTGAGATTAGCGAACTTTGTCTTTTAAATAGTGAAAACTTAATCTTTCAAGAGGAATAAAACTTCAAATAAAATTGTGGAAAACAATAAATATTACTTATAAAAAATAGACAAGAGAAAATGAGAGTTTAATTCAAGTAAAATAGTGTTGGGAGTTTGTGAATCTTAACTTTGACTTCCATATTGTGGTTCTAAATCCGGTCAGGACGGAACAATATTTTGTATTGTGGCTTGTTATATTAGATTTTACCTTGTGGAGGACCGTAGGATACAAAATCACTTTGAGAATTACAATTAACAAAAATTAAACTTTATTTGATTACATTGGTAAATGATTCATTCATTTTCAGTAAAAACAAAAACATAAAAAAACAAAACCCATGTGACAGTTAACATCATCTGATTCTTTTCAAACATCAAGTATTCAACACTTACAGTAGTAAGGTGTATTTCCTTTTTCGAAAATATTCGTTTAAAAAAGTCTAACATTTAATGTTGAGAGACATAACGTGTTACAGTAAGCCCTATTTGGCGTACATAATATTTTGAGCAACACATTTATTGTTACCGGAGATATATTTTTTAAAGTTGATTTTTTTGTAGCTAGATTGTAACATCTGAAAATATTCGTCCATGAACATTTTAGCGCGATGACCTCTCCGGACATAAATGTCGTATCATGGGGAATGGAATGTCACATTTTAATAAATGAATTTCAAAACATGATTAGTTTTATTATGGCTTTACACCTCTGAAACTAAATCACGTCCTGTATGTATAGTATTGAAATTCTTCCAACTCTTGCACAGTAGAAACTACAATGCTTAATTACATTAGTGTTTCAAATGTATTAGACCGGGAGCTGGGGGGTCAAAAATTACGTCATAAGGTGCACATGTAAAAGCTGTGCCATTTTGAAGGGGCATCCTGGGGGGTTTCAAAAATGGGTTTGTGAGACCTCAATCTGGGGGCTTTATCCAAGGTGGACAAACTTGAATGTGACTTTTTTGTATTCTCCATAAGAATAACATGGGGATGAAGTTTTCAGGTTTGTTGCAACAGGTATGTACAAATTGGGTGGTTTTAAGTCAATATCCAATAAACCTGGACTAGAAGAAGCCTTATGCCAAGTTTTATCATTATATGTTAAAAAATAAGGATGATATAGACTTTCATTTTCTCCCCATAAGAATAACATGGGAAAAATGTGTGCAAGTTTACTGCCACGGAAATGCAAAAATGGGGGATTTCAGGCTGATATACAATAGTTCTTAACTAAATGAAGCCACATATCAAGTTTCATTAAGATATGTTGAGACATAAGCGAGTTATACGATTTTATTTATTTCCCATAAGGTTAACATAGGACGATGTTTTGAGTTCATCACCCTCAGTATCTCCGTAACCAATGAACATAGAGCAATGATTCAACATACCAAATTGTTTGTTTTTTCGAGCTGAATTCAATGGTGTGAACTAAAATTTGATCATATAAATTGTTCTACATGAAAATTGCCAAAAACCCATTTTTATGGGTTATTTTCAAGTTTGTCCACCTTGGAGAAAGCCCCCAGATTGAGGGGTCAAAACCCGATTTTTGACACCCCCCAAGATGCCCCTTCAAAATGGGATAGCTTTTACATGTGCACCTTATGACGTAATTTTTGACCTCCCAGCTCCCGGTCTATATAGTTTCATTCCAAATTCTACCTCGGTTGTTAGATTTAAAATATTTAATTTTGAATGGGTCTCAGTTACTTGAGTCTCAAGATTGTTATTAAAATATGTGGTTAATATATAGGAAATATTTTGTAGCTGGCATCCAACTTTGTAAAAGAGAAAAATTATGTCGCTAACTGTTTTTTTACTCACCTATTTTAGTAAAATTTTATTTTTTTGTAAGGATGAATCAGAAAGAAAACTAGAATAAAACCTAAATCTTACAATAACCATAAATCCTAGTAATAAATGATTATTTAACGCTACTCATGTTTATTAAGACTGAATGATGCACATATAATATAAGTATACTGTTTTGTTAATCTCATTTTATACAACTTGTTATTTCAGTTTTTACATTACCAATGTATAATATAGTATACATTGATATTACACACAAAAAATTATTCAACGTATTTATTCTTACCTGCTTACCGAAGAATATTGAATTTAAATGAATGCAATTTAATTGAAATACATGCAATTTCTATACATTAAACAATTTTTATTATAGTCTTTTATTCAGTAACGTTACTGAATTCGGACAAAGTATTTCAGAAATATAAGTAGTATTTAGTTACTATAAACATAACTGTGACAATTAACAAATCTATAGGGTTAAATTTCATAAAAATCCCCGGAACCGATTTTCACATAACTTCGGGCCAGTAATGATATAGATAGTAAGAATATTGAACAGAGGTCTATACAGTAGAACTAGAACACTTTATACATGCTGCAGTTCTCAGCAAGTGAAGCATTGAGTGGTTAGTTCCACCTTATTTGAGCACATATGAAGTTGCAAGGCAACTCGGATACAAGTAACTATAGTTAGAAATGCGGGCATATGGGTACTCAGTTTGCTTCGGTAGGAACAACTCTGTTTGGGATAGTACTCTTGAAAAGTTACCATTAATTGATAAATATAATCCTACAGTGTTAATGTAATTAATGTTAATATAATTACCATTGTATTACTATCCAACAGTTTTTATAAAAACAAAAAAGGGAAAAATATAAAAATATATGTATTATTGTAATATAGATAAGTTCCTAAAACCCCCATATTTTATAACAAGTATCCTAACTGATAAACTAAACCCTCAGTTAACTAGTGGTGAGTGAAGTGAACACTTGGGTGCTGCAAGTGAAGTGAAAACTGATATGTTATTAACCAATTTCATGAAGATATATAACGTTTTCAGAAAGAATGGTTGTGTTGAAATATGTATCTTTGAATCAAGTGAATACAGCATACTTTTAATATCGAGTGTTACCAAGAAATATTAAGCTTTCTTTTATATTATGTCCTTTTTGTACCTACCTTTGTGCGATTTTGGGTCAATAAAATCGAATATTTATGAGGCTAAAATTCAATGTCATGACGATGTCAAACGTCATCCCAGATGTAAAATACCTCGTCTCATACAAGGATTTTATTTCATATTAGAAATTACTTATCTTTAATATGTTTATAGAAAAATGTTTCTACTTTTGTAGGCTAAAATAATTGTTAGAATCACATCGCCGTGAAGTTTTCATGATATTTTGTTCGATTTTCATCTTCAAATTTCAAGAATTAAGAATTGCTATCGAGTACATATTTTATTTATTATCACCAAAGTTGCAATTTAAGACAGGTTTTTAATATTTGGACCTAGTTTATATCATCTAAGGATTTGAGCGTAAAAATAAACCATCAGTTAATATGTTTCAGTTTTATAAACTTTATTCAGTGCAGAGTCGAGTTGCCAGCGCGAGTGTAGGGGGTCCAGCCGACGGCGGCGAGGTGAGATGCATGTAGTCAATCAGCCTTGTCGAGGCGTCAATTGCCGCTATGGATCTGTGATCGGTGTCAAATACCAATATTCACTCATAGCCTCCGTGAAATTGGTTACATGGTCAGCATTATTTTTTATAAATTTCATAACTTTTATGGTTTTAGATTGGTTTTTCGGTTTTAAGTCAATTAGGTCTAATAAAGTTCGAATTTTTATTTTGCAGTTTCTTAATGTTGTGTTTTTGGCGCTGATGACCACAGAAAGATTTGGGAAACCTCCGTCATAATACATGACATACTAAAATATTAAAAGAAGAGGGTTTGTCATATGGGGATCTTAAATATAATAACTTAAATAAATAAATATAAAAATTATAATAACTTTTAACTGTAAAAATTAAATTATAGAATTATTAAAAGTTCATACTGTTGCAAAAGACGTAAAGGGGTGAATGTTGTGTTAAATTTAACTGTTTGTATTTATTGTTATAACGAAATAAATTAAAACTTTAAAAAATACTTGAAAGAGCCTCGGCAACTTTGAATGCATTCAGTGAAAAAGAAATAAAAAGGAAATCCCAACGTCTTGATTAGAGGGACATTTACCAACAGTCCTCGTTATAGTAGTGGGTTCTGGTTTTATGAAAAACTGCTGTGTGTGACCTAGTTCTTTTTTAATTGAAGTTCAAAATCACAAAGATCATTAAAAGAAGTGTTTGTTTTTACTCAGCGACTGAAACTATGAATACCTATTTCACCATGGTTTGCACCATTGTATGTTCAAGTTTATTTAAAAACTTGCATGTATGGGACGACAATCGAGCTACATTTAGGCTGATGGGTACAGATCTGTTGACACCCCTACGATTTAATATAATTATGACTGACTAAAACTGTATAATGTTGTATGTTGGTTGTTTTGTTGGACCCGGGCCTCGTGGCTAGTGCAGGTCTGCGGCGCTGGACCCGGGCCTCGTGGCTAGTGCAGGTCTGCGGCGCTGGACCCGGGCCTCCTGGCTAGTGCAGGTCTGCGGCGCTGGACCCGGGCCTCGTGGCTAGTGCAGGTCTGCGGCGCTGGACCCGGGCCTCGTGGCTAGTGCAGGTCTGCGGCGCTGGACCCGGGCCTCGTGGCTAGTGCAGGTCTGCGGCGCTGGACCCGGGCCTCGTGGCTAGTGCAGGTCTGCGGCGCTGGACCCGGGCCTCGTGGCTAGTGCAGGTCTGCGGCGCTGGACCCGGGCCTCGTGGCTAGTGCAGGTCTGCGGCGCTGGACCCGGGCCTCGTGGCTAGTGCAGGTCTGCGGCGCTGGACCCGGGCCTCGTGGCTAGTGCAGGTCTGCGGCGCCGGCGCTGGCAGGCCGCACGGTCCGCGGAGAATCAGCGTGTCCGCCGCGGTGTGCTGATGGGTTTAGTGACACAGAAATCGTTTTGGCCTTTCTAATTGTTTGTCCTAACGTCAAGTTGGATGTTGTAACCATACTCATAAGACCAAAGCTGAAAAAAACTTGACTGGAAATGCAATCTTCAAATCACAAATTGCATTAAAGAAATTAAACATACAAAAATAAAACTGAAGTTGTTTTTATTTTCAAAGTTTAACGCTGTGGAGCAGCGCGGGTGTTCTGGGTAAGAATATCCCTATGATTTTCACTCAAGGTATGCCGAAATACCTTAAATAAAAAAAACCGCTCATAATTAAAAATTAGCTCTTTGTCAGTTTTAATTTTTTTTTACTTATAGCTGAGGAATGCATTTTTATTTACGGAAATTCTACGGAAAGAGTGCCACTGAGTTATTCCTGTATCCTTAGCACGCAACATTGAATCACATCATCGTGAGGTCCGTTGACTACGTTAAATGTTTGTTTCTGAGGATATTGACTACAGCCAGGCTTGCCTTTTCCTGGAATGGAGTTGCGGATCACGTAACGGCTATAAAGAGATATTCATATTTTACGTGAAGAGATTCCATGTGAGAGTACTATTCTTAGCAAGGATAAATAACCTGGGGATATCTTGTCTACAATCTCTTTGAGTTTCCAAACTACAAATTATAGTCAAACAAACATTTTTCTGACATTTCTTAGTTGCATGTTTTTGTAAGCAATAGTTCTCTATTGTTCTTTCGTATGATCTTTTAATCGTATTTTTTTAAATATTACAAGAATAAAACACGATATAATAACTCCATAAGTAAAAGAAACATATGTATGTAAACTCGGCAAATGTATGAACGGATTAGGTGTCAGTTAATTATTTACAGGGTCCAGGCAAAACGGAAAAAATTTCACTGACCAGACTAAAACCTAAATTTTAAATCCTAGAATAACTTACACGGGTTGAAATAAATATAGATAAGTTTACATTATTTCAAAATATTTTATGATGTGCTATTATTTTTCTACTTTTCAGTAACAGCCCTTATGAAAATCCGTAGCATTGCTTTATATTTTTATTATTATACAATGAAATCCTATATATATAGTAGGACATTAAACGCAAACGTCTGCATTCAAGGGGGCGGTCTGCAACTGAAGTAGCTATTAAAGATGACAAAAGCCGTTTTGCAATTGAATGGTGAATGCAGTTGCAGTTGGTAGTGAAGATGTACTTTGTGGTAAGGGGAGGAAAATAAATTCCTTCCTAAAACATTCGACTTCTTAAGTCTCAATACACAATATATGCTGAAATAGTTCAATAAGATCTACAATATTAATTCTTTTTGTGCAAAGCGTTTTACTTTCAAACAGATTGAAGTCAGAAAACGAATGTAACACTATCGGTATCTTTACAGCATTCAACACCGAAGGATACAACATTAGATCAATTGAGACACGTTGAAGACAGATAATGAGCATAACCTAAAATATTACATTTCATTCATTGAGACCAACTCATTAAAAAAACCTCGTCAAAATCTCGAACGTTAACACATTCTCTCAAAGATACGGACGGCAAAATATCAGAACATACTATTTCCTGAAAAAAGATTTCTTATATTCTGAGCTCTATTAAGTAAACAAACTAATAACTAATACATTATAAAACTTTAAAAAAAATGACTAATGAAAATGAGCCTATACCAGAAACAGTACAAGGTATAAGGAGCATATTAATAACACATAAAATATCTACATACTAGCAAGTTCCAATTTATAACTAAGCATTTTGGGTCAAGTTTAAAAAGATAAATATGTAAAAGATAAATAGATAAATAACGAAAAGATAAATATATTTATATAAACAGTTTACCCTACTCAATATAAGATATTTGAAAAAACCGTCCGTGATTTCCAAATAAAGAAATAGTATAGAGCATACAAATTACACCATATAAGTTATACAATAATGTACCGGTAATTGAATTTTAGGACTATTACATTATATAAATGTCCTAAACCTTAATTAAATATGAGCTCCCTTTGCAGCACGACAGGCAACCAAGCGAAAGTCAACCTCCCGCCAGCTGAGCTCAGTCACTATAGGAGCCTTTGTTGCAATAGTAACAATTATCCTTTCTTTAACGTGACGTAGATCGCGGAACTCCTCAAAGTCTTCTGAAAGCCTCGAATAACTCCTTCCACTTTTCTATCAGAATTTTAATAATAACTAAAGTGTGCTTTTATTGCTTGTTTTCTTCGTCACCTTACAGACAAAATAACCGCTCAGCTTGCATTAGACAAGAGTGGATTTTTCAATGATTGAGCACATCAGATATAGGTGGTTTACTTTTGCTTGAATACAACCTGCAACAAGCAACAAGCACCCTAGAGAACAACCTACCACCCAAGGTAACTATATACCGATGTAGTGAGTGACCATATGTTTAATTTTAATCATGTAAAAAACAAACTTGACAAATTTCCCCCAAAAATCAACAAAAATCAACTTTTTATTGACTTCAACACCCGGTTTTAGATTTCAAAAATGTTCTAAGATAAAGTATGTTAATTTTGACAAACTATCCCAATCCTCACGTCTACACATCCAATCCGCATTTCCAGCCGATCCCCAACAATGGCGAGCAACAATGCGAGGCGGTGCGCGTGCGCGCGGCGCGGCGGCTGCGGCGCGTCGCAGGCGCGTCAGTCGGTGCCCACCGCTGCTGCTGCGAGGTCGTCCGCGTCACTCGTCCTCGCTCTCGCACGCGCGTGCTCACGCGAGTGGCCCACACTAATAAACTCTCCCTTGGATACAACTGTTGTAAAAAATTATGTTGTGAGTATGACTTGATTTACTTAAAGTATTAGCGATATCATCGGATAAGTGAACAAATCTCGTCAAAGGAAGAGGAAGTCAACACGAAAATATGTTTTGGAAATGAAGTTTTTAAGCAACAAAAAAATCTTTGAACGAGTTAGTTTAACGAATACCTTGTTTTTGTTTCTTTTTTTTTGCCTGACCGATTATTATTATTGCCTAAAACCAAAATTAGTCTATCCAAGATATTCAGCCAACAAACCAAATATTGCGTACACGTACTGAAATTAAAAATGTAAATGTTATTTAACCATTTTATTGATGAAAATGATATTCTTTTTGCTCATTGTTCATTTTATCTCTATTTTAAATTCCAAACAACGTGACCTAATTATACTTAATGTAGGGATGGAACAAAAGCTCTTTAAAAAGATACAATTTACCATGTTTTATATGATAAAAACCTTTCAAGCAAGGTAGAAATAAAGAATAAATTATTGTTGACTACAAATAAACGAACAATAATTTTTAATAAATGAATTTTAGAAATTTCAACCCTTGATTTGTTTATGGTGAGTTCAAAATATATTAAACATAGCAAAATATCAACTGAGTTGAATTTACTTTTATATGTACGGATCTGAGTTACTTTTATAAGTAGGGAAAATTATCTTAGGTTTATTGTGGAAGGGACTTTGGTTTAAGAACCCACTGGTGGTGAGCCATGTCAGAATCTCTCAGTATCAGTCGGTTGGATTCAGCGTTTTAATTTGGTATAATTTTACTAAAGGCCGTTAGCTCGTAGCATCCTTCGAAATGCTGGCTCTGTTTTTGGCCATGATTATCATTTAAAACTCTATTGGTATACTTTTGAACACATGTGATAAAAATTGCTTTATTCTTGTTCTTTTATATTTATTTTTGGAATAGAATATAAATGTAGGCATGTAGGGCTACAGTATACATAAGAAACTATCCAAGAGAATGTATGTACGGAACTAAACTTTATGATCAACCAATGTTCTGAATAACAAAAATAATTTATGTTTTAAGAACTTTCCATCTTTCTCTACGAAGATACATCTTGATTGTGGCCTAAGTAAGAAAAATGTGGGAGTATTAGGGCCCTCCCTACAGGGATGGAGTAAAAGGAAAGTTTAATCAAAGTTACTGGCCGATTCCATAGAAGGAATTCGATATTAGCATTCCGCCTTCGAATCTGAGAACAGCGAACCGTATCGATTGATAGATCTTTTTGTTCTTCAACTTAGTGTTATTACATCTTAAGGAAGTTTTGAACTTAAAAATTTTATATTTATATTTTGAGGCTTGCAGTTTCTAGGGATTTATCTACAGATGTTTATATTCTTAAATCTTTGTTAAGAGATTGTTTTTTAAGATTAGTCTGATGTGATGCACCAAAATATTAGAACGGATATTTTGAGGAATGTAAAAAATGAACTTAAAAGATAAACATTTAATGTGTTATTGTATTCTGTTATTGATCTAATTATATTTCACCAGCGTAATTGGGAGGTTGAGATTTTTTTATAAGTTCTTTAATTTTCAAACGTATAACATTTCTTACTTAATTTACCAAAACCTGCAAAATGAAGGTGTTATCTATTTAGAAAGCTGTTATCTAATTACATTATTGTTTATTAAGTAAATCCAAAGTTGGTTTCCGAATGAATGTAGTACTTTAATGTGCTTCGAGGTACAGGACTACATTTACATTTTATTTTGTTTACAATGGTTTTTTTACGATTAATGACCTAACAACTACAAAAAATGAGATCCAAAAGCCTGCTGACGGGTTTTTACGGAAATGATAGCTTAAAAACGAATTATGTGAAAGTAATTTGCAGAGTCTATATTTAAAGACAACAATCCCATACACCCCATTCGAATCTGAGAATGGCGAACCGTATCGATTAATAGATCTTTTTGTTCTTCAACTTAGTGTTATTCATCTTTAAAGAAGTTTTGAACCTAAACGTTTATTTATATTTTGAGGCTTGTAATTTCTATGGATTTGTCTACAGATAGACTTCATTTCTTGACAAGCTGTTTCAGGTATTTGGGAGCAAGATATCATATTACTATTTATTCTTATTGGAAATCCAATAACTTGCCTACCAAAGTAGCCATTAACAGAACAATAATACATATCATATAATCCGTAGGAGTTATTAAAGGTATTTGAAGATGTTTTTAACTTTCCAAGGAGGCTACATTTGGATACCAATCCTTATTGAAACGATATTTTATTAAACTCGTTAACTCGTTTATAGAAAGTACCTGGTGAACCGAGCCTTGCTCAGTGTTATTTCATGTTTACCAGTTCATCCACGTATTATAATATATTTCAATCATAAAATTGATAAATAGAAACCTTTTTTATTGCTCCATGAACTCTTCATCCCACTCACTGTATTTTTTCTTGATGGATGTAGATTGCAAACAGCTGTTATGATTACTTCATTTGTTACACTTTCCCTGTTTATTTTCGTTGCTATCGTGGCAACTCATAAGGCCGATGTTAAAATTTTACAACTTAAAATTCGTTTTATTACGCTATCAGGTTTTCTCTGACCAAGTAATCTGCATAAAAGACGTTTTTGAGCCATAAATTGCTTATTTCCAGACTTTGAAGGAAATCCTCGGAGCCGTTTTTGAGATAATTGTGCCAACATACAACCAACCAAGCACGCAAGATAACATTGTTCGTATAAGAGTATAGGTGATGTATCAACATTTCAAGATTTAATAAACCTTATCATAATATTTAACAAGTCTGTTTTCATAAAATAATGTGTTCCGATAGGAAAATGCATTAACGTTGCCCAAACAGTACGTTACTGTGAAAAAAATTAACATTTAAGGTTATGCACGTTATCTGTCTTCAACGAGTACCAAGTGATCTAATATTGTATCTTTCACTTTTGAATGCCGTAAAGATACAGATTGCACTTTGGATAAGTACTTTAATTTTCAAACCTATACAGTAATATTTCTTACTTAATTTACCAAAACCTGCAAACTGAAAACTCTAATAATTATTGATTGAATCAAAAAGCTTTGCCAGAACCAAAATGAAGGTATTATCTATTTAGAAAGCTGTTATCTAATTACATTATTGTTTCCTAAGTAAATACAAAGTTCGTTTCCAAATGAATGAAGTACTTTAATGTGCTTTCAGGTACAGGACTACATTTACATTTTATTTTGCTTACAATGATTTTTAACGATTTATAACCAAATAGGTGCAAAAAATGAGATCCAAAAACCTGCTGACGGTTTTTTACGGAAATAATAGCTTAAAAACGAATTATGTGAAAGTAATTTGTAGAGGCTATATATATTTAAAGAAAACAATCCCAAATACCCCATTTCTTTACAAGCTAACTGTTTCAGGTGTTTGGAAGCAAGATATTATATTAATATTTATTCTGTTTGGAAATTCAATAACTTGCCTACCAAAGTAGTCATTACCAGAAGGTAAATCAATCCTTATTGACTCGATTTTGTATTAAACTCGTTAACTAGTTTACAGAAATGTATCAACTTTAAAATATGTTCTGTGAAAGTAATTGGCATAGGGTATGTTTGAAGACAATCCCAAATACCCAATGCAAAGGCCCTATTTCCTGACGCTGTTTCAGTCAAGATATTATGTTAATATTTACTGCAGTTAGAAAGACAGTACATATGAAATTAGTTATTACCAGGAGAAAAATGTGTATATATGTATATCATTTATTCCTAGGGAGTTTTAAGTTTTTTTTCTTATATTGAGGCTACATTATGTTTTGAACTGCATTAGGATACTAATTACTGACTCGTTTTGTAATAAACCCATTAACTTGTAATTTTAATGGAATGATTGAACCGGAAGCAATTGTTACGAGTGTGAGAATGGATGTTAAAGAATCGTTATTCTTTAGTGATAAGAGTACTTGAAGACGCTAGTTACCACAAACTTTGCTTTTCCCCAGCTAATACATTTAACTAACGCTCAATGTCAGGTTACTTTATGTAACATATTTGGAATAATTGTTTCTCATAAAACTTTTGGATTACTTTCAAGTTTTGCCTATTGAAACGTAATATTTATCCGCTGCCATGTAGGTTTTTTTATTTTAGCGTTAGTATTAAAAAATTGACTTCAACACTACAGGAGTTAATTAAATACATTTTGAATTGGAGGAGGTATCTCAAATGTTAAAACGTATTTGGTGACTGAAGCAAATTTTCACTCCATTTTTGAAATAACTTTTTTTAGACAAAAAGAAGTTGTTCATTTTGTGGGAAGTTGAAAACAAATTATAGCGCGAGGTAGTTTTGCGGAGGGAGGGGCGGTAGATGGCCCAGGTGTGTTATTACCAAGGCCGCAGCTAGCTGCTGCCGCTGCTGCAGATGATTTACTGAACCGTGTTTTAGGCGGCTTTTCTATGCTGCTGGCCAAGTATTATACTCAATATCTTCTTGTTTATTAGGGGATTTGCTGTTTTTTAACGTTATTTACAGTTACTATTTGTTCAATATTTTTCAGGGAACTAGTTACACTAGTTAAGAACTAATACAAAGTAATTGCACATTTCGTAATTGCAATCAATCTTAAATACGCTACAGTTCTTTGCTTATGTAGCTGTTTTTGATCAAGAGAAATGTTTATTGTGCAACTCAAGTTGCATTACATGATCACAATTTATGATTACGTAATATGGGAAGGACTTTGGACATTATTTGAGTCTTATGGTGGTCACTGCATGAAACTGTAATATCAGTTAGTTTAATGAATTAGTACTTTTTTCAAATCACGGAATACAAATTCTATAACCGAGTCCAGTTAACTACAAAAATTTATATTATAAAAATAAATGTCGTATACTATGAATAAGGAAATACTATGATAAGGAAATGTAATAATGGTTATAAAAAAGTATTAATTCCTCACTCTATGAATAACAACTATTAACAATAATTTTTTGCTTTTCTAACGTTCACTATGATTTTTATGAACATTTCTATGAAAGTTTACTTTCATAAATCCTCCTAAACGTCGTATTAGATGATAAATTGCAATAAATAAAACTAACAAGTAAAAGAATAGTAAAAGAATAGTACTATATAATAAATTATATTTCAAAACAAATGGCAGATGAGACATATAACACTAGAACAAATTTTTATCAAAAGACTAAAAACACAAATAACACTTAACGCACATTCCGTCGCGTCGCGTCGATCAATACAATAAAGTTGGTTGACAATATGCTTACATTGAATCATGTAACTAGATTTCCCTTCTCTGGGGATTTGGCTTAATTTGTTTTCAATTTGGGTTTGAGGTAAACAAATGACAGATAGGCAGATAAGTAAATATCAGACTTAGTACTAAAGTTACATCTAGTGATGGAGTAACAGTACGCATTTCTTCGGTAATGAGTGAGCTACAGGTGAGCGCCAGGCTCTCGCTGGTTGGTCAACAGTTGGCGGCGGCGTCGGTGTTCGCTGTGTTTAAGTGTAAAAAGAGAGCCACAGGTGCCAAACATCAGACCCCCGCTAGAGTTGGTCCACGGTTGGTGTTGGTTGTTATTCAATCCAAATCGACTCGTTGGTCCGCTGCCAAATTTACTCCTATTGCAAGATACATATAATTGAACTGTTATCAAATCTGTGCATATGCGTGTCATACATAGTCAAACAATATGAGCTCATAAATTCTTCTCATTATTTTTTTTTCATTCATTCTCTATAAAAAAACAATTTTTAAAACTATTTTTAACTAGGAACGTTGGATTGGAATTAAAGAATCAGTTTTTTTTTAGTTTACATATTTCAAACACAAAATGCCTTTCCTATATGGTTATCAGTTCAGTTAGCACATTGATTTATAACATTGACCCTTTAACTGATATTTTTTGTGGATCTTGCCGTCAATTATAAATTCATTTCATTTCAGAATGATCGCTGGTTAAGAGTTTTAGGACTCATGAAGGACCGAAAAAATTCTAAATCTTTAAAAACAAAATATGTACTGTGAATTTTGCTAAAAGCACAGTTTAAGTTTTAAGAATTAAAATAAGTTGAATATACAAAGAGATAACCCAGATAGGTACTTAAAATGAATTAAAACGAACAATAAGATCTATTCATCTTAGTCTTGGTCATTATGTAGGTAAAACTGTAATATTTTTAAAACATGTTTTAATTACAGGAGGTCATAGCTCTATGCAGAAAATCATGGGTGCAATTTTTTTTATTTAATTCATATATTTTAAAGTAATTGTTCTTTCAGGGATTATTTTAAAAATAACAAAATATGAATAATATGTTTGATGAAAAATATGTGTTTCTACGTATTTTTTAGGAAGCAATGTATAAGCGAACCGCCCAGTCACCTCGCGTTTGAGAAATTCTGGACCGGTTACAGAGCGACGTAAGATATTGTTTTGACAGTTGGTCAGTATAAATCTGAGGAGGTGGAAACCAAGTAAACACCGTGCGAACACACACGCAGATATTTGGCGACTCTGTAAAAATATTCTGGTCCGTAGCAAAATAAACCTCTCCTATTTCCGTTTTGCAAAGAAAATATTATGGGTAAACGATTAGTGTGTTTGGCAGCCATCCTCGGTCGTTCGTTCACTTTCTTTCTTTTCTTTGATAACCATGAACGTAATTTTAGATGATCAATGGACGTTTTGAAAATAATAAGCAATTACTCCTCTCTATTTAATTGTTATTAAGAAACCATCAACGCCATCTTTAATCAACGTCGAATTTCAATTGATTTGGTATGAAATGTGTAAATAAATCGTTTTATATGTTTTCACAAGTATCATTAACCGCACTTGAGACGTATTTATGAATTTTATATTCGGTTGCCAAGTCGGTATCAAGTCAACAATTCCAGAAATATCCGGCAGCGTTGTCCCCTCGCAAACATTGGTGTCTGGCGCGCCACGTTTATTTTCAGGTCCGGTTACTGTACTACTTTGTCTCTATCTTGTACTCTTCAAGGGACATTCACTCCAACACGCAGGGTTGAAATTTATTTGTCTTTGTTACACACTACATACCTAATTACGCTGTAATAAATGCGCAGTGGTATTTTTAGACGGAGTGGAGGCTTTGATAAATATCGAAGAAATCTACTTGTTAAACCGTAGATTACATTTCATGTATGAATTAACAACATGCTAGAAACTACGTAAATCGTCAAACATACATTTTAGCTTGTAAATGCAGAAGTAATTTCTATCTCTGCTAGAGCGGCTGTACAAGTAGTGGGTCAATACAGCCTCGACATTTTCATAAGTGGATTGACCGTCGGAGTTATGATATTGGCCGAACTCTACACTCTCCCTATTTTTATTTACATTAATGCCCATTAGAGCGGCATGAGTGTCAGGGAGAGTGTTTGGTTAATGTAGACATTTTATTGGACCCATTTCTCGGCTCCGACTGGCGAAAGGCCAGAGCGGTGGGTCTCAGCTCCAATACTGAGGAGTAATAGGTCTTGAATAAAACTGCAATAACAGTTTACTGCTTTAACTATTTAAGTGCTTTGGTATAACGAATTATGAACAAAAATATCATAAATCCCGAATCAAGGTTTAAACTAAATAATCTCTTAACTGATGAGTTATTATTTTATTTGTGGGTACATTTTAGATAGTAAAAAGTCAGATGAGTAGCTGCTCATATTTGTTGAAACTCACCATTGCACGAGGGGAGCTCGAGGTACGCGAGAGTTTCAAGTGATCAGGTTGTTCGAGAATGCCCTGTAACCTAATTCTCTTAATCTTAAGCGAAACGTTTGGTAAATTAAGTGAAGAATGTTTGATAGTGATTAAATACCGCAGAGTTAAAAGGAATTATATTTGATTACACTTTACAAGCTAGATATCTCTACATATATTGCTAATTAAATACGCTTGGGTTTGCGTGACGAAACTCCTCTTATAGTTCTGAACAAGTTGTAATAAATAAGGTGTCGATGGAAAGAGTTCGGAATTAGTTTTTGAAGAACTAAGGGAAGAGCCCTAGACGCCTTTGACACTTCGTATGAGTCCATGTCCATAAGATTTAACATGGAAATATAAACTTCACGTAAAACAGCTGTTTGGAGTAAACACAATTTTTCAGCGAAACATATTACTGTAACTCCAACCTCTAAATGTGTGTACACTTAAAAGCCTCAGGGCGGCGCACGTTAACACTGTTAAAGGCTGTAACTTTCTTTGTCTTATAAATTTGAAATTTCAGGTCAGATAGAAAAATTAGTTTAATTAGTAAAACCTCTTATATAAATCTTTGTATTAATTGTGGGCAGCGTAAGAAAACATGTAACGGAGATTATAAATGTTGAAGGAACCGACACTGGATCATCGCTTCCTTTCGGAACCATTAATCTTAACTTGACCTTAACGGCAAAACGTCGCCTTCAGCTGTGTTTCAACCATTTCCCGTGAAATCAAAGTTTGTAGTCTTCGAAATATTGATGTTTAAAATTCAAATACCACATAATGTTTGCTTTAAAAATTTTAATCACAGCTCTACTCATGAATATAGAAAAGTCACATACAACTTAAATGATTTCCACAAGGTAAGATAAATCGATCGACACCGTCGTTCGATTCATCATATTTTAATAACTTGATTAAAAGAAAACTGTCATTCCCAAAATTCTGTCACCCACAATTAGTGTTTGTAATAATGCAATATGAACTGCAGCTAACATAACTTAGGCGTGTAGGTACAGATTTAACACACAGTAAAATCTGTTTTAGCCCTGTACATCTCTAATCGTATTTTTACATTTCTACATTGGTATTTAGGTATTTCTACATTTCTATAAAGGGAACAACATAAATAAATCTTAATATTTTTTTAATTGAAGAAACAAAGTAAAGTGTAAGCAATTTGTTCATAAATATTTATTAGTTTAACAACACAAAAATATGCAATTTATTGTTTTTAGCGAATTTCCCCTTTAGGGAAGAAGCTGTTACCGTAGGTCTCATGGTAAGACCTAAGCCTAAAACCATCATAACTTTTCTTTTTGAGGTCCTCAGATGCCAAAAACACCATTCGTTCACTTTCATAAATATATATATATATATATATATATATATATATATATATATATATGTGTCTTTAAGCACGATAACTTGCGCAAAAATGGTCCAATCGGAATGAAATTTGGCATAGACGTGTAAAGTAGTAATTATTCGGACGAGTTCGTAAACCAGCCCGATCGGACCACCGGAAGGGGGGGTAAAGGGGGGTAAACCTCCCCAAAAATGGGTTTTTTGAGATTTTTACATAGGAAAATAAAATTTTTCAAATTTTTATTGGCACCATTGAATTCGGCCCAAAAAAACAAACAATTTAGTATTTTGAATCATGGCTCTATGTCCATTGGTTGCCGAGATATTGGAAGTGGTAAACGCAATACATTGTCCCAATGTTAACCTTATGGGAAATAAGTAAAATTCTATATCTCGCTTATTTCTCAACATATCTTGATAAAACTTGGTAAATGGCTTCTTCTAGTTCAGATCTACTAAATATTGAATTAAAACCACCCAGTTTTAATATACCTGTAGCAGCAAACCTGCATACTCATTCCCCATGTTATTCTTATGGAGCTTACAAAAACATGTCAAATCTCGCTATGTTGGATCGAAATATGTTGTTTTGCACTTGAAATTCGCTGAGTATGCAGGTCTGCTGCAACGGGGGTATTTTGCTATAAAAACCTATACTGACCATGACAATGTACTCATTAAAAACGTTTCAAAGCTGAATTATTGTAAATTCACTTAAAAACAATTATTTAAAAAAATTTTGTTACATCAAACACAATGAAATATTTCTAATATCAGAATTTCATTTAGCATGGGTAAGGATAATTTGGAGCATCTTGGAAAAATTGATCTCAGTTATTTAAAACATATCAAGAAAAACAGCTTAAAAACCAGAAATTAAAAATTACTTCGTTGATGAATAAGAAAGATGAAAACTGAAATATTTTCTATTATGCTTGCAGATCAACCTGGTAGTAGAGACCGACGTATAAACTCTCAAAAGAGGTAAATTAATAATATGTTTTACTCTATTATTATATGTGAGTTCATAAATCGTAGTGCTTGTGTTATTTCCTTGTTATTTGTATAATTTGGAAACTATTAATTCCTTAATATCTTAATAGTGAAAAAATTCCCAGCAATCACAGAAAAGAGTTTAGTTCGGTTTCGTGACGAGACAAGGTCTCACCAGACCTACACTAACGGAGACAATCGATGGAGGCTGGGAGTGACGTCACAGCCCCTACACAGTTCGATGGTCACGGTAGCTTGTGGCTATGTGGTCAATTGTAAGGTCTCAACAGACTACACTAACGGGGACAATCGATGGAGGCTGGTAGTGACGTCACAGCCCCTACACAGTTGGATGGTCACTGTAGCTTGTGGCTATGTGGTCCATTGTAAGGTCTCAACAGACTACACTAACGGAGACAATCGATGGAGGCTGGGAGTGACGTCACAGCCCCTACACAGTTGGATGGTCACGGTAGCTTGTGGCTATGTGGTCAATTGTAAGGTCTCAACAAACTACACTAACGGGGACAATCGATGGAGGCTGGTAGTGACGTCACAGCCCCTATACAGTTGGATGGTCACTGTAGCTTGTGGCTATGTGTTCCAATGTAAGATCTCACCAGACCTACACCAACGGAGACAATCGTTGGAGGCTGGTAGTGACGTCACAGCCCCTATACAGTTGGATGGTCACTGTAGCTTGTGGCTATGTGTTCCAATGTAAGATCTCACCAGACCTACACCAACGGAGACAATCGTTGGAGGCTGGTAGTGACGTCACAGCCCCTACACAGTTGGATGGTCACTGTAGCTTGTGGCTATGTGTTCCAATGTAAGATCTCACCAGACCTACACCAACGGAGACAATCGATGGAGGCTGGTAGTGACGTCACAGCCCCTATACAGTTGGATGGTCACTGTAGCTTGTGGCTATGTGTTCCAATGTAAGATCTCACCAGACCTACACCAACGGAGACAATCGATGGAGGCTGGTAGTGACGTCACAGCCCCTATACAGTTGGATGGTCACTGTAGCTTGTGGCTATGTGTTCCAATGTAAGATCTCACCAGACCTACACCAACGGAGACAATCGATGGAGGCTGGGAGTGACGTCACAGCCCTTACACAGTTGGATGGCCACGGTAGCTTGTGGCTATGTGGTCAATTGTTGTGTCTCACCAGACCTACACTAACGGAGACAATCGATGGAGGCTGGTAGTGACGTCACAGCCCCGACACAGTTGGATGGTCACGGTAGCTTGTGGCTATGTGGTCAATTGTTGTGTCTCACCAGACCTACACTAACGGAGACAATCGATGGAGGCTGGGAGTGACGTCACAGCCCCTACACAGTTGGATGGTCACGGTAGCTTGTGGCTATGTGGTCAATTGTTGTGTCTCACCAGACCTACACTAACGGAGACAATCGTTGGAGGCTGGTAGTGACGTCACAGCCCTTACACAGTTGGATGGTCACGGTAACTTGTGGCTATGTGGTCAATTGTTGTGTCTCACCAGACCTACACTAACGGAGACAATCGATGGAGGCTGGTAGTGACGGCACAGCCCATACACAGTTGGATGGTCCCGGTAGCTTGTGGCTATGTGGTCCATTGTAAGGTCTCGCCAGACCTACACTAACGGATACAATCGATGGAGGCTGGGAGTGACGTCACAGCCCCTACACAGTTGGATGGTCACGGTAGCTTGTGGCTATGTGGTCCATTGTAAGGTCTCAACAGACCTACACTAACGGAGACAATCGATGGAGGCTGGGAGTGACGTCACAGCCCCTACACAGTTGGATGGTCACGGTAACTTGTGGCTATGTGGTCAATTGTTGTGTCTCACCAGACCTACACTAACGGAGACAATCGATGGAGGCTGGGAGTGACGTCACAGCCCCTACACAGTTGGATGGTCACGGTAGCTTGTGGCTATGTGGTCAATTATTGTGTCTCACCAGACCTACACTAACGGAGACAATCGATGGAGGCTGGTAGTGACGTCATAGCCCCTACACAGTTGGATGGTCAAGGTAGCTTGTGGCTATGTGGTCAATTGTTGTGTCTCACCAGACCTACACTAACGGAGACAATCGATGGAGGCTGGTAGTGACGGGACAGCCCATACACAGTTGGATGGTCCCGGTAGCTTGTAGCTATGTGGTCCATTGTAAGGTCTCACCAGACCTACACTAACGGAGACAATCGATGGAGGCTGGGAGTGACGTCACAGCCCCGACACAGTTGGATGGTCACTGTAGCTTGTGGCTATGTGGTCCATTGTAAGGTCTCAACAGACCTACACTAACGGAGACAATCGATGGAGGCTGGGAGTGACGTCACAGCCCTTACACAGTTGGATGGTCACGGTAGCTTGTGGCTATGTGGTCCATTGTAAGGTCTCAACAGACCTACACTAACGGAGACAATCGATGGAAGCTGGGAGTGACGTCACAGCCCCTACACAGTTGGATGGTCACGGTAGCTTGTGGATATGTGGTCAATTGTAAGGTCTCACCAGACCTACACTAACGGGGACAATCGATGGAGGCTGGTAGTGACGGGACAGCCCATACACAGTTGGATGGTCCCGGTAGCTTGTGGCTATGTGGTCCATTGTAAGGTCTCACCAGACCTACACTAACGGAGACAATCGATGGAGGCTGAGAGTGACGTCACAGCCCCGACACAGTTGGATGGTCACGGTAGCTTGTGGCTATGTGGTCCATTGTAAGGTCTCAACAGACCTACACTAACGGAGACAATCGATGGAGGCTGGGAGTGACGTCACAGCCCCTACACAGTTGGATGGTCACGGTAGCTTGTGGCTATGTGGTCCATTGTAAGGTCTCACCAGACCTACACTAACGGAGACAATCGATGGAGGCTGGGAGTGACGTCACAGCTCCTACACAGTTGGATGGTCACGGTAGCTTGTGGCTATGTGGTCCATTGTAAGGTCTCGCCAGACCTACACTAACGGAGACAATCGATGGAGGCTGGGAGTGACGTCACAGCCCCTACACAGTTGGATGGTCACGGTAGCTTGTGGCTATGTGGTCAATTGTTGTGTCTCACCAGACCTACACTAACGGAGACAATCGATGGAGGCTGGGAGTGACGTCACAGCCCCTACACAGTTGGATGGTCACGGTAGCTTGTGGCTATGTGGTCAATTGTTGTGTCTCACCAGACCTACACTAACGGAGACGATCGATGGAGGCTGGTAGTGACGTCACAGCCCCTACACAGTTGGATGGTCACGGTAGCTTGTGGCTATGTGGTCCATTGTAAGGTCTCACCAGACCTACACTAACGGAGACAATCGATGGAGGCTGGGAGTGACGTCTCAGCCCCTACACAGTTCGATGGTCATGGTAGCTTGTGGATATGTGGTCAATTGTAAGGTCTCACCAGACCTACACTGACGGAGACAATCGATGGAGGCTGGGAGTGACGTCACAGCCCCTACACAGTTGGATGGTCACGGTAGCTTGTGGCTATGTGGTCAATTGTTGTGTCTCACCAGACCTACACTAACGGAGACAATCGATGGAGGCTGGTAGTGACGTCACAGCCCCTACACAGTTGGATGGTCACGGTAGCCTGTGGCTATGTGATCCATTGTAAGGTCTCACCAGACCTACACTAACGGGGACAATCGATGGAGGCTGGTAGTGACGTCACAGCCCCTACACAGTTGGATGGTCACTGTAGCTTGTGGCTATGTGGTCAATTGTTGTGTCTCACCAGACAACACTAACGGGGACAATCGATGGAGGCTGGGAGTGACGTCACAGCCCCTACACAGTTCGATGGTCATGGTAGCTTGTGGCTATGTGGTCAATTGTTGTGTCTCACCAGACCTACACTAACGGAGACAATCGTTGGAGGCTGGTAGTGACGTCACAGACCCTACACAGTTGGATGGTCACGGTAGCTTGTGGCTATGTGGTCAATTGTTGTGTCTCACCAGACCTACACTAACGGAGACAATCGATGGAGGCTGGTAGTAACGTCACAGCCCCTCCACACTTGTATGGTCACGGTAGCTTGTGGCTATGTGGTCAATTGTTGTGTCTCACCAGACCTACACTAACGGAGACAATCGATGGAGGCTGGGAGTGACGTCACAGCCCCTACACAGTTCGATTGTCATGGTAGCTTGTGGATATGTGGTCAATTGTAAGGTCTCACCAGACCTACACTAACGGAGACAATCGATGGAGGCTGGGAGTGACGTCACAGACCCTACACAGTTTCATGGTCATGGTAGCTTGTGGCTATGTGGTCAATTGTTGTGTCTCACCAGACCTACACTAACGGAGACAATCGATGGAGGCTGGTAGTGACGTCACAGCCCCTCACTGTTAGATGGTCACGGTAGCTTGTGCCTATGTGGTCAATTGTTGTGTCTCACCAGACCTACACTAACGGAGACAATCGATGGAGGCTGGGAGTGACGTCATAGCCCCTACACAGTTGGATGGTCACGGTAGCTTGTGGCTATGTGGTCAATTGTTGTGTCTCACCAGACCTACACTAACGGAGACAATCGATGGAGGCTGGTAGTGACGTCACAGCCCCTACACAGTTCGATGGTCATGGTAGCTTGTGGCTATGTGGTCAATTGTAAGGTCTCACCAGACCTACACTAACGGAGACAATCGATGGAGGCTGGGAGTGACGTCACAGCCCCTACACAGATGGATGGTCACGGTAGCTTGTGGCTATGTGGTCAATTGTAAGGTCTCACCAGACCTACACTAACGGAGACAATCGATGGAGGCTGGTAGTGACGTCACAGCCCCTACACAGTTAGTTGGATGGTCACTGTAGCTTGTGGCTATGTGGTCCAATGTAAGATCTCACCAGACCTACACTAACGGAGACAATCGATGGAGGCTGGTAGTGACGTCACAGCCCCTACACTGATGGATGGTCACGGTAGCTTGTGGCTATGTGGTCCATTTTTGTGTCTCACCAGACCTACACTAACGGAGACAATCGATGGAGGCTGGTAGTGACGTCACAGCCCCTACACAGTTCGATGGTCATGGTAGCTTGTGGCTATGTGGTCAATTGTTGTGTCTCACCAGACCTACACTAACGGAGACAATCGATGGAGGCTGGTAGTGACGTCACAGCCCCTCACTGTTAGATGGTCACGGTAGCTTGTGGCTATGTGGTCAATTGTTGTGTCTCACCAGACCTACACTAACGGAGACAATCGATGGAGGCTGGTAGTGACGTCACAGCCCCTCACTGTTAGATGGTCACGGTAGCTTGTGGCTATGTGGTCAATTGTTGTGTCTCACCAGACCTACACTAACGGAGACAATCGATGGAGGCTGGGAGTGACGTCACAGCCCCTACACAGTTGGATGGTCACGGTAGCTTGTGGCTATGTGGTCAATTGTGTTGTCTCACCAGACCTACACTAACGGAGACAATCGTTGGAGGCTGGTAGTGACGTCACAGCCCTTACACAGTTGGATGGTCACGGTGACTTGTGGCTATGTGGTCAATTGTTGTGTCTCACCAGACCTACACTAACGGAGACAATCGATGGAGGCTGGTAGTGACGGCACAGCCCATACACAGTTGGATGGTCCCGGTAGCTTGTGGCTATATGGTCCATTGTAAGGTCTCGCCAGACCTACACTAACGGATACAATCGATGGAGGCTGGGAGTGACGTCACAGCCCCTACACAGTTGGATGGTCACGGTAGCTTGTGGCTATGTGGTCCATTGTAAGGTCTCAACAGACCTACACTAACGGAGACAATCGATGGAGGCTGGGAGTGACGTCACAGCCCCTACACAGTTGGATGGTCATGGTAGCTTGTGGCTATGTGGTCAATTGTTGTGTCTCACCAGACCTACACTAACGGAGACAATCGATGGAGGCTGGGAGTGACGTCACAGCCCCTACACAGTTGGATGGTCACGGTAGCTTGTGGCTATGTGGTCAATTGTAAGGTCTCACCAGACCTACACTAACGGAGACAATCGATGGAGGCTTGTAGTGACGTCATAGCCCCTACACAGTTGGATGGTCAAGGTAGCTTGTGGCTATGTGGTCAATTGTTGTGTCTCACCAGACCTACACTAACGGAGACAATCGATGGAGGCTGGGAGTGACGTCACAGCCCCTACACAGTTGGATGGTCATGGTAGCTTGTGGCTATGTGGTCACTTGTTGTGTCTCACCAGAACTACACTAACGGAGACAATCGATGGAGGCTGGGAGTGACGTCACAGCCCCTACACAGTTGGATGGTCACGGTAGCTTGTGGCTATGTGGTCAATTGTTGTGTCTCACCAGACCTACACTAACGGAGACAATCGATGGAGGCTGGTAGTAACGTCACAGCCCCTACACAGTTGGATGGTCACGGTAGCTTGTGGCTATGTGGTCAATTGTTGTGTCTCACCAGACCTACACTAACGGAGACAATCTATGGAGGCTGGGAGTGACGTCACAGCCCCTACACAGTTCGATTGTCATGGTAGCTTGTGGATATGTGGTCAATTGTAAGGTCTCACCAGACCTACACTAACGGAGACAATCGATGGAGGCTGGGAGTGACGTCACAGACCCTACACAGTTTCATGGTCATGGTAGCTTGTGGCTATGTGGTCAATTGTTGTGTCTCACCAGACCTACACTAACGGAGACAATCGATGGAGGCTGGTAGTGACGTCACAGCCCCTCACTGTTAGATGGTCACGGTAGCTTGTGGCTATGTGGTCAATTGTTGTGTCTCACCAGACCTACACTAACGGAGACAATCGATGGAGGCTGGGAGTGACGTCACACCCCCTACACAGTTCGATGGTCATGGTAGCTTGTGGCTATGTGGTCAATTGTAAGGTCTCACCAGACCTACACTAACGGAGACAATCGATGGAGGCTGGGAGTGACGTCATAGCCCCTACACAGTTGGATGGTCACGGTAGCTTGTGGCTATGTGGTCAATTGTTGTGTCTCACCAGACCTACACTAACGGAGACAATCGATGGAGGCTGGTAGTGACGTCACAGCCCCTACACAGTTCGATGGTCATGGTAGCTTGTGGCTATGTGGTCAATTGTAAGGTCTCACCAGACCTACACTAACGGAGACAATCGATGGAGGCTGGGAGTGACGTCACAGCCCCTACACAGATGGATGGTCACGGTAGGTTGTGGCTATGTGGTCAATTGTAAGGTCTCACCAGACCTACACTAACGGAGACAATCGATGGAGGCTGGTAGTGACGTCACAGCCCCTACACAGTTCGATGGTCATGGTAGCTTGTGGCTATGTGGTCAATTGTTGTGTCTCACCAGACCTACACTAACGGAGACAATCGATGGAGGCTGGTAGTGACGTCACAGCCCCTCACTGTTAGATGGTCAAGGTAGCTTGTGGCTATGTGGTCAATTGTTGTGTCTCACCAGACCTACACTAACGGAGACAATCGATGGAGGCTGGGAGTGACGTCACAGCCCCTACACAGTTCGATGGTCATGGTAGCTTGTGGATATGTGGTCAATTGTAAGGTCTCACCAGACCTACACTAACGGAGACAATCGATGGAGGCTGGGAGTGACGTCACAGCCCCTACACAGTTGGATGGTCACGGTAGCTTGTGGCTATGTGGTCCATTGTTGTGTCTCACCAGACCTACACTAACGGAGACAATCGATGGAGGCTGGTAGTGACGTCACAGCCCCTACACAGTTCGATGGTCATGGTAGCTTGTGGCTATGTGGTCAATTGTTGTGTCTCACCAGACCTACACTAACGGAGACAATCAATGGAGGCTGGTAGTGACGTCACAGCCCCTCACTGTTAGATGGTCACGGTAGCTTGTGGCTATGTGGTCAATTGTTGTGTCTCACCAGACCTACACTAACGGAGACAATCGATGGAGGCTGGTAGTGACGTCACAGCCCCTCACTGTTAGATGGTCACGGTAGCTTGTGGCTATGTGGTCAATTGTTGTGTCTCACCAGACCTACACTAACGGAGACAATCGATGGAGGCTGGGAGTGACGTCACAGCCCCTACACAGTTCGATGGTCATGGTAGCTTGTGGATATGTGGTCAATTGTAAGGTCTCACCAGACCTACACTAACGGAGACAATCGATGGAGGCTGGGAGTGACGTCACAGCCCCTACACAGTTCGATGGTCATGGTAGCTTGTGGCTATGTGGTCAATTGTTTTCAGCCGTCCAGGCAAAATTTTAATTAATTGGCTTCAAGGTTTTACGTCAGTTCTCTCATATCCAGCTTTTATATTAAAGACAATAAAAATAATATCACTTTCAGCCTCCACGCAAAGTCGAAGCACCATAAATAACCGATTTATGAAAGAAATGTGAATTTACTAAACGTAATACATTGTATTAAGGGACATTGCACTGCAGCGGCTGCAATTATCATACAATTTACTTTAGATTTATAAGAGATGTTATTTCCTATGATCTGATTGTCCAGTTAGGACGATAAATCGGAAGTCTCTCGCCCATTTTAGGGGAGGGGGGCATAAAGTTCAAAATTTGGGGTTTTTGGATCTAAAATAACAATTTTTGACCTTAAATTGAAATTCGCTCCGTCACGTCAGCATGTTGCAAGAGTAGTAACGTTTGTTTACTTACTTATAAATTGGTCGTTTTATAATTCAAGGACTATAACTAATTCCTAGTATGGTTTAGCAAGTTAGGAACCTGAAGTAACTGCAAAGTTTTATCTTTCTAACAATGATAGAAATAGGTGTTTAGGGAGTACAAATCTGTCAAACCGTAAAACTATGCTTTACTTATTCAAACCACCGTGGTAACTTATGTCCTTCACATATCTCATTCTATTACCGAATTGTGTAGCCTTACGATAATGACGCACTGTCCAAGCACAATTTTTCCATCGTAATTTTTTTATTTTCTATCTTTCACATCACTAGTGTACAGTTGAGTAATTATATACGAGTTATACGTTCTAGTCTTGAGTAATCAGATTAGTCTTGCCGATATATTGTATTACATCGAACTGGATTTTCCTTGTAAAAACTTCTACACAGTTTAACATAAGCCCAGTTTTCAGAACTGATTAAAATCTCAGTACCTCGATCAACCGTCACTCTTAACCGTCACTCTCTGTTTTCCGTCACCGTTTCTGTACTTTTAATGTGTCGTATTAGACGCAGTAAAACTCTGAACATGTACAATCTATAGCATATCAGTTCTGATTTACGCTTGTATGTCTGTAATTTAATAAGAAATAAGTATTATCCACTTATGCAAGGTATGATTTGTTCCAAAATCTTTTGAATCTACACTTACTGTACAGGTTTGTAATGAAATTTCTATTATCCGTCTAATCTCTTAACAGCCACACTCTCGTCCCAAGGGTGGCGGTTAACAGAGGTTCGACTGTACCTTGCTTTCAATGACCAGATTACTTGTTAAGTAGTGAAGGTCGGGGAAGACGCTCGTACTGAGTGGGTAAAAACTTACAAGTTATTTCACTTGAAAAAGCTAGGTAATTTATTTTAATTTATATTCCATAATCCTAAATAATTAGTGTTACAAAATGTAACAAACTTGCCAAAGCATATCCCATTAATGGCTAGGCTAATTATTAATAGCTTACTATTAAGGGCTAGGAATGAAAGTTAAGTAGCTTAATAAGTACTAATTCATCAGAGATCCTAAAAACGAAGAGACATGATTAAGAAATAACGAAGAGATTTGAGATGAATACGCCATTTTTACAACTTGTATTACTGGGCCAACAACGTTTAGTATAACTTATTTTTCGCCCGTTTTGCAACACATCTGCTTGCTCTGGTTTCAGAGGTTCATCGAGGTACTACTGTATCTGGAAACTGGGCTTATGGTAAACTGTGTAGACTTTTTTATAAGGAAAAACCAGATCGATGTAATACAATATATCGCCAAGTAATGTTTCAGATACTAAAATATTATCACTTAAGTTATTGAATGCATTAAGTAGCGCAATATGCAGGGTTCGGCAAAAGTCTGGAATATGTTGAATATCTTTATACTATTTTGCAGAAAGTAATGAAACTTCACATTTTTGTATCTATCACAAATATAAATATTTTGGCGTATTTTCTTAGTTTTTCGCGCGTTGAGGGGACGGCCCACCTGGAAGTCTTGAAATTCTTAACAGTAAGCATACCTCGAGTTATACCTTATTTTAAAGGTCTTGATTAGTAAATAATAATACCACAAACCATGCTTCAAATGGTTAATCCAATCAGAAGTTTCAGCTCCTCAAAGACTTTAATGTTGGCCATTAAACTCTAGGCTAAAATTAAGGAAAAAAGCCTAATTACTAATAAAGCAATCGGAACGATGTAGTTTGGTTTGGGATACATGTATTTCTTATTAGTAAGGATAATTAAACGTAATGAAATATCTACAGTTAAATTACATTGTTTTGAGTGCTTTATTAGTAATTTGACTGTTCTCCTTACTTTTAGCTTAGAATTTAATGGCCAACATTAAAATCTTTGAGGAGCTGTAACCTTTGAACGGATTAACTTTTTGAGACGCGGCTTGCGCTGTTATGATTTACTAATTAAGGCCTTTAAAATGAATTACAACTCGAGGTATGCTTACAAGAATTTCAAGACTTCCAGCGTGGGACGTCCCTTGGTCATGCGAAAAAATAATAAAACATGTGAAAATATTTCTATTTATGACTGATACACAACTGAAAAGTTTCATTACATTGAGAAAAATAATATAAAAGTTATTCTATATATTCCAGACTTTTGCCGAACCCTGTATGAGAAATAAAATTGATATATTGAGCTTTAATCGAAATAAAATTCGTGTCAAACAGGATTTCTTGATTTGTTCCATTAATTCTTCTGAGATCAGCAAGCAATTTAAATCTCGGTAGACTAAAGATTAAGGAAGAACCTAAAGTGATCGATAGAGAGGCCACTTATTAAAACAAACGGCGACAATAAGTCAATGTTGGCGTGGCTGGGAGGCTGGCTGCTGGACCTTCAGAACTAACCTTCAAGTTATCTAATATCCGCGAATAATATCGTGATTTTCTTATTATTAGTGTATCATGCAACAGTTTTGAACCATTCGGTCTGGTTGAATTAATAAAAATACAATAAATAACGATAAATGTACAAACAATTTTTTTTTTATTTTCCATCTCCAAAGAAAGAAATAACAACTGAAATTATATAAATACGAAGCTTCTATTGTATTGGTGCATAGAGGAGTTAGATTATTACAAATCTAAGTTATATACGTTGAATTAAAATATTGAAGTTGAAATCTGCTACATTAATACTAAATAGATAATTGCCTGATAGGCTATTTTATTACCCAGTATTTGACATAATTAACTACTATCGATGAACTATCGTACGTTCATAATTTATTAATGAATATTGATAAAAAATATATATATCACAGTAATAATAGTTGGGAATTCGCTTTAAAAAAATGACAATGAAATTTCAATATATTTAGAGTTACAAAGTTTTAAATATTAATTAAATAGGGCGTTTGAAAAAGGGCTTGTGTATGCAATATTTTAATATTAAAACAATCTTTATCAACGTGAATTACAACGTTTAACTCAACTAAATAATCTAAAATATTTCGCCCAAAATTAAAAAAAATATAGCTTTTGACTTCAATTCTCTGAAACAATCCGTTGAAATAGTTTGGATAAAGATTTCGACTCGAGATTTATCAGGTGCCAAGAGCACCAAGAATGCGATGGAGTCAATAAAGTGCCGAACCATTCATCAGCATAAAATATTACTTTAACCATCGTTTCCTAAATTCTTTCCAGAGACACTGAATGAGTTGAATTTCTTTCACTAATTCATAACGTGAGTCATTGTTCGAGGAAAATTACTGATGTAAATAAATAGAAATAACACCCAAAACCTTTGACATTGTGATATTGCAATTTTAACACGAGTAAATCAAGTAGACTATTCTTATTAAGAAAAGTAAGTATAGTTTGATCGATAATTTCTTAAACGCTCAAACTAACTTATTACAGAACAAAAGAATGAAGAAGGAATGTTAAGTGTGCCCCGGCTCCAGATTTGGTGTAAATTTTCTCCACGGCCCCAGAGGTCGTAAAGTTGAGATGGTTCCTCAAATTACAGCTTTACTCGTCATTAAAGCCGCAAAACGGTCGGCTGACGCAAAAGGTATCGCTACTGAATACGTTCCAAAGACGCTTTTTTATTCATTATATTCTGTGAGATGCTTCATTATGCTAGATTACTTTTGGATTCTTGTAACGAATCACATTCTAACGCTAAGCGGTTAAGATAGAAGTATGGATACTCATCACTTCCCAATTGAAATCTCTGTAGCTAACTTGTCTTTTTAAACCAGTGTTAACCAATCAATGCGTAACAAATAAGGTAAGTGGTCATTAATTTATGTATTAATAATAATTATAATTAACAAGATATAAATGACAAGTTAGTAGTTAATTGATATATCTATCTATTTTGCTTTGAAATTTCTCATCCTTTCTACAAGCTTGTATTGGACATGAATGATTATTTTTTTCATTCATGTCCAATAATGTTTAATAGATTTTTTCAAAATGCAGTCCAAGGCATTTTTTAGTATTATTGCTTTAAATTCTACATTCTGTAGGAGTATAAATCATGTTTATACTTTAAACGTTAAGTTAAATCTATTACTCAATTCAATAAATTGTCATTGGGGTTTGGTTCATGTGTTGTTGATTTTTAAGAAATTCAACAGTTTCTACACAAAAACATTCGATAAACATACACAAATTCTATATTTTCATTCTGCACTGTTTCTATGGATTATTTAGGTATTATATTTCACAAACTTTCTTAATTTGTTTTTTAAGACGAGTTTATTAGATAAGGAAGATGGAGAGAGAAGGATAAGGATAAGGAGGAGGTGGGGCCATTACGTAAAATTATACATGAGAAAAAATTGATTTAAAATTAATTAATTAAAACTTATGTCAGGAGAACTTCGGTAAATTTAAAGTATGATTGTAGAATCATTGGTATTCAAAGGTTGCTGAAAATAATATAAGTATTCTAATAGAATTTGCTCTTAGTCTTGGCGAATTTTCTAGTAAGATATTTCTTCGTGAGCCCTGGATTCAGAAACCGACATCTTCATTGGGATTTATTTTTTCTAAAATAATTTGTACGTTGAGTTTGAGTTCTTCATATCATTGAGTTTATTGATAAAGAAACTCATTGTATGTCAAACAGTATTACGAGTTACGAGTTAAGGCGATTGTATCTAAACCTTCATAAGGCCCCTCCTTAAGTTGGTGTAACTTAACTTTTAACACCAACAAAATTAGTTAGCCAATCCAACTAACATCTACTGATAAGATTGAATTACCCAATGCTCATATTTAGCGAATGTGTCATAACGTCGAGATGTGTGCTGCAAACGTACAATAACTCTTATGCAATGCTGTACTGAAGATGCGATGGTTCATGACGTCAACTTTACAACCAGTTGTTGTGATACATGAATAGAACATTATTGACTCGGGGGAAAGTTCCACCGACCACTCACAGCGCTGCAGAGGGACGAGTCGTAACATTACCATAAACCTTGGTATCAAACACTACGCACCGCAACTCTGGTAGTGCTTTCAAATGTCAGATGTAAAAATGCCAAAATTGGAGTGAAACCAGTAGATGTCGGCCCTAGGTTGTTGTACTGAAAATATTTATATACAAGCAATTGTCAAAGTTATTCCAGATTTAAAGCAATTTCAAAACTCATGAAAATAAGTAATGGATTTGATTAGAGGCCACAGCTACTGCATATTTGTTAAATATTATTGTGGTCTTGTAAGGCTACTTCTACCACTCAAATTCAATTATTCAAATCGATGCAATTTTTTAAATGATATTCAGGACATTGAGTGACTCCCCCTTCTTGAAAGGCGATAGAAACTGCACTGTATTATAACTACTGCGCAACACGGCTGGTGGGGAATGTAAACGTGTTTGGTACATTAAAATATTGGGTCCATTTCTCAGCTCTCGATCTTGCTCAGTGCTAGAACTGTAATTTATCTTCCACTTGAAATAAAAGGTAAATTTACTAACTTAAAGATAATTCCTCTTTTGTTATGGTGATTTATGTATAACAAATACCTTTTGTTCCATATGATAGCATCTTTTCTCAAATACAATTTTTGGGCAGTCCTGTTAACATTTGACGTGAACTAGGATTATCAAATGCAACTAATACACAACATGTTGCCAATCGCTTTTTGGACTAATTTTAACATTTTCACTTCTCTGCTACCTACTCGGGCTAATCTTCTCATAGGGTATGAGAAAATATTTTTATAATTACTTGATAGAAAACCTTAAGTTTGTCATTTCAAGAACAATTTGAACTAGCAGAGCGCATTAAACAGTTTAATGTGAAAATTACAGTTTGCCCGACCGCCGGGGTTTGACCGCGTCATTTACGGTGTGATTGGTTCTCAGCTCGGCAGCGGCCGACGCGGCTAATACGTTACATTATTACTTTCAAAATTGAAACATAAATTATCTAGATTCTGATCCACGATTTCAAACATAAACATCGAAAATAATTCCCTTATAGCTCTAAAATAGCTTTTGACAAAACGTCTTACTCACATATTTCTAATTCTTTGACATTTAACATCATATTAAACGATTACTCACGCAACACGCTGACATGAAACATAGAATTTCAATTTCAGGGCTTAAATAGACTACATTACACCCAAAACTCAAACCAAATTTACAATCGGGGCTCATAACTATCTTTATTATTGTTGGGGTTTTTATTTTTGGGCCAGAAATTCCAAATTTGGGGATATTTCAAAAGTGAATTAGATTTTTTCCCAACGAACTTGACTTGAAATATTCTCACAAAATATAAAGAAACTCTTGCAAAATTGCGAGATTGCATAAACACATACATACATACATACATACATACATACAAGTATACATTCATATATACAAAGAATATTTTTAACAAATGGTGTTTTTAGCATTGAAGGCCCCGAAATGGAAAAAATCATGGTCCCATGCTTCAGAACGACCGATGGTGCCAACAGCTCACTCTTCCTCAGGGAAATCGTAAAGGCGTAATCAGTATAAAATGCTACATACTAGAATAAATGTTAATATTTAAGAGACATTATTTATTGTAATAACGGTGAATAATTTTAAAACAGGATATTTATATTATTTCACGAGTTACCTTTCAACAAAGAAATATGAAAGTAATTAAATATGGTTTCTCGCGTGCTAACACTCACGTGATTGAAAATTGCAAGAGTTTATTTTTTCCTCTTACTTTTTATAATGATTACATACTATTTATAAAAGGCTGGTGTTAGCTTATAGTCTCGATTTTTTTTTAGGAATTCATTGGAGATGTATGACACAACCTTTGCGTATAATTCGTAATACGTTACTCTTAAGTTTCTTTCGTACCTCATTTTAAACAATATTACACTTATTATAAAACACTTACAGAAGCCCTTCTAGCTCTCAGTTAAAAAGAGTATGCTTTTGTCATTCATTACGGATTTTTTAAATAGTTTTAGCAGATGATTAAATCCAGCTTCTATGTTGTAAGGTCAAGATGAGATTGATGGGCTTGGAAGGAGAGCGTTCATTCTGTTTGTTTTCACTTCCTCGCCCATCGGTAAACTCTTTAGCTCACTCATTTCGTTCTTACCGTTATAACGGTCATCGAATGATAAATAACTAACCTTTTTTTTTAAACTATGGTTGTACCTTAAAACTAATATGAAAGTCATTAAAACTTCAGTGCACGAAGAAGCCGTTCAAACATTTGAATGGACTCTTATATATAATTTTTTCTCCATTTAATCTCTACCAATAATCCCAACTATGTACCATGCTGAAATCACGAACTTACTACTGTGTGGGTTATGAACTTAAAAATGTTTTAGTCGTAGTTTACAAAGTGTTATGAGTTAATAAATTATTCCTAAATAAATCGTTTCAGTTATACTCAACAAACGTAGGGCATGAATAATCAATATTGATTTATTTTAAAATATATTTCTTAGCATTTATTGCGGTAGAAAAAGGAAGCTCAATACAAAACATTTTGATATACGAGGAGAGTGCTTTGGGTGGATTTCTTATTTCAGAGATCCGAGTTATTTGATGCACCACTGTAATGTGTATACAACAGTTGCCTGATATCTGCTGTTTTTTTGCTCTTGCTCCGTAAGACAAGCCGGGCAATGTGACGATTGTTAACTCTTATTACAAATATACTCCCATCTATAAATTATTAATAGTTGGAATAACATAATGGTCTTTTTTCCTTTATTTGTTTACACCGAAATGTTCTTAAAAATTGTTCTTTAAAATAATAAAAAATATTAGTGCAAAATATTACAAAACCAATAAAAAATAAAAATATTTTTTACTTGTTTTTTATATTTAATTTTGTTTTCAGTATTTATTGTTTTGACTGAGCTTATATTTCTTTGTTTTAGCCATGTTTTTTGTTTAAATCATTCTGGTTCACTCCACCAGATGTGTCTCTTTTTACAGATCCTGAAACGTCGTGAAACTTGTGTTTACTAGGCCTAATCGGTGATGGTAAATGTCCGCAAATTTCACATACAAAGAACTAAGTGTCATTTAAACGTCTACCGTCTAAGTAGTTATTTCAATAATGTTAGATTTTGTGATCGAATGCTCGAATGCTGTATAAAGCAAAATCTACATTAAAGAAAAATTAAAACGAATCTTACTCTCTGAAAAAAGTCATATAGGGTGGAAAATAATATAATTTAGATAAATGTTTTGGAAACTACTGTATTCTCTTTTAAAAATATTAACACAAAATTAAACATTAATACATTAAAACTCTCAAGGTACCTCATCCACTATATAATATACACTAAGCAAATTCATAGCTTGGTGACTTTATAGTAAATGAAGGACGAAATCCAGTTTACCAGCGACTTGATAAAGAGAAATACATTCCACGGTAGGCGTAAAACAAAATTGACGAAAAGGAGGCGATAACTAAGGGAAATTTGGGCTAAATTTGACTCACGACTGACGGAACTCGTAAAGCCGAAATGGCGGGTAAAATTACAAGGTTTACGCCTCATTAAACCTCTCATTATGGTTGACAACAGTGTGAAAAACTCCTTCATAAATATTTCCCTTCAGAAAAAATTACATATATAGGCAAGAATGAGGGCATCCAACCCCGTTCTAAAAGTATACTTCACAAGTTATTCTGATTATCTTTAGAAATATCAGTCCAGAGTATATTAACTTATCTTTGATCTTGAGGCTATGAATATAATAGTACAGGGTGTTTTTTTTTTTAAACGCAACCCACTTTTAAAATTTCATAATGCACATATGAATGCGTAATGAGTATTGTTTTATTGATCTTTACATTTTATACAACCTATTATTTAAGTTTGATCACATTTAGTTCACATTATGTGCTCAAACAGTCCACCATTGGCATTTGTATAAAGTTATGCTCTTTCAATCAAATCCCCGAATATGAATTTGCTGTGATGCAAGGTGCCTCTTTAAACTTCTTGCATTAAATTTGTTATGTTTGTTTTGAGGTGCTGAATAGCTTTTGAATTGTTTTCGTAAAATAATTACTTCTTTACATGTCTGTGGCAAATTTCATTCAGATCGGACCATTTTACGCGAGTTATCGTGCTTAAAGACACACACATTAAAACGCAACCCAAAACTTGATTTTATCGGTGAAGGATTATTTCCTTACAAGATCCCTGGATTTGACCCCACTATATTATTATGTTCTTTGGGGATACATAAAAAGTAAGGCCTAAAAAAAAGTCATATCATATTCAGTACCTCAAAACAAACAAAACAAATGTAATGCAAGAAATTCAAACAGGTACCTAGCAACACGTGTTCGGGAATTTGATGGAGAGAGCATAACTTCAAACAAATGCCTCTGGCGGATTTTTTGAGCATATAAGGTGAACTAAATGTTATCAAACTTAAATAATAGATTGTATAAAACGCAAAGAACCATAAAACAATATTTATTTCATATTTATATATGAATTATTCAATCCTAAAAATGGGTTGCGTTTAAAAAAAACACCCTGTATAAGCAATACATATAGTGAGGAGTAATAGAATAAAAGTAAAGATTAAAAAATTTAGAAACTTAAATGTTTACACAAAATTCATCGAAATATCTTTAAAAATAGGATCTTTTATACATGATTGTTACACAAAAAACAATTATTTACAATAAATTTGAATCCGTGGATCCTAAAAAAAGTGGCAGTCACTAACGCCTACGTTTGAAGTAAAGTGAACACTAGTAACAAATAATTTAGCGCCATAACTAATAAAAAAAATACAATTTTACCACGATAAAACATGCAAGTAGTAGTGTTACCACTAAGTAATGTTTCATATTACCTAAATAATTAATAGATGTTCGAACTGATGGCCAAGCCCTAAACTATTGTAAAATTCATTTAACGCTCTGCCAACTGTTTGTTGATCAACTGATCGTGTTTCCGCCTGAATCCTATCTGAAAGCTTTTGTACATTTTCTGGTTGGTTTACATACTTTTTACTCTTTAGATATTCTTATAAAAAATGATCCAAAGGGGACAAACGTGAGATCTGAAGGGCAATTCTATTGAAACCCTTCTAGCTATCCACTGATCAGGAAAAGTCTGGTCCAGTTAGTCCCTTGCATTTACAGGGAATGGGGTGAGGTGCCATCTTGCTGAAAAGAAATACTTTCATCCTCAGAAGAGCAATAAAATGAGAGGTAGCTCAACATAAGTTACCATGGCGGGAATTCCAAATTTGAATTGGTAAAATGGGCCCTTTTTGCCCAATCAAAATTTTCAATTCTACCTGTTATTTTGGCTAGGGGTGTCATATCGACTTTGGGTTTGCACCATTATTTATGTCTTGAGAAACCTTTAAAAATGAGGGGTCACTCAATAGGGGTAAGTATTTGAAATTTTCAGGTTGCCCGCAAACACGCTATTTTAGGAGCTGGGTCAAATTTGGGAACTAGCAAAAACATTAAATTTTCCATCAAATAATGGTATCCAGAGTTTTGCTTACTTCATTGAACCCACTTAAGAGGGGAATTGGAGTATCCATACTTAATATCGTGTGTCCATCTCAAAATTTGAAATTGCTGCCATTTTGGTAAGAAAGACCTTGGGTGATCGCCATTGTATTTCTTCCGAAAATAAGGGGTCTCTCAATAGGGGTTGCTGATAGAAAAAAATTAAATCACCCCCTACCACATACCCTTTTAAGGGGGTGAAAGAAATCTATGTCAAAAATGCTGGAACCTTTGTTAACAATCAATGCCGCAAATAAAATATTTCTATCAATTATTTCGGTTTAAAAATACATATTTATTTCCATGCTTGATTTACGAACTCATATAATTCATATAATAATTCATATAATCCATTCAATTGATAGGGCTACTATTATAATAGGAATTATCATTTTTTATTAACAGAGAACCATTTTTGTTCATGATTAAATATTTATTTAATTAAAATTGACGACATGTTTCGCCTCTTGACTATTTTAATAGTAAAAAACCTAACCTGTTTTATAAAGTTCAAAATTATGATGCATACTAACACATGTATCTTATTTGCAGTATATAAGATAGTAAATTCTTGATGTTATTTTATTTATCTTTTATATTATGTCTCATCTTATAATATATAGGATTGGTTGTGTCAATATGTATATTTAAAAAGTTTTGGGATTCATTTTTATAGCTCAAGCAGCATTCACCCTACTACTAAAATCAACTCCCTTGTAAAGTTCAGTATCGACTGCTACTGATGGTTTCATATTCAATTTATTTTGGGTTCATTTTCTCCCACTTTTTTAGATATTCAACTATTTTTAGTTTAACCTTCATGCTTTTATACTCATGATTGTTCTTAGCAAATGTTCAGCAAAGTGCTCAGCAAAGTAGTTGTGGTGCTGTTTTTACTTTTTAAACCACGCTCTTTAAACCACGAACAGCAGATTCTTCCAGATTGTCTTGTTTAAAATTTACTACAGCTAGAACAATTAATTTGATAAATGCCAGACTTGTTATAATCATTTGTGTCTTTGTTGTCGCTTCTATTAACTATTTTGTTCATTAAATCGAAAGCACTGTTCTTGGTCTTGTAGCAAGCAGAATTCTTTCTTGACAGACGTGTTTCGCAAAGCTTTATTAAGAACACTGTAACGTGGTCTGGAGGTGTATTTCTTTTCTTAGTTGTATTCTACTTAGGTCACTTTTGTTCTTTTTTTTATTGATTGTTTCAATAAATTTTTCGATTAAATAGATTCTTTCTTTCAAATTTTTTTTGATTTATTGGAATATTTAAGAGTCTTAAACAAGTCTGGCTCGAAATGCTGACATTTTGTATTGCCGCAGATTACTCGAATTTGATTATTAATTGTACAGTACTATGGATGGTTAAGTTAAGCCATGACCCTTGGTTATTACTAAATATTTTATAAGCAACTTTCAAGCCTACCTACTTGATATAATATATGGTTTAATTTTTTTTAAGCAACTGAAAATGGCTAGAGCCAGAAGGCAAGATCCCGACGTCGGGCTTTGTGATATAACAGCCTTAGAGTTTCTTAACCTTAAGCCTTCACCATATTTTTTCATTCACCCCCTTCCTACAGTTTTCAACTCTTCAGATAGTTTAAGAACTTAGACGTTAAAAAATTGAAGTACAACACTCTAATTTGTCTCAAAGAGAACTTTTATTGACGTGTTCATAACAAACTAAATTTAGAAGAGTTATTTTATTTTACATAAAAATGTTAATATATAATGACTGATAATAAATGTTTGTTTCTTGTATATATATATATATATATATAAAAGTAATCTACATATATATATATATATATATATGTTTGCGCGCGCGCGCGCGCGCGTGTGTGTGTGTGTGTGTGTGTTAGTTGTGTATTAAATTTTCATATTCGATGATCAACAACAAATTACATTTTTATTGAAAAGTTGACAAAATTGTTGTCAGTTCCAATGAAACGAATAGATGCGAGGGACTCTGACCTCACCTTTACAACCAGTTGTTGAGGGACATCAAAGGTACAATATTGACTCTGGGGAAAGTTCCAATAACCATTGAGAGACACGAGCCATAAAATTATCATAAACTTTGATAGCGAGTTTTATCGGCCATAAGGACGTTTCTTCTATTCTGCACAAAACCATCTGTAGTGTTGCTGAAATAGGGATTTATTTGTCTGAAAAGTTTATTTGTTTTTATAAAAGAGGGTGGCGGCCTCTTTTTACTTTGCATTTGCTCCCCCACATGGGCCTCAGGCCTGTGCGTGGAAGTTAACGTTTCATTAATATATGAAATGTTTCTTATTGTCAGTGTGATAATTTTCAAGGAAACATACTGTTGTTACCACTGAAATTTTTTTGCGTTTTTAAAATATACCATTAAAAATAATATTTTACATAGAATATGTTAAAAATAGAAATTTTAATAATCATTTTGATATCAGTATATTTTAGAATATTTTAATATTAAGATATTTAAGTAAAATATAATTTTATATATAAATACGAAGTGCTAAAGTTACATCATATTTTTTATAAATACTATGTTAATTTACTTCATTCCAATAAAATATTTAGCATTGTGCACGTTTGCGATGATTTAATATATTGCGCAATTAAATGTAAAACAGCGACGGCAGTTATACATAATCACATTGCTAATCTTGATCAGTAGTAATAAAAACCACCTAGTCTTTAATAACAACCATCAAAAGGAAGCTCTTAATTTACGATGCAGTACAACGGTCGAGGTAAAAGAAAGAGGAAAGAGTTAGAGACTTGTTTAAAGGAGGCGGGCGGCTACACCGAGAGCCACTTAGGGTTTGTTTTGTTAAGTCAGACAGACTGACAAATATATTAACACTTTGTAGCCGTTAGTTCTGTTCTCTCTGTAGAAGGGGTTTTGCAATGTTTGCGCGGCATAACTCCTTCGGAAAAACTTATGCTTTCCAAAGTATCCAAGTGAGGAGTAAGCAGACATATTATATCCACTAACATTTGTTTTCAATTTAAACTACTTAAATGCCACTAACAATACTCTTCTTATAATACATGTTTGTTTCTTGTTTATTAATAAAGTTTTGAATAATTATGAATATATTCCGCACCTTTATTTTTACTGTGAGGGATATCACAAAACAACACTAATAGGGAAATACTAGGGGGTGTTGATTGGAAATATTATTCGCTTTTAACATTTTTGCACGAAATGATTTCTCTTAGAAATTATTGCATTCATTGAAAACAATAGTACTGAAATTCTAAGACTGTATTATTAAAAAAAAGAAACTACAGGTAAGGATGAAAGGATAGTTCATAAATACAAAGTTATTGATTATACTCATTAAAACTGCACGAAACTTAAAACTGAGTTCCTTACAAACTCTGGACATTTTAAACCACCGAACAAATTTCTGTAGATAAATGAATTATGAAAATTTAAGGAAATGAGTTGGTACTAGTCATAATACTAGGAATATTTGTTGAATTATTCATTGACAATGTAGGGCAAACTAAACGAAATCACTCGCAAACTGTAGTATTTCATGCAATAGCGCTCGTTGTAACCATAAACAGTTCATAGAAGGGGTAAAATTCGCAGAACGATCATGCTTAAGGAGTTTTTCGTTATACTGCTTTAAAAACAGATGTTTTTAATGCATGTTTTCCGGACCTGAATACACTCTTTTTATTCCTCGGAATTAAAAGCTGATGTACTCGATATCAGCTGACTCTTTATAGTCCTAGGACTATAAAAGTCAAAAAGTGCCGAGTACGTCGTAATAATCGAACAATATTCATTCGATTACAAATAATCGAAACATTCATCGTTATTATCGAAACATTCATTGTTGTCAGTTTAATAAATTTGTGAAACTCGCTCATTTCACCAATCGATTATTACATGCGTTCGATAAGTCGATAGTTGTTCATTGTTGTCAGTCTACCCTAACACAAATGAAACAGACAATCAGCTGATTGCTTCAAATAGCAAGAACAAGACGGTGGCATCTTTTGAAGGCATCTTTAAAGGTAAACAAGCTGTAACATTTTGGTTTTCATAAGTAGTTTACGTATTGTATTGAGCAATATAACGAAAAATATAGTTCATCACACGGACCTAAAGCTGCTTTTCGTTACTCGGTCATTTTTCAACCTCGGCTTACAGCCTCGGTTGTAAAACTTGACCTTGTACGAAAAGCGTCACTTTAGGTCCTTGTAATGAAATATACTATTAATTTATTTTTGTAACCGACTGCTACTGATGAAACCATAACATTTTTTGTATGATTCTAAGTATAAGAGAGTATAAGTGACTAAAGATTTTTAAAATATTTACTTTAAACAAAAACTTAAAAATGTTAAAGAAAGTTTTCTGTTTAGAAAAAGATGACAAATACGTTTAAGTTAAAAACAGAAATATTTCAAAATTGGTTGATTTGAAATTTATTTATATAATAAAATTTTGATCGTTATGAGAGGTTAAAATACTGATGTTGTTGTTGAAAACAGTTAACAACTTGATCATCGTGCCCAATAGCGAGTAATCAATTAAATTAAAAAAATTTTAAAAACTATATAAACTCCGTAGATTTAGGCAATCCTTCAACCCTTCTTTCAATCTGGCATATGTTTATGAATGTTGTATAGTATATACTGTATTTTTGTATTTAATTTTATGGATTAAAAGACGTTTATTAATTTATTCGAATCATTAGCGAATTCCAAACCTAGTGAAATAAACACAGTACTTGGCTGTTGGGCGTAAAATAAACTAAACTTCATTTATCTAATCTCATGCCAAAGATATATAACGTTTTATATAAGTCCCCCTTTCATCACCCTTTTAAAACATGACGTCTAAGCACTCAATTGGCAAAGTACAGCCAGATACATTTGTGGCATACTGTTGTAGGCCTTAAATGTAACTACTAAAATTTGTAACTACTCAAATAAGGAAATTTGTTCCCCGGTATTAATTTTCGTTTTAAATGTTAATCTGAGGTTACAGCGACTCATGATAACTCATTTTAATCGGGTTTTTATAGATATTTTTATCATGGGTACTAAAGGACATTCATGACGAATTAAGAGGTTTCAAAAGGGAAACCAAAATCCAGGCAAAAAAACAAATACCTTAAATTCCCATCTTCAATAAATATATATGTATATACATACAATAAAGTGGTTTTTCAAAAATATAATTAAGTTTTTGGTAATTTCGTACTCTAAACAACACAACTCGATACACAAAATACCCCCGTCGCAGTAAATCTGCGTACTCAGCGAATTTCCAAATACAATTGTATCCAGTAATTAACCCAGTATTACAAAAAGAAGAAATGTAAACAAGTGATATTGCTTGTTTTTATAAAATCTCTGGCAACAAATATTAGTTTATAAGTTTTATAAAAAAATTAAGATTGCTTTTATATAAGTAGGCAAGATTGTTTTTTAATTATATAAACAAAAATGTTTTAAAAAATCGTATATAAATATCTTGATAAATTCTAGAAATACTCCTCGGGATTCGTTGAAAACTTCAATAGAAAGTGAATTAGACATCGGCAAACACAACATTCTGCTGTTTTGATATTAAAATGCTCAGGAAAAAAGAAATTGAAATATGTTGAAAATCCAGCAATTATTTAAAATACCAAATTGTTTTTTTTTCGAGCAGAATCCAATGGTGAAAACAATGATAATTGGATATATTTAGTTTTTCTATTTGACCCATTTTGTGGGGGTAAAATGGAGTCTTTACCCCACTTAGGATATGAAGATGTGACTGGTTTACTAACTCATCTAAGAGAATATAGTCTACATGTCTGTACCAAATTTTGTAAAGATCTGGATATTTACGAGAGTTATCGTGCTAACAAAACTCAAAAAATGAAAATTCTATTTCCCATATAAGACCACGGTAAATTTTGAAACAAATCGTGATTAGTGCAGGTAAAACTCCGTTTTCACAATAAACTCACTTTATATCCAGAAAGCACACATAAAAAGCTATCGATTAATATCAATATTAATATGATTGCTGAGGTTACCCTGAACGGATATATTTTGTCCATTCCGTTCTGTAAAATCGACGGTAATAGCTTATTTCTAAGGAAATTCGCTAAAACACCCTCCCCCTTGATGACGGATCTCACGCCAGTATGGACTACGGGACTAACTTCGTAGGTAACAGCTAACATCTCGATCACCTTTGTACATAGATTTTTGTTGAAAGGGTCTATATGCCTAATAGACCTATCATGCCTATCATGAGTGTATATGATAGAAAACAGTATTGCATTTCTGTGATTTATTTTAAAAGGGCGTTTGAAACATGAAACATTGCATCATATGGCGTTTTGGACTTAAAAATTGCCAAAATGTCATAAATCATATTTTATTTTATTTTTAATTTTTGCGAACACATTGATAATTGATTACTTAGTACGATTTATTAATAAAATAATATAACATTAAAATACTAATTTTCTTGAAATTTAGTGTTCTTTTCTCCTTAAAACGATTTTTTTTATAAGGGCAGTATCTTTACATTTTTAAAGCTTTATTACTTAATCATAGAAAAAGACATAATTAAAATTTTTAATTAGGTTATAAATTACAGTCCTGCACATGTTAAAATTTTATATATTTTTTGAAATAAAACTTGTTGATTTAAATGGTTTTTTAGTTTTAAGAAAGTTTAATTTT
Organism: Flexamia atlantica; assembly: GCA_035578135.1. Classification (NCBI taxonomy): domain Eukaryota; kingdom Metazoa; phylum Arthropoda; class Insecta; order Hemiptera; family Cicadellidae; genus Flexamia; species Flexamia atlantica. The sequence continues at coordinate 7,001,350 of JAQJVK010000006.1, read as the reverse complement.
TGGGAATTACGCCCGCTACAAAAAACCGATTAAATCTGTTTTTTTCAAAAATACAAAATGATAATAGTACATAGTACAAGTTTGTATTTTATTTACTATGGTTATGACTATTACATTGGATACAAAAATATCAAACGTAAAAAATGTACAGAATAGTTAATAACAATCATACAAACATTATCAACGATTCTTTAGTTGATTTCATATTTAGAATGGCTTTTTTAAAGAATACAGACAAAACTGACGTATGGGAATGTTTTATAACTTATATGAGCAGTAAATCGCAAGTCTCCGCCGCCTGCGCCTAACGAAACAAGCCGTAAATACAATGCCAAGACGTAAACAGTTTATGGAGCGTATTGAACTCTTGATTTAGATCTCAAGAATATACATAAGCTTTGTGGTTATGACTACACATACAGAATAAAATAATCAAGTAATACAAGGATCTTCAGTAAATATTTCATTCATAAAATATTTTTAATGCTTGCTGTCAGGGAATACGTAGTTTTTTTTATAAATATACCATACAACTTTTTTTTCGGGACGGTTGTAACCAAATGTGTGTAATAAAGTGTCCAAATATAAAAACAAATTTACCATATAGAAATAATTTAATTTGAGGAATGATTTGATGCATGCATTGATTTGTTTTTGATACAAAATATCTTATCTTATCGTAATATCTTTGATTAATTGATAAAAATGTGAAACAAGACTACTAATGACACTAATGTTAATCGGATTACTGTTAATAAACCCTGCTATTTTCCTCTCTTGAACATGTAACTAATCCAAAATATAGTTTTGCTACTATATTGATTAATTGATTTTAAAACCTCTAGTCCTGAATTGCTTTTTGTTTATAATAAAATTGTATGATTGTACTTTGCATCATGCGGACACACAAACGCGAAGGATATCACAGGCTGGGGTGTGGAAGGTCAGCCAATAATGCCGACAAAACATTCCAACTATCTCTAACTTGGTCCAACTACTAACGATCCAACTACTTCTTACTTCCAGTTTGCTGACAAGATAGCCGTTAGAGAAGTCATTAACCAAGGCACTTGCCATAAATATGTTATTTTCCGTATTTCTTTCTTAGCTTCGATTAAACTACCAAAATCCTCCAAATCATTGGTATTGATTGAAACAATCATTGACTTAGATGTTAATAAGTTCTTTTGAATTTGTTTCTGATAAATAAGGCCACACACCATGTTAACTTAAGTTCGATATGTTTTAAACTTGAGATAAATGACAATATTTAAGCTTTGAATAAAATAAGTTTATTGTATTTTAGCGAATTTTCCCTTAAGGAATTTTTCCTTAATAGGAAGGAGCTATTGCCTTAAGACTTAAGTCTCATGGTAAGACCTAAGCCCGAGACCATCGTAACTTTTCGTTTTGTGGCAAAAAACACCATTCGCTCATTTTCATATATATCTATATAATTAAATACATTGAGCAACGCACCAATGTATAATAGTCTAAATCCAATATACACCTATTATATCCACCAACCTTTTGTTTTCAATTTAAAGTACTTACATAATACCACTTAACTTACTTTAATACCACTAACAATAATCTACTTATAATAAATGTTTGTTTCTCGTTTATTAATAAAGTTTTGAAGAATTATCAATATATTCCTCACCTTTATTTTTACTGTGTGATTTTTTTACTCTTCCTTTTCTAATTATATTAGGTGGTAAACCAGCCTGACCGGACCATCCGGAGGGGGTTAGGGGGATAAACCCCTCCAAAATGGGTTTTGGAATTTTTTACATTGAAAAATAAAATTTAACAAATTCTGGTTTAGACCATTGAATTCAGCTTGAAAAAACAAATAATTTTGTATCCTGAATTATTGCTCTATGACCATTGGTTACCGAGATATCGCTAGTGGTAATCACAGTGTACGTTGTCCCAGTGTTAACCTTCTGGGAAAAATAAAACTCTATATCTCGCTTATTTCTCAACATATCTGAATAAAACTTGGTATAACTTGGTCTAGTTAGTATTTACTGGATTACTGCAAATTATCTCTGAATTACCCTGGAAATACACGGCATCCCTGAACTTCCAAACGAAGATACCTATGAGATTGTTACCAAGGTCGGTGCGGCATTAGACTTAACTATTTCTAGGGAGATGGTTGATGTCTGTCACCGGTTGGTGAAAAAGTTGGAACTCAGCGGCCAGCGGGAATTATTGTAAAGTTTGTTCGACGTGAGGTGAAACAAAACATGCTTATCAAACGGAGAGCCAAAAAGAACAACTTCACAACGGCAACTGTGGGTTACAACATTTCCTCTGGTCCGAACACCATTTATATTAATGAAAGCCCAAGTCCTGAAAGAAGAAGGGTGTATGCAGCTGCTAGGGAGGTAAGAAAGAACAAGCATTTCAAATATCTTTGGGTTCGTAATGGCAAAGTATTCTTGAGAAAGGATGACAATTCTGCTGCCATTTCTGTTGCGACTATAGATGATGTTAACTCGCTCTAACGCTTCTGGTGCACTTGCAAGTTTTTAAATTGTTTTTTTTTTATCTCATAGTTGTTTATTCTCTAGTCTATCATTCAGTAAATTTTGAAGTAGTCTTAGTCGATTGTTGTTTCTCCATGTTTTTACTCTATGTAAAAATTAGTTAGTGTGTATCTTTGCACTAAATGTCAATAAAAAGCAGTAGTGATGATTTATTATCTTTAAGTATTTTTTTTGGAATAATAATGAGTTTAATATACTAACCAAAACATTCGAAGCGTTAGAGAAAATTTTAATTCATTTTTATTGGTTATTAGTAGATTAAGAAAATTACCTGATGTTATAGTGTTAAGTGAGATTTGGATTAATGATTGTGAATCGGAAGCATTTTCTATAGATGGTTATTGTCATTATTTTGTATGTAATAATGAGTATCGTGCTAGGGGCTTAGTTGTTTACATTTCCAATAAGTACTCGAGTAAACTGGTTGAACCGTCTGCTGCGATGCAAACAGCTGTTTCAGCTGTTGTCATTGTTGATATTCTTCTAACTTTGTCCCTCACGCTACTTGCAATTTATAGGTTGCATTCACATCCAAAACTTCTTTTTATTGACGAATTAGACCATGTTTTATCCGGCATAAATGCTCGTAATTTTTTGATTGTTGGTGATATTAACCTATGTTTGCTTCAAAATTCTTCCGACACCGATAAATATCAATCTGTCATGGCTCGTCATGGTTTAGATCAAATTATAACAACTGCTACAAGAGTAACTGCTACTTCTATGACTAATTGACCATATTTATTTTAGGTCCAGTGTTAATATTGATTGTAATGGTAAGGTAATTGCCTTAGGAATAACCGATCACGGCTGTACTTTTTGCAGCCTTATGTGTTCTCAGTTGTTTAAAATGAATTGTGCAGATAGTTACTACCAGATCAGAAGAATTGATTTTGTTAAATTTAGAAACCTAGTAGAATTTATTGATTGGTCTTTAGTTGTAAGTTGCAATGATGTATCCTTTAGTTTTAAATTATATTTAGAATATTTTACATCTGCAATTATTGAGGCTACCTTCTTTAAGGAAAAAAATGTTAAGTATAAAATTTTAAAATCTTGGATGACAACTGAATTATGCAAAAGGCAAGTTTTTAGGAACTCACTGTATAAAAAGGTCAAGAAAAATCCTAACAATATCAGGTTATGTCAGTATTTTCAAAGGTTTGCAAGTCGGACATGAACCAAAGAAAAGAGCAGTATTATTTATCTCTTTTTTAGTCAAATAAAAGTAATGTGAAAAAACAGGGGCGTACAGTTAATGATATTTTGGGTTCCAGGGCTGCTAACAAGGATATTGATTCCATTTATTCAGTTGCAAACCCGAATGTCTTGTTGGCAAAACCTGAAGATATTGCCAATCAGTTTAATAATTTTTTTGTCAATGTAATAGATGGAGGTGACACAACAATTTGGAATCACTGGATGGTTTAAATTGTCCTTGCTATTCAGATGTGTTTCCATCATCAACATGCACAAGATCTATGTTTTTTGCACCAATTGTCTCTGATGAAATTAGTAAAATCATTTTAGGTCTTAACTCAAATAAGTCACCTGGGATCGATGGGGTTTCTGTTGCTGTTTTGAAGTCTGTCCATGATTTAATTTTTCCCATTCCTGCAAATATTTTTAATCAAAGCTTAAAATCAGGAATTTTTCCTGATGATTTGAAGACAGCTGTAGTCATTCCTTTATTCAAGAAGGGTGAGATTAGAGATTGTTACAATTTTAGGCCTGTATCCCTGCTTTCAGTTTTTTAAAAATTTTTTAAAAGTTTAGGTTGTTGAAGTTTTTGAATGCGAATAGGTATTTTAATAAAAATCAATTTGGCTTCATCGATGGTAAGTCAACGGAGGATGCTTTGTTGCAATTTTGTTCTCAAATTGCAGATGAGTTGAATGTTAGTAACAACGTGAGTGCTCTGTTTGTTGACATTACAAAAGCCTTTGATTCGGTCGATCATAACATTTTATTATCTAAATTATGGAATAGCGGTGTTATGGAATTGTTTGGAATTGGTTTGAAAGTTACTTGAATGGGAGATCTCAGTGTGTAAGATTGCAAAATATTGCCAGCTCTAAAAATAAAATTAGTTATGGTGTCCCACAAGGCTCTGTTCTGGGTCCTACACTTTTCTTGGTATATATTAATGATTTATGTTCTGGTTCCTTCTTTGGGAAAATAACTTGTTTCGCGGATGATACTGTACTAAGTTACTCCCTTGGAAAATCTGAATTATTGATTGAATATATGCAACAGGATCTGGATAAATTAAAACTATGGTTCTCTTCTAATCGAATGGCTCTTAGTAGTAAGACATAATTCATGCAATTCTCCTTAAGAAGTAAGAATAATGTTAATATTAATTTATTCTACAAATGTGTTAGCTGTTTGCCAAATCCTCAAAGTTCGTGTGATGTTTGCTTAAAAATCCAGCAGGTTAAAGAAATTAAATACCTTGGTTTAATAATAGATGAAAATTTTAACTGGAAGTGCCATATTCATAATGTAAAGAATTATTTATTATCATGTTTGAGAAAATTTTACCCTCTAAAGTCTGTTTGTCCAGTAAAAATATTAAGAATAGTTTATTTTGCATTAGTCGATTCCAAATTGCAATAGGGAATCTCTTGTTGGGGAGGTGTTTATCTCTCCAATCTCCTTCCTTTAATTACATGCCAAAAGAAGATTGTGAGATTGATAATGGGTGTTAATCGTTTTGACCATTCATTTCCTTTATTTCAATCACTAAAAATATTTCCACTTAGATATTCATTTGTTTTCAGGGTTCTTAGGATTTTTTATATTGAGTCAGGCCATTTAATGGGAAACATACGGGTTTATTCTGATAGGTTGAGGTCTAGAAACTTTGTAATTGCTCCTCAGCCATATAATGAGTTTTTTAAACGATCTTTAAGTATTGTGCCCCAAAACTTTTTAATTTACTTCCAACAGAAATTTGTTTGTGTCAAAACATTAAATCATTTCTAATGAAACTGAAAAATTGGTTGTTTACTGTTCCGGACATTGAAGAGTTCTTTTTATAACATTTTTAATTCTTCTGTTTGTTTGTGTTGAAAATTGTTTTGTTTGTGTTATTTGGCTTACTTGGATTTATGAGTGATTTTTAATAGTTACTTTTCATTGGTTAATTCCAAAGGGACATTGTTATTCATATTTTAATTTAGATTATGTATTTTGTTAAAGTATATTGTAGCATTATGTATTAATTTGTATTTTTCACAGTATGTCTGTTATAGATTGTGTTGGTACCTCAACACGGAATAATGAGGTACCTAGCTATTCATTCATCCATTTTATAATGTCTATGTTTCTTATTACAAGAAGATTGTGAATGGAATCTAATGAGAAATGTAATGTTTGTACTGTTTTTTTTAATGAATAAAGATTCTTTTGAACAATATTTTGAAAAAATTTTACATTTTCATCGCAGCAACCCTGCATACTCATTTCCCATGTTATTCTTATGGAGAAAATTGCTGTATACTCTTTTTAGGAGTTAATTTGATTTTACTTGATTTGAGTCTACGTCTAAATGATTTGTTTAACAATTTTAGTTCGCTGAGTATGCAGGTCTGCTGCAACGGGGGGTATTATACTGTATTAATGGAGGGAGGAATTGAAATGTAATCAAAATTAAAGAAAACCATTGCTAATGGAAATTTTTATTCAAAGTTGTTCAGACAATTGAGAAATTATTTTTGAGCTGAGTTTTTTATTGAATGAATTTTGTAAATGTGCTAATATTCCGTTTTTTTCGAGTTTCAATTCTACCTTTATAAAATATGTAATTATTTGCGCTTCAATATTATTTTTGGAGTTGTTTTCAGCAATAGGATCTCGTGAGCAAATATGTCTTTTCAATTGAATTTTATCTATCTATGATCTGTAAATAACCATATACTTTTTACAAACACACCCCAATGAAAGCAAGATTATAAGAAATAGTTAAGTTGATTTTTTACCAACTTAATAATAATAAGACCACTACGTGTTGTCATATTATAACTTAGAGACATGCCCTTTCTGAAAGTTATTGATTTGTTTTTTAAGTTAATTTATATTTCTCCAATATCTGAAATCTATCATTTCACAATTGGTTTTATGATGTTAAAGAAAATTGCGTATAATAAGCTATATTCAACCAAGTAAAATGAGTCATTTGCCTAGAATTCATTGTCATACAAAAAGATTACTATGAAAGAGTAATTCAAAAAATGAACCATGGTAAAATATAGTTTTTCATTTAATTATAGTTTTCCAAATTAGCACCTTAATACAATCGATTGTTATCAATTTTGTAAACGTTCCTTAGAGATGAAATCGTGTGTAAGTGGCGACTTTAGAGTATCAGGTAATCGTAATGTCTTCTTCTATCTAAAACCAAAATTTTTGAAAAACTCGTTAGTAGCTGTACCCATAGGGACAGCCAAGATGGGTAGAATTAACGAGAATTGGTTTTGACATTTTATATGCTGTTAAGACTTCTTTCACACAGTGAACCCATTAAAATAACATCGGGTGGAGGCGTCACAGCCTAATATTTATTCTGTAGATTCATAAATGTATTTTGATGACCAATTATTGATTGCGACGTAAGTTTAGCCCTAATTCAAACTGAAGTAGTTATTTTTTATTAGTACAATATAAGAAGAAATAGTGTTTCAATTGATTTATTAAAACTTTAAATAAGTTTAATACAAATAATGCAGGTTAATAATAAGTTTTACCTTCAAGCTAATCGCTGTAGGTGTATGTAGCGTCATCAGCTACACAGCGCTAAGTAGGTAAGCTCACTGCAAACAAGTCAAGTGTTTTATGTACAGGGACAGCTCATGCATTCAGCTTAATCATTTAGCTTACAGGGACAGCCAAGATGATTTTATCGGCTGCAACTAAATTATTCTTGGCAAATCTACAAACTTACCTTTATTTTTCCCTAATATTACTGATAAAATTAATTTTATGTATATTTTTCTTCATATTCCACTTGATTAGTTTTGTCACATTTAGATTATACTGAAAATGAACTCGTGGAACAAATCTAAAGAAGTAGTCCATTTTTATTCATAAAAGTTTACTTAAACGAGTAATTAAAATTTACTAAATTAAATTATAATTTAAATTCACCTTATACTACAGTATGAATAACTTTTAGATACTAACCAATCTAACACGCTCAATTTGTATTTCTGGCATTATTTTTAACAAGTGAACCAATTGAAATGATAGTTCTGGGCACATCGGGGCGATGCGATGGAAGCGCCGCAAGCTACCGGCCCGCGCTGAGCAGCGGCGCGGCGTTTTGTCATGTTAATGCTGCATTAGCAAGGAACGACTGCGCTGTTTGTTATCCAGAACGAGCGGAGGCTTACTTGCATCTCAAGCGGCCGCTACACGAAATAAAATACTACACTACACTCAAAATTACAATCTTGATTCGATATTTGAAAATAAGTAGGCTAAATATTGAAAAAAAAATGATAAGAAATTTCACTTCTGCCTAGGAAAAACTTTGCGATAAAAAGGCACTGTTTTCAAATCTCAAGTGTGAACTTTATCCTAAAAATACATTTAATCAGTCTCCAAAGGTTGGATTGTATTACCTTTGTATTATCTGTGGTAAGGTCACCGTTAGGCACCAGCAAGACCACAAGCAAGACCACATTTTGGACCGTTTATAATTCAGTTCAAAGTATTCATTTGCGTTAATAATTACGAGAACTTTACAACCATCAGCAACAGTCAATGTAATTTATTTTCTGATAAAAACCCTTTCTTTTAAAATATATTCCAAGGAATGTCTTGACGCCAGAGGGCATCCGAAATGTTTCTGTTTCTTCAATCATTGGTGGGTTAGTAGGAAAGATGATTGCTTTTTGATTTCAGCTACCTCGTTCTTCTGAAATTCTGATAGTTTTCCCAAAAGTTAATCACAAACCAATATAGACATACAATTTCCTTTAATGAAAATTGAAGATAATAATTTTATATGCCTTACCGCGATATGCAGGATTAGGATGTAATGTTTCATTATTATATAAACATTTGTCATCAGAATAATGTGAAACTGTGATTCTGATACATAATTAAAGAAAACTGAATCATAAATCCTGGAAAGTGCCATTAACTAGAGACGTTGTTCCGAATATAACCTTAGTAGAATAATAATAAGTACGCAGTTGCAATGTAGTTGCCCAACTTTAAAATACTAGTGCTTGTCCTATAATCTCTCCTTAACTGCAGTGTTTAATGCAAGACTGCTCGAGAAAGAAATACAATCATCCAAGAACTATTCCACCAAGAACGAAAGAAAATTCCGCCGACGTAAAGGATTTATACAGCTGCATAGTGTATTAGGAGTTTATTGCAGAAGAAATTATGAATGACTTATAGCAATATGGTGTGTTTGAGAATTAGTTTTACAAGTTAACAATTTGAGTCACATTACTTCTAAGTTAGTGACACGTATATAATTCGTACTGGCAAATATATAATTCGTACAAATATATAATATTTAAAATTTTGGTAAAAATATTTCTGGGGAAAATGACACCGTTAAGTAGAAGATATATAATTACACTATCAGTAACCGAATGCAAAGCAATAACTTGTCCGAGCTGGGGTCTCATAAATCGTGTTATCAGACGGTTTCCGGTCAACGACAGTAGCGCATGTCAACCGGAAGTTACAACTATCAGCCACTGATTACTAAAGGTAAAAGCCCGGTCAGTAATCCGTGTCTCCAAGCACGCACTCAAGTTTTAATGGCACGTCTTTAATGTAATTTATGGTGGAGTTAACTATATGACTCAAGTCATTATTTGGAGGCAGGAAAGAATTAATATTTTATTAAATGGAAGTAGCACTGACACCAAATTTATGTTCTATGTTTAGTATTAAATCAAGGTATAACAAGTTTAATGTCTTACTATGATTAATTAGCAGTAGGTACCATACATGGTAGATACTTCTACCATAGGTTTTAATGAGTCCTTAAATGCATGGACAGAATAACGTAAATTTGAAAAGAATCATTAATTAATAAAAACAGGTTTTAGTTAATATTCAGTCGAATGATTATACAAATTTGGTAATATTTGTAAGATATTGGAAACGGTTTTACGTCAATTGAATGAAAAGTGTTACAATTATTTAATTTAAATATGCAAAAATGGTCTATATTAAGCTACAACATGATTCAGCATTGTTACTAGAGACAGTTTTGTGGTAGTGGCGGCGGCGGTGTGAAGCTCTCTCTACCTTTGTGTTGGGCGAGATCATGTTCATAAAACACTTTTATCTCGTACTACCCGAGATTACAAACCCATCTCACCCGGTCCTCCGTTCCATCATACACCACACACCTACACGTTTCTTGTGTTTCCATCATACACCACACACCTTCACGTTACTTGTGTTTCCATCATACACCACACACCTTCACGTTACTTGTGTTTCCATCATACACCACACACCTACACGTTTCTTGTGTTTCCATCATACACCACACAACTACACGTTTCTTGTGTTTCCATCATACACCACACACCTTCACGTTACTTGTGTTTCCATCATACACTACACACCTACACGTTACTTGTGTTTCCATCATACACTAACACCTACACGTTACTTGTGATTTCATCATACACCACACACCTACACGTTACTTGTGTTTCCATCATACACTACACACCTACACGTTACTTGTGTTTCCATCATACACCACACACCTATATGTTACTTGTGTTTCCATCATACACCACACACCTACACGTTACTTGTGTTTCCATCATACACTGCACACCTACACGTTACTTGTGATTCCATCATACACCACACACCTACACGTTACTTGTGATTCCATCATACAGCACACACCTATATGTTACTTGTGTTTCCCGAATTAAAAGTAATATGTCAACGATTAAATTCAACCTTCTAAAATATAGTAAAAATTCTTGTTTAATATTGAACACACTGTTTAATGCTTCACGCTAGGGTAGTTTAAATCCAAGACATACCCTTTAGTCAAATGATGTTTAATGTATGTTCTTTATTTGATCACAAAAATATCTAAGGGGGAATAGAGATGACTTTGCTCTTCAAATTGGTTTTAATTGAAATGTTTCAGTCTAGACAATAGTTAGGATAAATGTAATAGCACAGTTAAAACTTTAATAAATATTTGTATATGAGAAATAGTAAAAGGTTCCAGAAATGTAACCTTTTTAGAAATCCTTAGGGTTAAATTGTCTTTGGAGTTAAATAAATTTATTAGTTAGTTGTTAGTTAGTTAATAACTAAATAACATACGTAATTTCTATGGAATCCCACCTAATTGTTTGTGCATTTAATACAAACCCGCAAACTGTTTGGGTTTTAATACTATCATGGGTCATTACAATTTGTAAGAGTTTTTATGAATATAAACACACAAAGTTTTTCATCGCATAAAGGAATACGTCGAGAACAAGAATTTAGAGACAAACTCTTGCCGTAAAAGAAACCCTCTCATTTGGAAAAGAGGGTTTCTTACATAAGTTTAGTCTCCGTCGCATTTGAGTTATATGATTTCTCGTTGCAGGTAAAAAAAACGTCCATTAGTAAGCTAGTAAAGTCATCCAACAGCTGCTAAAAATAAACTGGTTTGACTTGTCCCTTAAAATAGTTTATGTATCTCTTATATAATAATGCCACAAAAATAACACTAAAATCATGAATATTACCCTTTAAAACCCAAAATAGCATTACTCGCTTCGGTGCAATAAAGTTGCCTTCAACGCGTCACTTATTTTGCGATCTTAATTAGGGCCTCTATAACAAACATCTTTCCTGAAGTGTTGTTTTTTTTAATATTAAACCTCTGTACTAGCCTTAATTAATAAATAAATAGTAAGTACAGTAATCCAGTCATTAATTACAAGGCAAAACAATAACTATTATCATCATTTTATTTAGAAGTAAATTATATATTATTTATCCATATAAAATTCATAGACAATAAAAGAGTTATTTATATGTTCAATGCAACTAAATAGAAATACTCTACAGTAGGCTATGACTATGAGTAATCCCATGATTCTTGAAGGAATCATATGGAGCCTCTTCTGCTATACATATTTGGCCTTAAAAATAATTATTTACTTTAATTAATTAATCTGTTCTTATTTAAAAATTCAAAAGAAAGTTCAAGTTTAAATTATAGATCTTGACCCAACACATATAGAGAAACGCATGACGTCCTGTTGTTTTGCAATTGTGCGCAATTTCCATGTGAAGACTATAGCAAATTGGTTTAGTAATGCATGAGGAAATGATGTAACGATGCAATTGTGCAGTACCTGTATAATAGTAATCACGCGAGTGTATGAGTGACTGTTTAAATTAGGGTCACTTGCGACTAAACAGCAATTCGAGCCGGTCAGATCGTCGGCAAACCTTAGGTCGTCCCGGGCTCGTCCCGAGAGCACGCCGATTCCGATTCAGACTGTCGGCTGTCGGTACGGTTTAAAGTGAGTCATTTTTTTAGAGCTGGCCTCAGTAAAAGCAGGAAACAGTTTCGTGCGTCTAAAAGCCAGTCTTAGCTGTAGAGTTTAGGTTGTAATCGAAAGTTTTATTTGAAACCAAAAACATTCCGGGATGCAGGTATACAACTTGGCGCAGGTTCGGCTTCCGGCGGCCACTGTGGCCACGTCCATCACAACACAAGTGCGATTCCTGCCGCCCAAAATGGGAATCTTGATCTAAATCGAAGCATATTCTGGATAAGGGTAGTTCAGTAGGCGACCGTCGTCGGAAGGTTGCATATTAAATAATTTATTGTATTTTTTGTTCAAATATTTTTAGACCACGAAAAGCGGTGTTTGTTTGCTTTTCAGTAGGAGCAAACTAATAGATAGTCATACCCATCATAAAGAAACGTCATTTGATTATCATTCGATGCTGCAATCAACATTTAATTTTCGGGATTGGTCAAAACAAGGATATTCTTATGTGATTGTTATGTACAAAAATTGTGACTCTATGACAACAGAGATGGTTAGGATATTTAAGATAAACATGTATTAATGGTTGAATGTTTGTGTAGTGTACGCAAGATATAAATGAAAGAATGAAGAGCAGGTTGAGTTTGAAGACCTTAGTTTTAGCGAATTTCCCCCATAGGGAAGAAGCTATTACCGTAGGTCTCATGGTAAGACCTAAGCCCGAAACCATGATAACTTTTCGTTTTGGGACCACCAGAAGCAAAAAACCATTCGTTCGAATTTATTTATCTATCTATCTATCTATCTATCTAAATATCCATCTATATATATATATATATATATATATATATATATATATATATATATGTGTGTGTGTGTGTGTGTGTGTGTGTGTCTGTGAGCACGATAGTGGCCGTAAATATGATCCGATCTTAATGAAATTTGGTACAGTCTTGTAAAGTAGTAATCAATTGGACAAGTTCGTAAGCCAGCCCGATCGGACCATCGGAAGAGGGGGTAAAGGGGGATAAACCCCCAAAAATAGGTTTTTTGAGTTTTTTACATAGAAAAATAAAATTAATCAAATTTTCGTTGGCACCATTGAATTCAGCTAAAAAACACAAACAATTTAGTATTTTGAATCATTGCTCTATGTCCATTGGTTACCAAGATATTGAAAGTGGTAAACACAGTACGTTGTCCTAATGTTAACGTTATGGGGAATAAGTAAAATTCTATAGCTCGCTTATTTCTCAACCTATCTTAATAAAACTTGGTTTGTGCCTTCAACTAGATGAGATCTAATGTATATTAGTCTAAAATCCCCGAAATTTCCATTTTGTGGCAGCAAACCTACATAATCATTCACCTTGTTATCCTTATAGGAAATCAAAAAATGCTATATCTTCCTTATTTTTTAACATTTCTTGATGAAACTTGGTATATGGCTTCTTCTAGTTAAGATCTACTAAATAATTAATTAAAAACAACCAGTTTTAACATACCTATTGCAGCAAACCTGCAAACTCATTCCCCATGTTATTCTTATGGATATTACAAAAACATGTCAAATTTCGCTATGTTGGATTGAATTATGCTCTTTTGCATTAGAAATTCGCTGAGTAAGCAGGTCTGCTGCAGTGGGGGTATTTATCTTTCAACTTACAAGAGATACCACAAGTTGAGGTTAATTCATAGAACCTTTATGTAAAACAAATCACGGTGTGGACATGTTCATATTGATTTTTTTAGTTACAGTATAAAACACAGACAGTAATAATAATATGTAATAGTAAGAAATTATTACTTAAAAAAAGAAATATCGAAACGTTTTTATTTATTTATTCTTTCGCAAGTTTTATTGCGGAGAGAATTTTCAAAGTGAGGGATCGTATTCGATCGACCAAACTTGGCTGAAGTTGAATTGTTTTTGTTCGTTGTCCACCTGACCCTTCTCAATACTTTCATTGTTTGTACCCATGTAAACTACCTCAATGCGTACCCGTACCTCGTAATTAGAGCTTTATATGTACACGAGTTGACCTATATTGTTTGATTTAATCACTTTATAAATTAAATCACATATGCCTAGATATATCTCAATTTTAAAAGATGGTTCAAATTACTACGTTACTCTAAGTAGTCAAAAGTTGAAAGGAATAATCGTACAGCCCAAACTACTTGGCCTAGAACCTTGAAAATTTGCATGAACGTTCCTCTCAGGGCATATTCACCCACTAAGAACGGATTTTAAAAAATTCTCTCAGGGCTACGCCCTATGATACATCAAAGTATAGGGAAGCTCATGTAGTTGTCATGGCAACCTTAACATTAAATCATGAAACTAAGGAAGAATTTCTGTTTTTCCACGGGTAAAACCGTGTTGATCAGCTAGTAATTAATAACAGTTATGTTTAAATGGCTTCCATTACACTCATCACGTGTAACTTCTTGCAGTTGTACTAAAGTATGCTTGGTAGAGGGGTGTGCTATTAAGACCTTCATAAAGTAAACTGTTGTTAATTAGTTTTTCCCTATTTACTAGTGATCATTTTACATCAATACAGCTTATTTTGCAAACTTTGTTCAAGGCAGTAACAAAAGTAATAATTTAAGATGTTTGTAGTTTAATAAAGCATCTTTATAAGTATGATGATTTAAATGTAGTTATTTTTGCACATGTATCAAAAAGAATATCACAAAATGTGGACAAACGTATAATTTATGTATATAAAACACCTGTTGGCCAAGGTTATCCATAAACAAGTTAGCAGCGTCGACGGTGGCTAGAAATCAGCGCTAAGTAGGTAAGCCCACCATAAACAAGTTTTATGTGTTTGCTCTCTGAGGCTTACACTGGCCAGCTGAGCTGATATACACTTTAAACTCAAGAAAAGCATAATTAGACTCTGCTCTCATTTTTAAAATATATAAGGAAACCATATTTTAATATCATGGTTTAGATGGTTTCAAACAGATTTAATAACAACAAATTACTTCAATCTTGGATGTGGTTATGCAATAGCTTTGCAGGTTTTATCTTTGATTTTATTTCTGATAACTAAAATTATATTGTAATTTCTATAAGAATAGTTGAAATTTTAATTATTGAGTGTAACGTAAATAAGTTTTGCTTTTTATAAATAATCGTACTGTGACGTTATCGCTGTGAAGTTTGATCAAGTCATAGAACATGAAAAACATATAAAGATAACTTAAAAAACTTCCCTGAAAGTATGAAAGATTGATATTAGCAGGATGATTTAAAATTAAGACAATTTTAAGATTATTGTTACGTTAAATATGCACTGTCATGCAAGAGGAATGACATATATGGATATTTGAACTTTATTGATCACTTAAATTTTATACCAACGCAGTAGGGAGTGTGCCATCAACGTAAAAGATGATATTGTATGTTTTCAATCCAACCAATGCACATAAACGTGGCTACCATAGCCGACCAGCGCTCAGTAAAACCGTTATTGTATTACTGCGATAAAACAGGAACAATCAAGTTTATGTTAAACCTTGAACAAGTACTCGTCATAAAATAAGTAATCTGGTCGGCGGCCTAAGAGTCAGGTCTATTTTTTATTGAGTTATTGTTTACTATTCTTATTGATGAAGATTGTTAAATTATGAACCTATACAGGGTGTCCCATAAGTAAAGTGCCAAACTCTGGGAAAAAATTATATGGGTCTAAATAAAAAGAAAATCAATAATAGTTTTTTCCCAAAAAGATTTGATTACCAAATATCCGCCATTTTGTATTTTTTACGAAATAATTTTTATCTTAAAATTTGTTCAACCGATATATTTATAAAATTCGATATGTATGTTAAGGTAAAAGAGACCTATTCTAGAAAAAACTTCAACTTGGTACCAATTTAAAATTTCAAATTGGCGTCCATTAAAATTTTTTAAACAAACATGGCGAAAAAACAGTAAAAAATAAAAAAAATATAGGAACAGTTGTTTTAGAAAATGTAATTTTTAATCAGCCAACAAAAAAAAATATAAGAATCGGACAGAAGATAACCGAGATCCATTGAAATCTGTGTTTTGAGGCAACACATATTAGTGTTAATAAATGGCTTTTTTGATGCCTCGTGACACACATTTCGAATGTATATATGTTATTTTTAGTCCGATTCTCAATTTTTTGGTGTTAACAGGTTGATAGTAAAGTTTTATACAAAATTGGCTTTAATACTTTTTTGTTTTTGACCGTTTTCCCACAATTTTTGTATACAATTTTAAAATGGACGTAATTTTTGAATTTTCAATTGGACCAAGGTGAATTTTTTTTTTCTCATGTAGGTCTCTTTTACTTTAACAGACATACCGAGTTTTATAAAAACAGGTTGAAAAAATTTGAAGATTAACATTTTTGTCAAAAATACAAAATGGCGAATATCTGTTAAATGAGGCGTTTTTGGAAAAAATATTCTTTATTTATTATCTTTTTGTTTTGACCCATATGATCTTTTCCCGGAGTTTGGCACTTTTTTAATGGGATACCCTCTATATACTTAGTCATAGTTAATAAACGATAATAATAATAAATAATAACAATAATATGAAATCCTTCTTTGTCAAACCTCACGTATTACTTTGATTATCCCACATATTCTGTTAGTTAAGAGAGAATACAACAGAACTGAGTTTATTGTGTAGTTTACGCTGAATTGAACTAGTTCAAATCAAGATAAGCTTTCCGCATAATTCATTTTATCCTTGAGTATCATCATCAATGGTAAGATAAACTGATTTAATATGAAGGGTTTTGTTTTTAACAATAGTTTGAAGGTAGGAATCTTTAATATAATTTTATATTTCACCGGTAATACATGTGTTGCATTTATATTGACATTTTAAAGTTTTTTTTATTATATTAATTGGGTATTAAGAACTTTTATATCGCTAGCCACAGACCACTGTCCGAGGAAACATTTTCATTGATGATAGGAAAGTGAACGATTTATTTTTATCGAATTTATTTAAACGACTAAATTAGGAATTTTTCACCAAATTACATTCGGTTTCAGAATTATTAATCAAATGTACAAAAAGTAATCCATATCTAACTAATCTCCTCTGTGAACCTCTCTACTGTTGAGTATATGTGAATAATGAGTGCTGGGTGGATGAGGGGTCATGTGAAGCCTTGCTGTGGGCTCAGTCACTAATTTATTATCCAGGACCCTTGTATATTACCTCAATGGCAAGTAAATTAAGTTTTGTATCAATCTCAATTATAACGCCTAAAATTTTAGATTATTGTTTGCACTTAAAAGTACTTGAAAAAGTAATTTTAGAATAAATGTTTTTATATTAAAAAAATTTAAATTTATCATATTAGTTTTAATTATGTATTTCTCACTGTAAAAATATAAAAAATGTTATAGCCTATTGCTGTAAAATACAAGGAATCAATATAAAAAATAAATGCTGCAAAATTTAAAAATCGCTCTGTACCTGTGTATTGTAAAAGATGTATGTTTGTAATCTAGTTGTGTCGCTGTTACATACAGACTTTCATATGAGGCTGCACTTTCAGTCAAGGTAAATGAAAAAGACAAGTGCTCTAAAAACTAGCATTTGACACTTTGTTTCCTAGCTTTTACTATTTTGTCAATGAGTTGCCTGCGAAAAAAATCGCCTTCATGCGCAAATGCATGTACATTGCTTGGGTGAGACGGTAATGTCACTTCCACACGCAGTAGTGAGTGATTCACCAGTGCAGTGATTACTGTCTTGCGAGTGTTAAAATTCCTTTTCTGAAATAAAATAACTTCATTCAGTTAAAGGTTTATGGATAAATAATCCAAAATATAAATCGGTATCGTTTGAAAATAAAACATCACTTTCTATCGCACTATTTTTTACTTAGAAAAACACTCAGTTTTAATGAGGGTATTTAAAGTAGAGATTCAATGTGTAGTAAGAACAGCTTTGCATGTATTTTATTTTTGACATGATTGCTTTAAATTGGTAACAAGTTTGATGCAATAGCACATCTTACACGTTTTAAGCAAATTATTCTTTGTTTCCAGCAGCAAAAACCGATAATGTAATTTCGCTGTCACATTTCCCTCAATCTCGTCTATCGATGTTATTATCCCGATACCCGCCGCGTGGTCTTACATAGTTGTTAAATGTGTTTCTGTTTCCAAGCCTAAAGCCACATGAAATACGACTTATTAATTGTACCTCACTGTGTTATTCGTAATGTTAGCGTGTTTTGTGAGAAATTCAGGGGGAACTTTTGGATTCATTATAGAAATATTTTTTTTGAAATGAATACAATTTAAAACTTAATGATATATTTTTTACTTAACTTGTCTGATTTTTATCTCTATTTATGGTAACAGGCTAACTGTATTCTTCTAATAACAACAGTACTTACTCCCATGTTCTATGATCAGACTGTGACGATTATACGTAAACTGGGGAGTTTTCATCCGAAAGCGGAATGTAATGAATTCCTTACGTACCACAATGAGCATGGATGATGTAACAGTAAATAAGAAAAATATGATGAACGTTTATAAAAACATATATGATTTTATCTTGTGGAAATTTAGGTACCAAGAAAATCTATTTTGTAATTTTAGCTTTTATTAATTAAAAAAAAGTTTGACTTTAAAAGGAGGTTGGTTGAAGTCGGTTAGTTAATTGCTGGATATTTTTCGCTGATTACAGAAACAATGGAAAAATTATTGATCCCATTATTGTGTAAGATATATCCATATTGGTGTACAATTATGTGATATCTGTTGAACTAGATCAACTCAATAATAAATTTTACCATTAAATAAATTAAAAATCATTTTCATATTTACTATACAACAGTCAAATTTCCATAACATTGATCTGCAGAAAGCAGCTGTTCTCTTAAGTTCTTTACTGGGACGAAGACGATGTATTGTTTTATTAGCCATAACTTTGCCTCGGTCGGTGACCCCGCTTGAACATGTAGACCATCAAACCTCCACACTATTGACAGAGAGCCTCCCATATTTCACTCGTTGCTGAAGTTTATTCTTAGATTGTTAATACGCTGCAGTGACTGTTTATGCTGAAAATGTGATTTAAAGCTTAACGGCAACAAAGAATATTTTTGCGGTATGTTTGAACAAAGACAACAAAGAAGCGTTTCTTCACCCCGGGTACCTCCACCTAAAATAGAATAATAGTAAACTGTCTAGCAGATATCACATAATTATTTAATGAACCTTCGGCATAGTGCTATTTGGGGCTCTACTTAATTTTTAATTTGAATTTTTTAAATGAAAGACTAACATTCTTCGTCAAACGTAGTACATTTTCTTAAACAGCCTAAAACAGTCAACACAATAATATATAGTTTTTAGGGCTTTGTTTGCGCTACCCATATACCATTTGTAAAGATGAAGTAATGACAAATGAATTTAAAGTTTTGAAAAAGGGATAAGTAAACTGTTCCAGTTCCCTTTTACCTTTTGCTTTAATTAAAGAACATCATCGGTTTGTCAAGAAACACAAAACAAATTGGCATACAAAACTAACATCTATTTATAATATCCCAATTAATATATTAACAGTTATACTAATATATCAACATGAGTTTACGTATAACTGTAGATAAAAGTTTAATATATTAACTAACACAATAATGCTGTCTGCAATAATAATAATTGTTCAGCTTGATTTAAATGTCAAGTGACAATATACTGCAGGAATAGCTAGGCGAAGGAAAGAACAATAACAGTTGAAATGCTACAGACTTGTGTCGTGATACTGAAGCGACATTAGAGAGAGTGTATGGAGTATGGAAGTATCCAAGGCGGGGGAGGCTGATGTGATGACACATGAGTAGATTCCCATGGGTGGCAAAGATGTCTCTTTAAATCACTACTACGTACTTGACTCCTTCCACATCGTCCCTTTTACTTTGCTCAAGAAATAAAATCACCAAAAAATGATTTAGTATCACTAATATTTTACTATCACTTAAAGCATGGGTTTAAAGATATATTAAAATACCCCCGTCGCAGCAAACATGCATACTCAGCGAATTTTAAATTAAATAATTATTTAATTATTTAATTTTATAACTATGCACAAATATTCTCCATAACAAGTAACATGGGAATTGAGTATTCAGGTTTGCTTTTGCATAAATGTAAAAATGGGGGATTTTAGGTAATAATCTAGTAGATCTCAACTAAATGAAGCCACATGCAAAGTTTTATTAAAATCTATTGAGAGGTAAGTGAGCTATACTATTTTATTTATATCCCTGAGTTAATATAAAGAGGTGAGTACGTTGGTTTTCTACCTCAGGGATCCAAAAATCTGGTGATTCTATGTCATAATCCCGAATAACTGAGCTGGAGAAAGCTCCAAAACAAGTTTTATCAAGAGTTTTGAGCAATAAATGAGATACGTAACATTTGATTTATTAGGTTAAAATTGTGACAACGTACTGAGGTAATCATTCTCATTACCTCGGTAACCAATAGAGATAGAGCACTTATTCTGAATACCAAACTAATTTTTATTTTGAGCTGAATTCAAATGTGTAAATTCAAAATTGAATGATTTTAATTTTTATTTTGTTAAAAAATCTAAGAAACCCATTACGAGCGAGGGTAACCCTCCTCACACCCTCTCCGATGTCGGAATAATTACTTCTTCTCTCATCTGTGCCGAATTTCATCAAGGTCGGGCCATTTTTACAAGGATTCTCGTGCTTACAGACACATATACAGTATATATATATTATATTATATACGAACAAAAACAGTTGACCGAATAGTTTTTTTTTTGTATTCTGGAGGCCCCAAAATAAAATTTATCATGCATTGGGAGGTTTTTCCGTGACATCTACGATAAGAGCTTCTTCAATAGGGTAAATTCGCTAATAACTATCACCCCCTCGCTTAAAAAGGAGGGGTAGTGTACTACTGTCTGTGCAAGATCTGCAGATCAGATGATCGATGTTTTAAATGTGGTTTTCCTCTATGCATTTTACTGGTGCAATTTAATTTCCATTTTATCAAACTTTATTTTTCAAGTAAATTTCATCCCTTCGAGGTCTCAAAAACATCTTGAAATTGACAAAACCCCCTTTGAAAGACAAACGAAACAGCTGGCCTAGAGGCCAGGTATCCTGACGCAGACGTATTACTATTAGCAACTGAGATTTTAGTTAAAAAAATTAGTCAATTTAATGAAAAAAAGGGAGATTTTAATTCCGAACGAGGTAAGATATCTTTAATGTTGTAAATGACAGATAGACTAACCACCTTTACGGCCAAACGCAGGGTGAGATCATGTTCATAAAACAATGTTATCGCAGGACCTCGCACGTACGGGGATTACCCACCCGTCTCAGCCCTAGCACCATATTCCTACAACTGCTACCACAATCATTTGGTCTACAAAAACTAAATAAACTATGTAAATAGCAATTTAAATTTGTTTGGATAGTAAAGTGGATTTTTGATTAAGTCTTTTGAAAACTAACGTTATTATGCGGAAAGGAAATTAATTTTTTACTTCTTTAATGGAAGCATATGTTACACAGTGATTCAAAGGAAGAAATGTATATTTAAAATATAGGCATTAATCCTATCTGCATGGATTCGTAGCCTAGTTGTCTGTAATTTGATTTTATCTAGTACTGTCGATTCCAAACCAATTTAACTGTTAAGTTCTGGCATTACATTCATGTTCCTTGAATAATAAAAAATATCTAATAGAGCTAAGACGGCACAGATTATTTCGGTTTTAGCATTGCCACCAGCTGAAACTGAAGCTGAACTATTGCAACACTGGTATAGAACGAGTGGAGCCATTGACAAGTAGAGACAGTAGTGGAACCTGTCCGGGACCGTAACCACTCCAGTGTCGCGCTGATGTATAATGCAAGGCGGGTACCAGCCCAGCAAACTGTAGTGAGGAGTAGTTGTCCGCTGTAGACGCTGCGTCAACCGTAACACCACACAGGGACACTCGTGTAAGACGAGTATACTGTAGTGAGGAGTAGTTGTCTGCTGTAGACGCTGCGTCAACCGTAACACCACACAGGGACACTCGTGTAAGACGAGTATACTGTAGTGAGGAGTAGTTGTCCGCTGTAGACGCTGCGTCAACCGTAACACCACACAGGGACACTCGTGTAAGACGAATAAACTGTAGTGAGGAGTAGTTGTCCGCTGTAGACGCTGCGTCAACCGTAACACCACACAGGGACACTCGTGTAAGACGAGTATACTGTAGTGAGGAGTAGTTGTCTGCTGTAGACGCTGCGTCAACCGTATCACCACACAGGGACACTCGTGTAAGACGAGTAAACTGTAGTGAGGAGTAGTTGTCCGCTGTAGACGCTGCGTCAACCGTAACACCACACAGGGACACTCGTGTAAGACGAGTATACTGTAGTGAGGAGTAGTTGTCTGCTGTAGACGCTGCGTCAACCGTAACACCACACAGGGACACTCGTGTAAGACGAGTAAACTTGTAGGGAGGAGTAGTTGTCCGCTGTTGACTCTGCGTTAACCGTGACGCCGCACAGGACACTCGTGTAAGACGAGTAAACTATAGTGAGGAGTAGTTGTCCGCTGTTGACTCTGCGTTAACCGTGACGCCGCACAGGACACTCGTGTAAGACCTGTAAACTGTAGTGAGGAGTAGTTGTCCACTGTTGACTCTGCGTTAACCGTGACCCCGCACAGGACACTCGTGTAAGATGAGTAAACTGTGGTGAGGAGTAGTGGTCAGCCTACCGACGCTACGTCAACTGTGACGCCACACAGGGAAACTCATGTAAGGCGGGTACCTACCCAGTAAACTGTAGTGAGGAGTAGTTGTCCGCTGTTGACTCTGCGTTAACCGTGACGCCGCACAGGACACTCGTGTAAGACGAGTAAACTATAGTGAGGAGTAGTTGTCCGCTGTTGACTCTGCGTTAACCGTGACGCCGCACAGGACACTCGTGTAAGACGAGTAAACTATAGTGAGGAGTAGTTGTCTGCTGTAGACGCTGCGTCAACCGTAACACCACACAGGGACACTCGTGTAAGACGAGTAAACTTGTAGGGAGGAGTAGTTGTCCGCTGTTGACTCTGCGTTAACCGTGACGCCGCACAGGACACTCGTGTAAGACGAGTAAACTATAGTGAGGAGTAGTTGTCCGCTGTTGACTCTGCGTTAACCGTGACGCCGCACAGGACACTCGTGTAAGACCTGTAAACTGTAGTGAGGAGTAGTTGTCCACTGTTGACTCTGCGTTAACCGTGACCCCGCACAGGACACTCGTGTAAGATGAGTAAACTGTGGTGAGGAGTAGTGGTCAGCCTACCGACGCTACGTCAACTGTGACGCCACACAGGGAAACTCATGTAAGGCGGGTACCTACCCAGTAAACTGTAGTGAGGAGTAGTTTTCCGCTGTTGACTCTGCGTTAACCGTGACACCGCACAGGAAACTCGTGTAAGACGAGTAAACTGTAGTGAGGAGTAGTTGTCCGCTGTTGACTCTGCGTTAACCGTGACGCCGCACAGGACACTTGTGTAAGACGAGTAAACTGTAGTGAGGAGTAGTTGTCCGCTGTTGACTCTGCGTTAACCGTGACGCCGCACAGGACACTCGTGTAAGATGAGTAAACTGTGGTGAGGAGTAGTGGTCAGCCTACCGACGCTGCGTCAACTGTGACGCCACACAGGGACACTCGTGTAAGGCGGGTACCTACCCAGTAAACTGTAGTGAGGAGTAGTTGTCCGCTGTTGACTCTGCGTTAACCGTGACGCCGCACAGGACACTCGTGTAAGACGAGTAAACTGTAGTGAGGAGTAGTTGTCCGCTGTTGACTCTGCGTTAACCGTGACGCCGCACAGGACACTCGTGTAAGACGAGTAAACTGTAGTGGGGAGTAGTTGTCCGCTGTTGACTCTGCGTTAACCGTGACGCCGCACAGGACACTCGTGTAAGATGAGTAAACTGTGGTGAGGAGTAGTGGTCAGCCTACCGACGCTGCGTCAACTGTGACGCCACACAGGGACACTCGTGTAAGGCGGGTACCTACCCAGTAAACTGTAGTGAGGAGTAGTTGTCCGCTGTTGACTCTGCGTTAACCGTGACGCCGCACAGGACACTCGTGTAAGACGAGTTAACTGAAGTGAGGAGTAGTTGTCACTGTAGACACTGCGTCAACCGTGACGCCACACAGGAACCCTCGTGAATAGCAGGTTACTGCCAGTAAACCATAGTGCAAGTAGTTGTCCGCTGTTGACGCTACGTCACCCGTGACGCCGCACTCGGACACTCGTGTAAAGCGAGTACCTTACCAGTAAACTGTAGTGAGGAGAAGCTCTCCACTTTCGATGTTGCAGATACGTTTTTAAACCAAATATTTAAAAGTTGATGATTTATAGTCTAATTCTGTAGGATATCACAAGATATTATATTTGATTTACGATTTACGTTAAACATTAAATATTTTGTTTCAATAAGACATTAGTAGATGTAGAAAATAAGATGAGGACTCCCTTATTTCCCATTCACGATAGAGTACGAGATATGTCTGAGTTGAATACCTAATACATATTGTATGTCAAGTGAGTTGTGTATTGAATCTTGTGGCAATGAGTGCGATTGTTCTCCTCTATAGAACTGTATTTCATACTAATGGATACTTGTGTTCCTTTTTCCTATGCGCAATAGGAAAACTCCTTAAAAAAGAAGGAAGGAGGAAGCTCCTTTTAAAGCGCTTTACAAATAGGCGCTTGGTGGCCTTTAAAATGAGGGGTCACTCGAAAGGGGTTTGCATTTGAAAATTTTGAGTTGCTCCCAAAATCCCACATTTTTGGGGGACACTCAAAATTTTAAATATCACCAAAAGAGACTACTTTTTCATTTAATAACATTTTTCCCAGGCTCGTTTCATTTTTACGTCACCAAAGGTGAATTAAAACTCCAAATGTCCTAGACGCCTGGTTTCAAGGATGTGTTGTATTCAAAACTTTGACAAGCTGTCAATTTGGATAGAAACATGTTAGAGGCCTCCAATTTTCACCATTCATCTACTTTTTGAAAGCTCTCTAAAATGAGGGGTCACTCAAAAGGGGTTTGCATTTAAAAATTTTGAGTTTTCCCCAAAATCCCGCATTTTTGGGGGACACTCAAAATTTTTTGTAACGTCAAAAAATAATTTGGGCTGAGTTAGTATCATTCCCCAAAGGTTAGTTGTTTGTCTTAACAAACAAAAAAAATTAAGGAGGGGGGAACGGACTTTTTTTACACACCGTATAATAAAAATAATATTTTGAGGCTAGTAGCTTTCAATACAGAAACTAAAGTAAAAAATCTTGCAAAATTACTACTGCTGACTTAAGCTAATTTGGTCCCAAATAATGCTAAGTTAAACCTCAGAAAGTTAATAACCTTTATAATTATTGTAAACAAAAACTAGCGAATTAAAATGATAACAATCAAACCAAAACCGTTAATTTAGATGAGAAATCAACTTTTTAGTCGTAAAATTAAACAATTATTCATTTAAAGAATGAACCAGAGTCCCTCCTTCTTCGGGACTTTTGTATTCCATCTTTTGTGTTACCAAACAAGTGTAAAATTATCATTATTTTTAATTTTGCTATTTATGTTTATTCCTTCAAAAATTGTTTCAGGTGAAATGATAGAGTCCATGGATGGTCAGTGGATGTAAACGTAAGTTTAATATATTAAATACCCCCGTTGTAGTAGACCTGAATGCTCAGCGAATTTCAAATGCAAAAACATGTTTCACCCCAACATGGCGAAATATGATATATTTTTGAAATCTTCTAAAGATTTAAATGGGGAATGAGGATGCAGGTTTGCTGTTATTCATACAACTATAATTGGCGAAATAAGTTACGAACATCTCTTGAAAACCATATATATTACAAATCCAAAATTTGATGTGTAGTTTGGTTTTTTTTAACAGTTGCATTCTCTTAAAAACGTACAAAAACTCCTCAGTTTTCTTTTTAAAACTAGATGTTATTAATAATAAAGTGTAGTTTTTTGAGGTTTTTAAATGTAATTTACTCTGGATTTGCTAAGTTACAAGTTTGTTGCCAAATGTTTCTTAAAAATTCCAAATATTTCTCTTGGACACGTAAAAAAAGGAATAAAAAATATAATATTTTAGAGTCTACAAATAAGGGCTTCAATTACAAAAACTGTACAGAAACCTCTGAAGAACACGAACTTAAGATGTTTGTAGTTGGGAGAATATGTTCTGTATTAAATGACAATAAATTAGGTTTCCATGAATGAAATAGGTGTCACCAATGTTTGCCAAATGTGAGAAGGGTTAAGGCCGATAATGTCAACAAAACATTCGAACTTCCCACAACTTGAATCGCTCTAGGCAACTTCTAGTAAGCTTCAAGATTGGCCATTAGAGAAGCAATTACCGAAGTCTCCATTAATCTATCACTAGTCAGACATAACTATTTCCCGGCGTTCCTACCTTCCGGTGTTACTTTTCTTTTTGGAAATGTGAACAAATTCTTAAACGAATTTTCTATCAGAACTTTTATGAGATAATAAACATAATAATCAGATAAGTAATAATAAACGTAATAAACAATAATAATAATAATCAGAGATCTTGTACTTCTTATTTTGAGGCAAATTTTAAAATTATAATTTAGAGTTTGGCAGTATTTAGTACAAGATTTAAACCACGAAAAAAAATATTCACTTGATTTGATGAGAACTAACTATAATGATGATACTTATGACATTATTCTTAAAATAATTTTGCTATAATCGAAAACGTATGGTAAAAACTGTTTGGGATAAAGTAATGCATCTTAAGTGAACAAGTAAAAGCTCTCTTTATCATGCTGTACAATTATCATGCTGTACAAATATTCATAGTTCTTACTGAAACATATTCATAACTGAATATGTCTGATTGAAATCTAGGTTTAAAATATGTTTAATATCGAGGTCTGGTTAAGATCTAGTTCCTAGTACGTGCTAAATCGCTCCTTTGTTATTAAAATTCCAAAGTATATATTTTAGTAGTTACAACGAATGATATAATTCCGGGTCCATCGCGTCTGTTGAACTGCTGGTCCTGCCTCAATGTAAAGGTCAGGAGATGTTTGGAAAACAATCAAACTTCCCCGGCGCGTCCGTTGAAAGGGTCAAACTTTTTACTTTACTTGCTAACAGAGTTTTCTTTCCGAAGTTTTGAATTCGTTCAACATAAATATTAATTTCAAATGGTTAAAGTGCTAAAAATGCCTAGGACTTAGCTTTTAACAAAGAGATTCTTTCTCTGTGCTTTTAATAAAAAATAAAAAAATCATGAAATATATTGATTTTATACTTCGGTTTAGCTATTTAATAAGCTTGTTGTGCGTTTTCTGTTACATTATTAAATGAAAGCTCTAAGTTTTTTTTTATCAAACAACATTCTATTTTTATAGAAATTTTGTTATTAAGTTATATATGTTTTCGGTTTTCTTAAAAAGTATTTCATTACTTTTAAAATGTAATGCCCATGTTTTGTTTCATGCCCATTTTTTATAAAATTCAATAATTTTTTTTAGCTGGTGATAATAAGAAGATGTTTATATTACAATTTACCCCGGCAAATCGTTGAAGATTTCTATTCTTTCAGCGATAAGGATAAAATATTATAAAAATACTATAAATAATAATAAATCAGTTATAATGCAAAAAAAATATTTATTGACCTCATCAGACCAATTGTCAATAACAATTTATAAAACAGTAGGCAAGCAAACGCATTTTGAGGCAAGTTGTCGAATTTGACGGTAATTCTAAATGAATTACTGCGGGACATTGCACTCAGTATGATAGTGGAGCGGTGAGCCAAGAAGCAACTGACAAGTCTAGCTGCACCGTTTTTTATCATTCTTGTAGTCCAATGAGCTAACGTATAGTGAAGCGTCAATGCGTTATGCCCTGGCTCATCAGGCTACATGCTCATTGGACTTTAATTTTTAAAGTACATGCAGTCCAATGAGCTAACGCACATCGCAGCTAGACACTCCACTAGGCGTAAGCTCATAAAACAGCGCAACTAGACCCACCGCTTGCCCCTTGACTCGCCGCAACACTATGTTTTCACTCTAGAGACAACCTCGAGAGTACAAGCACCTGCCTCGCGTGGGGAACTTGCGTTATACTGACCGGAAGCAATCAACAAGCGGCAGAAGCGAGTGTAGATAACTAGTTTGACAAAATAGTTCTGGCCAGACGACAAAAATGTGTCACTTGCGGGCCGCTGCTACTTTTTTATGCGTGCTCGCTCAGAACCACTCGACGCCGTATCGGTATGCGAGGTGACTCATACTCTCAACATTTCACGTATTTAGGTGTCCAGTGCAATGTTAACGAGCAAAACTCGACAAAGTTATATAATGGACACGGTAAACTTCCATTTAACCTATTGTAAAAAATGTAACCATTTTAAACTGACCTATCTGACAGTTTTCCAGTTATTCGCATTATAGTTAGAATGATTAAATGTTTTAAACCTTTGTTCATATTGTCTGCTTCGCAAAAATCCTTTTGGTGCCTTCTTTAAAAAGACTGTGCAGATTGCAATAAATTATAAATTAACTAGATTAATTTCGCTAAGAACGAATCTTAGGAAATATTTGTAAATTAAATTGAAAAAAACTCGACGAGCCGCCAAAGTTCCAATGTTAAGTACATTTGCTTGTATTCTAAACTATTCTAAACTGTTTCAATTTCGAAATAGTTTCGTCAAAGAGTAACTTATTACTAAATACAACACGTACCTCAGTTTACCCGCAAGAAACTTGCAACATAACCAGCTAGCGATTGTTAGTTTTAATGTTTGAATCTTAACACAGAATATAGCTGGTAAACGAAAACAAATCTGCGACCACTTTTTTGTACTTGTCGATCTTTTAAAACTCTTTCAGTGAACACTTAGGTACCCAAACACCTGTTAACGTGCCACAACGGGGCCAAAAGTGCACGCATCCTTGACAGGCGGCTGACGGGGCAACAATTATTAAGCTATAAAACACCAATGGGAGCTTTAATACTAATGGCCTATTGTGCCTCGCTGAATAGATGTTTATTGTTATGTGCTTTAAATGAGACCGTCGACCCTAATGAATAGGCTGTTGCAGATGAGTGGCAATGCAAGGTTTACTGCTTTAACTCGATTCGTTGGGAAATAAATTCTTTTTTCATTTCTCTTACTTTTGTGTCAATTTTACTTTGCGGTGCCGATTTAGCTGTTTTAATCCAACAGTAAAAGGTATAAAAACAACCAGCGCCCCAATAGAGAAAAATATCGCTTAATCTTATATTTCATTTACCTCATTCTCAAAACATATTACATAAAATAAAAATAAATACATTTACACTGCCACGGCCACATCATACACTGCCATATCATAATATCACCTGCTTTCGTCATATGTTTATCACCTGTAAAAATGCATCATTAGATTGTTTTCTTCGGAAAAAATGTTTATTATGAAAAATTAATGATTAGGGTCTGCTATCTTTTTTTATTGTTTTCCTTTATAAACAAATAAACGAATAGAGCAGATTTCAATGACGTGCAGTAAAAGAGTTTTGCATATCATCGACCATTTTATGAAATGCTCGATAAATCTCGCACTTCTTACATATGATCTCGAATATGCAAATTTCCTATTCCGCTCTTGAAAGGAAAAATACTATTTTTGAAAATAATTCATGTCTGAAGACAGCATCAAGATCTTATTTTAATCTCTCCAAAACAATACAAAAATGCTTGTGTATGGCAGGGTGCCAGTAAAGTTTAGGATGATTCTGAGTAAGATTGGACAATAAAACAGGAAGTCAGTTAGTCGTGTAACATCTTTATGTTAACGTGAAAACTTCAAATCTAACAAATAAATCATCTATCTGGCTTGTTTTCAACTCCCAATTACGTGAAAATTATAAGACATCATTTACAGGTATTTATTTTAAACTTATACCGACTTATACAAGGTTACTTATTTTAAATATTACCAAAATATCCATTAAATAATTTTTAATTTTTTAACGCTTTACCCTGGACGATTTTGTTATATTTTGATCCTAAACTCTGCAAAAATCACTTAATAATTTAAGTGATTTATATTATATTCGCATTAAATTTACTTATATCTTTTTGAAAACCTTTATCTCAAAAGAACTGCAAGAATATATTTTATGTTCATATCTCAAAGGTTATTATTTATACAACAGTTTAGTCACAGTTTAAAGTGCAGGTAAGATAAAAATATAGCTTTGAAATATGTTTTATTATCTTTTTATAGAAGTCCATCTATCATGTTAACATTAAGTTAAGTTTCGCATTATCACTGTATTAAGCACATTTACATAAGGAATGCAATTTACAAATTAATCAGATTTTCCATTTTAAAAATAAAAAGAAATTAACAAGTACAAAATCTAGAAATTACAGGCTTAGGGAATTTTGCAAAGGCGTTCGACCTCCAACTACATAGACAATGAATAGCATTTAAGAGCAATAACAGAACAATGAGACCATTTAGCGGCTCATGCAACGTGTCATTAACTGATTAAACGAACGACGGAGCGCTGTTTAGCGGCTGCTCGGAATCGGTATCATATCGGCCACAAACAGCAAACTTCTGCAACAGACGATTGAATACCACCAGGGGTTAATTTCAGCCGGAGCACACCGGAGCGCAGCTCCGGTACTTTTTAGGAAACCGGAGCTCACCGGAGCGCGGTTTCTCAACTCACTGGTACAGCTCCGGACCCTTTTTCTGGCCACGTAATTTATTTAAAAAGCAATTTAATAAAAGTGTACAACTCTATCAATCCAATTTGGGAATCCTCGAAGTTAATTTAACAACTCTAATTTTCTTTACATAGTTTCACGCAAGGTAATAGATGGTAGTTTTTTAACCTCCATTCTGAATACTGATCGTGCACTTGATAAACTCGAGGTAGGCTTTAGCAAGTGTTGGTGGAAGTTTACTATCTTCAATCAAGGGCAAATCCAATCCAGGCCAATACGAGCGTGTACTGGGTGCGTTCGGCATTACCGTACTCATTTTTACGTCGGTTTTATAAGGCCTCTTGCGGCAAATATTTCGTCAAATGTGTGGACAAATCAGGTGCGCCCTTGTTCGACAATAGTAAATTCCCACCATGAGTCGTGAGTGGCGCTGAACACACGTAGCGCTGGAGATCACGACCTTATTCACGACCACTATGGCACAAGTACACTCTGGCCGCGCGGCAGGGCAATCCTAGCTAGCGCGAAAGTGAACACGGCCTAATTGTTAAACTGTGGTCATAACCGTTAAAAAGGCATCAAATTTAATCGCAATTCAAAAAAAATTCCGGGGGCCCGAGGACCCCTCCCCCCACCCGAGGGCCCCTGGTCCCACCTTCTGCTGGGGGGTTTTCCATACCCTTCTGGCGGCCACTCGTTGTGCCATAGCTCCGGTACTTTTTTCTTTACAAATTAAGCCCTGAATACCACACAGGTTAGTTACATGCCATTCAAGGGTTGAGTAAGGAACATGTAGTAGGTAGACTGGGAATCGTAGGAAACCCATTATTATTAAAAATCCTTAACGAATAATTTACGGCGTATTTTTATGATGGATATTGGAAAAAGTGATTATTTTTTCATCCGTAAAAAAAGAAACTGAAAACTAGTGAAGCTATTTTAAATTAATTTTTAAAATTGAGGAGTAAAAAATTATTCTCAGCTTTTTAGTGACTATTACCCAAAAAAATTAATTAATTAAAATACTTATCTGAATATAGTTCTTACTTAATTATAACAGGCTATTATGCAAAAAATGTAACTGCTTCCGTATTTGGGCGTCAGATTGAGAAGACAACTATTCATAACAACCTCTATTTAATGTTCGAACTTCTGACATCAACCTAACTGGCTTGTTTTGGTTCTGTGGTATCCGGGCCACGGTTTACTACTTGGCTGTTCTGTGATGAATGTATTGTGACGAGTGCGTGCACGTGTCTGAATAATCCCTTGTTTGCCGTTCACTGTAAAGTTTTCAAATCGAGTTTTTTGTGATTTAAGATGAAAGCCAAATATAACTATAAAGGTTTCACCGATCAAAACAAAATTTTTGTAGGAAATGTCAACCTATACTGGATTAAGTGGGGCTACAGATTAAAGAAAAAGTGTTTAGACTTATTTTTTGGACATTTTTTAACAGGGTAAAGTAATAGAGTTTTGCTTTCATAGGATAAAGTATATGACTAATGATTGCTTTTGTCTACAGGCCTGCGATAGGGCAAATAAAAAAAATACCTCACTCTTAACAAATATAGACATGAAATGTATTTCTCACGAACTATAAAATGGTTGGTCAATTTAAATTGCCTCTGAAATTTATCACCCCTAATTCAAGGATTCAAAATGCTAGTATGTTTACAAATCCTGTAAATAATTATAATTTTGTACATTTTTGTAGAATTTTAAATAGTTTAATGAGGACAATAGGAAATTGAGGTGTAAGTATCAATTAGAATCTCGTTAATCCTAAGATAATGAATTTTACACAATGAGGATATTTCTGAGCGCAATATTTTTGTAGAAATTTACTTTATTTGAGAGGGATTCCCAAGACATTATATTAATAATCATGAAATCGTATCAATTTTCCTAAAAGAAATGGTATTTTACTGATCACACGGTCATCTCTCAGCTCGTTGGCACGTGAAAAGCATTATTTGGATCTGTTTTTGGATTCTGGGCACCAAATATGTCTTGATATTTCAATTGTATTTCACTCCTGCATACGCAGTACGCAGTGCATTGTCCAATGTTATTCTTATGACAAATATTTAAAAACTGATATCTCAGATTAAAACAAAGCGATTTTAATAAAATGTGTCACGAAAAATAAATATGTCTATGCGTTATGCTCCGGCTCACCGGACTAGATGATTTTTTTTTAATTTTTTTTAGTACATGCAGTCCAGTGCCCAGCCAAGCTAGACACTTCCCTATGCATTAGCCCACTGGTCTACATGAATTATTGAAAACAGTGCAGCTAGACCCACCGCTTGCCTCATCGGACTACATGCATTTTTTGTATATGAAAACTCATCACTAGCTTATTAGTTTTTTCTTTGAAAATAAGGCAATTGGTTTCTATTTACTTACAAAGATGAACTTGGGCTCCATGAAAGTTAAATATATTCTACCAAGAGGATTAAAAGAGGAACTAAAGTTAGACACAAGTGGCCAGTCTAAAACAATACCATGGTTAAGATACAAAAGTCTAGACTGTTTGACTGAATGTCTACAAAGTTGAGCATAAATCCTGTAACAATCCCACAACTGGTTGGCGGGGCTCCAGCACTCGTCGTTGTGTGGGAGCGGTCTGCGCAACCGAACCTCTAACTGTCCGACTGTTGCGATATTCCGCCCTTAAAGATGTTATATTCATAAGTAATGGCCGATTCATTCATGGCTAACCAAAGAAAGTCGATAGTTGTTTACTGTTGTGATCTCAATTGTTTACGTACTAGTACTAAGCTCTTATTACAATTTGCATATATGCAGAACAGATTTTTTTAAATCCTAAATTTCTGAAATTAGTGAAAATATAAGGAGTATTTATTAATTAAATTCACTGTCTCACTAAAAAAGCCTATTTGAAATCAGCTAATTCATGAGCGTCGGATGAGTGAGATACAAAATTCTTCTTTTGTTGACTTAAATTAAAATTAATTTTTTTTTACTCTCATTTCCTAATTACAATGTAATTTTTCCATCAAATTAAAATTATTTTTTTTTACTCTCATTTTGTAATTAGAATGTAATTTTTCCATCGGTCCTCCAAAGGTATGAATGAACTAAGCCTAATGTAATAATTGACTGATTTCAACTTATTCTTTAGCAATGGTTATTAGCCTAGTTAGTTTTACCCAAACACATAATTTAGTTAAGATTGTTTATTTAGTTAACTAAATAATTGATGATACATTTTTATATTTAAAAATTAAATATTTCGACAAGATTAAATTTTAACTCTTTGTTTTCAGAGGATTTCACTCAGAATTGAACGGACAGTTGTTTTACTCCAATGCAAGTTGCAACTGATCCCTACAATTAAGTTTTAGCGTATTATGTAATTACTTCAAGATGAATGTTGGTAATATATCACATACATGTTTAATTTTCCGCTTGTGGTAAAGTTACAAAAAGGAGATACCGCTAGCAAAAACACTCTAAGACTTACGGTTTTAATTAAAGGTACTTGAGAACTTCTAAATACAGCTTTCCTATCTTATCCTCTCTTGGGTATTTACTTTATTGCAAAACTATGTTTCTAGTTTATCTACTCTAAATTGCATTCTAGTTTTGTTTATATTAACGACAATAGGAAAATTATTAAATAGGATGATAATGTTTACAACATTCTACTTTTAACTCTTGGATTTTAAGTGCAATCAGATTAGATGTAAGTAAACTTTTTCTTGGAATGAAAAATTAAATACAAAGTATCGCAAATTGTTTTGTGATCATATACTCCAATTAGATAACGTTGGATCAAAAATTGGATAGTTAAAAAATATTTAATGTGTAGTTTTTAATTGAGAAAGCAAGCTTTGCCAGGTGTCAAATAGTCAACTAAAATTGACTACCAAGTGAACTGATAGCAACTTAGAAATTTTTGAAAAAATTAATTTAAAAATATTTTCCCAATACATGATTTGAGGATATTAGAAAAACAAAATGATACATGTTTCTTTTTTTCAATGTATTAGGGGAGGGAGGGCACTAGTAAATGCAAGGAATGAAATAAGTCAATGGGACACATCAGAATCAAGCCATACGTAAAAGGGTAATTATATCTATGTAAATTTTCGCTTGAAATGAAAAAGGCTGTACCATCTTAACTAATATCCAAGATATAAATGTAACATACTTAAGAATATTTTAAATTTCAATCGATAAATTTAAAGAGAACTGTCATTTGCCTGTCATTTGCCAAGAGGGGTTCTTAGTCTAATTTTACAACTGAAAAAATTGTTATATACAAGTTAATTCTAAATTAAATAAATCGTGTTAGTTAGAATTAGCAAATATATGTCTGCTCTATGAATGAATGTAATGAGCAACACGTTGTACGAGAAGTAAGTGGTCAACCTTTTCAAACACAAAATGTAGTCTACCTAAAAACAAAATGTTTTCTACCTTAAAATGTGTTTTAAGGTAGAATGTATTTTTGAAAACGTGGTTGGAATTCACTTCGACTGCTTTCTACCAACAGATTTCTTTCTCTGACTTAAATTTGAATAATACAATATATAGTTTATTTTTCTCTCGGATTTATTGCAGTTCTAAATTACTAATAAACATTAAACAAAACAGCATCTCCGAATTTGCATGACTTGCAACTTCATGGTGGGACTTTGGATCATAGAATGCAGTTAAGGATAAAAGTATCTCATTAAGTAGTTAAACTAACAGAGCTCTAGTAATTTTCTTGTTCTCTTTGAGTGGTTACTTTACATAACAAAGGTAGCTGCATCATAGTGCAGATTGAACATTGCATTCGTGATGCGACTCAATTATGTGTTAGATGCTTCGTGTACTTTTGACCTACTACAAACGCGAGGCAGGAGTAAAGCTGTTGTGTTTTATTTTTTTGTTTTGCTCTAAAATGAAGGCTAAACATACTGTAAGTGGAATGGTATATGTTTATCTAGATTAAGCTGCAAAAGGGAAATGCAGTATGTTGTTGTATATTTGCAACGCATAGATCTGTCGCACACAAAGTATCGAAAGTAGTAACATTAACTGTACATTAATTGTTGTAGTGAAATGTCTTTTTAAAATGTTTTTGGATTCGATTTATAACATTTAAAACCTTGAAACTTTGTATTGTTTGA
Source organism: Flexamia atlantica (assembly GCA_035578135.1). Classification (NCBI taxonomy): domain Eukaryota; kingdom Metazoa; phylum Arthropoda; class Insecta; order Hemiptera; family Cicadellidae; genus Flexamia; species Flexamia atlantica. Next base: position 6,965,330 of record JAQJVK010000006.1, on the reverse strand, counting down.
CAACCAATAAATAAACTTGTTTACCGAACCTGTTCTACGATCACAGAAAACATAAAACTGTTAAAACTTGCGGAGTCTCGCCACAAGTTATTAAAGTGGATAATAATGTCTTCCTAGTGATAAAAAAAGTTAGGAAATTAAATAAGACTTGTTCCATGAATTTGTGACTTTTTAAAATTGAATTCTACTGCCTTCCATCCAAACTTAATTAATTCAGCCCGAGCATGCAATTATTATTTGCATGCTTTAGAATCTGGAGATCGCTTAATCCATCCTGAGTCCCCATATAATTGGGATAATTTTCGATATTTTCGCCAATCGCCGTTTTGTAAAAAAATACCACTCCACAGAAGAAACTATAGTACAATTTCACAAACCTGGAAATAATATCTGAACGAAAATGTAATCCCTTTAAAAAATACACACGTAAACAACCCAGATTTAGCCGGGAGAGGCGGAGATCGGGCGGCGGGCGGCGGGCGGCGGGCGGCGGGCCAGCGGCCGGGCCGTCCCGATGACCAGCGCGATAGCTTCCGTAATTTGCCTATCACAGCATCTAGCGACCCACAACACGGTCATTGTAAACCTTTGTTTTTGCCGGTGTGTCGTTGTAAACTACTGGAATATGACTCATGGGCGAGTAATAAACTGCTTACTCAATACGAGGGTTTGTTCCAATGTAATCTTGTTATGAGGGCTCGGCTCGGCATGATCAAATCTACATTATTCTAAACAATACTCTGAGCAGTACTTACCGACGCGACGCCTGATAGTGTTGTTAATCAGTATCTGAATCTTTATTTAATTATTGATGCACCAATTCCCCCTGCACACCGTTAAAACATCTTTCTTTCTAATATTATTTTGCTTATTCTAATATGGCAAAAGACCTTCGTAATTATTTTTAACATTAGTTGGTAGTAGTTTAGTGCTTCAGATGGTATTTCCCTTTTTCAGCATTATTTAGCTAACGATGTGTGATGCAATACTAAGAAAGACAAACGGGTGGTCCACTCGAGGTCAAGTGGTACTTGGAGGCTACTGACCATTTCCAGTGGCGTCATACTTGATGGTTGACACTATGTTGAATAGCTTTCACGTATTGCTCTTGAGTTTTTTGTTGTAACACTGTCAGACGTATACGTAATTAAAAACATTTTATATGTATTTTTACTTAATGTACATTCCGAACTGTAGAAGTTTAGCTAATAACTACTAGTTCTCTATTGTTAAGATGGTTCTATGATAATTTTGGGAAGTAAGAATCGAGGACGAGCTAATTTATGCTTTACGAACTAATTAATAAATAATAAATAAAAAGCAATGAATACATAAAAAAGTTTTTAAAGTCTTTGATTATATTGTTCATCAATCGTAAAATTGGATATTTTTTGATAGAGTGGACTTACCATATATGAAGTTTTAAGAAACGCCTATTGTATTGTTTGACAACCAATAAATATACTTGTTTACCGAACCTGTTCTACGATCACAGAAAACATAAAACTGTTAAAACTTGCGGAGTCTCGCCACTTAAACTTCCTTCCTCGTAGTTGAAAACAGTTCTCTTCCGTAATCTTTAAAAACAATAACTTAGAACAGAACTCTGGAGGATAACGCCCTTTCACTCTCCCACCTCTTGTAAAATACAAAGAATTGTAGGAAATGTATCCAATACACTGTCAGAATAAAAAAAACTTCTAAAATGATTGACTATTAGAGAATAATAAATTTGAAACTCGAAAATCAAAATATATATCTAGAGTCAATATAAGAAGTATTTTAAATTCACATTTGTTCTCATTATCTTTAAAGTGATTTTGAATCGAGTTTTCAAGTTTTATTTGCACATAACTTTTCTGCTCGACTATCTATCGAGAAATATAAACTTAATGGGTATACTGCCCAAACAAGAAAAATATGTTAATGTCTACTTGAGCTAATATTATTAGTTCAATGTCTTCTTATAATCACTGCAATTATTTATTTAGGGGAAGGTAATAAAAATGTTTTTTTCAAAAATTAATTGTATTAATAGTTTAAGACATAAAAACTGAACAACACATTTACTTATTTTAATTATTTTTATGATAGCAAGTCCAGCAACCGAGACCAAACAAATTATATGCAGATAAAATGTGAAAAACTCTATTTTCATTGATGTTATTATCAATACAGTTCACTTGAAACTATTTCTTTTAGGCTTTGAACCATTATTTTTTAATCCCCCGGTATTTATAAACGGAGGGAAACTCAGTTACATCATCCAGCTAAGAATAATATAACTGTTGAATGTAAACCATAAAACATTTTTTGCACACGATTTTCGTTTGGTAAAGTTTTTAGGATGATTTAATAAAATAGAGTCTAGGGCAGAACTGCGCATGACCATTCTGGAAAATCTTAAATCAATTTTGCCAGTCTTTGCAGAGATGTATTTGAATTCGATTAAGACGAATTGCAGCATTAATTTCAACTTTTCAGCTCCATCTGCTTTGCTCTCCTGAGTTTCAAATGAAACATTTTGACTTGGTTTAAAAATATTTATCTACTCTCTCTTCACTTCCATATTTTTAAAATTGGCTGACAGAACTAAACTAAAACAAGACGATAAATTTATCTCCTTTTTTATTTTATTAAGGCAAACAAAACGCTTAAAACAAGTTTTTTAAATTTAATTTAATCTCTTTCTTTTTAATTTATTTTTTTCGGTTTAAAAGTGTGAAAATATTTTAGCAGAATTATAACAGTTCATATTTTATACTTATCAAGTAAGAATAAATTTATTCTCAGTATTTCACTTTAAACTCCTTAGATAACCATGATTTAAGGAATGTTTAAGGTTTTTATATGAATGAGGCTAATCAATCAAGTGTTGATATTTTTGATACCAATCACTTTTAGTTCGGAACGTTAGGAAGTCATTCCTTCCCTCGAAACAATTACAGACTGAAGATGTGACAGTTATTATTTAAACTCTGCTGCGAGATGCAATGATTTATAAACCTGAGAGCAAAGTTTGCAAACTGTAAGTGTGCACGAACACTAATTAATTACCAACTTCATTTTCAAGTTTAATGTTACAATCTGAAATACCCCCGTTGCAGCAGACTCAGAGAGTTTTAAAAAGTTAAAACATATTTCAATCTAAAAAGAGATAACAACCTCTAGAAATGGTAACCGCATTTTGAAAGGTTCGTCTGTTAAACAATTGTGGCTGTTCAAAGATTTCAGGAAATTCCTAAAATAGCCTTAATACCTCCATTGCTGGCCTCAAGGTTGCAGAGGTGTTAGCTCTATTTTTAACTGACTAAAGAACCGAATATCGATACAAAATAAATAGTTGAGACCAGTCTATGGTGGCCAATTCGATTTAAAAAAGTTGCCATCGGTTTTATCAACGATTTTAACTTGAGACAAATTTAACCTAACAAAACCTTTGTCGGAGTTGTAATGGCCGCTCTCTCTAGAGTATAGTCCATGCCATATTGAAAAAGAGAGTGTCCGACCGGTCCAAGTAGGCCCGGACAGCCCTAATCCGCTGTTGACACAACACCTATTGGTTGTGAGGCCGGCCGGCGACGGGGGTGGGCAGCCCTCACGCCTGAGTCATTGTCTGCGGGCCGCTTCGAAATTCCTTATACCAGGAATAACTCGAAATAACTCGCCGGCCGGCCTCACAACAATAGGTGTTGTGACAACAGTGGATTAGGGCTGTCCGGGCCTACCTGGACCGGTCGGACACTCTCTTTTTCAATATGGCATGGACCCAAGTACGTAAGACAAGCGTAAATATCTTGCACTTTTTGATTCAGCTTAGCTATTGAATAGATTAGTACAGTTATCACAAGTCCGTGTACTTAGTGCCAGTCCCGCTTTCGCCGAAATCCACAGTGGGCGCTAACAGCAAGACTTAAATTTAGCCACGCTTGGGCCGTAATCGACAAGGGGCGCTAGCAGCAAGGCTTATTTTTACCACTAAAATCATTGAAAAACAATTTTAAATACGGTTTAGTGATTATTCATCAAGGACTTTTATGTTATATCAATAAGATGTTTATAATAAACATTTTCAAGAATTTGTTTTTCAATTACTAACGGATAAAGTTTTTATTGCGGACAAAGTCAGAGCCTGTTCTTTTGCTCTATGCTTAACAAGGGGCGACCAAAAACTCCTTTTGGCCCTTCAAAATGTATGAAAACATAATATTCTACTATTAAGATCGATTTTTCTAGGTTCGTTAGTTATTTTTCTGTAATTTTATTTGAGTTTCTAAAGTTCTTAAATTAAATGTACAAAGATTTTTACAACTCTCATCATCGGCATATTTCTATGGTGTAACTTTGGAACCCTTTCAATGTTTTTAGGGCGATAAGAGTACCAGTAATTGAACATAGCGTACATTGTTATACTTTTGCTTTAATTTTGTATAGTTTAATTTTTTTTTACAAATTTGTTCATTAAATGAAGTTTAATTGGAATAACCTTCACCTTCTTAAATAACACTTTGAAACAAGTGAGGGGCACAATTTTCATCCTATCTATTCTCGGCACACATTTTAAGTTAGGTAAAAATAATAGAACTTTGCTAACATTTAATAGGACATGGCGCGATACCCTCATTACGGAGGATGCACGTCGTCGTGCTTCTATGTATGTCGGCTTCACTCAAACACATTCTGCAGGCAGATGCGAGCGGTTAATTGCAGTTAATTTCTCATTAAGTGCATTCCACTTGTCAATACGTGTTATGGAGTTGTCCGCCGGAGAATGGCTCTTGTCCTCTACTTTTATAGCTCTGCAATTCTTGTTGTTCAGCTAGAAGATAAATTCACCGTATAATTGAATGGCTTCCTAGAGGGATCTTAACTCAAACGGCAGCACGATGGAATTCACTGTAACACTCTATTTCAAGCGATTTCAACTTTCATGGTTGGCTTTCAACGCACAAAATATTTTCATCAGATTGCCTATGATGTTACTTAAAATAATAAATAACCCTAAATGTAGCCCATTCAATTATAGATGTTATATAAAATGAAATATTAAAAAGACCTGGAATAAAAATATGTGTTAGGGGTATTAAATAAATTATTCAATAGATCAAATGTACTGACTAGATATCTATGGATTTATTCACTCCGCCTAACTAAATGTCTAGTGTTTTGGGTATTTTTTTAATCGTTTAACGCTCGTTTTATTTGTTTTTGTTGGAATTTTGTTCGAATTTTACGGATCTGCCACTTTTCAAATTACTCAGCGCTGTGTCAGTGTTGAACTATGTATATACTGATAAATCTGAGTAACTACCTCCTGCTAATTAACTAATCTCTTAGCGGAAAAATTCGCAAGCTTTAATATGTATTGTGCAATAAAGTATATTGCCGTCAGTAAAGATATGATATCAAAGTTAGTTGTCATGCTCGTAACAAGTGTTACTGACCTAAAAATGGTTTTCATGTTTTTCACATAATGAATTACGTTACAGCTTACATTAGTGGGTCTTTACACGAAAATAATAAGCATATCCCGACCTGAATAAACTGGTCCTTTTGCTTAGTATACTTTTACGACATTTAATTCAAAATTAGATGCATTATGAGACAATGAATACTAATGATATAAAAAACAAAACTGTTGGAATAATTTCATGGTCAAAATTTTTGTTGAAACATTTGATATAACCTGATAAAATCTCTATATAAATAAAATTAGAGTTTTGTCTGTACACTGCTTAGAGGTATGAAATTATTGGTTATTTTTGCGTTTCGGTCAGAGAATTCGAATAAAGCCTTATCTCAATTTCTGTCACTCTGTTGGTAACGCTTAACATCACACATTAGACCGATTTTCACGCAAAAACTAGAGTATTGGTAAGGCTGAAACTTATTTTCTATATTGCATGCACATATGAAAAGGTTTAAGACGAATTAAAACTAGCGTAAGTCTTTTTGAAATTAAACAGCAAGCTTCTAAACAGCTAATTTTATTTGATTTCGACCCTGTAGGGAAGATTATGAAGTTGTCATGGCAACCTGGACATTAAATCTTGAATCCTAGGAAATTTTTCTGTTTTTCCACGGGTGGAACCGTGTTGACCAGCTAGTTTAAATACGTTCTCTTAAGATAAATTGTTAAATGATTAACTAATTGTCCTAATTGCTTTGAAACTAATTTTTGTTAGGAGACTTTTCACTGAAATACTAAGCATATTCCAAAACTTAATATATTGTCCAGAATGTCCTTCGGTGCAGTATACGTTTACGAAATTTAATTCAAAATTAGATGCATTATGAGACAATAAATACAGATTATAACAAAATGCAAAACTATTGTACTAATTTGATGCTCTAAAGTTTCTAAGACATGTAATAAGCTGACACCCGTACAATTTTAATTAGTCCTCTTCAGTTAAATTGTTAAATACTGAACTAATTGCCCTAATTGCTTTACAACTAATTTGCTATGTTTACTCTAATAGTCTCAGGAATTTAATTGATTTGAAGTCTAAATCATGAGGAAAATTACTATGTGTTTTGATAGATATCATTAAAAAACGACAACAAAAACACATGTATATTCTTATCTTTAGATTTCGTTCGCATTTGTGATTGTAACGTTTGATGAAATGAACACACTTTGGAACTGTAACAAAATTAATTTTCATCTGACTATTATATACATTTTATCAAACCTGTTATACAGTTCAATGTGCTTAAGTATATACAACAGAAGCTATGAAAACAATCGAGGTTTTCCGACATGGCTATTTGTATTTCTGTAAGCAGACGCAAAGTAATTTAGGATTCGCCCAGTGCACCGGCAACTGGAGCTGGTTTACTTGCAACAAGTTACGTCTTTCAGTATTCCGAGTATTGTTTCAATTTCCAGGATCTGAGCAATATGCCAAGGCGCTTTATTTATAAACGAACCATTCTCTTTCTTCTGTTAAGAAGGAACGTGTTTGATAGTTTTCTCACCAACAATATATGCCAATTTAATTTACATTAAACTGTATTGCTAATCGAACTCGTAGTTCTGTGAGTTTAAATTATGATGTATAACATGTAATATAATCATAATGTAATACGTAATATGATTTAGTATAATTATTATGTAATATGTTTAAATTATCTTATTAAGTTTCTGAAAAGGATTTCCTTGAGTTGCTTCAAAAATATGGATATTATGTAATTGTGCTAAAATTAAAAATATTATTCCAACGAATTTCTGTCGTGTTTATAACTAAATTGACAGGTGAAATAAACAAACCGACACACAGCACTGCGAGTTCGATTATCAATACAGTTTACTGTAAATTAAATAGGTATAGATTTTTGGTGAGAAAACTATCAAACACGTTCCTTCTTAACAGAAAAAAAAATGGTCCGTTTATAAATAAAGCGCATTGGCATATTGCTCAGATCCTAGAAATTGAAACAATACTCGGTATACTGAAAGTCGAAAACCTTTATTGTTTTCATAGCTCCTCTAATACATACGTAAGCACAATGAACTGAAAAACATGTTTGGTAATTATTGAAAACTCACTGATTACCAGTTGAAAAACTTTCATCCAGTTGAACATATTATTGCAAGGGTGTTGATTGTTTACAATTTTCTTGAAATATTGTTCTGTTTAGTATGTAATATTGTGTAGCTTTGTTTGCATTGTATAAGCAAACAAGTTTGTATGAATATATGTCCTAAAACCTGTGAATTCATCCGAAGGCTGTTATGATTCTCACATGAGCGGAGCACAAATTTTCTATATTGCATAATTTAAAATAGCGGCCACTGTTTGTTAAAAACTTGATATTTATTAAAATGTATATAATTTACAGAGGAAAAAAGATAATTGACCGATAAATCGTAAATTTTTGGAGTTACTAAGTGCAATATTTCTAAAAATATCTCTTACATTCAAACCTAATTTGAGTTGAAAACTGTACTTATTACTGGCAATAATGCTAAATTGTCCAATTTTTCACTGTTGATTTATTTTACTTACAGTAGAAGAGCTTACTGTCCCTTTACTGAGATTTTGGCGTTTTTATACCATTAGATAGTATCGTATTAATGTAGGAAGGGAAGGGGGTCGGTCGTACAAAGCGAGGCGCGGCTGCGGCTGCGGCTGTGCCAGCGCCTTATCCGCAACAAGTGGCAGTTGCAGGCAATGGGCCGTGAAACTGCGTTTATGGCGCAGCTTTGATACAACCCTAAAGCGACGATAACATGATAACTTAAGCATTCATCAAACAAGATTATGGAGGAAAGATTACTGTCACCAATCAGTTGAAAATCTGTTTTTACCTTACAGTTTGCTTGATTGAAGGGAATATTGAAAATCATTTAAATGTTCTTCAATATGTTTATATTTATTTTGCCCGTTTTATTCAAGCATAAATATATTTTGCCCGTTTTATTCTACTACTTTCTCTTTCTGGAAGTATTTATAGATGTGTTTACAGATCCGTGCAAATATAAGCTACTGTATGTATTTTATGCTCATTTATATATTTGTAATCGTAGTTCATTATAGTTAGATGCCAAAACGAATTTTTTTATGTTAGAGTACTCAAATATTCTCGCTAGACATAGTATCATGAAATGTGCTCTTATTGGAAAAAAAACTCACAATGTAGCGTAGCCTTGAAAATAAATGTTTTCGGGTTAAAGTTGTTGATGATATTTTAATCCTGAAATTTGCAAAACTCCAAACTGCGTACTTAAGCAAACTTTATCGGTTTAATCAGGGGAAGGGAAACCTTAAGCCCTGGGGCGTGATTGTGTAATCAACAGTGAGCAGCCAACTTAGAAGACATTGGCCGGGTCATGGGTAAACCCTACACACGGACACTGCTGCCCACACCACAAGACAGACCAAAGTACCGAGTTGAGTTGGAAACAGTAATAACTTCATGAAGCTAACGAAAGTCAAAGAAAGAGTAGTATCTCGTAGATATTTCATTTAAATGTTTGTGTTTGAAAATATTACATTAAATTTACAATAATCTATGAGAGTCTCTAATAAAATTATAAATATTGATGTAAATTGAGAAAATTCAGAAAATACACTATGATTTCATCATGTAGCCGAACACGAAACAACCATATGTATCAGATTAATAAGGCATGTACACTAAAAATAAACGGTTTTAATTAAAATAGCAACATTTACTTAGTTAAACAAGTCTTGGGAGACTTACATAATCATTGAAAATTTATGATTATGTACTGTTAGACAAACAAATCCCCTCCCCTATGTTATTTTTTAAATTATGGGATAAAAAGGGGATCATACAGGGAGCGTGACATGATGGAACGTCTACATGATCAAGAAAGGAAGTTTTCCCAGAAATGTGGTACTTCGGGGGCAAGTCAAATTTTTAAACACAACCCCTTTCAAGCGTCAGTTTTCTTTTTCAAAAGGAGATAACCAAAAATCATTATCAATAAAAAAGGTTACCTCCCGTGAGCGGCGGGTGGGCTGAGCGGCGGGTGGGTTGAGCGGCGGGTGGGTTGAGCGGCGACTTTCAGGTAGACGAGGGTCAGAAGTGATTAGCCAGTTTACAACCCTTCCTTTGAGCGGCGGATTCTTTGGTCACCCTCTTTCTCTACCTTCGCTTGCACACGTTACCACCGGCACTAATGTGTATTGGTGGTTTTGTTTCTTCCCATTTTCTATACATCGCACCGTATTATGGATTCGGACTCTGCTTAGGCTCCGTAAAACAAAATGAGGAACTAAATAGATTTACTGAAATATTGAAATTATGTGTGTAACTGCGGTTATAAGAATAACACGATAGATCACCCATAACTAAGAATGTTTAACTATGTTATATTTAATTGCATTTCATCAGGTTTAAGATAGTACTAGTAAACCCGTTATCGAGCAATTGTCATGTGTATTGCCAGCTAGATAAAAACAATAATGGTACAGTATTCTAGGACCATTTTTTAAATGATATGGTTAAACTTAAAAGCCACTTTCGGTAATACTGAGATTATTTACCAAAGTTCTTTATAAACAATATTTCTTGTGAATCTCTCAGGAGATTATTTAATTGAATGAATAAATGAATATAAAGATTTATTCCAGTAAAATACAAAAAAGTTACATTGCAAAATAAATTATCTGTACTTGCATTAAACAGCAAAAAAACCTTGACGCATCTTCCTGTATTATTAAGAGTAAATAAATAAATAAAGTTACATGCTATGAATATAAGTACCTTATTAAGTATAATGTAAAAAATTACAGACTGTAAGAAGGTCTATTGAATAAGCCGACATGGGCACAAATGCCTGTGCGTCAGCTTCGAGATGCGTCCTTAATAAAATTACCTTAATTTAGATAAGAAAAAAAAATGCAATGAGGGAGAACTGGAATAAAATTTATTATACCGGTAAAACTTAATTGTAAAAAGAATGTAGAAAACCAGAAAATGTAATTGAAAACTTAAAAAAAATTGCAATATGAACCGCGTTGGTAAACAACAAACTGATTTCACTGCAGTTGTTGTGGCATTTTCTGTTGAAAAAAAGTATCCCATTTGTGAACTAGTAACTTAAAGATATCTAACACATATTTGTAAGAAATTTGAAAACATCCAGTGAAGTTCTTACTTAACGAACATACTTAAACTTACTGCCGGACAACGAATTTTATTTGTATCTGTTAATACATTACGCTGTTAAATAGTTCGCGCATCAATTACGCCTACGTAAGTCTTTTATTAATACAACTATCTTAAACCTGATAAAATACAATTTATTATATAACATAGTTAAACAATTTAAGTTGAGGGCGATCTATCGCGTTATTCTTGTAACCGCAGTTACATACATAGTGACAATATTTCAGAAAACCTATTTAGTTCTTCGTCTTATTTCACACGGCCTAAGCAGATTTTCAGTAAATAACTCTCTTGAAATCAGAGGAAGCTATAATAAATCCCGTCGCAGCAAACCTGCGTACTAAGCGAATTTCTAAAGAATTAATTTTTATATGGGAGCTTATTTAATTTATGTACAGGAAAATGTTTCAAACATTTTATGTAATTAATGCAAAAAGTATATTACACATCAATCCAAGAGCTTTAGATATAAGGGAAATGATCATGGGAATCACATCGGTATCCATTCCAACAATACTCTTTTTGTTATTCTTATAACTCTAATATTTTTTAAGTGTATCCTTGTTATAGTATAAAAATGTAAGCAAACATACAATCAATGATTTAAAATCAGTCAAAATAAAAACAAATAAAATAGTCACATGAAAAAATAAAATCCAAACATATGATTTATCTCAAAATTTAAATACACTTGTTAGCAAACTTGCATACTCAGTTAATTTCTAAAGGATTTATTTTTTATATGTGGGCATATTCTACATAAATTAGGGAAGTTGTTGTTTTGAATATTTTGTGTAAATATTAATCTGAATAAAGTACATTTTATCATTCATGATCTTATTTCTCAATAATTACTCATATTCTGATATTTTTTAATAAATGTATACTTGTTATAGTACATAAATGTCAGCAAACATATTATCAATCTACTCAGATCCAATAAATAAAAACAAATCAAACCATCACATGAACAAATTAAATTCAATCATGTGGTTTGTATTATTATTTTTTAAATCCCATTTTAGGGGAATTTAATGAAAAATTTGGGTTTTTCATACCACAATTTGGACAGTTTATGTCCCTTCAGGGAAAAACAAAAGACAATGTACTGCATTTTGCAGATCCAATATCTCAGTAACCGATTGATGTAGAGCAATAATTCAAAATGCTATATTGTTAAATTTTTTAAGCTGAATTCAATTCTGACCATTAAATTTACATAAAATTAATAGAAATATGTTAAATTTTGAAAATAAATTGTATTTAGTCAAAAAAACTGTTTTAGGGTGTACCGATCTTGCTGGTTTTCGAACTTGAAGTCATGAATATCGCTATAAATGTTTGTTCCAAATTTCATCAAGATCGGACTTTTTTTACGAGAGTTATCGTGCCTACGGACACATATATATGTATATACATATATATGAAAATGAACGAACGGTGTTTTTGGGCTCTAGGGACCTCAAAACGAAAAAAATAACATGGTCCTGGGCTTAAGTCTCACCATGCCGCCTACGGTAATAGCTACTTCCCTATAGGGGGAAATTCGCTAAAAAGGATGGAATAACACTTTGTGTTGAGGGTTCGTCACGTGTCAGAGTCCGAATTCATAATACGGTGCGATGTTTAGAAAATGGGAAGAAACAAAACCACCGATACACATTAGTGCCAGTAGTAACGTGAGCAAGCGAAAGTTAAGAAAGAGGGTGACAAAAGAATCCGCCGCTCAAGGGAAGGGTTGAAAACCGGCTAATCACTTCTGACCCTCGTTTACCTGAGAGTCGCCGCTCAACCCACCCGCCGCTCAGCCCACCCGCCGCTCACGGGAAGTCACCATAAAAAATACCACACAATATCAGATAAAATTTTAATTGATATAAGTTACAATGAGTAAAATTCAAAAATACCTGATGATTGAGATTATAAACATAGATTATTAAGTGTTTTAAATATAAAAAGTATTTTTGGATAAATAGTTTCATTTAATTAGTACTGTATCAAAACTTAAGACAAAAAAGAGCTGAAGTAACAAAAAGTCACAAAACATTTACTCATTGTAAAAATTAAAAGATAAATAAATTATAAATGATGAAGATTGGTGTTACATTTTACTGTGCCTTTATAATCGGTCATTATTACAGGTTTGATTTGATTTAATACTTATCATCATTAAGGCACTATATATAGTATTTGTTTTCCATATCTTGTTTATAAATATATGACTCGTTTAACTAAAGATTTTACATCATTATAGTTGTTTGTCACACTGTCCTTTTCAAATGAACAGTACTCTTGTAAAGAACAGAGAACTTGGAACACAGTGTGCATACATGTATGATGAACGATATTCTAGACATCTCGGTTGGGAGCGCAATATGTGTCTGTTGTGATTAAATAAACTAATTAGACAGTCGGCTAATCGAGTTGTTGTTTGGCAACTCGGCGTGTTTGCGTTTCTAAGCCCATTGTCCCATTCAATGGTTGTTCCTCCTAATTCATCTGCTACTCGTTCATTTTAAGACGTTATGGTTTCAGTACAAATTTATTCTCTCAAGATTCATATAAATATAAATGTCACTTTTTAGTGATTTTTCAAAGGTATGTTTGTAGCAGAACATTCCATAGTCATAGTTGTGAAAATATCGAAGCAACATTTATGTAGGTAACTTATTGAAATCAATTGTGATATTAGGTTTGCTTGAAAAATATTTAATTTAAATGGAACATAATCCCGATAAACCTGCTTAGATCAAGAGCAAAATAAATATAGGTATAATGATCGATCATGTTGAAAGAAAGAGTAGTATCTTGTAGATTGTAGATATTTCATTTAAATGTTTGTGTTTGGAAATATTACATTAAATGTACACTAATATGTGAGAATACCTAATAAAATTATAAATATTGATGTAAATTGAGAAAATTCAGAAAATACACTGTGAAGATTCAGAAAAAAACACAAACAACCATATGTATCAGGTTAATAAGGCATGTACACTAAAAATAGACGGTTTTAATTAAAATAGAAACATTTATTAGCTAAACGAGACTTGGGAAACTTACACAATCATTGAAAATTTATAACTGTTAGACAAACAAATCCCCTAATATCAATAGTTTCTGATTTCAATATTAAAAATACATGTTTTCCGCTTTTTTTTAACTTCTTTTCGAAAGAGATGTGAGCAAACGAATATCAACAAAAACGGTTCCACCAAGATTTAATAATTTTAGTTCTGTTGTCTATAGAAATAAACTGAACTCATATAAAATATTTCAAAAATTTAAAATTTATGGTGCAATGTTTGCATGAGTGAATATTTTATAACTCATTTGCAGGTATTGTACAAATTAATACGCTAAAAATTAAGATAGCTATTACAGTATTTACTAATTAAAACGAATCTTGAGATGTTTACTGGCGTGTACTTCAATACTTTCTTTAATACTTTCAGTTGCAATGGCAACCTACAAGGTCTTTAGCCAAGTATGAATGAGACATGAGTGTACGAAGAGTGTAAAAAGAGTGGTGCGATATTGTATTCTTGTTTCTGACTAAGGCCGACATGTTCCTTAGACAGGACTGGACAGGACTAATTAACAGCCCAACAGCCAATGGAAACTAAGGGACCTACAGTTTAACGTAGGATCCAAACCACAATTTCACCAACTTCACTTACGAACCGGTCTACTTATGAGGATGGTCTTATGGATGGTCGTAGTATCCACAGGTGCGGACATTAGTCCCCACCAGGTGATACCGCGCCCACAAGCCATCGCTTATAACTATCCACAATTCGTTACTTCCAAGTAGCTGGATTACAATACACGCCACCGTCCCAGTCAATATATTTAGGCCTACACACCTTGATTACAAGCTACAAGTAGCACAAATAAGGCCATTGATCTAGTCTCCATTACGCATATTTACTTCTGAAGAGGTCATAAATTACACGATAACTCACTAACTGTAATTATAACTAGAGAAGTTACGGTTGGCAATTAAGTATGAATTATAAATTTTCAGTAAATAAAAAGATGTCGTTTACCGTTGAGTGTATACGTCGACGTTTCGCCTGTCGCAGGTACAGGGCATTGGCCCAGCGATCGCTCCCAAGGCTCCTTGTGTCAACAGCACTAATACACTTTCTCGCAGTTTCGTCGCCGCCTCGCACCTTATTGACCTCTCGCCGAACGATGTGTCACCATTACTGAGGATGGCCCAGCACTGCAATTAACTAATATATCTCCATTATAAAAACTGGCGGTTGAAACGTTCAACGACCACAATGGGCCCAATTGTTGCCAGGTAAAAATCATACTCAGCTTTCACACGATAGATTAAAGGAATCTCTGCAAATTTATATGTTGACTGTGATACGTGATTTGACTGAGAAATAAAAACATAAAAATAACGCAATAGTGTAGTGTTTAAAGAGTTCGTCGAAATTTATTAAGTTGGTGCTTTATATTTCACTATTATTTCACAATGTTTTAATCTAAGTTTGTTGTTTGAAACAAAATTTTATACTGTTTAGGAGTATTTTCTGAGATGCATTTTATCGTTAGGTGATTAATTCGGAAATAAAAAAATACTAAAGCAATTACGTAGCGGAGGACAATATCGCAGCACAATCATTGTGTTCTGCATGTAAAGT
The DNA here is from genome assembly GCA_035578135.1 of Flexamia atlantica. Classification (NCBI taxonomy): domain Eukaryota; kingdom Metazoa; phylum Arthropoda; class Insecta; order Hemiptera; family Cicadellidae; genus Flexamia; species Flexamia atlantica. The sequence goes on along the minus strand of JAQJVK010000006.1, from coordinate 6,950,028 downwards.
AGTGTGATGCGATCGCTTGTACTGAAAGAATCCAATATTAACTAAACACTAGACGAAGCAGCGATATTCATGCCATTACCCCGCTAATGCCGACTCGCAACTGGTGCTTTTGGTGCTTCACTTCCAACAATTCGATTTTGTTCGAACCAATAGAAATCCAAGTGATTGGCTAGTATTCGATGGTACGTTATTAAAGTTATTTTGATTTTGATAACTAAAAAAAACTAGTAATGTGAGATATGTTATTTTACAAATTAGTTTCTTTAAATAATAAAATACTGTTTGAAGTAAATTAGTGTAAATATTACTTTTCAGATTGATTTCTGTTTTTAATAATTTAATTCTCATATAAGATTACTTTTGATATGAACTAAACATATCTATATTTTATGGTATTTGGGATATACCTTTGTAAATAGCATAGTCGTTAAATTTTCAAAACTCGGGTAAGAACGTTTTTCAAAAAGATTAAATAAACATGTAGAGAACAGAGGAAGATTGCAATCAGCGAAATAGCAGACCCAAAAATGGATGTGAAGCTTAAAAACCACTATGCAAGAAGTAAAAGTCCATGCGAAGGATTACCTACAATTTAAATGTTCCAAAGTATACAAAAAATGATGTTTTAGTTTTAAATAAATAGTTAATTGCTACATTGATTTAAATGATCGTGCCGATACACTTGTGTAGCACGATAAATGATTAGCTTCTGAACATCCATACACTTCAAATTTGATGTATTATCTGTTCTCATAAAAGAGTTAGCTACAAATCTAAGAGTTACAACAATAGGTTCCTTAGTTAATGAAAACAAAACTATAATTTTCTCTTTTTAATAGCGCAAGTTTCATTGGTCACACATGAAACTAAAGTAGTTTCATGACACACATGAACAATTTAAAGTGTTACATTAACCACACGGGCAAACTCTTATAACCAGTATTAAACGGTGGTTAGCGTTTTTCGATTGTCTAGATGTTGCTGTAGGTCAATCACCAGAACCCAATATTTAATGCAAACATATTCCTATCTTATTCGAATGGTGGATATTTGATGGTACATTTAGTTTTCTGGAAATGTTTTTAGATGCCATTATCCCCGAGCCCGTAAGGACAAGATCTTTTATCTGATGCCCCTACCATGATCCTGCAAGAGCTAATCTAATACAAGTTGGGCTCATAAATATCATTAGGATGGTCCCAGGAAATCATATAAAATGTCTTGTGAAAAACTATTTGCTTACTAGTTTATTTAGTAGATTGTTATTCGCTTAGAAGCGATTGTAACTATTTTTGTCAAAGGAAGGTAAATTCACTTTAAGGCAATTTCGAGGGTGGTTACGAGGGAAAGGTAACTGACCTGGTGGAGAGAGTGTTATTGCCGTAGTCTCAGTCCCTGGAGCCTCCGCACCACCTGTCAGCCTCTTCCGCAACACCACTTACAATCTCACACAATCTCTCCCCGAGTGTCTCGGTGATGTTACTTATTGTTGACACTTGTATTAGCTTTAAGAGATTTTCAAAGTGATATCTGAGCTTTGCGAAGGCATTTGTATAATTTTTAGTACTTTATACTATCCTACAAAGGCAGCCACACTTATTCCTTCTATTTTGTCCGTGTTATAATATAATTGCATTTCTCGTGATATTGGGAACGTTCCTAGCTAGTCAAAACATCAGTTAACCCATTACAACTAGTGAATCATTTATATCGCAGCTACGGGAACAGTTTGTGTTAATACAGTTTACAAGTAGAAATTACTCTAGTTGTGGTGAAATAAATCACATTTTCGTCTCAGTTACTATAGAAATACTACATTATTTAATAACAAACACAAAATTTTAACACATCCGGTAAACCATTTTTACAGGTCGAAATTCTTAGTGAACCTACAGATGGAACACGAACTGTCGGAGCTCGAAGAGTACGCGTACACAAACTTGTACTTCATCGTTGAAAGGCAGTACCCGGTAACTCCCTTGTCTCTGCTGAGGGTTCTGCTTGAGAAAACCCACAGCCTGGGGCAGAGTCCTCTGATCAGGGCGGCGCTGGCGGCCGCCCCCACCGCGGAGGACGGCACCCTCACCGAGGCTATGTTCATGGAGTTTATCAGAGCCACCGTCACCTCCCTGGACCCCTGGGAGAGAGTAGCTGTGCTCCACGGGGCTTTGTATATCGTGCAAAACGTCTTCGACGAATTCAACATGGCGGCTGAAAATCTTGTCAACGAAATCCTAAATTTGCAAAATATGCAATTGTAAATGTCCTTAAATTATTTTTTAATGTAAATAAATTCCTTATTATATTCTGGTTAAGTGTTCTGAAAGAAAGGTTTGCCCATGAAAGCTATAACGCATGGTTTACCATGTAGTTAAAATAAATCATTTGACTAACGCCGTCGATAAATCTCTTACAAAGGTCAGTAACAATTTGGTAATCATTGAGCATATTCCACCCTTTGTAAGAACGGCGTATTTAACAGTTTGTACTAAATCTACACTAAATCATAGCTAGAGTGGCAGTAAACTCAGTAATTGGCAGATGCGATTCCATGACCCCATTAATGAGCCATTCCGATTTGACAGCACATAAACCTGTAACGCCCCTCGTTAATTTTAAGAAGGGAGGCTGGAGGTATTCTTTTGCTATACCGGCGTCAAAATAGTTAACTTCATTTCGATATGATCAGCAGATATATGAGCAGTAAACTCAGAATTGGCAGATGTAATTCCACAACCTTATTAATTTTAAGGAGGGAGGCTGGAGACCTTTTTTTGGTATACCAGCGTCAAAATAATTATTAGTCCCTTTATTATGCATTAAATGAAGTTATTTTTAATTTTATTTTAGTCCAGAGTAAAAACAAAATAACTATATTTGAGAAAATATTTACTGAAAAGGAAAACTATTTTATTGATATTTAACAAATATCTCCAGGTTTCCTGTCCATAACACATGTTTCAGTACAATTTGCAGTTTTATAGAGGTGAATGTTATTTCAGAAACGAGACGCCGCGCGCCGCTCGAGTTGACGGGAACGCGAGGATTGCGACCGAGACTCATAAATTAGTTTGAGGCTTAGGCCCACATCAGCCGCCCGCACTACTGATACATTACTGAAGACACTTTTATCCTGCCTAATAAACTCACTTTGTTTTATGTCGGATGCCAATAACACATTGTATATTAAAAAAATTTATAATTGATTATTTTACATCAGTTATAGGCCTATTAATTGTAAAATGTAATCCATAAAAGAGAGTTATTACCAAAATCACTCGGACTAAATTAGATTTGGAATGTATTTAGAATAGGCCTTAATGTTTTAATGCTGCAAATTTCAAAATACAACAGCATGCAAGAATTATATTGGAATTTTTTCCGTTATTATCTAACTTCTTCTTGACTAAAATTGTTACGTAATACACTCAAAACGTTTGGCTGAAAAATAACATCAAAAAATCATTTATTGTTTAAAGTCAATACTTCTGTATTCGGCATGAGAATATACGTGGGTAATAGTGTTAAAGGATTTTATTTCATTATAATATCCCCTATGAGGCAAACTGCAGCTCACGCGTCATGCACAGAAAATGCACATTCTTGTCTCCAGATCGCACCATCCGAAAATAAATTTCCTCTTAAAATATTCAAGCTTTAATACGCGTATCCGAGTACAACGTCACTCCTGAGGATCGTGATTGCGCTGGGACACCCGGCGCTGGACAGGTGAAGAGGTCTCCGTGGGCGACGAAGGCAATACAAGAGCCAATAAGCGGGTCAGTTACCTCCCTGAGATATATCGACTCACAGAAGTGCGTGACCGGTCAGCAGAATGTAAAGATCACTTCGCAGCTTCCACAATATTGCTGCAATCACTTTGGTCCTTGTCTGACACTGCTTTTGATTAACTACACATTAAATCGAACCGTGGTGCAGTTTATTAGCTTGCATTTTAGATGTATTTTTTGACGTTTTATGTGAAACAGGTTTAAAATTCCAGATTAATCCTATTACACATGTTTATCTGTCGTATGAGTGTCAAGAAGGATTTTTTATTGGATGACCACGTACAACAACATAATATGTACAGAATATGTGAGTATAATTTGATAGTATACAGTAAATACAAAATACCGGATGTAAAAAAGGATTAGTAAATTTTCAAACTTAAACCTTACTGTCAATTCACAACGATGTTCTAGCTGTGTTGATTGCATCGACCTTTTTGCAATTTTGCACTTGTACTTTGCAAGTTTAGTTTTTGTAATCATCGTTCCCAAGGGTTGACCTAAATCCAAATTCCAAAAATAAAATAAAAAAATTGCAGAGCTAAAACCCAAAACGAAACCAAGTCGCCTGGTGTAATAGACAATTGCCTTTCTGAAGAACGATAAAGTTGGTTATAAAAGTTTTAGGTTTTTATAAAAGCAAATTGAGTTTTAATTTCATAAAAGATTAAATTTTTTGTAAAACAACACTCTTAAAGATGTATGCAATTAAAATAATAGCAATTTAGGTTATTTTACAATGTGTTAGTGTCATGTACTGTATGACGTTTTTATCGAGATTAACTGATGAAATGGGCTTTTTTTATTAATAAAAGAAATAGAAATTTGTAAGTAATTTTAGTAAAGATACTTGTTACGGTATACAATACAATACTATCAAAAAGATAAATTTACTATTGCTTACCTACAAATTAAGTAAATTTACCTCTTTGTACAGTTCTATTGTAAAATGCAAAGGAAATGAGGAGCGTTAGTGATCCCATTACGCTCTCTAATCGATGTTGTAGAGAAAGAAACCGTTAAGGTACTAACTCGGTCTTTCCCTTGATGTTACATCCAAATCACTAGACAAAGGAGCTTTTGATTTTTCGCTAAAAATCAAATCATGTAAAAGTAGCCTACATTAAAACGACAGTGCTGCAAAGTGCTCTAGACTAATTAATTATTTAATTATTTATCAATAGATGCAACATTAAATGGATAATGAAAGGCAGCTCAATAGTTGTCAGATGCACGTTATGTAGATTATATGTGTGAGAATTATAATAACAGGTATATTAAAGAGTTAACTCTTTCAAAGTAAAGTTCAAATTAAAAACCCCCAAAAATACGAGTACTTCTGATTTATTTATTTTTATTAAGGTAAAATTGATATTGCTCTGTAAGAAATGCCATCTATCTTCAAGTTATGTAAGGTAAAATCTTACAAAAACATTTTGAATATAATGTTACATTTTAAAAATAATTACGTATTTCTCAATAAACACCTATTAAACACCCTAGCACCAGCTATTGTTGTAATTTGGCAAGAGGAAATTGCATAAGATGATCTGTGAATTTATTTAATTAATGATGAGACAAATTATTGAATTGTTTATCGGTCGTGCGGTGCGGTTTCGATGGCCGTTTCAACAGGTCGTTACCGGCCAAATGATACTACATTTATTGGTCATAAACCTGTTAACTGTCTCCATTCATTTTGGCAAGAACGTTACTAACTTCTCCACATAACCTATTAGGATAACCATTGCCACAGGTTTATAGGTAAATTTCTTTATTAGGTAAATTAATTAGCCTACCTTTGATTTTCATTTTTATGATCTCCAAGCTCATACATATTTAGGCAAATAGATAGATTTAAAAAAATATGTACATGAAAATTCTGTTTAATAGAGGAAGTGTACTTATACCATAACGTTTATACAAAGGAAAAATTGTTCATATGGTGTGTTTTTCAATCAACACTTTAATTACATAAATTATTATTAGAACGGAACAAAACTTTCATATTCTATATTCACTTAATTTTTGAAGCACAAATAAGAGTTTGAAGATTTTCATTATAACTTCGGTGCTTCGCTTATAAAACTCTTTGTTGTTATTTCGCACACATCCGTGAGTGAAGCAGGACAGGTGGATGGAAGTGCAGGGGTGGGCTAAGCAATTTGTCATCACAAGTTCCAACAGCAAAGTGGAAGTGACAACTCCTAGTGCTATATTTTGGAACTGCCAAGCGATGAAATAATGATGCCAAATGATAAAATAATAAACATTGCTTTCTTCCGATATTTGTTTACTTAAAAAATACGAAACAAGTTTACATTTTAGTGCCATCCAGAAGCAATTATGTGATTTGCCTGGTTTCATCGGTAATTTTGCATCAGTGCAAAGTTTTATTGCCACTGTAATAATAACCAGACATCTACTAATTAACTGCTGGTCCGAATCTTAGCACGATTCCAACATTAGGAATTCTTTTTTGATTGTAAATTCTTTCCACGAACTGAAATTAGTCTCTAGAGATATCAACTGCAGGATTTATTTGTCTCATCAGTTTCTAAGTCACATTCCCCATTTATAAATATGATGATAGCTCCTTTATAAATGGGAACTATTGCATGTAAAAGCAACGTAAGTTAGTTATTTATTTATTTAAGAAAATTACAGATTATGATTGTGAACATAAGTTATGTACTGAAATTATCTCGGGGGTGTTAAACACAAATAGTATGTTGATATTTTGTCGTTATATTGTCACTACTAGTTATTCAACAGACACAATGCAGTTAGTTGTAGAAAAAAAACTTGTGTATTATAAGGCTATTGTAATTATTTGTATGAATTTCATTGTGGTTTTTTCTGTTTTTGTATACAGAAGTCGTAATTACCAGGTTCTGATTTATGAATACTCTAACAGTGACCCGACTTGTGGATGGTTAAGCAGATACCATAGCGACCTTGCTTGATTGGGAACTGACAAGGCAATTAGCCCAAGAGCCTCTGGAGGTTGCCCTAAGAGGTTAATTGACTTCTCTAACCTGTTCCACCCTCTCAATCCATGATACTTCATGAAAGAAGCATTTGGAAATACTGTCAGGTTCCCCATTCTGACATATAAAATACTAATCATACATATCGATAAACACACTATTAAGAATAGATGAACATTTTTAAAACTCATTCAAAGAACGTAAAATGGCTGTTGTAGATGTTCTTGTTATTCGCTTGCAGATTGTCTAAATATTGTTTTAGCAATGCCAAAAGACCTGCGATTTTGTAAAAATAACCGAAGTAAAAACATGATTCAAGGTATGTTATTTTTCAATGAAAAAGTTTGATTCATTGTTTTAATTATCTTATATTGCCTTTTTAAGAGGTATTTATGGATTCAAATCTCCATCCGATAAGGCGTTATAACTTTATAATTAAAATGTTCGTAAACTTTAAAATAATCCAAAGTTTGTTTTGTTTATTTAAGGAATATTTCCTTTAGGCTTAAACATCCCAGGTTGAAGCTAAGTTCAACGCATTTTTCCACTTTTAGCGAATTTCCCCTATAGGGAATTAGCGAATTTCCCCTATAGGGAAGAAGCTGTTACCGTAGTACTCATGGTAAGACCTAAGCCCGAAACCATGATAACTTTTCGTTTTGGGGTCCCCAGAAGCAAAAAACACTATTCGTTCATTTTCATAAATATATATATATCTATATATATAGATATATATATATCTATAAATATATATATCTATGTGTCTTTAAGCACGATAACTCACGTAAAAATTGCCCAATCTTAATGAAATTTGGCATGGATGTGTAAAGTAGTAATTATTCGGACGAGTTCGTAATCCAGCCCAATCCGACTACCGGAAGGGGGGGGTAAAGGGGGGTAAACCCCCCAAAAATGGGTTTTTTGAGTTTTTTACATAGAAAAATAAAAATAATCCAATTTTTGTTGGCACCATTGAATTCAGCTCAAAAAAACAAACAATTTAGTATTTTGAATCACTGCTCTATGTCCATTGGTTACCGAGATATTGAAAGTGGTAAACACAGTACGTTGTCCCAATGTTAACCTTATGGGAAATAAGTAAAATTCTATATCTCGCTTATTTCTCAACATATCTTGATAAAACTTGGTAAGTGGCTTCTTCTAGTTCAGTTCTACTAAATATTCAATTAAAACCACCCAGTTTTAATATACCCGTAGCAGCAAACCTGCATACTCATTCCCCATGTTATTCTTATGGAGCTTTCAAAAACCTGTAAAATCTCGCTATGTTGGATTGAAATATGTTGTTTTGTACTGGAAATTCGCTGAGTATGCAGGTCTGCTGCAACGGGGGTATTTGTATTACTCTTTTCATAACTTTAACAAATGGGAAAAATGATATCACTAAATCTAGGGATAGCATAAGAAGTTTATGTCAGATGTAGCTAACTTTTAACAAACTGTAACGGAGAATCCAAAATTGGATGCTACCTGTTTGAAGAACTATCTTGTAAGAGATGCAAATTCGTAAATTCTTTCAAAATTAAATTAAATTAAAATGTATCATTAGATTACTTTAACGTTTTTATGTTACCCCTAATTCCCCCCCCCCCCATTAACAGCGGAAAATGAAATTATAGAGATTATTTATTGCTTAGAAGCAACACTTTCTATGTGCGGGGTATGATGATCACTGTACATTTATTTAAACTTGTAGTAAAGAGACTGAAAAAAAAACCCGATGGTGCTCATGTAGTGAATTCGTCTTTTATACCTGGTATTTATCCGGAAACTAAAAATATATATAAACCTTTATTTAATCATAGTGACCCAACTCAAATTTCAAATTATCGCCCAATTATCTCTATGGCATATATTCCCAAAAAATTTAACGCGCTATGACTATGTGATTTACCTAATTCCTAGAAAGTAATGATTCTCGATGATGACCAACATGGATTTCGTTAAGGCAGGTCAGTTACAAAAGCCAGTACATTTTTAGAGGCCTTTACTGATTATGTGGATGCATGGGAAAATGTGTTGGTATATTTATGGACCCCCGCAAAGCATTTGATGGAGCATAGTGTGTTCCATCAAAGTCTATTGAATGTTTTACTCTCTCCGTAATTAAATAAATAATTAAACCAAATTTAGTAAAAACATGATTTTGTTGTATTTTATATTCTAATAATGATCCAAAACAAACATGTAAACAAATATAATTATATCAGCAGCTAATACTTGATCTTATTCTATTACACTCCGAAGTACAAAATTGGGCTTTTCCTTTTTCATGGTTTCTGTCATATCTTCAAAAAAGAATGCAGTATGCAACAGATTTAACCTCAGAGTTCATCTTTTTTGGAAAGAGCGTCTCTTTTTTTAGAAATGGCGTAACTCGACTCTAGGGCCGCTATTTAAAAAGTATGCCAAATTCAATAATTGAAAGTAATAAAATGTGTATGAGTGTGAATTGTGTGGATGAAATAAATATCAACATTTCTAAATCAAATGGAAAGATAAAAAAATATTTACTTTCGAAGAACTCTCATACATTAATTAGTTAATAGTCAAATAATTTAAACCTTGCAGGTAACCCACTTAAAACTAAATATGTGCGCTTAAATACACATCAAAATAAAAAATAAACGTTATCATTAACTAAATACAATTATCAGCAAAAAAATGCTGGAAGAGATTAATAAAATGTGAGTTTCAGGCAAAAATTTAGATTTATATTGAAAAAATCTGAAAAATGTCATTCGGTTTATTTGTTACGAGGAAAATGACAAAACTTTGCATGCCCAGGAGATACGTTGACATCAGTATATTTTGCTTTTACACATTCTCATTTTGGTTTTGGTCTTTTACTATAACGGAGGTACCTCCGGTCTAAATTTAAACAAAACTAAATAACAGTTTTAAAAGCAAGCCATTATAATAATTTTAAAACTAAGACCAAGTAATTCCGTAAAAGAGTAATTTCTTAAATTTGGCATTCTGACAGTGTTTGCGCAGTACATCCTTAAAGTTAGTCTGCATGTAAAAACATTTACTGATCATGTCTAACTTGGGATTTTCACTTATTCATTTAACAAAAAATAGTAATAAATTATCTCTTGATATACAAAATCTGTAATATCTAGAGAAAACGCCATCTCAGATATTAAGAGGATACGACTCCTTCTAAGAAATTTTTAATATTTAATATTTTTTATTGCTTTTATGGGTTTATTCTGATTATACATGACCAAATTAGGGGATTTATAACAAAAATGTTACCAAAATATATTTTAGGTCATTTTGGGGTAAATTTTAAAGTCTTAAAACGTTTGAAATATTTTCAATTTTGAATATCTTTTTTGTCTTTCGTATTTAATGTACGTATTCTTGTACGTATTTTTCCCTCATAACGATAAAAATTTATGTCCATTAAAACTAAGGTAACTCAACAAACGCAGTGTTGGTAGACTTGTTTACAATGATATGATACATTTTTCGAATGAAAATATATTTTCTATGTAAAACATTAAAATTTATAAAATATAACTACACACTGTTCTTTCTGCACGAAAACCTTCTAAATACTATCAAGAACATCTGGTTTAAATTTCAATAGAAAAAAGTCGTTACGAAGTTATTCAAACTTAGGTAAATGATGTTAATGAAACATCTATTTTTGACAAAACGCCATTTTCACGTCACTCCCCACAGTCCACACACACTAAAAGTCACCTGCTTCATATAAGACATCCTCTTATTTTATTTTATTTTTTATACATTTGTATACACCAGATGGTATTCTGAATATAATATGCAAGAAAAACCCAATTATGAATAGAAATAATACATTGAAATAGTCGATTGTCGCTCGAAATCGCTGAGCGCAATGTTTTCAATTTTATAAAAAAAACTTGAAATAATTTTTTTAAATAAAACAAAACTTTGCATACAAGTTCAGAACTAAACAAAAAAATACTTAAAAAATTAAAAAAATATCCTGGAGATGTAGGCATAACCGCTTAAGTTTTATGACAGTTTTCTCCATAAAATAGCAGAATTAAAAGCGTTCCCTTAATTTTTAAAAAAAACTTCCAAAACTATCTTTTGGAAAACCCCAATACTCGTATTCTTTTGAAGAGTATACATTGCCACGCTGTATCGTAATAAGAATGATCTAATATCTCAGTTTCCTCTGTTGGAGTTGAATTTTGTTTAGACATAAGAAATGACGCAATTCTTGAACGTATTTTCGTAAAAATGAATAAAGATTTATTGACTATTGACTTTATAAAAACGCAATATACAGGGTGTTCATTAAAGTTGGTCACAAACTTTGCGGGCTGATAGTACTCATCAAAACTAAGAAAAAAGTTCCTATAAACATGGGTCCTAAAATGCTCGGTTATCCGTCTGTCGGTCTGTATGTGTTTTTAACATGATTTTGCATAACTTTGGAACTACTGAAGATATCAACTTCAAACTTGGTACGTATATGCTGACTATTAAGACCTATTTTTGTGCGGAGTATCAAGTTTCTACTTTGTACCATTTCAAAATGGCGACCATTTTTACATTTTAAAACTTAATATCATAAAAACCGTAAATTTTACAAAAATCTTACAGGAAACAAAAAAACTGCACAATTTTATTCCCTACAAAACCATATAAAGGTTATTAAGATTGAACTACAATTAATGGAGTTATTACAATTTCTACAACAAAATTCATTTTTGTTTATGGTAGTTATTGCAAATTTGCTTTAATTTTAATGAAAAAATTGCAATAATTCCGGTAATTGTGGTTCGATCTTAATAATCTTTATATGGTTTTGTAGGAAACGAAAATGCGCAACTTTTTTGTTCCTTGTAAGATTTTCGTAAAATTTACGGTTTTTAAGATATTAAGTTTTATAATATAAAAATGGTCGCCATTTTGAAATGGTACAAAGTAGAAACTTGATACTCCGCACAAAAATAGGTCTTAATAGTCAGCATATATGTACCAAGTTTGAAGTTGATATCTTCAGTAGTTCCAAAGTTATGCAAAATCATGTTAAAAACATACAGACCGACAGACGGATAACCGAGAATTTTAGGACCCATGTTTATAGGAACTTTTTTCTTAGTTTTGATGAGTACTATCAGCCCGCAAAGTTTGTGACCAACTTTAATGAACACCCTGTATAAAAAACCTTAAATATTAACATTATTGTATTTTTATTGTTTCAGACTTGTGAAGTAGCGACATCTTATATTGGTAAGCAAAAACGATTTTTTTTACCTAATTACTTGTTACAATTCTAATATATTTAAAATATAAATTCGTAATTTGTCATTGATTCAAAAATTAAAATGGACAATCATATCTTAAATAAGATCTTAGTTTTTAGTTAAGTTTCCCACATTGTGTTGTTTGTAAACAATATAGTATATACAGGGTGTTCCGAAACTGTCTCCCGAAACTCCGTGGGCACATTCCTTAGGTCAAAACAAACAAAAAAATGTCATATAAGTATAGGGTCTATCTCGCTTCGGTTTCCGTCTGTGAGTCAGTTTGTGTTTTTCAATTAAAACTGTATAACTTTGAAACGGCTTAAGATAAATTATTGAAACTTGGTACGTAAACTATAGTTTGTATGGCCAAAATTTTCACCAATTTTCAATTTTTAATCTTTTGGAATTTCATAATGGTGGCCTTTTAAAACTTTAATTAATTAATATCTAAAAAGGTTGACAGGTTAACACTAACCTTTTCATCATACATTTTATTTTTAATTTCATTAAAAACATAACGACACTGTATTTATTAAAATCGGATAATAAATAAACGAAATACAGCGATTTAAGTAAAGTATCTCATGGCATATTCCACGCGACTAGCGCGAGACATACTGTTGCGGGGCGACACGATCTCGCGGGCCGGCCTCTGGATGGAATATGACATGATATGCTTTACTTAAATCGCTGTATCTCGCTTATCTATTATCCGATTTTAATAAATAAAGTGTCGTTATGTTTATAATGAAATGGCAAATCAAATGTATGATAAAAAGGTTAGTGTTAACCTGTCAACCTTTTTAGATATTAATGAATTAAATTTTTAAAAGACCGCCATTTTGAAAGTCCAGAAGATAAAATATTGAAAATTAATGACGATTTTGGCCATACTAACTATAGTTTATGTACCAAGTTTCAATCATTTATTTCAAGCCGTTTCAAAGTTATAGAGTTTTAATTGAAAAACACAAACTGACTCACAGACGGAAACCGGAGCGAGATAGACCCAATACTTATATGACATTTTTTGTTTGTTTTGACCTAAGGAACGTGCCCACGGAGTTTCGGGAGAGAGTTTCGAAACACCCTGTTGGTATTTGAAAATCATCCCAATATCTTGTATTAAATGTACGGAGTAGTTACGAATTATCGTTTACAGATTTGTAAATATGACCTATATGGAATCCGTTACTAGTGGCTACTAAAATGCCTTTTTTACTTGGTGAATTATGTATATTCGTTTCAACATGTTATGTATTCGTCTCATTTGCTTGCTACAGTGAATGTCCAATGACAAATGACGCGATCGATTTCTTTAAGAAAACTACCATCAATAGATTTAAGTTTTGTCCTCTTATAACAAATCTTATAATTGACGTTCTTACAAAATAAATCAAATAAAAACGATGAATAAAAGACAATATCACAGCAATTTTGAACTGTATCAGTGGGAAAAAATAAGCTAGTTTTAACAAGGGAAATGTTATTTTAGATAGAAGACGCCTTTTCGAGTTGACGGGAAATGCGGGATTTAACTGAGGCTCTTAATTTAACTTGAGGCTTAAGCGCCACATCAGACCGCTCTATTGATACATTACTGAAGTCAATTTTATCTCCATCTAATGCGCTATTTTGTTCTAATTAACAAACAAGAATTGTTCACTTGAATTCATTTCTTGTATTACTTGAATGCTATTGACGAATAAAATAAAAGTAAACGTTTGTTCATTTTCTCCTTTTACAATCATATACATCAGGAAAATACATGTAAATGATCAAAGTCATACATCGGCCTTAAGACCTGTATGTAAGACTGACCCACCAAAAAAAAATTAAGACGATGCATTTAACTTGTAAATAATGAAGGACAAATATCAGGGTTTGAATGAGGAGATGAGAAAACTTTATCAAGTTGCCACGGCTTATTGTTTGGTTGTGGAGTTATCATTGGTGTAGTCATACAGTACCAGTATCGAGTGATAAGCGCTCTCGGTCAGCGGCAGTGATGGTCTAGCCTCCACAGTCCAGGCGAGGATTAGTCTCGCGAGGATCACTGCGGACTTATATCGCCGCCATTAGTCATTCTGCCACTTCTGCATATAGAAACCCCTCTAAATCATTTTAAAACTATCCTAAATTGTGTTTGTGCACACACCTCACAATTATCAATGATTCACGAGTCCACTCTTCTCGTCTCGTAAACATCGTGTTAAATGGTTCTAGGAATGTAGAAACACTCGGTTGGCAACTTTAGGTCTATTTCCTAATCTTTAGGAACACTTAATGTTTCTGTGTGTTTTAGATTTATCACAGTTTTACTGTGATATTAAAACTACTGTCCTCATTGATTGGGTGAAACAATTTACTAGGAAGGAAAATGTATAGTTAAAAAATTCTTTATAAACCATTCAAAACCCTGTTTTCCGTCACATCTCTACGTAAAGCAGATAATTTGTTTCCTTCGTTTATTGTAATAATATTTATCTGCTGTGATAATATCGTACAAATAGAAAATGCATCGGAATCTTTGGAAGCACCTAAGGAGTGTAAGAGGTGAGATCGCACTGGGATTCGGCGCGGCGGCCCAAATGCGCCTTCGGCAGCGTGGACAGGCGATGCCTTCGTGGGAGTCGAGGCAATACAAGCGCCAATAAGCGGTTCGGTTACCTTCCTGTGATATATCGACAGTTCAGTGAGAGTGCGTGACTGGGAGATGTCCAGTGCAGACAGCATTCTGCATGATTCACAACCCTGCAACAGTAAACGGGCTTGCAGTAGGAGAAGATACAACTACAGGGTGAAAACAAATCGGTATCGATAAGCATCTTGGATATTTGTATTTTTATTCATGATGCAAGCTAAAGGTTTAGGCCAAATATTCAATAATCTGTAAATTTTATTTGTAGATTCAAAGATGTATACACATTTTTTATTCTTAAGAATAGTAAATTAATGTTATCAAAACTAAACCGTTGTAAAATGTGACAGACCACAGTAAAAATAGTGTTTGTAATAGAATAGATTTAAAAATGTACTCCTTATTGAAATAAAACCAATAATAGCTCTGCAGTGTTAGTGGATTCAAGAGGTGACTTAAACGGTCATTACTGGCCCAGTGATACCACCTTAATAGCTCATAAAGCTGTTAAATGTTCTCATAAATTACAACTGGGAAATAACTTTTACACTTTCCTTGCGACACGTTTATCATAGAACTAGGACTAACCACAAAATATAATTTAACAGATTTCATGTGGCGTATCTTTTAAAAATCGTCACTACCCAATTTAAACTTTGTAAACGAAAATAGATGTTCAAATTAAATCTGACCGGGGAAAACGAGCACTAGATTATTAAACCTTATAACAGTTGAATGATTCGAGTTACTCTTAACTAATTTACAAGACTGTAATAACTACAGGAATTCTTGCTTTGCCCCTTGTACAGGCATTCAGCCATCCCCGCGTTTTCTAAAAGAATGTAGATGTACATGTATATTGACGTCGTAAATAATGTTGCAGTAAAAGGTTGAAACAAAAAAACCTTAGATTCAACAAATTATCTAATATGAGAATTTGCAAAGGTCCAGTTATTTTAAAATTTTAATTGCCTTAACATTTGTTTTTAAAGTTTGAGTTACAAGTAACGGAAATAAAATATTGATTAACTTATTCAAGTTTTTTTCTTTTTTTAAGACTAACCCACATTTTTGTAAAAACTTTTTCCACAAAGCAGTAAACATAGTTGAGACCAGAGAATGCACACATACACCACCACTATCAGCATCAGCACTATGTGTGAACACATACCACTATTAGACCAGTCATTTTAAATATTTTTCAAAAAAACGGGTAACCAAGTGGGACTTTTTACCATATTATGTTCCTTGATATGTTACATTTGAAACCCCATCACTTTTTCGAAAATAAAACTTGTGCTCAAGCCGCCATCTTGGAAAATGGCGGCCAAAATATAGTTTTTTAGCTATATCATGATAACTATTAAGTTTAGAAAACAACATCTTATACAAAAGTTGCTTGGTTTAAAAAGGCCTACAACTTTTATATTTAATGTATTGTTGTACAACAATTGATAAAGCCGCCATATTGGAAAATGGCTGCCAAAAAGTGTTTTTTGGCTCGTGCAGCTTAATTATTAATCTTACTAAAAAGGTTAACGAAGAGAAGTTGCAGAGATTTTGATAATCTACCACTTTTATGTTTACTTTGTTATTGTAAACTCACAAATATATGCGCCATCTTGGAAAAATGGCCGCTAATATTAGTTTTTTGACTGGGACTTTTTTATTATTGAATTTATATTAGGTAACTAAATCCAAAAGTTGTATGGTCTATAACTTTTGTATTTAACATAATTTTGTGCAACAATTAATAAAGCCGCCATCTTAGAAAATGGTGGCCAAATATGTTTTTCTTGGAATTTTCACCTTGAAAATTTATAATAACCAAGTTTTAGTTGGCATCATTGGATTCAGCTTGTAAAAACAAACAATTTAGTTTTTTGAATCACTGATTTATGTCCACTGGTTACCAAGATATTTAAAATAGTAAATAAAGAGCGTTGTCCCTATGTTACCCTTATGGGAATAAGTAGAATTCTATATATCGCTCAATTCTTGACTTACATTAATACAACTTTGTATCCGGCTTCTTTTAGCTGAGATCTACTGGTTTATGACTTGAAATAATCTATTTTTACATTTCCGTGGCAGCAAACCTGCATGCCCGTATACAATGTCATTCTTATGGAGAATATTTCAGCAAATTTACTTTACGTCTCTTACTGAGGATAAGAACCCTCATATTATGATGCTTCAACGTGTGTAAATACAAATTCCAACATAATATAAAGCCTAGTGATAAATAGTGTAAACATAAATTCATAAATAAGTATGGTAAAACATTCTCCTTAAGAATAACATGGTATATGGGCACGCAGGTTTGCTGCCACGGAAATGTAAAAATAGATTATTTTAAGTCATAAACCAGTAGATCTCAGCTAAAAGAAGCCGCATACAAAGTTGTATTAATGTAAGTCAAAAATTGAGCGATATATAGAATTCTACTTATTCTCATAAGGGTAACATAGGGACAACGCACTTTGTTTACTATTTTCATTATCTTGGTAACCAGTGGACATAAATCAGTGATTCAAAAAACTAAATTGTTTGTTTTTACAAGCTGAATCCAATGATGCCAACTAAAACTTGGTTATTATAAATTTTCAAGGTGAAAATTCCAAGAAAAACATATTTAGCCACCATTTTCTAAGATGGCGGCTTTATTAATTGTTGCACAAAATTATGTTAAATACAAAAGTTATAGACCATACAACTTTTGGATTTAGTTACCTAATATAAATTCAATAATAAAAAAGTCCCAGTCAAAAAACTAATATTAGCGGCCATTTTTCCAAGATGGCGCATATATTTGTGAGTTTACAATAACAAAGTAAATATAAAAGTGGTAGATTATCAAAATCTCTGCAACTTCTCTTCGGTAACCTTTTTATTAAGATTAATAATTAAGATGCACGAGCCAAAAAACACTTTTTGGCAGCCATTTTCCAATATGGCGGCTTTATCAATTGTTGTACAACAATACATTAAATATAAAAGTTATAGGCCTTTACAAACCAAGCAACTTTTGTATAAGAAGTTGTTTTCTAAACTTAATAGTTATCATGATATAGCTAAAAAACTATATTTTGGCCTCCATTTTCCAAGATGGCGGCTTGAGCACAAGTTTTATTTCCGAAAAAGTGATGGGGTTTCAAAGGTAACATATCAAGGAACATATGGTAAAAAGTCCCACTTGGTTACCCGATTTTTTTGAAAACCGGGTTTTTTCTTCTAAAATGACTGGACTAAATGGGTTATATGTGGAATAACACGACCACGGCAACTTGCTTTATCAAATTTTTATGTAGCTCTGGAGTCTCATAAGTCTTAAAACGTGTCCTTGAAAAACCTCCCTTAAATTATCACACTTATAAATTAAAGCAATGTCTGATATAGGTGTACAATTGTTGACCTCCTTTGTTTTGATGCCACCGCTGTTTTTGCCGAGTTAAATCTGTATCAACTTTATTACTGTGGTCACAACAAAACTGCACTCCAGAGCCAACATGAGGGCACTGTGTAAACAAACACGCTACATTAACCCGCCGTAAACAGGACGCCGCTGCCGCTGCCGCTGCCGCTGCCGCTGCTTCCCCTCCATGGCGCATTCCACTCACATTTTTTGTATTTATATTTTGTATTTAAATTGTAATCAATCAGTTGTACCTTATCTGAACGAAGTTTATTTTATGTTGAATATAGCTTAGGGTTTCATGTGTTGGCATGCTTATTGACGTATTTGAATCTGGTAATTATCTTAGTTGTATAACCCAAAGTTAAAATGCAAAAATGAAATGAATTTGGTAGTCAAAATTTAGTGATTAATTTATACACAATGCTGCGCTCAAAATTTCATACTGTTTATATATGTAATTATTATAATTTTAATTGTTCGGTTGTTTAAAATAAGATGAATTTGCTTTTATTTATTAATTTTTTATATTGAAACCATTATTATCAACGTTCTTTTTTCTTGATGAGTCTAGCTTTAAAAGCCGTTTAAAACACGTCACCTTTGATCAATATAATTAACGGATATAATTCGTGTTTGAAGAATAGTTTAAATCTGAACCATAATTAATAAAATAGTTATACGCAAATCAACAAACCGGAATAAAAGTATTAATAATTTAAATAGTTAATAAATAGCCTATTAAATATATTTATTTAAATTGATTCATGTTTAGTTTAATACACGCATGGATTAATGCGATTGGAAGTAAAAAAAACCTACTTAAGTGTTTGATTCTTGTGCAAGATAATAGCGAAATGTTAATTTAGAACCTTCTGATTTGCTTCCTAAAGGCATGTGCTCACCAGTTTATCAAAAGAAAACGAATTAAGTAATTTATTGAGAAAAATCTTTACATTGATAAAGATCCTTTGAATGATCTTTTTTCAATTCAATTCGTTTATTCCCAAAAGAATTACAGATTTGGCCCTGTAAGTCAACAATGGCTTATCAACAGAGACCTTATAAACTAAATTACAAACATTATAATACATACAATTCATATTAATTACATGTTTTATGGCACTAGTTGGGCATTAAAAATACAGAATACCATACAATGTTCTTTTGAATATTCAAAAACACAACTATATATATATCACGAGCAACCTCTGCAGGTGGGATAAAAATTAAACAAAACTTATAAAATTTAAAAGGCATATAAATATGTCCTAAGCCTAGATAAATTATGCATTTAAAACAAACAGCTTAAAAAGTATTCCTAGCCTACAATGGTCAACAGAGAAGAAAAAAAGAAAACCTAATAAGTAGGCTTATACTTATAGACTACCCTAATGATTGGTTTAGCCTAACTAAAGTGCATTTATAATTACAACCATGAACTAATTTTTATGTACTGTGAATTTAAAAGCCACTCAAATACCAATTTCTTAAACTCATCTTTTAATTTATTAATAAATCTCTTAATAATGCTTAATAGTACACTTTGTCAATCAAAGATTTAGTAAATAAACTTTAAAATTGGAATGAGTATTATAAGATACCTTAAAACATACATATGCAATGTTCATAAAGTAATGATGGCTTTAAATTAAAGTTGTAGACTAACATAATATGAGACATGTAATATCAGTTGATAAACGAAATAAAATGGTTAACAGAGGAAGCATGAGGGTTTTTTAAAGAGATGACATCGTAGAATAACGGGTTGTCTGTTATATTCCTAAAAGTTGATAGTCAATCACAGTGAGCATTTTAAACCACCTAAATGAATCATAAATAAACGGTTAGGAAAACACGGATTAAAGCGCTGTATTTGTGAACTTTATAACGTTTTATAAACTTCAAATTTCCAAATACCTATGAAATATTCTGAGGCGCGTTTATGTTACAAATTGCAATCTCTTTTTCGAAAGGGATGTTTTCAGTTTGATACGAGCATTCGAGCAAATCATTTGTTTGTGTGGAGAAATGCGCGCTGTTTAATCAAAGCTGTCACACTCAAAGCAGTCACACTTTTTTTACTATTTTTTATAAAAATGCAGGGGGAGCAGCTCTCCCCGGCCCTGACTAAAATGGGACAAAACCGACCTTTGAGTGATTCCCAAGGGGTTCTTGGTCCATGCACCTACGTAAGACCCTCAAAGGAACATCTAGACGTCTTTCAAGAGGGTCTAGGACGTTTAGGAAAAATATCGCTAGATAAATACATTTCATAAGGATATGTTACAATTAATCAATATGTTGAGAACGTCAGATGGGATAGTAGATTTTCTATCAGAAAAAAATTTATTTTTCATCTCTTTTATTTTATACAACAGAAGGGTAAAAATTAGAAATTTTAAAGTTAGTTGAGGGTGGGAAGGGTAGGTGAGAAATTTTGTCATGAAAATATCTGCTCCAATGACGCTAGTTGTTTCTCTCAATCAGAATACTATAATATCTTTTGATTTTTTAATAAATAATGATTTAATAAAGATTTTTTGCAATAATCAAAATAAAAATAAACATAAGTAATTTTGAATAATTTATCATCTCGAGAATGTATGCTGCACTTTTAAATGTTCATTTACGAATTGTCTTAACAATTTTAATTTGATATATTACAAAGGGTCGCTTACAATTTAAAATTAGTATGTTAGGGGTGGGTTGAGCAGAGGGTTGATGCT
This sequence comes from Flexamia atlantica, assembly GCA_035578135.1. NCBI lineage: Eukaryota > Metazoa > Arthropoda > Insecta > Hemiptera > Cicadellidae > Flexamia > Flexamia atlantica. The sequence continues at coordinate 6,929,186 of JAQJVK010000006.1, read as the reverse complement.
GGAATGAAATTTTAATGCGTAAAAAACTGCCCTCTTCTTTGATAGACGTTCCATTAAATTGAATACAAAAATGTCCTTTGGTTAAAAAAAATAAAGAAATAAGCTAAAAAAGACCCTGAATAGATAAATCTGTAACATGGAAATGATTGAATTTCTCCGACATCATAATTTACTGCATTTAATTCAGAACTACTTTCCACAATTTTAAACCGATACAACATATTTTTAAGGCTAAATATTTTACGTGACAATGGTTTTAAAAAGTAGAGAATAATTAAAAGCCTTGCTTTAAAATCCTATTCTTAATGTCTTATCGTGGACATTTAAAAAAATTACATATAAACTTTATAAAAATATTATTTGTGAATTTTTATTTTTGGTATTCAACTTTGATATACATATCTTTGCAGCCACATACTTTGTAAGCTCATCCCGTATGAATGGCTAAAAAAGTCAGTGGTTTGATCGTTACTGAAATACAATTCTTATGATGATTTTTGCTACCATTATTTGGGAGGTACGCAGTGAGCTTGTTGAATATTAAAATATTAAGCTTTTTATTATTAATTAACATGGAAGGTATTGCAACGTGTAGATTGAGAGTAAATATATTGTATTAAAGATTTGCCCAAGTTACTTCTAGTAATCATCTCTCAAAAAAATATATATTTGAATTATGCAGGATTCAACGCTTGGGTGCTTTTTTTATTAAAACATTTTTTAAAGACTGAGACTGTAAATAATAACAGCTCTCGAAATTCTATCAATCGCCTTAGTTTTAACACATCTTTCTAAATTTTCAATGTGATAATTTGATTTTCATTGATATAACGTATAATTTTTTTAATGATTCTATGATGCAATTTTTAAATGCAAAAACCATTTAAGATTTAAGATTGTCGTGTTTTATTTCTTTTGGATGAAATTGTTATGCACTCAAATAATTTCATTAAAATAGTTAATTTAGCGGGGGTCGGCCAAAGCACTATTACTGCAAGCTTCACATTATACCAGGCAGCTCCTGCAAACCCTTTGGGGAATGCCATTTGCCCCATGTTTCGCATTTGGAAACTTTTATAAAATGTGATGGTGACCAAAGTTTATACACTATGATTATTTCTTGCCCGACTGCTATTATCTAAAAATATCAATCCTGAAGTAAACTATTGTTGTTTTTTCTATTGAAGTTGCAGTTATCTTAAGATGTTTTTGAAGATGTTTTTGGTTCGTATTGTTTTTAAGTTGGGATGAGAAACTAAATTTATGTACGAATTTATAAAATTGATAAAATTATGACAATGTTGTTTTGATTTATTATAAAAATAGAAAATCAAAAGTATTTTGACTACTAAAAATACTTAATATTGTTTTACATCCATATTTTTGGAAAAATACCTAACTTAAACCCTTCGAAATGAAATTAGCAGTATATTTTTATTCCTTTCATATAGGTATTTAGATAACGATAGTATTTCGATTGAACAGTACGTGATAATAAACATTCTTACATCTGAAATACTGCTTAAGCGAAATAAGTAGCAACCGCTGAGGTCTGCAATGATATGGCCTATAGTTTTATTGTGAAGTTATTTAAACTGGGAAATGTTTGACTGGTTGTTTGCAACAATTTATAACACAATACTGAAAGTACAAGTCGTGTTGCCGTTATAGCTTCTCATAACCACGTCCAAAGTGTTTTAATTGGTGGATCGTCTTCCGTGTCTTACTGTCGACTTACACGATTTATCACACACGACTCTCCGACAGGTGTGTGAGAGTGAGCGCGGTGGTAAATCTTCGATTAACTGATCATTCCCGCTAAGTAAGCGGGTGGTAATTGGAAATAACTAATCGGAAAGGTTATCCCTCTGGACGTGTACAGATGTGGCGGCACGCAAGGCCGGTGCGGTGGCATCCTAGACCAGCAACAGGTTCCCAAGACTAACGACGCGTCCGCTCCCTCCACGTGTGGCCGCCACTAACACTCGTACAATTATGCTAACTGTGTTATATTTGTCAATTACCACCAATAAGCAACGAGAGGTGTGAGATATCTGCTATAAATAATTCCTCACGTATGCAACTTGTTATTTATTCTCTGATAATATGGTACAGACAAACCTGTTTTGCTGCTCGGTCTGAGAATGGGGGTCTTGTAACAGAATAATGGTAGTAGATTGACTTAGAGTAATGTACAATATTGTAAAGGCTGTGGGATTCGCTTCACATTCTAAATGCACAAAAGATGCAATTTAGTTTGATAGCATTCTTCCTGATATACTTAAATTACCGTTAGATAGACCGACACTTGCGATGATGGGGGGTAATAACAGGAATCACCATGTCTTACTATCAGGTGGTTATCAAATGGGAGAGTATAATATTTTTATTTGGTCTATTTCTTGTAAACATTTTAATAAGTCTCTATCAGTGGCACAATCAGGTGTAACTTTTGCTACAAATATATTATTTATAAATTCATACTTGAAATGGGTTACCCATTTAAACCTCATACTAAAAACAATGAAAGAATCCAATAACACCTAATAACAAGTATTAACCCAAAGTACAACTACAAGGCGGTCAGAATAGACTACGAGGCAGCTAAGAGCACAGAAACGTATTAGCCCGGAGTATAACTGCAAGGCGGCCAGAAAACAAGGCTGATTAAACAACCAGCATGTAGAGAACACTGCTATTTCACAATCGAGCACATCCTTTAGCCCAACATACACCTCTTTTATCCAAAAGAAATTAAAACAAGATTGTATCAAAAACCCTGATTATTTTTTATTAGAAATGTACTCTCATAATATATGTAAATAAAAACTAAACGCAATACAAAATAATACAAAGTATCATCAATTTGCTAACTTAAGACTCTACAATAAGTCGTGATTACTCCATGACATGTTTTTTTATCACCTGTGAATTGTTGATACGTAAATCTTTTTGTGACTTTTGTCATTTTCAGTCACGGTAATTCGCGATGTAGAAACAAAATATATATTTTTTAACCGTCGCGTTTTTGTTTATTAGTTATGAGTAGCAAAAAAAGAGTAAAGTACTGATTACCCAGGCTGCGGCGGCGTGGGTGGCGGCGGGCGGGGCCACCTGTTAAACAACGACTCCGACGCTGCAAAGCTATGCACTTCCCACGGGGTCGTCGGCGGCCCTCTCCAGTAGAGCCGGTGAGCTGCCACGGGCTACGGGACGGGATGGCCGGTCATTCCTCAAATAGTAATTGCCTCTTTTGTGCAAAAGACACCAGTTTGAGTTGTAAAATATTTTGGACTCGCTATAACGCTAACAACTAGAATATTTTTGATAGCCATGAGGGAATCAGTTTTAGAATTTAATTTATCGTGATCATAAATTCAAAATATGATCAGCTTATACCATTAAAATTCCCATAGTTATCAAGCAAGCCTTCAATAATTACGTTTTAAGAAATCAACCAGTTATTACTGTAATTTGATAATCATTAACTAGTTCAGTACATATATACTAGGCGTTATGAAATTGCGATGTTCGAAATGACTTAAACAGCTGATTTCCAATATTATTGAAGGGAATCAGCTATTCAAGCTGATAGTTGTAATATTTGTAACAAGCAAATAACTCCTATTGCCTATATATCTTGATAAGTTTAAAACGTTTAACACTGTTTATTTAAGTTTACTGTATTTTGTTCATACGTATTGGTTCTGTTTTATTTTATTGTCACAAAAACCTCTTATACAAAAGCATATCATACGGAAATGGACAGTTTTTACTGAAAGAAAGAATTTGGAGAAAAGTTGGATAGGTCGAGGAACATCCTGTCAAGAGTTGCCGAACTATTAAGTTTATTGTTTTCCTGACGTGGATTAATGGGCTTCCGGGTCTTCCACAAATTACGTCACAAATATATTGTAAAAGGTTAGTGTTCAGCGTTCCGAGGATTTTTGTTCAACAAAATACGTGTCAACTGAACATTTATTTGTTACAGTTTCTTTCATGATTTATATTTTTGAGAGATTTCTTCCATTTTCCTTGGAATTACCTTCATCCAAAGAGTTATTTTTACGTATGAAGCTACATACACCTTTTCCAAACAATATTTGTAAAAATAACATTAGACATAGGAATTAATAATTAGTCATGGAAATTTTATGTTATATCATTACTGAACAAAACAATTTTGAAAATTAAAAGCGTCTCAAGCGCTGTATTTCACCGATGAACCCAACGTATGTTTGTTAACCTCTCATAATACATCAAAAATGGATCATATAGAAATTTAGTTTATCAATTTATTATGTGATTAAAAAAAATTGTCTGGACATGGAGTGTCACTAGAATGGCTCTGTAACATTAGTGTGTCTGTATACCGTGAACTACAACAAGTACATCAGTTGACAGCCTCACTCTGCAGTGGCGCTAGACATTGCGGTCACACGTGCGGTACAGACCTGGACTAGACAAGGCCGTTCGTTCACAGCCTCACGGTCTAGACATGGGCCAATGTCACATTAGTGTGTCAGTATACCGTGAACTACAACAAGTGCATCAGTTGACAGCCTCACACTGCAGTGGCGCTAGAGGATGCGGGCACACGTGCGGTACAGACCTGGACTAGACAAGGCCGTTCGTTCACAGCCTCACGGTCTAGACATGGACCAATGTCACATTAGTGTGTCAGTATACCGTGAACTACAACAAGCGCATCAGTTGACAGCCTCACACTGCAGTGGCGCTAGACGTAACGGTCACACGTGCGGTACAGACCTGGACTAGACAAGGCCGTTCGTTCACAGCCTCACGGTCTAGACATGGGCCAATGTCACATTAGTGTGTCAGTATACCGTGAACAAGTGCATCGGTTGTCAAGAATCTACAACAAGTGCATCAGTTGACAACCTCACACTGCAGTGGCGCTAGAGGATGAGGGCACACGTGCGGTACAGACCTGGACTAGACAAGGCCGTTCGTTCACAGCCTCACGGTCTAGACATGGGCCAATGTCACATTAGTGTGTCAGTATACCGTGAACTACAACAAGTGCATCAGTTGACCGCCTCACACTGCAGTGGCGCTAGACGTTGCGGTCACACGTGCGGTACAGACCTGGACTAGACAAGGCCGTTCGTTCACAGCCTCACGGTCTAGACATGGGCCAATGTCACATTAGTGTGTCAGTATACCGTGAACTACAACAAGTGCATCAGTTGATAGCCTCACACTGCAGTGGCGCTAGACGTTGCGGTCACACGTGCGGTACAGACCTGGACTAGACAAGGCCGTTCGTTCACAGCCTCACGGTCTAGACATGGGCCAATGTCACATTAGTGTGTCAGTATACCGTGAACTACAACAAGTGCATCAGTTGACAGCCTCACACTGCAGTGGCGCTAGAGGATGCGGGCACACGTGCGGTACAGACCTGGACTAGACAAGGCCGTTCGTTCACAGCCTCACGGTCTAGACATGGGCCAATGTCACATTAGTGTGTCAGTATACCGTGAACTACAACAAGTGCATCAGTTGACAGCCTCACACTGCAGTGGCGCTAGACGTTGCGGTCACACGTGCGGTACAGACCTGGACTAGACAAGGCCGTTCGTTCACAGCCTCACGGTCTAGACATGGGCCAATGTCACATTAGTGTGTCAGTATACCGTGAACTACAACAAGTGCATCAGTTGACAGCCTCACACTGCAGTGGCGCTAGAGGATGCGGACACACGTGCGGTACAGACCTGGACTAGACAAGGCCGTTCGTTCACAGCCTCACGGTCTAGACATGGGCCAATGTCACATTAGTGTGTCAGTATACCGTGAACTACAACAAGTGCATCAGTTGACAGCCTCACACTGCAGTGGCGCTAGAGGATGCGGTCACACGTGCGGTACAGACCGGGACTAGACAAGGCCGTTCGTTCACAGCCTCACGGTCTAGACATGGGCCAATGTCACATTAGTGTGTCAGTATACCGTGAACTGCAGCAAGTGCATCAGTTGATAGCCTCACACTGCAGTGGCGCTAGAGGATACGGACACACGTGCGGTACAGACCTGGACTAGACAAGGCCGTTCGTTCACAGCCTCACGGTCTAGACATGGGCCAATGTCACATTAGTGTGTCAGTATACCGTGAACTACAGCAAGTGCATCAGTTGACAGCCTCACACTGCAGTGGCGCTAGAGGATGCGGACACACGTGCGGTACAGACCTGGACTAGACAAGGCCGTTCGTTCACCCCCTCACGGTCTAGACATGGGCCAATGTCACATTAGTGTGTCAGTATACCGTGAACTAAAGCAAGTGCATCAGTTGAAAGCCTCACACTGCAGTGGCGCTAGAGGATGCGGACACACGTGCGGTACAGACCTGGACTAGACAAGGCCGTTCGTTCACCCCCTCACGGTCTAGACATGGGCCAATGTCACATTAGTGTGTCAGTATACCGTGAACTACAGCAAGTGCATCAGTTGATAGCCTCACACTGCAGTGGCACTAGAGGATGCGGACACACATGCGGTACAGACCTGGACTAGACAAGGCCGTTCGTTCACAGCCTCACGGTCTAGACATGGGCCAATGTCACATTAGTGTGTCAGTATACCGTGAACTTCAGCAAGTGCATCAGTTGACAGCCTCACACTGCAGTGGCGCTAGAGGATGCGGACACATGTGCGGTACAGACCTGGACTAGACAAGGCCGTTCGTTCACAGCCTCACGGTCTAGACATGGGCCAATGTCACATTAGTGTGTCAGTATACCGTGAACTGCAGCAAGTGCATCAGTTGATAGCCTCACACTGCAGTGGCGCTAGAGGATGCGGGCACACGTGCGGTACAGACCTGGACTAGACAAGGCCGTTCGTTCACAGCCTCACGGTCTAGACATGGGCCAATGTCACATTAGTGTGTCAGTATACCGTGAACTACAGCAAGTGCATCAGTTGATAGCCTCACACTCCAGTGGCGCTAGAGGATGCGGACACACGTGTGGTACAGACCTGGACTAGACAAGGCCGTTCGTTCACAGCCTCACGGTCTAGACATGGGCCAATGTCACATTAGTGTGTCAGTATACCGTGAACTACAGCAAGTGCATCAGTTGATAGCCTCACACTCCAGTGGCGCTAGAGGAAGCGGACACACGTGTGGTACAGACCTGGACTAGACAAGGCCGTTCGTTCACAGCCTCACGGTCTAGACATGGGCCAATGTCACATTAGTGTGTTAGTATACCGTGACCTACAACAAGTGCATCAGTTGACAGCCTCACACTGCAGTGGCGCTAGAGGATGCGGGCACACGTGCGGTACAGACCTGGACTAGACAAGGCCGTTCGTTCACAGCCTCACGGTCTAGACATGGGCCAATGTCACATTAGTGTGTCAGTATACCGTGAACTACAACAAGTGCATCAGTTGACAGCCTCACACTGCAGTGGCGCTAGAGGATGCGGGCACACGTGCGGTACAGACCTGGACTAGACAAGGCCGTTCGTTCACAGCCTCACGGTCTAGACATGGACCAATGTCACATTAGTATGTCCGTATACCGTGAACTACAACAAGTACATCAGTTGACAGCCTCACACTGCAGTGGCGCTAGAGGATGCGGGCACACGTGCGGTACAGACCTGGACTAGACAAGGCCGTTCGTTCACAGCCTCACGGTCTAGACATGGACCAATGTCACATTAGTATGTCCGTATACCGTGAACTACAACAAGTAAATCAGTTGACAGCCTCACACTGCAGTGGCGCTAGAGGATGCGGGCACACGTGCGGTACAGACCTGGACTAGACAAGGCCGTTCGTTCACAGCCTCACGGTCTAGACATGGACCAATGTCACATTAGTATGTCCGTATACCGTGAACTACAACAAGTACATCAGTTGACAGCCTCACACTGCAGTGGCGCTAGAGGATGCGGGCACACATGCGGTACAGACCTGGACTAGACAAGGCCGTTCGTTCACAGCCTCACGGTCTAGACATGGACCAATGTCACATTAGTATGTCCGTATACCGTGAACTACAACAAGTACATCAGTTGACAGCCTCACACTGCAGTGGCGCTAGAGGATGCGGGCACACGTGCGGTACAGACCTGGACTAGACAAGGCCGTTCGTTCACAGCCTCACGGTCTAGACATGGGCCAATGTCACATTAGTGTGTCAGTATACCGTGAACTGCAGCAAGTGCATCAGTTGATAGCCTCACACTGCAGTGGCGCTAGGAGATGCGGACACACGTGCGGTACAGACCTGGACTAGACAAGGCCGTTCGTTCACAGCCTCACGGTCTAGACATGGGCCAATGTCACATTAGTGTGTCAGTATACCGTGAACAAGTGCATCGGTTGTCAAGAATCTACAACAAGTGCATCAGTTGACAACCTCACACTGCAGTGGCGCTATAGGATGCGGACACACGTGTGGTACAGACCTGGACTAGACAAGGCCGTTCGTTCACAGCCTCACGGTCTAGACATGGGCCAATGTCACATTAGTTTGTCAGTATACCGTGAACAAGTGCATCGGTTGTCAAGAATCTACAACAAGTGCATCAGTTGACAACCTCACACTGCAGTGGCGCTATAGGATGCAGACACACGTGTGGTACAGACCTGGACTAGACAAGGCTGTTCGTTCACAGCCTCACGGTCTAGACATGGGCCAATGTCACATTAGTGTGTCAGTATACCGTGAACTACAACAAGTGCATCAGTTGACAGCCTCACACTCCAGTGGCGCTAGAGGATGCGGACACACGTGTGGTACAGACCTGGACTAGACAAGGCCGTTCGTTCACAGCCTCACGGTCTAGACATGGGCCAATGTCACATTAGTGTGTCAGTATACCGTGAACTACAACAAGTGCATCAGTTGACAGCTTCACACTTCAGTGGCGCTAGAGGATGCGGGCACACGTGCGGTACAGACCTGGACTAGACAAGGCCGTTCGTTCACAGCCTCACGGTCTAGACATGGGCCAATGTCACATTAGTGTGTCAGTATACCGTGAACTACAACAAGTGCATCAGTTGATATCCTCACACTTCAGTGGCGCTAGAGGATGCGGACACACGTGCGGTACAGACCTGGACTAGACAAGGCCGTTCGTTCACCCCCTCACGGTCTAGACATGGGCCAATGTCACATTAGTGTGTCAGTATACCGTGAACTACAACAAGTGCATCAGTTGTATACGCCCTTAGAGGCCGATTTGGCGTACAGATTTTATATATTTTATTTGAAGTAGGAGTAAAAGTTAGAGTGATAGTTGATATGACACAGTAACTTAATCTTTATTGACTTGGCATTTACACAATGATCTGCTTATTCACAAATAACCTAGGATCTTACTCTCAGATGGGGACTTTCAGCACTGCACCATTTTAATAATTACACGAACTCGTCTGCAAACAAGCAAATGAAATAATAATAGGTAAATGAAGTTTAATATTTAAAATAAATTGAAATACAACAAACAATCAGGAATGGATACGTTAAGACAATGAGAATGGTTTTAACATGAATTATTACAATTTGCAAATATAAAATCTTAAATACAATAAATCTTTTGAATCATATTATTTTAACATTGCTACATTCAATTTTCATTTACACAGATTTTACAATTAAGAACAAGGTTGAATACAATAAGAATCTTTTCTAATTTTACTTACATTTCACGAGTGGTAATTTAATTTACTTATTGCTTCGTGCTGCCCCTTTTAAGAATGAGAATAAAGACGGTTAGCATTTGATTTTTCAATAAATTAGTCAACTTGACCTATATGATGCCAACACAACAAAACTGAATAACCTGACATCTAATTAAAGGTAAGAATATACATATATAATAACATTTAATTTTGGGGATAAATATTTTGGTATAAAAATCAGTATAAATTTTCCTCGCAGCTAAAACAAAATATTTACCTCTAAACAAAAATTTTCCTTAAAGCAAATTAAATTTACTTTTCATTTTAAGTTGGCTGCACTGATGGTGAATAAACAATGTTTTCAACAATACAATTTGAGCAAGTAGTGCACTCAATCAACACTGTATAGCAGCACCCTACAGCAAACAAATTTCTTTCCATTTTACTACAAAGCAAACATGATTAATGAAACATTTAATTTTAAAATATTTACATTTCAATAATTCTTTTTAAGACAAAAAATATAATTACTCTAATAAATTATTTAAATACAAATTTGCTTTCAATAACTTTTAGCTGGGAGAATAAGTAAACAAGAGAGAGACAGAGATAGTGAAACCCGTTCAAAACGGCCTTTCTTATCGCCAAACAGGAAATTCCAAACCTTTGTTCGCCAGAAGGGCTTTCCAAAAATATTCATCCTGGATCAGTCGTAGTTGAGACTTTGTAGAGTAGTAGTGCATGTCGTTGTGTGCCGTGTATACGTATCGTGTAGTGTGTCGTGTAGCGTGTTGTGTCGTATGCTGTGTCGTGTGTTGTGTCGTGTGTTATGTCGTGTGTTGTGTCCCGCGGGTGTTACAGTGTGATAGTGTGATATGTAGTGTAAAGTGTGAAGTGTGAAAACGACGTATCCTTTCAAACTAACATTCACGCAACTTGCAAACTCATTCATGCTAACTTTCGCTTCCTATACACTCTCAGAATCATACTCAAACATACAATTCATTCGCTAATATTTCTGGAAAAATAATTCTATTATAAAATAACTAACAAATTTTACAAATTTAATTTAATATTTAAATTCTCCCCGCTAAATTCTTAAACATTCTTAAACTAACATAACACAGTACAATACATTCTCATATCCCAAATTATATTTAAATAAATCGCTTTCTGTTTTTTTTTTTTAATAAATCACTTTTTGAATTACTTTACTGAGTCCAAACAAAAATAAAAATATAACATTTCCTTACAAATTAAAAATATATTCAAGTTCAGTGTATATTATCTAACTGGAATGCTGACTTGATTTTAATACTAAAATATCTTATACAATACATACATAGTTATTTCCTTTAACCATTTCTCTGATTAGTTGCTGGTTTCAAGTCTGCAATGTGCAATTTTCTCACGTCACTGATGTCTGAAACGCTTTGTACTAGAACTGTGACGTCTGTGATGAAGTATAATATTCTAAATGGATCTGCATACTTGACAGCTAATTTCTTCGAAAAATTCTTCAGTTTATTACTCAGAAAATGTGTCTTGATGTATACTAAGTCATTGATCTTGAAAGGCGGTTTGCTTCTGTAATCATTGTATTTCTTCCGTCTTCTATTTCGTAATACACTCTTTCTTGCGTTATTTATGGCATTCTTCAAGTTGCTCTTCTTCTCCTCTTCACTTAATTTTTCGGAAACAAAGTCTTGGATGTTCCATAAATTAGATAAAGCGTTATTTGGAGGATGATTGAACATCATTTCAAAGGCGGAACATTTGGTGCTTGAATTTTTCGCTGTGTTGAGGCTTATCTGAATCAAATTAAGATCTTCGTCCCAGGAGGTTTGTTTTTCATGATAGAAACACCGTAATAAAGTTGTAATGTCCCTTAAAAATCTCTCAGATCTATTGCCGTTTGCTCGATAAGCTGCAATTCGCCTGTGGGAGATATAATTCTTAAACAAATAGCTTTTAAATTCTTTGGAGGTAAAATAACTGGCGTTATCTGATACAATGATGCGAGGAGTGGAAAAATTAGCAAATATCTGCTGCAATTTTTCTATTATCAGCCTAGAATTTGCTTCACGCAAGGCGTATATCCAAACAAATCTCGTAAATCCATCTACAGCAATAAATAAATGTTTATTGCCGACCTTTGAGTTTGTCGCCTTTGATCTAGGGAGTGGTCCAAGAAGATCAATGAAGATTGTATTCATTGCTTGTTCAATTGGGATCGAAATTAATTTGCCTTCATATTTCACTTGAGAACTTTTGCTCATGCAACATATTTTACATTCTTTCACTTTTTGCTTCATTGCTTGGTCTAATTCAGGATGATAGAAGTATTCATTTACTCTTCCCTGCGTTCTGTAAATACCGAAATGGCCACCGAATACCGTATTATGAAAAAATGAGAACACTAAATTAAATAGCTTCTTAGGCAGATAAATTCTAGCTTTTCCTTTTTGTCTCTGATACATCAAAACATTGTTCTTCATGAAAAAACATTCTTGATTTGTTTTACTAGCGATACTGTCTATTATCTTCTTACATTCTTCGTCTTCCTGTTGATGACGCTGTAGATCAGTAAAGGCTAAAGGCAGTTCATTTATTAAATTAGCTAATCTTAAATTTTCCTTTTGTGTTTTAGATTTCTTGGTTATGTTTACATTTTTTGCAGTTTCTTCGAATTTCTTCCTTCGCATGGTGTTAATAGTTTCTTGCATGGTATTCACTTCTTTATTTTCTTCAGCTTCCAATGTATTACTGCCATTTTCGTCATACATTCTCGATAAAACGTCAGCGATAATATTTTCGGTTCCTGGCCGGTGTTCCACAGTATAGTCCAAATCTATAAGTCTCTCAATCCATCTTGATAACCGACCTAATTTTCTTTTGGAATTAAGGACAAAACTTAAGGCCTGATTGTCAGTAATCAATTTGAAAGGACGAATTTCTAAGAATTCTCGCCATTTTTCCATACAAAGTATTGCAGCATAAGCTTCTTTCTCGTATGTGCTATACTTGAGTTCTGTCGGAGTAAATAGCTTGGAATAGTAGGCAATAGGCAGTAAATCTCCTTTGTCGTTTGACTGTAAAAGAACACCTGCGGCTGAATTTTGAGATGCGTCAGTTTGGAGAGTAAATGGCTTATTAAAATCAGCAATCTGCAGAATTGGAGGGTTGGAAATTTTCTTCTTTAAGATCTCAAATGCTTCTTGACATTCTTGGGTCCAATTAAATTTTACAAATTTCTTCTTCAGGGCATTTAAAGGACGGCATATCTCTGCATAATTAGGAATGTATCTAAGCCAGTATGAACACATGCCGGTAAATTGTTTGACTTGCTTAACATTTTTCGGCACTGGAAAATTCCTCACGACAACAGTACGATCAGGGTCAATGGTAACTGTATTATTCTTGATAATATGACCTAGGAAGCTTATTTCTTGGCAGAAGAATTTAGCTTTATTTACATTGACAGTGAGTTTATGCTTTGATAATCTCTCTATGACCTCCTTAAGGTGTTCTAAATGTGTACGCTTATCGGGGCTGTAGACAATAATGTCATCGCAGAAATTTATGACATATTTGAATTTTATATCTTGGAAAACCTTGTCCATATAACAAGACAAAACTGAGCTTCCAATTTGTAAACCGAATGGTACCCTTTTCATCCTATACTTGCCAAATATTGTACTGAATGCAGTTATGTCACGAGAATTTTCAGTAATTGGACACTGTAGGAAAGCTTTATTCAGATCAATCACAGAAAAATATTTTCCATCCCGTAGATGTTGATGCAAGTTTTGAAGATCGCCTAGAGGGTAATTCATCTTGACGAGTTTCTTGTTAAGTTCGGTGTAATTTATCACAAGTCGATCTTTGTTTGTTAAGAAGGCGGGACTACTATAAGGACTTGTAGAAACTTCAATTATATCTTCAGCAAGCCACTCATCGATAATCTTCTTCATTTTAGCAACTGCCGGTGGACTTAGGAAGTAGGGACGGATGCATACTGGTTTATCATCAGTTACTTTTAATTCAATTTGAAGATCTAAAGCCTCACCTATTCGATCTGTGAATACATTTGGATATTGATTGATTAGATTTTCTATTTCTTCTTTCAGGTCAGGAATTCCTACATGAATTATATTTAAGGAAAGATTTTCTTGTAGCAATATAGGGATCTTGTTATCTGGCTGAAATTTGAAGAAACAAAATTTATCGTGTAAATTTATATTTAGACCGTTCTTCTGCATAAATGGAGTTCCTAAAATCATATTGTAATGATCTTGCTTCATTACTAAAAACTTCTCAAACCAAGTGAATTTACCAATTTTGATCTTGATTTCACACTCCTTAGCTATATCAATTTCGCTATCATTTGCTGCTAAAATAGTGCCAGACCAATCGTTAACTTTCTTTATCAGCTCAAGTTTATGCAACTTATCAAAAAGTGTTTTGCTAATAAAATTTTTACTGGCTCCAGTATCTAGGAGAGATAATGTAGAAATCCCTTTAGTTAATATTACTTCAATGCATGGTAAATTTTCATATATTTTTCCATTTATTTTCATGTTGTTTGGTTTCTTAAATTTATTCCAAGTTCTTATCAATTTTCTTAGTTCTCCTTTAAATTGCATGTTTTGTGTTGGTTTTGTATTAGGTTTAGGTTTGTTTGGGTGTGTTTTCTCTGGAGAATATGACTCAGCTGCTAATAACTTATCTTGAGAATAGGCCATATTCCCCAAGTTTACGCGTTTTTTGGCTTGCGGAAACAATGTTTAGCGATATGCCCTTTCCTTTGACAATTATAACAGATCTTATCTTGGTTACTGACCTGTGGCGATTTTGACTGCTGAAAATTTCTTTGAGGGTTAAATTGTGGTTTACCTTCATTTGGCCAAGAGAAATTAGGTCCTGTTCTATGCTGAAAATTTTCCCTGACATAATCATTATATTGCACATTGTTAATTTCAACAGCTAGCTTATCTAGATCTTTGAAAGACTGTGGGTTAGGTTGAAAAACTAGCCTATTTCTTACTGAAGGATGGATTCCACTTTTAATGAAGGAAACCAATTCCATTTCACTTAGAGAGCTTTTTAGTACTTGGTGATATGTTTTAATTTCATTTACATAGATTGACAAAGGTTCCAAAGGATTTTGAGGTCGGAAAATAAAATCCTGCTTAATTTTTTCTCTTAAGATAATGGGTATGAAGGTATCCAGAATGTCTTGATGCAAATTTTCTAATGATTGATCAGTCATCTTATGCTCTAATATTTTAGTGAGAAGAGGTGCTGTGGCATAACTAGGCAAAAGTTGAAATATTTCATTTGAACTCAGGGTGGTTTGGTTTTGGATTTCTACTAAATTTCTTAACCATTTCAATAGTGATTCAACATCATGTCCATTGCACATAGGAAATTTATTCAAATAGGTTTCAATAGGATTGGTCAATTTACTGAATACTATAGACTTTTCTACTCTAGTAGTAGGCACATTAAAAGCTAGCTTACCCATTTCTTGCTCAGGAACATTCGAGGTCGATGCTCTCTGCACTGTTTGGTCTAGGCCTACCTCTTTAAGTTTTTGAAGCTCCCCCTCCTTAGTTGGTGTTGAAGTTGTTGGTTTTACCTGGGTGGGTCGTTCAACCTCTAAATTTAGTTCCTCATCTTCTATTAAAGATTGATTTAGTTTTTCCTCATATGAGTTAAGATCTTCTTCACTGATTTGATCCTTCAGAGTTTGGAACTTAGCAGTAAAGGTATCTAATTGCCCAGTTAGTTTAGTTAAGATGTTCTTATACACACTATCAAGCTGAAATTTACTAAGATGAGAGAGTCTTAAGCTAACATGACTTATTTTAGCATTTAGCTTAGCTATTTGGGCTGCAGTAGCCTTTTCCTCTTCACTAGCTTGATCTAATACTAACTGAATGTTATCAATCTTAGCTTGAATTTTGTTAAATTGTTCAACTAAACTTAATTTCTTATTTAGATGTGTTATATCAATACTTTGATCGAGATTGGCTCTTAGGACTTTTCTTAATGAATCTACATTTTCATTAGTCACTTGATGACCTCTAGCTAAAAGTTCATAAGTAAGTTCTTCCTTATTTAAGTAGTTTAGGTTGTACTTAGGCATGATGACTTCTTTGATTGAAATCCTAGCTATAGGCCTAATAACTTAGTACAAACTTAGTAATTCCTCATTTCTGTACTAAATTTCATAACTTTTCACTCCATGAAAAATTTTGTTTCAAACCTAGCAGAGTGGCGCAAAATTTCTATACGCCCTTAGAGGCCGATTTGGCGTACAGATTTTATATATTTTATTTGAAGTAGGAGTAAAAGTTAGAGTGATAGTTGATATGACACAGTAACTTAATCTTTATTGACTTGGCATTTACACAATGATCTGCTTATTCACAAATAACCTAGGATCTTACTCTCAGATGGGGACTTTCAGCACTGCACCATTTTAATAATTACACGAACTCGTCTGCAAACAAGCAAATGAAATAATAATAGGTAAATGAAGTTTAATATTTAAAATAAATTGAAATACAACAAACAATCAGGAATGGATACGTTAAGACAATGAGAATGGTTTTAACATGAATTATTACAATTTGCAAATATAAAATCTTAAATACAATAAATCTTTTGAATCATATTATTTTAACATTGCTACATTCAATTTTCATTTACACAGATTTTACAATTAAGAACAAGGTTGAATACAATAAGAATCTTTTCTAATTTTACTTACATTTCACGAGTGGTAATTTAATTTACTTATTGCTTCGTGCTGCCCCTTTTAAGAATGAGAATAAAGACGGTTAGCATTTGATTTTTCAATAAATTAGTCAACTTGACCTATATAATGCCAACACAACAAAACTGAATAACCTGACATCTAATTAAAGGTAAGAATATACATATATAATAACATTTAATTTTGGGGATAAATATTTTGGTATAAAAATCAGTATAGTTGATAGCCTCACACTGCAGTGGCGCTAGAGGATGCGGACACACGTGCGGTACAGACCTGGACTAGACAAGGCCGTTCAATCACAGCCGCACGGTCTAGACATGGGCCAATGTCACATTAGTGTGTCAGTATACCGTGAACTACAACAAGTGCATCAATGATAGCCTCACACTGCAGTGGCGCTAGACGTTGCGGTCACACGTGCGGTACAGACCTGGACTAGACAAGGCCGTTCGTTCACAGCCTCACGGTCTAGACATGGGCCAATGTCACATTAGTGTGTCAGTATACCGTGAACTACAACAAGTGCATCAGTTGACAACCTCACACTGCAGTGGCGCTAGAGGATGCGGACACACGTGTGGTACAGACCTGGACTAGACAAGGCCGTTCGTTCACAGCCTCACGGTCTAGACATGGGCCAATGTCACATTAGTGTGTCAGTATACCGTGAACTACAACAAGTGCATCAGTTGATATCCTCACACTCCAGTGGCGCTAGAGGATGCGGACACACGTGCGGTACAGACCTGGACTAGACAAGGCCGTTCGTTCACAGCCTCACGGTCTAGACATGGGCCAATGTCACATTAGTGTGTCAGTATACCGTGAACTACAGCAAGTGCATCAGTTGACAGCCTCACACTGCAGTGGCGCTAGAGGATGCGGACACACGTGTGGTACAGACCTGGACTAGACAAGGCCGTTCGTTCACAGCCTCACGGTCTAGACATGGGCCAATGTCACATTAGTGTGTCAGTATACCGTGAACTACAGCAAGTACATCAGTTGACAGCCTCACACTGCAGTGGCGCTAGAGGATGCGGACACACGTGCGGTACAGACCGGGACTAGACAAGGCCGTTCGTTCACAGCCTCACGGTCTAGACATGGGCCAATGTCACATTAGTGTGTCAGTATACCGTGAACTACAGCAAGTGCATCAGTTGACAGCCTCACACTGCAGTGGCGCTAGAGGATGCGGACACACGTGTGGTACAGACCTGGACTAGACAAGGCCGTTCGTTCACAGCCTCACGGTCTAGACATGGGCCAATGTCACATTAGTGTGTCAGTATACCGTGAACTACAGCAAGTACATCAGTTGACAGCCTCACACTGCAGTGGCGCTAGAGGATGCGGACACACGTGCGGTACAGACCGGGACTAGACAAGGCCGTTCGTTCACAGCCTCACGGTCTAGACATGGGCCAATGTCACATTAGTGTGTCAGTATACCGTGAACTACAGCAAGTACATCAGTTGACAGCCTCACACTGCAGTGGCGCTAGAGGATGCGGACACACGTGTGGTACAGACCTGGACTAGACAAGGCCGTTCGTTCACAGCCTCACGGTCTAGACATGGGCCAATGTCACATTAGTGTGTCAGTATACCGTGAACTACAGCAAGTACATCAGTTGACAGCCTCACACCGCAGTGGCGCTAGAGGATGTGGACACACGTGTGGTACAGACCTGGACTAGACAAGGCCGTTCGTTCACAGCCTCACGGTCTAGACATGGGCCAATGTCACATTAGTGTGTCAGTATACCGTGAACTACAACAAGTACATCAGTTGACAGCCTCACACTGCAGTGGCGCTAGAGGATGCGGGCACACGTGCGGTACAGACCTGGACTAGACAAGGCCGTTCGTTCACAGCCTCACGGTCTAGACATGGACCAATGTCACATTAGTGTGTCAGTATACCGTGAACTACAACAAGTGCATCAGTTGATAGCCTCACACTCCAGTGGCGCTAGAGGATGCGGACACACCTGCGGTACAGACCTGGACTAGACAAGGCCGTTAGTTCACAGCCTCACGGTCTAGACATGGGCCAATGTCACATTAGTGTGTCAGTATACCGTGAACTACAGCAAGTGCATCAGTTGATATCCTCACACTCCAGTGGCGCTAGAGGATGCGGACACACGTGTGGTACAGACCTGGACTAGACAAGGCCGTTCGTTCACAGCCTCACGGTCTAGACATGGGCCAATGTCACATTAGTGTGTCAGTATACCGTGAACTACAACAAGTACATCAGTTGACAGCCTCACACTGCAGTGGCGCTAGAGGATGCGGGCACACGTGCGGTACAGACCTGGACTAGACAAGGCCGTTCGTTCACAGCCTCACGGTCTAGACATGGGCCAATGTCACATTAGTGTGTCAGTATACCGTGAACTACAACAAGTACATCAGTTGACAGCCTCACACTGCAGTGGCGCTAGAGGATGCGGGCACACGTGCGGTACAGACCTGGACTAGACAAGGCCGTTCGTTCACAGCCTCACGGTCTAGACATGGACCAATGTCACATTAGTGTGTCAGTATACCGTGAACTACAACAAGTGCATCAGTTGATAGCCTCACACTGCAGTGGCGCTAGAGGATGCGGACACACGTGTGGTACAGACCTGGACTAGACAAGGCCGTTCGTTCACAGCCTCACGGTCTAGACATGGACCAATGTCTCATTAGTGTGTCAGTATACCGTGAACAAGTGCATCGGTTGTCAAGAATCTACAACAAGTGCATCAGTTGACAACCTCACACTGCAGTGGCGCTATAGGATGCGGGCACACGTGCGGTACAGACCTGGACTAGACAAGGCCGTTCGTTCACCTTATCGCGTCTGGACTTATCCTCTGCCGCACTCCACTATGGTACGTAACATAAGTTCTTACAGCTGACAACAGAGTTATTGAAAACATAAAATACAGTATGTTTTTGATTGTTACATTATTCATCGTTCAAATTCGTTATTCGTGATGATTTTTTAAAATCATTAGCTATAAACTTCCCTATATCTTACAGTTACCTTCAGTTTGAATTAAAAGTTATCCCTTAACTTCACTTGATTTTACGTCATTTTTTAACTTAAGGGGGCGGTCTACCTCAAGTTCCGAGCGCTAAAACAGGGTTTTGTGTCTTATTCGTTGATAGCTGGATTTTCATATGATTTCCAATATTTTGGTGTCATTTTAAAAAGGATATGTTTTTGTAGGTCGCTAAAATTTTATAATTTTTGATTTTATCCCCGTTTATTTACAGGAATGGTGTAGATCTTTCAAAAAAGGTAGTTTTTTTTAAAGATTTTAAAGTCTTATAACTAACGACAGAAACGCTTTATAGGAAAATAAAAATTGTAGAGACCTATAAAATATTCCGAAGAACGTGAACCCACTCTCATTTTTATTGAATCTTAAAAAATAAAGCTTTTGTCGTCCAGATACGAAACGTCTGCAAGCTTACTTCAGCGCGCTTTAGCCCTATCTTTCTAATGTTATTTCGCTCTGTGACGCAGATTTTTCTGTCAAGGTAGACCGCCCCCTTAAAAACACCAATAAGATTTTCGCTACAAGTAGCCTCAAAGTTACACTATTTGCTTAAATAAGACTCGCTTAAAGCATTTAAACAAGTGGATTGAAAGAGGTTAATTCTTATTCATTGTCTATTTGAATCGTAATGTACAGTATTATAATGGATTATCAAAAGAACAATAATTTCTACTTGTTACTTATTATTATAGAAATATATTCTTATCAGTTTAATTTAAGAGATGTTTAGATATAATTCATTTTCATACCGTAATCAATCAGTTAATATGAATTTAAAGACATATTCACAATATAAAAACCACCATTTTATCAGAAGGATAAAGATAATTATTCGGTCGTTTTTATGCTTTTAAATACTAATAATAATAATAATAAATTATAGTAAAATTTTTATTGCAGGAGACAATATACATTGTATTGCAAGCGTCATCAATTATACTTTCTATATTATTACTAAATAAATGAATAAACAGTCATTTTGGTTTCCTCTTTTGTATCGAGAGAAAAAAGCATGGACATAACAGATTTTCCACTTTTTGAGATGAACATCACTACCACAATTTTTTTCGCGATTAATACCTAAAATTTATTTTTCCCAGCAGCATATAAATCTTTTCAAAGTAGTTAACTCTCTTTAGGTTTTTTTTTATTTTCAGTAGTTGTGATCAAATAAAAAAACCCAAAAAAAGGCTTTGAGAATGTTGCAATGATAAAATATTACTTATACACTTTTTCAAAATGTAAAACAAAAAACATATTGAGGTTTTAGTTATGAAATATAGGAATATAGTAAATATATGATAGGAAGTGGTGGCTAACCTAAAAAAACAGCCTACATAAAACCATGAAGAATGCTGAGATGAAAATTAGCATCTACGCTGAACCTTAATACAGCAATCCAATTTCATATCTACACACTTTTCCTTCGGCGTTAGTTAATGGATGAGTCATTGTGTTAGTTTCCAGAAGTGTTGTAGGGAGCAGCACTGTTTATGGAGTGTACTATTGTCACGCCCTCTTTTGTTCAACTCTGAATTACTGTTATGTTGCCCACAAACTCAACCACAGTAGATCTTCGTCCCACGCGCACACAGTCATTAGGTCACTTTTAGTGATGTACTTTGCAAAATAATAGCTAGCTTTTTAGATATCATTGTTAAAAAAGTTTAACATTAAAACTATTAACTTTGGTAAGTATTTTTCTTTCTTTTTTATTGGTATTAGTCTTAATCTTTTCTGTTTTATATTTTTAATTTTATCTTGTATCGTTATATTTCTAGAACTAATACGTCATATTTTCTCTGCAAACAGAAAAATGTTGTGTAAATCAATATGGCTTGATAATAATTTTCCAAAGGTTTCACCTTTAGATGATGAACAAGTTGCATGTTAAACATTTGAGAAGTAAGTGATTCATCGGTCATTCCAAATCAAGATTATGTAAGTAAGTTTTGGTTTGTCGCGCTTTTTTTTCGTAACAAGCTATCCAAGAAGTAAACAAATCAGTAATTAACTACACCAGCGAGAAATATAAAATAAATAGAGGTATGGTTTACCATACCAAAAAAGTGCTCTCTAAAAGTAGGTAATGTTTGCAGATGGAAAACAAAATCTGAACAGCCAGGGAAGTTCTGGCTCAAGATGTGACCCATGTGGCACACCTCGAGAGAGGCTGTTACCAGATGCAAATCAGCAGCGAGAGCCCCTGAATGACATTCCTTGACATTCAGAGACGCGACGGTCAAGGTCATGGCGGGGTCAGTCAATGTCCATTGTCTCGAGTTGACTGAACCAACGACCTACCGCGTGCAATACGTTCCCCTTCGTGTAAAACCATACCTACATTTAACCCTGTTACGTATTCAGGTGAAATCCTACAAAGATATATGTTAATTCGTTCAGTAACAGCTTTAGTCAAATCTATTTTCCCAGGTTTAAGGGGAGCTCATAACTCCACGAAATGATTCCACCTTATGTGACATTATAAATATGATCAAAGGATGTCAGAAAATATTTTACATATATTTTCTAACATGTTTCTATATATTTTCTAACATTTATATTTTCTATATTTTTCAAATATATTTCTTTGCAAAAAAAGATGTTTATCAAAACGTAAATGCATTATTTACTAATCATTAATTTTCTTACGTCGATTGAGAGTTGGATGAAAGAAGACGTTTAACATTCAATGGTGAACTTTGAATTTGCCACAAGCTTCCGAGGACAAGTCACAAAAATATTTAATGGTTAGATTCTTTTGAATCAAAAAAGGTCTACTCCAAAATAAAATTTAGATCAACCCGGATATAAAGTCAAATTTTCAGACTCCCAGAATGGTAGAACGAATGATCAATTTACAAAGGAAGCTCTGTCTTTCATGATCCATTTCAACCTGTTCAATATAACTGAAAACAAAATTTATTTTACGTAAATTAGGATAGATGCGACTCGCCCAAACCTATCGGTGTTGTAGCTTGACCGGAAATGATGAGTGTGTGGCTCCATCGGGAACATAGCTGGTTTTAATCGACCGGAAGCGGTACGAGTTTAAATCTCCTGAAAAATTCTTATGTTTGTGCCAACCCCACCAATTCAGATAGTACAGTCGGAATGTTGATACCCCCCAATGAAACTTGTAGAGAGAACTGAACATTAATTTAGGCAAAAAAGGCTTTATATGATTGAATCTGTCACTTGAAAATATAAAATGAAAATGTTATATATTTTAACTTTGTTAATATGTGTTTGGATTCAGATTTGTTGGATTGTTATAAATATCTAATTTAACATCAAGGCGATCTTCTCAACTATCACTGAAAACCAACCCGGAAGTAATGCGGGCGCATCACTAGTAAATCTCGTTTTAGTGCGACATTTCATAAAATTTCATATAAAAACCAAAGTTTAAGGGAATAAGTCTGTTATGATCCAGAAAAAGTTATGATCGACCTGAACGAACTATTGTTGTCATAATAGTACTTACCGACAACAGCTATATTTCAGGATAGCTTGTATGGTTCACTAGGTATTTAAAAAAGATTTATTCACTTTAAATAAAAATTTGAGATGAAAAAAATTAAATCAACACCACCAGTGCTAATAAAATCATTAAGCGCTTTACCCAGCACACTGTTCCTATTTTTGTAATAAGCCAATTTCACTACCACCTCCAGAGTTTTTTTTTACTTTTTCATATCTTTGGATATTTTAATAAGATTTTTGAATTTTGGAATATTGTTATGAGGTACAAAAAACATAAAGTGATGTTTGGTTATAATTTTCAAGAGGAATAAATAAGTTGGTTCTATTTACATATTACTTTGAACACTTTAATCTATGTAGCTTGTACTAATGAAAGTTGGCTGCAGCTGAGGAACGCGTTAGTTCACGTCAACTCTGCAACTCGACGCGACGTGACAAATTATCTAACCTTTGCCTCGCGTCAGATCTCAAATAGCTTTCGCGATAAAATCGCACTTAGAAAGTAATCATCAATGTATTTCGGTAAAGCTTTTAGCTTTTCGTGATTTATACGTCAGAAAACTTTATATTTTGAAACGTTATTATTAGCTTCGTTATTAAGGAGGTTGACCCAAATTATTATCTACATTTCAAAAATCAATATTATAGAGTCCTTTAAGATTTAGAACCGTCCCTTTCCAGATACTAAATAAATGTTCTTAGCTTCGCTTCAGTCGTAAAACACGACTGCGAACCAAAACGGACCATTTTGCTCATTGTATTGAAAACTATTTCTGGCCTATACCGAACATTATAAATTACAAAGAATGTTTTTTGAAAGTTTAAGTCACTTAGTTTTAGAGGAAAATCAAATTTGTATACCCTAAATGAAACAAATGAAACCCTCAGTAATCAAAACACATAACTATCTATCGAGGTTATTTTTTAAGAGATTGTGAAAAACATATTTTTCACTGCTCGGACTAAAACACGTACGTAACCTCCTTCCCTTTGCAAAATTAAATGCAACACCATTGGGTAGTACATCGATAGTAATCTATACTATACACAGATTTCTTTATCAAGGCATTCTATTAATGTATTTACGAGTGAATGAATTACTTTTTTATTTAAAGAACATTTGTCAATGTCATATTGCAATAATATTTCTCGTTATCTATTGGGAATAATGGTGAACTGAAATAAATCATATACTTAAAACATTTTGTACATTAAGAATAAAAAAAACTAAATCTTTTCCATTATCTATACTTTTTTTTCTCTTCCATTTTCAGTTGATTCGTTTTCCATTGGAACTGAAGCAATTCGAACAATTATTCAAAGGCCACGGCCTGCGACAATGATTCAACACGCCCCACAGTGGTCCAAAATGGGGAAATACCTGGCCAAATGATAAAAATTAACTATTGTGCCCAGTCTTATCTTATCTACAGTTATCTAGAGAACTGATTGAAGACCTCTTTTGTTTATATCTGGCGTCTCTCTGCTCGTCTTTCATTTGTGTACTGTCATTCAAAGTTGATCGACTGTGGTTGCTCTTTTGCTGAGTTGTACTTAATCATGAATTAAGTATTTATTTACAAGACCCCTGAATTTACAACAGGTTATTCGCACTATATAATTTCAGTTTTATCAATTTACTTCCTATTTGTGAGGAAATATAGCCATTTTTCAGCGCCCGCAGGACGATAGGCGTGGCAGCCACACAGTCGCACAATACATCGCCAGAAACAATCTGATTCTGATAATAATGCTGCAAGTTTCATAAAATAATTTGTCAAAATATTTCCTGATAGCGCAGCGGGAGTTTTTTTCAAAATTTATTATGGTAAATAAACCTAAAGCAAGAATGTTCAATGAAAATAATTTGAAGAAATGCAATTAAAACTAATAAATGTCAAAACTAAGCCTAGTTGCACTAATTTGCAAGTGTCCTGTTGATGTAAATAGCTTATATTGCTAATTATAGATGTGACTATATGAAATCATCTTATATTAGAGTAATCCACTCTTCATAATTATTATTATTTGCACAATCTCTCATTATAATGGTATTGTTTTGTCGTGCAAATGAGTGGTTTCAAATAACAGTGATGAGGCCATTTTCGTATCAGTTGATCCCGGACAATAACCCTTGTTAATATGTGCAGCGTACATTCCACCCATCAAGCCGTCATCAACATACTCCAATTTCACAAACCTTCTTACTGCCACCTTGGCTGACCATCCGTCCCACTCTTGTTACTTAATGGGGGATTTCAACCAACCTAGCACTGACTAGACTCTTTCTGCAGTCTCAGCAGACCCCTGCTGCTCAACACATGATTGATCTTTCAGACACCTTTACCTCAAGCAAATAAACGAAATAATGAATCTCCGTTGGAAAATACTCGACCTCGTTTTCTCTCCTGATCATTCTATGATGACTGTAAGAGCCCTTGATCTTATGGTTGCGGAGGAGACACACCATCCTGCCTTGAACTTCTAGATAACCCTCATGAAAGCTGTAACTCAAAAACCCAAGTAGACAGTCCTCGATTTCTGATTTCCGGCGCTGCAATGTCCAAGCTGTGAGGCATGAGCTAAGCCATTCCGATCTCTCAGTTGACTTGACTACCTTGGTTGTGAATGGATTGTTTCAGGTCTTTACGGACAAAATTCTACAAGTGGTTCTCCAAAACACACTCATGAAGTGTCTGGGATTTTTACGCTTTCCAGTCTGATTTAGTAAAGAGCTGAGGAACCTTACGAATGAGAAAAAGATTGTTCATTAAGAATTTAAGTCTAACCGTGAATTTTGTGATTTAGCTAGGTTCAGATACTTGAGGCGTAAATTTTCTGACTTCTCCAGAGCCTGCTACACAAATTACACTCAGCACTTGGACTCGACTTTCTTGAACAATCCCAGACCACTTTGGAGCCATGTTAATAGGCTGAACCACAGCGTAGATACTCCTTAGAAGATCAAGTACAATGGCATTGAGGTGTACCTCCTCGCCAAATACTTTTCAAGCGTCTTTTCACCACCGATTCCAACCACTCAAGCCTTTGATTCCACCTAAGGACTATCAATCAGCTCTTGCCAGGTTTGTCAAAAGGAGGTTTTAAAGCTTTTACAAGGTCTTTATGATACTAAGGGCTGTGGTCCAGATGGAATACCTTCCCTGGTATTAAAACACTGTGCTGATCTCCTGGCTCCACCGTTGATGGCTCTGTTCAACAGATCTTTGCAAGTTGGAATCTTTCCCGATGTATTCAAGGATGGGTTTATTGTGCCAATACCGAAATCCAGTGACTCCACAGAGGCCAGAAATTTAAGACCGTTGGTGATCCTCTCTTCTATCTCTAAGGTATTTGAGATACTTTTCCTAAACCAGTTAATACCTCCCACCAGAAATCTTATCGCTGAAGAGCAACATGGATTTATGTCAGACCGCTCAACAACTACGAATCTTGTCCTTCAGAGTTTCATACTCCATGCCTTTGAGAGGGGTAACAGGTTGATGTTGTCTACTTAGACTACGCTAAAGCATTTGATAAGATAAACCACTCTTTGCTCTTGATGAAATTGGAGAGTTACGGCATCCTGGGAGCACTATTGAAATGTTTTGGGAGCTATCGGGCTGACAGAAGACTAAGGGTAAAATTTGCTTCGGCTCTTTCTTCTCCAATCATAGCAACATTTTGTGTCCCTCAGGGCTCCCTATTGGGACCCTTTCTGTTTCTCAAGTTTGCAAATGACCTCCCAAGAGGACTGCCAGTCCGCTCATTGATGTTTGCCGATGACATTAAACTCATCCTTGAAGAGGAGTCAGTGCGGGAATGTCTACGTCTTCAGAGAGCTCTTGACATGGTTCTTGACTGGTCTAAGGATAATTTGATGCTGCTCAACCCGGCTAAATGCAAAGTAATAACCTTCCATCGGAATCTGCAACCAATCGTTTTTTAGTACACCCTCAATTCAGTCCTGTTGGAGCGTGTCACAGTGATTCGTGACTTGGGTGTGATGCTCTTGTCTGAGTTGTCCTTTGAACATCACATAGGTGACATATGTAGCAGAGCAAACAGGTCCATGGGCCTTATATTCAGACTTTCAAGGGATCCTTTTAGCATACAGACACTACAAAATTTTTTTCTGCAGTTATGTGCGTCAAAAACGTGAATACTGCTCCACAATCTGGTCAAAGGCCAGAGTGAGAGACTTGAGCCAATACAGAAGGGATTTGCTCGCCTAGTAGGTATGATGACGGGTTATCGCTATTTGGATGCACCTGTTTCTGATATCCAATCTGAGTTGGGCTTACTGGCACTTAAAGTCCACCGTGAAGTGGCTGAGGTCTGTTTCCTACACAAGCTTATCATAGGTGATATTGATTGTCAAGAACTCTTGGGAAAAATAAAGCTGTTTTATGCGAGGACGTACCATTGAAATTACCTGCATTATGCTGCCCTTCCGAGAATGACGCGTCTCGGCAACTTGGTGGCTCCTCATTTCAACTTATTTGATGACCTAAGTCCTGGCGTTTTCATGAGAAAATTAGCTAGCATGCTCCAGTCTCGTTGTGTGCATGGAGGGGAGTGGTGGGGGGGAGTCAATATTGTGAGCTGGAAAGCTGAAATTGGAATTTGTTGAGCCCTGTTAAAAATCAATTTGTCTGAGTTTTTCTGTTTCCTTTCAGCCATTGTCATTTTTTACACATACCAAAATTGTTTTTAGCACATCTGTAATGCTTTAATTATTTTGCTCTTTTGTTTTGAATTTTTCCTCTCGTTATGGTATCCTCTGGTAATGTAAATATTGCATTAGATAATTTTATTCCTTTTTAAGATGTTAATACTGCACCGGATTTCTATCAGCTATTTAAGCACGTATAGCAAATTACTGTATTTATTTGATTTTGTCTTGAAATGTTAGAGCTGTTGTTTTGATCAAATTATTTTAATATTGTAGCATGCTATTTTCTTATGTAGATATTTCTGATGATTGTTGATGTTGTTCGTTATTTTTTATGTCTTGAGTTTTTTATGTAGTTACTTAAAAAAAGTTACTACATGATACTTTTTTTATGCAGTATATGCTCTTTATATTCGGTTTTCAAGTTGAAGTTTTCTCTGTTTTCCTGTGCTTGCCTTCAATGCATTTTGCTAGTGCAATTTTCTTGTAGGAAAAAAGTTTTTCTCTTTTGTAGAGTTGTATTTTTTTCTGTTAATGAATAATTTACGGCTTGCGTGGATTTTTGAAGTCACCTATTTTGTTTTATGTTTTAATTTGATATTATTTGTAGCATGTATCACTATTGTTGTTACATTTGTTGAATTTTTATTTATTAGTTCATTTTTCATACTTTTGTAATTGTCTGTTTATGTTTAATATCACTTTGAACTATTATATTATATTAAATGCCCTATGTTAATTTCTCAAGACTTTCTAACTAGGAATACAATTTACGATGAGATTGATTTTTGCCACAATTTCAATGTTCACTTCTGTAAAAATGGCGTATCAGTGAATAAATAAATAAATAAATAGTAGTTTAAATTATATACGTTTTTAATTGGCAAATACGATTACAAGTCTTATTCAGAATAGCCTTATTATTTCCTAATAAAAACCCACATTTCAGATCGTGCTTGAACTGAAGAATACAGTATTCTAGAGTATACGGATTAAATATCATATACGTTAGTAATAACAAAGGTGTCCGGATATAACCAGAATAATAATTGCTCCAAGCGATAACTATATTTATAACAATTTTAAAGAGCTTCATAAAAACTCCTATTTCTACAAACGTACGTGTTTAGTTCAATGAGAAAAGTAGTTTATATATAAATGTGACATTTTCCATTACCCGGGGCGCGCGCTGGAAATGATGCATGTGTGATGTTATCCTCCCCTGCAGCCCGCCCGGCCTTAATCTGCGCACAACCACTACACACTGCATGCTGCCACCAATGACCATTGTCATCATTTAATGTGTTATTTTACTATTTGTCGTTCCAATAATGTATATCATATGTGGTGTATTGCACGTCTTAATATTTTATATACACGACATTCATAAAATTCTTAACTATCATTCTTAATTTAATCCATGTAGCGAAAATTATACACCTATGTTTTAGAGAGCAATTTTAACCTGAATTACTTGAAATAAAAACATTAAAAAACTGCACATGTCAAGAAAATACCCCCGTCGCAGCAAACCTGCGTACTCAGCGAATTTCCATAGGATTTATTTTGTATATGTGAGCAACTTAATCATTCATGAGCTTCAAACATGAGGAAAATTAACAAGGAGACCACATTGGTTTTCATTTGTACCGGTAACGCATACACTTTTGTATTTTATATGATTCTTAGTCTTTTAATTTAAAAAAAGTAATCTTGTTATAGTATATAAATGTCAACAAACATATCTATATAATTAATACGCCAACATGAAATTTGTCTTATGAACTCCTCCGTCATTTCTTAACCGATTTTGATCATTGACGGCTCATTGGAAAGAGCGTGTCGTGTAGATTTGCAAACTGGCCTTACATTTTTGAAAAGGTCCCTTGGGCTCTGCCCCATTGGCTTTTAAAGTTCCCATGTTATCCTTATGAAGAACATAATTGTTTACATTTTGATCAGCTGGATAATTTAATTGCTGTTATTTTTAAATTTGTGTAAACATAACCCTCAAGACGGATCGTGTTAGCATGATTGTGTTTTAAATTTGTGTTTGATCGTTGTTTTGTGTAGTTATAATTTGTTTATTTGTTGTTTTTTCTTTTAAATGCCTCCGACGCGACGGCAACGAAACATAGGCGGGAGGCGTTATCGTGATAACGACCGCAGCAACAGAAGAGTGGCGCGTAATAGGCCTAACTCATCACAGTCAGCACCTGACCCTGAGCAACCTCAACTATTGGGTTACAAATGCGCCCTAACATTACCCCAAAACGACTTTTCATTCTCAATTGGACCTCTAGCAATGACGTGTGTTGCCTGTACAGCGAGGCATTTTGACAAGGAGAAAACCGAACGGAATGCTTCTCATTTTTCCCTGTGTTGCCACAAGGGTAAAGTATCTTTGCCACCATTTACACCGTCACCATTTATTCAAGAGCTAATCGAAAACACTCATCATTCGAATGCTTCTATTCGCAAGCAATCACAAAACTACCTCGAACACATTCGCTCTTATAACGCTGCTCTTGCCATGATCAGCTCTGAAGCTTAACTAGACGTATCCTTAACTAACGGTGTCTACAACCTCAAAATCCACGATACGTTCTATCACCGCGTCGGTACTCTTGCACCATCACCTGGGCAAACTGCTAAGTATGCACAAATTTACATTTACGATGTTGACACTGCCATTCAACAACGAATGCGAATGCCCGCCAACGAAAAGTGTAATGAGGCCTTGATGAGAGAGTTGACATGGTATCTCTAAAATGTAAACCCTTTCGTCCAGTCTTTCAAAACTATGGCTGAATTAAGTCGAGACGAAAATAATGGCGTAGAAACTGACATCTGTATGTTCATGAAGAGAGACCGAAACGACGATCATCGAAGATTTGGATCCATGGATTGAATGTAAATGTTTTGAGATCGCCATTTGAATTATCGCTCTGCTAGAGTAGCGCACGATTCCGTGCGCTCGGGTCCACTAGTAATCAATAAATTCAAAACACTCAAAACAAACAAATAACTTAATCTCATGAAAAAAAAATGAATTCATTCATATGGACAGTTTTATAATTACAGTAACACCCCTGTCATAGCAGACCTGGATCTCCAGCCAATTTCAATAAAACATATCATCAATCCTCATTATTGTAAACATAACATAATATTATGCTACATTTTCAGGCAGTTTAGACCAAGACACATCCCCCCTTCAAATGCTCATACTTTCTTAATTAAATTTAAAAATAATTTATATATTTTTTGGTATATTATATATTTTCTAAAAAATCTTGATCAAGGAACTCTAACTATTCAAAATAAACACAAATAAAATATTCATTCTCTGAAAATTTGATCATACGTTCAGAATTGTATTTTTTTTGAATCTGTCAAATCAGGGTAACTACTTTTGGAGGGTAAAATTAAAATAATATTAGACAACGTACTGTGTTTAGCACTTTCAATATCTCAGTAACGGATTGACGTAGAATAATAATTCAAAATGCTAAATTGTTAATTTTTTTAAGCTGAATCCAATTTTAACACTTAAATTTACAAGAAAAGAATATAAAGATAAAATCCTAAAAATAAATTTTATATTGTCAAAAAACCCTCCTTAGAGTTAACTTATCGCGCTGGTTTTCGAACTCGAAGTAATAAATGTTACTCTAGACGTATGTACCAAATTTCATCGCGATCGGACCTTTTTTACGAAAGTTATCGCGCCTACGGACAGGTATATATATATATATATATATATATATATATATATATATATATATATATATGAAAATAAACGAACGGTGTTTTGGGGTCTGAGGGGCATCAAAATGAAAAGTTACGGTGGTCCCGTGCTTAAGTCTTACCATGCCGCCTACGGTAAAACAGTATAATTCTATTTGTACCTCGTTAGCATGTCGACTGCTTCACTTGAATAGATAATTTACTAAGTTTCTCTCCCTGTTTGTAGACGTGAATGACCTGCTTAACTGAGCCCAGAAAGTGACCGTTATAGGTGCGTGACAACTAACCACTTCGGTGAAATTTACACAGACACATGGAATGGTTCATAGAGCTATAAATTACACTTTCAATATCGATACAAGGCTCCATAAATATTGAGGTACTTGGCAATGCTCGGTCGTTTGTGGCATATATCTCATGAAATTTTATCATAAGTATCATAAATAAGATGCAAACATTGCCAATTGTGCTTGTTAATACTATGTATCCTTTATCCATGAATACTAGAAGTGGATTTTTGGTGTTTGTTTTGAACGTGGAAAGTAAGTTTCAAAACCAATCAAAGAGGCAGTCGTTATATCATCAGTGGAACTCACACCGAAACAAATATCATGGAACGAACCTCTTAATCCAGTCAAATTGTAAAATAAAAAGGGTGGAGGTGGCAATCAGTCCAGGATGACTGGGCTTTTTTATGTTGTTGAGACAAAAAAGAATAGTAAAGCACCAAGTTTGCAGAAACGGGAACCTTAAGCGTCCGGTGCTACAGCAAGAAAATGTCAAAAATTACAAATTGTTTTATTTTTGCGAAATATCTCAATTTCTAGCCAATCTAGAGCAAAATGTGTATTAGCAAAATAAAGAGGATTACAAATAAATGTTCTCCAACTTTGGTAGTTTAGTTTTTTTTTTTAGGTCTAATAGTTCTTGATCTACTAGGATTTAATGACCTCAAAACACAAAAAAATTCACACACAAAGACACAAAGCCTTATATTTTCTGAATGCACGGATATTTTGTAATGGTAGTCTCGTTTTGTATATCATCAACAGTACTTCAAAATTTTAATCCTTACCAGGATCAACCAGATTCCAATAGTGGCAGAGTTGAGTTATGTTGGACACCTTTTGATAAATGAGAAAAAAATAGGAAAGATCCAAATTTCTCTAAAAAGGCTCTGTTGATTCTGATAAAAATTTTGCATTTTTAAGCACTGTTGATGATATGCAAAACGAGACTACCCGCATTACAGAAGAAACGTGCATGCAGAAAATATAAGGCTTTATTTGTAAAAAAAAAAGATTTTTTGTGATCGGTGGACATTAAATCCTTGTAGCTCAAGAACTATTAAGCCTATAAACAAACCGTACGTACGAAAGTCGTAGAAAATTTTATCTTCTTTATTTTTCTGACTACACATTCTGCCCTACATTGGCTGGAATTTGAAATATTTGGAAACAATAAAAAAGTATATAAATTTTAACATTTTCTTGCTGCAGCTCCGAACGCTCAAGTTTCCCGTTTCTGCAAACTTGGTGTTTTCTCTTTTTCTTTAAAGTAATCCAGACGTCCCGGACCGTTTACTACCTATGATGTACATCTTGACTAGACTATTTCAGTTTTGTGGAGATCACTTTAAAAATAAAGAGGTTGTATGAGCAAAATGAAAGCAGGAATCAACAACCGTTATAAAAGTACAAATATACACATAATGCCCATTAGCAGTTTTAACATGCATTGCAGTTACCTAGTTAGAGATAAGAAAATATTCAAAGTTCGTACTTTGGTTTTGAGGTCAAAGACTCACAGTCTCACCAGTAAATTACTTATGTTTATTTGCAAACACCCGTTTAAAACTTCATTTTAGTTCCAGGCCCATCTTTCAAGTGCGTGTTTTGCATTTACAAGCGGCAAGGAACATTATGTGTTTTCTGTCTTGCCTAGGAACGTATGTTTTAAGAAAACATTTTACAAGCGTAGCATTAATTCAAGGTTTGTTTCTTACACGTGAGATGAAAGTGTACACAAAATGATATTTTTTACTAAAACTAGGTACAAACAGATGTTATTTGAGCCATGTCCTCTTTTTTAGCAGGTAAGATTGTGAGTGATTTTGAAAGATGTAATTTTTTACGTAGTTCATCAATAGACCTTTATGCTCCATCGTGTTCATGTGTAATATATTTAGTAATGTCAATAGCAACTCTTTAATTTTACTAATTTGCCCCTATTCCTCTATAAAAATAGGCTTAACATATAAAAAAACGTTTTCCGTCAAAAGTTTAAATTTTATTAAGATATATTAGCTCAGGTACTATTTTATGAAAATATGCAAAATCGTAACCTCCCTGGAAATTATTTTTGATTGACGATTTTGTGTCCATGACTGACTGATCCCATGATCTTAATGCCATTGACTAGACGTTTCATTCCATTGTGACTTAGTATATTAAACTGAATAAAAATTAGGTTTAAGTATAATAAAGTCATAATGCAATGACGGTAGTTTAGAACATTAAGTGGTCGTTTGATTAACCACTATTGTGATCCTAAACACACGTACATGGTAGGTGCGAATGAAAGTGTACAACAACAGCCCAAACTAACAAGGTTATCAGCCATCAGGCTGACGTCCGAGCTGCTGTTAACAAGCACGTTCTCGGGGAGCCATAAAAAATTATAGGCTCCAAAACTAGATAAACTAGTTCGTAGAGCTTTCTACAAATTTGTAAGTTTTTTCTGTAGCCAAAACCTAATTAACTATCTGAATTTCCAAACAACTATCAAGGAGAACGGTTGTTTCACTGAAATATAAAAGAACCGAGTAAGGTTCAACTTGCTTGGCCTGTTAAAAGGATTATCAAACCGTTGAATTTAGTGAATGGATTAATCAAATATTTTTAATGATGGAAAATTTGAAGAATGGTCCTAGAAAACAGAAGTATTTTAAGCCTAATTCAAATATATACCTCATCTGAACATTTATATTTATAATAACTACTAGCAAACCATTGATTGATCACTAACATTAGAGAGTTTTCAAATTGGATTCAATATAAATGTAAGTGCTGGTCTCTAAAGATTTCTCTAAAATATGCATGCCTTCACGAGTATTAAAAGCAACTTTAACTATCTGGTGAGGAATGATCAACAAAATACCAGCCACGTGGAGGTCTCGGCCAGGCTTATAATTACCCAATTTGAGACGTAATTATAGTCTTCAGCCAATAAATAGTTGTCAGGCGCGTGTTATGTTGATTAGAGTGAGAGGGCGTTCAGATCTTCCTCCCTCTTTCCATCTTTCTCACTCGCTGTCTCTCTCCATAAATCTCCACTACTCTCATATGCACACACAATTTAATGGTTTTCCTTGCATTATTTTGCGATTTAATTTATAAGATTATTCATGACTATACAACAATGAAAGTGGAATACGACTGCTAATCTTTAACTAATGGATATTTAATAAAGACACTGGATATTTAACATACAGAAAATTGCAATTTATGTTTACAGCGAGTGTGTACCTATTGAAAAGCAGTGGACAGTGAGAGCCGAGCTTTGATAGGTCTTCGCCCCGCGTGGGTGGAACTAGCGGCGCCACATTTTAGAACCACTCCATTCATTACCGAGATAAGCCCGTCGTTGGGCTTCTGTCCGAGCCTCATTAAGATTAGCTAATTCCGTACATCTTCTATAACAATTTACTGAAGGTCGAGAGCTTTAAATACCAACCGAATGCTCAGAGGAATTCTCGTAGGAATTGAATTTCTATCAACATATTAGTTTTAATATGAGAAAAATTAAATTAATTTATTAAAAATAATCGGGACAAAGAAACGCTCCATTAAAGAAAGAAACGTTAATTTATTCATTTTTGCCTGCCCCTGAACTGCTATACTAAATATAAATGGTTTTACAGACCTTTCGTCTCCAGTTCTACCGGTTGAGATGTCCTACAACCAGGTTTCGGCACTATTGTGCCATTATCAAGTGGTACCTCAGTTCTCCATCAAGATAAAAACTGTATTTACTCTGTCGAGTCGACAGACATCGGCAAAAGTTCAAAACATAATATACACGGAAACACGGACACTAACAAGAGACACATAACGACGAATAACGTAAAGTACCGAAAAGCAGACGGACGTGATCAGCCCCAATGTCCCTCACTTTCACATTTTGAAAAGCCTAAATTATTCCACAGTACTGTCGCGGCTGCCGGCTGTAGGCCCCCGTGCCGAAACCTGGTTGTAGGACATCTCAACCGATAGAACTGGAGACGAAAGGTCTGTGAAACCGTTTATAAAAAACTTTACTTGACAGTTCGTTCGCATGAGTGCTGCGGTTTTAGATAAACTAAGTTTTGGACATCCCCTATGAGAGTATGTATACCTATACATACCTATACTCTATACATACCCATATACCTGTATACTTATACATACCTGTACTCTCTTATACCTATACATACCCCTATGAGAGTATGTATATGTATAAGAGAGTATGGGGAGAGTGATTTCGCAATGATTTAGCTTCAAGTTCTGAGGTAACTTGAAAACCCACCCAAAAGAACATTTAATTGGCCAAACTCTTCTTTATATTGTTCGATATCCCCAATTAGATAAAGCACCCTTCAAAAGAGATATTCTTTTATTACTGGGCCTTAATTTAGGCGTACATTTCCGCCTCGGCAGTCGCAGCTAAGGCTCGCCGCTTCTCACCTGACCCGCCTGTTCACGCCTGATTGGCTGATAATTAACACCTATCTCGATTAACGCTATAATTAACACATTCATTAACTCTAATGGCTCCAAGAGTTAATTTGCATAGCAACTGGCCACGCTAGGATCGACTCCCTTATCTAATTTACGTTGACCAGCACGCGCTAATCTATCCCGTCTATTAAGTGCTGAGGATTGAACGCAATCTGCGGTCGGTTAGAATGGACAAGGAATCATTGTGGTTTAAGTTACAAATGGGAATGAAGAGCAAGTAGTGATAACTGTTGTAATTATTAATTTAGCTAACAAATAAGTGTATATAAAATTACTTAGAACATATGAGAGAAATAAGAAAATATAACTATCTAAGAACACTTAGTGACGTCGTAGGTAGATGGGAGTAGGTTTAATTTTGTGTGATAAAAAATTGAAACACAAAAATGAACAATAAAATATGCATTATAACAGAAATGCAAGGTTACATATACCTTACGCGCGGCCTTGCTCACATATTGCTTATTCATTCTTCTTTCTCATTTTTAAAGTTCTTTGTTTTAAGTTATGTTCTGCCCAGGTCCTCCTGACTGTGTGACACTAATCTTGTTAGTTTCTTTTCCACCTACAGACGGGATCAGATTCCAAATCCTCAATCGTTGTGAAAGTTGTTTTTACTGATAAATTATTACAAATGTCTGCAAAATCTAAATATAATTATATTGTTTCTTTTCATGCGATTCACTCATGTAATTTTGTTTTTTTCACATTTGTAACAGCACAATATGTATCTGATAATTTAGGAGTTTGTTAGAGCTTATCGTTTAAACAATATGGTCTTTCCCTATAAACAGCTTTGTTTTTAATAGTTTTCATGCTATAAGTGAAATCGGGCCTACTAAAACACTATCTTATACACTTAAAATATTACTATTATTGAACATTTATTCTGTCAAAATTTTTGTATAGTCAGGGTGCCAACCCATTGTAAGTTACGATGACCTGGAAATTTGGGTGGACAGCGATTTTTTTGCTGATTCTGACTCAGTTTTTTGTGCTGATTACGAATCTGCCGGGGGCAACTTTGGCACCCTTGGGCAAACGCCGCCATATTGGAAAAATGGCGGCAAAGAGATTTTTCAATGTTAACACGATAGAATCCGTAAAAATGGTCCGATCTCAACGAAAATCGATACAGACATGTAAAATGGTAATTCCCTATTTAATTCAACAAACCAGCTCGATAAGACCACCGGAAGTGGGGGTTAAGGGGAATAAACCCCATTAAAAAGGGGTTTTTTGGTTTTTTCACATGGCAAAATTAAAATAATCAAAATATTGTTTCCACCATTGAATTTAGCTTAAAAAAACTAACAATTTGGTATGTTTAATCATTGCTCTATGTCCATTAGTTGCCGAGATATTGAAAGCGGAAAACCCGTACACCGTCCCTATGTTATCCTTATGGCGAAAATGTAAAATTCCATATCTCGCTTACTTCTCAATATATCTGAATAAAACTTGGGGTGTTGCTTCATCTAGTTGAGATATACTTGATTATGGCCTTAAGTACTCTATTTTTACATTCACACTGCAGCAACCTACGTACTCATTCCCCATGCTATCCTTATGGGAAATAAATAAAATACTAAAACCTCCATATTTTTCGACATATCTCGATCAAAATTAGAATATAGCCTCTTCTGTTTGAGTTATACTGGGATAATGACTGAAAAACACCCAATATTTACATTTACAAACATGCAGTAGCAGACCTGCATACTCATTCCCCATGTTATTCTTATGAAGAAAATAAAAATATGTCATATACCGTTTATGTTGCGTTTAAATATTATTTTAAGTGTTTTAAATTCCCTAGTTATGTAGATCTGCTGCAATGGGGTTATTTACGATGTCTAACAATTTAATTAATTTCCAAAGCTCTTGAGTAAAAATATAATTGTAAATTCCCAAAAATTTATTTCGGCCAGAAGCTGTTCCCTAAATTTAACTTAAAATTCGGGACCGCCGAGCCTGACCTTATTTTTTTAACTCGGTCCTCAAACACAACATTTATTGCTTTGATTAGCAGTACTTGCCAAACACAACATAATTGAAGTTTACACTCACTAAGCCTGGCCCCCTATGCGAATAAAATAATTTTGTTTACCTTCCCTTCGCTTTAAAAGGGAATGCGCCAAAGTCGGACGGTGCCAAAGTTGGACAGCACCAACTCGGGACTATTTTTCCGTCCTGAGTTGGCAATGTCCGACTTTGACGTTTCTGTGCAAAAATGAAACAGTCCGGGTTTGGCACCTGACGCTCCCAACGAATCGGGACTGTTTCAAAACAGTCCTGAGTTAGCGCTGTCCGACTTTGACGTTCCTGTGTAAAAAAGAAACAGTCCGGGTTTGGCACCTGACGCTCCCGACGAATCGGGACTGTTTTAAAACAGTCCGGGTTTGGCGCCTCGCGCACAAACGGAACTAACCACTTTTGGCCACATCCCGATTTAGTCATCGACTGTACTCTCCGCCATATTAGCCACAAATTCTATTGGTTGTTTTATGAGAATCCCGCTCCTCCGTCGAGGGACATTTGAAACAGAACAGCTGGATACGTTTACACGATATTTTCTTAACTGTAGTGAACGTCCTCGTGATTTTCCTTGTTTATGAAGTAGCAGTTTTTTAATCGAGTTCGTAAAATGAGTCAATTAATATAGGCCTATTTTGGTACTTTGGTAAATCACATTGGATGTAAATATTTGAATGGGCACCTACTTATTTTATGGACTATGCTATTATAGATATATTTTATAAATATATTTTACGTTAGCCTTTTTGAATTTTATAAATTGCCAAACAAATTC
Organism: Flexamia atlantica; assembly: GCA_035578135.1. Lineage (NCBI taxonomy): Eukaryota > Metazoa > Arthropoda > Insecta > Hemiptera > Cicadellidae > Flexamia > Flexamia atlantica. The sequence goes on along the minus strand of JAQJVK010000006.1, from coordinate 6,890,161 downwards.
TAGAACCCATACATTCTAACAGACAATACCTGACTGTTAACAAAAAGGCTTTAAATATTTACATATTTATAAATTCAAAAAATAAATTTGGAACTAATGTGGTCCAAAAAGGACTAATGTGTTTATACAGTGTGTAAAAAAAGTCCGTCCCCCCTCTTTGATTTTTTAAGTGTTAAGACAAACAAATAATCTTTGGGGAATGATGCTAACTCAACCCAAATTATTTTTACGTTACCAAAAATTTTGAGTGTCCCCCAAAACTGGGAGATTTTAGGGGCAACTCAAAATTTGCCAATGCAAACCCCTTTTAAGTGACCTCTCATTTTAAAGAGTTTTCAAAAAATAGATGAATGGTGAAAGTTGGAGGTGTTTCTATCCAAATTGACAGCTTGTCAAAGTTTTGAATACAACACATCCTCAAAACCTGGCGTCTAGGACGTTAGGAGTTTTAATTCACCTTTGGTGACTTAAAAATGAAACTACCCTGGGAAAAATTTTATTAAATGAAAAAATGGACTCTTTGGTTAAAATGTTGAGTGTCCCCCGAAAATGGGGGATTTTGGGGGCAACTCAAAATTTTCAAGTGCAAACCCCTTTCGAGTGACCCCTCAATTTAGATAACTTTGAAAAATAGGTCAAGGGTGGAGGTTGGAGGTCGCTAACGTATTTCTATCAAAATTGGCAGCTTGTCAAAGTTTTGAATACGACTCCTTGAAAATTTTACAAGCTGCCAATTTTGACTGAAACACGTTAGCGACCTCCAACCTCCTCCATTCGCCTATTTTTTTAAAGCTCTTTAAAATGAGGGGTCACTCGAAAGGGGTTTGCACCTGGAATTTTAAGTTGCCCAAAAATCCCCCATTTTAGGGGGACACTCAAAAGATTAAATATCATGAAAGAGACCACCTTTTCATTGAATAAAATTAAAAAAAAATAACCCCATTGCAGCAGATCTACATATCTACGGAATTTAAAACACTTAAAATAATACTTAAACGCAACATAAACCGTATATGACATATTTTTATTTTCTTCATAAGAATAACATGGGGAATGAGTATGCAGGTCTGCTACTGCATGTTTGTAAATGTAAATATTGGGTGTTTTTCAGTCATTATCCCAGTATAACTCAAATAGAAGAGGCTATATTCTAAGTTTGATCGAGATATGTCGAAAAATATGGAGGTTTTAGTATTTTATTTATTTCCCATAAGGATAGCATGGGGAATGAGTACGTAGGTTTGCTTCAGCGTGAATGTAAAAATAGAGTACTTAAGGCCATAATCAAGTATATCTCAACTAGATGAAGCAACACACCAAGTTTTATTCAGATATTTTGAGAAGTAAGCGAGATATAGAATTTTACATTTTTCCCCATAAGGATAACATAGGGACGGTGTACGGGTTTTCCGCTTTCAATATCTCGGCAACCAATGGACATAGAGCAATGATTAAAAATACCAAATTGTTAGTTTTTTTAAGCTAAATTCAATGGTGGAAACAATATTTTGATTATTTTAATTTTGCCATGTGAAAAAACCAAAAAACCCCTTTTTAAGGGGGTTTATTCCCCTTAACCCCCACTTCCGGTAATCTTATCGAGCTGGTTTTTGAAATTGATTAGGGAATTACCATTTTACACGTCTGTACCAATTTTCGTTGAGATCGGACCATTTTTACGGATTCTATCGTGTTAACATTGAAAAACCTCTTTGCCGCCATTTTTCCAATATGGCGGCGTTTGCCCAAGGGTGCCAAAGTTGCACCCGGCAGATTCGTAATCAGCGCAAAAAACTGAGTCAGAATCAGTTAAAAAACCTTTGTCCACCCAAATTTCCAGGTCCTCCTTGCTGGCACCCTGACTAGTAGTATCAAAAATTGTTTTCGCACCAACACGAGCACCTATGAGCTGCTGCTACATTTGGGCTGTATTATTTTTAACTTAACTCAAAGAAAATCAAAGATAAATATACAAATTCTGATCACATATTTATTCAGAAATCTCACAACTAAACTTATCCATTATTTCCCATGAAGTAAACATAAACATTCTACTATTATGACATTAACTTTTTACAATGAAAATATAATCACCTGTTATTACACAGACTACAATATAACACATCTTTCCTCTTTAAAAGAAATTTATTTTTTTTTTCAAGAATTAATAAAAACAAAATCAGCTTAAAAAATCGTCAACACAAAAATAAAGTTGTCTAATCTTGAAATCTTAAAGGTTGACGTTTTTCACGCAATGGTCTCCTTTCACGCAATGGTCTCCCACACTGATAGGGGACACTTACACCTTCCTTCTGGCTTTCATTTTGGTCTCGAGGGCTGCAAGGTCTGATTTTTAAATGTCTTCAATTTCTTCTCAGCTCACTCCCATCTTTCCCTTTAACCCAATAACTTCGTGGTGTATTTGCATTTGCCAACACATGTCCTTGTTTCTATTTATCATCCACTTTGAACAACACAGGTTCTCCTTGTGCCAATACTGACAAATGTTTAGCTGAACGATTGTAATATCTCTTATAATTGTCCTGTCTAAGCTTCAATTTTTCTTGAACATCTTTCATGATTGTTGGTTCCAGAACTTGCTCTGTCACTGGAACACAGGTTTTACAGACTCGACCAAACATCAGTTGCGCAGGCGAGTAACCAATATGTTTCAGAGGAAGATTTCTATGTTCTAGAAGAGCCCTTGAGAGATTTTGATCATCCCAATTCAATTTTCTCAACAGATCTTTGGCCATCCCTACTCCCCTCTCTGCTAGGCCATTAGATTGAGGGTAACCAGGACTTCTAGTAACTAGTTGGAAATTCCACTCTTTGGCAAAGCTCCTCAATTCAGCGCTGTTAAATGGGATATTATCAGCCACAAGAACATCAGGGGAACCGAAACGACTAAAAACGTCTTTGCATGCTCTGACAACAACCGATGCTGATTTATCATTCACCTTAATAATTTCAAGCCAATCTGAATAGGCGTCCATTATAATTAGGTAAGTTTTCCCCCCAGATGACATAAAATCACAGCCAATTTGTTCCCAAGGCCTGTTAGGAATCGGATACGGAAGCAAAGGTTCTTTCTGGACATATCTGCCGAACCTCTGGCATGCCAAACAGTTCTTGACATATTGCTCTATGTCATTTGATATCCCTGGCCAATAAACTATTTTTCTAGCTCTCATTTTACATTTTTCTATGCCACCATGACTAGAATGAACTTTTTCCATCACTTCACGTCTCAATGTTTTCGGGACAATTACTTTATGATTCAAAAACACCAATCCATCAACTTCAGAGATTTGGTCTTTAAGGTTCCAGTATTTTACAACACAAGAAGGCATTTCTCTTTTTTCTCTTGGCCATCCCGATATACAATAGTTCTTCAAAAGTCGGGTCTCTTCATCCTTTTCAACAGCCACTTCGTACTCTTTGTGTTTCTCTGGAGTTATTTTTATACTCTGAGCCAGGCAATGAACTAACCACTCTGGTTCATCAACTTCTCCTTCAGACTTCACTGCCGCACGTGACAGCATATCAGCGATTAGTTGATCTCGCCCAGGCATGTACTCAACATTCAAATTGTATTTCATACAGCGCATTCGCATTCGTTGAAGTCTTGCTGGAACCTTATCCAGTTGCTGTCTGAAAACACTGACAAGAGGTTTATGGTCACTGCAAACCTTAACTTCATACCCATAAATAAATCTATGCAGTTTCTCTACTGCGTAAACGATTGCCAACATCTCTTTTTCCAATTGAGAGTACCGCTGTTCAGCTGGGCCTAGACTCCGGGACAGAAACGCTATCGGATTACCATCTTGTAGTAAACAACACCCGAGACCATCAGTACTCGCATCCGTTTGAATCTCTATGGGGCGCCCAGGCTTAAAATATGACAATACAGGACCGCTTGTAAGAACATTTTTAATCAATTTAAAGGCGTTTTCTTGAGCCTCGTTCCAACACCAGTTTACATCCTTCCTAGTCAATAACCGCAACGGTGCAAAGATTCTGGTCAAATTTGGAATAAATTTTGCTGAGTATTTCAACATTCCCAAAAGTCGCATTACTCCTTTCTTGTCCTTTGGAGCTTCCATATATACAGTGGCATTCACATATTCCTTATTCGGCCTTACTCCGGTTTCACCAATAATATGCCCTAAAAACTTGACCTCTTTTTGTTTGTATTGAACTTTGTTTGCATTAAACCTGATGCCCAAATTACGAGCCATGTTCAATACACCCTTTAGGTTTTCATCATGTTCTTGCTCAGTATTTCCTCCAATAATCAAATCATCATGGACAATGTGTACTCCAGGAAGTCCTCCAAAACACTGATAGTTGTATTTCTGGCAAAGCTCGGGCCCTGATTTGATACCAAAAGGAAAGCGACAAAATTGATACCTCCCAAATGGCGTACTTACTGTACATAGTTCCATGCTTTCCTCATCAAGCCTGATCTGAAAAAAACCATCTTTCAAGTCCAAAACCGTGAAAAACTTGTACCCTTCTAAATTTACCAAAATATCATCAGGATGAGGCATCAAATAGTGTTCTCGTCGAATTACCTTATTAAGTGGAGTTGGATCTATACAAATCCTCAGATCTCCGTTCGGTTTCTCCACTAAGACTAAAGGATTCACCCATGCAGTTGGTCGGTCAACTTTACGCAGTACACCTGATTCCTCTAACTCATCTAATTTATTCTTCAGGCGATCTATCAAACTGAATGGCACCCTCCTACATTGCTGTACCTGTGATGGCGCAGCTCCTTCCTCCACCTCAATATGGTGCGTCTTCGGGAAACTACCTAGTCCATTAAACACATCCTGATAGTCTTTCAAAATTCCACAAAACTTGCTTCCGACATTGGTACTTACTTTTTCAATTCTTTTTATCAAATTAAGAGCTATGCAGTCTTTTAATCCTAGAAGGGGTGGATCATTTACATCTACAACGATGAAGTCTACTTTTGCACTTCCTCCGCTTTCAGTGGCACAATCTAAAACTACATGTCCTATGGGCTTGGTTTTAAACTCACTGTTGCCCCAAGATGACAAAATACAGTTACTCCTTTTAATCTTCGTCAAATTTAAGGATTTCGCTAACTTTAGGGGTAAAATGCTAACCTCCGCTCCAGAATCTAACTTAAAATCAAAAAATAATTTATTGTCGACTTTCAGCTTTGAAAACCAACCATTCTTTCTTGAAGCCCCATTTACTGTCATAATTATTGCTCCAAGACTGACGTCATCCTCATCCGCTTCATCTTACTCACTTGTTAACTTATTTACTTCTTGAGTTCTTTTTATCGTTTTTCTACATACACGAGCAAAATGGTTCCAGCCTTTACACTTAGCACACTGTTTTTTATAAGCAGGGCATTGACCTTTTACATGTTTCCCACCACAAAAATCACTAAGCTTTTCTTCTTGGGTTTCTTGAGGATTATATCTCTTAGCAGGCAGACTAGTTCGATTTCCTTTATTTATGGTATGAATGTCACTATGGCTGCCTATTGACTGAACCTGATTTTTACTTTCTTCATTAATTTTACAATATTTAATGGCTTTGCTTAAATCTAGATTTTGTGCCAGCAACAACTTTTCTTGCAGTGCACTATTCCTGATTCCTACAACAATTCTGTCACGAATAATATTTTCCTTTTCTGCAAAATCGCATGCACGCGAGGCAATTTGAAGGCGCTTTAAAAAAGAATTAAAATCTTCCCCCTCCTCCTGTTGATTTTTGAAAAACTTATATCTTTCAAAAATTACATTTTGGTAAGGGCTACAATAATCGTAAAACCTTTTTAACACCAAATCAAAATCATTCTGTTCTTCGATCGTCAAATCAAAAGAATTGAATACTTCCAGCCCATCATCTCCTATCAAATTTAAGAGCTGAGCCACTTTTATCTCATCTTTCGTTTTTTCCCCCCTGACGAAGCCAAAAGAAAAACTTGAAACTTTTGCTTGAACTTGAAGACTACCAACAAATGGCATGGGCTCTGGTGCCCTAAAACTCATATTATTGTCCATTGTACCAAATCATAAATGTTCAGCAGCTGTATCCATTATTAATACCTGACACCATGTATTATTTTTAACTTAACTCAAAGAAAATCGAAGATAAATATATAAATTCTGATCACATATTTATTCAGAAATCTCACAACTAAACTTATCCATTATTTCCCATCAAGTAAACATAAACATTCTACTATTATGACATTAACTTTTTGCAATGAAAATATATTTACCTGTTATTACACAGACTACAGTATAACATATGGGCTGCTTTTGGTTCTTAGCTAATATTTTTGGGTAAAAAATAAACTATTTGAACTATTTTTATAGAATTTTTACTGTCAAGCGTCTAACAGCCAATATAATTAAGAGTATGTGACATTTTACATCATGAATGTTCCGCGTAATTAATGCAAAAGGACGTTCCGATCTGTCGGGCAAACGGTGCGAAGTAAATCCTCCAGCTCTTCGTGGACTTGTATGTGCAGTGATGCAGTGACTACTTTGTCAAGCTTAGGATTAAAGGCATCAATACCCTGTTTGATATCTTGTCTCTTCACTTTTATTGAAAGCTTAAATTAACCCGTCATTATCAGATTCACCTTGAAATGTTTGACCAAACGAAGAAGAAATTTGGATAGACCAGGTAAAAGAGAAACGAATAGATTTATTTGACTCAACAAACTATTGTAACATTTAATTCCTGTCTCATAGCTCGTAAAAAATATAACAATATTTTAGGTTTAAAATGGCGTTAAATTAATCTATTACACCTAAAGTCCTATATGCAGCATTATTTCAATGTTAATTTAGTTCAAGACTTGTATTGGAACTCATGTTCCAATAAAAAGATATAATAATTTTGGAATTAAGTATAACGTATCGAACAAGCAGGTTATATTGAAAGTAGTCTTTTAAAATGAACCTTTAAAAATATGTTACTTTCAAGAACTACAGCAAACACTTTATATACGTCATATACAACGTAAATAATTTTAGAATGAAAACCTTACTCTTTTTATGTAATTTAAAAACCCTGTTTAAGATAAACCATGGACTATTTACTAAACTATTCATATAGAAATTAGCATACGTTCAAATCTCAAAATATCTAAACTCTAATCTCAATATTTTACAAACAATTTAAAAATTGATCATTCTATTATTTTTGGTAATATTGCTTAAAATATGTCCACCCAATTACAGTTTATAAAAACAAAAAAAAATCAACAATCAAGTTTCACGAAACAGCAAACGAAATTAAACTTTAAAGCATACTGCGATTTTTGAGTTCTTCTAATGTTTTATTCAAACGAGATGACCGTCAGGATGGGTGTCCCGCGAGGGTCTAGGTAAGTCCAATTTTGTTATTTCCCCTTATAAACAGTATTCAGAATTGAGTAGGAAAGGCCTGCACCTTTGCCTGTTTGCTGACGATATTCACTTCAGTTTCAAGCAAAAAACCAGAATTAGAAATAAGTAGTACTGTTAATGCCAACTATCCTTTTTAGTGATTCAGAGCTAATGGTCTTGTAAACATTGATAAATCTTACCTTGTCGATATTTCAATTCAGAGCAATAACTCAGGTATAGTTCAGATTCCTGTGAACAGTGTATAGTCTATGAGCTTTCTCGAATTAAAACTGGTTGTTATTTTTAGAAAATCGTCCATATTTACTTCCTTCTAATAGTCAAAGCTAGTTAGTTCCCTCCGGCTACGTTCGAACATAAAAAATGTTTTTCACACCATAAAATTTCATACAGTTGTTTCTGAGGTGCAAAAGTCCTGGTTGAAATTCCAGAGACATTCAAAAGAACTACTTAGACAAGGCATAATTTACTCACTATGACTTCATAAACAATTTTTAATTTTCAGATTTTTGTGCACTTTTACGTTTTTTAAAGTCAATTGTGCACAGTTTTAGTTTTGTAAATTTAAGTTATGGTTATTAATAATGTAGTCGCGTTGCTTGTTTTTGTACCAGCCAAAAATAACTCATGTTTTATTCGCTGATAAAATGTTGAATTTCATATTTAATATATTGTTAACTTTGGATTCACCCTACGATAGATCATCACGTTAAATACATTCCCAGCCTCAGCGTTGGATAAATTCACGAAGATTACAAAGAATATTGGTTTATATGTCGTATATCAGTGATTTTTGCCGACCCAGGGACCATATAGGCGTGACCAGATGGTCCAAACATTAGGAACATTCTCGCCACCTTCCTCGCCAAATTGGCCTATAAATCTCACTCTGTCATACAAAATAGTTATATCCTCAACTTTAGTTTGAAAATGTTCTTTTCGGAAAGTTTGAACACTTCTTAACCTTTGAATACCTCTTCAACCAAAATTATGCTTCATTGTAGGTTTGTTTTATAAATGTTTTGTTCGATCTAGAAGCACGGTTGATTAAAAACCACTCCAGGACTCGTTGGCGATAATTCACGCTAACAGCGTCTGAGTCACTCAAGGCCCCCACGGTTCCTTGGACCTATATCAATTAGTTTATATGTGTCGAATCCGGTTTTAAAAATCTAACATTATTTAAGGCCTCAGAACACGCCGTATACGATAACACTTCAAATCATAGTGTGAGTCATAAGACAGCCGTGCCGACAGGCGGTGTATGGTGTTGAAACTGGTGCTGATTAAGTGATTGACTGATGTAGCTAGTGCTAATGACTGAATTGTGAGGGCGAGGTCGCGGCCTCGGTGCTGAACGCTCCACGTGCTACTGGACCGTGTAGCTACTGGACCCTGTAGCTACTGGACCCTGTAGCTACTGGGACAGTGGAGCTACTGGACCGTGTAGCTACTGCACCGTGTAGCTACTGGACCGTGTAGCTACTGGACACTGTAGCTACTGGAACGTGTAGCTACTGGACCGTGTAGCTACTGGACCGTGTAGCTATTGGATCGTGTAGCTATTGGACCGTGTAGCTACTGGAACTGTAGCTATTGGACCGTGTAGCAACTGGACCGTGTAGCTACTGGACCCTGTAGCAACTGGACCGTGTAGCTATTGGACCGTGTAGCTACTGGACCGTGTAGCTATTGGACCGTGTAGCTACTGGAACGTGTATCTATTGGACCGTGTAGCTACTGGAACGTGTAGCTATTGGACCGTGTAGCTACTGGACCATGTAGCTACTGGACCATATAGCAACTGGACCGTGTAGCTACTGAAATATAAGGCCTTTGTAGCTGCTGTTGGATCGTGTGTTAAAAGGAACTCGCCCATTACGCACTGAAAGCACAGTAGTTTGCCGTGTGCTATCATGCACAATATACACTCTACTGGAGACAACCATTGGAACCCTGCGCAACCAGCCATTAGGTATGTAATACTAAATAATTAATAATATAAATTGGTGAATGTACTTCAATAAATAAATCAATTATAGATCTCGTGCTAATAAACATAAAGAGTTATTGGCAACCTAATGCAATTTTCTGTTGCCGTTTTTCAGGTATTTTCAGGTTTGTTGGGGGATTTCGACTGCAGGTTACACTGACCACTTTGCTAAAATCATCAGTTTAAGTCCTTAAGAACCCAACGTTTTTTCATAGAAGATATTTAATTTGTTATAATATTCAAGTTATTGTAAAACTACCAAACAAATTAAACAATATCCCAAAAAACTGGTACGGGAATATTCATTAGGTTGCCAATCTGTATTAGTTCTTCATCTGTGATAATGCAAATTATAGTAGTTTTTTTAACTACTAGAAAACTAGTAGTTTTTATCATATTAGACTGCGTGCTACTAAATTTTATACGATTGGGCCCCTACTAAATGTTTCACTTTGTATGTCATGTTATGTCAAATGTGGTGGTTTTATCTCTTAGGTAGGCTACACATAAAATAATAAGAATCATAAAAAATGTCACTTCTTCAAATTCAAACTGATTTTATTTCGTTATCATATTTAATTTAATAATTTACTGATTATAGTATCTGCCCTCTTGAGGTTGGGGGGGGGGAGAGAGAGAGAGAGAGAGAGAGAGAGAGAGAGAGAGGAGAGAGAGAGGAGAGAGAGAGAGAGAGAGGAGAGAGAGAGAGAGAGAGAGAGAGAGAGAGAGAGAGAGAGAGAGAGAGAGAGAGGGAGAGAGAGAGAGAGAGAGAGAGAGAGAGAGAGAGAGAGGTGAAAAGTTAGTGATAAAGGAATAACAGTGGGAACCACATCAACGGGCGGCCGTGGCGGCGATTATGTCACATGAATATGTATCGCGATGCAAATATTATTGCTCGGTGAAATACATCTTGTTTCAGTGACGGCTTAGTTCGTGTAATGACCTTTGCCATTGCAAACTCGAGCGCAGATGGCTGGCAACAATAAATGATGACTGACAAAAGAGGTTCCAAAATAAACCGGTGACACATATGAAACTACATTGTCCCCATTGGGTACTCGGCTTTTTAGAAGTTCGTACTATTTAAGAAGTTAAACAAAGATAACCAGGGCGTGAAATAGATAAGAGGAGAGCATTCCAAGCGACATAATGACAAAAGTTTGATCTGGAATGACACTTAAGTATTTTCAAGTTAATAAACTTTGGTGTACAGCTTTTCGGAAATATCTTTTACGGAAACTAAACATTTGAAAAATCATTAAATGGAATGTAATGTAAAACAATTTTAATAGTCTTCTACTCTAATAATTTAAAAGTTTGGGAGCAAAACAACATTATTTTTAATGTTTTCTATCTTATTGTCTCCGATACTTTCCTCTTTGACTATGTCAAATTAATGTTCCTAATTATGCATAATATAAAATGTTTTAAAATACAAAAATTAACTGTGTATTTTGTTAACCTAAAAACATTTGTTAGATATATTTAATTTTCGAATAAAATAAGCATAAGAACAAACATTTGTTCTTGAAATCAGAGTTATTAAAATAATTGCGAGAACCAAATTTGCTTCAGTTTAAGCCGGTATTTCTGCAAATACTACGGCTTGAAAGCAGCGTGGTCGTTATATGAAAATGGCTAACCGTTGTTGAGCTGTTTAAACTTTGATTATGGGACTTTTCAGTTTACGTCGAGAATGTGTTAAACTTTTAGTTAATAAGGTTTTTACTGGAAAAAATGTTATTCCATTCTTTGTTTTTCATAAAAGATAACAATACCTCGGGTTACATCTAATAAAATCCATACTAGATTATTGAATTACCAGTAATATTTGTTTTTCACTGACTAAAGAGTTAATAAAACTAACGAAAAGGCGCGTAGCTTTCATAGTTTTTTTTCTACGTCAAATTTATCATACACCTTATTACAGAAATCTCTTTTTTTCTTGCCATTTAAAGTTAAAAATTAATTTGTTATTCTTTTGGGTAGATTGAATAAAAAAATGTTAAAGTAGTTAAAGTAACTTTTTAACAAAAAAGTTTTCTTTAATATTGGACTGTGATTTCGGTAGTACAGCTTATTTTTGCACAGCATATAGTTGTATTCTGATTGCTAATAATTAGATTTACTGAAGTAGTAGTATAATAAAGAATACGGTAAAGACGATAAAAACGAATTCTCACTAAATGACCTACACATTTGTTTTACATATCATCAGCTATTAAAGTTGCATAATGAATAAATTATGTAAAATGATGTCTGAAACTTAATAACATTATACTGTACCTAAAATCATAAGAGATCTTTAAGAATTTTGTAGAATGCGCTACAATTGCTAGGAGAAAGTCAAGAGTCGCCGGTCACACCCGAGCGGTGACGGTGTTGGATGTCGACCATTAATCTCATGGTAACTGGAGAGTGTGAGGTTGGTACAACTGCGACACGTAAACATGTCGTGGTGCGAGCCGCGTGCGGTGGTAACACTGTCTCTGGACTCGCACTAAGAGATATATGGCGTTTTTCACCCAGTAAACTCACAGAGTTGCAGAAGATGTAGCTAGTAAAGATAGTGGCTTTTAGTAAAGATAGTAGTGGACTGAACTGAGATATAACTAAGAGACAGTACTAAGAGACTGAATGATATAATACAATTGGAACTGGCTAAATACCCTTTAAAAAACATTCCTTTTCTCAGAAGAAGGTAAAAATGAGACGAGCGTATACTAAAAATAACACAAAATCAAAATCAACATTATAAATTTTTTTGGGTTATTTATTAACTTAAATCATAAAGTTCCATCGTAAAAACAAGCTCGTGATTTAGGTTGCAAAATTAACATTAATTGGCATTTTCTGGTTTTTACACCTATGAACCTCTCAAGTCCAGTTATGTTAGTCATTTAACTTCATATATTGAATTCTAGAATTCTCACGAATATCATTCATCAGTGGCATGGAACTGTGTAGGTAAAATGTCCGAGTGAGCGGACATGTTTATGTTCTGTAGCGAAGCCAACCTAGAATCACAGACTAGTCCTGGCGATACGCCGCTGCCTGTCGGTTACACGTCTCGTACTGCTCCGAATAAGATTATGAAATAAATATTGATAAAACCTATATCGTATGGTTCATCGAATATAATAATATACAACATGAATAGTAATATTACAAATGTATCCAATCTTAAAACCTTTCTCACTTTGAAAGTATTAAAACATTCAAATAATATAGTAGGCCTATCTAGTAATTAATTTATGACTTCTTATGGCATCCACTGTATAAACTCCAGAAAACAAGAACACCCATGTGGAAAACGTGTAAAACATAGAGGAAGTATAAAAATGTTTCTAAGACGTAATTTTTCATAAGAAAAATGTTTAAACGATGATCCGTTCGCCCTTTGACAAGAGAAGAAAGTCTATTAATAGGTTTATATTCCATTTTTAGGCAAATATTTCGTCAATTACCAAATAAGTTGGCCTAATAACAATAATTAAAATTGTCAATGAAGGCATTGACCTCTCACCAGTTGAGGTGTGTTGCCAGTGATGAAGCCTTTGGTTTTAAAATACTATCATTCTGAAATTGGTCACTAAACACTGTATATCAGGACATATTTGAATATGTTGTGAACATGAATTTTTTTAGAAAGGGCCTTTTAAAGTAGTGTGTAGTTCTACCCAATACTTTTATAAATATGGTTAAAATATTTACAAAATTATTCCGTTAAATTGTTGAAAGATTCATAACCTACACTGTATAAGCTTTTACTGCCATATAACGTTATGTATATTGAGTTATAGTAAAGCTCAACAGTAAAACAGGAGAGGCATGTGGAGGTCGTAAAAGACAAACATTCATTAAATAAGTTTATGACCCCATAAAAAACTAAGTATTGTTGTTTTTTAATATATATTTGAATGAAATAATTATGACAGCAAACCTACCCTTCTAAATAGCGTTATAAGAACTTAAACTATAAAATTTGGGTGAAATGAAGTTAGCGTTAACATTTTCATGTATTAGCCCAGCTTTTAAACATTGGTAATAAAATTGCACCAATATAGGCTTTCATACCCCTTAAAGTAACTGAATAAAAGGCAAAACAAATTTTTTCAATATTTTTATCCTTGCTTATACAAACATTCACACGTTACATCATTTTGAAGCGTATTTAAAGGAGAAGTTTTTAATGGTATTTATCACTTTCTACTGTAATATAGGAATTAGAATCCAATTTATCCATAAAATTTTTTTTTCTAAAATCATACACACACAAATTGAATCATTTTGTTACAAAACAAGTGTACTCATAAATTGTTTAATCCCAAAGGTACCGTATTGATCCTAATATTATCATTAAAAATTTCATAATAATTCTTAATATGACGATTAAATTGATAAAAAAATACATTGTATGTAGACTATTAATCGAGGATCTATTTTATATAACCAAGATAATTATACGTATAGAATTAGATAAGCGAAATCTTTGCAACGCGCGGGCGTTTGGCATGCCGTAGGATGATGGGAGGGCACTCAAATTTAAGGTCTTAATGCCAGGGACTCGAGAAAAATACTGACATTTCTTGAAATTCATCAAAAAAATAAATCATTAAAAATATCTACCTTTTAAAAGTCATGGGGATCTAAAAACGTTTTCTTTGTCTAAATTCAAACAAGTGGTGCCTCAAAGCCATAGAGTAGTTGGATATTAATATATGAGAGATCTAAAATGTAGTTTACAAAGAAGGTATTTTTACTACAATAGAGTAGAGAAGGATTATTTGAATTCGAAATCCACCCTATTATGATTAGGGGCTGCTAGCCCCTTTTAACCACTAGTTTAAAATAATCTTGTTTTGTCTCAAGGTTACTTAGTGTAAGGGTAGAAAAACCTACATATATACAATTTTTCATTAATACTTAGTTGTTCTTTCAAGCCGTAAAATGATGTAACTCTATTTTACACCCTGCCTAACGTAATGAAATAAAAGTTTTTGTCAACTAAGTTAGGTAAGTTCAGCACAGCTTGGTTAACGTTATGTTATGTTATGACGTTGCGGTTAAGAAAGGAACAGCTGTGGGTGGGAAAAGTTGGGAGGGCGATATCCTATGGTGGGGGGGGGCTTATCCTGGGGGAGGGGCAGATAACAGTTTGCCGCTTCAACTTAATTAAGCTGGGAACCAAATGTGTAATCATTCAACTTCAACAACCGCTGTCTAACTTAATTGTTTTTGGGTAAATTGAAAATTAAATGATTTGCTAATAATAATGTGGGGTGATTCTAAATTCAAGAAACAAAAATTGTCCGGCGTGTAAATAAAATCTCGAGGATGAAATATTGATCCATCATGGTATTATTTCATTTAGTACTTCCGATTGGAGAACAGAGTTAGCCTGCCAAGCTTACATCAAGTAACTTGAAACTTTGTCAATATTACATAAATAATGGAAGAAAATAAAAATATGTTTTCATCACAAAACTCTTTGTGTTGCATTTCACCAGAGCAACCGCTGGCTTGATGGCGATACATATCTGACGTTGAGAAATGCTTCCACGCCGACCCGGAGCAGCGGGAAATTGGAAAAAGTATATCTTGAAAACCTGTTTGGAAAGTTCATCTGCACTACAAACTTGTATTTAAATGCTTAATTACTGTACATACTTAAAAAGCTACGTATGTCTAAAGCTCTGTAGGTTAACGATAAAATTTAAGTAATAATATTATATTTTTCAAACTCCATTAACTTCAATCCTGTATTAATATTGGATTTTTCCCACTAAACGCTCAATCTAAACGATATTCGACAATGGTTATCAAATGTTTTTTTCACCATTCTTATGTTCATTATTATTCTAAACCAATTTTCTTTCTAACGAATTTTATTTACTTTGATTTGCTAAATAAAAAACTCTAATTACTTTTATATGCTTTAACCTGTTTCGATACAGTAATCGACATCTTAATTACTTTTATAATGGCGTATAGCCCTGTTGGAGTAATAATAATAGTAATAATAACCCTCTTATCAATACTAACTATTTTAGAGATACCAAAATCTAAGAATTTTTTTGTAGTAGAAAGGTCAATTTGTGCAGCTAATCAGTTTTCCAATCTAAAATTGTGACAGAAGTATACAATTAATATATCACTTCAACCGCCTTGACAAGAGCTACTAAAACTAACCCGAGAACGTGTGATGACCTTGGATTTCCATGCCTCTTTGGTAAATGGGATTATACTCTAAATCCAACGTACGGGGACCTAAGAGATTAGGAGACCGCCGCTTATGAGACCTAGGATCCTCTAGTCCGTCAGGTACCACGCTGTTGAAATATAGAATAAGGATTCACATTATTTAATAATCTCTGAAGCTGGTCTTACAGCCAGTCTTATAATTAATTGCTTAATGAAATTTGACATGTGGCTTATCTCAGTGATGACAAAGGAAGGAAGAGATTGTCCTCGTCATTGTACATTACATCAGTTCTGCCCGCAGGCTATCTGATTTTGTACAGGATTATATCTTTCACATCAATTCAAGCAAAGAATTATTTTAGTATATTTTGCATTTGAATGTTTA
This sequence comes from Flexamia atlantica, assembly GCA_035578135.1. Classification (NCBI taxonomy): domain Eukaryota; kingdom Metazoa; phylum Arthropoda; class Insecta; order Hemiptera; family Cicadellidae; genus Flexamia; species Flexamia atlantica. Next base: position 6,874,167 of record JAQJVK010000006.1, on the reverse strand, counting down.
ATATAAATTGCTATGTTTAAACTATGAATATAATGACTTGGCAAGCTTAATTACAGTTACATATTTATCAAATATATTAAAAAATCGAATAATTTAAAAAATGGTTTAGTTTTATACTTCTTTGATATTGAGCTACCTGCGGCAAAATGTATTTTTGTACTGAAAACCTACACTTTTAAAGAAAAAGTGTCCTGCCTATCAGGGGTCATTTTTGTATTTAATAAAATATTTGTTGTGACAGTTCCTGAACGGAAGAGATGTATTTTAATGCAGAGTGTATAAAAAATACGTTTTGTCATATAAATACAAAGCCATGTTAAGTAATGTGTTATGAAACTTTTAGTTTCCAGAAATAGAATATCTGTGATTCTGTCTATTACTCTTTTTCATATTAGTTCTGGGAAACAGTCTGGTCGCCGAGCCATGTGACCTTGAAGTTGGATCCGACACAAATTTTATGATTGGTTCTAGTACTATTCGATATATTGAACAAGAATATGGCGGATGCTAGAGTGGAATCCTTGGGCAACTTTGAATATCGGAGGTCAACGTTAAAACAGAGCCGAAACACACAGAAACAGATATTGAAAAAAAATTGTATTTACGGTAACCAAACAAATATTCCTCAAGGTATTGATTTTTAACCACCGCCGATAGTTGCTGGGTGGTAAATACTTCATTTTGATTGTGTATTAATTTTGAGCCGCCATCTTGGATACGCCATATTGGGTACAATATTTTTTTAAATATGAATGTGGTGTTGTGACACATCATTTCAGATTAGATTTTCACGCTGATTTTAATGTAGCAAACCGTTTTTGAAAATATTGTTTTATTCTAGAGTTTCAAGAATGGATTGCGACATTAATCAGCGTAAAAATCTAATCTATAATGATGTGTTACAACACCACATTTATTTAAATAAATATCTTGTATCCAGTATGGCGTATCCAAGATGGCGGATCCGAGATAGCGGCTCAAAATTAATACCCGATCAAAATTAAGTATTTACCATTCAGCAACTATCAGTAGTGTTTTCAAATCAATATCTCGAGAAATATTCGTTTGGATACAATAAATACATTTTTTCAATATCTGTTTTGTATTTTCGGTCCTGTTAACTTTGACCTTCGATATTTAAAGTGGCCCAGGGATGTCAGTCTGGCATCCGCTTTATTCTTATTCAGTACATCAAATAGTACAAAAATCAATCATAAAATTTGAGTCCAACCCTACTTCAAGGTTCATGCCTAATTTCTTATTTGGCGACGGAACTGAAATTTGCTCGGGTAAAATAAAAACAACCTAAATAAATGATTCAGGGGGTTGTGGGTTAACATTGTCCATAACGATAATATGGGCACTTCGAAGGACAGTAGGACGAAAACTGGATTTTTCGCAATCTTCTGATCATCTCCAATCAATTCCCTGTGGCCAAAAACCCCATATATTACGAAAAAATAAAAAATCTTAGTACGAGAAAACAATTAACTTTGACTGTACAAAAAGTGCTTGTGTCAGAGCATGAAATTTTAGACGTATTTTTAGAAATATTCCTTTAGCCGAAAACATGTTATTGGAAGGGAACATTTCAAGAATTACAACATAATCATAAAAAACTGGAAGCTTAAAACAATAACCAGAGATGACGATATATTTCGCAAAATCTCTATTCAGCAAAAACGCTAATGAATTGTTTTATAGTATCCACGAATGTAGGCAAAGTACCAATGCAAGAGATATTTCCTTCCAATTATAGATTATGTAAATATATCGATCTCTTTAATTCGACGATGAGCTTGGTGAGCAGAGCGGCGACGACGAACATGAAATGGGCGGGGGCGGGACAGCGACGCCGACATAAACTGCAGCTGCGACAGTAGCAGCGCCTCGCAGGAACACAGCGGTAGACAAAAGCAACAGGCTATGTACTGTTAAATTGAAATCTGTAACAATTACTCTCTTGTATTAAAAAATATATATTAACTAGATTATGAGGAACAAAGAAAACACAAACTATTCTAACACAGAAGGTAAATAAAACTATATGCAAAGAAAGATTTTCGCACTAAAACAGTGCCTTACTTGTTAATTACTTGTTACTTGTTAATTTGACGTTTTAAAAGACTATGTGATTTTGAATTTGGTAAAGTAGGAATTAGATTTTCTAATGATACTTAAGGTATTTGATCTCATGTTGGAGGAGGCTATGGTATTGCCTGGGTATTGCACTTCAAAATTAACAATCCATTACGGATATAATTTGCCTCGCTCATCGTTAATACGAAATTTTGTGTTACAGGAAAACGATGGAACTTGGCAACTGTGGCTGGATAAACTAACCTGCTTTTGGATATTATTGTTGGTAAGAAACTTATTTATTGCCTAAGTTAATTTAAATTTTATAAAACCTTAAACGCAGTATTGATGAAAGATTAAAGTAGTTTTAGCACCTATTTATATATTCAATGCTATTTGAACAACTTGTTACCTTTGAGCTCCTTTGATGGTAACCTGTTTATAAACGTGATATATCGAAACTTTAAAATCCGTCTCCACCGTTGAAATCGATAACGGTAAATATCGCTCGTGATATTACTGGTTAATGTATATGAATAATAATTATTTTTGTAAATATAATGGGCAGCTTGAAATTATAAAAAAAATATATTTTCATATAATCAATCTATTGTATATAAACAACCTTTTAGATTGTCAACCTGCTTAAAAAATATATGTAAAAATCCCAAGGGACAGTTAAACGACACTCTGAGATAAAGTTCAGCCATAATAATCCGCATTCTATATACCATTATAGTTACTGTCCATCGTCCCCCTCGAGGGTTATTATCGTCCCGTAGGGGACCATATTTAAACATTTCTCATTTTTACTCCTTTGGGCAGAGATAATGGATTATTTTCTTATTAATCTGATACTTCTTAAATAAAAACATGTTACTAATAACATAACTAACACAAGATCAAAAACATAATTTAATACTCTTCATATACTTTTAATAACGGAAATGTTATTAGGAATTGAACTGTGCCGAAATGGCTTCCCATCTAAACAATAAATCTCGAAACTGTTAAAATAAACGATAAATAAATTGCATGTTAAATGACTCTTATGTTATACTTAATGAGATTATCACGTTAAAAAAATAATTAATAGACCATACCTAGAATTTACTGTAAATTAAATATTTAATTGATACGTGAAAATAATAATAATATTAAGCAATTAAACTCTAAGGTCACACCTACATCATTAAAAATGTTAACTCAATTAATTATCAAATACACTAATAGAAATCTTAAGAACAACAATCAATAAGTATTCGACGTATAAGCATTCCTCGCGTTCGCAGGGACTAATCGCGCGGAAAGTAGACAGCGAATTCCTGCCATGTTTTATTCAAAGATCATTTCAGTTCAATTCAACAGTTTATTCAAGTATAAACAGAGTGATAAGAAATACATTTTGTATATATCATATTAAGCCGTTTGATAAACACTAATTAAATAAAATAAGTTCTAAAAATAATGTTAAGAAACGTCAAATTTGAAAAATGATTGATATTCCATTTGAACTAACTTCTAACGCTTAATTAGAGCATATTAGAGTAATTATGGCACAAAAGATTACTCTTAGCTTATGCTATCCCTCTCCTGAAATTGTAATTTACAGGTAGATTGTTCGATCAGATAGGTTGATTTAATTTAAACCCAGTTGGTACTTTATCTCCCACATTTATTCCATCCTCTCCCCAGCGCCGCCTTTGTCAGATTGCGGCTCAATCAACCAACTGGTCCTTTAATTAGTGCCGCTAGCTTCCAATCTGTATATATCTGTCCACTTAATATAAAAACTGTATACTCATCATCTCAACACTTTTAAAACAACGTCTGTACAAAATTAAAAATTATATGAGCTCTATGAGATAAAATCAGCTCCATACAGCATAACAAAATACATAGTTTAGGAAGGTAAACCAATTTTTTTCTGTAAGAAACTAAACTATAAATATTCAGGTAAATTTTAAAAGCAGAAACGTAATACGACAGAAATGTAAGAACAGAATTACAATACTATTACAGTTAGACAAGATGATGATCAAAACTGTGTTCGTGAATACCCATAATCTAAATTCTAAGGACTTTAAATATAATATTTTCTTTTAAGCTTTTAAAAAAGAGATGAAAATCTGTCGAACTGCAATACAATTTTCAAATGAGAGCAAAATTAAAAAAAATTTATTATTGATACTGTTTTAACAAATTTTTGACGCTTACTGGGTATGAAGCTTGAAATTTTATTACAGTTAGGGTGCATTAGTGTAGACACGTGTTGTTCACTCATCCCTCACAAGAATAAGCAAAGATTTAAAATCAAAATAATAGCTTTCCTGCATAATCAATAAATTAGATTAGTTTTAATACATATTCCAACTCGATATTAGCAAATTGTATCATTTTAACCATTTATCTGAAAGAGAAACATAAACTAAAAATCTTTCCAGCATGCGGGTTGCAGAAAATAGGGCAAGTATTTTTTTAACCTGTCAACTGACCTCAAAGATATATAACTAGTACAAAACAATGTCAATATATGTCCATAAATGATCATTTCATTGCATAATTTTATAGGATTAACCTGTGAAGTAAGGTGACAGATGTTTAGAGACGGAAATATAAAAATATGCAATTAAAAGTAACATATAGTGTTGATAAAATATATCAAGAAAATAATCGATATAAATAATTTTATTCTTTTACTATTGGAGTAACCTACTGTTTACCAATACAAAAAATGAGTGTTTGATTTTTTATAATGTGAAAACTTCCCATTTTTGGCTAGGAAAAAACCTCAGCTTGCCTCTCCCCCACCGGATGATAAATTAAATTCCCGAATTGCCAGACGAAACTGCTAAGAACAAATTAATAGTTTTAAGATTTTTAAATTTAAAATAGATTTAGAAGGTAAATCATGGTACTAAAGTATCTGATTTGTCCTGAAGGAGTAGTTTTAATAGTACACTCTCTTTAAGCATCCCACCAACAAGAACTAACCAGTCATCAAGCTAGCCTGTACACTCTCCAGATTGTCAGTGTTATCAGGTGGTTTTATGTGGGCCACCGACTGCTGATAACACATGGCACGTGCCACTACTACTACTAACTACTACTACTACTACTACTACTACTACTACTACTACTACTACTACTACTACTACTACTACTACTACTACTACTACTACTACTACTACTACTACTACTACTACTACTACTACTACACTACTACTACTACTACTACTACTACTACTACTACTACTACTACTACTACTACTACTACTACTACTACTACTACTACTACTACTACTACTACTACTACTACTACTACTACTACTACTACTACTGCTGCTGCTGCTGCTGCTGCTGCTGCTGCTGCTACTACTACTACTGCTACTGCTACTACTGCTACTACTGCTACTACTACTGCTACTACTACTGCTACTACTACTACTGCTACTACTACTACTACTACTACTACTACTACTACTACTACTACTACTACTACTACTACTACTACTACTACTACTACTACTACTACTACTACTTACTACCAGTGTAGTCCACTTTCGTAGAAGACAGCAAAAGCTCTACCTACTTATGTGAAGTTGTCGAGACGAACACTAGCAGCGCTCCGAATGTCTTTAATTATTTTGGGAGAGAGGGCCACTGTGATTGCAAAAACTGCTCGAAATCTCTGTCAGTGCTTAGTCAAATTTCTCACTAGCTATATCCATATATATATATATATATATATATATATATATATTCATATATATATATATATATATTCAAATACCTTCTCTCCTCGTGTATTCCACTTCCATGTTAATTAATATTATTAACAGATGAACAATGCGAAAATGTTTTAAAAGACAAAACCTTTTCAATTTATATTAAAATTAATCATGTTAGTTAGCTACAAATACAATTTTATAGTCCACCTTACAAAAAAAACTATTCAAAGATTTAAAATATTATATGTGATATTGGGTACATTTAATTTGGAGAGTTTTTAACTTAATATATTCAAGTTGTTCTTAGACTAACGTTGACGAGGTCACAGTCTGTGGCTCCAGCTCTTCGACTCTAATTGCATTTGGGGAGGAAATGGAGTTGGAAGAGGAGAGGCGACCATTGTCTTTCAGATGTCATTTGTCCTTTTATAGTGTAACGTTGTGGAATAAACCAGACTTTTAGGCCGATACACATTTATTTAAGAATGTTTCAAGTATTTTCTGAAATAAATCATTATATGAGTAAATTGAAATATTAATGAAAATAATGCAAGTTATTACTTTGGCTGCGAGGTACTATTATCAAAAGGCTAAGTACAAAATCGAAATGTGATAAAGATAGATGCAAGTAAAATGCTTTCAATCCGTTATCTTCCGGAAAAGTGTTTGTTTAGGACGGGTGACGCTTTTCATGGACAATTGAGCGTAAATGTTTAAGTCGAGGAATCTATGAGGGTTGATATGTGTCATTATATTACTCTGATGAACTGTTTTGTTAGTTTTAATCTGTCTATTTACTACGGAATAATCATAGTGCTGATACAGTATTATACCGGGTGTTTTTTAACGCAACCCATTTTTAAGATTGAATAATATACATATAAATGTGAAATAAGTATTGTTTTGATAATCTTTACATTTTATATAACCTATTATTTAAGTTTGATCAAGTTTAGTTTACATGACGTGTTCAAACAATCCACCATTGGCATTTGAAAAAAGTTGTGCTCACTCCATCAAACTCCCGAACACATGTTGCAAGGTACCTATGTTTGTTTAAGGTGCTGAATATCTTATGAATTGTTTTCGCAGGCCTTACTTTTTGTGTATCCCCAAAGAAAATAATATAGTGGCGTCAAATCCGGGGATCTTGTGGGGTAATAATCCTTCACTGATAAAATAAAGTTTTGGGTTGCATTAAAAAACACCCTATATTTTACAACGTATCAAATAATTATTGTTGATGACATTTGGTTTATGTCGTTGTCTTACAGATTCCTCAGAATATAGTTGGCCAGAATTGTATCATTGTAGGATAGGATTAAGATTCGTTGGCAATTTCTCACCATTCTCGCTTCCAACAGTGAGCACAGCGAAAGCTGTAGTTGAGGTGGCAGTCGGTATGGGATCTGTTAAAATTCTAGAATTACATAGTTGAATTGAACGACATATTTATTTTGTACTTTTAGATAATTTCAGTGTTAGTTTGGTAGAGAATAACCCTTATTGATTACACATCCTTATCAACGGAAAATCTAGGTGACCGGATAACTGATTGACCAGTGATACGCTATTCGCGATGTACGAATTCAAGGTTTTCCTTGTTGAGAGAAATGCAAAAATTGACAATATATGCTTACTAGCTACCCCCAATAAATTCTTTAAACAGAGTAAAAACATCTTTAATTTAAAATACTTCGAGTTTTCTCTCAAAAGTAACAAAGTCAGCTTCGTACATCAGAAAATCAGGAAGGGTATTGAACAGTTCAATGGATGCTTAAAAATCCCTTCCCCCCTACAAAAAAGGAACCTATCAGCTCCTGAATGTAATAGACTCTACGGGTTCTTCAGATGAGAATAAAGATAACCTATATTCCAAATTTCATGGCTGGGCTAATATTTTGCAGGCAAAGTCAGTTTTTATTTTACTATTTAAGGCCTAATAAATTCATACTAAGTCTTTCCGTAATTAAAATTAATTACTCTATCGCTAGCATTTACTTTATATTAGATAGGTTTTTAATAATTCATAAAATATATTTTTAAAAGAAAACTATTTAATTTTGGACCAAAATAGATTTGTCTGATATGTGTTACTTAAACACATTAAAATACCGCACATATTCTTTTTAACTGAGGCCTCAGTTATTTGTTGCAGAGTCAAAATCCATTTACAAAGCCATATTTCTTATCGACATTCCGATAAAGTAGACAAAGGACGTTGTAGGAATTTCCGAGTCAGTAGGGGAAGAGTTAGTGGACGGGTTTAGAGCCTCTCGCACGCTGTTTGCACACTCGCTGACGTTAACGACAGCGCTCTGTGTCGCCGTCATTGACCCCTGCCTCCTCAACCTACCTCAATATCTTTATGATTGCCAACCTTTCAAGAATATTCTCTCAGCGTTGTTAATAAAGGGGTATTTTTCTTAAAGCTGATAATATTACTCTTCTTTAGTTTTTCATTAAACTATCCTTAAACTATTTATAACAAACACAATTTATTGGTTTTTCAGTTTTTGACTAGTTTTACCGTTAGATAAATAACTTTACTTAAAGTTGAAAATATCTTATAACATCGAAATAAATCATAGTCATAGCTATCATCATCATGGTCATAGTTTTTCATTTAGTCTGTATTGTTGTAGATTCAAATTTTCAATTTTTTTACCTCTTCTAGAAAACCGATTTATTTATAATACAAATAATGAGGGTATTAATAAAAATAATCCTTGGTGTTAATAATACTGATTATATTCATTTGCTAATGTAAAATAAGTACATTTATATTAAATAATAAATGAATAAGTTTCAATAAAAAGGTGTTGTCAAATTTTAATTCATTACCTATTTACCTATTTTTAATTCATTACCTATTTTATGGAAATTTTCAAATAATAGAAAAGAGAAAATATAAAAAAATTAAACATAAAGAATGATTGATTTTAAATAAGCTTCTCGAGTTCAGAAGCTAAATATCATGTCTGTAGGAGTTGAATACAACCTTTGTTGGCTTCTGAGAGGAGAAGAGCTCCCTGATGACTTCTTTACACTTTCCCTTCACCATATAAAAATCGTAGTTGGTTTTATATGATAAAGAATCCGATCACATATACTGTATACATGAATGGTGGTAGGTAACTAGGAATTGAAAAACCGAAATAAATTATTTGTACTGTGGATATAAAAATGGCAATAATGAAGACATATTCAGTTTTTATATCAAGGTGTTTGCTGCTCATTTAAAAACGTTCTTTTGGTCTCGTTGGAGCAGTACAAATGGTGATATCAATAATGTAAACGTTAGAAACATATTATCAAAACATAACACAGAGCCTTACAATTTTTCATTTACCTCGCATATATTACCGTATACTACATGGTATAATATATTAAATTGCTTGGTACACGAATTATGGTATTAGATTTTAATACATAAATGGTAGTTACCGATATAAATAGGAGAACATTTCACTTTTTTTAATAAAAATAAACTAAAATTTGATTTCCCTAATGAAATTGTGTTTTTTCCTGCACGAATAAAGTTAGTTCATCGGAATCTGGCGAGTTGGAGAGATTGAGATTAATTAATTAAACAGCAGCTAGCACTAGTGTGGCGTAGGAATGTAGAGAATCTTTAACAATAATACCCCTTCTCGCTAAGTTGAGTAAGGTTTAGCGTTGATGGTGATTAAAGGTCGTTGGTTGATTGATTGTCGATCTTCCGAAGGAAAAATAAAAAACAAGCGTTAGCCTTTTCTTTTAATTTTTTATCAAACATATTTACCAATTTGTAGTTTGCCTAAAAATGTCATTTTTCAAACTTGATATCACTTCCATTTGATAAAGGAGTTAAAAAATACAATGTCATCTTGAACTGTTGTCAGGATTCTGTAGCTATAAAAATTGTATTATATAATATCCACATCTTTGGTTCCTGTATTTTTATATAAAATAAGAAATTTACAAGGAACAGCTTTCTTATCAAATTTGTACAAAAATGCATTGCCGTTGATTGATAAGTGAATAAGCATACATGAAAATAGATATGAGCTTGAATGTTTCTTGAATGAGTCTATTGATTTTGTTTAACTGTCCTGAATATAAATTTGGTTGCTTTTGATTTGAAAATATAGTTTAATTTAAAACCTACCTTAACTTTTAACACATTTCAAGAAGAGAAAGATTTCTCCATGGCCATGTAGAGTGTCATGTTTGTGAAAGTAAAGACAGTTATACCTAAGTATATTAAATAATTACTAATTCTAGAGTAAACATGGTAGATTAAGTTCTAATTGTAAAATTTAACCAAATGTTATTGCAAGGCTCTTGAAAGATGTCTTATTGCTGGTTACATGACAAGAGCCACGAAGACCGTTTAAAGGTTTTACGGAAAATAATAATTTCAAATAGACCAACATAAAATTGTTTTATTTTTAATTACAATACAATTGCAATAATATCATTATAAAACCCTGAAATAAACCGTTGCAGCAGATCTGAATACTCAGTGAATTGCATATCCATAACAGCATATTTTAATCTAACATGAGCGAGATAGTGAAATTCGCTAAAAACAATTCATTGCGCTGTTTAAAAATAATACTGATATTTTTGATATTTTTTGTAACCTAAAAATATTTACTTGTGTACCTAAATACAGTTCGAATTAAATATTGTCCAGTACGTATTAAAATTCTCGACCGTTTTGTGTATAGTATATCTAGAGAGTAAAAAAAGAGAGGAGAAAAAATTTAAATTTTTCATACCGTTTGGACCCAATTACACGTGATAATTATTAAATATCTTTATTTTTAATTTTATGGAGACTATAAAGTATAATTAATTTTTAATGGATTTAAAGTCTCATATTCTTTTTTGTTTGATGTAGTTTTAATAAAATGTAATAATGTAAACACCATAGTTTTTTTAAAATGTAATTTAAACACCATATAATCCTAGTTATTATACGATAATCAGTATGTTAAGATGAATTTAAAACCGATTTTTAGTCGCTTAAAATAAATAAACAAATGGTTTTTTTCCAAACATTGTTATTTAATTCTAGCCAACATAATCAAAATTCAGGATGACTTATTAAATTAAAAAATAAATGTAATTGAGGTCACTAATTAAAGTCCAGGGTGTTGGCAATCATAAAGCACAGGTGCAAGGGATGACTTACCTTGTCGAGAGTACAATGTATAAACGGTGACTTTACGTAACTTTGCAAGTACATCAGTCGTGACCATTGTTCTAAAGAGTTTTACCTCATTACCTTTCACTATTTTATAAATAAATGGTATTTCTTCATTTTTTCCATCATAGTATTTCTCTATTGCTGGTGATTTTTTATTCGGTCTACGTCCTTAAGAGCAGAATTAATCACTCCGTAATCTCCAATATTTTGTATTTTGGAATATAGAGATTTATTCCTGAGATTACAACCGTTGGCCACGGACTACTGCTTGGCATTACCGAAATTCCTCTTTAGACAATAAACCTTTGCAATAAATGTTCTAGTAAGACCTAAACTTGGGTCGACAGCGTCTTTATTTTTCTTTATGGTGGTCCTTTCAATGTCATTATAAATGCTCATTAAAAATAAAACGTTGCAAGAAAAAGTAAACTAACCCCTTGGTTATTTTTTATAGGAAAAGTTACAAGTTTCATTTCAAAAAAGATTTTATCGCTTAATTCATTATTATAGTAAGATGTACAATTTTAATTTGCAGAGTATCCGCTTAGTAGCTTTGCTGAGACGGGGTTATTTTAAATTAGTAAAACATACGATTTATTTTTTTCTTTAATTAAACGTCAATCGTTATTTTGTAATTTTGAAATCTATGTATTTTTAAATAGCTTCCTCATTTATATCAATATCATTTATATAGCTCAATGGCAAATGTTTTATGTTGTTTATATTTTGAAAATTTAAAATGGACTTGTTACGCCATTTTTCGATTTAAATTCATCAAAAGGAATCTGCTTTACGACAGAAACGTCGATTGTATAAACAATTTGGCAACCGCTTACGTCAACACTTGACGTATCGTCCATAAAGTAAATGTTTACCCATAAATTTTATCTGAGCGAACCGTTTCTGACATTTGTTTCTTTTTCAAATCGATCGTATTCTTGGTGGATATTGTTGAATTTAGGTTACCAAATTCGACGGTGATTCGGTTTTATTTTTGGAGTGGAAACTCTGAATATACGAATTAATCATTTTTAACACTTTATTTGACAAAAAGATTAGATTGAAGTTTTATCAGCCGTGATTTCAGAACGTGAAATGCTTACAGACTGGCTTAAATTTAGGGACCAGTAAAAGCTTACAATATAAATGTACAAAACATTATGACAAACAAAACCTAAAGTTCCTAGACATAAAAAATACTATTTTGACGCCCATTCTGTGACCTGCTTCCATACTTCCTATACCTCGGCTCACCAGCAGTCGGAAGGAAATCTTTAATGTCCTCATGGCCAATCCAATCATATTTTTTTAATAGAAAACAAAGATCCAATCCTTAAGCCAATTGAATCAACTGGATCAAGGTGCCAGCTATCAAATTCCCCGTAGTGTGTCATAACAAACACAAAGTTGTGATTACGGGCGTTTGACTCGATTCGGATTGCTGCATTATTGTTAAAAAACATTCAAAGAGATAAAATATTTATTATATGCTTACCGGTGATTGTGAAACAAATTCCTAATAGATTTGTTAGCATTGATTAATAGTCTGCAGTACTTGCCTCTTTCAGGCGTTTGTCCCATATGAACAATGTTAAAATTAAACAGCTGCTACACATTTATTCTCGTTTAAAGATTAATGTATTTTGTTTATTTAAAGGTAATACACAACTAGTGAATTGTGAGATTAAAATTTCGAATCATGCAACAGTTTTTTTTAAATAATCATCAATATATATGTTTAAAAGTTAACAATTTTACATTAAAGTTTCAAGGTATTAATTAAGCATATTTTGAAAATTTTCTTCGAATATCACTGGAAAATATAATTAGAATAAAAAACATATTCTAGATTAAAAATGTTAAAATATAAGGTAAGCTAATATCTAATGTTCAAAGACATGTATGTTACAAGGACATAACATTGTTCTTATGGAACTGAAATCCAATATGGTGTGAGATTCTGCATACTGTATGTATACTTAATATTTTCCTCCTGCTCCCCGTTCGGTGGTTGGAGGTTACGTTATAAGCCTTGAAATACTATTAAATGTCAAGAAATAATGCGTTTAAATGTGGTTTGTATATGTTAATGTTTTGTATTGTTTATATGACAATATATTAATTCATACGTACATATGTGCCACATAATTTTAAGTATCTTAAATATAACTATCAGTAAAAATTATCTTACAGAATGTGCATAGCTAAGTACGTAATTGAGTCTTAATAACATCTTTATAAATACGTATGCATATTGATAATTTTTTTCACATACAGTATTATTAAATATATTACGCGGGCCTAAAGTAGCAGCATTTAAACGGGCTTTAAGTTCTCTCAGTGTATAAAAGTGTCTGATCAAACAACCAGTAGCCAAAATACACATATAGAATCGGTTTTCCATAACCGAGTTCCGAACTAACGACCGCTGTCCCGGTCTCAGGTTACCGGCAGGTCTGGCTGTGTTGTGTGTGGCCCTCATCGGCTCGGTACAAGAGTCGTTTGTTGCTGCGGTTGTGTAAAGCCGCCGCTGTCATTGATGGCCCGCACTAATCGGCATCCACTATTCATTCCAAAACACCTCACATATACTAACTTTATCTATAACAATACACATATTTACGTTTTTTAGCGGAATGTAATGTTCATATTATAAAACGTGTATACATAATAATAATACATAACATAATACATAACGTGTATACATAATAATGTTTACGTCATATGATGTAAATATAATGAGTTGTTAGAACGTTATGTTTATGTTTTCGTAATGTTCTATAATGTTATGGCACCGGTGAGACAATTAAAACTTTTCAAAATTTAATATTTGAAAGTTAAGACATCCTATCCTGGGTAAATATATACAAAACTTGTATTTCACTAAGCACAACTTTTACATGGACGATCAATTAAATCTATTATTTATCGTATCAGCTCCATGATTCAGCTCTTTCCTATTTAAATTTTTCTTTGTAAGCCTTTAGCGAACTCCAATATGAAGTTCAATGTGATCCACACAAAAAAATAAATTCTTTAAATGACCAGAGTTGAAAATACTCTGGAAGTAAAATAAAAAATAGCGGTATTTGTTCTGATTTTTTTCTAAATTGCTACCCATCAATTAGTTTGACTGTACATTACGATTACTCCCAATATTTCCCCTTATCCGGGGACGGTCCACCGCTGCCCTACATGTGTTGCCGCTGGGCGCGGGCCGTGGCGGTCGCCGCTTTGATGCCACCGCCGCCATGTCACCTGTCAACACGCGCTCGACCCCCGAATGCCGCCGTCAACGCCTGAATGCTCTTAATGACTTTCATTAGTCTTTTTTTCCTTTTAGTTCATAAAGAGCATGGAAGGAGAAAATAAGATTGTGATCTTTTTTAAAAGCATACAATTTGGTTTATGTTGATATTGTTTTTGCACTGAAGAGATAAATTTGTGAATTTTCCAAACTAATAGAATGTTATCACACTGCAATGGAAGACGTTTAAAATATGTTACATTATATTTTTATACTATGAATTGCTAAAAGCATTCGCTTTCTAGCATACGAGTAAAATACCTCTTTGTGAAATATATTCTATTTTATTTTAAATGAGAGTAAACAACTATATATGCAAATTGAAAAGGAGGAATCAACACTACTCCAAAACATCAGTTTATTACTTATTGGGCTCTGAAAAGTTTCCTTGAAATATGGAAACATGTTCAAGCTCAAGTTTAGAGCACCGTTTTGTTAATAAGTATAGATACAGGTTTTGGATTTGATCAAAACTAAAAACTCATTTGTTTAGTAATGTAGTTTTAGGTATTCATCGTATAGAGCGTCGAGAGCTTTTACGAAATGAAACGGTTAATGTATTTTTTAAAGAAATTGAATGAAAATTCCTTGCGAATTTCAAGGTCAAAGTTTAGGTAACATAGCATTTAAAAATAAGATTTTAAGTTTATCTTTGGACAACTGTTTTGCCAAAACCTGGCGTAGTTTGAGGAATCGACTCGTCGACAAGAGCAGTAGTGGTGCCAGGAGCTGTCAAGTATTTGCAGTTGCAGTCGCTAATTGTGGCGCCGTGGCCGCGATACCGGGCGGCGTCTCCGTGCATCGTCGCGCGTCGGTGGCGGCGGTCTTGCCACAGCGACAATCGATACAACTTTGGGCTTTCACATTAGGGGGCGATATCAAACGCAATCACAACATGTTTTGCTAAAAAATGCATACCAAAATATATAAAGTTTGTATCAATGTCTAGATAATGCTCAGGAATCACATGTTTTGATATTTTCAAATTGAAATTGTACAGTAGATGTTAAGCATACAAAATGCAAATTGGTAATACTCTTACAAAATACCAAAAGTTTTATGGTTAACCTTAAAAGTCTGTGTCAAACTATTAAAAGACTTTCCTTTTTCAATAGTAATTGAAAAAAAAATTAAAGTGACAGTAAATGGAATTCTTGCCTTTTTATATCACTCAACTACTAATTCATACCACATTTATTCAAAATCGGGCGACTTTTTTTGATTTTATATTGAAAAATGTACATTAATCATGTCCAACATTTTCCACAGCACGGAGTTAACTAAATTGAGCCAAAGAAGAAAACTTAGGTTTTAACTTTGGACGATTTGGTGTATACTTTCCAGCAAAACATTTTGCTCGCAATTTTTTCCTTATTAAAATCTCTTTTGACTGGACTGCATAATTTGCAAGGACTGCGACTTGCCTGGAAGGCCAGAACAACTCTTAAAGCCTGATTTCCAAGACAATCAAACAGTAGGGCAGTAGAAAAAATTAAGAGAGTTTGCCAACTTTACGAGTTTACTGCTTCAATGACAATTACCAATTATAATAATTAATATGAAAGACAGTCATCTTGTGCATAATAAGTAGACAAATAAATAACTACATATTTTAGTGTGTAAAACAATTAACTAGTCTAATCCTATGCTTGAGTTGTATTTAGTATATATATTTTTTTATTTATTCATTTAGATTTGCTTACATCGTTTACCCACTTTAAGTCATTGCAAAATTTCGTACATTTATCGTTTGTAGTATAGTGCCAGAGTATCATTTTTCAAAGAAGGTTTGAATTTTAATATAGACATATTTTAAATGTTGAAATTTCACTAATAATAGGCCTACAAACTGTATTTGGAAGGAGGTAAATAAGCACTGTTTGGCGATCCTCTTGTCATAACCTCTTTTGGAACTTTGCACCCAATGAGATGTTGACACAGTCAAGTTCTTAAGATTTGCAATGCGATATTTATTGTAATCGCAGCTTTAGGTTATCAATCTTAGGTCTCAAATCTTAACAAAACCGTAAGAAAAAGAAGCCAAGTAATCCCTCTGAAATCGACCTTAACGTTAGAGTTAATAATATTCAATGGCAGCAATACAGTCAAAAATGCAAACACAATTTGAGTCATGAAAACAAATCAGCAAATACAATGTGGATTAGCATACACAAAGAGATTCGTAGCCGGCGCGGCGGATCGGCTCTGAGTATAAGCTGATTTTATAGAGACCAGGCGGAATTAAAACAAACGATGCGTGTAAATATCGGGAGGAGAAGTTTGGAAGTGGCCATCAATAAGACGAGGACCGGTTGGGCCGGGGGCTCGCCGGGCTGGGCGGGGGAACCGTGAGATAAGCCGCAACATACGTCGCCGGGCTGACGGGGGGAAGGATGCGAGTGAAGTAGCAGCGCAACGTTGGGCCAGGGGTGGGAGAGTCTTGAGACAAGCTGCAACACAACGTCGCCGGGCTGACAGGGGGTAGGATGCAAATGAAGAAGCAGCGCAACGTTGGGCCAGGGGTGGGGGAGTCTTGAGACAAGCTGCAACACAACGTCGCCGGGCTGACAGGGGGTAGGATGCAAATGAAGAAGCAGCGCAACGTTGGGCCAGGGGTGGGAGAGTCTTGAGACAAGCTGCAACACAACGTCGCCGGGCTGACAGGGGGTAGGATGCAAATGAAGAAGCAACGCAACGTTGGGCCAGGGGTGGGAGAGTCTTGAGACAAGCTGCAACACAACGTCGCCGGGCTGACAGGGGGTAGGATGCAAATGAAGAAGCAGCGCAACGTTGGGCCAGGGGTGGGAGAGTCTTGAGACAAGCTGCAACACAACGTCGCCGGGCTGACAGGGGGTAGGATGCAAATGAAGAAGCAACGCAACGTTGGGCCAGGGGTGGGAGAGTCTTGAGACAAGCTGCAACACAACGTCGCCGGGCTGACAGGGGGTAGGATGCAAATGAAGAAGCAACGCAACGTTGGGCCAGGGGTGGGAGAGTCTTGAGACAAGCTGCAACACAACGTCGCCGGGCTGACAGGGGGTAGGATGCAAATGAAGAAGCAGCGCAACGTTGGGCCAGGGGTGGGAGAGTCTTGAGACAAGCTGCAACACAACGTCGCCGGGCTGACAGGGGGTAGGATGCAAATGAAGAAGCAACGCAACGTTGGGCCAGGGGTGGGAGAGTCTTGAGACAAGCTGCAACACAACGTCGCCGGGCTGACAGGGGGTAGGATGCAAATGAAGAAGCAACGCAACGTTGGGCCAGGGGTGGGAAAGTCTTGAGACAAGCTGCAACACAACGTCGCCGGGCTGACAGGGGGTAGGATGCAAATGAAGAAGCAACGCAACGTTGGGCCAGGGGTGGGAGAGTCTTGAGACAAGCTGTAACACAACGTCGCCGGGCTGACAGGGGGTAGGATGCAAATGAAGAAGCAACGCAACGTTGGGCCAGGGGTGGGAGAGTCTTGAGACAAGCTGCAACACAACGTTGCCGGGCTGACAGGGGGTAGGATGCAAATGAAGAAGCAGCGCAACGTTGGGCCAGGGGTGGGAAAGTCTTGAGACAAGCTGCAACACAACGTCGCCGGGCTGACAGGGGGTAGGATGCAAATGAAGAAGCAACGCAACGTTGGGCCAGGGGTGGGGGAGTCTTGAGACAAGCTGCAACACAACGTCGCCGGGCTGACAGGGGGTAGGATGCAAATGAAGAAGCAACGCAACGTTGGGCCAGGGGGTGGGAGAGTCTTGAGACAAGCTGCAACACAACGTCGCCGGGCTGACAGGGGGTAGGATGCAAATGAAGAAGCAACGCAACGTTGGGCCAGGGGTGGGAGAGTCTTGAGACAAGCTGTAACACAACGTCGCCGGGCTGACAGGGGGTAGGATGCAAATGAAGAAGCAACGCAACGTTGGGCCAGGGGGTGGGAGAGTCTTGAGACAAGCTGTAACACAACGTCGCCGGGCTGACAGGGGGTAGGATGCAAATGAAGAAGCAACGCAACGTTGGGCCAGGGGTGGGAGAGTCTTGAGACAAGCTGCAACACAACGTCGCCGGGCTGACAGGGGGTAGGATGCAAATGAAGAAGCAACGCAACGTTGGGCCAGGGGTGGGAGAGTCTTGAGACAAGCTGTAACACAACGTCGCCGGGCTGACAGGGGGTAGGATGCAAATGAAGAAGCAACGCAACGTTGGGCCAGGGGGTGGGAGAGTCTTGAGACAAGCTGCAACACAACGTCGCCGGGCTGACAGGGGGTAGGATGCAAATGAAGAAGCAACGC
The DNA here is from genome assembly GCA_035578135.1 of Flexamia atlantica. NCBI lineage: Eukaryota > Metazoa > Arthropoda > Insecta > Hemiptera > Cicadellidae > Flexamia > Flexamia atlantica. Next base: position 6,855,576 of record JAQJVK010000006.1, on the reverse strand, counting down.
AACGTTGGGCCAGGGGTGGGAGAGTCTTGAGACAAGCTGTAACACAACGTCGCCGGGCTGAGACGGGGTAGGATCAGATACAGACGAAGAAATAACGTAACGTAATCTCATGGCTCTCCCCCCTTAGCCCAACGTTACGTTACTTCTTCGTCTGTGTATGATCCTTCCCCGTCTCAGCCCAGCGACGCTGTGTTGCAGCTTATCTCAAGGCTCTCCACCCCTGATCAAAGTTATGTTACATCGTCGTCTGTATCCGGTCCTACCCCACATCAGCCCGACAGTGTTGTGGGCTTATGAGATAGCTCCAAAGGTTTGAAGGAAAAGGGATATTTTCCCTTTAAATATCTTAATGTCATGGGTGAGGTATCCAAGTTTTCCTTGAAGTAACAAGGACTAGTTGCACCCGTCCTAAAATCATAACCCAATCTTGGAGATTTTATTTCGTAGACAAAAAACAATATCGCCTGAATGTTTGTATGCTAGTGCTCACCTAGTACCCAATTAATTTTATCATATTGTTCAAGTTGATAAATACTGAACCGACTCATTTCACAATAGATTTTATTTTACTAAAAACTCATATTTTACTGATTTCAAGTTATATTTGGCAGCAGAGGTAGCCTCATTCCATTACCAAGAACACCTATCTCGTTTTGGCTGGATGTCAAGATTAGTAATGACTATTACGACACTGGTCGTCTGTTTCAATAAAACCCAAATACTTAGTGAGCTGCATCGAATTAAAATTGTATAGTTATTTATCAAACACCTTGTATCATCGGTAAATCAAATCCTCCTGCGCACCTATATGCCATTGACTTACAACTGACTATGTGTTCAAAGTACTCCACGAGCGCCGCGTGTGGGAGAGGGGCTGTCACATGATGTAACGCCGCGAGCTGGGAAGGCTGTCGTGGTCGTGATGCAGACTGTGTTGTTGTAGCCCAGATCTCTGACAATGGCACCTCACCTCGTGTTTATTTGCTTTGGCTTAAGATTTCGGCCTTTCCTCGTCAAGCCTATTACTTACGATAATATTGCGTTCAACAGGAAACCACGCTGTCTGGCATCTCTTGACACTGTCAGTGTACACTTTGCAGTTTGGTTTATCGCCGATTTTGCTTTGTTTAGCTTCATTATGAACGAAAATACTTCCACTTTCATGACAGTTATGAAGAGGCATAGAGATTACCTTCAGACTATTTAACTGTACGAAGGATTTGTAAGTTTACTTTCAGTTTCGAACAATATTTACACGTTAGTTAAGAGTATATTATGAAAGGGAAGAAAACAAACGACTTTTTCTTCTGAGGTTATAAGCAGGGAAAATTCCTTACGAGTAGACTATAAATAATAGATTTGAATTATTTATTGTTTGTATTCATATTAATTGCAACTGATTAAAACCATTATTCAAATTAATAAACAATAAAAACATAATATGATTATTTTATATTGTAATCTGTTTGTGGGGCACTAATCAGATTTAAAAGCTATAAAACTCAAATTGACAGTAAGAAGCACTGAACATTAGAAAACAACATGTTTATCCCTAAACAATTGAGACATCTTTGTGCAAAGTAAAAGGGTAATTGAGGGTTAATAAAGCGAGATTTATTAAGAAACGTTCTTTATCACCATCTTATAAGCGTATTGCGAGCCCCTGAACTGACCATTAGGCTCATGGCACCAGGCCAGTATTGTCCGCAATGTCGCTCTAAATCATGCCTAATTGTGTTACTTTTGAGCCAACTAAGCTGTGTTTATTTATAATCTGGTTTTTCTGCTTGTTGTCAGCTGTTCAAAGTTTTTTGAACTTTTTCGGGGTCGCTTTGTTGAGTATAATACAATAGTCCTGAGGGATTTAAAATGCAAAAAAAGTTATCAAAAATGGATAGCCATAATTACAAGCATTTCCACCTGAGTATTTCAATTTACACTGCTACAATAAGCAGACTATGAAAAATCTTAATTTAAAGTATTTCACATTGCAATATAACAGAATTGTAGGATATCAATCACATGTTAATCCCGATCACTGCAATCGGGACTTCTATGTCAGGATGTACGGGAACTAATGTTAGCGGTAACTGCGGTCAATTTGTTAAGCCGCAGGCTCATGATTCACCCGTCGCGGCATTGTTACGTCCACTCGTCTGCGGTTGGGTAAGCCCGATACTGTTACACTTTTGCAAACGTTTGTATTTCGCTTTGTTCGAACTACCAAATTGTAGATCCTGCTCTCTAAGAATTTTACGATATGCATTTATGTGTAAATACTTTTTAACAGAAGAAACGGGCTAAAAACAATTTATGCATTTACAGTATTTGAGTCATTTTTTTAAAATAGGTTTAGCATAATAATTTCATTTAATATGAGTTCTTTTATTTGGTTGAAAGCTCTTGCAGACTTCTCAAATCAAAACTAAATGGTAAATGCCAACAAACCATATAGAATGTAATTCTACTTTTGAAAGACATGTTTTTGGTGAGGTATGATTTATTTAATCTTGTTGTTGGGATTCTCTCACCTATTTTTATCCCAGGAATCTCGTTCAGTGCAGTCAAAACACACGTAGACACACAAAACACAAACACACAAACACGAACGATGTCCCGGGATTACTCCTACGTTTCGCGGGACCGATAAAAAAAATTGGTCCGTGTGTTTCGGCGTTCGACGCGAATACGCGAGGCGCGTTCGAAAATTAAAAAGTCAGCTTCCTGACGAAGCGGGACGTTTTTATCGGTCCCGCGAAACGTAGGAGTAATCCCGGGACATCGTTCGTGTTTGAGTGTTTGTGTTTTGTGTGTCTACGTGTGTTTTGACTGCACTGAACGAGATTCCTGGGATAAAAATAGGTGAGAGAATCCCAACAACAAAATTAAACATATAGAATGTAGTGGGTAAGAATATGTGGAAGACAATGAAGAGGTGCTGGTCGGACGCCAAAATCCGATCCCGGACATCCCCACGCAGAGCCCCCGCTTGGATCTCAAATCTACTTTCATTACCCGTGCTACCACTGCAGTTCTCAAATCTGTGTACCCTTACCAACAGCTAATCATGCACTAGGCCCAACATAAATGCACGAAGGACATGTTAAACAACTTAACATCAGCAATCAAGTCGGAAGTGAGGAGGTGCGGGGGTGAGGCGCCGAGATGCGACCCCGGACGCGGCGTTGCACAGGCCCGCTGGGAGGGCCGCACATCCACAGCTCCTGGTCATGTCGCAAGTGACGTGTGTTGTGTTACAGATGGACGGCGAGGAGGTGCGGGGGTGAGCCGCCGAGATGCGACCCCGGACGCGGCGTTGCAAAGGCCCGCTACGAGGGCCGCACATCCACAGCTACTCATCTGCCCCGCTAGGTCATGTCGCAAGTGACGTGTGTTGTGTTACAGATGGACGGCGAGGAGGTGCGGGGGTGAGCCGCCGAGATGCGACCCCGGACGCGGCGTTGCACAGGCCCGCTGGGAGGGCCGCACATCCACAGCTCCTGGTCATGTCGCAAGTGACGTGTGTTGTGTTACAGATGGACGGCGAGGAGGTGCGCGGGTGAGCCGCCGAGATGCGACCCCGGACGCGGCGTTGCACAGGCCCGCTGGGAGGGCCGCACATCCACAGCTCCTGGTCATGTCGCAAGTGACGTGTGTTGTGTTACAGATGGACGGCGAGGAGGTGCGGGGGTGAGACGCCGAGATGCGACCCCGGACGTGGCGTTGCAAAGGCCCGCTACGAGGGCCGCACATCCACAGCTACTCATCTGCCCCGCTAGGTCATGTCGCAAGTGACGTGTGTTGTGTTACAGATGGACGGCGAGGAGGTGCGGGGGTGAGCCGCCGAGATGCGACCCCGGACGCGGCGTTGACCAGGCCCGCTGGGAGGGCCGCACATCCACAGCTCCTGGTCATGTCGCAAGTGACGTGTGTTGTGTTACAGATGGACGGCGAGGAGGTGCGGGGGTGAGCCGCCGAGATGCGACCCCGGACGCGGCGTTGCACAGGCCCGCTGGGAGGGCCGCACATCCACAGCTCCTGGTCATGTCGCAAGTGACGTGTGTTGTGTTACAGATGGACAGCGAGGAGGTGCGGGGGTGAGCCGCCGAGATGCGACCCCGGACGCGGCGTTGCACAGGCCCGCTGGGAGGGCCGCACATCCACAGCTCCTGGTCATGTCGCAAGTGACGTGTGTTGTGTTACAGATGGACGGCGAGGAGGTGCAGGGGTGAGCCGCCGAGATGCGACCCCGGACGCGGCGTTGCACAGGCCCGCTGGGAGGGCCGCACATCCACAGCTCCTGGTCATGTCGCAAGTGACGTGTGTTGTGTTACAGATGGACGGCATGGACGGCAAGGAGGTGCGGGGATGAGCCGCCGAGATGCGACCCCGGACGCGGCGTTGCAAAGGCCCGCTACAAGGGCCGCACATCCACAGCTACTCATCTGCCCCGCTAGGTCATGTCGCAAGTGACGTGTGTTGTGTTACAGATGGACGGCGAGGAGGTGCGGTGGTGAGCCGCCGAGATGCGACCCCGGACGCGGCGTTGACCAGGCCCGCTGGGAGGGCCGCACATCCACAGCTACTCATCTACCCCGCTAGGTCATGTCGCATGTGACGTGTGTTGTGTTACAGATGGACGGCGAGGAGGTGCGGGGGTGAGCCGCCGAGATGCGACCCCGGACGCGGCGTTGACCAGGCCCGCTGGGAGGGCCGCACATCCACAGCTCCTGGTCATGTCGCAAGTGACGTGTGTTGTGTTACAGATGGACGGCGAGGAGGTGCGGGGGTGAGCCGCCGAGATGCGACCCCGGACGCGGCGTTGCAAAGGCCCGCTACGAGGGCCGCACATCCACAGCTACTCATCTACCCCGCTAGGTCATGTCGCAAGTGACGTGTGTTGTGTTACAGATGGACGGCGAGGAGGTGCGGGGGTGAGCCGCCGAGATGCGACCCCGGACGCGGCGTTGCAAAGGCCCGCTACGAGGGCCGCACATCCACAGCTACTCATCTGCCCCGTTAGGTCATGTCGCAAGTGACGTGTGTTGTGTTACAGATGGACGGCATGGACGGCAAGGAGGTGCGGGGGTGAGCCGCCGAGATGCGACCCCGGACGCGGCGTTGCAAAGGCCCGCTACGAGGGCCGCACATCCACAGCTCCTGGTAATGTCGCAAGTGACGTGTGTTGTGTTACAGATGGACGGCGAGGAGGTGCGGGGGTGAGCCGCCGAGATGCGACCCCGGACGCGGCGTTGCAAAGGCCCGCTACGAGGGCCGCACATCCACAGCTACTCATCTGCCCCGCTAGGTCATGTCGCAAGTGACGTGTGTTGTGTTACAGATGGACGGCGAGGAGGTGCGGGGGTGAGCCGCCGAGATGCGACCCCGGACGCGGCGTTGCAAAGGCCCGCTGGGAGGGCCGCACATCCACAGCTCCTGGTCATGTCGCAAGTGACGTGTGTTGTGTTACAGATGGACGGCGAGGAGGTGCGGGGGTGAGCCGCCGAGATGCGACCCCGGACGTGGCGTTGCAAAGGCCCGCTACGAGGGCCGCACATCCACAGCTACTCATCTGCCCCGCTAGGTCATGTCGCAAGTGACGTTACCGCCAATTAATGCGAACTCACGACCGCAGATCACTCGATCGATCCTACTAGTCATTTAATACGTTTCTATTCCCCGTTTCTCTTCTTGTTAAACTCGCTCCCTTAAGGTGGCGGTTTCAGTTCGTTATTGCAACTCGGTGCTAGAGAATTTATACTACATTTTGAGCATTCTAAAATATCATCAAATTTATAGTTTTTACATTCCTAACTAGTGCGGTTTCCTGAAACGATCGAAATAGTAAGGACTCGTCCTAACAAAATACCCGATGTGTTAAATCGTTGCTGTGATAAAATAAAGTATTTTAGTACCGATATTTTTAAACGATTCACTCTTTCTCCGAGAAGTTTGGTCCGGAGGCCAAGAACATATATAACAACGTCACTTATGATTTCTTCATTGGCACCGGGTCCGGAAAGCAACTCATCATACCCGTACTTGTTCATCAACAGCAGTGTGCTCCCAGCGATCGCGTCCCCCAACGCCACCAATGGCTCCGACTTCGACCCCCCCGTGTTTCCCGCGTACATCCGCACCACCTCCATCATCTTCTGCGTCATCATCCTCGGCATCGGCGTCATCGGCAACGTCATGGTGCCTCTGGTCATCCTCAAGTCCAAGGATATGCGCAACTCCACCAACATCTTCCTGATGAACCTCAGCATCGCGGACCTCATGGTCCTCCTCGTCTGCACTCCCACGGTCCTCGTGGAGGTCAACTCCAAGCCGGAGACGTGGGTGCTCGGCGAAGAGATGTGTGAGTACACTTGTTATGCTCTATTTAATGTTATGAAAACTATTTGACTGCAATTAACTTTGTTGTTTACTTTGTTTACGTCAAAAAATAGGTTACCTCTGCTGGCTGTTAAAAATATGGTGGCTAATCACATTTGATTTTGGAAAATTTATGATGATGGAGCAATTGAGAAAGTACTATAAGCTCGAATAACGGGTAGACAATTAAAATAACAAAGAAGAAATTCATGCAAATATACAGTAAATTATTCTGAAAATCACATAAAACATTTTAATTTGAGGCATGTTTTATTATTCCTTACCATTAGGAAATTCCAGTAAATAATAAAACTCGTTATCTCCCCAAGATGTCTGAGTACACTTGTTATGTTCTGTTGAATGGTACGACAACTATTTTACTGCAATTAACTTTGTTGTTTATTTTTTCCACGTGAAAAATTGGTTACCTCTGCTTGATACTTAAAATACGATGGCTAATCACATTTAATTTGATTTTGGAAAATGTATGTTGATGGAACAATTGATAAAGTACGTTGGCTCGAATGACAGGTAGAAAATTAAAATAACAAAGAAGAAAATTTCATGGAAATATACGGTAAATTATTCTGAAAATCACATAAAACATTTTAATTTGAGGTATGTTTTATTATTCTTTACATTAGGAAATTCCAGTAAATAATAAAATTCGTTATCTCACCAACTATTTCCCTATAACCGAGTAAGCTACGCGTTACTTTTTTGGAGGTTCAATATTTAACAACAGTTTGAATATTTATAGCGTTCCACCCAGACGTTTTGTCATGAATCGTTGTTCAATATCGAGTTTATAGCCCAATCGTATTCGCAACGCGGTGCAAGATTTGTTACGATCCATTTAAGTCGTTAGGGTATATCCGTCATACGGAGGTGACACATGGGAGTCGTTATTACTTCTAAGAACACTTGGCAGAGCGTTTGACAGGCCGAGTCACATTTCTATGCAAATCGTTCCAGAATCTATATGACCCACAGCCCCATATATCGCGGCTGCGGCTGGCCATCCCGGTCGGTCGCTTCTGCGAACCGCGCGCACTATCGTAATAGACAAACATTCCCTCGCGGTTTTTTTTGCCGGGATGCGCTTCTTGCAATGTCAGCGGGAATGGGAATAAGTGGGGAAAGTTCTATGTGCTATGTGAGAAATGTGAAACTACTTGTTATCAATCAATGCGAGGCAAAAAACTCTCGGAGGAGGTCGGGAAATGTGGTAATAGATGTGGATTACCTACCTGGATGTGGATATGGGTTGAAAGATCGGTGATAAGTGCAAAAACCGGCGGGATGTGATTTCAGAAGATTGATCATTCTTAATATCAACGTTAGACCTCGATCATATACAAAGTGCAAACGCAAAATAAAAGACGTTGACTTGGTACAAATAATATTTCGGGCGTGATTACAATATCATTGTTAAACTGACCGAACAACTATTTCTAAAAAAACACGCTAAGATGAAACTAGAACAAAGTTAACCGGGTTGAACAAAAATTGGACACGTAGTTGTAAACAAACAGATGTGCTGAATATAGCGCGAATATTGTCTCGGGCGGCAACAGATATACGTACCTGAATATTTGGGCGGGGGACCAAAACCCGCCTGGCATCCTCTCACATTCCTCGGCGTTCTTCACACCTCATGTTCCACTTTAAGTCAAAGATGCCGAAACTTATTTTATGCTAATTGATAGATACATGTTTGGGTGCTATTGGGCACGTTAAGAATTTATAAGGAATTTTAAAGAAATAAATGTTGAAATCGGAAATATTTAGTGCATTTTCAGTAATTCCTAAAATGAAAAAAATAATTATTACAAATTAAATTATGTTTTTGTGAGAAGCTTAATGGTTTCCCGTTTTATTAAACGTATATTAACTAGCACTTGAATGTATAGACAACCTTCGGTTGTAAATTATTACTTTTCATTTTCTTTTATCCTAGAATGTTTTTAAATCGGCCATACATAATATTAGGAAAACTGTCCACATTGAATATTAATATTACGACATTCTTGGTAACAATATTAAAGTTCTAACAGACACAAAAAATGACTATTTGAAATCTTTATATGTTTACATAAAGTTTAGAGGTTAACATACAGTAAATACAATTATGCCATACAATTATTGAGACAAACGGTTCCACTATGTAGTTTTCTTTCAAATCTGAGATCCTCCTCGGCAAAACGTTTTGATAAATCACGTTCATGTGGGTAAGCAACGTGCTTATTTATTAGACTACCATCGTATCTTGCTTCTGTCAGTTGATGTTTTAAGAAACAGACTGCGGTTTTGTATGAAGTTATGTAAAAATTCTATCATCAGAATATGTAATTTAAAGTGTTATCAGTATTTCAAACTCATCAAACAATTTTCAACATATTTTTGGCTAGTTTATTATGTTGACCTTGATAAAACTGCGATTACTATACAGAATAATGTGTAACAGTAACAACTTTATTCCCATAAATAGCCTCTCTGTCGAGTCGCGCTAGACAATCGCTGGTGTCTGTGGTTGCGGGTAGCAGCCTCCACGTGCCATGCGGCCGTATTGCTCCCTCAATTATTCAAGCTGATTCCGATTAACCCAGTTTGGTCCCGACTTCGCCTTCCCTTTTTATCAGCATCTTAGGAGCTAAAGATGATTTGACAGATAACCTGTGGTATATTGACATTTATTATACTCGTATTTCAGTGGTATTCAATCCTTGCTGTTATCTTCTTGTTTCGTCTCCCACAATTATTTGATAATAAATAACCAACGTATTCTTAACAAGTCAAGACAACGAATGTTCAAAAAAGGTTTAGAGGGAAATGCATGGAACACAATTTTTTACTTTGCAGCTTTGTTTGGACTTGTCATATCAAAAGTCCCCGCCTGCAGCCTTTGAGCGGAAAGAGGGAGGGGGGTCTGAAGGTACCATTTTTTGTTTTTCCTAAATATCTTGAAAACTATCAACTTTTAGTAATCCCTATTAAATTAAAGAAAATTAAATTTCCTGCAAGAAAAATGTATAATATATCTATTTTTGTCCAACCATTTATAAGGTAAGCACTAATATTATGAATATTTAAAGAAATATTCCTTCCATAAGAAATACACGTAAATTTTGGTGTAGCATACATTTTCAATGGGGCAACGCTTTTTTACCTAAAGGAAAATGAACAACATTCATGAAATAATGACGGAATTCCCAGTAATTTGACACCTCAATAATTGGTCCAAAGTAAAGGTCTTATAAAAAGGTGAACTCATAAAAAAGTTATTTTTAAGGAATTATTACAAATACGTGGTTATTACAACTTTTTTGTGAGCTCGCTAACACCTTTATTTTAGACCAATTTTTATGATTGAGGTGTCAAATTACTGGAAATGTTGTCAATATTTCCAGAATGTTGTTAATTTTCCTGTGGTTGAAAAACCTTTCCCCCATTGGGCATGTAGTTAAACAACAATTTACATGTGATTCTTATGGAGGGAATATTTGTTTAGATATTATTAGATATTATTAAAAAATGAGTGCATACCTTGTAAATAGTTGGACCAAAAAAGACATATTATGTTCTTTTCTTGCAGGAAATTTTATTTTCTTCAATTTTCCAATTTAATAGGGAATACTTAAAGTTGATAGTTTTCAAGTTATTTAGGAAAAATTTTTATCTTCAGACCCCCCACCCCCCCCCCCCCCTCTTTCCACTCAAGAGCTATGGACGGGGACTTTTGATATGTTCACCTCCTAACTAGTCCACACAAAGCTTAAAAGTCAAAAATTGTGTTCCAACACTTTACCTCTATACCTTTTCGTTGCCTACACTTGTTAAACTGTATATTCACATTAATATTCTGTGTATTATCGTAGATACCCCTACGACAAACACCCTACAATGAATCGCGAACCGAGATAAAAGTGGTCAACGCTATAATAACACAATATTTTATGATTGTTTTATGTTTAAAATATTATTTGTTTAATGTTATATTATTATAATATATTTTAGAGTTAGCTGATCTACGCTATTTTTCAGAAGGAAAATGTCGTTGCACAAATTTAAACAATTTTATGAAAGAACTGTTACAAGAGAAAAATAGCACTTGGGCTACAGCTTGGAAATCTAAAAATGCCATAAATCGCCTTTTTAACTATTTTATGATGCTCTTCAGAGGTTTTTAAAAATAATGTATTTAGTTTTACACACATTTTCCACTTTCATTTAAGAAAACATCAATTGTAGTTCAGAATAGTAATTTTAGTTTCAGAAATGACCGTTTATTTGGGAAATAGTCAATTGTATTTCAGAAAGAGTTAATTTTATTAAAGAATTTGTGGTGTTTGTATATAGGTCTGAAGTAAAATGTCTTACCATATTTCTGTTTTAAGCTCATATTTTAGGGATTTTTTTTCTTAAATACATTTTACTACCTCTCAAATTCAATTTGTTAATTCAATTAATACTGTCTGAAATCAATTTCATAGTTCTAAAAAAGAAATTACCGAAATACGAGTTATCATTCTGAACTACAACTGATGCTTTCTAAAATAAAGTTGATACTTCCTCAAAGCATACTGGAATAGTTTAGAGTCAAAGGAACTAATTAAAACTACGGATCCAGTTAGAGTTGGTTGCGGGCAGAGCCTCCCCCGGAAAGCAGCAATGTCCTTGGCCCTCGAGCGGTCAAGTACTTCTCAGCATATCAAACAGTTTGAAATGTATGGACAAGGATCCGCTGCTTTGCGTACAAACCGAGGAAGAATGCAAATTTATGTCAAAACGTCCCAACGTAGATGGAGACCACAATATTTTGTACACCTATCTCGAAGTGCTTGCAGTGATTTAAGAGAGAATGTCGAATGCGTTTTCCGCATTTGAATTTAAAGTCATAAACAGGTCTAAACTTTAGTTTTTTTTTATTTTGCACAAGATACGTACACGTTTAGTAACTATCAGCGACATTCTTCCTTGACAATATATATGTTTGGTGGGATTAGAGGAAACATATACAAGTTATGTTTCAAGAGCACAAGAGATCCTTGAGCCAACCTCAACCGTGCATTAGCCCCGGCCTCCCGCAGCTCCGAAATGAGGGCATTTCCCCTCGCCGCTTCCCCGGCCCCTCGCCAACAGCGGCCTTTTAGACTATATATTCTAGGCCTAAATTGATATAGTAGTTCTTTCTAATAAAAAACAAACTCATATCAAACAAACGCTTAAAAGTGCAGATGAAGTGTGTTACATTTTCATAAAAATGATGCAGTAAAAATACTATTGGATTGGAGTGTTGTAAAAATTGCCATCGATCAGACAAGAACATTTTCAAAGAAGTAGAGATAATCAAAGCTTGTTAGAAGAGAGGAATTAAGTACTGTAGTATCTACGATTTTTGGATTGGTTAATAGCATTCTTAATGAATGGTATCAGAAAACTGACACATACTTTCTCTCTTAAAGAAAGAAAATCTACAATAAAATAAAACAAATTTACAACTACCCCGCAGATACATAACAAATTTCGTCAAAATCGGTTACCAATCAACGGAGAAATCGATTTTTTAATATTTGCCATTAGAGTAACATTAGACAACGTACAGCGTTTATCGCCAAACAAAAATATCAACTATCTACGCAACCAGTAGACGTAGACTAATAATTCAAAATACTGGATTATTTATTTTTTTAAGCTAAATCTCATGGTCGCAAATATATTTTCTTTAGAAGTTCAATATTTTGTGAAGTTTGAAAAATATGAATTTTTAACACTTAAACTCCCATATCATCTGAACCTGAATTTTTACAGAGATGCGAGTGGTGTCATTTTATTTGTCATATTAAGCAATACAAACCTTGAAACTTTGATCAATATCGTTAGTGTAGTTTTTAAGAAATTTATAGGTTTTATGGGGTAAATACCCTTAAAAATCATAAATTCAAAAAAATGAAAAATACACCTGTAGATATGATGGCTTCATACCTCCATGCCAATTTTCAAGAAAATCGGACCACTGGTATGGTCTCTAAGTTTGTTTACATAAACACACACACACACCACACACACACACACACACACACACACACACACACACACACACACACACACACACAGACACCACTCCGAAAACCACTTTTTTGGATTCAGGGAGCACTAAAACGAATATTCCCACTAACAACTTCAATTCAAAAATTTTGACGAAAACAATACTTTATCCATATAGTATGTATAGGGGGAGAAAGTAAAAAGACAACTTAAATACAATTAATCAATCAAAAAATCGAATCATGAAAATAAAAAATACCCAAAGCAACGTTACAAGCTAGCCCTGACTAGAGTAAACTCTTCAACATGGTTTATTTTGGGACATCACTAAATAGTTGCTCTTTATCCGAGCTGCTAAATAAATTATTGCTTTAACATATATGTTCGAACAACTATATTCATAACCTCCTTTGTGGCTAAATTGGGCAATGACGATATTTAAATAGCCAATCTTCTTGGTCTCTGATAAAAATCTCAAATTGCAAATTGAGGAGTTATTTTTTTGTGATTCAGGGTTTGGTTTTTAGGACATATAAACGCTTTACTGTAAAACAGTTGAAATCAACAAAAATTTGATTTGACGACATTCAAATTAGAACATGATCACAGACATTCCAATCGTCTTCTCATTTTATTGAACATCTCTTTCCTTTTAATCTGGACGCTGTTTCATCGCAGACAAAAGGCTGAAGTTCAGCCTTTAATTTGGATAAAGTCGCAGATTAAAATCGCTTAGTAATGTTAGGATTGTAATAGTTCTCTCATAGTTCGGCCTTGGAATAGGAGAATTTCAAAGTAGCTTCAAAATCAATAAATCACCCAAATACAGTTTACTAGTTACAACAGGTGCCCTATTGCGAGAACGACTAAAGTGAACTAGTAGCCCTTTGAGCCCTTCCGAGATTCTTTTTTTACAAATAACCCATGACTGATTGATTACGCCTGGAAACAAATCCTGTTTTTATTGGCTTTCAATAACGTTATAATAATATCCTAGTTTTTAAAATGGTTCAAAGTCTTTAAAAAACCCTCGACTTACATAGTACGTATTCTCAAAAATAAAAAAAAGTTATATTTCATATAACATTACAGATTTTCTACACTTCTGCAATAAATTCCTTGCGGTAGGCCGCCTCCCACGAGAGTTCTGTACTCGCACGTGCTCCTTCCTCTCTCGCAGATGTAGCGATATTCAGCGGCGCGTATTTGAGATGTGCATGTTGGACCGCGCGGCTCTGCCTGTGTTAGTGACAGACGTAGTCCAAGTGAGACCTTCCTCTATTTTATCGTCTATTGTCCGCTTTGCTCGCCTTATGACACTTTTATTTGATGCAAACAGTATGTTCACCGCTTTGTGCTGGATTTGCTGAATATGCGCTATCGTTGCAGAATATGTTTTTTACACGTAAAAAGCTTTCAGAAGTTGGTTTAGCTATGTATTGTAAATCAATTTCACTACGACCAGTTACTTTGTAAATTTAAGGTTCTATCTGAATCAGAATCATAATATTTATTTGCACAAACAGATTGACAATAAATAGAAAGATAAAAAATATTGGAAATTTGACATCGCATGGGCCTGCAGGCTTGTGCGCGAAGTTGCGTTGTTAAAATTATAAATTGTAAATTCGACGTGCTGTCCAAATAAATTAAAATAACTACCCTAGTTAAAAACACAAAACTCTCAAGGTCGCACCTACTAATATTAAGTTAAGGCATTTTTTAACCACGCAGATATTCAAGATTAATTCATTAGTTGTGAAAAAATACTATATTTAAAAAATGCAATAAAATTTGAAAATTTAAACAAAAAAAATTTAAATAATCATTCATATTAGTCCATATGAATTAGTAAAAAACATTAGGCGACATCTGAAATGTAGTTTATTATTGTTTGGATAATTTAAACCAAGAAATCATTACATTGACACATATCATAACAATTTTTAAACACGCAACATTATCTGCCCCAGAAAAATGGTTTTGGGAGAGTATTACATCGAGATAAACAAACAATACCGGCCTGATGTGGGAGTAGTTTGTCTCGTACCTGGCTTATCCCTCCAATTACCCTCGTCAATTCCTCGCCCTCCGTTGACATCCAATACCTATTTACCCCTTCGCCTCCACGATGATGTTGGGGGGGGGGGGGGCTCCACGTGGCGTAAACACGGCGACCGTCAACAGCCGCGGCCTCCCCGGCCTGCCAATGAGACCCATCCACGAACCGCGATCAGGACCGTGTTAATTGGCCCTGTTATGAAAATCATTTAGTTCTTCTGATTTGGTAAGGCACGCATTATTAAATACCCAAAACGAATCGTATACGTGTTTTATTAAATAATAATCCAATGGAAACATCACTTCGCGGATTACCCACTATCGATGTATCAGATTTATTGTAATTTAAAGAGTAAAATTGATGAAACTATTATTCGTACCTGCTTTTTTACAAATGTAGTTAGTTTTTACATTGAATATTTTTACTATTAAGCTGCCAAAGTTACTTTTAACTCTAACATTATTAACATTAATAATGCTATTAAACGTTATTAAAGTAATTTTATTTTTATAATCTTAGAGCAAACATTTCACTTTCAAACGTGTTATTATTCACTAAGGAATTTAAACCTCCAAAGCAATCTTATTGCATTTATTTCTTTTTTTTCAAATTATATTATATAAACTGAGATTCTAGTTCAATTTACAAGTTAGTTATTAATATACAAATCACATTTTAATAAGCAAATTAAAATGTATTATAAAAATTAAAAACATTGTAAATAATTATACAAATTAAAAAGCACTTTACTTGCTAATATAAACAGATTACACAGCGCTCCGTCTGATTTGCCGCCGAGTTTGTCTTTACAACTGCATTGAGAGTTAATTCTGCTACCATCAGGTCTGATTCCACACTTTTCCGGCAAACGACCGGACAAGAAGTCTATTGCAGTATTCAGTAGGCATAGTTATTAGCGATATTAAGTCTATTTAAAAAAATACTACTTATAGTTTAACTCTATTAATTGAGTGTGTCAAATAAATAAACGTCAACTTTTCAAAACTAAGAATTCATCAGAATTATTTTAGTTACCATGTTGACTTAAACGCATGAAAGTTTATAAAAATATATTTCAAGACTTGCATTCCCTTCTGACATTACTATCGTTATGGCCGATTCTCCTAACATACCTTACTACCTAGCCGCCACTTTTGACCACGCCTCGCTTCCCTTACTTTTTTATCTGATTGAAAAACGGTAGGGGAAATAATATACAATTTTAAAAATGTTTGTTTGCCAAATAGATTTTTTCACCATTACAATATAACTGTAACTTAAAAATATATTAATACCATTATGTATTCTCATATATGTTATGATTAGTATTGATTTAATATTTATAATTCTCTATAATGGAGTAAAAAAGTAAATGGATGAACGCAAAGGCAGTAATTTGGTCACCGATGCCTGAATGATCGGTGAATATTATTTTTGGTTAAAAGTCACTGGGATTGTTTTCATATACAACTGCATTATTCAATTTGTAAAAAAGGGTGAACATCGTTTCCATTTTCGTTTGACTTTAATCTAGTGAATGGGTTTCCAATGTTCAGATGAAATATTAATCAGCCACTTCAACGTAAACCGTTGTTTTGAACTTTTAACAACATCTTCAAAATATTACTGTTACTTTAAACTTTTAACAAATCATTATTTTTCCGTTTCTCCTAAGAAAATTTTATGTAATTTAATAGCAATAGTTTTACTTCCAAAACTAGAAACATCTTTAAGCTTTTATTTCATAGCTGTTAATTTTATTTGTTTAACTGACATCGAAGAACTTAACTAAATCAATATATTTATGGGTTTCCCGATTTTAGTCTATCGGGTCTATTTATACTTTTCACATTAAGGACAAGATTTTTTCTAGCGGACAACGAATCTCCAAAGCCCTAAAACCTAGACCTTAATTAATTAATTCAGCTTATATAACGTTTATTCAGCTTATAAAGTTAATAAAGCTTATAAAGTTTATTCAGCTTATAAAGTTAATTCAGCTTATATAAAAATATTAATTAATTAGTCAATACATATGGACAATCAAAAAGGACATAATCAAAATTTTAGACCATATACAGACAAAATAAAAATATTTCAACCAAAACTTGAGAAATAAAAAAAAACTTGGGAGTCAATGGGTTAATGTATTGTGCAACAAGGAAAGGCAGGAACCAGAAATCCAGAATATTGCAAAGGTAAAGGAAATTGCATATTTTACTGTTCGTTAACTTTATATCAATAATTTTTTTATATAGTAAAATTTGTTTTCATAATACTAATATATTTAATTAAGAAATCACAACAATATTTTAACTTAATCAATATTACTAAAAAAATTATAGTTTTACTACAAAACTGATGTGTGTTTTACGTAGTTAACTTACATTTTGCACCATTTAGTGTGTTATATTGGATATAGTGTTCAAACAAGACCACGTGATAAAGAGACGTGCTGTTGATTAAGAGAGGAATTCACAGAGGAAGTCGGTGTTGACTTGTCAGGGCGGAAGTGTTATCAGCTGTTAAGTGTCCCAATTGCAATGATAAGTCGTGCCCACTTTCTTCAACTTATCGTCTTCCTTTGACACGTCCGTCATTATCGCCCAAGTCTTTAAATGTTGAGTGTAATCATATAATAAATTCATAAATTTTAAGGCTAGAAATAATATTGATTTTAATATATGAAATCTTTTTATAAAAATGTAATATATTATACAATCTTCACTCAAAATCACCATAAAATGCATCTAACTTTAAAAAGTCTAGAAAGTAATTTTCCTTAATTACTAAAGTATTATTTAAAATACCTAAGATATCCAATATAAAATTAATATTAATAGAATTAATTAATTAATCCTCAACTTCAACTATACATAAATATTTTTACCTTAAAAATGTGTATTTAAAAATATAAAATAATATTTTAGAAAGAGTAAGCTTAGTCCACACCTCGACGTAAGCAAAGAAAATTTGTTCCACAACAGACATAATATTACCTGCATATTCCAGTGCAATAACAAATACGGAGCCCAACTGCACGTCATGTGATTTGCTAATATTTTCTCTTGTTTCTCGTTTTTTCCATCACAACTTGAGACACAGTCTGGATAGAAATTGTGAATTAATAATAGAGTACAATTTCTTTGTTAGGTTCAACCTAGGTGTGAAACCCGTGCTTCATATGGATTTAAATTGAATGAGCATTTAAAACCAGCAATATGAATTGGTTTGCTCACCAAACAAATGATTAAAATACACAGATTCATATTATTAGTTTGATATCATAATGGTAGGTTATGAAAGTTTAACTTTAATTTTCAGCTTTGATGAGGATTTTTAAGTAGTACAGTATAGTAATGTTAACAAAGTACTCTATAACCTTCTAATTTTTATAAGATACAAAAACAGTTATAATATAGTATGATTGAAAATAAAAAGAAGATCATAGGAGTTATTTATCAACTGTAGTGCCAGCATCCAGGTAAACAGTGTTTCATTTCCTCTTAATTTCTGCGCCTCGTCCCTTCATAAACTTTTATTAATTTTTTCTTCAATACAATCCAGATATTTTCTCAAAAATCAATTCACACATACCAAAACCAACTCGACAGATCATTTAAATGAAGATGAGTACTGCCCGAGAATTGAAATAATATACTCTCCTCGCCCAATAATCCGATTTCGATCAAGATGTCAAATATATGTAATCATATTCATAATGGTAGCCTAAGAAATATAATATAATGCTCTAGTCTATTTTATTGCATTAACTAATTAAATAATATAGTTCTAGCTCAGATAGTAAAAGAAAATGTGGAACCTTAAACTGCTCAGGAAATTTAAATATTAAATATCCCTCATTTAAATCGTGAACCTATTATTTTTCAACAAATAAAAATAGGATCTTCAATATTAAGTTGCATATGAGCAAAATAACAATGCAAAATGACACACTTCGAAATTTTGATGAAGTTAGAAAAATTAAACGGTATCAGGAAACTGACACATACTTTCTCCCTTAAAGTAATTTAAGACCAGAAAAATTATATAGTGAAATAAAACAACTTAACAATCAATTATCACACTAATACATACCAATTTTTTTCAAAATCGGTTTTTAAACAACGGAGATATCAGTTTTTAAATATTTTACATAAGAATAACATTGGACAACGTTCTGCGTTTACTGCCGAACTAAAAAATCAATTACCAGTTGACGTAAACTAATAATTCAAAATACTAGATTATTTAGTATTTTCAAGTAAAATGTTATGGTTGCAAGTATATTTTCTTTAGAAGTTAGAGATTTTAGGAAAATAAAAAAATATGAATTTTTTAACACTTAAACCCCCATAACTTCTGAACCTGAATTTTTACAGACATGCGGGTGGTGTCATTTTGTTTGTCATCTTCAGCACTAAAAACCTTGAAACTTTTATCAAAATCGTTAGAGGAGTTCTTGAGAAATTTGGATTTTGTAATGTTTTATGGGTTTGTATGGGGTAAATCGAAAGAAATAAAAATACGCCTGGAGATACCACGGCTCTACACCTACATGCCAAATTTCATGAAAATCGGACCACTGGTGTCGTGTCTAGCTTCGTTTACATCCACACATACATCCATACACACATACATCCCCCCCCCACACACACACACACACACACACACACACACACACACACACACACATCCTTACAATAGGGATGCTTTGTGCTCGAGAATCACTGATGACTTGAATAAAATATCAACATGGTTAATAAATAACAAGCTTTTAGTTAATAGTACTAAGTCAAAATGTGTAATGTTTTTTGATTGTGATGAGCCTAAACCTTATTTAAGTAATAGATTTAAGTTATTGTGCCATAAACATCAGTGTATATATAAATGTCAATGTAACAGTATTGAGCTTGTAGAGTCAGTAAAATATTTGGGGTTGTTTGTTGATCAGTACCTTAAATGGAATCACCATATACAGTATCTTGTTAAAAAATTAAGAAAGATAAACTATTCATTGTATTACATGAGAAATTTCGTTAACAAAGAGCATTTACTAAGGCTTTATGTGTCATGGTTTGAAAGCACTTTAAGGTTCGGTTTAATACATTTTGGTGGGACATATCCCACAATCCTCAACCCAATAGTAATGTGCCAAAGACAAGCTATTAGAATAATATAGAAAATTTAAAGGATGAATAGAGTAGGTTATTGTTATGCAGAGCAAGGTTTATTATCAGTTAAAGAGTTGTATATTTATTGCTTGTTAATGCATGTTCATAAATATTTATTTAATTATCAAATAAGAGAGTTTAATAGACAAACTAGAGCAATACAATGGATATCTCTGACTGTACCCAATTTTTCTAAAGATAGTAGTAGGCATCAGCTTTGCTATCTGGCACCCAAAATATTTAATCAATTGTTAAGGTACTATGGCAATGAAATCTTATTTGAGAAAAAACCAAAATTCAAAATGAAAGTATTGCAATGTTTGTCGGTTTTGGATGCATAGTTTATTTATTGTTGATTTGGATAGTATTTAAGCTGATGTTACATTTTTTGTTAATTTTATGTTAAGATTGTTATTTATTTATAGTTTATTTTTTGTTAGCACATCCATAAGATTGATCTTGTTGTTATTATATAAAATTGAGGTGATATTCTTTGTTACATTGTTCATTGTTACACTGTTTATTGTTACACCAGTTATTGTTATTTCTTATTATATTTCTGTTATTTATATGTTTATGTAAATCAAGCACCGGACTGTACTGCCTGCTGAAAGATATATATGTAGAATGGACACTAGTTGACATTGTTTTTTCCACGCGCGTCCTGGTGACGCATGGAAATATTGAAAATGTAAAAATTATTTTTTGAATAAAGTTATTTTGACTTCTGACTTCTGACTTCTGACACACACACACACACACACACACACACACACACACACAGTGTTCATATATTTGTTGACTGTTATTGTATGTTTAATGTATATAGAAGACTAAATGGAATAATGGAATCCGTGAACTGCCTGAAGCTATGGAACTGTTAAGCATGTGGACTGATAATCCTGAATAAATGCCAACTGAACTCCCGCACGCGCTATTTAAGTGCATTGGGAGGAAAATTGTAACTTATGAATGTATGTACTCTTTCCTGAATAAAGGTGTTTTGAACTTGAACTTGAACACACACACACACACACACACACACACACACACACACACACACACAACCTAAGAAAATATTACAGAGTTACATATCTATTCAATGAGGGAAACTTTTTAACTCTTAAGCAACTGCATGTTTTTAATTGCTTAAACTATATTTTTAAATATATAGACAATTTTAACTTTAAGAGACATGCCTTAAATACAAGAGCCTCTCAAATAACAAACATTATTCTTCCAAATTACAGAAAGGAATTAGCAAGAAGGCAATTTCCATATGCTGCTATAAAAATATTTAATACATTTATTCATAGCTATGGCAATGACATACTGCAGGAACCTAAACCAAAAGTAAAAATCAAAGCAAGACAATTTGCAAAAAGTTTGAATGAATAACTGTTATTTATATTTATTTTCATATCCATAGTTTATTTTTCTTGTTACACTTTTGTTATTGTTATAGAGTCTATTGTTAAATGGTGTATATGTTGTTGTTTTATATATAGTCTATTTTGTATATTATAGTTATTCTAGTATTTGTTGTTACTTATTATATATCATATATTTTTATTTATTTATCAATAATAAGATTTATTCTTGACTCCAAATCCCTGTTAAGCCACAGAAAATATATGTCTGTTCTCACTGCTCTATTCACACTTTCTGATAGTGTGTACATAATATATATAATTATAAATTATTAAAAACCCAAGTGTATAGTGTTCAAAGTGAAAAAGTGTTGTAAGGACTTGCCAACTGAGCCAACAGGAAAAGACTGAAAAGTTATTAATTGCATGAATTGTTGTAAGTTTTCCGCACGTGCTATACTTAGCACCTGGAATTGTATTAACAAATGTATTTTTCTTGGAAATAAAGAGTTTTTGAACTGAACTGAACTGAACACACACACACACACACACACACACACACACACACACACACACACACACACACACACACACACACACACACACACACACACACACACACACACACACACACACACACACACACACACACACACACACACACACACACACACACACACACACACACACACACACACACACACACACACACAGACAGGCAGACAGACAGACAGACAGACAGACACCACGCCGAAAACCCCTTTTTTGGATTCAGGGAGCACTAAAACAAATATATCCACTAACAACTCAAATTCGAAAATTTTGACGTAAACAATACTTTCTCCATATACTATGTACAGGGGGGAGAGAGTAAAAAGAATATCAACTATAATTTTCAAACACCAAACTCTTTAGAAAGATCATCTAGTTACGTCTTTTAGGTATATACAATCATGACTATAAACTTTTAACATCAACGACTTCGCTACTCCTAATTTTGTAGTCTTAACTCCCAACTTTATAGTTCCTATTGTTGTTACTGTGGTTTGCATGAACAAACAATAACTGCGGAAATGAAATGGCATTTGCTAACAAACAGTTCCTTCCCCCATTTTTAAAATATTTGTTGTAAGTAATAAAGCAATATTTACACAAAGCAAAAGAGTTTTAACAAAACTTTAATCTATGTACTAAGCCTAGAATAATGCATTAAGCCTTGAAAGTAAGAAAATAGGACATTTATATCAGCATGACGGCCCGAAGGACGCATTCAAACCAGATGACATCCAATCCTCCAGAAAAGCTGTAGATTTCCCTCAAGACATATCATACAGTCTAAGAATTATTAATGTCATTTTGTTGTAAATAATATAGAATGACAACACAAAACACGGACATTCTATTACAAATACCCGGTATCAACGAACGAAAATCACGATGCAAACTTGTTTAGCCACCCAGAGACTTTTGTGTTAATGGCTTCGGAATATCATTAAAAAAGAAAATTTCACTATGCGTACAAATATAAAACTGTGCAAATGTTTATCGAGGAAAATATTAAACAAAAAAATCCACGTTTTTCGCCTGTTTTTCGAGGATATCTCCAAAACTATTTACTTTTGACAAAAATAAATGGCACCAACGTTTTATTATGAAATTCTACATAGAAAAAGGTTATTAGCAAAACATAATAGCTGTCATAATTACAATACTCTTTCATGTTATTTAGCAAATCAAATCAGACAAAACATCCAATGGTCAAAGCGTACTAACTTACTTCTTTTGCCCATCTGTCTGCCTGTACGTATTTCTTATACAATTAATCATGGCTTTAAAACCACCTGAGTTATCAGCTTCAATATTGGTGAACGTAATAATAGGACATATTGTTGTGAGGACTATGAAGTTGCTTTGTATAATATAAATTGGTGGTATTTTTTTAAGTTTAATATTTCAACAAGACAAAATTATAAAAACCGAATCCACTTTAAAGCAAGATATATATATATATATATATATATATATATATATATATATATATATATATATATATATATATACAGGGTGTCTCACCTAAGGTGTCTCAAACGGATTGCGGACAAACTAGGAGTCCTACAAGGAAGAAACAAAATCATTCCCCTCTAAATCGACCCCAAGGAACAACGTAAAAATATTTTTAAGCTTTTTAATACAGGGTGTTCCAAAAACCGGGGGTCACGGGTTCGAATCTCGGAATTTTCAAATGTAAACATATGTCATGTTATGCATCATTTCAAAGCTCTAAACAAGACAAACAATTTGGTGAAAACAGAATTAATTTATCTTCATTCATTTCAAAATGGCGGCCGTTTCTGTGAAAAATGTTAATATTTACGGTTTACCCTGTATCTCAAGAACCATGAAACATATTTTTGTTCTGTTTAAAAATTATTAATCATCTTAAAGTCTGCTTTAATTTGATATGCAACATGCCAACATTTAAAAAATAAAAGTTTTTGACAGTCACTTATATTTTGTTTTAATGTTGGTAGCCCTGGACATAAAAAAATTAAATGGCAGCATATGACAAATAATACATTATTTTACAGGTCTTGCAAATATCAACAACTTTTTAATTTAAACCTACCTCCTATCTTTAGTGGTTTTGTAGTTATAAGCAAAAAACTCCATTTTACCATATAAAGCCCATGTTAAATCTGAAGTACTTAGATTTAATTGATGTAAATTTAAACGCCTTGAAGACTGCAGATTTAACATGGGCTTTATATGGTAAAATGGAGTTTTTTGCTTATAACTACAAAACCACTAAAGATAGGAGGTAGGTTTAAATTGAAAGGTTGTTTATCTTTGCAAGACCTGTAAAATTATGTGCTATTAGACATATGCTGCTATTTAAATTTTTTGATTTTCAGGGCTACCAACATTAAAACAAAATATATTTTACCGTCAAAAACGTTTATTTTTTAAATGTTGGCATGTCGCATATCAAATTAAAGCTGAGTTTACGAGGATGAATAATTTTTAAACAGAACAAAAATATGTTTTATGGTTCTCGAGATACAGGGTATTCCAATTTAATAACAATTTTCACGAAAATGGCCGCCATTTTGAAATTAATAAAGATAAATTTATTCTGTTTTCACGAAATTGTTTGTCTTGTTTAGAGCTTTAAAATGATGCATAACATGACATATGTTTATATTTGAAAATTCCGAGATTCGAACCCGTGAACCCCGGTTTTTGGAACACCCTGTATTTTAAAAAGCTTAAAAATATTTTCCCGTTGTTCCTTGGGGTCGATTTACTGGGGAATGATTTTGTTTCATCCTTGTATGACTCCTAGTTTGTCCGCAATCCGTTTGAGACACCTTTTTTATGGTCATAATAAAAAATGATAGGCTAAATTTGCCATTGTAAATTAAACTAATCAAGAAATTACAAGTTATTTTTTACCTTCAATAATGCAATAAATTAAATAAGTTTAAATATGTTTGCTTTTTCGTAAAGATAAAATTTGTTGTAACTGTACTTTTTGTGAGACTAAGCCTTAAAAAATGAAAATTACCGCTATCTTGAATTGGTAGTATTACAACATAAACAGTAGAATTATAATACAAAATCCTTTAAATCCTCTTAATATTAATTAGTTGCATGTTGGTCTGTCTCTTTAATATTTGTTGTCAAATCATTGTTTTCCGTTTAAGCAACAACGATATAATGCATTTATGAGAAGTATCTTTGAGACCCAAATAATACATGGTATAAACAATAACTGTCTCACAAATATAGCACTCGTGAAACTCGCGTCCTATCGCAGTACATTATAGCAAACAATACTGTATCAAATTACTTGATATTTGCTTTATAGTGGGCTCTATTGTTTACCTTGTTCTTCTGTTAGCTCAACACAAAGCTATGCGACCTAAAATTAAATAAGGATGAACCTACATATCACCTGAAAACTTTTTTTACCAAGAAACGTTAGTTATAAAGTTGAATAAAAGAAATGACGAAAAATGCAGCATTTGGCCTTTTTAAATTAATATCTAGTCTTATGCACACAATTATAAATAAACCATAAACCCGTTTAAACATTTTGTGATTTCGTTGAAAAACAATAGATACTATCAATGAAAAAATAAAGACAGTGGCCTACTACCGTAACGAAAAACTATAAAATACCAAAAATATAATTGAGAAAAGATCGAATACTGGATTGTTTAATATTTATAATCTTAGGGAGAGTAAATGGCATAAAGGAAATTGTAGCCTTTGATAATATATGTGGAAAGGTTAAAACTCTACAATTTAAACTGTGACTTCACTAAAGAGTTGAATATCAAGCATTACGGAGAATCAGCAGATTTGTTCAACATCAGTACGAGATCTTGAATGATTACTTAAATAATTAAAAACTATATACAAATTTTATTGCACACATTATGTAGTTAGATGTTCCAAATAAGTAACTGTCGATCGGTCCGTATATAAAAATTGTAGGAATCATGAATAAGTAATTGTCGATCGATTCTATATAAAAATTGTAGGAATCATGATTTAACAAAAAGTTCCTACAGTGTATCCTTGATATAAAGAACGTCAATAGAACAAACATACTACGTAAATATCTTAAAAACATTTAATCAGACCTAGATATTACGCATCCCTTGTTACAAAATTTTTCATCTAGTCCATTCAGCATACGTTATATCAAGGTTATACTGAAATTTTTATTGTGAGCGAAGCCGCGGGTAACTGCTAGTATAAAACAAATAACTATTGTAGGTTGCAAAACCTCTGAAAAACGTGTGTTACTATTGAACTGAATAAATCTGTTGATATGAAGACATATTTTTAGCTCTGGAAAAGATTTGAATCAGGAATTTTCACTTCACAGATGCACACCATGCAAAAAACTTAGATTCTTGCAAATTGATGTAGTGTGGATGAAGTGTGATGTAGTGTTCTATTGCTAAACATATTTTCATTATTTTTTCAAATTTAGAATTTTTTTCAAACTAGTGAAAGAATGTAATTTAATTTGCCTCAACATGTTTCTGGATGATTATAACGAATGTGAAACGTCCAACATTTAAAGTAAATACTGGGAAAAATGTTTTCTATTATTTTCAAATTATTGTTTACACTTGTATTTTGTGTTATGTAGAAAAATTATCTTTTTTTCATCACTAATTGGTGGTACCAACGCTGGGAAACGTTTATATGATGTTACAATGATTAAAGCTGTAATTTACCACCATTATCTCCATTATCTCATTAATAATGTAAAATTACAATGACCCCAAAGTAAATGAGAAGTTTTAAACCATTCTTTACTATGTAGATTTAGTATAAAATCCTTTTCATATAATTTTAAATAACGTTATATATTTGTTTATATTTTAATACTTCAAATGGAACTTGGATGTTTTAATTAAATCAGGACGGATTGCCAGACGGAGAGGCAGGGTAGACATCGACAGCGGCCGAGGACACGCAGTAGCGACTGGGTGTTCTGTTACATGTACATATATAAGCGGCTGTCACTACATGTTAGTGCCGGTGGGGGGCGGCCAACCTGCTGAAATTCGAACCACCACTATAAAATATAATGATTTAACGCAGGAGTCATTCTAACTTTGGATGAGGTGACGATTCTGTTGACGCAAGGAAGGGGTTTTTTAATAGATTCTGACATCATATACGCATCATAGTCCGATTTGCTTTACATCATAGTCCAGAAAGTTCTCGCAATTGCCGTTATAAACGCTTTTTATGCCTCTACCTAGAAGAGATCAAGAAAAGATACACTAAACCAAAACCATCACAATTTTACTATTTTTCTTAGCTTTCCTAAATTTTCAAAATTCCTTAGTTCAGTAAAAAACTTGATTACAAAACTACCAACAAGAAAAACTTTTGAAGTAGACTGTTGTAGTAAATCGACGAGACATTAAGCCAACACCAATATAAAGACAACCGAATAATAAAAATTGTCTTTAAAAGGAATTTGTTAAAGAAACGGAAAAAACTTTAAAATAAAACTTTCAAAGACAATTAATTGTTAAAAATAGGTTCTTAATATTGTATATGAGATATTCCTGATGGTGCAGTAAAAAGAAGGGTTAGTGAAAACCACAACACTCGGGCTTTGTCCCTCTGTCATTGTAGAACACAAGAGCTTTGCTGCATAATTTTATCTCTGCTTGACAACCATATCTTCTGAAATTATTTTTGTTAACAAACTAGGACTCGCGCCATTGGCAGTTTACACATTTTTTCAAAATATTTCGTGAACAATTTAAATACACATTCAACTATATTGACTTTGAATGTCATTCCAAAAAATAAAATACAATTGATTTGTATTTGGATAATCTACACTATTAACACATTTATTTTAGTTCTATTCCTAATCATTAGGCAGGACCCTTAAGGGGGCTTTGACAAATTTATTTCAGGAGAATCATAAATTTGCACAAATGTAAGTCATGGCACCAATTCACCTTTGCAGCAAAAACAAGCTTTTGACGGGAAAATAGTTGATTAATTAAACAATGTGAGGTTTTCATTAGTTGAAGCAGTCGATTAAAATAGCTTTTACGTTTTTGTATTTTAACGAGCAATGACCCGAATGTTTCGATCATCATTAAAAGTCTAGACAAAGAAAATAAAACCCACATTACGCTAATTAAACTAGAACTTTAGTGCTTTATCTTACCAATAGTGATATTTTTCTCCCGTTTGCGTCCCTAGAATATATACATAACTTTAATACGTGAACTATGAAGCTACCTCTAACAATGTTAAAGTACTTTATATAATACCTCCGATGCAGCAGACCTACATACTCAGCGAATTTCAAATGCAAAACAACATATTTCAATCCAACATACTGAGATTTGATATGTTTTGGTAAGCTCCATAAGAATAACATGCAGATTGAGTATGCAGGTTTGCTGCTACAGGTATATTAAAACTGGGTGGTTTTAATTCATTATTTAGTAGATCTGAACTAAAAGAAGCTACTTACGAAATTTTATTAAGATATGTTGAGAAATAACCGAGATATAGAATTTTACTTATTTCCCATAAGGTTAACATTGGGACAACGTACTGTGTTTACCACTTTCAATATCTCGGTAACCAAAGGACATAGAGCAGTAATTCTAATTACTAAATTGTTTGTTTTTTTTGTGCTGAATTCAATGGTGCCAACAAAAAGTCAATAAATTTGATTTTTCTATGTAAAAAACTCAAAATTCCCATTTTTGGGGGGTTTATCCCCCTTTACCCCCCCCCCCTTCCGGTTGTCCGATCGGGCTGGTTCACGAACTCGTCCGAGTGATTACCACTTTACACGTATGTACCAATTTTCATTAAGATTGGACCATTTTTACGGCCGCTATCGTGCTAACAGACAAATATATATATATATAAATTCGAACGAATAGTGTTTTTTGTTTCTGGAGGCCCCAAAACGAAAAGTTATCATAGTCTCGGGCTTAGGTCTGACCATGAGACCTACGGTAATAGCTTCTTCCCTATAGGGGAAATTCGCTAAAAGTATAGTTTCGACCTTTTTTGTTGAATAAAATATCACATTTGTATACAAAAGTTGTATACATTACCAATTATATATTTATAACATTTGTATTGCTGCAAAACAGATACAAATAACCAATTATATCGTAGCACTAATTGTAAATTGCTAAATATGCTGGATAACAAGCGATAACAACAAAGTAGATAGTAAATATATATCTTAGATAAGTAATAAATATAGATAGCAACAAGCAAATAAATAACTACTTAAATACTTTTAACACTCCCCAATGTGCAAGTTATTTTAATCCCCCCCCCCTAAAAATATATCCATAAACTGGAGAGTATTTAATAAATAACAACAATTAGACAAATGGGCATTATTACTAAGTATAGTATTTTAGTAATATTACCATATTACTAAAATAACTATTGATTGAAAGAAGCCATTCTAACTAACATAGTCCAAATTCGTTTAAAAAGAACTATAAGCTGAGCCGTGATGGAGAGGTTGGCCTTGATCATCTGGTGCAGACGCTCTGCGGCGCGGCGGCCGTGGCCCTTCTGCTCAGTGAGAGACTAAGTCCGTCTCTGTCCCTCGCCCGCCCTCCACCCCCTCCATGCAAGGACCCGGTAAAAACACTAGGACTTTTTTGTCTGTTCACGAACACTTAGTTTTGAGAAATGAAAAACATCGCTCGTAGAGTATATCTTAGAAAAATATAATATGTTTTTAGTTTTTAGGAGAAACTACTTGGAAAAGAAATAAAATATTGTCCTTTTATAAAATAACAATCGTAACTCACATTTAACTCCATTTCAAAACTACAATTGTTACTTTCTCTTTTTATTTGTAACAGGTGAGCATACTACTGTGTTACGAGTAGACGGCTACGAGTCATCATTGCTCTACAGTCCGAGTCGAGTCAAGTGGCCTAGGCCTTCAGAAACACCAACGCTAAAATTAACAAGTCTTATGGACAGGCTGAGCCAGATTGTATTTGACTCAGACTGTACTTGTTAGTAGGCTCACGTATCCAAACTTTCACTTCTAGTTATACCGAAGATTTTCAAAAATAAGTTATTTTGTGAAATCAGTTTAATTATTGTTTCAAGTAATATTTTTGTTGATTTGCGAACTCTACACAAATATGCATGTAGGTATACACTATAACATTAAATACCCCCGTTGTAGCAGACCTGCATACTCAGCGAATTTCAAATGCAAAACAACATATTTCAATCAAACATAGCAAGATTTGACATGTTTTGGTAAGCTCCATAAGAATAACATGGGGAATGAGTGTGCAGGTTTGCTGCTACAGGTATATTAAAACTGGGTGGTTTTAATTCAATATTTAGTAGATCTGTACTAGAAGAAGCTATTTACCAAGTTTTAACAAGATATGTTGAGAAATAACCGAGATATAGAATTTTACTTATTTCCCATAAGGTTAATATTGGGACAACGTACTGTGTTTACCACTTTCAATATCTCAGTAACCAATGGACATAGAGCAGTGATTCAAAATACTAAATTGTTTGTTTTTTTTGAGCTGAATTCAATGGTGCCCACAAAATTTCGATACCTTTTATATTTCTATGTAAAAAAACTCAAAACCCCCATTTTTTGGGGGGGGGGTTTATTCCCCTTTACCCCCTCTTCTGGTGGTCCGATCGGGCTGGTTCACGAACTCGACCAATTGATTACCACTTTACATGTCCGTACCAAATTTCATAAAGATCGGACCATTTTTGCGGTCGCTATCGTGCTCACAGACACATATATAAATATATATATAAATATATATATATATAAATTCGAACGAATAGTGTATTTTGCTTCTGGGGGCCCCAAAACGAAAAGTTATAGTGGTCCCGAGCTTAGGTCTTACCATGAGACCTATGGTAATAGCTTCTTCCCTATAGAGGAAATTCGCTAAAACACGCAATAAATTTTTTTATTACTTTAGCACTCTATTACGAAAAAATTCTTAAATAAACCAAATGCACAAGTGATCTTAGAGGGAAGAGGCTATTACCATTGTAAGATCTAATTCCAAGACCATAATAACTTTTCGTTTTGGGGCCCCCAGAAGCAAAAAACACCATTCGTTCAAATTTCAATATATATATATATCTATTCATATATCTATATATGTGTCTGTAAGCACGATAGCGCTCGCAAAAATGGTCCGATCGGAATGAAATTTGGCACAGGCGAGAAAAGTAGTAATTATTCGAACGAGTTCGTGAACCAGCCCGATCGGACCACCGGAAGGGGGGGGGGTAAAGGGGGATAAACCCCCCAAAAAATGGGTTTTTTGAGTTTTTTACGTAGAAAAATTAAATTTATCGAATTTTGGTTATCACCATTGAATTCAGCTCGAAAAAACAAACAATTTAGTATTTTTAATCATTGCTCTATGTCCATTGGTTACCGAGATACTGAAAGTGGTAAACATAGTACGTTGTCTCAGTGTTAACCTTATGGGGAATAAGTAAAATTCTATATCTCGCTTGTTTCTCAACATATCTTAATGAAACTTGATTTGTGGCTTCATATAGATGAGATCTAATGTATTTTAGTATAAAATCCCGAATACTGTATTACCGCTTTTATGGCAGTAAACCTGCATACTCATTCCCCATGTTATGCTTATGGGAAATAAAAAAATGCAATATCTTCCTTATTTCTTAACATATCTTGATAAAACTTGGTGTATGGCTTCTTCTAGTTCAGATCTACTAAACATTGAATTAAAACCACCCAGTTTTAAAATACCTGTTGCAGCAAACCTGCATACTCATTCCCCATGTTATTCTTATGGAGCTTAAAAACGTGTCAAATTCTGCTATATTGGATTGAAACATGTACTTTGCAATTGAAATTCGCTGAGTATGCAGGTCTGCTGCAACGGGGGTATTTAGGAATTAGGTGTAACAAGGATGGTGCGAAGATCCGTTAACCCTGTCAAAAAACATAATTAATATCAAACTTTACTCCTGACTTTCTAGTGATAATCACTCACATATTCCCGTAGTAATCCTCTATACTTTCTCTTAACTATAATCATATATATTTTTTAGATCTTAGAGGTAGCTCTGCAGGCAATAAAGTTTTGAGTGTTAATGGAATAAATAACAAGCCTTCTATCTTCAGGCAACTTTATAAAGTTGCAACAACAACTTCATCTGAGTTTGTTTTGCTTTTCACTACACTTTACGGTTAGTCTTTCATTACGAGGAAAATGATTCATTATAATAATTTAGAAGAAACAAACAGTATAATATTAAAAATTTAACCAATAGCCAATAGTAATTATGTCTAAATATGTGAGGCGAATTTTTAACCATAAAATATGAAGATGTAATAACATTACAAACATAATCTATCATACATTTTCATATTCTATATGATTCAACGTTTAATCTTCGACCTTTTATATTTTAACAAAAGGTTCCCTTTTTTATAAGCGTGTTTTACTTTTTTTTTATAAATTAAATAAACAATTTATTATACAATAAATGGTGACTATGTGTGATTCAAATTGTTGTATCAATTTCTAAATATAATTCCGTTCATAATAAAGACGATATTGTAAATTGTTGCTATGTAGCTGCCGTTTCTCACTCGCGAGGCGAGTTGGCTGTTGATCATCGCTATCGAGCCAAGCTAAGCTAGCTTGCGATCATGGCTCGCGAGTCCAGTTACCTATCAATCATCGCTATCGGGTTCAGTTATCAATTATGGCTAGCGAGTCCGTATAGCTAGCGATTCTCGCTCGCGAGTCCAGCTAGCAAGCGATCCTCGCACGCGAGTCCAGCTAGCTGGCGATCCTCTCTCGTGAGTCCAGTTAGCTAGCGATCCTCACTCGCGAGTCCAGCTAGCTGGCGATCCTCACTCACGAGTCCAGTTAGCTAGCGGTCCTCACTCGCGAGTCCAGCTAGCTGGCGATCCTCACTCACGAGTCCAGTTAGCTAGCGGTCCTCACTCGCGAGTCCAGCTAGCTGGCGATCCTCACTTGCGAGTCCAGTTAGCTGGCGATCCTCACTCGCGAGTCCCGTTAGCTAGCGGTCCTCACTCGCGAGTCCAGTTAGCTAGCGATCCTCACTCGTGAGTCCAGTTAGCTGGCGATCCTCACTCACGAGTCCACTAGCTAGCGATTCTCGCTCGCGAGTTAATCTTTTTAGTAATCATTAGTCGCGATCTCGGCCGGTCGCGCCTGGTGCTGAGGTCACGCAGAGTCCGCGGGCAGTAGCCAACTGGAGAGGATACATTCGCTCCTGGGAGAGCAAGGTCATAGCATTAGAAACAGGCTTTATTTATTTTTAACAATACTGAACTATTTCAAATGAAAAAATGCATTTTATATTATATTTAAATTGCTTTTATTTGTGAATAATATATCAATTTTTGTTTGAATGTTGCTTTTATGAATAAACTTTTAGGAAATAAATCTACTGAACTATTGTGTTTTCACATCTTACTGCAGATTAGTCGTAACAAGCTGGGCATTAAAAATTCTTTAAGTTATCAAAAAGTATTTATTTATGAGGAGAAAAGAAAGTCTGTTTAGGTTTGGAAAGTTGCTAAAATTCATCTTATTTTCAAATTGAGGAATTGTAACTGAAAACACTACCATAATCTGATGAACTTGATACTTATCGTCTACTCCAATTTATCCTCGTTGTAAGAAAACTGTTGTTTTGAAGTCTGCAAAATTCGTTTGAGTATCAGAATAATTTATAAAGATTTTCATAAAAATTTCAACTGTATCATATGGACCAGAATACACAAGTACAATATAATAGAGTGGTGCAATTTTGGGTTGGAAGCTGAGGTTTGGCCTGGACTGGCGAGACTGATTGTGTGGTGACATTTGTCGGACCGGATGTTCACTTAGCGTATTTTACGTCTCGTTGCAGTCAAAATAAAAAAAACAATGCATTTTACAAACAAAGTTAAAGTATGGTTATTACAAATAGTTTCATCATGGCTCATGATGACTCGCGAGTCCAGCTAGCTGGCGATCCTCACTCGCGAGTCCAGTTAGCTAGCGATCCTCACACGCGAGTCCAGTTAGCTAGTGATCCTCACTCACGAGTACAGTTAGCTAGTGCTACTCACTCACGAGTCCAGCTAGCTAGCGATCCTCACTCGCGAGTCCAGTTAGCTAATGATCCTCACTCACGAGTCAAGTTAGCTAGTGATCCTCACTCACGAGTCCAGCTAGCTAGCGATCCTCACCTGCGAGTCCAGTTAGTTAGTGACCCTCACTCACGAGTCCAGTTAGCTAGCGATCCTCACTCGCGAGTCCAGTTAGCTAGCGATCCTCACTCGCGAGTCCAGTTAGCTAGCGATCCTCACCAGTTAGCAAGGGATCCTCACTCGCGAATCCAGTTAGCTAGTGATCCTCACTCACGAGTCCCCCTCACTCGCGAGTCCAGTTAGCTAGCGATCCTCACTCGCGAGTCCAGTTAGCTAGCGATCCTCACTCGCGAGTCCAGTTAGCTAGCGATCCTCACCAGTTAGCTAGGGATCCTCACTCGCGAGTCCAGTTAGCTAGCGATCCTCACCTGTTAGCTAGGGATCCTCACTCGCGAGTCCAGTTAGCTAGTGATCCTCACTCACGAGTCCCCCTCACTCGCGAGTCCAGTTACCTAGCGATCCTCACTCGCGAGTCAAGTTAGCTAGTGATTCTCACTTACGAGTCAAGTTAGCTCGCGAGTTAATCTTTTTAGTAATCATTAGTCGCGATCTCGGCCGGTCGCGCCTGGTGTTGAGGTCACGCAGAGTCCGCGGGCAGTTGCCAACTGGAGAGGACACATTCGCTCCTGGGAGAGCAAGGTAGCAATGTTTCATAGAAACAGGCTTTATTTATTTTTTAACAATACTGAACTATTTCAAAAGAAAAAATGTATTTCATATTATATTTAAATTGCTTTTATTTTTGAATAATACATCAATTTTTGTATGAATTTTGCTTTTATGAATAAACTTTTAGGAAATAAATCTACTGAACTATTGTGTTTTCACATCTTACTGCAGATTAGTCGTAACAAGCTGGGCATTAAAAATTCATTAAGTTATGAAAAAGTATATTTATGAGTAGAAAAGAAAGTCTGTTCAGGTTTGGAAAGTTGCTAAAATTTATCTTATTTTCAAATTGAGGAATTGTAACTGAAAACACTACCATAATCTGATGAACTTGATACTTATCGTCTACTCTAATTTATCCTCGTTGTAATAAAACTGATCGAATCGCAAATCGATGTTTTGAAGTCTGCAAAATTCGTTTGAGTATCAGAATAATTAATAAAGATTTTTCATAAAAATTTCAACCGTACCATATGGACCAGAATACACGAGTACAATATAATAGAGTGGTGCAATTTTGGGTTGGAAGCTGAGGTTTGGGACTGGCAAGACTGATTGTGTGGTGACATTTGTCGGACCGGATGTTCACTTAGCGTATTTTACGTCTCGTTGCAGTCAAAATAAAAAAATCAATGCAGTTTAGAAACAAAGTTAAAGTATGGTTATTACAAATAGATTCACAGTTATAGAATTGAACTTTAGGGTTAAGAAACCAAATAAGCATATTATCTGTTCGCTGTGTACCGAAGGCGTGTCTTACCTAACAATTTGCTTACATAACACTGCTCTCAGTAGTTTCCATAAGGAACCCTGAACACTATCCATACCTGGAATTCTCAAATTAATACAAAAGTAGTTATTTTGAAACATTTGAAAAAATGATACCAATTGAATATATTGCTGGTTATAAAATGGCTTAATATTTACCCGATATAGGAATTTGCTTTTGAGCGTACATAACTGTATTTATTCTCATTATGTAGTAAAATAAAGGCTGTAACTAAAATGTCAAGAATGTGAATTTATGAAGTGACCAATAAACCTAATATTACGCTGATAACTATAATGTACGCCGGAATAACATGGGAAAATAAAATATCTGGCTATTTGTCTATGTTTTTGTGGTACAATCTGAATGGTTTGCCGCCTTTATTCAAGGTTTGGCACTCTCCTTGATTGCACTAGGTGCATCCCTGCAGTTTCTTTAAATCTTCATCAAAGAAAAAACCAAATGCACCTTAGGGATACACTTCCTAACTGAAACTTTATTTCGCAAAATGCATACTGCGGTTTTCTTTGAAAATCTATGAAAGGAAATCCCAAGAACATTCGATTCATTCTCGCTACTAAAACTTTGGTACATGTACTTAATTTATCCATCTAGACCAAGAGTTCTTCGCCTAGACCATTGAATTAATCGAGTTAATAAATTATGAAACCGTCCACTTATCTAAAACTCACTACTAATCATACTAATCACTAATATTGACCGACATTTTTAATTGTTCATTGTATATAGTTGTAACAATAATACAATTGTTCCAAATGTTCATTGTGTTTGTAATTTATCTTGATGGTACGTTACAATTCGACGTAAACCTGTACGTATTAAAACAACGTTTCTAACCAGCGCAAAATAGTTAAATAAACCATAAACATTTACTTAGGTTTAGCCTTTGTTAAAGTTTACAATATTAGCAAACCACAAGTGGCTCAATATGAAACGACGGTTATATTCTGTAACGTGCAACACCCATCCTCTTACCGTTTGAAACTAACAAGTTCACTGACAGTAGTCTCTAATAACATTATTACTACTGACAGTGTGCAAACAGGGTGAGTTTTAACTGTTTTCCCCAATACCTTTTCCAACTTTGTTTTCAAATAATTCCAAACCTAATCCAAAGATTTTTGGATACGTAAGTACTTATTTGAGTGGTTAGTCGTTTTCGACCGCTGCCTGCTGATTTGAATCCGCCATATTGCATACGAAATATATTCTACATATGTTAACGTGGTATTGAGGCCAATAATTTCTAACTGGATTTTCATACGAATTGCAATGTCACTATCTGTTAAAAACAGTTTGATTCGATCCCAAGAAATGAGGACTTTTTACATTTTATTTTTAGCAGATTTTAACATTATTTATTGTGGAAATACGCTGATAATATACGTTTCCTCTTGCTGAACATCACTTCAATTAACTCAACCAAAGTTATGTAAAATAAGTTTTATCGTTGGTAGTCAATATTATGATAAAAAATATACGATGATACCAGCAAAAAAAATGTTTTCATCACTCTGTATACGAAAATTGACCGTTAGCGTACAGCTGAGATCTACGAAAACTCTCGATTTCCTTGCGTCAAAACAAATAATGATCAGCTGCTTTTTCGGTACCCAAACATTTCATTCCCGTACCCAAACAAACCATTTCCGTACCAAAACAAAATTTTGCCGTACCCAAACAAACGGTTTTCCTATTTTGACAGTTGAATCAGCTGACTCTAAACTCAAATAGACAGTTCAGCCGTATTGTGTTTACTTATAGAAAAATGATTGAATTATGAAATGTTCAATGATTTTTTATAGGTTTGGTTACTTATTTGCATTGTGATGAAATAGTATATTTCGCAAGAAGGGCCGAAAATGAGGTTTTGCAAGCTCGAGATCGTTTTTAGCGAATTTCCCCTATAGGGAAGAAGCTGTTACCGTAGGTCTCATGGTAAGACCTAAGCCCGAGACCATCATAACTATTCTTTTTGAGGTCCCCAGATGCCAAAAGCACCATTCGTTCATTTTCATAAAAAAAAAATATATATATATATATATATGTGTGTGTGTGTGTGTGTGTGTCTTTAAGCACGATAACTCGCGTAAAAATGGTCCGATCTTAATTAAATTTGGCATGGATGTGTAAAGTAGTAATTATTCGGACGAGTTCGTAAACCAGCCCGATCGGACTACCGGAAGGGGGGTAAAGGGGGGTAAACCCCCCAACAAATGGGGTTTTTGAGTTTTTTATATAGAAAAATATAAATAATCAAATTTTTGTTTGTACCATTGAATTCAGCTAAAAAAAAACAAACAATTTAGTATTTTGAATCACAGCTCTATGTCCATTGGTTACCGAGATATTGAAAGTGGTAAACACAGTACGTTGTCTTAATGTTAACTTAATGGGAAAATAAGTAACATTCTATATCTTGTTTATTTCTCAACATATTTTGGTAAAACTTGGTAAATGGGTTCTTCTTGGTCAGATCTACTAAATATTGAATTAAAACCACCCAGTTTTAATATACCCGTAGCAGCAAACCTGCATACTCATTCCCTATGTTATTCTTATGGAGCTTACAAAAACATGTCAAATCTCGCTATGTTGGATCTAAATATGTTGTTTTGCATTTGAAATTCGCTGAGTATGCAGGTCTGCTGCAACGGGGGTATTTCAAATTCGAGACGAAGTCGAGAATTTGACACGATCGAGAGCTGCAAAACCCTTTCGGCCGAGGTGCGAACGCTATTTTTCACCACAATACACAATGAAATATACCCTAAATAATAAAAAAAACTGATTATTGTTTGACTCGCTTGAAAACAAAACACAGCTATGAAAATCATATGATCGCAACAATCCTGTCTTGAATGCCTTATAATTATGTGATGTTCTGACGTTGTTCCAAGCAAATAAACGATCAGCTGACTTTCGGCCCTAGGGCCCCAAACGTTTTCGGTCCTGTGGCGGCAAACAGTGTGTTTCGGTCCGCGTTTGACGTTTGTAAAACAGGTGATTTCGTCGTAGTGTGGTGAAAAGTATTGTTCACATCACAACTCGTCACAAAAGTCCCATTTCGGGGCTCAATAGTATTTTACATGCTCGGCTTACGCCTCGCAGTAAAACACTGTCTTGCCCCGAAATAGGCCACTTTCGCGACTACTAGTGAACTATACTATTCCATTAGTTTTTATGTAAAAATTTTAAATATAGTTTGGAAAATTCTGACAATTCTTTTAGCTAGTAAGTGTATTGATACACAAAGGAAAGATTAAAACTTTGTTTATTTTGTCGTTATGAAGTGACAGGCGATATAGAGCCTAATCCCTGAGTAATGGATGCATTCAGAGAGAAACTATTCATAAGCTTGTACCACAGAGAAGGTAGAGACCCTCTACCTTCTCTGTGCTTATACTCTGTCAACCATATAACTAAAACTAGACATGAAATTAAATAACTTTTCTAAGTTCTGAAGATTATAGCCTGCAGCTATTGAACCAATGATTATTGTAAAACGTTTATCTTTCTCATTGCCTTAGATGACAGTAGTTAGTCACTTTGGGTAGATTAAAGATGAAATGTCAATTTCGTTGCACAAGTTAAAACGTGGAACTGTAGATGGCAATGAAGAAAGTTGAGCGTTGAGGATAGTTGGTTTTTTCGTCAACTATTGGATGCCAGTGAAGCAGGTATTTACACCATTATTAGAAAGTTTAACATTTTATAACTAATAAATTTTATAACCAAACATTTTATAACCAAAAAATTACAATAAAACGAAAGAACAACTCATGTGGTATGTTTTACACCAGATTTTAGTTTTTTTTGTTTATATAGTATTTATTCCGAACAAATATATTTTTAAATTTTTTGGTTTTGCGTGTTTTGACACTATTAATTTTACTTCAGTAACCAAGATTTGAGTTTACCTTTCTAACACGAATAAGCTTATTCAAGTTGTATTAAAAAAACCTTGCCTATTTAGTCCTATTCTTCATTTACGGATATTTTTTGATGCCTAAGTATTGCGAAACAATCAGTTTTAGCGTATTTCCCCTATAGGGAATTAGCGAATTTCCCCTATAGGGAAGAAGCTATTACCGTAGGTCTCATGGTAAGACCTAAGCCCGAGACTATGATAACTTTTCGTTTTGGGGCCACCAGAAGCAAAAAACACCATTCGTTCGAATTTATATATATATATATATATATATATATATATATTTGTCTATTAGCACAATAGCGGCCGTAAAAATGGTCCAATCTTAATGAAAATTGGTACATACGTGTAAAGTGGTAATCACTCGGACGAGCTCGTGAACCAGCCCGATCGGACCACCGGAAGGGGGGGGGGGTAAAGGGGGATAAACCCCCCAAATATGGGTTTTTTGAGTTTTTTTTACATAGAAAAATAAAATTTATCGAATTTTTGTTGGCACCATTGCATTAAGCTAAAAAAAAAAAACAATTTAGTATTTTGAATCACTGCTCTATGTCCATTGGTTACCGAGATATTGAAAGTGGTAAACACAGTACGTTGTCCCAATGTTAACCTTATGGGAAATAAGTAAAATTCTACATCTCGGTTATTTCTCAACATATCTTGATAAAATTTGGTAAATAGCTTCTTCTAGTTCATATCTACTAAATAATAAATTAAAACCATCCAGTTTTAATATACCTGTAGCAGCAAACCTGCATACTCATTCCCCATGTTATTCTTATGGACCTTACCAAAACATGTCAAATCTCGCTATGTTGGATTGAAATATGTTGTTTTGCATTTTAAATTCGCTGAGTATGCAGGTCTGCTGCAATGGGGGTATTTGTTTATAAAAAGAGAAACACAATAAATCATTGTTCATTGTTGGAAGATTTCCTTTTCATAACGTCGAATCGGGTCCCGTTAGCGAGGCGGGCCGCGTACAACGGCTGTAAGCGTGTCGTGCAGGCTGGGGCTTAACTCGCTTTGGCACTGCCTAACTGATAATTGAATGCGTTCGGGTCATTGTTCCTTGTAGCCCTCCTTGTTGTTAGGCCTACAATAAGACAATAAGCTGAGCATTATCTTATTCACCGAAATTGAATTAAATTTGTTCTAAGCACTCACAAAAATAAATCTACTATACGAAAAGTCGGTTAAGGTATCACTCAATGAAAGAGTCGATTTAGTAAAATCAAAAGAAACTACATATAAGACTGCCGGTTATAATTTATATCTCAAGATTCGTTCCATCAAGAATTAATTCCTTTTAACGGGGTTTAACATTATTTAATGAATTTAGTTTTAATTGTGGCCTCCTCCCTTACTACAAACTCGTTGAGCCCACTTAGTAAATTAAGTAAGTTATGTACTGTAGATTCTTTTCCTCCTTAAAAACTAGCATTGCATGGTAATTTTAAGCAGTATAATAAAGTTTTTAATTCGTTCCAAATATGAAAATATCCATACAGTATTGAAACGGAATAATATTTAAAATTCTAAAAACATTTTCTCGATCCTTTTTCTATCTAGAAAATATTGGATGAACTCACTGTTATTATAATACGTGAATGTCTAGAATGCATGATCATGTTGATTGTTGCATTTCCCAATCTGAATGTCCATCAATTCGACCACTTGCCCTTTATTTTAGACAATATCTTAAACCCAAGTAAGATCTAAAATACAGGTGCGAGATCTCATTCTTAATACGAGTCCCAACAGTGAACAGAAACAATGTAAACAATCTGGCCATAGAATGGCAGACAGCAACTGGGAAGATTTATACAGGAGACGAATGGCGGAGGCAGAGCTGCGTGTCTGCTCGCAACACATGAGGGATGGCCGCCAACAGACCAACTTTCGCGAGTGATACGTATCGTGCTCCCAGGTAGTATACAGGTGTAAGTACTTTTCATCACACCACAAGACAGACCATGTATTATATGAATTTGAGAGAGATGTCAGGGCATTTATCAAAGGAGAATAATGAAGATGCATTAAAGAATACCTTACTTCAATATTTTGTAAACAAGTTAAAAATATAGTTAGGGAATATTTTGAATCTTTGTAGTAGGCTATACCACATTTATTTCGTCGCTCTCTCTTGTATTTCGGCACATTAACATAAGTAAAACTAATTGTATGAAGAATTTAAAAAATACTTTCTATTTAATTTTAAAATCAAGAATTCGTAAAAGAAAAGTAAAAAAAAGATTCAATAACAATACTTATCTTATTTTAAACCATAAGATATAAAATAGTTCTAAACCCAAATAGAATAGGTTGTGTGACTCGACTGTTACATATTTTTGCAAAAATAGCTTACTGTGACATGACATGCGAATATAGGACTCATACGTTTTGGGTTCACATTTACCCTTTTAAGATCTTTCCACAATCATCAGGGGTTGAATTAAGGTTAATATTAATAAATTCAAAT
Source organism: Flexamia atlantica (assembly GCA_035578135.1). Lineage (NCBI taxonomy): Eukaryota > Metazoa > Arthropoda > Insecta > Hemiptera > Cicadellidae > Flexamia > Flexamia atlantica. The sequence continues at coordinate 6,813,912 of JAQJVK010000006.1, read as the reverse complement.
AAGACAAATAAATTACAGCTCTGTATCAATCACGTATTTTTTCTAGGTAAAACTTCATGTTTCCTTTTCCTTTTAATAAATGATTTTTTATGTGAATTTCAAAGACCTTACAAGGAAAACTTTAGTTTATTAAAATAGCTATTTCGACTCACCAAAAATAAACTTAGTTTTAATACTACTCTATCCATCTCTGCATCCTTTGTTTATGGTTCCCTTACTTAGTTTTCAACACTAAAATTATCTCCCTATAGCTCACGAGGTCTATTGTAGAATTATGTATGTACTGTATCGTAAAAAATCTTATACCAGACATATAAGTAAAAAGGCCTTATCCTAACTTTGGACATCTCGGAGATCAAACTCGTCAACGCCAATCACCACGCTAAACCCACGCTACTCGTTCACCTATGATGCATCAACAGTTCAAACCTTTAACCGATACTAACACTTGACTTGACTTCTTCGCTACAAAAGCAGGCTGCCACGCATTCGGGTCGCAAGGAACCCCCGGGACAGCAGCACGGCACGGCGGGCGTGTAGCTGTGGCTAGCGGTAGCCCGTCAACACAACAGAACATGTCCGACACCGCGCTTCGCTACAAGCTGGCTCGCCACGACGCTCGGGTCGTAAGGAACCCCCGGGACAGCAGCACGGCACGGCGGGCGTGTAGCTGTGGCTAGCGGTAGCCCGTCAACACAACAGAACATGTCCGACACCGCGCTTCGCTACAAGCAGGCTCGCCACGACGCTCGGGTCGTAAGGAACCCCCGGGACAGCAGCACGGCACGGCGGGCGTGTAGCTGTGGCTAGCGGTAGCCCGTCAACACAACAGAACATGTCCGACACCGCGCTTCGCTACAAGCTGGCTCGCCACGACGCTCGGGTCGTAAGGAACCCCCGGGACAGCAGCACGGCACGGCGGGCGTGTAGCTGTGGCTAGCGGTAGCCCGTCAACACAACAGAACATGTCCGACACCGCGCTTCGCTACAGGCAGGCTCGCCACGACGCTCGGGTCGTAAGGAACCCCCGGGACAGCAGCACGGCACGGCGGACGTGTAGCTGTGGCTAGCGGTAGCTCGTCAACACAACAGAACATGTCCGACACCGCGCTTCGCTACAAGCAAGCTCGCCACGACGCTCGGGTCGTAAGGAACCCCCGGGACAGCAGCACGGCACGGCGGGCGTGTAGCTGTGGCTAGCGGTAGCTCGTCAACACAACAGAACATGTCCGACACCGCGCTTCGCTACAAGCAAGCTCGCCACGACGCTCGGGTCGTAAGGAACCCCCGGGACAGCAGCACGGCACGGCGGGCGTGTAGCTGTGGCTAGCGGTAGCCCGTCAACACAACAGAACATGTCCGACACCGCGCTTCGCTACAGGCAGGCTCGCCACGACGCTCGGGTCGTAAGGAACCCCCGGGACAGCAGCACGGCACGGCGGGCGTGTAGCTGTGGCTAGCGGTAGCCCGTCAACACAACAGAACATGTCCGACACCGCGCTTCGCTACAAGCAGGCTCGCCACGACGCTCGGGTCGTAAGGAACCCCCGGGACAGCAGCACGGCACGGCGGGCGTGTAGCTGTGGCTAGCGGTAGCCCGTCAACACAACAGAACATGTCCGACACCGCGCTTCGCTACAAGCAGGCTCGCCACGACGCTCGGGTCGTAAGGAACCCCCGGGACAGAAGCACGGCACGGCGGGAGTGTAGCTGTGGCTGGCGGTAGCCCGTCAACACAACAGAACATGTCCGACACCGCGCTTCGCTACAAGCAGGCTCGCCACGACGCTCGGGTCGTAAGGAACCCCCGGGACAGCAGCACGGCACGGCGGGCGTGTAGCTGTGGCTAGCGGTAGCCCGTCAACACAACAGAACATGTCCGACACCGCGCTTAGACCCTTATTAGGTAACCTGAACGGCATTACTCCGCCGAGCGTGTATGAACGCTCTACGCTTAATCAATTACACTCTGACACCACTTGGAGCCCCTACATGGCGTCCAGCGTTAATAGGTGGGTATAAAATAAACGGCGGATTATCCACGTATACTGTTAAGATGAGTTGCATTAACCTATCAAACAATCACCATAAAAGATGCATGTGCCTCTAACTCCTAGCTCTTCATATCAAATCAAATCAAATCAAATTGATTTCGAAATAACAATTACAATATTGCATAGCACATGACCGAAATAAGTCCCCACATGGGCCACATTGGCTTGTGCATGGGTGATGAGTTCTTCAATAACTAAAGTCTGCACTTCTTAAATTACGTCAAGAACTAAATAACATTAATTAAACTGAATTACATTAATTACGAGTAAAATAAGAATAAGTTTCAGACGGACAGTTACAGAAATACAAAAATAATTTGACTTAAGAGGAGAAGGTAGGATTATAAATATCTTCTTTTCTTGATAAGAAATACTAGAATTTATTTAGAGGCGAACAGTAAGAAACTGGTATAGTGTGTTCACAAATAAATGAACGTGTAAGTATAGCTGTGGAAATAGTAGGGCGAATCTCAGTGACAGTGAAGTAGAGGGTTGGCCTAAGGAACAGCCAGGAGAGATGCAGAGTATTAGGGTCCGACCTCCAACAGCCATGCAGTGACTCGCTTTTTATACACCGCCAGCGTGACCTGAGGATTTCTTAACTCGGTAGGGATTCTTCTTAGTAATAAATTTTCTGCATAAATGACATTTGTAAAGTTAATGGATTTTACGACTCTTGGAATCCGCAGGCCAAGCCGGACAGCGTTCCTCGTCGCGTAATCATGCTCAATTGGGATCAAGACCAGGTCCCAATGCGAGAAGGTGTAGACCAAAATAGTTTTTATATACAGTTGTCTTACAGAGAGTAGATCAGATTCCTTGAATAACAAGGAAGAAGAAAATCGTCTGCTCTTTTTCATGGCTGCCTTAATTATTGATTTTTGGACTTCAGAGAGAGGTTCAATTATATTTTGATAAGAATATCTCCATATCAAAATCCCATATTGTAGTAATGATTGGACATGGGCGTAATTATTTTAATTTCATCAAGAGATAAGAATTGATTTAGTTGGTGAAAAACAAAAATTAATTTTCTGAGTTTTGCTTTTAACATTGTAACATGTTTTTCCCACCTTAACCTTGAATCAATTATGATTCCCAAGGTCTACCCTTTCCACAGTAGGACAATCACAAGAGGCTCCGGCCGAACCACCGCACGAATGCACGACGAGGCTAAGATCTGCGGGCGACTCACCCACAGGGCGCAGTGCAATAGGCATACATTTTGTTTTTGATAGGTTCATTGTTAAAATGTTTTATCAAACCATGTTTTGATGATGGTCAGTTCTTTGGTAGCGCTTCTAAAAACATCCTCCCACCTACTTCCCTCAAATACTTCTAGCGCGTCATCAGCAAAAAGTTGTATTTTGCCAGTTATATTTAAATATTTCAGATTGTTTATATATATTAAAAATAATACAGGTCCAAGGGTGCTGCCTTGGACAACACCGTAATCAACCTTCCTGGGATCACTTAAAATTTTGTTTAAAGATACAATCTGATTACGGTCCGATAAATAGTTTTTAAACCAATTGAGTGCCACGCCTCGCACCCCAATGCATGCTAGCTTGAAAAAAAGTATATTTCGGTCAATTGAATCGAATGCCTTGGCAAGATCGATAAATACCAACAACATTTTCGTTGCTTTGTTAACATTTTCCATCAACATATTAGAAATGCTAAAGAGAGCATCTGTAGTATTTTTATTCTTCCTGAACCCAAATTGAGAATTTGGAATAAGGTCGTTATGTTCTAAAAAAGCCTGAAGTTGATATTTAACACATTTCTCAAGAATTTTAGATAATACACTGAGCAAAGAATTCGGTCTGTAATTGTTCACATCTGATTTACTTTTAGCTTTATAAATAGGGATTACTTTTGCAGTTTTAAATTTGTTTGGAAAAACTCCGGTGGTAATGCTAAGATTAATAATATGTTTAACTGGCAAAATCAAACAGTCGATATATCTTTTTAGAAATGTTACACTAAAATCATCAACCGCTGGGGCGGAGCCGCCACGTATCTCCTGTACACACCTCACTATCTGACTGTCAGAGACCGGCTCCAACTGGAACTCGACGTCAACTCTATGAGCGGCGTCGTCGACCACCGGTGGGACGGAGGGAGGCGGCAAACTCTGCGCTAGATTTAGTCCAACTTCAGAAAAGAAATCATTAAAAGAGTTGGCAGCACCTCGGACCTCCTCCTCATCGGGGCAGGATTTTCCCACAAAATGCTTTATAGGAAAACTGTTAATGTTTGTTTTGACACCACTATACTCTTTAATGGTACGCCAAAATAGTCTTGGATTCCCAGACGCTTTCGAAATTTGCTCTTTGTAGTCCAGATATTTAGCTTTTCTTATTTTTTTTTTTTTTTAAAGATTATTTCTAAAAGAGAGAAAATAGGTGATTAAATTGTCATTTAAGGGTTGCTTTTTTTAACGTTTACTTAATTTATCACGTTTTCTAATGCCATGAATTAAATCTAACGAAATCCAAGGTTTTATTTTCTTATTTCGATTAGAAAACTTCTTATTACTAATAGAGTTTAATTTTATACTTTCAAATATGTTGAAAAATATATCACAGCTCATGTTTGGGTCAGATTCAGACAAAATCTGATTCCAGTTCTGGCTCATTAACCCCTCACCGACTGCCCTAAAGTCCAAGTAAGTGCGAGTAAAGTTATCATAAGTTGTGTCGGTTTTGTGGCCTAGGTCGAATTTCGCAATTATGGCATAGTGATCGGTCGCGTCAGTTTGTAAGACACGTGTAGTAACCGTACATATAAGTCTTTATATTTTACAAATATATGATCAATTTATGTCTTTGAATGTGTTGTGACTCTCGTAGGTTTGTCTATACCCTCAATAAATCCTGCTTCGTAAAGTGTGTTCAAGTAAGCGTCTTTGTCATCGTTAAGTTGGTAATTAGAGTCAGTAAGTAAGTCGATATTTATGTCTCCGAGGAAAATATAAGTAGTATTACATTGTTTGGTCAAGTAAAAGTTCTGTAAGTCATTGAGGAAAAGCCCGAAGTCCATAGAGGGGCTCCTGTATATGGCCAGACAGGAAAATCTGGCTCCATTTACACAAAATTCCAACTGAAGACCAGTGGCCTGCCCTAATCTTATCTCTTCAGTTACTCCGTTAAGTTGAATTCTAGAATAAATAACAATGTCGTCATTACGGTTCCAATAACTAGTTGTGTAAAATAAATCATATCCATCTAACCATGCTTCAGTAAAAATAACAATGTTTGAACTTTCAAGTAATATTAGAACACTATTAAAATTCTTGTAATAACTACGAACATTAAAATGTATAAGCTTAAGATTTTCAAATTCCTCATTAAAAAATATCTCTAAATTTAACAGATTGCTTATTTCCTCACAGTGAATATGCTTGTAACTGTCAAGTTCTTGTCCTAAGTCAGTTTTGTCCATGTACAGCAGATGTGCCGCCGCGCCATCGTACCGTTCGCCAAGATGAGAAGGTTTTAAAATTTAAAAACTAAAAAAAAGAAGAAAAATAGAAATTTATCACTAAGTTAGAAAATAACTTATAAAAAGGTTATATAGTAAAAAGCCCCAGATTGCGTATCTAGGTGGTTTTACATAATTATATAATAATAACTTAGACTATATTATTAATAAATATATGTTATTTAACAACTACTTTGCACCCCGTGTTGGGCCGGGACAGAATGTCCAACAGTATCCCCTGCTTGTCGTAAGAGCCGACTAAAAGGGGAGGGGGGCGCACTGGTCCTTTTTCGCGTCTCCTTTTCACAATTCCATTCTCCGGTTCATTTCAATAGCCCGGTTGTTTTTTCTAAATCATTCCGGCCTATTTTCCGGGGCGACTCTGTGTTCTTCAGCCTCCATTGCGCTGGAGGTCTAGGACGAGCAGAGGGTACAGCTTAAAAACTGGGTTCTGCACCTCCCAGGCTGCCGGATAGTACAGGGGCCCGGGTCAGCCCAGCCAGCTGACCTGGCTGCCCTATCAGCCGGCGAAAATCCCTTTGGCCGTGGCGGTGCCGGTTGGCGACCGGATAGGGCCCTGCTGCGGTCACGGGGGGCTCTGCCGAGGCCACTGCTCGTCTGGGACCGCCGGTGTTTTGGAGGCGGTCGAACACGGATATAGTTTCTCTGGTGATGGGTCGGTCTGACTTTCTCATCGGGGTACGTTTGGGGGGTCAACGCCCAGTCTTGGGGGCCAATCCAGACAACATGGCAAGTGCAGACAAAAAAACGATTCAAAAGGTGCACGAATCAAAACGGGGTACCCTAACCCCAAAAAACACCCAGCAGGATTCTCCTCTGAGTGGGCTTGACGACGGGGTGGCAAGCCCCTTCGAAAGAAGGTCTCGACTCACGAGATCGCCACCAGTCCGGGTCGCGACACCTGCCTCATCGGTGGCCAGAACATCCGCGGCCATTGAGAGGGCACCCACTGAGGACAACGAGCCGATGAATGCCGACTCGTCTCCCTTTGACGCGGTCATCGCGCTCGCCAGGCAGCGGGAGGAGGAGCACCTTAAAAAGTGCTTCGACACCCTGGCTGTAATGAAGGCTGCGACCGCCCGGCAGAAGAACATTAGCAAGGACGTGCAGGATGGCATTGTCCAATTGGAGGCCAGTCTGCAGCACATTGTCCAGCTGAGGAGGTCGTGGCAGTCTTGTGAGACGGTGGCCGCGTCGACCCAGACGACTCCATCGCTGCGGGTCAAGGCTCAGCCGGCCGGTGGAAAGCGAGCCGCTTCTAGCCCCGCCCAACCGGAGGCAGAGAAAAAGCCGAAGGGAGACGGTCCAGCGGAGAAGTCGGACTCCGAAGCATGGACCGAGGTCGTTAAGAGGAAGGGTAAGAAGAAAGACCCTCTTCCAAATCCTAGAAGCCAGCCTGGCACCCAGGACAAGAAGAAGGCGCCGAGGAAGAAGTCCCGCAAGCAGCGGCCGGACGCTCTTCTCATCAAGCCGTCGGAGGGGAAATCCTACGCCGACGTGCTGGGCGAAATTCGGAGTAAAGCGAAGCCCGATGAGAAGGGCGCCGTCATCAAGGGCATGAGGAAGACCCGAGCCGGCGATCTTTTGGTCGAGCTCGGTGACGCCTCCAAAAGTAAAGCCGCCTTCAGCGAGGACTTGCAGACCATCTTGGGGGCGAACGCGACCGTCCGCGTTCTCGAACCCAAGTCGACACTGGAGGTGAGGGACCTTGACGAGCTGACGACCGAGGCGGAGGTGACTGCTGCCGTCAAATCCGCCATCGGCGACAACGTCGAGGTGAAAACCTTCCTCTCAAAGGCGAACGCTCGGGGTCAGAAGGTGGCGATCCTCACGCTGGGAGCCAGGGCAGCTGCGAAGCTCCTGGAGAAGGGCCACCTGAAAGTCTGGTACGTGAGCTGTCGGGTGCGCGAGAAGCTCGTGGCCTCCAGATGTTTTAAATGTCTGGGGTTCGGTCACGTAGCTAATCGCTGCCCTGGACCCGATAGAAGCAAGCTCTGCTTCAAGTGCGGCGGCCAGGATCACAGGGCCAGCGCATGCAATGCAGCGTTGTCATGTGTCCTGTGTACAGAAGCCGGCTTGAAGGGCGACCAGGTCAAGCATTCCGCTGGGTCTGGTCGTTGCGGGCAGTACAGGCGGGCCATCCAGGAGCTTCGCCAAACACAAAAGAAATGATCAGTGTTCTGCAACTTAACATGCAGAGGAGCAGGACAGCAAACGACTTGCTGTTCCAATTCGCCACGGAGCAGGGTGCTGACCTACTGCTTCTCAGTGAGCAGTACCAGAACCGACGCTCCGCGCAGTGGTTCTCGGATCCCTCCGGCACTGCGGCGATATGGATCTTGGACCTCGGGAAGGTGCCTGTTCTCGATTCCGGATCGGGCAACGGCTTCGTTTGGGTGAGGAGCAGGGATTTCACCGTCTTCTCCTGTTACCTCACGCCTAACCAACCGATCGCAGACTACCGCCACATGGTCGATTCCATCGAGGATAAGATCATGAACACCTCTGGCGGGGTCATAGTCGGTGGCGATTTTAACGCCAAAGCCGTGGAATGGGGTTCCCCGCGGACCGACACTCGAGGACGTTACGTCCTCGAGTCGGCTGCCAGGTCGGGCCTCTGTATCCTCAACACGGGCGGCATTTCCACCTTTCGCCGTCCGGGGTGCAGAGAGACGATCCCTGACATATCCCTTGCCTCTGAAGGGATTGTCCAGCGGATCTCCGACTGGCGTGTCTGCGAGGACTACTCCTCCAGCGACCATCAGGCGATCCTTTTTAAGGTCCTTCCCGAGGGCGCGCGCTTGCGCGCTGAACCTGCTCCTCTGGCTCGACGCTGGAACATCAGCCGTCTGAGCAAAGACACATTTAAAGAAGTAATTAAAGACCAGAGCATTGTGAATTTCGCAAGTGCCGAAGATCTGGCAGCATCGACGATGCGACTCATCGCGACCGCGTGTGAGCAGTCGATGCCCGGAGTTTCCCGCCGCCACAGGAAGAAGCCGGTTTACTGGTGGACGCCTGAAATCGCGGAACTCCGGAGGAGATGCCTTGGTCTCCGACGAGCTGCGCAGCGAGCCAGGAACCGCCCTGATGCAAATGCCAGATCGGCTGAGCACAGAGCGGCCCGCCGAGAGCTCCGCGGTGCCATCAACCGGAGTAAAGTCAGGTGCTGGAAGCAGCTGTGTCAGGATATCGACAACGACCCCTGGGGGATGGGCTACAAACTAGTAACCCAGAAGCTAGGGGCTCGCTCACCACCTGCGGTCATGGAACCACAAGCCATGGCCGCCGTCGTCGATACACTGTTTCCCAGACACCTAGTTCGGCCAGTCAGGGAATTCGGAGAGGTAGGCGCCTTCCCAGTTTTCCGGGAAGAGGAACACACCGCCGCCGTCCGATCCCTACGACCCAGAAGAGCGCCCGGTCCCGATGGCATTCCGGCGGAGGTGCTCAAGCTCGCCGCGGAGGTTAATCCAAGTCTTCTGCTCGATATGTTCAACGCGTGTCTGGCGGAAGGCGTTTTCTTTTCTTCGTGGAAGGTAGCCCGCCTTGTTCTTATCCCCAAGGCGAAGAGTACACCGGGGACCCCTTCTTCTTTCCGACCCCTGTGTATGCTCGACACGGCCGGGAAAGTGCTGGAAAAGCTTTTGCGCGTCAGGCTGACCGAGGCCATCGTTTCTGCGGGGAACTTGTCCCCGCAGCAGTACGGCTTCAGATCCGGTCGCTCTACCATCGACGCTATTCAGGAGGTAGTTGAGGCAGTGCGGAGGGCGGAGGACCACAACCACTGGTCGCGCCGCGTGGTCCATCTCGTCACGCTCGACGTGAAGAACGCTTTCAACTCCGCCAGGTGGAGCGATATGCTGTGGGCGCTTGAGCATACGTTCCAAGTTCCCTCCTACCTCCTGCGTATGATCGAGGCTTACTTGTCAGACCGCGTTCTGTTGTACGACACGACCGAAGGTCAGCGGCGCATTCCCATCACTTCCGGGGCTGCGCAGGGGTCCATCCTCGGACCAGATCTCTGGAACGTGTCCTACGACAGCTTGCTGAGGCTAGACATGCCCGATGAGACCCGCCTCGTTGGCTATGCTGACGACGTCGCTGCCTTGATCGCTGCGAGGAACGTCGAGCAGGCAAAACTGAGGCTCAGCGTAGTAATGGCCAAGGTCAACGGGTGGATGCGAGACCACGGCTTGTCCCTGGCTATCAGTAAGACGGAGATCGTCGTCCTCACCAAAAAGAGGATAAACACCGTGTTCCCGGTGCAGATAGGTGACGTCACACTCGAGACTAAGCCTGCTGCAAAGTACCTGGGAGTCATGGTCGACAGCATACTGTCTTTCGGCGAGCAGATCCAGCGCGCCGCCGACAAAGCCGCTAAGGGTGTCGCTGCCCTTGGTAGGCTTATGCCCAATGTCGGCGGTCCTCGTTCCTGCAAGCGCCGTCTGCTCATGACTGCCGTCCAGTCAGTCTTGCTGTACGGGGCAGAGGTATGGGCTCACGCACTCGAGAAGCGAGTCTTCCGAGACCGGCTTGCCCGAGTCCAGCGTCGAGGAGCTCTGCGGGTCGCTTCGGCCTACCGCACAGTCTCCGAGCCTGCTGTGATGGTGATCGCCGCAGTCATCCCCGTCCTCTTCCTCGCGAGGGAGAGGCAGGCGATTTACCGGAGGAGGCCTGAAGTGGGCCGGGAAGCAGCTGCCAGGGAAGAGCGCGATCGCAGCTTCGACTCCTGGCAGCGTGACTGGGAAGCCGAGCCGAGGGGACGTTGGACCTTCCAGCTCATACCTTCCGTCCGACCATGGGTGGAGCGGCAGCACGGCGAGGTTGACTACTACGTGACCCAGTTTCTCTCTGGGCACGGGTACTTCCGAGCCTATCTGCACCGAATGGGCAAAGTCGCTAGCCCGGACTGTCTGTATTGCCCCGGCATCCCAGACACGTCCGAGCACACCTTCTTTCAGTGCGACCGTTGGCACGTCCGCCGAGCCTCGCTTTCATCTGAGATCGGCGTGATCGTCAGCCCAAACAACATCGTCGGAGCTATGCTCCAGGGAGAGGGCAACTGGAACTGTGTCCAGCACTACGTCCAGGCTATTCTTCGGGCGAAAAAGGTCGACCTCGATCGGCCTTAATCCTCAGCATTTCCCTACGGAGGTTGCCCTAGCGGCGTAATATCAAAGGCCTAGCCCGAAGTAATGTGTGAAACAGTTCCAGGCTAGTGTCCTCGGTGCCGAGGGAGGTGGTTTAGTCGGTAGTTCACGGGACATCGAGCTCGTGGGAGTCCGACACTACTGAGGGGACAACGAGCCCCTCAGTGTGCGTAAACGCATTCCACCTCCTACCAAAAAAAAAAAAAAACAAATACTTTGCGATTTTTAGTAGCTACTACTATTCTTAAAATATCAGAAGTAATGAGATTGCTTAAAAAATTACAATGGTTTGTTAAATAAGCAATTACTTTGATTCTAAACAATTTAATTTTATCAGACACAAAAGTTATTTATGTTGCCAAATAATCTCCAATCCAGTGTTCATAGTTAAAGTTATTTGTATTAGTCACAGAAAAAAAAACTTAAAAAATGGTGAGGTGTATCTAGAGAATTGTAATCAGGAGAAAGTTATTAATATATTTCCTATATTTTTCGATAAATATTAATAACAACAAAACATATTTGAATCTTAGAAAACAATAAAATAGCAGTTCACGGGCTGAAAATAATCAACACATAGGAGGAGGGGTTTTCCAACTTGAATATTGATAAAGCTTCTGTAGCTAATGATTAATCAAATAACCTGCAATTAATATTCATGTTGGGAAGGGATACATTTTCTAAACATTTGTAAGCAAAGATAGCTGTGAAATTTGGTGAAGACAAAATTATTTATTTTCCTAAATAAATTCCTAAGACTGATTCGGTCTAAATAATCATAAACAAAAGAAAGTGGTATTCATATATAATATACTTAGAAAATAAAAATAAACCAAATATAATGCACTAAGAAAGCAATAAATAGCAACTCTTGGGCTGAAATCAAAAAATTTCAGCTGTAAAATTTCCAAATTTTGTCTACCAATAAAAAAGAAGAAAAAAGGGGAGTTTCCAAACTTGTGCGAACTATATAGACAAGCTATATTATAGCTAATTCATATGGACACTTAAATGGGAATATGGTACTTTTAAAGAAGAGAAAATACATTAAAACATGGACTGGTTTCTAAGCAGACCTCTACAAAATACAACTTTCATAGGAATTAGTTCTGATATTGGTAACTGAAAAGGGAAAAAAATCTTTTTAACATTTACTATTCTTTTGAACATTAATTTGTCGGTCCCAACATGTTTCAGGAATATGAAACCCTTCATGAACTGATTTGTAACTAAATTATTGTTGGAATGAGATTGAATTTGATTTTTCTAAGATTAAGATGAGAAATTAATTTAGCACCTTATCATACAAGTAAACCAAAACTACAAAAATAACACCACATGGGACATTGCCCCAAAACATGTAACTATCCTAGGATACAAATTTTCCAGTGAAAAATGAATTTATCTATAATTCAGCATGGTGCACTCTTGATCGGTTACAAAAAGAAAAAATCCTACAACCTAATTTTAGCTCTAACTTAGATGCTTACTAAAATAAAAAAATAAAGAAAGAAGAAAAAATCTAGTTTTTTCATACAAAAAGTAAAATGACCTTTTTATAACCTATAGGCTTTTAAGTGAAGCGAAAAACTATTTGTCCAGCATGAGTAGGTTTACTTGTTGGCGACGATGTTGTCCAGTTCCTCCGGCGAGCTGACGATGGTGGGGCGGGTACCTCGGGTCCACGCCGGCGCCGCGGCGATCTTCTCCCTCACGAGTCCACGCGCCTGTCCGAGGATGGCCTTGTTGTAGGGCGTGAGGTGGTCATTTATGTATATGTTGTTTGAGGGCCAGGAGTCGCTGTTAAGTGCTGCGGTGAGACAGCTCCTCATGTTCCAAGCCGCGTTAATCCACGCTTCCTTGCAGTCTCGGTTAACAAATCGGACTATGATATGGGGGTTTGGGCGGTCTTTGGTAGCCGCGAGCCGGTGAACAGTAGAAATGTCAGATCGGTAGCATGTAACACCTAGAGACTTCGCGAGAGCCTCAATGAGCGAGTATAAATTTTCTCCTTGGCTGAATGGTACTGCAACAATTTCTATGTTCTCGCGCCGCGAGTATTGTTCTAGCTCCCTAACTTGTGATTTAAGTACCGTCATTTCAGATTTTAGAGTCTCGTTTTCTTTTGAGAGGCGAGCGAATTCTACCTTCCTAAGGTCATTTTCACTCAGAAGGGTTTTTAACGTCTGCTGGACGGTGCCTAAAGACTCCTTAACACTCGACACTTCGTCTTTTACATCTTGGATGTTAGAATTAACCCCAACGATCTGGTTGCTCAAGTCTCTCTTCATCGACTGGATTGACTCTAAAAGGGTGGATGATTCATTATCATTGCGACTAGCCACTGACGACGATTCCGATTTACAAGCGCCACATTTCCAAGCGTTTCTACGCTGAACACTAAGTTTTTTAAATTTATCCAGTGTTCCGACACGCGTACACGTGGGGTGAAAACCACCACTACACTCGACACACGTTAACACACCTCCTTGCTGTTGGAAATCGCACTGGAACAACTCCCACAGGAAGCCATTTTACAAACAACAGAGATAAATTGTAAAATAAATAATAAACAATACGAAACGTAAACGCAATGTTAATCAGGAAATAACATGGCACGACACGCGCGGCACACACACTAGAGCACGTGGACTGTACGGGGGATCAAGGTGCTCACGACCATCCTCATCGGAGTCTAGATAAGAACAATAAGGAACCTTTCAGTTCCGACTCATCTACTACTCATCATATTAATATTGACAACCCAACACGACTGTTAAGCAAAAGATTCTGCCATGACTTCCGAGGATGGCCTTGTTGTAGGGCGTGAGGTGGTCATTTATGTATATGTTGTTTGAGGGCCAGGAGTCGCTGTTAAGTGCTGCGGTGAGACAGCTCCTCATGTTCCAAGCCGCGTTAATCCACGCTTCCTTGCAGTCTCGGTTAACAAATCGGACTATGATATGGGGGTTTGGGCGGTCTTTGGTAGCCGCGAGCCGGTGAACAGTAGAAATGTCAGATCGGTAGCATGTAACACCTAGAGACTTCGCGAGAGCCTCAATGAGCGAGTATAAATTTTCTCCTTGGCTGAATGGTACTGCAACAATTTCTATGTTCTCGCGCCGCGAGTATTGTTCTAGCTCCCTAACTTGTGATTTAAGTACCGTCATTTCAGATTTTAGAGTCTCGTTTTCTTTTGAGAGGCGAGCGAATTCTACCTTCCTAAGGTCATTTTCACTCAGAAGGGTTTTTAACGTCTGCTGGACGGTGCCTAAAGACTCCTTAACACTCGACACTTCGTCTTTTACATCTTGGATGTTAGAATTAACCCCAACGATCTGGTTGCTCAAGTCTCTCTTCATCGACTGGATTGACTCTAAAAGGGTGGATGATTCATTATCATTGCGACTAGCCACTGACGACGATTCCGATTTACAAGCGCCACATTTCCAAGCGTTTCTACGCTGAACACTAAGTTTTTTAAATTTATCCAGTGTTCCGACACGCGTACACGTGGGGTGAAAACCACCACTACACTCGACACACGTTAACACACCTCCTTGCTGTTGGAAATCGCACTGGAACAACTCCCACAGGAAGCCATTTTACAAACAACAGAGATAAATTGTAAAATAAATAATAAACAATACGAAACGTAAACGCAATGTTAATCAGGAAATAACATGGCACGACACGCGCGGCACACACACTAGAGCACGTGGACTGTACGGGGGATCAAGGTGCTCACGACCATCCTCATCGGAGTCTAGATAAGAACAATAAGGAACCTTTCAGTTCCGACTCATCTACTACTCATCATATTAATATTGACAACCCAACACGACTGTTAAGCAAAAGATTCTGCCATGACTTCATTGTTAGGAGGTCTTAAATAGCATATGTAATCTTCTATTCTGCTTCTAAACTCATAATTAAAAATAATGGGTAAATGTATTGGTAATATATAATTTGACCCTCTGAGATTTTCACTTCAAACACCTATGAATTTTGATTTTAAAACTGCGGTTTCAATCCTTTAAACTCCTGTCACACATCAAAGTGTTACATAAAACATGTTATTTATTTGTAAAATATAGCATTTTAAACTCTCTTCTATAAAATATTTATTCGGATGTTGATGAAAGCGATTGCTGCTTACCCCTTGGTTAACGTCTTTTAATAGTGACATTTATTTTTAAGAAGAGAAAAAAGATACGTAAAATTTGAACTGTACATAGCTGGTCATTGGGAAATAAATATTGCAATAGACAAAATTTTATACGAGACAACAACGATTTTTTAAATTATCAATATTGCAGTTTGTTGACACTAAGTAATAAAAGTCTGAAGTGCCTTAAAAACGTCTCAATTTTTCTATTAACTCTTCAGTTTTAATTATTTATTTATATATCTTATTTTTCTCACCAAACGAACTAATGCTTCAATGATTAAAATGTGTCTGGAAATGGTCGATTACAAATTATTACTTAATCTGACTCACATAAAAGTCAGTTTAATAATAGTAGTTTATGCAACGATTGTATAATGAGTGCCTTTAAGCCACGAGTGAGATGTAAGTTAGAACACGAGCGAAGCGAGTGTTCTAAATATCTCACGAGTGGCTTAAAGGCATAATACAATCGTTGCATACACTATTTTATCTACGACCAACAATATACGACAAAATTTCCCCCGAAGTTAAACAAAACTCATGACTTTTACTAATGATGGAATAGGTCAACTAAAATTTGAGGTTAGGCAAATAATCAGACTGAACCATGAATCGTTGTGGAACAATCAGCTGATGGGATAAGTAAACTCAAACATGAATCGTAATGCAACAATCAGCTGATGTGCGAATTGCGTAATTGTTATTATGACACTACTTCCGTCAAATGCCGAGCTCTCATTGGTCTAGAACCAGTACTCTAAAGTGACTCCAGTACTCTAAAGTCGTCATTAGAGTACTGCTTGGTTTTTGGTGTTTTAATGTATATCATTATAATGTTAATTGTAATACCATAATTGGTGCTTATTGCAATGGTCGTAGATAAATATTTATGTACTGTAGTTAAAGACATGCGATGAAAAAAACTACAAACCGTTAAGCGACATCAGAATACATTGGAGGAATTATAATTGGGAAATAAAGTGTTGTCGGATGTAAAAGTAACAAGCGGGAGTGGGCGGCGAAGCTGTAACAGTAACTCACACGCAACTGGTTTATTTTTTTAGAATGGCTGTGGCAGACTGGCTTCAAACGTCGCGCGTCGTCGAGGAAGTGAGACTGAAATCGGCAGCGTACATACTGTCAGGCATCCTTATGGGATGTTTTTGTTACGCATCCAATGTAATGAAATATTCATACCGATATGATATAATAATACATTTTGATTATATAGACTCATTATTCTTTAAGGATTTTAAAAACGCATTTAGTTATAACTGACTTCATAGCATTAATTTACTTTTAGATAGGATATTCGTAGGTATAAATAAAAAAGAATGACATATATGAAAACTTTTATCAATAATTATATATATTTTGAAATCCAAAAAACAGCCTGAAGTAATATTTTAATTTGGAATAGTTTTCATGAAAAATATCATCACACAAAACGTTTCCAAGAGAAGAGCTTGTGGAGATGGTCAAAGTAATAACGGAAATTGTGGAATTGTGGAGCGCTTTTCAGGACAGATTGTGCTGTTAACATGTGTCAAGCTAGGCTCTCGTCATGTAAAATGCCGTAATATCCCTGTGTGAGAATGTAAATTGGAGCAAACAAATTTATTATTCTAATTTATCTAATATAATTAACAATGAATGACTGTCCATTCTATTAAATATGTAATATATTTATAAATTATAGACTGTTTACTTATTCGTTCGATCTGACTTTTCAATATATTTTGAATAAAATCTGGAAATAACTGAGTGGCCTTCAATCAAAATACGTATTATAACACGTATAATGTTAACACGTAAAGCTTCTACTTCATCAATCGTCTGAACGATCGACCATGAAAATAAAAGTCGGTAGGTATAACACTGGGTGCACTGGTAATTAAAAAGTTCAATTTGTTTTTGTTAAAATGTCAATGGCTCATATTAAAGATGGCTGATTTGAATTATCAATATATCGAATGAACTTCGATAACCTGTTGAGTATTTTAAAACCTAAACTCGCAACACCGGATCCACTAATCTAAACTCAAACAAAACTGGAGTTATAAAACGTTGACTAAAGATGAGTCCTGTCTGAAAAAAATATGCCTGTTGTTCACATGACCTTCATCAGATTTTCATAAATAACATTTGAAATTAAATCCTGCAACTCACCAAGTGTTCTAAGGCCAGAACATTTAAGATTACATGGACAACACTGGAGAGATAACACTGGCCTTTAATTGAAAACAACTGTTTGGAAAATTATAATTCCTCGATGATATTTACTTTGTGTTTGCGTTAGACACGTTTAATTAAAATAAATAGTAGCTTAAATGAAAAACTTCATATCAACTAAAGATTCTTAGATAAAACTTTTGGCAGAACGCCATTTAAATTGCATGAATTGAACTTTAAATGATGTAAAATCTTGAAAGAAATCTCATTAATTTCGATCGAATGCCCATAACTCACCTTAAACTTGTCCATTTATAATAATAAATGGCTTTTTAACTTTATATTAGTGTTGATTGAAGATAAATCTTGATATGTGTTGTTTGGAGCCTTGCAGTTCAAAGAAAACTGATCAGGATGGAATGTATAGTAGTTCAAATGAATTCCTTTGTTTTGCCAGGTGTTCTGAGATCAAAATCAAAAATCAAAATTTAAACATTCAGTCCATTAGTTTTACATTGAACAAAAATTTGGAAAATCAGGATTCATGTTAGTTGTTCACCTTGCGTTTGCTTACAACGCCCCCTATTTGAACAAATAATAACCTAAATAAAAGCTGGCATTTCATTGAAGGTTCATCTTTCAAACGACAAACGTAACATAGAACTTTGATTTAAGTCAAATTTGAGGAAAATTAAGGTCTATAACTCACCTTAAATTTTTCTGAATTGATTTATCAATATCTCATATGAATTACTGAAATTTTACGAGTGTTTTACCACAAAAACGAAATTAAAATCGAAACGAGCTACGAAAACAATCATAAGACAATCAATGATTAGATTTCAAAACTTCCTTGAGAAATGTACAGGTATAAAATTGTGTTTGTTGAGGCAAACGCAACATAGCCTAAAGTAATGCAGAGGGTCAATTAGTGATGATGCTTTATGAGGATCGGTTGAACAGATGTCCAAAAGGACTCCAAACAGAAAAAGTTTTTATCGCCGATCGAACAATATTTATATATTGGCTATTGACACTTTACAAAGGATTGTATTTAACAACGGTCAAGGCCTACAAAAATGAGAAAAATACATTGTGTAACACTAACTTAGACTTAAACGCGAAATCTAATTAATTGTTTCAATGTTTCATGTATCTGAAAAGACGGTTTCCTCATATGCTTGATAAAACGAGAATTATCTTACCGTAAATAAAAAGTTACCAAAATCAGTTTATTTTTTACTATAGATTAAAGATTTTCATTATTATTCATCAGATATCAAACTTTAAGGTATTTGTAAATTAATTATGAGCGACTGGTGTTTGAAAGGAAAACAAAGCTATTCTCAACAAATCTGCATTGCAAATTCAGCTTATTGTAGTAACAAGCTGAAAGATTTGCAGTTTGCAACTAACGTTAAATCGTATCAGGTGCGTTTTGAATTGAGAAGACTGCAATTATTTGGCAAAAAGCAAGCCATACACTATTTGGCCCCGAAGTAGAAATTCAAGGAAAGCTTTAAAAAACATTCCGGGTTAAAATTATCAACCCTGGAAATTAAAAACTAAATTGTAACACACAAGCACGAATTATGGCTTTTGATTTCGGCACAGCATCCGTTGTAAACTACTAGATTTATTTACTTAGGATTTAATTAATTATTTTACCATGATTTTACCTTTGGAGGAGTTTACTTACCGAAAATGTATTTACTTTTTATATCGAATGCCTAGTATTTTTTAAGAGGGTGGCGGCCTCTTTTAAATTAGTAAGTCAGTAAATTAAATTTATAATTATAAATGAGAGATCAATGTTATCGCCAAGCTTAATACATTTGATAACGATGTCAACGATTTGATAGCTTTTTTAATTTCATAACTTTGTAGTTTTTAGCTATTTTCTAATTATTAATAATTAAGAGATTACCAATTGATTGTAGTGAAGTTAAAAAAATCAATGAATACTGAACGAACTTTTGTTCATCACAAACCAGTGAATGGTAAATAAACAAATAATAAAAAACAAAATTATTTTTGTGAAATAGAAAAGAAAGAGGAAGGAAATTGAAAATGTCTGTGGCTACATTCATAAAGAGGGCGGGGCAGTTTTGCTCTCCTTCATTTCTGAAACTCACTCAAGTGAAAGTAAAAGGTTTCATTACATTCCTTTGTTATATTTTCCACAAAGTTGTTTGCATCATATTTTATTTATTTTACAGCCTTAAAAGCTAGTATAGTAATAAATAATCGTAAAAATATGTACTCCTAACCGAGACGGCCATGGCAAAAATACAGGATGCTGTTGAATTCATGAATATACATTTTCAAGCTCTTTACGATAGTAAAAGCAGTAGCACAACATAATCTGTCGCCTCCCAGCGCTAAAGCCTGCACTATCGTCTGCTCAAAAAGTCTCTTCAGAATTTTTCAGAAGCAGGCTTTTTAAGTTTTTTTTTTTTATAAGGTTTTTTTAACTGAAAACGATTAATGGGAGCATAAAAACGCATATGTACCAGCAAACTAAATATGGTACACTGACGGCAATTTCACTTTTGTTAACTTACCTTGTCAAAATAAAGAGGAGGATTTTTTCTTTCAAATCCGAAAAGACTCAGCGCTTCAAAATCAGTAAAACAAACATAATCGAAGTATTACATTGACAATATCTCGCAAGTTGTTTCTCGCCAATTCCGTTCAGTAACAGCGGCGCTGATGTGTTTAGCGGGCCGGGGGCGGCATTGTGTGCTGAAGGAATGGCCCCCAAGTGTATTCTCGCGCGATATTTACTTGATCAGGATTAGAATTTTCCTTTGTGAGCATGTACGCTTTGTTGGTATTGTTGCAGTATTTTAAAGTTTTATTTATTCAGATTTGACAATTATCTAGTTCTATGTAAATAACCATTTCTTACAGCTTACTAATTGTATTCTTCTCAATAGCGAACAACGAAGAATCTTTGCTCCTTGAAGCTCTTTTTTGTGCTCCAGAAGTGCCCAAAAGAGCTTCTGAAGAGCTCGTCAAACTGTTTAAAACTGAAATAAAAATTTTCAATCTTATCAAAATAAAAATGAAACTCCCGAGTTAACATTTGAGCAAAGAGTATTCACTTATGAAACTTTGTATTCGTTTAAATATATTTTACAGGATGAAAATTCAGTAATAATGTACATACTGGGAGTTTCTTAATTTGATAACTTCCTAGTAGTTTAATAAACTTTCCTAATCACACTACAAAAATATCCCTTGATCTACTACTTACAGATCTACCAACCTACGCTTGTGACTTGTACGGTTTCACTGTATTCCGATAAATAAAATGGACACAGTCACATAACCTTGTAATAGCATAAATTACTCCTGTCTATCAGTCTGATTATCATGTGACAAGAATCAAGTTCATTAATAGGTAACGCCCCTCGTGTACATTTGCCGCACAGATCAGATAGCAGAACATTATCAATCTTGTGACATTAGCAAATATGTCAGCTGCTCGCGAAACCCGTTCCGCGGAGAAATTGGCCAGCTTAAAGTAGATATTGGATGATTTGCATGATTTATTTAATGACTTTTGCTTTAAGAGCGACTTTCCATGCCAAATTCATAGTTGTTATCACAAAACCTATGAGAGTTTAACAACATAGTTTATGGTATTACAATCATATGTGTGTAGTATTTATTATTAGTTACCGTCGCGTCGATTGCAAGTTTACAGATAAGTTACTGGTATGACTACCATATAAATGAGCTATCTCAAGTACATTTGCACTTGCCAATGATTATGAAGTTTTAAGATATTGTTGAATAACGTTTTTAAATTTTAAGATGTTGGTTGGTTTGTTTTAAGACGTTGAAATGTTTTGTAGATACTGGATTACACAATGGACTCTATACCTATGTCTTTTATTTCTTCAGCGGGGTTGCTGAGGGTAAAATTGAAAATACCATTATATCTTATTTTTTGTACAGATTTTTATACGCAATGTCAATTTTTTATGAGAACAATTACATATTTTTTGTCACTGCAATAATAAAGTTTAAATAAAAGAATTTTCTGTTTGGCAGTGTTTAAGGAAGTATTCTTTAAAAGTTGTCAACAAACGATTGGCTACAAGTATTTTCTAAAACTTAAAACAGGGATAAAGCATCGAACATCTGCTATTGAAGTTTGAATCTTTACTGACAGAACTCCTATAACGTGACTCCCTTACAGTGTTTTTTGTGCCGAGTCTGAATGTACATACACTTCGTCTCGTTTTTATTGATTTCTGGTTCCTCATCCTGGTAAATATAAATAATCTTTGCTGCAGCATGATTTTTGTTATTGTTTGTTTTTCATGAACTATATAGGTCTTTATTTATTTGCCAGCCATAATAATAAGGTATAATTCTGTACATAATTCATTACTTGAATTGGCGACCTACACAGGTAGGTATTTTAAGCCAAGCATGAACGACAGATGAGTGAAGGATGATTGTGGCGGATCTTGTCTGGTTACTGAGTAAAGCCGAAATGTTCCTTAGACAGAACCGTTAACTAATAGCCCAACAGCTACTGGCAACCAAGAGACCTACATTTTAACTTGGGATCCGAACCGTAATTTTTCCTGGTTTACAATTTACGAACTGGTCTAATTATGCGGATTTATAAACCTGGTCAAGATTAACACATTTGCTACCTCACTCGGCATTGTATCTGTCGGCTAGTAATTAAAATGTTCAGTCTGAAATAAAAATCACTTTACTGCAACAGTTCAGAGACTTTACTCGTGTGTGTGGGCGGTAAAGAGCGACCAGTTCTACTTTTCAGATCTCATCATGTGTGGGCCGGATTTAAAGAGAGAACCAGTCTTCTAACGTGTAACAACGAGGGTGGAAACGTAACTCCTTAGTTAATAACTCGAGACTCTATAAAAGCTTGAAAAATAACATAAACTTTTGTCTATGATCTTCGGCACGGAAGAGTGACTACAGTTTAATGTTTAAAGAGCGCTTCAGAAACAAGAATATCAAAAGCAAGACGGTCTTAGCAAATCAGTAACTGAGTGTTGTTAAAAAATTAACTTTTAATTATGCCTTTTAAGTATGTCAGGCTGCAACTGAAAAACTTTTTATCATCTTGCAAAATATATGTGATATTAATATTGGAACTATGAAAACAAAGGACTTTTGGTAGTTTTAAAGTTATTTATGTAGATTACTTGATTGCAGATGACTAACATGATTATTTTTTACATTATTTTGTAAATTAACTATATGAACGTGTAGTTGTAAAAATATACGTGTAGAGTATTTTTTGTAGAGGTAAAAATTATATAAACTAGTGGCTTGAAGGGGCTAATAGCCCCTAATACGAGAAAATGCCCTTATTTATTATAGTACAAAATCCCTTCATAGCAAACTGGTTTTTTAGCTGCAATATGTCAATATTAAGCACATGGTTTCCAATCAAGTATCAGCATCACAAGTTTTATGTAAACAAAGCAGACGTTTATATATCCCAATGCTTTTTAAATCGTAGATATTTTAAGTTATTTCTAGTTTTCTGGTTCATTTAAACCAATTTCAGTATTTTTCCCGCCATAACGGAATAGAGATCTTTAATTTGAGCCCTCTCCCATCTTTCTACGACTTGCCAGACGCCCACAGCTTTGACGCAAAGAATCGCCATACGAAATTAAATATATGATTTTTCGTGATCAATTGTTGATCGAAAAGCCAAAGTTAATGCCGACTTGAATAAATTTGTTTTGCAAAGTAGGGGTTAATGGAACATTGATTCACGCGATCATGTATTTTCACCAGAATAATACTAAGAAACGTTCTTTATAACGTCGTTTAATACTGTTTTTAGTGCAAGTTTAATCTCATCTCTGCTTAATACAAATACTATTTTAGTGCAGGCATTGACTTTTAATCTAATTATTCATAGTCAAAGGTACAGGTTTAGTTTTATCCCTACGGATAAATAGACTTATTATTATGTTCTAGCACTTTTATTTTAAAAAATAAATTCATACACTTGTAGGCAATTAAAATAAATTATTACACAATAATTAACCCACCTCACAACCCACCGGTCCGATATCTGGCCAGAACTGAGTCTGAAATCACTTGCTATATAATTAAAAGTCGACTATTTACCAAATTGAGGAGAGTTTTAGTTTCCAAGGTTTGATAAGTAATACTATCGACCTTACGTACTTAGCCGATTATAATATTCATTCTCATGACTGGGGACTACCAGAAGTAAATTAAACAATAAATTATTAACTAACATTATTAGCAAATCATCAGATCAGAGGTGGTAGATGACTAATAATATTACCTTGTAAGATATTGTGTAGTAGACCCCAGGTCTTGTAAGTTCACAGTCGGAGTCGACATCTGGCGGAGCCTCCCGTTATTGGAAGGGTCGTGACAGACCTTGCATCTGATACTATCGGACCTGCCCGGAACAAGATCTCATGGACGATCTTGGTTGTGAATTTAATGCGGCCAAACATCGCACACATTTTGTTATCATTTTAAGTCTTCCTGGTGTCAGAGTGTACATGTCGTTTACCATAGTAAGATGTAACCCGCAGTATGTTGACTTGACCCATGTATATGTATACCGTGTTGACTCAGTGTGGGTATGTAAACCCATCAGTGTCTCAATATATGACTTTGTCATGTAATCAATTGATAAGAAACAATGGTATAGACACAAATTGAACCATATTTTATGGGTGAAAGGGGCTGATAATGCCTGGTTCAGTAGTTATACTAATATGGACCATTAAATCAGACATATTTTAAGAGAGAAGAAATTAGTGACATTGAAAGTTGAAATTATCAAATTAAAAATATAAACCAATGATCGTCTTGAATAAAATATAACTCTCTCAAGCATCTAAATCTTTACTCTCTGATTAGGGACATCACTGTTGATTGATAATGCATTCACGTACTCAGTAAACATTATCAAGTCCCTTTGCAAGGCTTGAAAGCGAATGTTTGTTTCAAACGATAAGCAGTACATAATAAAATTTAACAAAGCCATTACTTCATATCTTGCTTTGAAACAATTTTTCGTTTAGATTTGTTGCTAATCTTAAACAGTCCCAATGTGAAAAAATACAAAAAACAAATCTTTAAAGTGTAAAAAAGTTCTCTTTGACAATTTCTTTAGCATTTATAAAAACATAGGTAGTTTTTTTAATGATATTTTACTTTCATGGTTCTAGACATGTAATAAGTCAGAGATAACCGTCAGTTCTGTCCAGCAACAGTTTAATGCGAGACACAATCTTCCATCTGACAGTGGAGAGATATGTATATGCGGTGTGTGTACATCCGTCAGGACTGGTTGCCGTAGCTCTCCCCTTATATCACTTCTTAGAGCCTTTTAGAAGAATGGTAATGATTTATTCTTTAATAGTTAAACAATTAACGAACTTTGAAAACTCATATAATGTTATGATTTTTTCCTTCAACGGCCTGAAACTGGTTTATGTCATTGGTACACTGGTAAGAATTTCCATCCAATCACGTTATTAAAATTATAATAATCACATTATTAAAATGTATATAATTTATGATTTAATCAATTAATAGTCATTATTTTTATTTAAAACTCAAAGCAAATCTCAAAAAGCTTGAAATTATATACTCTTCAACATAGTGTTTGCACCATTCGTAAAAAACCACGGAAACTAAAAGCTGATTGACATTCTGAATACTAATATCATCTTTAGTTTATCGTGTATCAATTTCATCTAGATGTATCCTGTAAGTCGATTTCGAAATGAACGAACGGCTTCATGTGCCAATCCCCAAAGATAAAATCAGTGGCATTAACGGTCAACTTATCAAACCCTTGCCAATTTCGACAACGCTACAAGCGTGCTCTAATGTACTCTGGTCTCTGAACGTCTACACATTTCACCAGTCATCGCTATCCATCGTCATTTTAGATCCCTGGTTTCGATATCGTCATTTCTATTTGACATGTAGGCTATGTAGGTATCGCAATTTTATTGTGAAGTAACTGTATAATGTTTGATGAAATTTTCTGATGAGATAAAAGAAGGTAATCTACATACATTTAACATGCAATTGTGTTTGAACCTGAATAAACTGAAATGGTTTTACTGCGTAGGAATCATTCGATTAACCCATTTACAAAGTATTTGTTACGTAATAGTATATTTCACTACTAGTCACGAAGTGGTACTTTTGTGACGAGTTGTGAACAGTACTTTTCATCACGATGCACATAAGTGACCAAACTTATAAAAAATGATCCAACATTTCATAATTTAGTCATTTTTATACTCTCAAAGTAGATTATACCTAGTTTTACCTTAAAGTTGTTAGATAAGTAAGGTAAGATGTATTAAATAAAAATATTAGATACAAATACATAGAGATTATTCTGTAATGTGTGCTTGCCATTTAAATAATTTGGTCAGTCACGGAATGTAATTGTAAAAATGAACCCAAATAACAATCAGTGTAAGTTAGATATTTTTCATCACTCTGTATACGAAAATTGCCTGTTACCGTACAGCTGAGATCTACGAAAACTCTCGATTTTCTTACGTCAAAACAAGTAATGATCAGCTGCTTTTTCGGTACCCAAACATTTCATTCCCGTACCCAAAAAAAACCATTTCCGTACCAAAACAAAATGTTGCCGTACCCAAACAAACGAATTCCTTAATTTGTTAGTTCAACCAGCTGACTTTATAAACTAAAATAGACAGTTCAGCCGTATTGTGTTTACTTATAGAAGTACAGCCGTTACCGTACAGCTGAGATCTACGAAAACTCTCGATTTTCTTACGTCAAAACAAGTAATGATCAGCTGCTTTTTCGGTACCCAAACATTTCATTCCCGTACCCAAAAAAACCATTTCCGTACCAAAACAAAATGTTTCCGTACCCAAACAAACGAATTCCTTAATTTGTTAGTTCAACCAGCTGACTTTATAAACTAAAATAGACAGTTCAGCCGTATTGTGTTTACTTATAGAAGTACAGCCGTTACCGTACAGCTGAGATCTACGAAAACTCTCGATTTTCTTACGTCAAAACAAGTAATGATCAGCTGCTTTTTCGGTACCCAAACATTTCATTCCCGTACCCAAAAAAACCATTTCCGTACCAAAACAAAATGTTGCCGAACCCAAACAAACGAATTCCTTAATTTGTTAGTTCAACCAGCTGACTTTATAAACTAAAATAGACAGTTCAGCCGTATTGTGTTTACTTATAGAAGTACAGCCGTTACCGTACAGCTGAGATCTACGAAAACTCTCGATTTTCTTACGTCAAAACAAGTAATGATCAGCTGCTTTTTCGGTACCCAAACATTTCATTCCCGTACCCAAAAAAACCATTTCCGTACCTAAACAAAATGTTGCCGTACCCAAACAAACGAATTCCTTAATTTGTTAGTTCAACCACCTGACTTTATAAACTAAAATAGACAGTTCAGCCGTATTGTGTTTACTTATAGAAGTACAGCCGTTACCGTACAGCTGAGATCTACGAAAACTCTCGATTTTCTTACGTCAGAACAAGTAATGATCAGCTGCTTTTTCGGTACCCAAACATTTCATTCCCGTACCCAAAAAAACCATTTCCGTACCAAAACAAAATGTTGCCGTACCCAAACAAACGAATTCCTTAATTTGTTAGTTCAACCAGCTGACTTTATAAACTAAAATAGACAGTTCAGCCGTACGGCTGTACTTCTATAAGTAAACACAATACGGCTGAACTGTCTATTTTAGTTTATAAAGTCAGCTGGTTGAACTAACAAATTAAGGAATTCGTTTGTTTGGGTACGGCAACATTTTGTTTTGGTACGGAAATGGTTTTTTTGGGTACGGGAATGAAATGTTTGGGTACCGAAAAAGCAGCTGATCATTACTTGTTTTGACGTAAGAAAATCGAGAGTTTTCGTAGATCTCAGCTGTACGGTAACGGCTGTACTTCTATAAGTAAACACAATACGGCTGAACTGTCTATTTTAGTTTATAAAGTCAGCTGGTTGAACTAACAAATTAAGGAATTCGTTTGTTTGGGTACGGGAATGAAATGTTTGGGTACCGAAAAAGCAGCTGATCATTACTTGTTTTGACGTAAGAAAATCGAGAGTTTTCGTAGATCTCAGCTGTACGGTAACGGGCAATTTTCGTATACAGAGTGATGAAAAATATCTAACTTACACTGATTGTTATTTGGGTTCATTTTTACAATTACATTCCGTGACTGACCAAATTATTTAAATGGCAAGCACACATTACAGAATAATCTCTATGTATTTGTATCTAATATTTTTATTTAATACATCTTACCTTACTTATCTAACAACTTTAAGGTAAAACTAGGTATAATTTACTTTGAGAGTCGCAGATTTTGAATATCAAGCAACAATTACAAAGCTGACTTATCCAAAACGGTATGTCGTGTCTAGCGTAATATGTATGTTTTGCCATTGTACTAGCATGAGGCCTAATGAATCTTGTTCCTGGATCACGGTTACGTCACGCCGGTCTCGGCTCCACTGAGCCTCATATGCGGTACACACAGCTCGAGCCGCTGATCATACTCCTGTTTGGCCACCTTCCAAACTGATCATAATTTATCGTCCGAACTGTCTCAAGCCGGAGCGTTAAACTTCCACACCGCGTGCCTGCGACTGACAAACGGCGATCAACCACTGTATATTAGCCATTTATATACTTCAATTAAGAATAAGAAGCACTCTAATTATAATTTTAAAATTAAGATCCTGGAAGCTCTATACTTGCCTGTCGAATTAAGTTTAACTTATAAAGAAAAAAGGTTATAAATTTCAGGTTAAAAAAGTAGAGTAAGACTACTTTTCATATACTAATACATTTCATGTTCATATGTATAATAAAGTTAATATGTTCTTCACAAGAGTTCCTTTGTTATGATGTGATCAATCACAAGATAAATAAATCAATAAATAAATAAATAATTGTCATTTTTATACTTGATTTTGCAAGGACTAAAATAATCTCCAAGGGGTTTTTACCGAACCCCTTTATTAATTGATTAGCTGCCGCTTTATTATTGCCCGCAAATTTTATTTCTGATAGTATAATAACATTTTCGTTGCATATAAAAGACGTGATAATAAATATTACTAGTGGCTTTTGGGGATAAAGCCCCTCAAATAAGTAAAAATTTTTATTAGTTATAGTACATTATTTAACCTTCTTTGTTAGCTGGATATTAAATAAGTTATATGACAAAATCCAGCACTTAACTTTGAATCGATCATCAGCACCACATGTCATGTTTGAATATAAACAAAGCAGACGTTTTAGATCCCAAGCCTTTTTAAATGGTAGGTAGATATTTTGCGTTATTTTTTGTATTCTAGTACATTTTAAGAAAATTCAGTACTTTTCCCCAGTCCCTGGCATTAAAAACCTCTAATTTGAGCCCTCTCCCATCATCCTGTGACTTGCCACATGCCCGCAATTTTTATTAACAAATTCCACTATTGGCTCTCCAAATATGCTATTGGCTCTAAGGGGTGAAAGCCACTTAATATATAAAAAACACTATTAGTTATAGTACATTAAACCTTTAAAGCTTGCTGGCTTTTTAATAAAACACAAGTCAATATCTAGCGAGTGGCTTTGAATTAAGTATCAGTAACGCGTGTTTTATATAAACGAAGCAGACGTTTTTAGACCCCAATGCTTTTTAAAGGCAGATATTTTACGTTATTTCTCATTTTCTGGTAATAAACTTCGAACAACTTCAGTATTTTTAGTGTCCCTGGGATGAAGATCTATTTCAATTAAGCTCTCTCCCGTCATCATGTAGAGACGCCCGCGATTTCTATGCAAAAATTCTTCTTACGTAATAATGTATATAGGTAGAAGATTTGTATATAAATTGTTGCTAACTAAATGAAATTCGACGAAACATCGTTTGTTGTCGTTGCTTTTTAAGGAGCTGATGCGACGTGACAAGGCTTAAGTTCATTAATGTGGCCTGCCTCCAGTGGGCCTGAGGAGATCAGATAACAGAGAATTATCAATCTTGTGACATTACCAAATATTTTAGCTTTTCGCAAACCGGCTCTGCCAACAGGTTAGCAGTGAAATTGTAAACATCCAGTGATTAGCATTATTTCAACGCATATTGACATGTGTAATGGCATCATGCAGCTTTCGTTTACACAATATTCTACCCTAAATGGTGCTTTCTCTTTCATATTGACCAATTTGTAGTACATTGGTATTGAATATAGCAGCGAAACATTTTGTTCAAAAGTGTAATGTTTACTTTAAGAGTGATTAATACTTTATGTAACACTAGCGTGGTATCAATACTGAATACAATACCCTTCATTAGTTTTGTTTTCTCAGTTACTCTTTTTTCTTGTAAAAACTCATACCTTTGAACATATTAAATATACTTTCATGAAACCAAAATATTTTGTTAAAAATTCTCTTAGTGCGCAGGTCTGCTGCTACGTGGTATTTCTATTCCTGCCTCTCTGTACTACATGTGAGCAGATGCAGCGTTCCGCCGTTAAAGCCCCTAAGCATGTTGCTGTCCTAGATACGTTTATGCCCAATATCGGCGGTCCTCGCTAGTGCAAGCGCTGTTTGCTTATGTCGGCTGTTTAACCGATCTTGCTATGCGGTGGAGAGGATTGGGCTCACGCACTCCAGAAGGGAGTTTACCGAAGCTGGCCTACCAAAGTCAAGCGCTGAGAAACATTGATGGTAGTGTCTGCTCATACCGCACGGTATCCGAGCTTGCCCTGATGATGACCTCGGGACACATCAGGGGAGCCGACACCCAAATTGCAATGAAACTTGTATGCGGGTTTGACTGATGTGGTTGCCAGAATTTAAAATGTAATTATAAATCATCGAATAATTATATATCGATTAGGATTAGGATTAAATAGGATTTTAGCACTGGAATGCAATAATATTAAAATGTACTGATATCATTTTTGAGAATTGCAATGATAAGATGGACGTGTGAAAATTTACCAAACAAAAAATTAAAGGCTAAGAAACTGTGTAATTTTGTTAACAACAATGTCGAACTCATTTATGATTATTCAATACTCTGAGTTACAGTTATTGTTCTATCTCTTAGTAGGAAATTAAAAGTCGTTGAGACATTTATGTCTTAGGGTCTTTTCGACGGCGTGTTGAATCTGCTCGTATTTATGGTATAGGGTGGCCCTTAGGCAGCAATATAAATAAATAACTCAGTCACAACAGTCCTGCGTTCTCAGGAAAGTCTAGAAACCTTTTTCTGTCTCATAACAGTATATATTTTGAAGAACGTTAAACATCCGTTGCAATAGTATTTAATGTCAAAACATTAAACATTTAAACATTATCTGGATTATCATGGAAAAAATTACAAAGCCATCCCGGCAATTTTTGAAAATGTATGGATGGAATTAAAGTTGAGAGTATCACATTTGACATTATTTAAACATCTGTTATGAAGAAGAAAGGTCTTTTAAGTATCTCTATCAGTGATTTATTTTATATTCTGTTCCTGACGGGTTTTCTGGTTAGGCCGATGTTCCTTAAAACACGCGTTAAAGAACTAATTCATACTGTATAAGCCAATACTCTGGTTTAGACTTGTGATTACTGGTCTCTAAACTTTCCCACGACAATTGTCGACGCAGTACCGTCCACTTCCTGCCGGTCAGTCCGGTTAAGCCAAAATGTTGGTAATACCGTCTGGTTAAAAATATGTCACATCCGTGGAGCGTAGTCCGGTTAAAAGGTGTCCGGATAAGAGGGAGTCTACTGTACATGGAAAGAAGGAGAGTTAGTGATAAGTGGGTTAAGGGTTTTACCTTTTATACATATGGAAGAGTGTTATGTTGAGCTTTATAATGTTAAAATGTTTGATAAATTTTATGCATGAATACAATCCTCAAAGAGTATGTGCGTAAGTAGTATTAAATAAGTAATTTATGACTAAAAAACTTGCTTTCTGCTGATTACTTGGTCGGAGGAATTCTAATAACGTAATTAAATGAAAATTAAAATTTTAACATTGTCTTTATGAGTTGCCTTGATAGCAACGAAATAAACAGTGAAAGTGTAAACAAATAATCATAACAGCTGTTTGCAAAATACAGTACAGCCATCTAGGCAAAATATAGTGCGTGTGGGATAAAGGTTGGATGGAGTAATAAAAAAATGTATCTATCAATTTTTATGACACTGAAATATTTTATAGTAATTGGATGAACTGATAAATATTAAATAATATCCAGCGAGGCTTAGTCCACCAGGTACTACGAGCTAAAACTACCATAATTTTGTTATGTTTGGTTAGTATTAGAAGCTGATTTATTCGCAGATCCTATATAATGGGAAATCTAAACAGTTAAGTTCTTTCCTATAATATATTATTCTTCCTTCCTTTATTACCTTACACTTTGAAACTAAGACACTAAGAGATGATTTCCTTTTGCTGATTTTACCTCAGGATATTGGTTTTTTTATACCGCTCTGACCGATGAAATAACAACGCGATTTGCCGAAGTACAGGCTCAAGTGGCGCGCACATGAAGGGGAGAGCGACAAGCCGTTACAGCTCATTGTGTCGCGTCCTTGCCGCAAACCCACTCGGTCCGCAGCTACTCTACAAGGTATTATTTGTGAGTTGCCGCGATTTATGATGAAAGCCGTGACGAATAAATTTTCGTTTCCGGCCGCCTTAAATCCAGTGAAATTTGCATATTCCCGTCTGCCTCACATAAATATCTGCTGATTCGTCTGCGATTGTGCCAAATTGCAATGAAACTTGTATGCGGGTTTGACTGATGTGGTTGCCGGAGCTTTAATTTGCCTCTGTAACTGTAATCATCGAACAATTATATATACACGACATTATGTCTTTCACACTAACCAAAAAACAAGTCAATTCAAGACTTGGCAATTTAAAACTAAAGTTTGTATATTTTTATCAGAAAAACTTCATATAGAGTGAGTTGTTGATAGAAACCAAGTTTATAATACAAACTTTGTTTTTATCTGGTATGACATCCGCCTGGGTTCACCTTGAATCGGGAGTAGTGAAGTGGAGCCACAAGAAACAACGAAAACGATGAATGTTTTTTTTTAATCTCCGACACTACGCAACCAACTGGGTTCAGCCTCACTCTGAGAATAAATACGTTTTCTTCAACTATGATTCAGCCAAAGCTTTTGCCTACTGCTTCGGTGATTGAATTTTGAAATAGCAACGAACACCTAATTTGTTAAACTCCACTGTGATTTTGTTTATCCCTACAAACAAAGGCCTTACCCGGGATTTTAAATACAGTGTGTCGAAAAAGTCCGCCCCCCCCTCCTTAATTTTTTTGTTTGTTAAGACAAACAATTAATCTTTGGGGAATTATACTAACTCAACCCAAATTATTTTTTGACCTTACCAAAAATTTTGAGTGTCCCCCAAAAATGGGGGATTTTGGGGGCAACTCAAAATTTTCAAATGCAAACCCCTTTTGAGTGATCCCACATTTTAAAGACCTTTCAAAAAGTAAATGAATGGTGAAAATTAGAGGTCTCTATCGTGTTTGAGTCCAAATTGACAGCCTGTCAAAGTTTTAAATACGACTCCTAGAAAATTTGACAAGCTGCCAATTTTGATAGAAACACGTTAGCGATCTCCAAACTCCACCAATCGCCTATTTTTTTAAAGCTCTTTAAAATGAGGGGTCACTCGAAAGAGGTTTGCATTTGAACATTTTGAGTTACCCCCAAAATCCCCCATTTTTGGGGGACACTCAAAATTTTAAATATCACCAAAAGAGAGTACTTTTTCATTTAATAACATCTTTCCCAGACTCGTTTCATTTTTACATCACCAAAGGTGAATTAAAACTCCAAACGTCCTAGACGCCAGGTTTCAAGGATGGTTGTATTCAAAACTTTGACAAGCTGTCAATTTGGTTAGAAACACGTTAGAGACCTCCAATTTTCACCATTCATCTACTTTTTGAAAGCTCTTTAAAATGAGGAGTCACTCAAAAGGGGGTTGCTTTTGAAAATCTTTTTAGTTGCCCTCAAAATCCCCCATTTTTGGGGGACACTCAAAATTTTTGGTAACGTCAAAAAATAATTTAGGTTGAGTTAGTATCATTCCCCAAAGGTTAATTGTTTGTCTTATCAAACAAAAAAATTAAGGAGGGAGGGACGGACTTTTTTTACACGCTGTATAAATTTAATGTTTTAATAAACTTTAAGTAATGATGATAACTGATGAACTCGTGATAGAGTAATTTTTTATAGAGTAACAGCCTATGTCTTTTATATTAGAACAAACTCCTAAAGATCGTAAAGCTCCAAGACAAAGCACATTTATAGCTTTCAGTGAGGGTAAATTTTGCAAATATATATTTTACAAAAGGAAACCATTGACAATACATAAAATTCGTAAATGATACTGTATACTTGAATCTTTACTGTTCTTTAAAGTATTTCCAACCATGGTAAGGATATAAAAAATGAGTTATTAAGCTACCGAATGGCAATGAACTTCCAGATTCAATCCCATTAATAGCTAAAAATTTAAAAATTTAATCAACGATCAAATAAAATAAGGTACCTTGAGAGGAAACAGGAACGCTCTACTAAATTGGTCTGTCGTACATCTGATTTACATATATATTTCTATAGACCCGATATGGATGGCTCGACAATGTACCAAAGAACGAAATGATATTCAGTCTGGCAAAAAATCAGGACACAGATTTCTCCCAAAGAAACGGCTTGACAAAGAACTTATTTTCCATGAGATCTCCATTAATCAGATTGACTTAAAAGGTGCGGCACGGCGAAGATGTTAGGTTTGATTTGACAATAGATGAATGAATTCAACTGAATTACAAGACGAATGGAAACAGAAATCGAACGTCTGACAGGCCAGCATTACAGTTAGAGACCTCTGAAGAATGATTTTGGGAACCGTATAAATGGTTATACCTGGTGTTCAAAAAGTCCGAGATCGGCTTCGTAATCTTTTTACATTGAATATTGACATACGAAACTTACAACAGGACTCTCTGAAACAAAATACTATTTTGGCCCTTAATCAGTGCCCCTCCCCCCCCCCCCACTTCCTCAGGGAGACGGCCCGTTAGGAGTCAGAATAAAATCTTAAAAGTAAGCCTAGGTTGATATGTACATCAATTTCAAGCTCTTTTTGAGTAGAATACAATGCCGAAAATGCTATCTAAATCGGATCACCTAATCCAAAATGGCGGCCGTTTAAAATTTTCTCAATTGCCATTTTCAACCTCCTCAAAAATTCTATTGCAGACGTTCTAAGCGTAATTCGAGATGCGGTTTGCGATATTTAGTCATGCCCTAAAAATGATGTACAGCACTACCTATGATGACCATCATCCATGCAAGACGTCCTTTAAGATACGTCCCTCATGGAAGTGGTCCATACAAGACGTCCTTTAAGGTACGTAACTCATGGAAGTGGTTTATGCCATAGGCTGTGCATAGGTCGATATGTATAGAATTTAATGCCGTAAACCGGATCTCAAATGGACGCTTAGAACGTCTGAAATCGAATTTTTAGAAGGTTGAAAATTGCAGTTGATAACAGATTAAGCGGCCGCTATTTTGGATTAGGTGATCCAATTGAGATAGAATTCGTGGCATTTTATTCTACTAAAAAAGAGCTTAAATTTGATGTAAATATCAACCTAGGCTTAAATATAAGATTTTCTTCTGACTCCTAGTGGGCCGTCCCCCTGAGGAGGTAGGGGGTCACTGAATACGTACTAAAATAGTATTTTGTGTTGAAGAAACATGTTATAGGATTCTTAGGTCATTATTTAATATTTAAAAATTACGAAGCCGATCTGGGACTTTGTGAACACCCGGTATTTGGAACAACCTAGAAGCAGTTCATCGGGAAGAGAAGAGAACCTCGACCGTGTAGTAGTTCTTTAGTTTGCTTCCTGATACCGCTGCACAACACTCGCTCAACAAAACGAATAAGTTTCTATGAAAATTATTACATGCAAACTTAAAATATTAATGAAGGCCTAACCCAACCAACAAGACCTAACTACACAGTACCCTTTATATTGGAAAATCTAAAAAAACCTTAAGATTAAAACTTATTTTCAATGCTTAAAATGTATAAGTGCAAGTTTGAACTGATGGCCCATCCACTTCAGTGCAGTACCATATACACTGAGCCATCTCTGCTTTGGAGGGTTAATTTTCATAATTAATCTATTTAAGATAGCAATTTAGGTTGTACTAGCCAAATTATAGAGTCGTTAGCTGTTGATTTTATAATCAGACTGTAGGGATTTCATAAACAAATGTACCCAGAAAAACGTAATAAAAATACAATCACTCATAAAGCCTGTACAAAAAGGTGAGCGTGGAACCGAATATAATTAATGTGTTTGACACAAAACCATTAAAAACAAATACTAATTTGTTTTTAACTGCAAAGATTATTATGAAGTAGTTCACCGTCAGACCAGAAAAGTTCTGAGGACAAGGGCAGGTTAATGGTTGTCTAAATGTCCTTTTCTGTCACACATTACATCACCCATATCCAATCTCTCAAATTCTATCGTCCATCTGAAATAATCTATTACATACTGTTATTAAGATTACCTGAATTAACTTAGTGTAACTAATTCAATGAGGATTTTAAAATAAAATAGCCTAAAAAATAGGAGAAAATTAAAAAATATAGAAAAAGAAATATTATAATAATAATAATAAATAGTCAGTTATTTTTTAGATGGGCGAGGATAAACTTCTTGGTAATTTATTTACGTTTTTATATCATACCTTTGTGTCGGTAAAGTAAAACAATTTATTTTATAAATACATAATCAAAATCACTCACTTTTAACTTAGCTTGTATTGAATGCAGTTTAAATTAAGTAGGTTCCTTAACTTTTTAACATCATGTGATAGTTTTATATTTACTACTCTGACGACGGTAGTGCCTATAAGACGATCTAGTTTAATAGTTAATGTTAAGCTGTGTAAGTAAGTATCAAGCTAGTGAACCTAAGTTATATTTATAGCGAAATTCCATCAATTGGGAATTTTTATTAATTTTATCACATTTCTAAAGAACCTCATATTTACTTCGTAAAAACGAAGCGGCAGCTCAGGCAAGCAAGGGCCGATTTCACTTGGATGGCCATCGCTAGTCGCCGGAGCAGTTTGAGAGGAGGTGGCTGAGTGATTGGTTCAGTTCGTTACGTGTTTGATGACCCGAGGTAGATGAAGTCTATTAGACGGTCGCCCACGGGTGACGCTGGGGCGGCTTTCTGCGTTTTACAAAATCAAAGTGAGAATGAAGGACATCCTTGTGATCTACAATTGCTACTTTAAAAAATTAAACTAACCATCCCACAAGGCCCACACGCTTTTATGAGGCCAGAGGTCCTTGAAAAAGACAATTACACACTAAAGTATGATGCCTTGTTTACAACAAGTAAGTAAGAATTGAACCTGTCCTTGTGGGGATTGGATAAAGCCGGGATAAAGCGACGCAACTTTGGCGTTTTACAGGCTTGCTCATTCATGAATCGATAACTACGGCGGTGGTAATACTAATCGTAAAACTATCTACTGCCAAAACATAAATGTAATACTATACTAATAATACTGATAGTTCGTCAAAACGACAAATTTATAAACTAAAAAGAATACAAAATACTTTTTTCGCACGAGAACGTACAATGCAAATTTACATTATAGCGTAGAATAGGAATGATGAGTGATAATGTGATAAGTCGTGTATGCCTTCAAATCATGTTTTTATATTATCAAATACCCCCGTTGCAGCAGACCTGCATACTCAGCGAATTTCAAATGTAATACAACATATTTCAATCCAACATAGCGCGATTTAACATGTTTTTGTAAGCTCCATAAGAATAACATGGGGAATGAGTATGTAGGTTTGCTGCAACAGGTACGGTAAAAGTGGGTGATTTTAGTTCAATATTTAGTAAATTTGAACTAGAAGAGGCCATTTACCAAGTTTTATCAAGATATGTTGAGAAATAAACGAGATATATAATTTTACTTATTTCCTATAAGGTTAACATTGGGACTACGTACTGTGTTTACCACTTTCAATATCTCGGTAACCAATGGACATAGAGCAGTGATTCAAAATACTAAATTGTTTGTTTTTTTTGAGCTAAATTAAATGGTGCTAACCAAAATTGGATTATTTTTATTTTTCTATGTAAAAACCCCAAAAACCCTTTTTTGGGGGGGTTTATCCCCCTTTACCCCCCCCTTCCGGTGGTCCGATCGGGCTGATTTACGAACTCGTCCAATTGATTGCCACTTTACATGTCTGTACCAAATTTCATAAAGATTGGACAATTTTTGCGGCCGCTATCGTGCTAACAGACACATAGATATGAATCTAAAAATTCAAAAGAATGGTTGTTTTTTTCTTCTGGGGGACCCAAAGCGAAAAGTTATCATGGTCTCGAGCTTAGGTCTTACCATGAGACCTACGGTAATAGCTTCTTCCCTATAGGGGAAATTCGCTAAAATGACGATAGATTGTACGAATATGTTTTATAAGCCACTTGCATTTTAGCACTTTCTTTCCTTGTTGGAACTTATTTTAGATTTACTAGTTGAGCATTAGGTTCTAAATTTTAAATAGACATTAGTTTTTCACAAATGTGGGAATGATGCCAAAGAGTTATAAACATTTGCGGTGTCGACAACAAACGAAACTAAATATTTTGGCTTGAGTATTCCATTTCTCAAACAATTCAGGAAAAGAGGAAAAATACGACGTTAAATGAAGCGGAGAAGTGAAAGAAATACTCTTCTCTTTAGTCACGCCTTTCACTTTAAGCTTAAAGATCACTTACTCTTGGAAAGCGCACAAATTTAAGGTAAACCGCAGTACTTCAACTTATTGCAGTGAATAAAATTTCAGAATTACAGAATTCGACGCATAAGCTTAAAAACTTATAAACATAGTTCTATTAGGTATAACTCAATTATTTCTCTGGTTAGACCTAGAACCAACACATGTAAATGGAAAAAATGAAGTGAAAAAATGTGCGAAAATAACGTTAGTTCCTTTATTCTCATGCGCCATACTTCATAGAATCAGTTCTGAAGAGAGGGACAGTTTGACTGCTGTCCCTGTTCTGTTAACATAATCATCTGAAATAATGAAAGATAAAATAAAAATGAAATAATAAATGGGGGAAGAATTTTTGGTGCTTAATTCATATCATTATCAGTTATTTGGAATGTAGTGTTTTTACAATGAATATAAGTTGTTTATTAAAATCACACAGAAAGTATTCGAAGAACAAATTAATATCAACATACTACCGTGAAAGTGATTTAATAACAAGTTCTAAATTTAATAGATATTTTTGAAGTACGACATGATTTCAATGCAACACTAACAACACTGACAAATAAAGGCTGCTCAGTACTTTATTTCATAACACTTAAAAATTTTTATTTTTTTTCAATTTTCTGACCTACTTCAATTTACGCAGTTTAGGAAAGTTTAATTAAAGTCTAACAAGTTAAAAACAAATGAAACAGACATATAGCAAACTTTCTACAAAATAAAAGGTCGCAGGAAAATAAACAGGAAGTTAATAAACATAAAGTATGACACGAAGCGGTCTTAAATACAGGGAAGGGAAACATAACTCTTCACATCCGGTGGTGCGAAAATATCATCAGCACTGAACTTAGCAAACTAGGCTCTACAACTATCCGATGAAAAAGTAAACGTTGTGAATTATATGTTTACACAGCACTACATAAATGCTCACAGGTAGTTTAGACCGTCCGTTTAAACTCTCCTCAATAAAGTTTGTGTTTTAAAAGGAGGCCATATAGTTCTTATACTTAAGCAGTGTAATTATTTCCCAAGTAATTTCACTTACTGTTGCTTTTGATTGTTCTCTTTTGTCCGTAAATATTTCTTCAATTTAGGACATCACCAGCCATCATAAGTAATACCATAGACGGAGTACAGAGTTAACATAACATTTATAAAATCATACACATGGTCAGTTTACAATCTACTCGTATAAATACGCTAAATTTTGTCCATCCGCATTCATATTAGTATTAAAGAAATATATAATTAATTTATTAAATTGTTATGAATTGTTAGAAAAATGTGTGTGATGGGAATAAAAAACTGTCAAAATTACTGTCAAATATCGAACTATTTTATACAGGAATACGTATCACATTCATATAAGGTAATTCATATATGAGTGTTCGGTGTACAATATGATTTAGAAATATTATACGAGAAATTGAGCTTTACCAGTTTCATTCTGAGGGGTGCTCTCTACAATGTTGCGTTGGTTCATCTATAGAACCCAAAAACGTTTGACTGACTGACTGACTGACTGACTGACTGACTGTCTCACCGATCACGGATTCTCTATATAGTCCAGACGAAAGGTTATCGGGGGAATTGCATGGATCACAATTTTTGACTTTTTAAATGTGTTTGGACTAGTTAGGAGTAAAACATATCAAAAGTCCCCGCCTTTAGCCCTTGAGCCGGCTGGGCTGGAAGGGCCTAAAGGTACAATTTTTTTGTTTTTCCTAAATATCTTGAAAAACTATCAACTTTTAGTATTCCCTATTAAATTTGAAAATTAAAGAAAATTAAATTTCCTGTAAGAAAAATATATAATATGTCTACTTTGGTCCAACCGTTTACAAGGTATGCACTAATTTTGTTAATATTAAAAAAAATATATTCCTTCCATACGAAATACATGTAAATTTGGGGGTAACATAGATGCCCCATTGGGCAACGTTTTTTCACCAAAAGGAAAATGAACAGCATTCAGGAAATATTGACAAAATTTCCAGTAATTTGATACCTCAATCCTAAAAATTGGTCTAAAATTAAGGCGTTTGCGAGCTCACAAAATACGTTATTTTTCAAGGAATTATTACAATTTGTTATAATTTCTGGAAAAATAACGTATTTTGTGAGCTCACCAACGCCTTAATTTTAGACCAATTTTTGTGATTGAAATGTCAAATTACTGGAAATTTTGTCAGTATTTCCTGAATGCTGTTCATTTTCCTTTGGGTGAAAAAAGCGTTGGCCTATTGGGCATCTAAGTTACCCACAAATTTACATGTATTTCTTATGTAACGGATATTTTTTTTAAATATTAATAAAATTAGTGCTTTCCTTGTAAACGGTTGGACCAAAGTAGACATATTATATATTTTTCTTACAGGAAATTTAATTTTCCTTAATTTTCAAATTTAATAAGGAATACTAAAAGTTGATAGTTTTCAAGATATTTAGGAAAAACCAAAAAATTGTACCTTTAGGCCCTTCTAGCCCAGCCGGCTCAAGGGCTAAGGGCGGGGACTTTTGATATGTTTTACTTCTAACTAGTCCAAACAAAGTTACAAAGTCAAAAATTGTGATCCATGCAATTCCCTCTATACCTCTTTTTGAGCATTCATTGTCTGGGCTAATAAGGCTAAATAATAAGACTTACAAAAACTATAAGGCTCTATATAAGGGGCTATGAAACTTGGCACAAATATTCTCTAAAGGCTAGATGCGTACTAAAAAAGGTTTTTAAAATATTTTCTTTTAAAAGGCTAGTATAGGGTATATTATAACATTAAAAATGGCGGCCATTTTTAGTTTTTTAAGCTGTAATTGAAACATTTGGATGGAAGGACGATTGAATAGTTTCAAGAGATTAAAAGGTAAAAATTTCATATACAGGCTTGTGATATATCGAACTAAAGAGATGAAAGAAGTAACATTTTTCCCAGATAAGATTTAAAATCTCATCACACATTCTCAAGATTAATATTTTTTATAAGGATTTGCTGCTATAACTAATAGATATCTTGATAACGGGTGACTAGATTTTAAATTTTCTTTAAGAAAAATGTTTCTTTTTTCATATCTTTTGCCATCTTTTTCATAATTTGATGTGCCACAAGAGTAACCATCCCATTTGAAATTTTAATGTTAGGGTCGGGGGTTAGAAGGGGTCGGAGAGGGTGTAAAGTTTTATCATGAACACTATCTGCCCCAATGGTGATAGTCGTTTCCCGCAATCAGAATACCAGAATCTCTTTTACTTTTTCAATAAATAAAGAAGATTTAACAAAGGTTACAATGGTAAAAAACACGCTTCCTTTGACGTTTTGAATTAATGTATTACCTCAGGAATGCATCAAGCGATGTTAATGTTTCTTTCACTAAACAGAGTTGGGGTGTGAAAGGATGGCACGTCGGTGGTTAGGGGATGACATTTTCATGTGAAATTTACCTCCCCCTGCGTTAGTAGACGTTTCCAGCAAACAGAACACTAAAATGTATTTAATTTTTTGAATAAAATAAGAAGCGAATTTTGAAAAAAGCACCCTGCACATTAAAGAATAAGCTGTACAAAACTATAACGCCTATCTACTGTATATTTATTTGTTAGATACGACTTAGGCTACTCGTGTTTAAGGAATCAGCCGAAATAATCAAATTATAATTTTAAAAATCTGCATGGGACATTTCATTCCATTGTTCCGTTATTTTTATAAATGTTCCACTAGAATCGCGGTTTTCAGAATTACAAATTTTAGGAGAATTGGCGTGCTGGCCGAGGGCGATTTAGGCTTCGATTTAAAAAGTTGGCTAATATTCTTACCAAACATTTTTTCCTCTTTCTGCTAAACAAGTAATCCAGTCTTCCGTAATTACATCCCCTAATCTTTTGACCATAACTTGAATTTAATTTTTGTATTACAGCCTTTAGTTTTTTTTTAAGATACTACATTCAGGTGTTAGGTCTAGAGTACCCCTTTGCGCTATTTATTGTAGTTTACATTAGTTGTATTTTATATGCCTAAATATTCACATAAGTCAAATAGGCAGGCAGGATTTATGCTAGAGCGCGGTGCAAAGAAAGTTCTGGGTTAAAACCCCTGGAGTGGTAATGATACTTCTTTTTATCCAAAGTAATAGAAACCCAATTTAATAAGTCTAGTAATGGATTAACTAGGAAATTTCAGTATTTTAAAGACTAAACTACAATATTACAAAATATTAGCATTTGAAGGACAAAGAAAAATCCATCGATGAAACGTTTCACCTTTTCGTTTTAATCTGGAGTGGAATCACTATCTGCAACATTGAGAGTGTAATTAATTATTTAGTTTTTTTTTAAGTTTTGATAAATAATTAAAATCAATCAGTTTATTTGGTAAAAATTTCACAGTACAAATAACGTACAGTTAAGCTAAAAATTGTAATCCTTTCAGCGGGCGAAGCCGTGGGCTTCTGCTACTTGATAATATTTATCGTTGGTAAATGATCAGACCCTATTTCTTAGTTAACTTCAAAATTTTCAGTCTTCCCTTATTTAAGTTGCAACTTTTAAACCCGTATTTTTTAACCCTGATAATATCTATAATTGTCTGTTTTCTGTGACTTTGGTAGTCAAACTATTATAGGAAAAAGTAATATCTTACTTAGATCGCTTACTTAGATTCGTTAACACAGAGTTTAACTATTTTATAATTTCTGGAATGTACATGTTAAAGCAAGGCTAGTTCTTTGTTAGAACCTTGTGTAATGACATTGGTTACTCTCTGATTATATTTTAAATTCATTAGATTTCTTATGCTTTAAGCTTTTGTGCGTTTTCTTTCCATTATTGATTTTATAAGGACTAAAGTATTGGTTTTCTAAAACAACTATACATTGAAAAATCTTTGTAGATATTTATCACTGGAAGTTTCAAAGGTTGCACTGACTAATTGCTGTTTGTTCTGAGTTAATTTTACCTCCCTGTTAAACATCCGCAGGTTTTAAGTGAGAATGTCGCCCAAATAAACTTAACTTTTAAAAAAATAACGGATGTTGCTAAAAGTATTTTAGACCTAGCCTAAGTTATTAATAACTTGATTTCTAGTTTATAACTTTATCAGCTTCATTAAACCTATAACAGGCATTAATCATCTGAGTGGTTAGGATGAGAAATAACTTATTAGAATGATATGTGGCATAAATTTTAGTAAATACACACATCTATATAATGGTGCAAGAGATAACAGCACATCACAAGTTGCTGATGAGGCTGGCCGTGCGCCAAATTGATTATAACTCACCTGCCAAACTATCACATTCACCTTTACAAATTCCTCGTGATGGAATAAAATAAATTTTTACATTCTTCCCCTTACACATAGCTTACGGAGAAAGTATTGTTTTTGTCAAAGTTTTCGAATTTGGGTTGTTGGTGGATATATACGTTTTAGTGCCCCCTACATCTAAAAAAGTAGTTTTCGGAGTGGTGTCTGTCCGTCCGTTCGTGTGCTCGTGCGTGCGTGTGTATGTAAACAAAGCTAGAGACGACAACAGTGGTCCGATTTCATGAAGTTTGGCATAAAGGTGTAAAGCCATGTTATCTCCATGTTTTTTTTAATTTTTGACTTTATGGGGTATTTACCCCATAAAACCCATAAAAAATGAAAAAAATCCAAATTTCGGCTCTAACGATTTTTATAAAGATTTCATGGTTTGTAGTGCTTACGATGCCAAACAAAATGACATCACTCGCATTTCTGTAAAAATTCAGATTATTAGTTCAGATTATTAGTTATGGAGTTTTAAGGGTCAAAAATTCAATTTTTTTCAAATTTACTTAAAATCATAATGATTAATCGAAATGTACTTTCAACCATAAAATTTGGATTGAAAAAATGATCCAGTATTTTTAATTATTAGTTTACGTCAACTGGTTGCGGAGATAATTACTATTTTCGTTTGGAGGTAAACGCATTACGTTGTGTAATGTTATTCTTATGTCAAATATTCAAAAACCATTATCTCGGTTAGTTGTTAAACGATTTCGATTAAATTTGGTTATGTTTTTGTGGGATGATCGTAAATTTATTTAATTTTATTTTAGTTTCTTTTACTTTAAGGGAGAAAGTATGTGTCAGTTTGATGATCCCATTTATTGTAATAAGATTAATGGAAAACTATCTTTACGTTGCCGTTACAATCATCAGAGTAAAGTTTATCTATAAAGTTTATAGAGAAAGATAAGAGACCCTTATTTAAAGAAAGTAATCTTAAAGAGTCGTAAACTAAAATCAAGAACAAAAAAACAATAACTAGTGTTGCTACTCTCTCTAGTATGAAGGCCTATATTTACTTAAGTAAAATATTGTATGTGATGGTAGAATATAAGTCTTGTTTTTTTAGAAAATAATGACTTTCATAGACATCAAAATTAATTAAAGTTACTATACAAATTAAAACTTACTTTTTTCCT
The DNA here is from genome assembly GCA_035578135.1 of Flexamia atlantica. NCBI lineage: Eukaryota > Metazoa > Arthropoda > Insecta > Hemiptera > Cicadellidae > Flexamia > Flexamia atlantica. Next base: position 6,769,473 of record JAQJVK010000006.1, on the reverse strand, counting down.
TAAACTTAGTTTCCTTAAACTTAATTACCTTCAATTAAAACTTAGTTGTGTTCCTTAGATTGCGTCATAGTGTTTTTGGACGAAATAAAAAATTGGGAACTTTAAACTCTATAATATTCAGTCACTAAACTATATTGGCTGCTATACATTAGATACATTACTTGAAACGGCGACCTCCACAGGTAGGTATTTAAGCCAAGTATGAATGATAGATGAGTGACGGATGATTGTGGCGCGATCTTGTAGTCATTATATGTACATTAAAAATTAAAATGATACATCATCATACGATCATTACATGATACAATTTCAAAATTTCAAAGTCTCGCCAAAACAGTACCATATATGTTTCACTTCTCGAAACATTACTTTCTTAACGTATAAATTTGATAAATGGGGCAGTGCAGTGGTGGATGGATCCTGCCTACTCGAGCTCCGATGACGCACTCGAGTCCCCGACCCACGCCAAGCTCCTGCCGCTTTGGCAACTGAGCTCCAATAAACTTGTCAGCCATACCCGATGATCAACGGTGACATCGCAGGCGAGCTCGCAGCCTCAGTCCTGCGACCAGCGCGCACTTCATCGACGCAGGATATGCAGTGAGAAATATAGTTCTACGATTAGAAGAGAGAATAGGATGTTAATTTTATTTTCAAATTACAAAAACTCAAATACCTTAAAGGAATTAAAATGATGTTTCAAAGTACAGTATTGAAACTACATCTCTGACTTACTTATGACTTAATCAAAATCTTATAATTGCAGTCCGATGGAGTATCCCTTCTTCTTTATACACTGAAATGATCATGATAGGTCTTCAAGGACTCATTGGCCCTCGTTCTATGCGGCGTCAAAGTTCCAATGTTTTATTTTCCAAGTTACTAATGGATGAAGCTTACTTATATGAGTTTCTTAGCTCGTAGAATTTAGTCCGCTGTTTTGCTGATAAACGAACAAAGTGAAGTGAACCTATGTATTAGTGGAGTCAAAGATTCGTTGCATGTCACTGTGTCTGTGTGTTGTTTGTTTGTGGGTGAGTACGTTACGTAATAACTCATCAATTGTTGCACTGATCATTTTCAAATTTCTCACATACGAAAATAGCACATTAGATTACAAAGCAAATCCCTTGAATAGTTTTTTAGCGATTTTATTTTAAAAAATAAGTCAATTCCATTACATTAGTATCGCAGAAAAGTCTTGTCAAAAAAAATTGAAAATAAAAAATCATGTGATGTACTTTTTTTGTAATGTAATGTATTTGTTGCATATTTAATCATTACAATCCTCAGGTATTATATTTTTATACCACTGGAAAGTCTCAGCATATAATGTTTTTTCTTTGATACCTAAAGATTAAGAGGTCACTGGACACTGTCTCTGATGGTCTGACCTCTGCCTTCCTCAATATACCCTTTGGCAATGGGCGAATCGAATAAACAAATAAAAAACCAGCCCACCAAATACTCACCTGGTTCCACTCCGCGCAAATACTCGATTACTTTCAACGGGCGGCCCATGCCTCGAGCTGTCAGTTTGGTCACCTCATCTGTTAACAGTGACATACATGGAGTGAACTGGGAAATCACAGCTTACGACCTAATAAGTTATTCTCAACCAACGTTGGAAGTTTTACGCGTTTTCATTTTGTATACTTGTTTTATTGCTTTATTCAATATGGCCTAACCTTGAACCTTAGGATGAATCAGTAACACTGTGTGGAACTAGCAGAAGTGTAGAATTGTTACACTTCAATACGGTAAATGAGTAAACAGAGTTAACATAACCTCGATGAATCAATCTAGGTTACTAATCTTATCATACGTAATTTTGTCACCTGCCGCTGTGAGGCTGTTAATATCGATATTTCGCCGCTCTGCTAAGTTGTTCAAGTGTCTTTTTAATGACATCTCTTTTGTTTTTAATGTTATTAATTTACATTTCCGCGTCATAGCCTGTCCCAACTAACCCAACTCCCCTGACTTCTGTGCTGGCTGAGAGGCGCTGTTAGGCGTTCCATCACTGGGAGAGGTAACTTTATTTAATTAATGTTAAACAGCGTTCAAGTATTACAACAATTATGACAATTATTTACCGACAAAAGAAACACTCTCTAAACAGTAAAGAGTAAAAACCAGATAAAATACAAATTTACACATGTAACACTATACAACAACGTAAATAGGATAAAAAAAGTGATGGTCCCTTTCCTGAAGAAGACCCCCAAATTATCAATTTTATTGGTTTTTAAGTGTTTTATTTACTTTGTCTCTGTTTTTTATATTGTTTAATCTTTCGTACATAACAGTATTTTAACAAGAAATTAAAAGAAAACTCCTGTATAACCCCTAACCTAGCTCTATACGGATGTTTGCAAACAGTGCGCCCGGCCTCCTGACTCTAACGCTTGTTCTGCATAGTATCGAAAATAGACGTTATGCTTCTCTGAAATAGGTAGAAAGTGTAAACTTAATAAGTCGCCCTTTAGAATCCCCAGAGCGTTTTCATGATTATTATGTTTACTTCCCCTTGCCAAATGTGCTTAGCTGTTGTAAAACAAATGCACTTTCCTGTATGCATCTGGGCACCGAGCCATATTTCTATTTACAAAGCCACGTGACTATTCTAGTTTGGTTTGGAATGCTTTTGAGTTTTAGTTAAACTATGTTTAGTGCCGTTGTTTTTGAAGACACATTATAACTACTGAAATAATTTACTAGAATGACTATTGCTAATGCCACACAATGTTTCTGTTAGACAAACGTTCAATCAAATCGTAAGCTCAAAGTCGTTATTAAAAATCAATATTATCAAACTTGTGAGACATTTAAGTCTTCAAATAAAGAAGCCTTTTAAATTGTACCTGGGTATCATTAATGTATATTTTCCTCCTCCATTGGACCAAGTCAAACATTTAAGTGTTTTCACTTTTGTTCTTATCAACCCGTTAAACTATTAGATCAATAACCAAACTCGTTCCACTGTTACGCTTTTGCACTCATTTCCTAATTGTCACCGACCAGTAAATATTTAAGATTCGCTGAATATTTATTGAACCGACATCATGAGACCGTCAAGTAAAAAAAAACAGACTTGTGCGGATTAACGAAGCGTGCAGAACGTGGGTATCGCTACCTGGTGGCCGCGAGGTGAAGCTTCATTACCCAGCGATACACATCTCTGATCGCTGATTGGCCGAGTGACGGTTGCGATCTCGACTCAACACCGTGTATCAAGCTGGAGAACATTTTTATAGCTGACACAAAAATATCTAAGTGAATGTAATTATGGTTTAACTTTGTAAATATTAGTCAGTTAATTAAAGTGGGAAAGCGAATAAAAAGTTCATAATATAAGGTAGTTTTAAACAATTTCAGAAATTATTTGAATTTGCCTACTAGATTACCTGAAAATACCAGAGCAATTCCCTGGCACTATTTTTTATAGTTAATATTGTCATTCTCAATACTGTAAAAATGAAATTGTCTACAGTAAATCTTTGTAATATTTTGTATTCATTTTGACGTCCAAGACAAAGAGAAAGTCAGGGAATGAAAACGAGTCAGGTATGATTTTTTCTTTATTTTTCTCAACTTCTTATTAGATTTGATACTGGGATTTATGGTATAAACGTTTCGGTAGCATTCTTTTATTGAATGCGGGTTGCCTAACCAAATTATGCAGATACTAAGTTTAGTTTATTCGTGCATCATTCCAAGAAAACGTTTGAAAGATTAAATTTCTTTTTTTTATCGTATAGTATTCTCTGGTCTTCAAAATGACAGGAATTTTTAAAGCTTTGACTCTTATAGTACTGTACGATAAAAATATATATCGACAAAAACATTTTTATTTATTTCTTATGTTAGGTTTACGACCTATCTCAATCATAAATAATTCCCAATATAGGCTCTGTAGGTTAAACGATGTTCACGTAAATGATGCAAGAAAAATGGGATTTTTTGGCCATTTTACGTGTTTTTTCGGCACTATATTTATTAACATAAAAAGATAAAAAATCGGAAAGTTATTGACTGCACAACATTAAACTTAAAAATCCTGGAAAATTTTAATTCTGTTTGTCATTCTAAATTAGGCATATTGACGTAAGTTTCGTCAGATGATAAACAGGGTGGATAGTAGCGGCCTGTTGGTGGGTAGAGGTTCAATTTGCCCCCTCTGGGGCTGGAATGGGTTTATCGGTCGGGCATGATGCAGACTCCCTCTGACACAATACAACTAACTGTCTCGGATCATACAGCCTCCATATTGCCTCGACGACAACAGCTTGACAACTGTTGATTGTGTTTGTGTACCAACACAGCATCTCTCGGTCAGTGGAGAGAGAACAGCTGACCTGTCGGGAATGGCCTAATTTACAGAACTGGTAAATAATTAATTTTACCAATTGCGTATACTGCATAGAGAATTTTAAAATTGAAAACTGAAACGAAAGTTTTTATTAAACTTGGCCTTTCAGGATCTAAACCCGTATATTCAAGTGAAAGTCAAATCAAACTACAAACGCACATGAACATGATCATTGGTTTATAGCCTTCGTGCTGAGTTAAATATAACTGATTATACTTATTATCATAACCCTTTCAACACGAAATTTATCTTCTTCCCATCTATCTGTCAGCTATTTAAAATGTAACAAGAATAAGAATAAAAATTAATTCATTTATTGTATTTCAGGCTATAGTATAACAATTCAATACTAACAAGTCAATTCCTTGACCTAAAAAAAACTAAAACTGTAGTTCATGGTATATCTAACACACGAATCACAGAAAGTACACATAAAAACATTGGTAAGCCTACTCTCTTTTCTAAAATTGAGCACTAATAATAACCAAAATTACAAATAAGTCTATATTTTTTCAAAAAGTCTATTACAAGTATAGAAAACTACAGTTGCCCGTGGCTTCGCTCACGAAAAAAATTACAGCTGATCTTACTTCTGCTCTTTGAACTGTCAAATTTTAGTATCCACAGCTGTTTACAATTTAGTATTTGAATGTGTACATCCTTATAAAATGTAAACATTGAAGCTAAATACGTTCACGGGGCGTAGCCCGAGAGGATTGTAAGGAAGTGAATAGGCCTATGTCCTTTTCTGATATAGTGGCTATATTTGTGCAAAATTTCAGTTTAGTTGGTCCAGTATTTTTCACGTGGTTGAAAGACACAAACATCCATGCTTTCACATTAATTCATCAATTGAATAAAAAGGATTCATGGATAACCCCATTTGTTAAAAATGTGTGCTTTAAAACCTTAAAATTAATGCCGTGTTAGATCTTGCTAACATCAATCAGTATCAATAGTTTTTAAACAAAATCAGTATTAGATATTAAGAGTTTATTTGTAATTAAAAGGTATAAACAACCTGTGTAAAATCCAGTCGCAAAAATAAATTTAGGTCAGAGTAACTGAATTATAAACGCAGATTAAAGCGCAAAAAAGGTGGGTTTAATAACTCAAGGTAACTTAATTTACCAGATTGTATTTCAACGTGGGGGACAACAATGTTACCGTAACTGCTGCAACCTAGCTGTGTTGTTTTCTAGTGACTGGAACACCTTTTGATATTCATCTTTATATTAAGTGACAATTTTTTTCTACTATTTGCCGAAGTAATTTTTCAAGGTGAAATTAAATTAAAATAGGGAATCTTTTTTGTTTAATTTTATTTGCCAATTTTGCTGATATTGGAACGCTATAATCTGTATGCATTTGAGATCTGAACTCTTAAAAACTTTGTATAGCCTTATATCCTAGACGATGTCACTTAAATAAATTCCCTCTTAATTGAATCAGCTATTTTCTAACGTGGCATCATGCTTATGCCTTTTACAAAATTTGCTTCTGAATTTTATGTTTTCGTTACCTAAAGAACTCTCTAAAAATAATCATAATTTTTATTTATGAATGGAAAATGCACATTATGTATGTTCGATCCATTTGACTATTCGTATAGTTTTGCGGACAATGTACAAATATGAGAGCCGACGTGAACCTGTAGGGAACTCTAAAGGCAGGAACATCAGCGGTCGTGGGCTATACTGATTGTAAAATGATTGGTTTTAGATCAATGCTATTGTTGTCTTTCCTTATTCTTTTGTATTTAACTTGTTTTACTTGATACTTGTAATTGCCAGACTAAGAAAGGTGACAAGCAGCTGTAACTAATAATAACCAAGTTCTGTGATTAACCGAGAGCAACTTATTGATATCATTTTAGACATATCGTTTTACTACACTTCATACTCAGTTTAATACACGCTTTGTTCAATAAACCTTGGATAGCAATGTCGTTTCATGAATTGTGGGCGCCCATAAAAGTCGTCACACGTAAGTTGCAATTTTATAGGGACGTTCGCTCGGAAGCTAAGGTATGTGTAGTTAGCGAGGGTATGAATTCTGAGACAGAGCAATATTTCTCTCTGTGTATACTTTCCCTTCATTACTTTAACCTCTACTGTTCACAACCGTTCCATACAACTTGGCAACGTTTACTTATCTAAATGATACATTAAGGAGAATATATCCATTGATCATCTACCTTACAAGTATAAAGTCAATGATATATCTTAAATCAAGGGTTTGATAGAGCTACTGACTGATGGTAGCTATCGTAGCTATAGCTAGATATAAACTATAAGCGTTAGCTATTAGTAGCTATAAGCGTTACTGCTGTATAGAGCTGCATAAACAGAATTTTTGTTCGTGTCTTAAAATTGTATGACAATACTCATAAACCAAAGAACAGAAATGTTGTATTTAGAAGTATACGTTTAGCCATAACTCAGCTTATAACACTCTTGGCAGCGGTGCAGCATGCTCATCGAATGTAGAATCCAATCCACATTTAGAACATTGAAATAACTTTATATAATTAATGGCGAGCGGCGCCAGCTCAATAATTATTCAACATCATGAATTTTACAATGTTATTAGGTCTGTAAAATCATCGTATAATACCAGTGACGTTCAGTTTTGTAATAAAAAACAAATTAAAGTGCAAAAAAGTCTTTATATATAACGAATGTATATATAATCGTATCATATGATGTTTTAACATACTATTGGCAAACGAATCGTTTGATAAACAGCGGAGCTGTAGAACAATGTTCTCAGAACAGTAAACCCCTTCCCACGTGCCATGCAACCAGCTGACTCTGCCGTAGCATATTGCGCGAACTATAAATGATCAAATTATATTAATGAGTTCTCAGTTACTATTATCCTTCTAATATTACAAGTTTGAAAGGATGTGAGTTTGTTTGTCATGTTATGGAAGTAGGCTGCAACACGTATCCAAAATTCAAAAAATGCCTCGTGCGTGAGATCTGTTAGCGTTATCCTTTCGACATTAAAGATCTCTATGTCGAAAACGCGATACAGGATACATCGATATTTAAAAGGACTTGTCTTTCCTATCGACAACAATGAGTGAACAACTGATCAGATGTTTCCACATAATTCAGGCATTAAAACTTAACCTACATACTAGTTTTTTTCTATTGTTGTGTTCTTAAATTTATTTACTCGAATATGATAAGTAAATTGAGCGTCCGGAAAGTAAAATGAATACGGGAATCAACTATTTTGCGACATATAGGCCTGTCAAATGCGAAAATATCCACTTTCTGGTGAAGGCGTTTGAGAAATAAGAATTTTTACAGATCTTTAATCTTGCTTGAATAAAAATGAAGTGCTATTTTTCCGAAATTTTTGGCCCTAGGACCTGAACGACGGCTGATCGCTTATTTGCTTGAAACATGTGTAAAACATTTTATATTCTTACAATTAGTTCCCATTTTTCATTTACCTAAGATTAGTTCTAATTTTTTTGCATGCGAGTGCTTGCACAGCAATTGTATTTGAATACAATTCCCTTTGTACAATATTAACATAGAATTAGGCTTACGAATATCGTACTTCACAAAATGGTTCATTTAACCTAGTTTAAGTTAAAGCTCTCTAGATTAAATAAATGATTAACATTAAATAATTGAGTAATTATGATTTCGTGATTCAGCAACATTGCTTGAAACTTACCAAAATATGTTGGTTATTAGTAAAGTAGAAATAGTGTTAGAGGTAGAAATAATTGTAACGAAAATTATTCTTGTTGTAAATGGTAGGCAATATGGTCCTAATTGACATATTAACACGACACCATCTTTACATTTGAAAAAAATAATTTATATCCAATATGGTGGATCCAAGATGGCCGCCAAAAATGAGCAGGCCTACCCTGTCAAAGAACCAATCACACAACAATAGTTGGTGATGATCCAAAGTCAATACCTTGGAAAACATCGATAAAAAATGCAGTCGAGAGACTATTTTCAAGAATTTGCATATGGTAGGGAAAACCGCCACTTTTAAATGTGATTTTGAGCGGTTTCCCGTAACTTTACAGATTTATATTTTTAATATGTCAATTAGGACCATATTGCCTACCATTTACAACAAGAATAATTTTTGTTACAATTATTTCTACCTCCACCTATTTTTTCACTTAATTCTACTGCACTATATCATTTTGAAAAAAAAAAACTTACTTATACCAAAACATGATGGCAAAGAATGATATTACCCAAAATAATATTCAAAGCAAGAATAGATTGTTTTGTTGTTTTCCTTACAGTGTATTACATAATAACTCAACATGTAAAAATCTCAGAGGACACGGTAGAGCAGGTACCACGCAGCGTGTACATCAGATAAGGGAACAGTATCAATCTGTGGCATTAGCAAATATGTCAGCCGCTCGCCAAACCTGCCCCGACCTCCAAATGTAGACGTTGCACGATTTGCATAATTTATTTAATTGAGTAAGAAATCCCCTGTCCCATAAAACATTTGTATTTCAGAGATCACTTCAAAAATGATTTAATGTTTTTCTTATGCTTATACAACAACTCAAGGGTTTTAAGTTGCTCGGACGAAAATGAATGAATGTTCAGTTAGTATAGAAGTGCCGACGTTTTCCCGAAATTCATTCAGTCCAACATCACGTATACATTATCTGAAAACATGTAGTTACAATTTTATTGATTTTCATCTAATTTTACGACGATAAAAATTCAAGCAGTGGCACTTTTAGGCGAAAAGATGGCGTTTTAGTATCATCCTTAGAAAAATATATCTACGTTTTAAGAACAGAAGTATAACTTTTCTTCACTTAATTATTTTCTATTCTTGTTCTCGTATAAAAATACATCTTATATCCCCATTTTCTTTTATTTTTATTAAATTATACGGAAATTAGACTTTCCCTAGTCTATTGAGATCAAGGTTAACTTTCAAAACAGCTGGATGAGTAATACAGAAAGGTATCTACAGTAAAACTTGTTTTCGTTTGTGTCACACATAAACGTGTTTTACATTTATAAATAAATGTACGGTTGAGAAGTTAAATGTTCTAAGAAAATCCTCACAATTCAAAATCAAGGAGTGTAAATCTTGCATGACGGATAATAAGACGAGTTGTGAAGAGGTCCAGAGAGAAATGTAAATCCGCGCGACAACACCGAGTTGTGCAGTCAGAAGGTGAATTTATCACCGAATCAAAAACCGGTCCCTTAAACTGCAGCACGTTCCGTTCCAAAAACGAAATTAATTACATTCACTGCATTTGTGAGGCCGGGGCCAAACCGTTTGTTGTACTGCGATATACATCGTAAGCTTGAGGAGCTGCCTTGCATTTTAAGTTCAATCCTGTTGTAAGCAATTTGTATAACAGAGACATGACACCAAAAATATATCAAATACCAAAGGTTGCCGTCTTTCTTAATGTGGTCAGTTTTACTTACATAAATAAATATTATGTATAATATAATTATCTTATAATAAATTGATAATTATAATAATAAGATAATAATAATCTTATCTTATAAAAATATTTATCTAAGATCACCATCTTATGTGAGAACTGAATAAATGTATTTGCTGATTGCATTTTGTACAGTTTTTTCCGATTTGCTCCTATTAAGATCATCTTTATCCAAGAGATAACATATAAAGTTTTAAAAGCACACTTGAACGTTTTTCATTTTGTTTCAATTTTAGCAAATTTCCCCTATAGGAAAGAAGCTATTACCATCGGTCTCATGGTAAGTCCTAAGCCCGGGACCATAATAACTTTTCATTTTGGGTCAGAGATACCAAAAACACCACTCGTTTAGAAATTTGGCACAGTCGTGTAAAGTAGTGATTATTCGGATGAGTTCGAAAACTAGCCCGAACGAGCTATCTGAGAAGGGGGATTCAAAGGGGAAACCCCCAAAAATGGGGTTTAAGAATTTTTTAAATAAAAAAAAATTAACGTAATCTAATTTTGGTCTACACCATTGAATTCAGCTTGAAAAACCCCAATAATTTAGTCTCTTGATTCATTGCTCTATTTCAATCGGTTACTGAGATACTGAGAGTGGTAGTAAACACAGTACGTTTAACCAATGTTCACATTATGGGAAATAAGAAAAATGGGGAACTACCGAAAAGCCACGAATTTTTGGGCCGCTCTGACCCTCCCGAATAGCCACGATCATTAGAGGGGATTAAGAAGGGTTCCTTTGCCAGCGCTGAAATGTCCGAAAAGCCACGACGGCTCAGCCAGGTAGCCGGCACCATCTCTGGGAAAAAGGGAATTGATAATTCCTTGACCTAAACCATTTACTTCTACACTTAGTAGTTTGTAAAATAAAAGTTTATTTTTCATGAAATAATAATTTATTATATAATTATGATAATACTTTATTGGCCAACACTATATTGTTCTGTATATTTGATATTTGGCGTTGCACGAATTCTTCAATAATTAAGTCTCTAGCAAGTTTATAAAACAAGACTAACATAATTTAAATTACATATTCTAAAGAGAGCACGTATGAGCAAATGTCAACGCTCCCGCGCGATTTCCGGTGTAATTCGGCGCCACCCTAACTAGTTTTAAGGGGTTAGGCATTTTTGTACCAGTTTCACACCATTCGCATCAGTCTTGTAAGATTATTGAAAGTGGTAAGATGGTAGGTGAAGAAGTTGATTTAGTTGTAAGTAACAAAGGGAAAGAGTGCTTGTTTGTAAATTAATTTATTGTAAACAGTTTATGAATGGTTTACATTATTTGTATTTTAAACAAAGTTAAAGTTAGTTACCTTATATCTTACATCTAAGGTGATATGTTGTGGCGTGGTCTGCATCGAAGGGGGCGGCAGTGGCATGGAAGACAAATACGGGCAGGGGAGAGGGAATTTGAAATTCCCATTCCTCCCGACCATTACCTCCCTGGCAGCGCCTACCTGCCGCAGCGATCGTGGCTTTTTGGACACTTTGTTCCTTACGAGATGACCCTTCTTAATCCTCACTAATGGTCGTGGCTATTTGGTAATTTCAGATGGACCGAAAATTCGTGGCTTTTTGGTAACAGCCGAAAAATGCTATATCTCGCTTATTCCTCAACATATCTTAGTAAAATTTGGTTTTGGCACATGAAAGTGTATTTTTACTTATTAAGTATAAATTACTTGGTTGGTTTGTAACAACGATTTTGTTTTATCAAAGAATGAGACTCTCTGAACCCCATCGTTTGGTTTTGTCCCCTTATCCGTTATTTGATTTGTTCTCCGTTTACCTTTTGAAGAACACATTCTTATGTAAGCACGGAGAAGGTGGTGAAATGCCGCTGAGCAATCAATTAACATCAAGAGGCGTTTTATCAGAAAGTTTCCGTGCCAAATTCCTGCCAAGGAGCTGTCTTCATGTTACATCCAGTTAGCCGCGTGCACGTCATTCCGGCGGAGATTGATTAATTTGATATTCACTTATAAAGACCTCCTGCCGCTCCAGTAGACGTTCTCATCAATCTACCCACTTAGCAAATATCAGAATACCTACACGCGCCATTTCCTCGATAGATCCATATTTGCAGTGCCGTTATAATCAATGGTTCCTTTATCGTAAATCAAAGTAAAATGGTACGTATTTCATTTCAACAATTTCATGCTTGGCTCATTAAATGTTATTTGAAAGTTTTTATATTAGTACAACTAACTGTGCGCTTTAATCGGTCGCATTTAGTACTTATTATTTGAAATCAAAGTTATAAAGTTATGCAACGGATGCACAATTGTCTAATTTAAAACAGTCATGTATTTAATTTTTTTATGGATGCTGCAAATTAATACGAAAACTGTTGGTTTATATATAAATGTAGAAGGAGAGGGATTGAAATTGTTCCCAAACTTCACTGAAGACACTTTCAAGTATAGGCCTACTGGTTCTGGGTTGAAATGGCAAAGTAAAATGATTATGATGTACAATAAAGCTAATTAGGACTTTTGAAATCATTTATACTTTCAATAATACGAATGTATAACCACATTAAAATAGTTTTAATTTTTATTCCGAAAAGCCCTAAAACCCTGCACTTATGAAATACTCATCCAACGTGGCTGTACCACGGACAAATCTACATCGTACATCAGTTGGTTAGGACCTAAGCTAAAACCTACAGAAGCTTATCCAAGCTAGGGCTCAGAGAATCTAATTTGGTATAAAATTTAGTACTTCATTACGAAATAAATTACCTTAATTGTTTTAAAATATTTTACGGCTACTTCATTCCGTTGAGACTTTCGCATTATCTAAACTAGTAAATAACCTCTGTAAACATATGCAACCGTACCACCGGTACAAAGGATTTCAAGGTGACATCTGTAAAATAATTTACTCAAGAGGGAAACCTGGTTGTGGTAATAGTTTGTTTTGTTATTTAAGACGTCAAACGCATTGTTATGAGCCAAACCGATTAATCTACCCCATTGTATAATGGTCGCCCAGTGGGGCCAATCACCGATACCATTGTTGTCTTCAATTGTTGCAACGTCACATAAAACACTCACCTTTGCCTCGTTACTTTAATTGTTTTATAAGACTATGTGCCCTGTTTACATCAAGTTAACAAACCCGTGCTAAATACTGCATCTTTATGATATAAATAACCTTTGTTAAGATAGTGTAATGTGGTTGCAGAAACGTCCAATCTCTAAAATTAACGGAGGTACAGATAATTGTTTATCGATAGAGTTTTTATTGCTAAGTACCGTAAAAGAACGTAATAATCGTTCTTCGTGATTTAAAGCAATGATCCTAAAGAATATAAAATCGATTGCATTCGCTGTGTAACTTACAGTAAATAACACGTAATAAGCACGTTGTATCTCTAATGGTGATACAAAATATTCGCACAAGAGACAATTTAGTGATTCTTTAAACAATTTCTTAATATACATGGATATAGTTCTAAATAACATGTCCTTCTTAATTAACATGTCGAATTATAACTTATTACCTTCAATTAATGAAATATTAGACGTGGAAACCAAATATTATATGAGGCCTCAACTACACAAGCTTTTTATGTGGAAAACACCCTCTTTACTTTCATTGTGGCATTTCCTTGAGGTATGTTTTTCAAATAGAAATAAAGTTTGAACTAGCTTCACTTCATTATAATTAGCTGACTATAAAATCATAATCCAAAAATAAAATTATAGCTATAACAAAACAAATGTTTCCACCAAATAGAGATCTCCCAAAAGATATGCACTGGAAGGTGAACGTGAAATCGTTCAGTCTCATTACAAGAAAAGTACATATTCATTCCTTCTTTTATCCGTGATTTCAATAGTATCACCTGATGACGATCAATTATTTTGTAATTATCATGCACAGTTATTTTCGAATTTTATATAGTGTCAATTGCTCATGAAAATGCGGAACGTAATGTCAATGCCCTCTCGGTTAATAGAATCCACTTTGTAAGAATCATGAATAAATCAAAGCTAAAATTACATTATCGATGTGTCTATCCAATGTGATATTTTGTTAAAAGGTTTACATTTTTCCTTTAGCAATTCAATCTGTCAAAACGTTTTAATTAATGAGAACTAGGCTCTAATGACGAACTCAGTAAAACTTCTGATTTGTAACTTGACATTATTGGTGAATTGTATTAATGCACCCGTAGCAGCTGATCTGCATACTCAGCGAATCTCAAATATTCAAAATAATAAGTTAGTTGAACCCTCATGTCAATGATTAGGGAGGTACACTTCCTTCTCCTGACGCACTTCCGCCTGACTGCGCCCTGTGTCTCGTGTCGGAGCAGGGAAGGTGGATATAATTGCTTATGTTAATTGCCGTCAGTTGATGTCGGCCCACGCGGTGACTGACATTCGACACTTGAAACTTTGGGCCCGGCCCATAACGTTACTGTCGTGGACGTTTGATGAGTGGTATTTAAATCAAATTAAAAAATCGAACAAAATGCTAATTACTGAATAATTTGTTATGAACGCCACAAACTATTTTGTATGGTCACACCTCATAAAATACAGGTACATTAAGCACGACCGAGTCTGAGAAATTATTTAAAAAAAGTTATAATCTAATCTGAACATATTGTTGAGCCCAGTCCATTGCTTATCTGTAACGATATCTTTTAAGTATGTTAAAAAATTTCTCTGTAAAGTGTTGTTTGAATCAACCTTTTAAATAGTTGAAAGGCTGTCTTAACATCTCCCAGTGGATAGAAATGTGCATTACGGACATTTATTTCTTTATTTAATCTGCATTAGATACAGTTATTTGTGTGACTCCTATGAAAACTTTTCATTCGTTAACTAATGATTTTTTCTCTGAATTGTCTCAGTAAACCAAATGAAGAATTATTGAACAGTAAGATGCATCGCAGTTTGCAGTGCCCGACCGCTAGAGTCACGTCATTGCTGACTTCCGCACTCCAGTGGCAGTAACGCTTGTCGTGTTTTACTAAGCCCCCTTGATTTGTTACCACCGACACTGGGGCTATTTATAACATGTTAATCGCGTTAGTGATACCCCTTCAGCTTCACCATGACGGATAAATTCCATTAATCTAACCGAGGACAAACACGCAAATTAATTTCTTATCTAGCTGTGGATCTTTTTTAAGAGAAATATGTATTGAATGTTTATAAAAAAGAGAACGATTAACCCTTAAAAGAACTGTTTTTTACTGTATAACCTCAGTTGTGGTCTAAAATCAATTAGCTTCAAGGAAGCTCTAAAAGTCTACATGAACTAACCTCAACTAAAGGTAAGTAAGACCTCTGAAATTAATTTTCATCATATTAACAAATAAAATATTTCAATTAAAACGTTAAGTGTAGTAGTATAAATTCAACTCAATTCATTATCATTATTGCCCCTAAAATTTGCCAATGTTTTGTTGAGAACCGTTGAGTCAATGTCGCGGCGCGTCGCTGAGGAACGGCCTAGGTGTGCGGCAATCTGCCGTTGTTTCACATTGCCACACATCCTCGTTGACTGACGGTTATCCAATTGGTTTTGCTGCTTCGACACCTATTTTCTTATTGAATTTGTTGTTAGCCTAATTCAATCAGCATCGCGGTAAAAGCAACAAATATATTAAAAATCAAATATTATGTTTAATTTTTTAATGTTCGAACCAAAACGCTTTACCTTTATTGTAACTAATATTTGTTGTTTTCCTCAAAAAAATTAAAATAATATGATTCAAATATCGCATATCGCAAATATTTTTTTAGTTTTGTTTAATCTAAAAAAAAATACACTGCACATTTAATAGTATATTTCATAACTAGGGCTTAAAGTGACGCTTTTCGTGCGAAGTCAAGTTTTACCGCAGAAAAATGACCGAGTAACGAAATGCAGGTTTAGACCCGAGTGATGAACTATATTTTTCGTTTTACCGCTCAATAGAATACGCTAACTACTTGAGGAATCCAAAGTGTCACAACTTCTTTACTTTTAAAGATACCCAAAGAGGCTTTCATCTTGTTCTTGCCATTTAAAACAAGCAGCTGATTGTCTGTTTAATTTGTGTTAGGTTAGACTGACAATGAACAAACTATCGATGTATCGCCGACATTGAACTATCGGTTGGTGAGTTTCACAAATCGATTAAACCGACATCAATGCAACAATCGATTACAATTGGTAATAAAAACTGTAAACGATAACCACTCTCGATGAAATCGATAGCTAACCAGCGACACTGAAGTACACGGGTTTGGAGTTTTAGTACATTATAAACGAACAGCTGACGTCCTCAACAGCAGCTGATTCTTTTTCTCCCTAGGGCGAGAAAGAGCTTCTTTAGGTCCGCCATACATGTAATGAAAACTGCCGTTTTCGCAGCGGTTATAACAAAAAATAATTTTCAGGTTATATGATTGTAACAAGATTACAATGTAAACGTATTGTTTAAAAGTTGGGAGAAGAAAATGTGTAGTCTTTAGAAATATTTGATTCTAAATAAAAGCTTTAAACTACCTTCTTAAGATTATTTAGTTTTTGTTTCCCTATTCACTCCTTAAATTTTATGAGTATTTATAAAATGTAAAACTCGAGAATGATTTAAACACAAGTACTGGAAAACAAGACATATAAGAATGAGCGTGTATACTTGTCACTGCTCCTCGATACATCAGGGTTGATTTAATACAAGGACGAGGCGTTGTATGTATCAGCCGGTGTAACATCTTGTCGCGAACATATAAATATTCAGACCAGCGAGTGGTGTGATCAGCTGTTCGTGTCATATATCATACAGAGTGGCAGTGTGGGAATATTGTGGACTGTCTCATCCATCATTATTACCCCAACTTGGCCTAATGTGGCCGTACCGGATGAATCAACAAACTTGTGCCATTCCCATTGTTGACGCCCAACTCCGGCATTCCTATGGTAATGACTTGCCATATTTCCTCCGTGACAGTTAACATTTTGACTGTCACCATCGTTGAATTGATTTACCTAGAAGTAACTGACGTGGTAATTATGATATTGTATTCATGAGACCTTGAAAGAATATTAGAGAGTTCCGGGTTTTCTCAATGGGAAACGTCATTGTCCTCTACGTTTTTGAGGTAGAGTATTTTGTGATCTGCCGTAATTAGACTTTATCAGCTATATCATAATCAACTCACAACTCATATAAAAACATTTAATGTTACATTTTTCTCATTTTATAACTACAGAAATACAAAGTATTTATAAAATAACAGTAATCCAATCTACTTAAGCCAGGCATATGGATGAATTATTCAAAATAATGAAGTTTTTGAGGTTAACATTATTTTCTTTTAACTGTATTGAATTTTTCAATCTATTTCCGATATGTATACCATAAGGACTATATGTTAGACTGTCTCTAACTAAAATAATCGTAATAGCTTTTAAAGGAGGTCGATTTCCAATTCAATGTCAATACTGCTTTCCTAGCCTTGAAAGGCTCATGCCCTTGTGAATCGTGCCTACATGAAGGCGGCTTGATTTTTTCGCCACACGCTAGTTGCTGGCGGCCGCGCGGCGCACGTGCAGCGCGAGTGGCGAGTGGTGGGAGGCCGGGCCGAGGACAATCGCGGCTCGAGAGGGAAGTCTCCTCTCATCAAGCCCTTATTCACACCGACCCTCTCATCGCGTCAACGTCGATCTATTGTTGCCTCTAACAAATTGATTACGAACTACGGCTACTTTTCCCTGTAATCTTATTTGAAAAATAAACTATGTCCTCCTGCACGGAGAATCGTTTAAATCATTTTACCTCACTTCATTTCCATCATTAATGTGTTTACGTCTTTTCCTTATCAGTTGAAATCCCGTATTTGCTATATTTTAAAACCTTGTGATATCTTTAAAATTTTGTATTCATCCGGTATTTTCATATAAGGATTAGGTTTCGTTCCCATTAATCATACATTTTATTATTTATTTCTTTCCCATCGTTTTTCCTCATTAACTTTTTGGTTTATCTGTAAAATACAATATTAAAATTCAGACAACAACAAGTAAAATCAAATATCTCCATAAAGCCAGAACGTATTGTTTACGAAAGGTTAGTGATCCCATCTGAGATGTGTACACCACACAGATTATGTGGGCAAACAATGGGAGGAGGCTGAGGAACAAATGGAAGGCAGAACCAGAAATAAACAGCACAAAGGGAGCGACGATAAATCAAATAAGGCGAGCCAAAACAAATTGAATAGAAACACCGCTGATGATTTGTGCGATCAAACAATAACTGGGGCCGGACAGCCTTGGAATGTGTCTCTGCTGCAATACGAGGCGAGCTGAGCAGTCCGCTTGTAGATGACGCCTCATCAGACAGCAGAACCCTCGTCTGCTTGTGGAGAATGCGCAAATAAGATGTAAATTAACTTTAAATGTGGGATTTAGTTTCCTGAATTGAACTATGTGAACCGGTTGCCTTTTAAATGAACCTAGAGGTACTCAACAATAAAATGAAGTTAAAATTCCGTTATTACATTTTGGACATGGTAATAATCGTTGATAATTTAGTACTGTTGTTTTAAAATAGTTAAGTTAACGTTTCAAACAGCTTGGCTCATGTATGACTATCATACCAAATTATAATTATTATCTATCAAATATTATGTTATATTGCCATCTTAAATAATTTGTATCTTTATTTACTTTACACATGAATGCAAAAAAAGTCTCAGAGAGGCTTAAGAAACTTATTTTACGTAATACAAACATAGTTTGATCAGAAAGGAAGGGAAGGGTTCGGTGTTATGGCTGGCCGTAATTCGCCCCCTCTGGGCCGGGACGGAACTATCGGTCTGCCGATCCCGCTCATTGGTGCAGTCTCTAAACATGATCCCACAATCATGTCCTTACAGATCAACACCGGCTTTCGTTAACCTCAACAGATTGTTCAAGATATTTTAATTTATGTTTTTAATTTGAGTAAATCAAGACTGCGCGCTTCTTTCAATTGGTTTACCAAAATATTACTGTAACTACGTTACTTACAAACAGATTTGTGTTTTCAGATAGGAGCGTGCGTGTCTCGAATTTTATTCGCACAGTACATTAGCTCAGAATATTTATCCATCGAACATTCAGACCGACACAATATTATGCTCAGCATTTTTATGTATTTTGTTGGTTCAAGTTTTCTTAATACTTTTTAAAATGATTTAATTTGACAATTCTGAATAGATTTAAACCAAATTTTGCAAGATTATTGTTTGAATAATCTTTTATTGAATGAAGACGGTACTGTAAGGTCCAGCTCCAGAATAATATTGTCCCAATGTAAAAAAAAATTACAACTAAAAAACCGAGGGCAAATTAACACTTCAGTTAAAATGGAGCAGTCTTTTATCTCCTCCCTATAAAATTTAATGTAAACGAATAAATATTCGAATTAACTTTTGTTTATAACCAGCTATACGTTCAAGGAACATGGAACTAAAATTGGAAAGAGGTTCAAATAGTGTTGTCGGCGGTCAAGTCGTGTACTTATCAAGCTTGCCGTATTCAAGATATGAGACTGGCGCCGGCACGGATAGGTAATGCATTCAACACGGCAGATGGTCCCTCAATATTGAATTGTTATCCTTAAGTATACTTGTTATCTCACATATATTTCGAAGTGTGTTGCAACGAAAATTAATATTTTTGATGTTATTATGTTTATTTTGTTGTATTAGTTGTTTTTTAACGTATATAACACAAAAAACCTAATACCGAAAAGGGATTGAGTTTTGGTAAAGCGATTTGTGAAGATAAAAGATTATGCGTAAAGCAATATCAATGTATTTTTAACAAAACTCGAATACTGAAAAATAGTCGTGTTTACATTATAGCTGTGCATCTTTACCTTCGTTGAGATAGGAACATGAAATACCCCCTTCGCAGAAAACCTGCATACTCAGCGAATTTCAAATGCAAAAGAACATAATTCAATCCAATATTGCGAGATTTGACATGTTTTTGTAAGCTCCATAATAATAACTTGGAGAATGAGTATGCAGGTTTGCTGCAACAGGTATATTAAAACTGAGTCGTTTTAAATAAATATTTTATGGATCTGTACTAGAAGAAGCCTCCTACCAAGTTTTATCAAAATATATTAAGAAATAAATAAGATATGTAATTTTGTATTTCCCATAAGGATAATATGGGAAACGAGTATGCAGGCTTGCTGCCACGAAAATGGAACAATCGGAGATTTTAGACTAAGATCTCATCCTGATGAAGCCACAAACCAAGTTTTAGCGAATTTATCCTATAGGGAAGAAGCTATTACCGTAGGTCTCAGGTAAGACCCAAGCCTGGGACCATGATAACTTTTCGTTTTATGGCTCCCAGAAGTAAAAAACACCATTCGTTCGAATATATATATATATTCCAATCTTGTAAAAATAGTCCAATCTTAATGAAATTTGGTACAGACATGTAAAGTAGTAATCCCTCGGACGAGTTCGTAAACCAGCCCGATCGGCCCACCGGAAGGGGGGGCAAAGGGGGATAAACCCCCCAAAAATGGTTTTTTTGTGTTTTTATATGGAAAAACTAAAATAATCAAATTTTGTTTATCACCATTGAATTCAACTAAAAAAAAACTAACAATTTAGTATTTTGAATCACTGCTCTATATCCTTTGGTTACCGAGATATTGAAGGTGGTAAACACAGTACGTTGTCCCAATGTTAACCTAATGGGAAATATGTAAAATACTATATCTCGCTTATTTCTCAACATATTTTGATAAAACTTGGTAAATGGCTTTTTCTAGTTCAGATCTACTAAATATTGAATTAAAACCACCCAGGTTTAATATTCCTGTAGCAGTATACCTGTATACTCATTTCCCGTCTTATTCTTATGGAGCTTATCAAAACATGTCAAATCTCGCTAAGTTGGATTGAAAAATATTGTTTTGCATTTGAAATTCGCTGAGTGTGCAGGTCTGCTGCAACGGGGGTAATATTAAGATATGTTGAGAAATAAGGAGGATATAGAGTTTGACTTAATCCCCATAAGGTTAACATTGGGGCAACGTATTGTTTTTACCATTTTTAATATCTCGGTAATCATTGGACATAAAGCAGTGATTCAAAATACTAAATTGTTTGTTTTTCAGCTAAGTCAATGGTACTAATAAAACAATTGATTACTTTTGTTTTCTATGTAAAAAACTAAAAAAAACATACTTTAGACCTGCGGTAATAGCTTATTCCTTTAAGGATATTCGCTGGAACAGTTATTATTTATAAATGTTAAATTAATACATATTCAATTAATATGTTCCTAATCTGAAAGTCTATTATTTTAATACAGAAATTAGACCACCCTAGTATTTTCACGTTCTTTAGTCTGCGTCAATATATGAGCAGTTCCAGTCGAGCGAGCACCTGGATGCACTTATATAATTCAACAATAGGGGGAATAACGGGGAAGGACAGCTTTATGTGGCTTTATGAAGCGTAACGAAGGTGGTAAAGCTCGATCACCACACACCGTTGTCTTGATGTACGAAGATACACACACACACAACCATTGTGCTGACTCTATCATTCCGAAAGGGAAAAAGAAAATATCAAGCATTCGGCCTAACGTTAAAGTTTAAAATAAGTCAAGTCACAAATGCTAAGAATCTAAGTTTGCTACCTTAACTGCATCCAATATAGAATATCCTAAGCCAACGTCCTCGTTACACACACACACACACACACACACACACACACACACACGCGCGCGCGCGCGCGCGCGCACGCACACGCACACGCACACACACCTGCGCGTGCGCGCACACATATAAAAGACTCTTTAATTTAAATGTAATTTTGGACGATTCCGTATTCGACTGCATTAATTGCTGTATAAATCCTCCCATTTCGTTTAGGAAAGCGACCTTTCGCAATATCCAAAATAATCGGCGAAACCTTGACCTCCGACCCCATTAGTACATTACAATGCGCGAGCGGTTCCTGCGGCGGGGATTTGAACGTTTCTGGTTGTTGCCCTAATGTGGAGAGCAGTCAGCCGCCGCCGGCCGCTGTGCTGTACCGCTGTACCGCCGCTGTGCTGTACCGCTGTACCGCTGTACCGCGTGCCGCCGCTGTGCTGTACCGCTGTACCGCTGTACCGCTCTACCGCTGTACCGCGTACCGCCGCAACAATGGTCTCATTACCTGCACGAGTCTCCGCTTCCGACCAAGGAAACTGAGGCTGAGGCGTACAATCCGTTCCCCTACCTACCTACCTTTTATTACGTCAAGTAGGAAGACTGGATCGTGTGTTTTTTGTCTTCGAATAGCCAGCTTTAATGAAATTAGATACTAATACCTGATCTTTCCGGTTAGATGCAATTTTTTTTCTTTTGCACCAGTAGTAAAACTAGGTTTACGCTCTCTTTCATCGCGTGATTGGATGCACTCACAAACAATAAATAATAAAAAGCCGATTTAATCGCTATAAAATCAGCATTGGGGAAAATTTCTTCCATGGAATGCAATTAAAGATTATTTAAATACAAAAGAAACCATCTATTAAATATGGGACAGTTATATTTTCCAACCAAATTTCTTTGGTTATCGATTCTTCAATTATTTTGAAAAAGGTTTTTTAATAATTCCAAGTGGAAAACTCCGAACTTACAAGTAGAAAACCCAGAGGACCGTTCCGATCCCCCATCAGGTGGTGATCATATGCTGCTGCTTTCTGGCGGGATTCATGAGTACGATTTAGGAGAAGGACATGGGGAAAAGACACTTCGTTCGTTCATCAATAATTGATTTGTAGCAAATAATGTGTGTTCTACTGAGAGAGGAAACCCTAGACAGCATACCTGTCTAAGGTAATTACAGTTTAAGGTAATTATTGACGTAATTACATGACAGTTGCAGAAAATATCCGAACCAGCTACCTTAATTTTAAAGCGGAAACAAACACTTGAATTCACAACAAGTCCTAAATGTGTGTTTGATGGCTGAACTGGGGATATCCTGAGATAATACTTGCTATAAATGAAACAGAATTTGATATATCATCATGAGAAACACTTTTAAGGGCAATGTCAGAAGAAGTAAAGAGGAATTAAACATGAGAGTAGTACACAGCAAAGAGAGTCCTCAAAATGTTATTGGATTTTTCTGTCTGCATCGATAGAAAGAGGCATCATGAGAGTTGTAAGCTCAGAATTCACATAATTAGTGTTAGTTAGAAATTATTTTGAGTTATTTATTTTAAAGCAAACGTTTAGACCTTTCTAGAGTTGAAAATTCTATAAAATACACATAAAATAAAAAATTGAAGTCTATTAACATGATAAACAAGTATGGAAAACTTGCATCTTGCTTTGAACTGCAAGTTCCAGTGTCGTATAGAGCATCAATAAAGGCAATTTTCAGTGAAAAGCAATAATATTTCTTTGTTTTACTAGCCCGGCGGCGAAAATCGGATAGCGTGAAAAGAGAGCACAGGGGAGTCAAATCATTTTTAGATAATTTTATAAACAATTTAAGGAAAATATTCGTCACACTTATCTCCAACACATAGCAAGTAAGGAATTACGGAATGGCATGGAAATGTATTTTAATGCATGGACGATTCTTCGAAACCGCACCATTAGATGTTTTACAAACACTGTCCGTTGTACAGGACTCCATAAGGAACGTCACAGTTGTTTACCCACACGTTAACCGGTAGTCCACGTCGGCGAACAATGGACCCATTAGATGCTGCCTGTCCACTAGCTTATGTCAGTCACATACTGCGGGCCGCCGCGTGTGTGATAAAGCAGTTTTGCAGTTCTATGTAATGTAAAAGAACATAAACTCTGTGGCCTTCTTACACGGGCAATGGGTACATCGCACGGCGCGGCGCCTCTCCGCTAGCACAAGCCAGTCTCATACTGCAGGCCACCTGACAACGTAGTTCTTCAGGTCTACTTAATGTGGCGAATACATAAAATATATTGTCTTCCACATGAACAATTGACACATCGTATGCTGCCACTTGTCAGCCACGTACTGAGGAAGTGGTTGTGCGTGTTGATGCTGTTGTCTATTGTAGTGGCAGGTGGTCTGTGCTGCGAGAGCGGAGTGGTGGTAGTGGGTGAGTGGCGGGGTCAGAGGTTAACCGCCGTGTGTGAGAGATCCGCCATCAGTGACACGCCGAAAACATCTCCTCTGACGCTCTGGTCTGGCTCTCTGGCTCTTTGACGGTGTGGCGCTCTGGCTCCGGCCGGAGTTGCCAAACTCTGTCGTCCCGTCACCGCATTTCACTTGCGTCATTTCGTTGCTTGTTTAGATTATTTTTTAAGATTCGGTTGACAACCTTATAATAAAAATGTACACTGTATCACGTGTATTTATAAGTTCCAAAAGTAGTTTACAAACTTAAAATAATACGGTACAGATGTTTCAATAATTTACATAGGCGCTGTCGATATAATAAACCAAGTATAATGTTTGATTTTGTAACAGAAGAAAGTCGCAATGCCGTTATATATTCAACCACGCAACAGTGCTTTTGACAAGGTTTGATTTATTATTGCTGAGTCTGTCATTCGTCAACAAGTGATAACAGCCTCTTTGTATGTATATTATTACTCTTAATATTTATCGGAAAAAGTTAAATGTTTTACTAAAACTCACTAACCATATGAGCTAACTTATTTTGAAATTAAAATACTACTCTGATTTGAAAACTTAATTTTTTTATTGCTTAGGTTTAAATTAACTTACTTCCTCGGGATTTTGAACAGATTTTCATCAACAACTGAGTTGTAACTATATCATTCAATAAGCTAGCATTTTATCTATAACTTGGGAGTTCACGAAAAACGTCGCCAAACTTTGAAAATTAATACTTATATCAAAACTGAGATGTTTCTAAGTTTGAAGATGTTTCATAAGATGGTGTGGCCTAAAATGTTTAGTTTACTGTCTATTAGTCCGTATGTATTTTTCGTAATGGAGAACATTTAAGTTAATGAGCCCTAAATAATTGACTTAGTGTTTGAACATTAGTAGGGACTAATATGACCTATACTAAAGAGAGTAAAAATATAGTTTCTACTTTTGTACAGATTCAAAATGTTACAATGTTTATATTTCAAAGCTTATATCTAAGAAATATCAATTTTAGGGGCGTTTTAAAGCGAGCGAAATCTGCAAAATTTAATTATCTTCATAAGAATGTATAATTTTACTTGGATATTAACACAAACAACTGAACAAATCAGATTTCCTAAAAATAATGCATGAAAATATGCCGGGAAGGTATCAAATTTGAAGTAGTATTTTTACACAGTGTATATAATTCTGTAATAATGGCAGTTTTGTGATGCTAAGAAATCTCTTTTCGCTCATTTTCTCTCTATGTATAGTTTGCACCTAGATTATTTTTAATGACTGTTACTGTTATTGACTGGGCCTCGCTTCATAATCTGTTCAATCCCAAACTGATCTGAAGCAAAATACTGAGTAGCACTAACGACACGAGCAGTATATTTTTCACGATTACTAGTTTTCCGTTAAAACCTTTTGTTTGTCAAGCATATCCCTTGTAATTGTCACTGCCGTGAATCGGCCTGGATGACCCGGTTCAGGCAGGTGAACGCCCGGATGGGTCACCCCCGGACCTGTGAGGGACAATCCCGGCTAACAAGACGCCGGCCCGACCGACGTCATTAATTACACCAGGTAATGGACCCCTTGTCCTCGCCTCCGCGCCCCCATCCCCACTGCTTCATAACAGCAATTATTTTTTATAATCATAATAATGTAATCTTATGAAAATGATTTTGCATGTATAAAGTAAAACTAAAAACACTGGAACTGTGGAAGGATCACTTCTTAAAGTAATTCCATCCATTGAAAAACGTCATTGTTGAGTAAGTAACGGAGTGAACTGTGGAGATGGAGTCGAGTAAACTGTGAAGTAACGGAGTTGTTACTTCACAGTTTACTTCTAATTATACAATCGCATAAAAATCCAACTTCTTAACTTCCACCTCTCAGTTTGCACTTCGAGTTTATTTCTTTTACCTTGAAACCACTCACGTTGTCAAAGTAACGTAAATGATCGAGAAGAATACTCAATGAGATGCTCCTAAATATTGGGATGAGTATACATGGAGAAAGTAAGTTGCAAGAAACATCGATCAATATACTTAATATCTGAAAAGTCAATAAAATAAAATTGACTATAGAACCGATTACTTGAAGGAATGAATAGTAATTTTCAAATACTTTCAGCAGCAGCTGACGATGAATACCAGTAATCAATCTTAAGCCGATACTGATGGGAAATTCAAATTTTAGTAATGTACAACTCACATAATTTTTTTAAATAAAATTAGTTCTTATCACTTTGTATACGAAAATACTCCACTACCGTATGGCTGGTATCTACGAAAACCCTCGATTTCCTTACTCAAAACAAATCATGAACAGTTAACTTTTCCTCATCTACATTTTTTTCCTTACTAAACATTGATTTTTATACCCAAACAAGCCTTTGCGTTGCCCAAACGATGAACCCATTTAACTCAATTAATTTTGTTGTTGTTTTTGACAGTTCTGTTTTATCAGCTGACTTTAAACAAAATTAGACTGTACTTATAGAAAAATGACTGCACTATGAAATATCGGATATTTTTTTCTGTTTCGTTACTTATTTGCAGAGCGATGAAAAGTATCATCCACAACTCGGTAAAAAGTCCCATTTTGGGGTCTGATAGCGTTTTACATTCTCAGATTGCGCCTCGTATGTAAAACACCACCGTGCCCCGAAATGGATCAATCTCCATCAAAATCTCTTTGTAATTAGTTGTAAAAAACTACCCCTTGAAAACTGCCAAGCAATTTTAAATTTTATGATAAAAAAACCGTATAAAAAAGTATTTTGAGCCTGCTAATAGGCGGACGTTTTGATTTCTTAGGCAGTTTAACTTTACAGTACTAGGATTTTCATTATTAGCATCGAGTTGTTATTTTTTAATGATTCACTGTCATCATTAAAGTAAATTAACCCCTGCCTACTCCGTTTAGCTCGTAACCTACCAGAATTGAAAAACAGCGTATCCGAGTGTTACACGACTGAGCAGAATATGATTTCGTTCTTCCGGAATTTAACATTCGCCTTCAGTAGTAACAATTCCTTGCTCCTCAGCAAGGTCTGCAGAGTAGCTTGCGCAGTCTTGAAGGCGAAGCGGATTAGATTGCATTGCAACAACGAAGGTGTACATGTTTGTCTTTAACATGTATTGTATACATGTTTATTAATTCAGTTGCATTTTCTAACTAAAAATTAAATTTGGTGATTTGGTACTACAGTAGTTTACGAATTAAAATTTAGTTTAACAAAGTGGAAAAATCGAGCAGAGTGGTTTTTACAGTAACCTCCTTTACTAGTTTAGTAGATCTGTAAATGTTATGGTATGAGTTTCGGACTACCTGATGTACTGCATATATATAACGAAATGCGACTACATAGATCGTTCGATGATGTCTTCTTAAAGATCAGATGTTGAAATGCAAATCAATCGTCTGTTATAGTAACCGGGAGATCATATTCGGATCTCGCACCGATATCTCTAAATGTTTTTGTTTTATTTCACTTTATGTTAAAAACCATCCAGTCTAAAAAATCAGTGGGAGGAAAACTTTGATCCTCAGTGTCGCCTAACAAGCACGGAGGCTAATGAACTCGCCGACGGTAAGAACTAAAACAATTCTAAGAAATTAAAAGTCCCTAATTAGATTAGTCTCAGTAGGAAACAGTTCAAGAAATGTTTAACTTGGATTTAATCCAAGGTACAAGTCTTTGCCCTTTTCATTACTTGCCAAAACTTGAGTGAAAGTGCTGTTTGGACTTAATTAATAAAAGTACTTCATAGAGTTATGAATTAGGATATTCATATAATTAGTTTTGATTCATAATTTTTGAAGTTGCGTTTTGGTTCGCATCATCGGTTTTGTTATCTTTGTTATAGCTATGAATTACAACTCTCTCTACCCTCGGGTTTTAATAGTAAATTTACTGTCATATGATTTTTGTTTTCATAAATGTTCTGTGTTAAGCATAGGTACCTATATTTTAGTTGCTTTATAATTGCTCAGAAAAAAATAAACGAAATCTCAATTTATTTTAATCATAGTCAATTATACTGTTGTTTTACTTGCTTGTCGACTGGTAAAAATAAATTAGTCAGATCCGAATTAAACAACTCTTAAGGTTTATTGTACATTTCCTAAAAACAAAATATAACTACAATCGTATGATTTATTATCTAAGAATATTATATCGGATATATTAGATCGGTTTTCTGATCCATCAAAATTCATATTAAATGCCCCTGGACTATTATGGACCAGTGAGTGAGTCTGCAACCAGTGCCGGGGCTCGTCGGTCCGTCATGATAGCGCTATCAAAAACGTTTCGTCACGTGTTTTCTTTTATTCATGCGTGTCTCCGATATGACTGTTTTTTTTTATTTTAATGTTTGACGAAGTTGCTAAGCTTTGATAATGTTGTTTTGCAATGAAACTTGTAAGCTTGTATTTATATCCGCATATGTACCCATGCGGCCATTTGGACTATTGTGATTTTTTTGTATAAGAGAACCTAATATTTCTGATCTACACATCGAAATCACAATTCGTTAATTGCAATGATTCACACTTAAGATTTAATCGACATAGTAAGAAAGTTGCTTCATAAACACGTAAAAATAAGCAGGTGGTTACAGAGTAGCATTATTAACAGATAATACCCCCCTTTTGATATATATATTTACTTAACATTTTTTCGTTTAAGAATGTAATTTCCTTGTTGGTTAAACGCTCGAAGACATGCTTTTAAATTTGATAACAATAATAATACAGTAGACAATCCTTTTATTGATACTAACTTTTAGCTGCTCCTACAAAAGGTTTCATCAATAAATTCTTGGTACGCAGAATTATATCCTCCACAAGTATAAAGCTTCCGGCACTCAACGGGCGATGTGAGCCACTGAGCACGGAGCTCCGAGCGCTCAAGACCGCGCCATTACAGAAATTGAAGATATACCCGCCGGCCCATCACTGTTCTTCGCCAATGATCCCTCAACACGCTGCATCGTATGTTTTGACCTCTAGAGAGATTTTGTGAACATACTACTTCTTTAAAAGCCATATTAATGTTAAAGTCTCTAAACAAAATAAATATTTAAAAGATTTAATGCTACGATGTAATAGTTATTTGTCTCCAGTTACAATGAAATTTGTATAAACGACACGGACTGAAAGGACAGTGTAAACTAATGACATGACACTGTATCATTTCTTTTTAGCTTATTAGGTGATATAATGTTTGTTCGTTTCTCTTGAATTGTACTCAACAATTAAACCAATATTTGAATGATTATATTTAATCATTATTTATTCTAGAGAATTATCTAAAAAATGGGATTATAGAGTATATACTTATGATATAAATATTTTACAAATGCTTGTACTTGACGATGGAGGGCTTCGTCAAGTATGAACAAATGCATACTTGAGATTGAGTACATGGAAAAAATTCGTTACATTACATAATAACGCCATTTCTTGTGTTCCAACAGTACACGTATCATTACTTTCTCATCACAAAAACACATATCGCAGAAGTGTTGCCGCTCCAACATGGACGCCAACAAAGAGGGTACCTAGTGCGCTCGAGCGTCGCCCGTCGATACAAAATATCTGCGATTTGTATTGTTGTTGCCCGATTTCGACAAGACTTTCAAAGTCAAGTGGAAACCACTGAAAATGAACGAGCTTCCGTTACTATTCAAGTTTTTGTTTAAGGAAAAACAAGGAAACCATTTCTATCATAATATATTTATATGGCGAGTATCGAAGTTTTCTGTTTGTTAAAATATCAATCCCAATCCACCCTCAAACATTAATGGGTAAAATGCACTATATTCTATATTTGGAGATTTAATTTTCAACTGCATCAACTTAACAGAGTACGCTCTTTTCATATATATGTTTTTAACCTCCCTTTTTTTGTCGAAGGCAAGGCTGTGCCGTTCGTGGAATTGACAGTGGCCCACGCCAGCGTGCTAACCATCCTCGTCATCACATTCGAGCGCTACTACATATCCTTACCCTCTGTCGCAGGCAAGGCTGTGCCGTTCGTGGAGTTGACGGTGGCCCACGCCAGCGTGCTCACCATCCTCGCCATCACCTTCGAGCGCTACAACATATGCTTACTCTCTGTCGCAGGCAAGGCTGTGCCGTTCGTGGAGTTGACAGTGGCCCACGCCAGCGTGCTCACCATCCTCGTCATCACATTCGAGCGCTACTACATATCCTTACTCTCTGTCGCAGGCAAGGCTGTGCCGTTCGTGGAGTTGACAGTGGCCCACGCCAGCGTGCTCACCATCCTCGCCATCACCTTCGAGCGCTACTACATATCCTTACTCTCTGTCGCAGGCAAGGCTGTGCCGTTCGTGGAGTTGACGGTGGCCCACGCCAGCGTGCTCACCATCCTCGCCATCACCTTCGAGCGCTACTACATATCCTTACTCTCTGTCGCAGGCAAGGCTGTGCCGTTCGTGGAGTTGACGGTGGCCCACGCCAGCGTGCTCACCATCCTCGCCATCAGCTTCGAGCGCTACTACGCCATCTGCGAACCACTCAAGGCTGGTTATGTGTGCACCAAGACCCGCGCCATGATCATCTGCCTGCTCGCCTGGGCGCTCGCTGCGCTATTCACCAGGTATACAACTCGTAATGCTCTCACACTCACCACCTTCTCTCTTCGCTTTCACGCTGCTGTCTTGTGCTTCTATGTCCCTCACCCTTCCTCTGTTTCTGTTTCTGTTTCGTTTTCCACATTTGGAAAACTATTATGCGTGCCGTTCTTTTAATTGGTTTTTGAAATATGGTGTACCAAAATATCTTTTTTAAGAAAAGTGGCTTTTTTAGTGTAAATTAGAATTTTGTTGTATTTCAAGGGGTGCGCACTCTGCAGCTGTTTCACAAAACTTTTCTTAGAAATTTGAAGAGGAAAAGAATGAATTGCTTTATCCCGCTCGTTAAGCATCATATCAATTGACCTCTCATCAATATCATTAAGTCGGATTCCTCTCTGCACAATAACTGAACGATTAAGTGTCATATTTTCCATTGGAAGTAATTTTTTTACTTAATTAACAATAAGATACAATTTCTATTGGGTTTTTCCTTATTGAAAACTAACGAGTAATGTTAGTTTGATAAATAATGTTATGTTCCCCTGACTCTGAATGAAACTCGTACACCACTGCAATTATTAAGAATAATTCAATGAATAAAAAATAAATGTAATTTGAACCTGTTTCTGTAAGCAAATCACTTTCGGCTTTTCCTCCGTTAGACTGTTTGTATTTAAAAATGTGAGCTTGTATAAAATCGTACTTGCATGATCCTTCAAAGAGTACCTATGACTATTCCTTAAGTGTAGTTTATGTTAGGATTAAGAAATGGCTCAAGTCGCTCTCACTCCACAGGCCAAGAATGTATGTATGGTATTCCTAATTTTAATAATGATTACACTATAATTAATTCCTTACTTTTACCTTTCCTAACTCTAACTGGTGGATAGTTTCATACAACTTTGATGTAACGTATGTTTTGTAGAATTTAATAGCACCAATTAGAATATAAATCAATTTTTAGAATATTAATCCATTTTAAATAAAGGTTTGGATTATACAGTGATAATTAAGTGAAACCTTTTAAAATAAAACCTAACCAACTTAGAAATACTTTGGAAATAAATTAAGTTTAAACCTTTAGCCTTAACCCTTGTTTATTAGGACAGCATTATGGGTCCAAAATCCTTTAAAAATTTATATGAGCAAATAGAATAAAAGGCTACATGTTCTTACTCATTATAAATTTGCTGCAACGCAAAAATTTATTGCACTGTAAAACTATGGCGGCTTTTGCATTGATTGACTGTTAATTTTGTTACTTCATGAAGTAAATAAAGCTGTGTAAGTTGGTTTTAAAGTAATAATGCTTGATTAAGCCAATTAAGCCAGTTTTCAAAGATATTGAAGGAGCTAGTTAAAGTTAGTCTGTCGAAGGACCACCCCTTTTTACAATGAAAGGGGATAATATAACTAACAAATTTTCATAAAATAAATAGGCCTAGGTGAGTTCCATTTTTATAAAATCAGCTAAACTAAAGTGAGAAGAAAAAATCTCATGAAATCTCGTTGAGAAGAAAAAACTAGAGTATTGGGAAAAGTACATAATTTTTCATTAAAAAGTGTCATTGCACAGTTCAATAAGTGTCACTTCCAAACTTACTCACTCGTTATACTTCCAAGTTATTAGGATGGTCATGATTTTTCTCACCACGCCAAGTCTTGTGTTTTCATTTCACCAAAACTGTTAAGTGGTTAATAATGTTGCTCTTGCTTGTAATTTTATCTCGTATTCCTCGTTAATCTATTTCACTATTAGCACACATATTTTTATAACTTGAAGATTGTGTAGTCTATTATCATTTGGAACATTTTTGATAAAAACACAGAACAGATATTCAAAACCTTAAGATAAACCCTTATTACAGAACACACGACAAAACCTGATTACTTTTTATGTAGAAATAAACTGAAAGATATGAAAAAAATTGTAATTCATTCAGGGAATTTTTAGTGTCACTGATTGTTAGTTTTACGAGGTAAAAGTAAAAACTAGTTGAAAGGTAAATTACACATCTATTTTACTCTTCAAATTACTAGAAGCCCTTGTTTTGATTCATAACTGTAACGAACAAATCTTGTGAGATTGGAATCCAACAATAAACTTACTTACACTCTTATGTACACCATTTCTTTAGCATTAACCCAAAATAATTAAATTTTCTGCTTCTGCTTGGTTATTTATTTTCAGAAAAAAGAAATTGGAAAATAAGGATCCACAACTAATTAAAACTATTCAATAGGTAAATTATTTGTACATGTAGACATATACCGGTGGCATTTTCGTTGAACAAATAATGCCTTTACGTTTTGTAAAAATGCTCGGAATGGCACTTGATATATTAATTATTGTTTTCTAAATAAAACGTCAACTGAAAAAAGAAGCTTCTATGCAATCTTGTACTCATTAACTTCTCTCTCACTTTTACCTTAAAGCTATTATCAGTATTGGCAAAGCTAATTATGCTCATTACCGTAATAAGCTAATGTTATCAAATCGTGTCCAGCTCACTGCCAAAGATTTCATGATATTGTTTTTGTAAGGAATTATATTTTGTCTTCAAACGGATCACTCAAAGCAACAATACGTATTGAAACTCTATAGGATATCAAGACATCGCTTTTAAATTGAAGCAATTCAAATTATCACATTGAAATTTTAAAAACTAAAAAAGTTACCTTAAAAGCAGTGTTTTTTAAATTCAAATAGACACATATAACCCACGTATCTTTAAACTGAATCCATTCAAATTATCGCATTAAAATGTTAAAAACTAAAAAAATGCCTTAAAAGCAGTCTTGTTTTATTCATATAGGGTATACTCAATTAATGAGTTATTGCGTTTGGACGTCGTATGGAGCTGTAAGGTAATAAAACAATGTTGTGGCTTTCTTCATAAAAAATAATGGTTTGATTAAATTTCAATTAATTTATGTAATCCAACAAATTCAAATGCATAAAGAATAAACATTATTTGAAATAGACTCCTATTTAAAGACATAAATAACTCTATAGAGAAATTAAAGTATCAATTTTGTTAAATCAAACTAAATAAAACTGGTTATTTTTTCTATTCTTATTGTAAAGTGTTTAAATTGATTCATAAATCGAGAGAAATTTAATGAAGTGTTTCACATTATTATTCCACCTATTCTCAATTATGTTTCTATGGATTTGCGGACAATAATATTGGTTAAAGTAACATTGGATGAATAGATGGGGTCTTGTTAAGAAATAGTTAGGTTGGAAACTCAATTATTGATTAGTAATACCGAAGAAGTAATTTTTTATCTGTTTGTAACTACAAACTAATTAAATATAAAAGTAATTAAAACTATGCGTTTAGAAATAACATTAACGGTATGAATATGGTAATTTTTTGTTGTATTTGAACAGAATTTTCAATACACTTTTAGCCAACTTTGTAACTTTTTAAAATTGAAAATAAATCAAGTTGTAAATAATCCCGTATTAATGATTTTCGTTTTTTAAGCTTTAAGTATTTTTGACGTAATTGTTGTTGTAAACTGGTATATTATGTGCAGCTTTGCCCTATATTAGCAACTTTTTATTCCACTATTTAATTAAATTGCATATCATATGCATTTAAAGAATGTAAGCGGATTATTATGCATTTTATTTCTTATATCTTAGTTTAAAAATTGAGTATTCATTGACTTATCGATGAAACGCATTGTGATTTTATTTTTTTATTATTTTTTTATTGCCTGGAAACTTCTCAAGTTACGTTTTTTATTGTAGGGTTATCAGGTGAATTGTAAAGCTAACGAACCATTTAAAGTTAAATAAAATAAGCTTCGTTGAAATAAGCTTCTGAATGTAATTAATTTAGTACTTCAATTTTCTTATTGTTCATTACCAATTGAATTGTAAAGCTGACGATTGTTTTATATAAACATCAAATTCCAATTACTATTTATAACCCTTCATACAATTTCATTAATGTAGTAACTATTTGCAATTGAATGTAATAATGATTGCATTTCCTCTAAAGTTGTTTGTTCCAAACTATCATTTGCTCAATCTAATTAACGAATTCCAATATTGATTTCTAACAGGTTATGGCTTAATCAAAGAAATATTTCATGAACCAATTAAAGGAACTTCTTCGTTGCTGATGTAATTAAACATAAATCGTCATTTTTGCCTGTTCCGAATCCTTTGTCCTCTTCTTCTCTGTGCTTTCCTTAACTTTCTGCATTTATAATTCATTTCTTCCTACCTTTTGCTAACACTTTGAGTCTGTTTGAAATTTAAACCTTCTTTGCCATTATTCATTTCATGATTTTACTACATTATGTTTGGGACAAACATCTTCCATTATGTTTGGTTTAGTTAAATATAGTTTGGAATACTCCATTAAAATGTGTTTATAAGTTATATTATTTAAATACGATTTGTCATAAATGAGAGAATTTAAAAGCAATTGTGTAGCGTTCTATAGTGAACAATGTACTTTAAGTTGTGATTTATATATAAAACTCAAAACGAAGTACATTGTTCACTAAAGAACGCTACAAAATATTTATAAAAAATACATACAAAATATTTTCAAAATATTTATGCATAAAATATACATAAACTACTTTCTCATAGAGTTTCGAGATTTGTAAAATTAAGTGCCTTGTTGAATTATTTTTTAAGTTGAATTCAAGCAGATCTCTGGCACATAAATGATATTCATACCATTACTTTGACTCATTTAATATGTGATTGTTACTTAATGATTCGAAATACGAATGCTTTTTTTAATACATAACATTAGCTGTAGTCAAAGTTGTGTTTCTTGTTTTAAACTAATATTACTAATTACTATTGAATAACACGGTGACACAGTTACGTTGTTCTACATGTAAGTATTAAAAATATTAAATACTATATTTTTTCATTTTATCGGGGAATTAAAATCAGTTTTTGAACGTTATTAGCTTGATTTGAGGAGGATAATTTCATCACAATTCGTTTCCAGCTTGCTATCTTAATATCATAGATTGAGAATAATAATAATCGCTATTTCTATGTTAGCTGCAGCACTTTCAATGTGACTAGTTTATATTTATAAAAATGTTGGATTTCAGCTGCCAAATCAAATTTACAATAAATATAGGTTATGTATTTGTATGTCACAATACATGTCACCGCTGTGCTTGTGTTGGGCTGAATTGTCATTGTGGTCCTATGACAGAAAACTTTCTTACATTCCATACTTTTTCATTTAACAAGTAGTGATGCTCTGACGCTTTCAATAAATCATGCTTAAATATTTGCTGTATTGGCAACGTTACTAGCAGTGTTGAATGTTGCTTTTCTGCTAGTTAATAGTTTAAGTTTTATGAAAACTAAACTAAATGATTTGATCAAATGTAAATTTAACACGAAGATAACAGAAATGTAACGGATGATTTTTTATACAGGGTGTTCATAAAAAACGTTTCAGGATTTCGGGAGGTGATTCCTTACATTTAAACTAAGAAAAATGTTGATACGAATGTATGTCCTAAAATGCGTATCTACCCAGTATCCGCCATTTCGTATTTTTCACAAAATATTTTTTAACTCCGAAGTTTTTTCACCGATGTTTTCGAAACTCGGTATGTACCTGTAACTAGTCAAAGCCAGTTTATGAAAACAAATAATCAACAAGATCAAAATGGTAAACTATATAATGGCGGCCGTTTAAAATCTTTAAATTGAAATACCGAAAAACTGTACGTTTTACAAAAAGTGATAAAGAATGGCAACGTCTAGTAAACTTATTTTCCAATCTAATGACAACAAAATTATGAAAATCGTGCAATAAACAACTGAGTTATGGTCGAATTTAGCTAACAAGGCACCTTTATTGGCCTATGTCAGCGTGTGGCTCAGCGCAACAATGGACTATTTTTATCCAAATTATGCTGCCTCGTTAGCTTAATTCGACCATAACTCAGTTGTTTATTATTCGAATTTCATAATTTGTGGTGTCATTAGATTGGAAACCAAATTTACTGTAACTTGCCATGCTTTATTTATTTATTTTTTGTAAAACATACAGTTTTTCCGGTATTTTAATTGAAATACTTTTAATGGCTGCTATTTTGGAATTTAGCATTCAATCATGTTGATTGTGTTTTTGCAAACTATCCTAGACTAGTTGTATGTACATATCAAGTTTCACAAACATTGGTTAAAAAATATTTTGTGAAAAAACACAAAATGACGAATATCTGGGTAAGTACAGTATGCATTTAGGACAAACCTTCATATCAACTTTTTTCTTAGTTTCGATATAAGGAATCACCTCCTTAAATTCTGAAACGTCTTTAATGGACATCCTGTATATTTTTAATATGTTTAATAATATAATAGATGACATAAACACCTTATTATTTAGAGAATCGAACTTGCAATAATTGTTTTCAGTATAAAATGGTACTGAACTATGAAACTGATATGTAAACGAGATAACTATACCGGGTGTCCATAAATTCATGTAAACATAAAAAAAACAATTTTGCAATAGTAGTGGCTTGGATATACACGTTTTACACATACCGATTTGCAGCTTAAATCCTTGATCTCCATTTTATTGTGTTTATAGCCTCCGGATTACAGGGAAATACTAAAGTGGTTTACAGACCTTCTTTCTTGTAATCCTTATTGTCGCTAAAGGCAACTAGTTTCGACACCTATATGGTGTCATCTTCAAGGCCGTCCAAGGATGTGATGATTCACTTCATTTGAAGTAAATCCTTGAGTTATTTAGTCGTGGCTGCTTGCAATGGTGTAGTAAAATTAGATTTATCGTCATAATTGTATGAATGAAGAGCTTATGGAATGAGATATCATCTAATGTTTATTCTGGTTTTATGAATGGTTTTACGTATGGTAAAAGCCAACAGTTTTTGTAAATTTGTTAAAATTTTGTAAATTAAAATGTTTTATTCCGGTTAACTTAATGGAGAATTCAATGTTTGTTAGTGTAAAAAAAGTTTATCTGCATATTATATAATGTCTTTCAAATAGTATATACATATGACGTTGACATGATTACAACAAACAGAATAGATGATTACAGCTGTTTAGTCATTTGTGATGTTACAGATCGTTTCCATATTTATCTGAAAAAATAATTGAACGTTTAAGGCAAAAATGATAATGACTTTATGACTGACACTTCGCTTGTAGTAGCTATTTTAAGTAGAGAATCAGTGATGATATGCTCTGGGATATTATTTATCATATTTGATTAAATATTTGTGTTATTATTTATTTGCTATTTATTTGTTACTTCTGTATGTATATCCAGTAAAGTCGTTATCTAATCAAAAATCGTTAACATATAACATATGATAAGAAATGAATCGTTACAACTGCACGATATATGATAAACCTTGTATTAATATATTGTTTTTACTTATAATAGTATTTTTAATCCATGATACGGCCATGGAATATTCGAATCCGTGTTTTAAATGTATAGGATAATCATTTACATCAAATTTATCTTCAAATACATATATTATTAATAACAATTTTAACCATGTCAATTTACCGTTTTTGATTTCCTGTAAATATGTTCAACAATAAATTATCCTACTCACAAAAATACTTAAAAAAATCGCAATAATGTGAAGTTTTGTACACAGGGAGTTTGCAGCTTTCTTGCTTAAAAAAGATTTAGCAGAAATATTTCGTTTTGTAATCAATAACCGGTTAACAATAATATCGTTTACACAGATTTTCGGAAAATGTCTAGTCATAATTTAACCATCGAAAATCAATTACTTATTTTAATACTAATGCTTGTAAAGCAAATACGCTATTTTTGGTTCAAATACAAACATGTAACTGACATTAGTGTAGCCCTAACCGAAATAAAATTGCAGCTTCAATCCAGCCAAAAGTTCCTCACGCGCGTCACAGCCTAGCGCCGGGAGGGGCAGGACAGAAGTGAACTTTAGCTCCATTAGTCACATGGGCCTAAAAGACTTTCCCTATAAAACTTTCAATGTAGGAAATTAACAAGTTCCTGTCAAAATATAGTTCAAATACTATTATAAAAAATACTAATATGGAAAAAATTACTAAAAAATTAAATTACTAATTTGAATAGTAATTAAAATATTACTATTCAAAAAAATAGTTCAAATTATACATTCTATGTATGATAAATTCTGATCTTGGATCATTACAAGGGAAATTGTATCAAACAACATTCAATTTAATTTACTGTAGAATATACATTTTAAACACTTTCAACTGAAAATGTTGATTATATCTCAGTGAAGTATTTTAGGTATGTTTTAGCAATACAATCTTACAATTGTATGCATCATAATTAATTAGAACTTGTATTATTTTAACGAATCGTAAATAAAAATAATTAGAATTATAATATGTAAATTTGCTATGTGACTAATGAAGCACGTCTGTCCTAATCCCATGGATGTTTACCAACCAAGTCCAACGCTTTGTGTGTAGATGACTTTGTGTCACTCCTACACACTTGAAGGACTTCGTGTATAAGACATTCATGTGTATAAATGTCATGTGTAGAGGTAGGTGAACCTACCTCTTCTCTAGTCGCTTGCTGAACTCACATAAGATACAGTGCAGTCTGTGTGCCTGCAGGACGGCAGGTGGACGTTTGTAAGCGCTTGTGTCTGTGTTGTAGCCCCATCGTCTGGTTCACCAAGCACGAGCGGATCGGCTACCTGGACGGCTCGCAGGTCGCGCTGTGCCACACGCCCGTGCCCACCGCCTGGCACGTCGTCTTCTTCCTCATGATCATCTCGCTGTTCTTCCTGCTGCCGCTGGTCGTGCTCGTGGTCCTGTACGCCGTCATCGCCCGCCACCTCATGGCCGACCCGCAGACCTGCTCCACCTCCGACTCCTGCAACAAGCGCGCCCGGCGCCAGGTCGTCATGATGCTGGGCACCGTCGTCCTCTCCTTCTTCCTCTGCTTGCTCCCCTTCCGCATCATGATCCTCTGCATCGTCATCATCCCCGACACCATGTTCAACCTGGGCCTGGAGAGGTTCTACATATTCCTCTACTTCTCGCGCATCATGCAGTACACCAACTCCGCCGTCAACCCCATCCTGTACAACCTGATGTCGTCCAAGTTCC
Organism: Flexamia atlantica; assembly: GCA_035578135.1. NCBI lineage: Eukaryota > Metazoa > Arthropoda > Insecta > Hemiptera > Cicadellidae > Flexamia > Flexamia atlantica. The sequence goes on along the minus strand of JAQJVK010000006.1, from coordinate 6,729,735 downwards.
GCCACGGGTTCCGCGGGCTGTGCGGGTGTCGCCGCCGCGGCCGGCGGGAGCTGCTGCTACGTCACGCCATGACCCTCACCACCACCTTCTCCCACTCCTCCACCCGCACCCACCACTACCGCGCCTCCCCCGACCTCTCCTGGCGGTCCTCCTCCATCGACTCCCGCACCATCACCGCCGCCAACGGCTCCTTCCGCAAGAACGTCATTCTCAGGTCATCCCTCATGTCGAAGAGAGGCTCCGACCTTCAGGCCAAGCTGGACAACAATGTGCCGGAAAGTTACGTGTAGACGGTTCTTTACCGGTATTTTATCTCTCTTCCTCTTTTGATCGAGGCATAATTAGCTTAGAATGTGATAGTGAAATGACATTCCTTTTTGTACATACGTTCTAGTTGTGTATTTTTTCAAGTTGTGTGATGTCTTCTTGCCTATCTCAATAGAACAGGATTTTTCCTACCTCTGCATCGGTTGGCCCAAATATCAATATCGTTGCTTACAATTAACTGTCAAACAATTAAAAAAAATGTTTACAATAGCGTACACATAATTTTTCCACATTTGCGCACGATTTTAAGTTTGTGTTTCCTTACTGGTGTGAGGGTTACAGAGTTTTTTTTTTACAATAGACAGATTAACATATATTTAAACAAATACTTATTGTACCTTTTTGCTATGCAATTTTTACAATTGACTGGTGGGCCACACTGTATAGATGCAACAAAGTACATAACGTAATTTTCTCTTGAGGTTCCTTTAGTTGCAAAGGGCGCTAATTGAGGTATAATATAAGGCCTAATCAGTTTTTTCAGACCAAAGATTGTCAATACCAGGGGCGAACCCAGGGGGGAAGATAAAGGGGATATATCCCCCCGAAGTTTTGGAGAACATAAATTTTAGACGACAAGACAACCTTTTTCGTGTATCGCGACGTGACTACGATTATTGTCTACCGTGAGCAAAGACGATTTTCGTCGACCGTAACGCAAAACGATTTTGTTTACCGCGATGCGAAAACGATATTTGTCTACTGCGACAATGATATTCGTCTACCGCGGCGTCTACCACAACGACGATACTCGTCAAGCGCATCGACGATCTTTTACCTACCGCGACGACGATATTTGCCTACTTGTACCGCGACGTCCATATTCGCCTACCGCGACGCGACGTTATACTCGTTTACCGCGACGTGACAATGATATCCTTCTACCGCGACGACGATTTTCGTCTACTGCGACATGGCAACGATATGTGTTTACCGCAGCAGTGATATTTTGTCTTCCGCGACGACCACATTCGTCTACCGCGACTACTATATTCGCTTACCGTGACAACGGTATTTGTCTACCGGGGTGACCTTATTTGTCTACCGTCACATTAGTACGGGTTTTTGTGAGTACCTAAATACTCCCTTCCCCCTTCTTATAGGATATCCCCCCCCCCCCGAAATTAAATCTTGGGGTCGCCTCTGGTTAATACAATGATTGATCTGATAAAACTGAAAAAGTAAACATAAAGCAAATCATAATGACTTGTGAACAATTATACATGACTTAAAAGAACAGTTGGCGCAATATTTCTCCGGTTAAGCGTACTACGTATTGAACATATGATACTATGACACTTGACAACATAACGTTGGACAAGCAGCGGTGTTTTAGAACAATGTTTTCAGAAAAGTTCCCCTTCTTCCGCACCTTGCAACCAGCTAAATCAGCCATAGCCGGAGATATAATGCGTGAACTGTACTTTAATACCAACATTTCTAAAAAGATTTGTTGCTAGTTTGTACATTTCAAATTGGTTGCCGTTTTGTTATATTTTCTGTGGAACATAATGACGTTTCTTACCTTATGTCACAGACCTATACAGATTGGCAATCTAATGCATTTTTTCGTGCCCGTTTTTTCTGGCGGCGTCAAGTTTGTTGGGCTTTTATGCCACCCTAATTGCTCTGGTGTCAAAGTTATTATTATATCTGTCCGTTGGGACCTAAAGATTTTATATTGACGAAATCATCTTTGATACCAATCCAATATGGGCGACAAAACAACCTAACAAACTTGACGCCGCCCGAAAAATCGGGAACGAAAAAGTGCATTGGGTTGCAAACCTGTGTAGTTCTTCATCGGTGCTTATGTAAACCAACAACAAACTTCATAACTATAAATCTCTCAGTGAACTTTTCATAGGGCTTCCTTTTATTTTTATTCTGTTTTCGGGGTGGTTTCGCATTTTCAAAATATTGCCCAAATTTTCCAATGTTGTGGACAAATTAGATTTTTCTTTTACAACAGCCTAAATTTTTATTCCAATGGTAAATTTAAGACAATTTTTTTAATTTGATTCTTTTTCCAATGTTTATGGAGACATGTGGGTTAAAGTTTGATTTCCCCTCTTTAAATTATTTAAGAGGCAAACTTTGGCAACCTCTTAGAATTTTGGAGTTTCAATGCCCCAAGTATTTTTTATTGGGATTTTAAAAATTATACTATCAATATCTTCCCAACAGTGGATTTAGGAAAAATACCTCTTTACAAGAGTCACGTAAAATTATTTCTGAAGTAAAAAAACTCCATAAAATACAGGGATTTTCCTAAGAAATATCGAATTCATCCACCCTATTGGAAAAAATAGACCACCCCGACACCCCTCTTGGGGTAGTTTAGAAGGATTTTCTATATTCTTAACTACCCCAAAAAACAGTAAAAACAAAGTAATGTACTGCATAATTGTAATATTATTTTTTTAAAGTTAGCAATAAGTTCACTTGGGTCACTCGGTATATCTGAAAAACATATAATAATATCTTTATGCGAAATTTCAATACGAAAAAACATTAATTTTTCAGAAGAAAAATCTTTAAAAAATAATGAATTAATTTGCACTCGATTTCCTGCGTTAAGTGAATGTCCTAATAATTTTAAACTTTAAATTGCATATGCTTCTTACACGGTATATGTTTAATAGAGAATTTTGTTGTGGATTAGCTATACAATAATATCATGACAGCTGTTTTGGACAATTCCTGCGATATAAATAGAGGAGATTTCATTCATAAGTCGTAAATAACGATAAAACTGCAAAATAGTTATTAGAAAGGGTTGGTATAATCTTGCAATTAACATAATTTTCAAAGTATTGGTATGAAGCTAATACTTGTTATAAAAAGTTGAAATGTACGCAATTGACCTAAATTCAGTCTAAAATTACTTTCATAAAGTATCGTCCTTGAAATATTGGATGTTAGAAAATATTATTAAGAACATAATGTTCTAAATATGACATATTATGTGATTCTTCATAGATGGCGTTGTTTCCTTATACATGAGATTGATCAGAGGGTAGCTAAATTTTTATATTAGAGGAGTTATTGACAAAAACAAAAAAAATTGGCTTGAGCTTACGAAGTATATCATAGATGTCCTTTTTTTAGTGTTTTTTATGTAGTTAATGTTTTGATTTTCTGTTCTTTTTTCATGTTGTAACATAGATGTTGTTGTAATAAATGTATATTTGTTTACAACAAATCTGTGTAGTATTTACTGTTAAGAATTTCATGTGGATGATATTGTTGGAAGATTAGAGTCATTATTTGTAGGCAAATAAATTATGTATTTTCTATTTATTTTACGAAGGTATTTTTATTACAAGACTGTGTAGAACTGTAAGCTAGTTAACTTTTAATAGTTTTAGTAAGGATTTGCTGCCCGTAATGTCGAGATACGTTGTAGACAATAAACCAATCATCTTCTGGTGGTGAAGGCTTTAATAGCATTGGAGAAAATAGGTTATAACTTACTCTGTTATTATTTTTAATATCTTAGCCATGTTGCCTTGTGTTTAGTCTTTACTTCCAGCATTAAAATAAATTTTGAGTAGCCTAGGAAATTGTTTGGATATTATTAAAATTGTATGTAACGGTTTTTAATTGATTGGACACAAGTATGTCCAAGTATGTATTACCTTTATTCAGAATACTGAGGAAAAAATTACTATGGATACTTGGTTTGAAATTCAATGTTAGTGATTGTGGTTTTATTTTTGGATTTGGATTTTTGCGGACATTTGCCATCACTGATTAGTAAAAAACAAGTTTCAGTAAACACTAAACACTTTTCACCAAACACTAAAAGGTTCCACTAAATACTTTTTGTGAAACTTGTTTTTTTACTAATCAGTGATGGCAAATGTCCGCAAAAATCCAAAAATCAAAATATTATGGATAGTGTTGTTGTAGTAAAAGGAATCCTTCTACTGCAAAGTCAAAGAGAGAGGCGTTTTGATTTTTGATTTCTGTCATTTGTGGTGTTACGTTTTGATACCTCAAACCTATACAGAATTCTTGTTTAAACATCATTTTTCTACACACTAACTTGTGCATACCTAAATTTTCATAACATCATTTACAATGTGTTTACTCACAAAAAACCAAATAAATAAGGCAACATTTGGTTTTGTTTATGAAGTAACAGTAAACTTTCATTATCGTATGCCATCAGAATATCCAAAGCTTAGAAATTATTAGTTAACTTGTTATATACTTAACTAAGGCATTTTTAAGGCATTCATTCTCCTATTACTTTTTAAAAACATTCAGATTTTTTCAAAGACTTGTTAGAAGCAAGACAGCGATATTTATTATGAATATTTCATGATATTTCAAGCTTTAAACACTAGAGACAATATTATTACTCATGAATCATATACGTAACAAAACTCAACAAAATGTTTGATTCAAAATAACCTTTAGTGGCTATTTATGTGCATCATCACTATACAAATTATATGATGGCAGAAAATATTCAAATCAATCAAAACATAAAATTATGACATAAGATTTCTTGGTCTGTAAACACTTATAAAGTTCGGCAAAATTCACCATATGTTTTTCCAGTACTCCTATTCGAAGTGATCCAAAAACGATCATTTTGCGTACGATTTAGAGAACTAAAAAAGGCTGTTTTCCGGACAGTGTGATGAAAAGTTTATTTAGGATGTCAAGTTCCGCACCAAGTGCTGCCTTGTGATTTATGTGCCCAATAATACATTTTAAATCAATGAACGAAAAATATATTTCTGCACATATTACGTAGCTTAAAGCTGATGTATTTTATTTAGATACATTTCTAATGTGTTAATGTAAACGTTGTATTGATGTATTAGGGACTCGTAAACCAAAGAAAATGTCTATTAGACAGTATTCAATGAAAATATATTGTAGATAGTAATAAATATTATATTGAACTGTAATTTTACAAAATAAACCTAGTCTATTTTAAAAGTAGTTTCAATTTAATACGACCTTTACCTAGTTATAACAATACATTTTACAGGGTTGTTCTCTATTAACAATAATTTTTAGGAGGCATAAGAATTGTAGTTCTCAAAATGGTCCAATGGAAGATTTATTATATTTAAGAGCAAATTGGTAGTTTTTCGATAAAAATGTTCAACGAAGCGTTTTAAGGGAGGTGCCGTATTTCTCAAAGCGTCCCACTTCCAATTTTTATCTTTCGCATTTATTTTTACATAAAAATATTATTGGGGAACGGCTACATGATTAATGACGAGAGCCTTTGGGGCCTAAACAATTTCAACGTATCTGCTCAGAATGGGGTTCTTGAAGAAGTCAAGATTTAAAATAACGAACCAGAAAAATTGTTTTAATGTACAAAATAAAATAAGAAGAATGACAAAAACTAGAAGTCTCTATATAGATATTGAGGCAAGTTATGCATAAACAAGATTGCAGTTTTACAGAAGTATTGAACATGGCAAATGCAATTATTTATATCTTTAAAAGGAATCAATGTTTTCAAAAAAAGGATCGCGGCATCAAAATTCGCATCAAAATCTAGTTTGAAATTACAGGTCCCAACTCAGGCTTAACGTTTGAAACGAAATTAGGTACATTCAACCTGGCCGAAGCATGGTTTGATTATACCTATTCATTTAGAATAGTGCATGGTTTGGACTCTTTGGTTGTTTAGTCTAAAGGAGCTGCATTTTATTTTTGAATCTTATACGTTAATCCAACGCCTATTGTTGATCCAACTGAATGGCATAATAAATCTTTTGGATCTATAATGACGGCTGCTGGAAATTTAAAATAAGTCGAAATCAAGAAAATATGACTTAATCGAGACCTGAAGGCTTAATAAATATATAAATAACTATCAAAATCATAATAATGTGGCTATATCTTAACGTTGTATTATATTGAATTCAATTGTAAAACTTGAATATTTGACTTGCCATAACATCACAGAGTTACAATTCTATTTTGTACACATTACATGACATATTACTTGATAGGAATTTTTTCTCATACATTTTTATTTCCATCTAACTACCCCATTTTTGGGGAGTTACTGCATTATTTTGAATGCCAAAATATCTCTTCACAGATCATCATCATCTTCTCACCCCTTACGATAGTCATTTAATTCCACAAATACAAAAACAACATTGGGACAAGACTTTTGGAGTAAACTAGTATATTCATGCATATTCTTTATATAAAGGTAAAGCGAAAGATGCTGAAATAGTTTTCTTTGATATGAATCAGAGCAACAAAAGATACCCTAATATCACTTTTGTGTGAATTTATTACACAAAAAACACATTACAGTTTGAATAAATAACGCGCTTTGTTTTAAAAAAAGGATTATTTCACGCTCCAAGAGTAATACGTCTCTATGGAGTTGTTTCATGCCTCTTTGTTTAGCTAAGTTTTATTTGTGCATAAGTAAATTATAGTGTTTTCGAATCGTCTACTATTAATATCGTTTATGTATATCTTTAAAATATATTATTTTCAAATATGAAACTATCCACATCCTTACGTTTTTACAATGATTACAATTGTCATTTTCATATCATGACCAACCACTGAGGCGGAACATCCATGCATCATGAGGTAAGTAACTTTTGAAACATATATTTCTTACGTAGGCTGAGGTGCAGTCAATCTCCTGACCATTGTCTGCCAACACTTCCTGGTCTCTGCATGTTTACACTAATGTGCTTAATAGCAAGCAATAGTACATTTTATTACTTTCCATAATACTAATTCATCATATTTTAAATCTACCCAATGTAAGGAAAAAATTAATCAACTAACAATAAACTTCAAAATTAAGAGATGAATATAGAATGGCAAAAATTATGAATGAGTAAATAGTGACAGAACATTTTTGCATAAGACTTAAACAAACAAGACTTCATAAAACGTCAGTCTTAACTAACACGAATACCAGATTGATATTTTAGTTTGGACTAATGAAAATAATTTGATCTGCAATGAGTTTTCAAATATAGCTTTATCAAGTGTAGTTTTAAACATAATAATTTTTTTATTTCATATTGAAAAATAATTATAGTATGTTCGAAATAGTATTAAAGTGTGAAATTGAAGCTAAGTATAAACACAATTTCCATCAGTATTGATCCCCTCTGTTCGGCAGGGCTTCATTGCAAACTTCATTCTTTATTTGATTCCTCCGTCAGAAAAGAAACCGCTTAAAATATTTGTTGCGGTGATTCTAACGTATATTAATTTTATAACGTACGAAATTCGTTATCTTATTTTAGGAAAGCAAACCAATGTTGATGTGTTTTTCTTATTGAGTCTAATTTCCGCAAAACAATTTTGTATAGAAATCAAAATACATTCTAATTTGGTCACTCACTTAAGAGAATGTTCATCGTAAATTATTATTTCAAAATATGTGTTCCCTCATTTAATTGTTTTTTTACTCTTACATTTTTTGTTGATTAACCTGTTGAATAACTATAATAGTCGAGGAATAATAGGGTTATACCCTGAAAAAATTGCTATAAGGGAGATTTCTGTGTTTTTCTGTCATATTTTATTTGCTGATTAACATACTAAAAGTTTACTAAAGTTTGACCACCGGAAGTGCCTCATTTTCAAGATGGCGTCCAAGAAGGTGACAATAGCATTAAAGATATAGGAAACAAATGCCATAGGTGATGTATAATTGAATCTGGTGTCATAATACCACTGTCGATAATTGGAGGGAGGTATGAACTTCAGTTTTCATAGGTAAAAAAATCAGCCGCCATCTTGGATCCGCCATATTGGATGAGGTAATTATTTTCAAATGTAAACATAGTGTTGTGACACATCATTTCAAACTAGATTTTCACGCTGTTTACAATGCCGAAATCCGTTTTTGAAAATCTTGACTGGTTTTCAAGATATACCCAAACAAAGATTATTCCCTATATAATCCTTATGGACGTTTCGAGCTTGGAATATTTGTTGGGATTTTTTTGGACTGTTTTCCTTATAGCTCCGGATGTAATCAAAGTACGTTGTTCGTTCTAGTCTTAAAATACTCGGTAGTATTTTGGCTTCCATATAAGCAACTTATTAATTGATTCAGATTCATTAGGGATAAGCTATGCTATGATACCTTTATTAACCATAAAGTGTGATTTTTCTAAATTCAATATTCAGTAAAAATTGTGCATCTCAGATTCTAAATAAGATATAAATTTCTTTCTGATCTTAAACTGATCAGTAAAATATTAGCTTTCATTTGAGCTATTGATCTTGAAAATAGGACAATTTTAAGCCGAGGTATATTATTTTATTTAACATAAAATTTAACGTTTTTAGCATTCAATCTTCAGTTGAAGACATAAATCTCAAGCTCTAAGTGAGACATAATCCTCATTAAAGTCTTAAATTAAATAGTAAACTTAGGGCTTTCTTTTGAGTTATTGATCTTGAAAATCAGTCAATTCTAAGAAGAGTAATAATCCTTTATTCAAATTAAAATGTAATTATTTTCGAGTTTTGTCCTTAAGTAAGGACTCATATCTCAAGTTCTTAAAGAGATACAATCATTTTTAAAGTCTTAAACAAATTGGTGATTGATTGGCTTTCATTTGAACTATTGATCTTGAAAATCGGACAGGTCTAACCTGAGTTATAATCCTTTATTTCACAGTATCATTTTAGAAAAATCTCATCCTATGGTTAATAAAGGTATCATAGCTCATCCCTAATGAATCTGAATCAATTGATAAGTTGCTTTTATGGAAGCCAAAATACTACCGAGTATTTTAAGACTAGAACGAACAACGTACTTTGATTACATCCGGAGCTATAGGGAAAATAGTCCAAAAAAATCCCAAAAAATATTCCAAGCTCCATAAGGATTATATAGGGAATAATCTTTGTTTGGGTATATCTTGAAAACCAGTCAAGATTTTCAAAAACGGATTTCGGCATTGTAAACAGCGTGAAAATCTAGTTCGAAATGATGTGTCACAACACTATGTTTACATTTGAAAATAATTACTTCATCCAACATGGCGGATACAAGATGGCGGCCGATTTTTTTTACCTACGAAAATTGAAGTTCATACCTCCCTTCAATTATCGGCAGTGGTATTATGACTCCAGATTCATTTATACATCGCCTAAAGCATTTGTTCCCTATATCTTTAATTCTATTGTCACCTTCTTGGACGCCATCTTGAAAATGAGGCACTTCCGGTGGTCAAACTTTGGTAAACGTTTAGTATGTTAATCAGCACATAACATATGACAGAAAAACGCAAAAATCTCCCTCATAGGAATTTCTTCAGGGTTAGGTGGTTTTTTTCATATCTTTCCTCGACTATAAATCAATGACTGAATCGGAATAAACTGTCAGTTGAGGAGGAATTATTATATCGAGTAAGTATTACGTTCATATCATGCTGAACACCATTTATTTACACCTTTTGATTTTTTTTATTAATGGTCCTGACAAATGAATCCAGCAGGTATTTGTCAGTAATAAAGCTTTCATATAGCCCATTCTTCACTCATCATTCGTTCAAATTCACCTTAAATATTAACATACACCATATCGGTTGTCGGTGTCCTAGATCATCTATTGAGGGAGACGGTTTGTTTTGCAGCCCCATCCTGGCGGTGGCGGAGTACGGCCACGCGGAGTACTTCGACGGATCCATCGTGCCCGTGTGTCTCACCCAGGCCGACACCTTCTGGGCGGCCTTCTTCTTCATCTCCACCATATCCCTGTTCTTCGGCCTACCCCTCGCCATCCTGATCATCCTGTACTCCGTCATCGCCTGCCACCTGATGGCCAACCCCGGCCTCGTCGCCCCCTCGGCTCACAGCGCCCTCCGCTACCGCCGACAGGTCGTCATGATGCTCGGCACGGTAGTCGTCTCCTTCTTCCTCTGTCTCCTCCCCTTCCGCGCCTTCACCCTCTGGATCATCCTGGAGCCTCCGGAGGTCGTGTCGTCTCTGGGAGTCGACAAATACTACAACATCCTATACTTCTCTAGGATCATGCTGTACCTCAATTCCGCGGTCAATCCTATCCTATACAACCTGATGTCGTCCAAGTTTCGAGACGGATTCCGGAAACTGCTCGGCTGCAAACCGCTGAAGAGGGATCCTCTGAACAGGAAGGGCACGATAACGACGACGACGACGACGACGACGACGACCAGCAGCTCGCAGAGGCTCGCCAAGGACGCGCGGTCGCTGAAGCGCAGCGTCGTCCGCGTGCTCAGCCGCGAGGACCGCAAGCGATCCATCGACCTGGGCTTCGCCACCAAGATCAAGCGGCTCGGCCAGACGAAAGGCTACATCAAGTCTGACGAAAGTTTTGTGTAGGCTTTTAAGCGGTTCGGTTCAGACATTTCTGTGATCGATTTGCAGAAATGATGATGTAGATATTGTATATCGAATACTTTAAGAAAGTTTATAGGCTTTATAAAGTTGCTGTTTCGCTTGAAATAGGATGAAACGAATCATTTACTACATATCTAAATTTTTTATGGATATTTTGTACGCTAGTAAAACATCAAATTTTCAAGGTGACCTTTTTGGCATTTTAGTGTAGCAAATCGAAGTAAATTAACACGAAGTTTTCTGTATTGCCTCCTGCGCTGCTACAGAGTAAAATATAAAAAGAATAAGCAGTGAAAATCAAATGCCTATTAATGACTACTACGCCGTTATATAATTCTTGGTGTTCAACTTTTCCCGATTTTGGTCCGTAATAATTTTAAAGCTTATAAAGGTAGAATACTATTAAACTGTTGGAAATGCGAAATAAGCAAAGATTTATTTATAATACATGCAAGGTCAGATCACTACCACTGAAGGGCTGCCTTCAAAGCTAAAGTTTTACACCAAATATTTGCCCACTATGGTTTTGTTGAATCATGATTGTTTTGTTGAATGGTTGTTCATTTGTATGAAAAAAACACTGAGCAGAGGATACGATATATTTTTCCCATCCCAAATAGAAAAAATCAGTCTGTTTTATATTCAGAAGAGGTAAGGCCGAGTATGTATAGGCCAACCTTCTCCAAACGATTGGGAAAAGGCCAATAGGCCAACCTAAATGATGCAGAATTGCGATATCCCCAGTAATCTTTAAACACAATCAACGTTAATTGCTTCACATCCAAGGTCATACATATTGACAGTTATTTCAGACATCACAAATAACATTAAAAAAAGGATCTTAAATGTAACAGTCAAGAACTTAATGATCACTCAGTAGAATATGGCAACATTAAAGAAATCTATGAAAATTATCAAATCAACGAGATAAAAGTAATTGTTGTTCGTGTATATTGTTAGATGTATTTTAACATACAAAAATTACATCAAAGAAAAAATAAAATTAATATGAGTTAGAGTTCTGCTCTGCAGAATACTGTCTGAATAGTTGATTTTGAAATTTGGAGTGTTGTACTTGTGAAATTAGACATTAAGAACTTATTATTGACAAAATTCATATTAACATATTAACGTTTGCCTTTTTAGAATGAGTTTATCATGTAATAAATTTTAGTTGGATTTTACATTTGCTGCACTAAATTGTTTCAACCAAAGTTGACGCCTAAACTTTACAAGTTTACCTCATCTTCAAATAAAATATCTCTGCCCCTGATTTGATACGAACTTGCTGCGTAACTAAATCATAATTTTATATTACACACATATATTTTTTGAAAATGTTTTGTCTATTTCAAGCATATTTTATATAACCATATCTGCTTTTTAGAGTTTTTGTGGAGTTTTTCTTAAAAAAGCTCAAAAAGTAAAATTGTGTTAGCGCTACCTAAATTTCAATGTAATTGTTGTTGTTAGTTCCGTAAGGTTATTTGTACTGAACCAATTGTATAACTGTATATGTTCCGTGAATTATAATGTAATTTTGATAAGACAAATTTGTCACATTAAGTTGATAAAATCTTAAGCAAGTTGATTTTGTATACGATGTTTAAGTTTAATTGTGTTAAGTTTAATAGAGTGGTAGGTTATTATTTATATCTTTACTGGACCGATGTTCTTTGTTTGTTGTGTTGAACAAATACCCTGAATTGAAAAAGCCTGCGAAATGTCCATCTCACAATGAGGTTTTATCATATGCACAGTTAACTTTAAAGTACCCGAACTTTTTTTATTAGTACAGAGCACAGAGATACCTCTCACAAGTGGTTTCCTGTGCATTGTTATGTCGGACTTTGATTCAGCAAGACTAGTATTAATTGTGCCAAAAATCTGAGCTGAACATGTGATTTTAAACTAAAACATATATTCTTGAATAGACTTAAAAATTCCTTTATTCTTATTCGTTTGAACCAAATTCAACAATTCGTTATTGGATTGGTTCAATCATTTTCAGGATTCTGTCCATTCCAAAAAAATATTATTCTAACTCCTTGGGTTATTCCTCTTGAACAAAGTCAATCTAGAAATGTTATTGCCATATTGCAATTAAAGTATTCACAGTGTTTTATCAAGTATTTAAAGGATTTAAGAATTGCGAGTGTATCAAAATGTAATGACACAAAATAATATATAATATAATATAAAATAATTATTCAATAGCACTTAATGCACATGTCTATTGTGTTATTATGCGTAATCAGTAAAGATATTTAACAGATGCCATCGGACGAAGTCGGTAAGATTTTTCAGGGAGTAATTTCAGACCATGGACCTTTGTTATTCCTAAGAAAAGGATTCAAATTTGATTTTTCAGTAGTTTTCTAGATTTATACTACTCAGTTAAATTAGTGGTTGGGGGTTGGTTTCGTAAATCTGTCAGTTTGGGCTTTCTGATAAATAGTTATATTTGAATTTAATTTAGTTTATATTAATTTTTACCATGAGAATATCGTAAATTGCAGCAAAAGCAAGCGCTATATTCATGAACCAAAGTATATCATTTTTGAGAGTTGTAAAATAAAATGAGTAACTATCAAATGCCACCATCGCTCGAGATTGCCCTCCTTCAACCTCACTGGGACCTGATGTGCGGATAGTTCGTCACACCACTATCTTGTCAGCCCCACTCGGCCTGGTGCACGGATAGTTCGTCACACCACTATCTTGTCAGCCCCACTCGGCCTGGTGCACGGATAGTTCGTCACACCACTAGCTGTCAGCCCCACTCGGCCTGGTGTACGGATAGTTCGTCACACCACTATCTGTCAGCACCACAAGGGCCAGGTGTGCGGGTAGTTTGCCACACCATTATCTGTTAGCCCCACTCGGGCCTAGTGTGCGGATAGTTCGTCACCCACTATTTATCACCCCCACTCGGGCTTAATGTGCGGATAGTTCGTCAAAGCACTAACTGTCAGCACCACAAGGGCCTGGTGTTCGGGTAGTTCGTCACACCATTATCTGGCTGCCCTACTCGAGCCTGGTGTACGGATAGTTCGTCACACCACTGTCTGTGTCACCCCCACTCGTGCCTGGTGTGCGGATAGTACTTCACACCATAATCTGTCAGCTCCACTCGGGCCTGGTGTGCGGGTAGTTCGTCACACCACTATTTGTTAGTAGTTTCAGAAGCAACAGCAAAACAATCGGAACCCCCATATTTTATGGTCTGAAATTAAATATACAAGACAATAAAGTAGGTTTAGGCATAAACTGCATACTCTTTGAAAAATAACCTCATTTTGAGATTTGGTTAATGGTACGTGTTGTATTAATATGATTGCCTAAACACTGAGGCTGGCTGTGTACCTATAATCCATTAATTATGATTTTTTTGCGTTATAAGCTAAGAAGTTTAGATTAATATTCTTTGTTGTTACGTTAAAGTTTGATGAGTATCATACTGTAAATACTACAAACAGGGTGTTTATGTGGATACACTGCCACTATGTAATTTTACTGCCACAATGTAATTTTACTGCCACTATGTAATTTTACTGCCACTATGTAATTTTACTGCCACTATGTAATTTTACGGTCACTATGTAATTTACTGCTACCTGTAATTACCTTCCTACTACTTATGTTTCAATGCTATTCAAGAACTACTTTTTACTAGTCCTCCGTACTTTATTGGGCATTTTATATCCTACCTCAGCAGATTGTACTTACACTAATAAATTACTATGAAATTTTATAATGCTTAGTGGCATTTTATGAAAGGCAGTGACGTTAAAATTTAATTAAATGTAGCACCGATGGTATATTGAAACAAAATAGTAAAATGGAGGTTCTGAAAGTTATTATAAAATAGTCCTTGGACGGGAGTCAATGTTGGAGAAGTCACAATTGATTATTAATAATAAATGCAAACGCAATGAAAAACTCAAAAGTTATTACGTACTGGAGAAATTGTGTATAAGAACTTTTTTCACCTTTTAATATAAATTTAAAAAAACTTACTTTAATTATTAGGAAAATTCTGTCTCTATTTTAAATAATAATAAATAAATATATATATTTATTTATTTATTTAAAATTTTACCTTTGCCTTAACAACTGTTTACAGGATTGTATTAATTTTTATAAGAGAATTTACATATACGAGTAGAATGCAATGTTAATATTAATAATTCAAATTGCAACACACACTTGAACATGTTGGCAGTGGAATTTTTATATTAAATGACAACTAAGTTTATATGTTTCATGAAGCGAGTTTTTGTTTTGTGTTAATTCTCATTCGATTTGTTTATTTTAAACAATAGTTATTATTATAGGTGATATGAGAGAAAACATAAATTATATTATTTATTAAATTTAGTTATTTACGTGTTTAAACGGTTATGTTATCATGGTAGTAAAAGCGCACATTTTACTGTTTTTTTAATCACCAGTATGTACATATAATTAAATACCAAAGTAAATCATTTTGCTCATATTCATGTTACCAAATGTTATTGAGTATTGACATTTTTACTACTGAAGTTTTAAAATATTCTGAAATTTTTGTCTAAGATAAATATTTTTTCAAAGGAAGGTATTTTTTCGCTACTGGAGAGCAGGATAAAAAAAATGTTTGCTCAGAGAAATGTAATGAGCCAGGGGTTTGGTTGATTTACAAATGTCAGATGTTATTATATTTATATAATTAATGTTAACCGTAATGTTTGTAAATAAAATGTTATCAATGTGAGCACTTCAAGCTGTTTTATTGTTCTTACCAATAGTAATTTTGATGTAATCTGATACATTTTATTAAAAATTAGCTGCTTTAATTTGCATTAGAAAACTTGAACAGCCCAAATACAAAATATTCATGGCACATGCAACTTATTTTCGTAAAGCGTGACAATCTTTAATATATAGGGTGTTTCAGGATAAGTGTAAACAAATTCACCAGGCGATTCCTTACATCAAGACAAGAAAAAAATGTCATGTGAACGTGGGTCCGAAAACTAGCTGTTATGGAGTTACAGCCAAAAATAGATGTTTTTATGTTTAAGTGTATTTATCGCACTTTTTGGCCTATAGATTAAAGAATTATGAAGATATGCTGATGAAATTTTCAAAGTTTGATAGATTATGAAATTCCAAAGAAATATCATTACTTTTCAGTACTGAAATCTTAAATATGGCTTAGAAAAAGTTGTTGGAAAATAAAAAAATTTTCAAAAAAATTCAATGCCTCAAAAAAGATTTTATTTTTGATTGGTTATTAAATTGTGACTATTTATGTATTTTGAAAATTATAAAGTAAATCATCAAAAGACCAGCCAGTCAAAGTAATTGCATAGAGCCTGAGGAATGTTTTAGCATGATGATTTTTACGAATACTCCAAGAACTGTCGATTGTAAAATTTAAGAAATCCAAAATCCTCAAAAATCCAACCACAAGACCCGCTACAGAAAATTATTCAAAATGGTGGCATTTTCCCTCCACAGGATAGGCCGTGAACAGAAACTTACTACCTTCTCTTTTATTCACACATTTTATGTTTCTCAACATGAGGAATATTGGACTACCACAATAATTTTTGGTTCGTAATATACTTTATTTGAATTGATTTCTGTATCTACCCAATTACAGCCGCCATCTTGGATCCGCAATATTTGATAAGAGCTCTTAACGTATGTAAAGAAACTACCTTTATAATTTTATAAAAGTTTTATTTCATTCCGGACTTTGTAAACAGTAATTGAGAATTATATTTACTTGATAAATACTATGCTAAAATCAGTTTGAAAAAATTAACCTCATGAAAAAAGTAATTAAATTTGAAAGTAACAAGTGTTTATTGGCTACGCTTTAGGTAAAACATATTTTATCAAAGAAATTAAATGTTAAGTAAACGTGTTAAACTGACCTTAGCAATACCAAAACTTGATTAAGACTTTCATTTTTAACAAAATGTTATTTGTTTAAGAAAAAAATATTGAATTTATGCTTGTTGAAAAAGAACAACAAATTTAGGTTTATTTTTGTTTAATTTATTCAATTTCCGTTGTTGTTTTTGTTAGTGATTTGGCGGCACTATTTCCTTAAGCCACAAGAATCAATCAAAATAAAGTAAATTACGAACCAAAAAGTATCGTGGTAGTCCCAAGTTGAGAAACATAAAATGTCTAAATAAAAAGGAAGAGAGTAAGTTTCTATTCACGGCCTATCCTGTGGAGGGAAAAGGCCTCCATTTTTAATAATTTTCTCTAGCGGGTCTTGTGGTTGGTTTTTTGGGGATTTGAATTTCTTAAATTTTACAATCGAGAGTTTTTGGAAGGTTTCATAAAAAAATATCCTGCTAAAACATGCCTCAGGCTCTATGCAGTTTTTTTGACTGGTTGGTCTTTTGATGATTTACTTTCTAATTTTTGTCACCTTCCAATATTTTGGTTGATAACAAAAAAAGTCACAGGCGAAGGTGTAAGAAAGTTGATATTATTTTGTTCTCCATGAAATTACGCAGTTTTTGGGAAAGTTCCAGTCAACATACTTAAATAGTCACAATTTAATAACCAATCAAAAATAAAATCTTTTTTGAGGCATTGAATTTTTTTGAAAAATTTTATTTACCAACTACTTTTTCTGAGCCATATTTAAGATGTCAGTACTGAAAAGTAATGATATTTCTTTGGAATTTCATATTCTATCAAACTGTGAAAATTTCATCAAAATATCTTCATAATTTTTTAATCTAGAGGCCAAAAAGTGGATTAAATACACTTAAAAATGAAAAAAATCTTTTTTTGGCTGTAACTCCATAAAAACTAGTTTTCGGACCCATGTTCTCATGACATTTTTTCTTGTCTTGGTGTGAGGAATCGCCTTGTGAATTTTTTTACACTTATCCTGAAACACCCTGTATAACTCGTAGTACATATACAGGGTGTTCAAAAATGTGGGGCAATAATTTACGTAGTAATTCCTTGGGTCAAAATAAGCAAAAAGGTTTATATAAACATAGGTCCTAACAGGGCCGCCGAGAGGCCATGTCAGCCAGGTCTGAAACTTGGGGCCCGGGCTCCAGAGGGGCCCGGGCACAATTTTTCAGATTGAGGAAATATTGGTATCGACTTCTTGAAAATAAATTTAGGCCCACATATTAAAAAATAAAATGTCCAGCTTTATCACGAAAATTACTTTGATAATACTGTACAGTTTTAGTTAAGGCAGAAACGATTGTTTTGTCTGTCTCTATTATTGGTGCCAAATCTTAAGGCCCACGCCGTCCATAAGATTAATGTTAATCTTATTGATTAACATTTTAAGATTTTGTGCCAGTTATACTATTGTATTTGCGACTGATTGTACACTAAGGCGGTGGCGGTCAGCGAATAGTGAGCGTGACTGACTCATACCTCCCTCACGTATATATATTGTCAACAACTTAAATGAAATGAAATGAACTTGTGGATGATGAAATTATCCACGATGGTAAACAACAAGAGTACAGCATATTTTGCAATTAACGCAGATGGCGTAAAAACAATTGTGCACATTGATCGTGAAGTTCGTGACTGGAACAAACGCTGAAGCTATGGGAAAGAGACGAATGTCTTGAAAATCCAATAGTGTGGCATCCCTGATAGCAGTAATTTTTAATCAGAGCATTTTCTAAATCGGACTATTTTCTAAATCCGACCGACCATTCAGCCTCAATTGGTCCGGATTTTTGTGGTTCCTATTTGTATGTTGTTCCACCTTTAGACTGCCTAAAAATGCGAGTTGAGAGATCTAATTTTCGACAATTTTCCGGGGGAGAACCCCCGCACCCCCCTTTCACTAGGGGTTCCTCCATATCTCCCAGAGGGTCCGTGTGGTGTGCAGACTTGGGGCCCTGCTTAGCTCTCGGCGGCCCTGGGTCCTAAAGTGATTCGTTTTCCCTCTGTGTGTCTATTTATGATTTTTACGTATTCAATCATATCTCACGAAGCACTTAACGTATAAATTTCAAACTTGGTATATGGGTAACCAATATTAAGAACTATTTTTGTAAGAAGTATCGAATTTCTACTTTGTACTATTTCAATATAGCGACTGTTTTTTGTTTTCAAAGTTAAATATCTTAAAAACCATAAATTTTAGAAAAATTGTACAAGTGACAAAAAAGTTGCAGAATTTAATCTAATTAATGCTGATATTAAAATTATGATAATCCAACCACTAATAACGGAGAAATATTAACTTTTCTGCATAAAAACATGGTACCTTAGAACATTATGTCTGATATTTGCATGTTTTTATTCGGAAAATTAAAACTTTCTCCATTATTAGGCCTACTGGTTCGATTGTTATAATCTGAATATCATCGTTAATTAGATTAAATCTCTCAACTTTTTTGTCATATGTATAGTTTTTCTAAAATTTATGATTTTTAAGATATTTAGCTTTGAAAAGAAAAAACAGTCGCCATTTTGAAATGGTACAAAGTAGAAATTTGACACTTCTTACAAAAATAGTACTTAATAGTGGTTACCCATATACCAAGTTTGGAGTTTATACGTTAAGTGCTTCGTGAGATATGATTAAATATGTAAAAATCATAAACATACACACAGACAGAAAACGAAGCACTTTGGGACCTATGTTTATATAAACATTTTTGCTTATTTTGACCAATGAATCACTATGTAAATTATTGCCCCACATTTTTTGATCACCCTGTACACAGGGTGTCCGGAAAATTTGGTAAAATATTTTAGTATATGGTAGTACAGGTAAAAATAAGAAAAAAAGTTCATATAAACACAGGTCCAAAAGGGCTTCGCTTTCCGTCTGTGTGTCTGATTGTGATTCTTACATATTTAATCATATCTCACGAACCTCCTAACGTATAAACTTCAAACTTGGTATATGGATGGCCACTATTAAGACCTGTTTATGTAAGAAGTATCAAATTTCTACTTCATACCGTTTCAAAATGGCGACTGTTTTTTGTTTTCAAAGCTAAATATCTTAAAAACCGTAAATTTTAGAAACATTATACAAGAGACAAAAAAGTTGTGAAATTTAATCCAATTAATGCTTATATGATTATGATGATCGGACTACTAATAACGGAGAAATTTGAACTTTTCCGAATAAAAACATGCAAATTTCTGACAATATGTTCTAAAGGACCATGTTTTTATTCAGGAAAGTTCAATTTCCTCCGTTAGTCCGATCATCATAATCTTAATATCAGCATGAATTGGATTAAATTTCACAACTTTTTTGTCTTTTGTATAATTTTTCTAAAATTTACGGTTTTTAAGATATTTATCTTTGAAAACAAAAACAGTCGCCATTTTATTTTGAAACGGTACAAAGTAGAAA
This sequence comes from Flexamia atlantica, assembly GCA_035578135.1. NCBI lineage: Eukaryota > Metazoa > Arthropoda > Insecta > Hemiptera > Cicadellidae > Flexamia > Flexamia atlantica. The sequence continues at coordinate 6,709,673 of JAQJVK010000006.1, read as the reverse complement.
TTTGATACTTCTTACAAAAATAGGTCTTAACAGTGGCCATCCATATACCGAGTTTGAAGTTTATATGTTAAGAGGTTCGTGAGATATGATTAAATATGTAAAAATCGCAACCAGACACACAGACGGAAAACGAAGCACTTTTGGACCTACATCTATATGAACTTTTTTTCTTATTTTTACCTGTACTATCATATACTAAAATATTTTACCATGTTTTCCGGACACCCTTTTAACCAATAACGGTTGACTGACTAAACCGTCAATGCAATGACGGTTGCAGTGATGGTCTAACAGACTCACTGATCACAGTTTCTCATAAACTACAAGGCTTTAGGCCACGAAACTTGGTACAAATATTCTCTAAAGGCTCTAGATAAGTACTAAGAAAGGATTTCAAAATATTTTCTCTTAGAAGGCTAAAATAGAGAATATTGTAAAATTTAAAATGAAAGCTATTATTAGTTTTCAAAGCTTATTTTCTAAAACGATATAGGGTTTTGGGCCATGAAACGTAGCACAATATACATTCAAGCTCTAAATGCGTATAAAAGGGAAGGATTTAAAAATACTTTCTCTTAAAAGACGAAATTGAGCTGAATTCTAAAATTAATTTCATCGCCATGAAACCGCCATGGCCGTTCCAGTTTTTAGAGCCATGATGAAATGAAATTATGGATGTAAGTAACGAATATTTTTATGAGAAAATGAGATAGAAATTCCATCTATTGAAAGAATAATGTACTACTACGACTATCTACTATGTATTGGTCTTAGGCTCCTCGTGCGTTTTTATCCTCGTGGACATTTTATTCCGTCCGCGTCGTTCCGTTATTTTTAACGGTTACCCTAGAATCGATCTTTTCAGAATTAAAAATGTTAGAAAGGTTTAGTTGCTGGCCGAGGGCGATATAGGCCAAGTTCAAAAATAGTATATTTCTACCAAACTATACGAGGTTATAAAACAATTAAATTGTCATACCACATTAAATTGTCATCTATGTGGTAAACACGTAATCTTGTATTTAGTGTGATTAATAAACATTTTGGAAAGTAGGGCCTCATCATTTTTGGCCAAAACCTTCTCTTTTAAATATTGTTTTACAGTTTTTGATCTATTTTATAAATATGCTACTTTCAAGTGTTGATGTTAAGTATAGAGTCCGCCCATTGCACTATTTATTGTAATTTACGTTACCAGCAAAAATTAAAATTTTAATGACAACAGATAGGCTGACTTCATACCTTGACTAAAATACATAGTTTTTACCTTAAAAATATCTTTGTCAATAAACTTTGGCCTATCAATTAGTTTAATTGTTCGACTCCATAGTAATTTAACATTTTCAGTTGTTATTGAATAAATAATATGATGAAATATCGGAGGGAAATACAAATAAAATTGTTATTGAATAAAAAATATGATAAAAGATCGGAGGTAAATACAAATAAAAATATCCTAAGCTTGTACCCTTTTCTTTCACGACATGTTATGAAGGATCTATTCTTGGTGTTACATTAGCAATAAACACCAATAATAAAAAATGTATCACATATATTTAACGTTTTTGCAGAATGTATGTTCTGCTCTTAAAAAATTATTTCTTCAGCACTCTAAGAGGAGGTACGTTGTGTAAACTGTTACTACATGTAGTTAAACTATGATATGTAAAGGGTGTTTATGGTATTATTTTGTTATTTGACATTTTTTAAACTACAGCCATTCCAACGCAATCAAGACATCATTACAGCGAGGATGGGAAGCCAAGATGTCTATCTGCAATATTGTAACGCGTTGGCGCTGTTGTGGCGCTATCTCTGACGCTGCCTCCTCAGCTCCTGTAAATATCAAATCTCACGGCGCCGCGACACAACTTCGGTTTCATATTTTAGACAAAGAACGAGATAAGATAAAATACACACCTCTGCTTCTTATTTCTTTTGCCAAACACATATTTAATGAAACATCTAAAATAACAACTTGATGTTTTCTTTACAACCGGTATCTTCTTTAAACATCATTGAATTACTTTGCAAATGCATTTGTATAAAAAGAGGCTGGTTATGAAAAAATAGGAATTATTGCTGAGATATGTGTAGCGTCAAGACTGACATTTTGTAATATGTTTTTGTTTGTTTGGAATATAAGTTTTCAGTCTAAGTGGGGTATTTTAAATCAATAGCTAATTTAATTTCAAAAGCAAAATAGTTTTGAAAATAAAAGGGTTTGATTATAAAGTCAATTCAGGACAGATATCACCAATAATGCACGACAGATAACGCCGTTCATATTAACCTTTTTTCGTCACTCTTATCTCAAAAATGTTGGACTGTTTAAATGTATGTCTTCTTCACATTTTGGTAACAAGAATATTCTTATCTTCACATCGATTAGACAATAGTAATTAGTTTGGAGTTTTAATTTAGAATAATCAATTTTAAAATTTTAGTATATGGTGATTTTAAATACCAATTTTTTGTACTTTTGGTATTACAGGCGTGATTTGTTCAATTGAAAGATTCTCAAAAAAACAACTGAATATATTGTCATTATCTTAACCTCTACATCTACAAACAATATACGTGCCTCGCTCATTATCCATCCTGTTATAATAATGAATACTTCTTAAATTTAAGTGCTTCTCCAAGTCAAAAGTAGATTTACACTGGTGTGGAAAAGTGCAAGGATACCAAATCATTCGGGATTATTATGTTTTAGATTGATTAAGGAGTGAAAATGTTCTTATTTTATTAATACATCGCCTTAGAAGTTGGGAAATTTGGTTTAACGGAACAACTTTTCGTAAGCACAGGCATACAATAATAAGGAATTCACTATTCATCTACACAACTGGAGCTAAAACGCGTAAATGTGGAGGAATTTATTTGGAATGATTGTGGATTAAATTTATTTTACTGTTATTAAAAGCCGTTTTTAATGTGTATTTCTTTGCTAAGTTCAACTGAGCTTAAAAATGGCATACCTTCTGGTTTGCTCCAGTACATAATCTGTCACAGACGATGAGTAAATCCTCACATATACAAAAAACAGTTTTCCTTTTCATATGTTTATTATAGGCCTATATCTTTTTCTCAAAGTATCTTTTTAGATCTTAGCTCATTTTCTTGGAGTTGTATTAGAGTTCGTACAAGAAATTATAATTTCCGTCTTCGCGATATTCACTAAGTATTTCACGCTTGGGCCTTTTCCACTAAAGGTGAATGATTTAATTTGGTTAAAAGTGTGGCATTCACGGATACAAGAGAGAAAAATTCCTCAACGTGGTAAACATACCCAACATTAAGCATATCTATCTAAATATATAAAGGAGAAGGGGATTTCTATCGGACAGCAAATCTCCAAAACTATAAGACCTAAAGAGTTGAAATTTGGCACATGTGCTCCCCTTGGGTCCTAGATGCGCACTAAGAAATGGTTTTACAAAATTCCCTTAGGGTCGTGCCCTATGGTAGTTTGAAGTTTCAATGTTAAACTATAGGTAAGGATATAAGGTTGTCATGGCAACCTTATATGACAAATTAAACCTAATCACAGAGAAGAAATAAGACAGAGGTCGCATCTAATGTTGTGCTAAATATGGTGTCGAGCAGTGCCATGAGTGGGCGCGGGGGGTAGGGGGGCGCCCGGAAGTCTATTGTCTCCCTATTGTTTTACTTCCTGGTGTTAGGCAGTTACCCGCAACACTACTGCCATATGAATGCGACCTCTGTTTATTCCTTCTCTGTGACCTAATAAGTAAAAGGAAGTTTTAGCGAATTTCCCCCTATAGGGAAGTAGCTATTACCGTAGGCGGCATGGTGAGACTTAAGCGCGGGACCACCGTAACTTTTCATTTTGAGGTCCCTAAACCCCAAAAACACCGTTCGTTCATTTTCATATATATATTTATATGTATATATATAGGTATATATATCAGTCCGTAGGCGCGATAACTTTTGTAAAAAAGGTCCGATCTTGATGAAATTTGGAGCAAAGTTTAAAGCGTCATTCATGACTTCGAGTTCGAAAACCAGCAAGATTGGTTTACCGTCATTTGAACTAAGGCCAACTAAGGTCATTTGAAGGCTAAGAAGGTTTTTTTGACGAAATAAAATTTATTTTCAAGATTTAACACCATTGACAATACACCTGTAGTAGACTGCTAGCCCAATGGACAAGAGTAGACGCAAATTTTTGACGTAGTTCTGACAGTTCTCAATAGATAGCGCCACCAATAAGCACATGTATTCAGTCAGGGTTTAGTTAAATTATAACAATAGGTAGTTACTGAGAACCTAAAATTTAACTGCACCATATCTAAGTTTTCTACCCCGGTTTATGAAAGTAAACCGCGTGGATACGCGGTAAAAAACTTATAAACAGAAGAAGGATTTCTTCTTTTTATAGGTAAAAATAATTGAGATGACTCGAGCACATTATTTTTGGCGATAACGGTATAAATTATTCGCTCTGATTCAACAATCGCTCACTGGCGACAAGCTGCACAATACTGTTTACCGACCTCGGTTTTCTGACCGCTCTCACCAGGTAGCTCTAGCGTCTTTGCTCACATGAATTACCATAAGGTTTTGCATCTATTAAGAGGATAATCAATGTTAACACCTTTTTATTAATTATTTTTTAATATAATTGTCAAAATTGAATTCAGCTTAAAAAACAAACAATTTAACATTTTGAATTATTGTTCTACGTCAATCCGTTGCTTAGCTATTGGATAATATTGGATGTGTTAAGCACAGTACGTTTAGGCCAGTCATTCTACGAAAAGTAACATGGGGAACCTCAAAAAAACTGCAAGAAAACGTTTTTTGATTGAATATTCTACTTAAAAAATATGAATTTTAACATATCCAAAGTTTACCAAAATCGGACCATATGGGAACCTCACTAAAATCACGTTTCAAAATGACGGCTTTTTCCACCATAAAAAATTTTTTGAAAAAAGACATTCAACTTCATTTTTTATCAATTTTTTTTCGAGATATTGACTTTTAACCGCCGCCAATTATCGTTGGGTGATTGGTTCTAAATTTTGCCAGAGTTTACATTTTCGACCGCCATCTTGGATCCGCCATATTGGATATACATATTTTTTTCGAATGTAAAGATGGTGTTGTGACGCATCATTATGGACTAGATTTTTACCCTGAACACAATGCTGAAATCCGTTTTTGAAAATATACATTCGTTAAAAATTTATGCTCAAATAAAAATTCATCCCTATACATTTCTTATGGACGTTTAATTTTTTAAAAGATTTTTTAAGAATTTTCTCTTATATATCCGGTTCTAATCAAGGTATGTAGTTCGTTCTGGTCTTAAAATACTCAGTCATTTAACGGCTTTTATATGAGCTATTGATCATTAAAATCGGACGACTGCTGGACAAGCTATAAGGCTAAAATCGACACGAAAATCCATTTTATTAGAAATTTGTTTTTCTTGTAAATCTTGTAAATCTTTATCCAATCTCAACAAATAAGGTATCATTGAAAACTACATAAAATGGACTTACTTTTATGTACCTTTCAATTTTTTGTTTAAATTAACGGTTTTAGTTGAATTTGGCATCAAATAATTTAAATGAAAGCCATTTTGAAACGGTTAATGATATGTTGGTATAATTTCAAACGATGATAGATGCTAATAAGATAAACATTTGTGCAAAATCTCAACGCTGTTACCTTAAACTGTTTAGGAGTTATGAATTTGTTTGTAAAAAACACACACAGACATATAGACGGAAAACTAGGCACCAGAGACCCATGTTCCTATGGTGAAATGTGTTTGTCTTGACCCAAAGAATAATGCTATGTATGTTTGTTCATAGGGTTGCAAGACACCCTGTAGATTACTTTTCAGCTAGTTTTTTCCTGAAATTATCGATACAAGTTTTTCAACGTATATAAAACCAACTACAAATGTTTTAGAATGCAGTAAATATATTTATTTTTATTAAAAATTACTAAAACGAAAACTTTTTAATGTTATACTCCTGTAGATTTGTGTAATGTGAAAGCCGGCTGTCATCGCTCGTCGGTTCACACAACGAAAGTGCGAGTGAGGGTCAGAGGGCTCACAGTGTCGCTGCCAACTTCAATTTACATGTTAACCAGATTTGTAGGGCTTTGGCCAGTCTCTTCATATATTATCTCACTATCATAAAATTTTTCCAGTTTAAATGATTTTAATGAATAAAATTACAAATTTTGCATAACATGGCAAAAAAGTCTAATTGTGTATATTTTCCAATGTTCATTAAAATCATAATGTTAATCTAAGCAATTGTGATTTTTCAATTATTTTAGTATAGGCTACATCAGTAGTTAACGCTTGGAAAATCGTGTGATGATGTCATTGTTTCATCGCCCCACGGTCTTTGCAAGATCTCGACTGATAAGAACCTCCAGGTGGGAGGTGACTGGAGACGACTCGGCCTCACTTCCTTGACCGATAGGCTTCTGGCTTGGAGGGGTCTTAGAGTAACGAAATTAAGATTTTTTATGAGTGAGCCCCGTTGCGGATTATCAACGCGGATCGATGAGTAGCGTGTCAAAATGACAAATGCGAATAAATTGATCCGTGAAATTAGTTATCAAAAGTCAAAAATCATAAGTTAAACCTTTTCAGACGTGCTTGAACCGAAACTGTTGCCGCAACGGTTTTGTGTGTTTGTATGTGTGTGTGTGTGTGTGTGTGTGTGTGTGTGTGTGTGTGTGTGTGTGTGTTTTGTTTAAATTATGTTATTGTTATTTAGTATCCTAATAGCCAACCTTCTTTTTGATTAATAAATGTAAAGATATAATCGATGGTAATATTTATAATGTATATTTTGCCTTTTATGCACTTGAAATGACTTCATGATTCATAAAAAATGTGATATTGTTGTAGCCCCTCAGGCTTTATTCAAATTGTATGTTGTTCAATTCATTTTGTAATATCAAAAGTAATGTATTCCGTGTCTGTTTAACGGTTGTAAAACAATCTCCTCAATTACCTGCTTAAACAATTATTCAAATTAATTTTTAGCTTAAATATAACAAATTTGAAGAAAATAACACCTAAGAACTTATTAGAAATATTTTAGAGTTAATTGGTAGATCAATAGCTTTACAAAGTTAAAAAAAACAATGGCAAAAAAAACAAAAAACAACCAAACAATAAAAAAACAAAATCAGGTACTATACCTAAAGGGTTTTATATTATCAAGATTGCATGAGTAATACGGCATTTATCTGTAGCGGTTGAATAAAATACCCCCGTTGCAGCTGACCTGCATACTCAGCGAATTTCAAATGCAAAACAATATATTTTAATCCAACATAGCGAGATTTGACATGTTTTGTGAGCTCCATAAGATTAACATGGGGGAAGAGTACGCAGGTTTGCTGCTACAGGTATGTTTAAAATGGTTGTTTTTAATTCAATATTTAGTAGATCTGAACTAGAAGAAGCCATTTCCCAAGTTTTATCAAGATATGTTGATAAATAAAAGAGATATAGAATTTTACTTATTTCCCATAAGGTTAACATTGGGACTATGTACTGTGTTTACCACTTTCAATATCTCGGTAAACAATGGACATAGAACAGTGATTAAAATACTAAATTGTTTGTTTTTTTGAGCTGAATTCAATGGTGCCAACAAAAATTTGATAAATTTTATTTTGCTGTGTGAAAAACTCAAAAACTCCATTTTTGGGGGGTCTAACCCCCTTTACCCCCCCTTCCGGTGGTCCGATCGGGCTGGTTCACGAACTCGTCCGAGTGATTACCACTTCAATTAAGGAGTGTATAAGGTCGTGCAGCGTGGTAATTGTTCCTAGATAAATCTTGCTCTCATAATAAATAAATATCCAAATGCTATATCCAAGTTAGGGCAGAGGCTGTGAGACACTCCCCAAAAAAATATTTATATAATTCATAATCTCCTGAGTCAGACCCTGAGTAGGTTAGCATAGTGAGATTTGCTACACTCTTAATATATGAAACTATTATTTATTATGTGATTGTAGAGAAGACCTAAATGGAGGAGTTGAGTTTTTTATCATAATCGTAACACACCGAATTTTCCTTTTAATTCATCTCATTCAACCAATTTGCTTGCAATTCAGTTATACAATTCAATTATACAATATCCAATCACGGTATTACCTTTGAGATTCGAGAAGGTTGATTGTGCGAATATGGAAGGGAAAGGCGAAAGATAGAGGTAATCTGAGGTCAAGATACACATCAGGCAGTAGCGTCAAAGGGTAAGAGATAAAGGGTAAGGTAAGTAAGTAGTACTGTATATTTACGCTTAATATAGGTTGTAAATCCTTTAAATCTCCACCTTATAATTAGAGTTGAGTTTATAAATCTTTTATAGCCTAGGCCTATTGATCATTTGGTCATGAACGAAACTAGCTTCTAAATAGGTGGGACTTTAAGCTGTAAACTAAACTTGACCCTTAAAAGTTTGTGTTTTTTAAGGAGCTACAGAGCCAAGAACAAATAACTCAATAAAAACATATCTCATCTGTTAACATTTCACTATACGAAAACTATCACTCTAAAGGAAATCAAGGAGTTAAATGGGTTTTACATTTTAACTACCGAGTAAGAAAACAACGACAAGTTTAGAGACTGGTGATTCCCAATTGGTTTGAAGCTCTGTGAGTGCTGTGAATATAACAGCCAGCTGTAGCCGCAGCGAATGATCGAACACTGACCAAGACGTGGCGAGCCTTAATGTGGCTGCAGAACTGCTTAAACATGCAAATGGAAGTTTGTCAGTATTCATTGTGGATACTCCTTTGCCCTGAGGATCGGTGGCGCATCCAGTTAAGGTTAACGAGGGGGGGGTGGTTCAAACCCTAACCCCCCCCTTGTTCTTAAATTATATAAAGTATATTAAAAAATCAACATCATTGAGTGGACACAATTGATTGTGACAAAATTGGTGACGCCAACTAAAAAGCGACACGAGCGTTCAGTGCGTTAATCGCTTGTTGCACCCGGTCGGTACTCCGGCTTGGAATACTTGTAGACTTACTTCAGTCGTATTGCCAGATAGGACCTGGCATTTCACCCGCAAACTCCATTCAAAACTCCCCGCTTTTACCCGGTTTTTAGCAATGATCTCCACAAAACCCCCGCAAGTACCGAAAACCAGGTGATTACCCGAAAAACCACTGCACGATTTTCAAAATACCAAAAGAGTAGTTTTCTAAAATTGCTTGATAAAACGGGAAGTTTTACATGACTTGCAAACTATATATAAAAAGTTTATTTTATTTCAAGTAATGTTCTTGTTCCATGAAAACAAATTACTTTTGTCGTCTTGTATGAAATTTGTAAGTTTGCAAGCCAAATCATACTTTAAAAATCATCGACTTTACTCTTTTTGGTTGTATTTAGGATGCCATGTAAATCCTTGCAGCCCAAGCATAAAATCCCCGGTTTAAACGTCCTGAACGTCCTAATGAAAAGTAGAAATTCCAGAACTTCCTCAACTTTCTTCAAAATAACGCGGTTTCTGGTAACACTGCAACCAATACAGCAGGAAATAAAATACCTGGAATATCAATAAATCCTTGCAGTTCGTCCAAAATCCCTGTCTTTACCCGTTTTTTTATCCTGGTTGTTGGAAGAATCACCGCAGCGCAAACATAAAATCTCTGGTTTCGCCGGTTTTTTCTTAATCACCGCAAAATCACCGAACGTCCTCCAAAATACCCGAAAACCAAGAAATACCAGGTTTTTTGCAACACTCTTCAACTCTTCAGTCCAGGCCCGATGGACCTGGCAGTCCAATTAATAACAGCAGTTTAATTATAGTTATAATTTTCCAGTGTAACCCCCTCCCCTTAGGGTCATCTTAGTTACGTTACGCCTATCCTGAGGATGTTCTGTCCTCATCAATTTTCATTAATTATGAAAACATACATTTCATTTAGTTACATCCTAGTCTAACAATAATGTAATATTTATTTGCACTTTAAACGTAGGCCCTATAAACTCAAAATATGCTCATCTATAACGGACGAGATATTTATTATGATATGAAAACTCGAAAGTTCTGTTGACAGGAAACATGTTTCTGAGGATTTGCACTTGACACGTTTGTGACTTGGTCTGGTCAGTATCAAAGGGATTTGTTGTAGATGGTGTTTGATTTGCTATTGACTCTGCGACAGCGCCGCGAGTGTTCGCCAACTCCGAGTGCCGGTCATTGTGTCACTTGACGTTGTGTTCCTCGACATTCTGGGTTCCTCCCCAGACGACTAAAAGGGTCCCTTATTAACCTTATGCAAAGATATTGTTTAAACATAAGCTGATTACTTGTTTACTTGAACAGTGATCTTTGCTAAACAGTCAAAGCGTGACTACTCCGCCGGGTTCAGCAAGTAGGTTTATGTAATAAGGTTTGTTGCCTAACGAAATTGTTTGACCAACGATTTGATAAAACAGGATTTCCAGTATTCCAGTAAAATATAGAGTATTTTATTTATGTAAATAACCAATTTAAATAGGCTAATATAAGGCCTCGCCAAAGCGGTTTACATTGTATACTTGGTGAGATTATGATTATCCTTTATTGAAATCATATAAGAAAGAATGCCAATAGTACCACACATACCAAATAAATCAACATAAAACTTAATACAATTCCACAATTTTCTAAATAACGTTTAACATTTAGATAATTCTGTACAACGCTTTACGTTACCTTGACTGAAGTTCAGATAAGCTTTCGAAGCAGTGCATTTTTGACAAGCTTCGCCTTGCCCTAAAAGGAAACTCGTCAACCTTCCCATTGTCTTAGGATTTTTTATTATCTGTTTAATAGTTCGGCGACTTCGACCCGGGCCTCCCGCAAACCATTATTGGTTTCGGTAGCGCCGAGCAGATGTGTGTTTTATTTTAGCTGTGCTCGTACTTTTGCCCTGATGTGGCGTGAGAAGGCTGGAAATGAGTGTTTCTTCCCGTTCCAGAAGATCTGAGGTAGTGTATTTTTTAATGGGTTCAATACATGCATTGCAAGTAAAGAAATTAGTTTAGTTTTAGTAAGTACTATAGTCGCGGGCACCAAATAGGGCGGGCGGCAAAAAATGGAAACTCACCAAATTGTCTGCTAAACCTTAGATGATTTGGCCAAATGATTTTTTTTTTACTGTCAAAACTTCGTTTACGTTTTTCAGTGACCTTTAACGTGTACACTTTAAAATGTGACTATACAGTTGATTAATTACCCAAACAAATAACAAATTATGATTTCGCCAGCAGCGCAGTTACCCGCCCTATTTAGTGCTCGTGACTGTAGGCCTACACATATAGATAATCATGAAATCAAACAAGAAAGGAGAATTATCTTGAGAAAAACATTTTCTCAGTTTTTTTTATAGATAGTCCCTGGTAGACCGAGCTCGGTAATAATTTATTTTACCAGTCCATGCCATGCTATAAAATTTATTTTGTATTACAATAAAAAGTCAAGTTCATTATCTTACGCAATTCAACCATAATTCCACACACTGACAGAGCATTTATAAAGATGGGGCTGGGTTTACATAAAGCTGCTTGGTTTTCATTGCTTGTTTTCATTGTCGTTGTTTATTTAGATTCTAATAGGCGATTAACTAGGCCCAGTTAAAATTTTTAGCTTTCAAAACCAATGTTTGTACGTAATTAGATTTTCACCGACAAAAGACCTGCTAAGTAGGCCTACACGTTTTTGAGCCAGAAGTTTTTATTTCCAGACCTTCAAGGAAATTCTCGAATCCGTTCTTTAGATAATTGTTCGAGCATACAGGCAAGGTGTGTGCATTGATATGCGTAGTGTGGCCTTGATACAATTAATTAGGTACCCAATATACACGCAAACATTACTGATATAAGATGAAGTATTTGGTGCCTAGTAATATATTTGTAAACGCATAAACTTGGTACCGATATATACTTTTTAGTAAGTGAAATATTACCAAGAGTTTAAATGTATATGTACTACATTAATAAAACTAAATATGTACAAACATGTTTTTCTAAATTCAAGGGGCCGGAATCATCACTAAACTGTGGTTTGGAGAATGTCATTGGACCAATCCACATAGCCTATTGTACCTGGGGTTGCCCTCTACCAGGGAGAAAGTAAGGAATGAACCACCGCAAAAAATACTCTGATAAAATTTAAAATATTATGAAAAATATCGTAGTTGGTAGTGAATATATCAACACTTCCAATAATTTTCTGACGTCAAATAACAATGAGAACGCTTTTGTTTTAACAGCATTTGAATATGCAAATACTTTACGCATCGCCTCATATCTTGACGTTTGGCTCTAAATCATTTGGTCATTGAGAGGTGGGCTTTCCCATTTACATTATAAGTGTTCCATTTTTTTAAATAAGAAATACAACTTATTTTATTTTTTAAACAAGGTGGTTAAACATAGTCATACAGGGCTAGTTGTACTACCCCTTTAAAAAATGACCACTCATTTAAAAATGCGAGATGCTATAGATCTAATATAATCATCGCAATCCTAGTATGATAAATTTGTTTTCTATTATTGATTTTTAAAATTACACTTTTTTGCAAATTTTCCCTATGGGGGAGAAGCTGTTATCGTGTTACACTGTTATCGTGTGTGTGTGTGTGTGTGTGTGTGTGTGTGTGTGTGTGTGTGTGTGTGTGTGTGTGTGTGTGTGTGTGTGTGTGTGTGTGTGTGTGTGTGTTTAAGCACGATAACTCGCGTAGAAATGGTCCAATCTGAATGACATTTGGCGCAGACATGTAAAGTAGTAATTATTTGGACGAGTTCGAAAACCAGTCTAATCGGACTATTGGAAGGGGGGGAGGAAACCCTTCCAAAAATGGGGGTTTTGGATTTTTTACATAGAAATACTAAAATAATGTAATTTTGGTTTACACAATTGAATTCAGCTTAAAAAAAGAAATAATTTAGTATTTTGAATCGTTGCTCTATAACCGTTAGTTATGGAGATATCGCTAGTGGTAAACACAGTACGTTGTCCCAATGTTATCCTTATGGGAAATAAGTAAAATTCATTATCTAGTTTATTTCTCGACATATCTCAATAAAACTTGGTATATGGCTTTTTCTAGTTCAGATATACTAAATATTGAATTAAAACCTTCCAGTTTTAACGTACCTGTTGCAGCAAACCTACATACTCATTCCCCATGTTATTCTCATGGAGCTTACAAAAACATGTACAATCTCGCTATTTTGGATTGAAATATGCTCTTTTACATTTGAAATTCGCTGAGTATGCAGATCTGCTGCAACGAGGGTATTCATATATATATATATATTATATATAACTACGCAGACCACCTTTCTAAAAGAAAAACACCAATTTACAAAGATTGGAGATAATTTAGAAGAATTATGAAAACGATAATTAAAAACTATAAAACAATAAAAGGAGATTTGTGGATATAAATAATAAGAAATTTTCTAAAAAAATACTGAATTCAACACACATATCAAACGTAATAATTGCTTTACTCAAAAAGATGAATGAAATGAAATGTTAAATTACAATTTCGTATGATTTTACTTCGAGCTGTTTTTAGACCACATGTATGATGATTTACTTCTTTGATATGAAAATAATTTTATAAATATTTTTAATCTAGACTTGGAAATGGCATAATTTTCTGAAACTAGTTGTCCAATAAAACATGATTTAAAAAAGGACTAGCAGCTCGCATCACTTCGTGACTTAAAAAGAACTTGGTAAAATAGGCTTTAGTTTCATGTTGATTATGTATGGAGTTTTGCAGCGTAAACTATCTTTCAATGAGGAAGTGTGTGCATTTTTTTCTATAGGTACATGTTTTGTGACTTAGCACCGGAATAAAATTTTCAGTAATTGAACTTCTCATCGGGGCAAACTTTTAAAAATAACTTATTATAACTGATGCCAATTCTTGGGGCCCAATGCGGTGGATGCGCGGTAGCAAAAACGGCTAGTGCGCATGCACGACAACGCGTCGCTAGAGCGCAGCACTGTCATTCTGCTCTCAGCCGTCAACAATAGCGTGTCACTACATGTCGTCCTAAAAACATTAACCGACGGAACATTGACTCTTACTGACGATTAATGATCTGTTTTAATTCTTTTCAATTATGTAAAATATCTCATTAGTATTTCTTGAAGCGTCTTGTTACTCTGAACAACGATTGACAGAGAAGCAGTAACTATGTGCGAGCTGCCGAATGTACGAAGCCAGGCTAGTACACTGTCGGCCGCCGCTGCCGCTACTACTCCCCTCTCCTCCCAGCCTACCCACTCCCCGCCCTATGCGCGGACTGGGCCCCAAGAATTGGCGCCAGTTATACTTTAGTCTTGAAACTTCAGTATGGGTAAGAAATTCCTTACAGAATTTGAGAAGTTCATTTATTTCATCTGCTTTAAAAGTGTCTACATTTACGTTTTACATTTTAAAAATTTGACGTTGCAACAATATTCATTATGCATAAAATGGGGATTGGTTTAAATAGCTTTCTATGAAATACCTTCATTAAGTAGGTATATTATTATTTGTACATTTCAAAATCTAGTAAAATGGGCAGCCTAACCATTAACACTTCAATATCCTACGCATCCCAAGTACATTTACAAAATACAGGTTTTAAACTTATATTGCATTTTAAATATTGAAAATTTTAGGTTAATATTCAATTAATATTTTAAAACACTAAAATTTTAAAACTCTAAACGTCAATATATGAATCAATGTATCATGTCTGGAGAAACTTCCATCTCTAGAGCACCCCTAAGTTACTTATGACCCTTTTTTAAATTCCTTTTTAAGAAAAGAAATACAGGAGAGATGATTACAGACTGTTTAAAGTGAGATTATTACAGACTGTTGGTCTTAATCATCGATGTAAATTCGGTGGTCTTAGTTTCAACAGGGCAAACACATCCTTATTTTCAGTTGTCTTAAAAAAATCAATATTTTAAGAAATCAAAATTATAATGTGATGAATCTTAACCTATTGGCATACTTGGACGGAACAGTTCAATCAAAGAATTTCAATGACTACCGGATTAACTGACTTGCTAGCCCTGCATTCTGTGGCATATGTCACTGAAACTGTTTCATATCTTAATCATCTGTTTTGTTAGAAACAGATGTGAATTGGAAAAAGTTCACAAGTTCTGACCGGGCGCCGGCATTAGATTGAAAGTCATTAGATCGAATGGCACTGGATCGACACTTTTGTCGGTCCAGTGCCCTGTCGATCTAATGCCTGTCGGAGCATTGCCTTTCGATCTAATGACTGTCGATGCAGTGCCTTTCGAAGATATATCTGTATTAATTTTGGGAAATCGTGATTATTTAAAAATTATTGTCAGAAAGATTTTCGTCTTTTGAAAGTTTTAACGTCGAACTGCACTGGACCGACAGGCTTTGGATCGAAAGGCACTGCATAGACAGTCGCTAGATCGAAAGGCACTGCATCGACAGTCACTAGATCGAATGGCACTGGATCGACAGTCACTAGATCGAAAGGCACTGCTCCAACAATTATACTTCTAAATTCAGTATTCCGGCAATACTGTCCTCACAAGTTTCGCAACGGAGAAAACATCAAATTGAGTCGTTAAATTCAAAATACCCATGATTTAAAAGAATTTGGAAAAACTATTAGTTAGTTAAATAATAGTTTATTACTTTTGAGGAATTCAAATTGTTTTCTAGAGCAAACGTAACATCAACATGTTTTTAGAGAGATTAAAAAAAGTGAATTTATATTCTTTTATATATTATTTACTTAATACAGCACTCGCTTATCCTACCTAGGCATAGACGGCATCACCATAATTATAAATTAATAGAAATAAAAACTAGCTTTTTTACTGCGAGGAAAAATAACGAGGGTATTATTAGACTAGTTTTTAAGTATTAAAATATTGGTAACATTTTGATGAGATTGAATTAGTTTATTCTGAATAAAAAGGTAATCTCACGAATGGCATTGTTTTGACGTACACATTCAAATGGCACTGGATCGACAGGCATTAGATCGAAAGGCACTGCATCGACAGTCACTGGATCGAACGGCACTGGATCGACAGGCATTACATCGAAAGGCAATGCACCGACAGTCACTAGATCGAACGGTTCAGTGCCTTTCGATCCAGTGACTGTCGGTGCAGTGCCTTTCGATCTAATGACTTTATTTTGTGTCGGTCCAGTGCCTTTCGATCTAATGACTTTCGATGCAATGACCGGATCTCAGTTCTGACACAGATAGTAGTACTTTCGCTGGAATTTCAAAAGCCTCCTGTGTGAAGGCTTTTCATGGGATATTTTCCAAACCCGCAAAAGAAACATCTGGAGAGTATTAGCTTTAGTTTGATGCCAAATATGTGTAGAAATATTAATTTCTAGGGGTCGATTTGCTCTGTACAAAATCCTAGAAATTCTTTTAACTATATATATAAAAATAAATAAATACCCAGTTTTAATTAAAAAATGTTAACAAAATAGTCCAGGCAACGAATGCTAAAAAACAGGTATAGAGGGAATTGCATGGAACACAATCTTTGACTTTGCAGCTTTGTTTAGACTAGTTAGGAGGTAAACATATCAAAAGTCCCCGTCCGTAGCCCTTGTGCAGGGGGAGGGAGGGGGGTCTAAAGGTACAATTATGGTTTTTCCTAAATTCTTGAAAACTATCAACTTTTAGTATTCCCTATTAAACATTTTGAAAATTAAAGAAAATTAAATTTCCTGCAGGTGCGCTACATTATAAGCTTTAAAATGACACCTCGATCGTAAAAATCTGTTTAGGAGGACGCCTGAAAAAGGAATCTAACAGAAAAAAACCTTATTGTATTAAGTATATATAGATAGATTGTGGCTGACAGTTCCTAAATACACTTAAATGCAGCATTGGGATTTCACTTAAGATTTCTCTGCAATTGGAACAAATTTCCGGTGCCGAAAATGTGTTTTAGCGAATTTCCCCTATAGGGAAGAAGCTATTACCGTAGGTCTCATGGTAAGACCTAAGCCCGAGACCATGATAACTTTTCGTTTTAGGGCCACCAGAAGCAAAAAACACCATTCGTTCGAATTTTTATATATCTGTCCATCTATCTATCTACCTACCTATATATATATATATATATATATATATATATATATATATATGTGTGTGTGTGTGTGTGTGTGTCTGTAAGCACGATAGCGGCCGTAAATATGGTCCGATCTTAATGAAATTTGGAACAGACATGTAAAGTGGTAATCAATTGGACGAGTTCGTGAACCAGCCCGATCGGACCATCGGAAGGGGGGATAAAGGGGGATAAACCCCCCCAAAAATGGGTTTGTCGAGATTTTTACATAGAAAAATATAATTTATCGAATTTTTGCTGGCACCATTGAATTTGACTCAAAAAAACAAACAATTTAGTTTTTGAATCATTGCTCTATGTCCATTGGTTACCGAGATATTGAAACTGGTAAACACAGTACGTTGTCCCAATGTTAACCTTATGGGGAATAAGTAAAATTCTATATCTCGCTTATTTCTCAACATATCTGGTTAAACTTGGTTTGTGGCTTCATCTAGATGAGATCTAATGTATTTTAGTCTAAAATCCCCGAAATTTCAATTTTTGTGGCAGCAAACCTGGATAATCATTCCCCATGTTATCCTTATGGGAAATAAAAAAATTCTATATCTTACTTATTTTTTAAAATTTCTTGACAGAACCTGGCATATGGCTTCTTCTAGTTAAGATCTACTAAATAATGAATTAAAACCAACCAGTTTTAACATACCTGTTGCAGCAAACCTGCATACTCATTCCACATGTTATTGTTATGGAGATTACAAAACATATCAAATCTCGCTAAGTTGGATTGAAATATGTTGTTTTGCATTTTTTTGAAATTCGCTGAGTATGCAGGTCTGCTGCAACGGGGGTATTTAACATATTTAATGTCGAGCGAACCACCCACAAGTTGAGTCTCACCAAGGCGACCAAGACGACACTAGTGTCGCCTTGGTCCCACCAGCAAACTAAATTTACATTTATTCTGTTATGAATATTCCCAAAATGTAACATAATTAAACAACAGTTAACATGTGACTGTAATTCCATACATTACATTTGAATACTTGCTATTGTTAATTAGCAATTTCTGAGGCTGGTCATTCGCTGGAACATTGACAGAGTTATCTAAAAATTCAAATCACCATCAGTATTCTGAATGAAAATTACTTTTTACTGAAGACTCTTAATCCTTAAAAACCAAACGAGCTTTGTAAATTGTCACGGATAACTTTAAATAAGAAATAAATCAACATTACCCTACGTCCTTAATAGTTCGAGGAGCAAGAGGTTACATCAATGAATGAGAATATAAACAGTTAGTTGAGATTTCGAGGGTACTTAAGAAGAGGTTGGACAACACCATAGATAAAAAATACCCAGCAGGGTATTTTTTATCTATGACAACACTTCCTAGAATAAGAAGCCGTCCATAAATTACGTCATCTGAAAATAGGGGGGAGGGGTCCAGAATGGAAATGACGTTAGGATGATGTGCTTGGAGGGGGGTAGACGCTGAGATCACGTCATTTTATCAATTAATTTTTGTTTTAAAACTAATTTAGGTAGGGAAATTGTAAACATTCTATGTAAATTCGTGAAATTAGGCCTTAACTTCAAGAACAACTTAGAACATTCATTATAAATTATAATATGTACTCTACCTAAACGTTAAAATAGCCTTTTTAGCTTCCGGTAAAAACAAAGCTACAGTAAATGCAGATTTAATTATCATAATTATTGTTTAATTTTCACACATCGTCAGCGTTCATAACAGAACTACGGTAAATGTAGTACAAAGTTCAAAAAGTTCTGGTTTGAACCGTTGATTAACATCAAAATAGCCCTAAATAGGTTTAAAACTTAATTTAATGGTTTTAACAACCCAATAAAATAAACCTTTAATAGGGATTTCCCAAAGAATGTTATGATTTTAGGAGTTTGTTTATTATCACGTCATTTTTCTAGGGGGGGTCAGGCGGGTTTTGACGGTAGGATGACTGTAGGGAGGGGGTCCAAAAATGGCCAAAAAGCGATGACGTAATCTGTGGATGGCCCCGATGAAAATTGTAAACATTACATGTATATTCGTTTAATTAAAGTTAAAAATCTGAGATATGTACTCGATTTTTACAATATCCGTTAAAATGGTCATTTTAGCTTCACCATGGTTGAAAAAGGCGAGAAGACTCAAGTAGAGTAGGATTCACCTAAGTTGGCCAAAACAAAAGTAAACAAATTATTAGCTTTTTACGAATTTAAGTATAAAATCCAGCTGTGCTGAAAACATTGTCAACGATCATCTGTTTCAGTGTAGCACTTGTAGCAAAGAAAAAGTTTTGATGCAATATTGCAACTGGAAGTTCACTTGCGCAGCTTAAAATATTACTCAGGGGCTTTTCCAAATTAATTATTTATTACCAGAGAGAGGATGTGTCATGGATGCGGCCTGGTAAATAGTCTTAGATTTTCTTATGAAATAATATTTACAAAGAAAAATAGGCGAGTTTTTGAATAGCCAGTACTACTTGCTGCAAGTCAGCAGCTTAAAAGAGAGATTGTTTCATATTATTGCGGCCAAAACTTACAAAAGGTGTTTCCTTATTGGCCCAGGAAAAAATAAAATACCCCCGTTGCAGCAGACCTGCATACTCAGCGAATTTCAAACGTCAAAAAAATACTTCCATCCAATGTAGTGAGATAATGACGTGTTTTCGTAATCTCCATAAGAATAACATGGGGAATGAGTATGCAGGTTTGCCGCCACAAAAATGGAAATTGCGGTGATTTTAGATTAAAATACATTAAATCTCATCTAGATGAAGCCACAAACCAAGTTTTATTAAGATATGCTGAGAAATAAGCGAGATATAGAATTTAACTTATTCTCCATAAGGTTAACATTGGGACAACGTACTGTGTTTACCACTTTCAGTATCTCGGTAACCAATGGGCATAGAGCAATGGTTGAAGATATCAAATTGTTTGTTTTTTTGAGCTGAATTCAATGGTGCTAACCAAAATTGGATTATTTTTATTTTTCTATGTGAAAACCCCAAAAAACCCATTTTTGGGGGGGTTTATCCCCCTCTACCCCCCCTTCCAGTGGTCCGATCGGGCTGGTTTTCGAACTCATCCGAATAATTACTATTTTACACCCCTGTGCCAAATTTCATTCCGATCGGACCATTTTTGCGAGCGCTATCGTGCTTACAGACACATATATATATATATAGATATATATATATATATATATATATATATATACAAATTTGAACGAATGGTGTTTTTTGCTTCTGGGGGCCCCAAAACGAAAAGTTAACATGGTCTCGGGCTTAGGTCTTACCATGAGACCTACGGTAATAGCTTCTTCCCTATAGGGGAAATTCGCTAAAAGCAGTTAAATAAACTAAAATACACGTTAATCAAGAAATAAAATCAAATTGAACTTTGACAGCTGTGTAAAAAGGTTGAATGAAATAAAAAATTCTAAAAATAGGCGATATTGTAAACATTCTATAACCTATAACAACATTGTAAACAAACGCAACGTGGCGATTTGACAGTTCTGAGAAAATGTAAACAGACACCATTTGTAACCAACAATGTTTTCAATGTGACTTGTATAAAATTTTTTGATGAGATGATTAGTTCATGCTTTGGCCAACTTAGGTGAATCCTACTCTACGCTGTTTAAACTTCATTTTTTATAGTACGAGTTTTATTGCAACAAAATTAACCAAGCTACTGGCTAGTATTTTTACCTTTCGCTTTTTTGTATTTTGTAAACAATCATGGATTTCTGTCAATTATCAATATGGCGTTTCAGCAGACCGATTGTCAGCTGTTACTTTTGACAAGTGGGCGTGTGTTGTGAAAAATGTAATTTTCTTAGTATTTCGAACATTTTAGGTAAGTAAACCATTTCTGGAAATATCATATAATATTCAACAGTCATGTCAATCAAATAAGAGCTGTTGGACTTTCAAATATATGTGTACTTAGAACTTGCCCGTTGGAGGCAGTGCAATTAATTGATTGAATTGTTTTTGCCATAGGCCCTATTAAACACTATAATTTTAGTTTTATCATCCTTGGGAATAATTTAAAAAGTTTTCTTAAGGTTTATTTTACTTCTCCAGCATTAATTTTAATCAAATGTAGTTCTTGTTAAATCAGTGTTAGTTTTCAAAGATGTCAATGTGATGTTTCAGGATGATTAATAGGGCTCTCCCATTTGAAAATATTAACACTTTAGTGATAGTAACTAAAACAGTGTAAATGTTTGGACCTAGTGATGATATAGAAGAAGTAAACCAGGTAAAATTGAATCAGACCCTTCATTGCCACAATGCATGACATAATTGCACAGTATTCATTGATTTTGCCCACTTAAGTTTGTTAAGGATGACCATGGACTTCTTAGTATCTGGAACTAAATTAGGTCACAGATTCTTTCCAAGTGACAGCCTAACACACTCACGCTATATACAGACACACCTTTAAGTTGATCTCACCTGAATCACTTCATTAGAAAAATAAAGAATTGAGTCAGATTTAGTCAGTCTAGCCTAGTAATAAATTAAGACTCCCTACCTATTATCTAGTCTAGATACTCCTCAAAAGGTCTCAGTCTTGAGGAGGCCAAGAGGTGGCTAAATAAGAGGGAGTCTACAGTACATTTTAGGGTTGCACTTCCGCAGACACCCGTTGGAACAATCGCATGATGAAACTAACTTATGTAAAATATTGATATAAGCAATCGATTATCCCCATTTGATTAATATTCTTTAGCAATAAACAATTCAGTCATGAAACTAAACTAACCCAACCAAACCAAGACAAAACTTAAACTTATGAAGAAAACTCAACTGTTTCCTTCATTGACGTATTGAAGTCTTATTTCACATCTTTAGCCATCTTGCATTCGATACATTGTCAGTTTTTGTCAGTGTTATCGTGTGTTGTGGCTTGGTTGTGTCGTCTGCATGGTGAACTGAGGTGGGGATTGCAACGAGTGCCGAAATCGGTATTTTGTAATTGGTTTTTGTTAAGGAAAGTTTAGTTCTATAGGCCCCCTAAATAAAGCCTTGTTTATTTGAATGTACAAACAGGATTTTGGTCACATCTCTGACGAGAAATATTATAAATCATTTCCCTTACCATACCAGATGCAACGCCAAAATATAACTAAAACTACTATTATCATTGTCAGCTGATGTATTCCTAAATTTTTATAATGAAATATCTCAACATTAACATACCGGCATATCAATATTTGATATCAATTATTTTAATTTGATTGTTTCACCAGGCGTCTGCGGAAGTGCAGCCTATTTTAGAACAAAACATAGGCCTAGTCGTAACTTATGATTCACCAAAGCCTTATGATTCCCACCTCCAAATGAATCATTTTGACTGACCCGTAGGTAAGTGATTTTATTTTAAAATACTATTCAATCACTAACTGAGTCATATAATTCAGTGAGATGCAATGGCTCAACATAAACCATCTGACTAATAGTCTGAATAGTTAATTTAGCGAAACCCAACAAGAATTTCTTTCAAATAACATAATTGACTTAGGTTTAATAGGCTGACTACGCCTAGCCTATTTAGGTATACCATTAAGGTAACAACATTAAATTCTTTGACTGCTGGTAATGGTTTGATTTTTTAAACTAGGCCTGCTCAACTAATTTTTAGTAGATTAATTAAACTGCAGCTTCTTTAATGGTTCAAGCCAGTGGTATGTATATTTGCCAGTGGTATGTATATATATATATATGTCTCATACTTCAAATGTATTCACTTTGCTCTAGACATGGAGTTCAATTACACTTTTGGGTAGCCAATGTAAGAAAAAGACACTCGTTTAAAAACCTAAATTTATTATTATCTAAGAAAAACTCTTAACAACCCAAAAAGAACTGAGAACAGACTAAGACAATGAATCATCCACATAAACCATAAAAATAAACATAAACAATAATAATAAACAGTTCCAATCACCTGATTATATAATTCACAAACACACGCCCCCGTGGTGTCAACATCACCACCACTTTTATTCATTATTGCTACACGCCCCCGTGGTGTCAACACCACTTTTATTTATTCTCGCTCTCACTCAACTGCTCTTCGCACATCCCCGATGTGGTGTGGCCTTCCGTCTACTTCAACACTCGTGGGCGAAAACTGTCCCGTTACGAATCCTTCCCTCCACCTTGATGTACATGAGGGATTTACCGGCTTCACGAACACACATTCTCCCACGGCGAAACCTGGCCCGTGATACTCAGTAGATTTTGTTGGCTCTCCTCTGCACCTCCATTTGTAAGTAAACAGTTGTGAGCTCGGCGATGATCTATCATTTAGACCTTCCTTAGGGGTCAAATTATACCAGTAAACCATTTCCTGAATACTCCCCTTACTTCTGGCCGCCATACGCTTGATCATCCTATGGTTCCGTTCAACAATTCCATTTCCACTCGGCCAGTTAACACATCTGAACATACGTTTCACTCCCCATTTTTCACAGAGCTGATCAATCTGCTCGCATCGAAATGTCGCACTGTTATCCATCAGTATCTCACATGGTGGCCCTCGTTCAGTAAATACTTCTTTCAAAACCTTCAATACTTGATCTTTGGTTTCATTTGAGATCTGACGCCAAATGCAAAACCTACTGGGGCCACAGTCCACAATTGTCATGAACTTATTTTTCCCATAGTGTGTTACGTCTATAGCAAGCCTATACCAGTTGTGCTTGCAATCTAGATGCCCAGGCTCCCATTTAATACTTGACGGATCGATCGTCAAGCACTCTTTACAGGTTTTCACCACTTCTTCTACATCTTTTGTCGTAAAATTTAAGTCCGGATGGCAACGCCTGACAGTAAAAAGAGTACGGTTAACTCCAAAATGATGTTTGTCATGAACCTGTTTAATCAATGTTTTCCGATCTCTTTCCTCTTCCTGACCTAAAGCTGCAATACCTGTTGTTTCTTCCTCCCTTGCTAGCCATTTTTTAGGCACTCTTGTCAGGTTATCTGCCTTGTTGAACTGCGATTTCACAAGCTCTATATTTACATCGAGTCCGCATTCCAAAATAATATCTTTGAAGAGGCTTAAACGTCTTCTGACTAGGATTTCACTTAGTCCATGAGTTTTAATGGGATGGTCTCCTGTTAATAAGGACGTCACCCAGGCATGAACAGTCGCTGAGTCTGTGACTATACAAATCGTCTTCAATCGCCATTGCAACGCCATATTCACCCCCTTTAGCAAAGCTTCTAACTCAGCCAAGTTTATATGGGCTGAATCATGCATCTTTCTCAGCCAAGAAGCATCTTCGACTATTTCCCCTCCAATTTCAAGACAAACACCAATTGCCAGACTGCTTGCATCGCACCATACTTTTCCCTCTTCCACAGGAGGTACGGCCCATTTGCCAGTGACCGGGTCCCTTTCACTGATTCGATCCATCATGTTTCTTAGCATAATTTGCACATGATCCCCAACCAAATCATCCCAATTCAAATCCGACAACTGCCTCTTAACAAAACTAGCCTACATGCAGGTCGGAGCCAACCTGCTACCGGATAGTGTCCAATTAGTTGTCCACACAACGAGAATACGTCTTTCTTCGTTTTAACTTCATTAACTGGTTTTACTTTGTTATCCCTACACCATATTAGATTACCGTTAATTTTTCTCAGCCTCAAGCCTAACACTCTGCCTCCATCAAGTGTTTCTGCTGGCTTCGCCGACAAACCATATTTTTCCAACAGTCTTATCACAACATCGCTACTGACGATTTGCTCATTTACAACAATGTCATTGACATATGAATCAGTAGCACTCCTAACTATTGGATCCATCGATAAAACCTTGTTAACAATGCTGCTCATTATCTTCGGAGCGACGTTCAACCCAAACCCAAGACTTGTTAAACAATAGTTTTCACCTTTGAACTTGACGACTTGAAATTTCCACAGATGTGGGGCAACATGAATTTGCAAATACGCTTTTCGAAGATCCACCGTGCTGACATGCTCTCCTAATCTTCTCCATAGCCTCAACTTCTCACTACAGACCTCACTTCCAGCTGTATGACTTGAAACAAACTGATTAAGTTCTCTATAATCCATTACAGGCCGCATTTTGTCTTTATTTTGCTGAATAACAGCCATAAGTGGGATCACACCATCAAATTCCCCGTGATATGGCTGAAGCCAGCCACTTTTTATCCATTCTTGGACTTCAGTTTCAAAGGCCTTATTAGCGTCATCAGGAATTTTGTACATTTCTATCTTGTTCTCTAATATAGGTGCCATATCATCGTCCTTCCAATTCCATCCAACTGTCCATTTTCCATCTGAAAATTCTGCATGGAAATCACAATCCTCAATAACAATCTTCTCATTTCCATTTTGGTTGCCACCACTCTCTTGCATAGTTTCAGCCACCACACCTGTGCTCAAGTCGTTTTTAAACTTTACTTTTCCATTGCCCTCAATGGTAACTCCACCCATAGCAGAAACAGCGTCCATTCCGAGAAGTACTTGATAGTTAGGCAAAATTTTAGCAACCAGGCAGTTTAATGATATGTTAATTCCACAAACACACACCTCTGTTTCACACATCAAGTTACAATTCACAGTCTCCCCATTCATCATTACAACACATTTTCTCGTTGGCCTTGTCTTTGCCCCGAACCTGACTAGGCTTGGTGAAATTATAGTTCTTGAACACCCCGTATCCAGCAATGCACAACGTTTAGTTCCTGCAACAGTCATCATCAACGTAGGCAGTTGCGTCGTCAATTTAGGATAGCCACCCGCGCAACAAAAAGTGGCCCCTTCTACTCGTTTTTTGGATCCTGTGTACACTTATTAGCGTAATGCCCATCTTCTCCACATCGGAAGCAAATAACTTTCATAGCATTCTTCTGCTTCCTATTCGGGCACGATCGAGCCAGATGTCCTTGCGTATTACAAACAAAACATGCTCAGAGATCCTCTCTTTTATTTATAGGTTCTTTAATTCGCGCAGCTGCCCCAAAGCCGGAATCTCCTCCAGTCACTAAACTTCTCGCCCTTTCTAGCACTTTCGACAACTCCATGTCTTGCAAGCAGCAAGCCGCCTTCAACTGGTTCTGAACATCTCTCGGCAGTCCGTGCACAAAAGAACTCTTGACCCATTCGTCGGAAACTACAGGATCTATCAATTTGGCCAACCTTCTCAAATCCGATGCATAGACATCAACCGACTCTCCTGGAAGCAAACGTCTTGAAATGAACTCTTCGTACGCCTGAAACCTATTTGCGGAAAAAGCCTGGTTTAAGGTTTCAGTAAGTAATGTATAATCACTTTTTACTGCGTCTGTTAGTCCTTCGTAGACGGCAAAAGCTCCTCCAGATAAGAACAATGGAAGGACTGTCTGTAATTCTTTAATCTTCTGAAGCCTGCACACAAGTTCCAACTTTTTCAGCCATTCCGAGAAATCCCCCTCGCCGCTGTACTGTTTAATCAGATCAGAAAATCTCGTACCGGTGCCTGACATTTTCTTAACTTCACTGCCGAAATAGCTTGTAAGAAAAAGACACTCGTTTAAAAACCTAAATTTATTATTATCTAAGAAAAACTCTTAACAACCCAAAAAGAACTGAGAACAGACTAAGACAATGAATCATCCACATAAACCATAATAATAAACATAAACAATAATAATAAACAGTTCCAATCACCTGATTATATAATTCACAAACACAGCCAATATTTTCACATATCTATGGTACCTACCTTTGTTATAGGCCTAGTACCAGTTAAAATGTTCTTTTTTCAGTATTTTTATTCTGTGATATTGATATTAAGTGTCATTAAGTAGGGTAAGCATTATAATTTGGGCCATGTCAAGTGTCATGTGGGACATGTGGCCACATGAGGCGATAAGAGGAAGAGAGGGCCTGTGGAGCTTTTAAAAATGGTTCAAAGGACTTAACATGTATTTTGACGAATTTTGTTTTTTGGAGCCAAAGGAGCATTTTCAAATTGTTCAACTTGCCAAACGTGAGTTGGTAGCATTTACTGGTGCCTAGAGTCTTTATAGAATTGGTCAATATGCAAATTATTTGTCTTGGAGGCGATTGTGGGCACCCATGGAGCCTTTTCAAACTGTTCAAAGAGCTAAATGAATGTTTTGTTGGCATTTTGGGGCCCCTGGCAGGAGCCTTTGAAAAATTGTTCAACTTGCAAAACTTTCATGTTGGTAGTATTTACCAACAACACCCATGGAGCATTCCAAATGGCTCAAAGTGCTACGTATGTAATTTGGCTATTTTTGTGGGTGCCCAGGGATTATTTTCAAATTGTTCATCACTTGAACTTGAGTTTTGGCGAATCTGGCCAATGACTTGAGTTTTGCCGGCACCTAAAGCACTTTTTTTCAAATTGGTCAGTGTAAGTAAATTAAATTTCTGTTTTGTAGACATTTGCTGGCGCGTGTGGAGCCTTTTCAAACTAAGTTTACTCAAAGAGCAAAATATTTGTTTGGTTGTGCTTGCCTACCTCTTTGGGAGCCTTTTCAAATTGGCCCCCAACTTTCAAAACTTTAATTTTGGTGGCATTTACCATTGCCTAGGAAGATTTTCAAATACCTAGTTAAAGAGGTAAATTTTTGGGTACGTGTGAATTCTAGCCGAAATACTATTTGAAAAATATGGCCATAAATTTGAAATGAATGGATGAGTTAAATTTTTATCGATGAGATAAAAAATGGATGAGTAAATTTTTTGGGAACTCTTTAAGCAACATTCTTGTCCGTTAGTTTGATGTAATTTTAATACAGCTTAGATATAATCTAAGCTGTTATTTCTGTCGTCTGTTATTTCTAGCTGTGCTAGACTCAAACGTTATACGACAATAAAGTGATGTTGATTGTGAAATTAGTTCTGTTTTCACCAAAATTTCCTTTCAGCAAGAGCTTAATTATTAAACACAATATGGGTTTACCATCAAAACAAATTTTAAGATTAAAAACCAAGACCTGAAATCTGAAAACTTCTGTAAACACAAGCTCCCATTTATCTCGAAACACTGCCATTTTTTAGACATTTTACTTAATTCTTTCTTAGATTGGTCTAATTTTTCTAGGCTATAACGTTTAAAATCATTTTTGGAAGTTGAAAGCAAGAAAAACCTGATTTTAGTGGTGTGGCTGTTCTTGCTTAGATAGTTTGATATTACTTCATGTACCCATGAAGTACCACTGGAGGAGGGATTGTTACTGATATACAAGTAGAAGGGGTGTAGTGATAAACAATTAATTAAATCATTCAAACTGTGTAGTGACAAACCATGTATTTTTTATATTTCATCATTTAAATTTAACAAAAGACTGATTGATCAAGGTAGGCCTAGGCAACAGCATGTCCCAAAAAAGAATCCCTTGGTGCGGCCCTGATTATAATGCAGCCCCAAGTTTAACCAATCCAATATTGAATTCTAATTTAACTTTCGAAAACATCACAACTAAATTAACCAAACTTTATATCACAGAGCTTAGTTTTTTTATTACAGAATGTTTTACAATCGTAGTTTAAACTTGGATCAATTGAGTTATATAAAAAAAGTATCCAATTATACCCCCACTTTTTAGTGGTGTAAATACCTTATGTCATCCAGATCAAAAACGGTCTTCAATGCGACCTAGGTTTCAGTACTTTTATACCATCATCAGGCTACGAAAATCCTCATCTAGTCTGTTGGAAGTCGTTGAAAGTATAGAAGCACGTACAGTCCACATTTTAAAAAACATTTAAAAAAGACGAAACACACTACAGACACGGACATGGACACAAGGTATTTACACCACTAATTTGTTTTCACACCAGCTCAGGGGCAATAAAACATCTTTAAGATGTCGAAACCCCCACTTTTATTGACAAAACTAATCCTCCCACCAATTGATACTTGTCTATGCCTTGGCTAACCCCTACATAATTTTTGGTCAAAAATTTTGTTTTCTATTTCATGAAATTACAATGATTCAGAAACATTTTTGCTGTCAGGAGTAGGTACTTTTTTCTTTACCCAGGAAAGATTTTGGAAAGAGGTTTGAACCCTTTTCGGGCAACCCAAGGTCTGAACTAGTGATCTCTTGAGCAACTGAAGTCCAAGACATCCACCTGGCCATCAAGATACCTGTCTTATAAATTATGTAAAAGATGATTGAGCTTATTTGGTTGGGTTCTGGAAGAAAGATAGTGTAAAAGAAGAAAGAAATATAATTAACATGGTAAAAAATTACCTTCATCCGACCTTCAATTAAAGTGACATTTATGTAGGATCCAAAAAATCAGATACATGTGAAAATCAAAAGATAGCCTCATTTTGGTCTCTCCTAACGCTTGATATAAGCATGGTCACTTTTTATCTTTATTGCTTTTAGATCAGTTTAAATTGCCTCAATGCTTTGCACATTTATTTTAAAAAGCCTTAAGCTTTGAATGTTTTTTTTGTTGTTGTAATAATAAGTAAAATGGTTGAAATTAAGGCGTATAGGCTAATATTATTTTTACTATTGGACTCTATAATAGAATTATTGGAACTATGAAGTAGGAGAGGGAGGGTTATTATATAGGCCTATTTATTGTTCGCCAACGAGGGACTTTTTCCATAAAGGCAGCCAAAACACTCAAATGATTCCAAATTGGCCAAAAAATTTTAATTCTTAAAACTAATTATCTTATGGACAGAGATCAAACTCTAAGATAAAAAGAAAACACCAACAAACCAAAATGATTCGACCAATAGGAAAAGAAACAGAAACATAAAACCAAAACTCTGCAGTCAATAAACACATGTTTAATGAATCTTTTATCACAATCCAAACATTAATTTTTCATTTCTCTCTCACTCATTTCCTTAGTAGGTTTTTGGCCAGTTATACTTATAGGTTTCCGTTTATCTTCTTGAGGGACATGCCTGTCTTCAGCAAATCATAATTGCAATTTGTCTCCCTCTACTTTTTATAGTTCCATTAATTTTATTATAAGTAAAAAGAAAGCACTGTACAGCATTTTAATAAACTGCACTTCTTTTCCTCTTCCTGAGAAGGCAATGTTGCACTGAATTGTGTTTTAAATGTTGCCTTTAATAAACTCATTGTCTGCTGAGATCTAAGTTGTGTCACCATTAATAAGCCTTTCCTCCATTGGTTGCGAAATAAGTAACTGCAGTTATCTAATTGATAGAATACCGCTGCCACAGACTGAGGTGGGGCTAAAAGTGCTTAGAAATGTAACAAAAAGAATTTCACATAAGTTGTCATCCTCAAGCTGTGTGAGCATTATGATTGTTTATCACATGTAGGGGCATGCCCATCTCAGAGAGTTTATGATGACAAACAATGTCATGTGTTGACATTGTTTGTGTTTTGGTTTTGAACCTCCCATAACAATTAAACGTAAGGTACATTCCATAAACTGGGGACTCCCCCCTGGCAATGTCCCAGGACTTAGGGGATTATGTTGTTCTGTAGTGACATGTCCTTTTTAATAAATCAGTTTTTCAGATCTAAAAATTAAGGATCCACAGAAGAAAGTCTGATAATTTGACTTTACGTTAGGGGCATTAGTGACTTACCAAAGAAATCTTTCATTCTACACAATGAGATTTAGCCTAAAAAAAACTTAAATAACTGAATGAGATTTATCATTTTTACCAGAACCGCAGGAATTAGTATTTTTAACGTTATAGTAAGAAAACGTAAAAACAACTTATTTTATTCTTCAGTTTTGAACAATTGATTTTGTAGGACAAGATGAATATAATGCGCAAGCTGCGAGGCGCGGGCGGCGCCAACGCGGCCTCGGCGCAGGATGAGGCCAACTCCAACCCTCAGCACACGGCCCTCGGACTCATGCACCTCAAGAAGCTGTTCTCCGAGTACACCCACCCTCCTCATCCGCTCACTGACAAGGAGAAGGACGACAAGCTTTACAACATGCTTCCCCTATTTTGCAAGGTCTGCTCTCCTATGTAAATTCTGCCTTCCCTGCATATGAACAATTTCGTCCCCAATCCAGCTAAATCCACAAGCCTACTACAAATTTAGATCAAAACTTTATTCATGTTAGTCTAGTTTTTGCAACAGTGAATGAAGACTGACATTTGACCCACACGCTGTGCGGCACACATGTATCATTATCATTTGGGACAGTTACCCAAGTAGGTAATTTTGGGCTGAGGAGTGAATTATTGATTTTTTAATATTGGATCAAGCAGTTTTGGCCCATACTGCTACTTTTCAAACAGATGTCTAACTAAACCATGACATCACCAGAATGTTTAACATTCTACACAATCCACAAGAGAACAACCCATTAGGCCTAATGTATATAAAAATCTTGTAAATTTTCTTCTAAGTTCTAAAGTTGAGAAATTCTATATATTATATCGATGATATAAAATTTATAGAAGTACTAATGTGGACCGGACTAATGTGGACCGAACGGTGTCCGGGTTTGTGAAAATTCCGAGTTATCGGGAAATGAGTAAAAATAAGAAAAAATAAGAATAGTTTTTGTTATTTCTATAGTAAATCATTTATTTATTGCATAGTAAAAAATATAAAAACTATATTGGTTACAAAACAAACTTAAAGAAAAACTAAAACTGTTTTAAATGTGTCACACCGTGCTCTGGCTTTGAATCTCAATGCACTTTATTGCTGTGGTAGGCTTTCCGAGTTATCCAGAATTCCGGGTTATCGAAGTCCGGGTTTGCGGGACTCTACTGTAAATACTTGTTTGTAATTTTGGATCAAACTTTATTTACTATAAATCAAGTATAGTTCGATAATTATTTTAAAAAAATTCAAGAACGATATAATTGAATTTTTATAAAATTGTTGAGGGATCAGTAGGCTAGTTATTTTTTAAATAAGTTAATAGTTATTGCAGTAATTTATTGTCAGAGGCCTAGAGAGTTTCCAACACTTGGAATTTCGGTACAGAAAACTCATATTTTTATCGGTGTTCCTCTAATATTGCTGTACCAGTAAATATGCAAGGAATTTAATTGGCCAATATTCAAATTACAGACAACATGCTTTGCTCATTTTAAGTACTGAGTTGTTGAGGTTGGAATAGTGTTGCACAATCCATTGTTTTGATGTTATAATGGCTGCCAGTCACAGACAATGTCATTATAATGCCAATTGGGTGTGTAGATACATTTCTAATGGAGTGGAATTTTTAATATACAACTGAATAACATATATACCCTATTCAGATATATTAGTGTAAATCCTGATTTTATGAAGAAATACTAAATAATGAAGATAAAAATTTACGGTATAGCAGTTTAAGGAACTGAATCTCTTTTATCTCATAAGGTAGTTTTGTTTTAGGATAAATAGATGAGTTCAATATTTGTTTTTTGAAACTTATGTATTATTTTTACTTTATTATATATTTTTACTAAAATTGAATTAATTCCATGTCCTTAATAAAAACTGTGCTACAACGGTACTATGAATAAGCTCTAATAAAAGTATGAGCTCATTTTGTCAATATTGCCAAGACTTTCGGTGTAAGCCTACCTTCAACAAACAAATCAAAAATTCCCACTGTTCCTTTGGGCTTAATTGAGTTCATTGTCAAAGATAGTGCAACACTATTTTTGTGGTTGGTCCAGGTGTTTGGCAACAGCCCGTGCACGGACATGGCGGAGAAGTTCCGCGACATGTCGGCGTTCTGCCACCAAGTGTCACGGCTGATGGTGAGCGAGATCCGCCGGCGAGCCTCCAACCAGTCGACGGAGGCGGCGAGCTGCGCCATCGCCCACTTCCTGGAGATAGAGGGCAGCGAGGAGGTCAGCAACGGCTGGATGTTGCTGTCCACTCTCAACCTGCTGGCGGCCGCCGGCGACCCTGCTCTCATCCAGGTGCCTATTATGTTCCAGTCGTTTAAGGAACTGTCAATCTCTGCCAATAGAAAATTTTAAGATCCAAAACTGCCAATTAACAACTAATTCTAAATAGAAAAAATCAACCTGGTTATAATTACTGGGAAGGAATTTTATGTTATATCGTCTAGTTAATCTATGAGGGAACTGTGAAATTCATGCATTTTCAAACTTATCAAATTATTATATTTATTAATTACAATGCGGGAATTCCCCAAAACCAAGAAGTGGAGCCCATTGCATCAGTGACTGTCTCACTCTACAACCACTGCTTTTTCTTCCTTCCTAAACTTGCACTGTTCTTTCCGTGCAAGTTTAGGAAGCCTAAGTGATGAAGTGGCTTCATTACTTAGGCTTATTTCTATCTTTTCTATTGTTTTCATCATTTGACTAAGCCATGAAGACCCTCTAATGTCTATCTTGTGACTGACAATCAAAAACATTTCTTGGTATCGTGCTCTTTTCTTGGTTTATTTTTTTCAGGTTTTCATTGCATTTCAACTTAAGTCTTTGAATTAATCCAATGCTTTCTCCCATCTCCACTCTTTGTCTTATTTCTTGATTTTGTACTCTATTTTCTAATGTACGTCTACAGCACCTTCGCCAACAGGACATCTCCATTGCATTCAGCTTCCTTGAAGCAATTACCATATATTTCAGATAATTTTGGATCATCATTTTAGAGGGAGTAGAATGAAAACTCAGAGATTTGTAGACACAGTATTTGCAGGTTTACTTATACACTTATACATCTTTTAGGTCTACTATGACAAAATCTTAATATAGTACCTGAGATGAATATAATTTACATTTAGAAACTGCGTAAGTCCTTTTAACGCTAGCTGCTTTTTTTTCAGGTTATGACTTCGGTGTCCCTCCCCTCCACTCTAGTCAAATGTCTGTATCTGTTCTTTGATCTCCCAGAGATGACGGACCCTGATAATTCCCAAACTGACAGTGAATTCACACCTAGAGAAAGAAGAATACTTCTCCAGAAAATATTTGTTCAGGTAATTTTTAAAATCTTGTTTAAATTTCCCTAAATTTTTTGTCTCTGTTTCAAATAAAATTCAAAGAATAGTTGTTATTTCGTTGTGTTTAATTTTGTAATAATGAGCTTCATTTGTAATTCATTTCATGGTAAGAATTTATGGGAATCCATGGGAGTTATGTTGTATGCAGTAAACGAATATAAAAAATATCTGAATTTTTGTGCTCACCTACACACATTAAACGCTATGATCAAATTCATGAATAAACAACTAAGCAAAATATTGTCAAGCACTAACGCAATAACGAATTGCGATAATGAAAGAGCAATATGATGATTTGTTTTTATTTGTAAGCATAACAGGCTTTTTAAAACTTAGTATCAAAGTATGTGAGATATTTTTTTACTGACATTACATTTATTTGCTCAAATCAATTTAACACTGATTGTGATTTTAGTTTGAAATTTAAACATTTTGGTATTTTTTTGTGGGCATATAATCAACACTTTATTAACACCTTGATCTCTGGCCATCAGTTAGCTGCAGGTGAAGCCTATCATCGGGGCTATGGTTCTATGTGTTAAAATAAAACTTATATGCTGTATCTATATTACTTACATTTTTTTATAGCAAATCCCCTCTAATAACTTGACTAAATCTAACTTCTCCCCGTGTTTTTTTTAACACATTGGTTCTTAGTTACAATTTTCATTCAGTACAAGGTTTGTTAGGTTTTTCTTTAGACATTTTTGGAAATGTTGATGGATGAAATAGTATATTATGTTACTAGGCCAGAAAGTACAGTAGAACCTCGATTATCCGGGGTAATCATCGGGAGGAGGGGCACGGATAACTGAAAACCACGGTTGATCCGAAATTAGGAAAACAATACGCAGTACTTACGTGAAAACCTCCAAAGTTGTTTATTAACTCTTTCCCAGTACAATTACGTATAAAAAACACAATATTAGATTGATACAAACAAATTTACATTATTTAAAAGTCACGCAGCAGTTCTAAATACATTTCACGTAATGAAAAGTACATTTTCATGATGTTGGAGAAAGTTTACTTCGGCTATTTAATTCATACACGGGAAAAGTAGTCCGTCATAGTCGTTTGTTTTTTACTCTGGCGTTCTTTTTTTATAATGTTGGAACGTAATTTTCGCAACACCAGTTTATCACAAAGCAGGCTGTCGCTTTGTCCCTCCAAATAGTCCAACAAGCATTCTAGATGTTCGAGAGCTGCGCGGTGACTTATTTTTGGAGCAGTTGTCGGTTCTTCTTCCTCCCCTCCTTCTCCTTCACCTTCAATTTCGTCTTCTTCCCCTCTCACACGCCTTACTATCTCTTCGTCACTAATTACTTCAAATGATGGCAAGTCTTTATCACACTGGAACCATTCTTCAATGTTTTCTTCATCAACCTTCTCGCCTCCCGGGACTTTCATGGCCATTAGAGCGGCTGTTATATCGTCGTCGGTAAAACCGAGAAAGTTGTCATCTTCACTTATGTCCGGCAATATTTTTTCCCACGATCTAATTAAGGTTGTTTTCTTGACCTTTTCCCACGCCGAAACACACTCATAAATCGCATCGAGAAGAGTGAATGATTTTAAAAATGTCTTCAAATCATCTTCTTCTTCAATGATTTTCCTGAGCACTGCAGTGCGGTACAGTTTCTTGACGCTGGCAATGACCCCTTGGTCCATTGGCTGAATCAGAGCTGTTACATTGGGTGGTAAATATTTAACAAATATGTTACCATCTTCGGACTTGAGGGTTAACTCGGGGGGGTGGGAGGGTGTGTTATCTAGCACCAGCACCGCCTTTTCGGGGAGACCGTTTGATTTTAAAAAATCCCGCACTTGTGGTACAAAATTTTTGTCGAACCATTCTTTAAAAATCGTTTGGTTCATCCAGCCTTTTGCCTGGTTAAAATAGTGTAACTGGCAAATTCTTTGCTTCGGTTCCTTTAAATGACCTTGGATTCTTAGCCTTTCCAATGACAACGGGTTTTAATTTGTGAGTCCCCGATGCATTTGAACAAGTCATAATTGTTATTCTTTCTTTACTTGATTTGTGCCCAGGCGCGTTTTTCTCTTTTTCAAAGGCCAAAGTTTTTGTAGGCAAACACTTCCAGTAAAGACCGAATTCATCAACATTATAAATTTGTTCTGGCAACAGGTTGTTCGCCGAAACAAACAAATCAAATTCTTTACAAAATTCTTCTGCCCCATCTTTATCCCCGCTCAACGCCTCGCCTTGAATTTCTAATTCTCGGATGCCATGCCTCTGCTTAAAACGATAGAGCCAACCAGATGAGGCTTCGAACTTGCCTTCAAGTCCTAACGATTCGAAAAAGAATTTTGCCTTCTCGGTACAAATCACGCCCTTTATGGGATTTCCTAAAGCCCGTTGTTGGGAGAACCAATCTAACATCGCCTTGTCCAAATCGTCGTACGTAGATTTTTTCATAGTTTTTCTTTTTTTTCAGTGCAGAGGTCGAGTCTGCGGAACACGTAAATTTTAACAGTTCTTCCCTTTTTTTTATCATGTCCCGAACAGTTTGTTCCCCAATGTTGTATTCATCGGATAACGATTTAACAGTCTTACCCTTTCCAAATTTGTCAATTATTTCCAGTTTTTGCTGAATTGACAGAACTACACGTTTTCTTTTCTTCTCCGACATTTTCACACAAACGTCGCACAACAGTCACAATGGAACAATATAACTTGACCAAACACTAACTGAAACTCACGATCGGAAAAATACTGTACCGGTGAAACAACAGGTAACGTACTAAATACGCGACGACTAAAGCAAGGTTTTTGTGGTCAACAGCCTACGTGACAAACGGGAAATGCAAAATGGGTGAAAGAATGAGAGATAGAAACATAAAAGTAAAGGCAACAGTTCGCGCTAAGATTATCGGAGAGAGAAGGATAAAAAAACGCGGGAGTCAAATGCCCAAAAAACAGGTGAGATGACTCATCGACTTAGTTTTGCATAGGGCCAGACAGCTTGAAAATAATAATAAGGGAGGGAAGTGCCGTGTTCTCTCTCTTTCTCTCCCCCTCTACCCCTTTCTCTTCCTCCTTGCCGTTCTCCTTTCGCCCCACCCACGAAATGCGCATTGTCCAGTGCGCACAGCCGGTTGTCATGGCAACTGTGTGTCGTCATAGCGACGGGCCAATTAGGTGCTGCGTTGTACTACAACGAATGGCCGTGCAATGAAAGACAAGGAGATAATTTAGCGCATGCGTCCCAAGCCTACCTTTCCTTAATTTCTTTGTTGCGTCGTTGCGTCTCACAGAGTCGGCCTTGGTTGCATCTTGGTTAAACTTCACGATTAAAAATCAACTGTTTTACCGTCTTAAAAATCTGAATACTTATGACAGTTTGTTTTAAAAATAACTATTTTTAGCTACATTTCATAGCAAATCAGGAGTTTTTATACCAAATTTACCCTTGTAAAACCTTTTGTAAATAACTATCAACTGGCCAGTTTTTGACCCCGGTTAATCCGCCGCCCGATTAATCCGCCCCCTGATAATCGAGGTTCTACTGTACTGTTTTGCCGGACAAGCATGATAGTTCCCACGTGAGCAAAAGCGAGTGTGGAATTTTCATGCGAGTATGGTAAAACTTTCTAGCTGTGTAACATACCATACTTTTCATCACATTACTTAGAAAAAAACCTATTTTCAATCATAATGTAGTCTTTGCATAAACCATTACGTTTCTCAGTCCTTCAAACCTAACCTATAACAAACAGACCATTTGCTACTGCTACCAGTGCTGCCACTACATGCCTCTATAAAGTAACCAATAAACAAGCATTAAACGTCGGTTTGTTGCAAATGAGCTGATTGTTTACTGCCGTTTTTCTGGACTAGGACGGCAAAAAGTTTTTGCCGGCTTAGTACGACAATGGGTTCGAGCCAACAAAAAGGAAATGAAAACACATGTTTCTGTGTCAGTATGATGAAGATGTTTCTGTGTCAGTATGTGTTACGATGGATGTGATTGTGGCCAGGTGTTGGTGCGGCTGTGCAGCCACGCGTCGCCGGCAGAGGAGTTGTCCCGCAAGGATGACCTGACGTTGCTGTTCTCGGCCATCACCAGATGGTGTCCGCAGTACAATGTGCTGTGGCGCAAGTCTGCCGCTGAGGTCCTCTAACTGATGTTTGGTTGCGGCCAGGTGTTGGTGCGGCTTTGCAGCCACGCGTCGCCAGCGGAGGAGTTGTCCCGCAAGGATGACCTGACGTTGCTGTTCTCGGCCATCACCAGCTGGTGTCCGCAGTACAATGTGCTGTGGCGCAAGTCTGCCGCTGAGGCCCTCTAACTGATGTTTGGTTGCGGCCAGGTGTGGATGCGGCTTTGCAGCCACGCGTCGCCGGCGGAGGAGTTGTCCCGCAAGGATGACCTGACGTTGCTGTTCTCGGCCATCACCAGATGGTGTCCGCAGTACAATGTGCTGTGGCGCAAGTCTGCCGCTGAGGTCCTCTAACTGATGTTTGGTTGCGGCCAGGTGTTGGTGCGGCTTTGCAGCCACGCGTCGCCAGCGGAGGAGTTGTCCCGCAAGGATGACCTGACGTTGCTGTTCTCGGCCATCACCACCTGGTGTCCGCAGTACAATGTGCTGTGGCGCAAGTCTGCCGCTGAGGCCCTCTAACTGATGTTTGGTTGCGGCCAGGTGTGGATGCGGCTTTGCAGCCACGCGTCGCCGGCGGAGGAGTTGTCCCGCAAGGATGACCTGACGTTGCTGTTCTCGGCCATCACCAGATGGTGTCCGCAGTACAATGTGCTGTGGCGCAAGTCTGCCGCTGAGGCCCTCTAACTGATGTTTGGTTGCGGCCAGGTGTTGGTGCGGCTTTGCAGCCACGCGTCGCCGGCGGAGGAGTTGTCCCGCAAGGATGACCTGACGTTGCTGTTCTCGGCCATCACCAGCTGGTGTCCGCAGTACAACGTGCTGTGGCGCAAGTCTGCCGCCGAGGTCCTCATGACTATCTCTCGTCACGGCCTCACTCAGCCCGTCGTCAACTATATACACAGTGAGTTCAACATGGCTATGTATCTCAGTAATCTTATAATTAACTAATTTTTTATAAAAAAAACTAAGGATGTGCAAGAAGTGATTTCTAATGATAAGATACGGTTTTTACCATATCTGTTTTTATTGCACAATATGGAATTCAATTTCAAAAACCTTCTAAAAATTAATCATGTCAAAAATAATAATTATTATTAAAATACAATTCAATACTGTAATGGTATTCAACTTAGCGGTGTTCCTGAGTTAAGAGCTAGAATATCAGATTTGATCAACTAAATCAAGACAACTTTTTATTTAAAATCACATGAACTTGATTTGGCTTACCTGGTTTGTTTTCATATTAAATGACCAAAACTCAGGCCATCTTAAATATGTACTTTCCTAAAGACAAAGTCAATGTTTCATTGCAATATTACCTCCCATGTTTTCTTTGATTAACAAAGAGAAGGAAATAACAAGAATACAAACAAGAAGGATAAACAAATATACTAAAAGAAGATAACCTCACATTCTAGACATGAATTAAGTGGTATCAATTTATTGATATCAATAATTTTAAAAACCATATTTAAGGGTGTTTTCCCTTGAAATTTTTTTCAAGTTTATATTTTTGTTGAATGACATAATGGTCATGTTTTTTGTTGAATTAGGTAAAAAAATTGAAATTAGAATATATAGTTTTTTAAGTGATTCTGACTACAAAGTGTGGGAGTTACAGGCATTGTAATTGATTATTTTATTGAATTTTGAGAAACTTCAAGTTGAGTCGAGTCGTGTAATCTCGGCTCTTAAAAACTAGATACACCAGTACTCGCATACCCCTATTTAAAACAATTGTTAAAACAAATCTTCCTTATCCAAGTGTGTTAGCAAGAATGATTTTGGCTCCTGAGGAAGTTTGACGATTTTAAAATACAAAGAAAGATGATATTTTATTCTTCCACATGTGTTTTAGCGAATTTCCTTAAAGGAATAGGCTATTACCGTAGGTCTCATGGTAAGACCTAAGCCCGAGACCATGTTAACTTTTCATTTTGGGGTCCCCAGAAGCAAAAAACACTATTCGTTCATTTTCATAAATATATATATATATATATATATATATATATATATATATATATATATATATATATGTGTGTGTCTTTAAGCACGATAACTCGCATAAAAGTGGTCCGATCTTGATGAAATTTGGCACAGACGTGTAAAGTAGTAATTATTCAGACGAGTTCGTAAACCAGCCCGATCGGACTACCGGAAGGGGGGGTAAAGGGGGATAAACCCCCCCAAAAATGTGTTTTTTGAGTTTTTTACATATAAAAATAAAAATTATCAAATTTTTGTTAGCACCATTGAATTTAGCTCAAAAAAACAAACAATTTAGTATTTTGAATCACTGCTCTATGTCCATTGGTTGCCGAGATATTAAAAGTGGTAAACACAGTACGTTGTCCCAATGTTAACCTTAAAATTCTATTGTAAGACAATTCTATTCTATTGTAATTAAAATTCTATATCTCGCTTATTTCTCAACATATCTTGATAAAACTTGGTAAATGGCTTCTTCTAGTTGAGGTCTACTAAATATTCAATTAAAACCACCCAATTTTAATATACCATTAGCAGCAAACCTGCATACTCATTCCCCATGTTATTCTTATGGAGCTTACAAAAATATGTCAAATCTCGCTACTTTGGATTGAAATATGTTGTTTTGCGTTTGAAATTCGCTGAGTATGCAGGTCTGCTGCAACGGGGGTATTTATTTTGTAATTTAGTCCATCTACATTTTTTTCTTGTGCACCTGATAAACAATTCTCACCTGTTGTGTCACAGGCAAGGGCTGCGTGGCGCTTTGCATTGACAACATGCAGAGAGGACAAGACCTCTCGCCCCTGGAGATTGTGGAGATGTTTGTGGCCGTCTTCTGTTTCCTCAAGGACTCCAGTGAAGTGTCACAAACTCTGTTGGACGACTTCCGCACTTGTCAGGGATACGTCTTTCTCTCTGACTTTTTACTCAAGTGTGTACTCAACAACAATACATATAATTGTTAGATTAGTCTTAAACACATTGCCTAATGTAGTCTGAATGAAGGGACAAGTAAAATTTTACATTTATTCTGATTGATATGGCAAAATCCATAGCAGTTAACTGTGGTATTGGTTTTTTTATTTTTTATTTTATTTTATTTACATGTGTTATATCTTGACACTTTACTCACTAATGTTTAAAGAAATTAAAATAGCCATATGTTGTTTGTTTATGTTTTTAGTTCAGTTGTATTTACTTTCAATTAAAAGAAACATACTTTGTGAATAAAAGAGTTAATTACTTATTTATTTAAAATGTTTTCTAGTTCAATGGTATTGAAGGTATGTACCTAAAATTCAAGGATACATTAGTTGGTGACATGATAAACTCGAATAGTAACTCAATCATTATTCAGTATTTTAAACAATTTTTCTAAGTCCTAGTGACTTGACAGTTTTTTTTTCTCAGTTTTGTTAACACTTACATTCATAATGGATCCAGAACAATTTGATCAATTCTTAAGGGTTTTTCAAACTTCTCAACAAGCTATGTTCCAACAAATACTAAGTAAAATACAAGAGCCTAAATCACAGGAACCTACTATAAGTTTTTCTAACTTGACACCTTTTGAAAACTATGATCCAAAGATGGAAAAGTTTGATTTCTATCTTGAGTGATTTAAAAATTACCATACAATGAAGGGTATCAAGAATCCAGTTCAAATAGCTTAATTGTTATGTGTTAGCATTGGGTCAACCCACTACAACAGTTTAGCTGCATTTTTGGGTCCTGAAAAGTCAGTTAAGGATCTTAAGTTAGATGACTTACTAGGAGCATTTAGAAAAATGTTAGTTCCAAAAAAGAACGTGGTAGTTGCCCAACATTACTTTTTCAATTTAGTTCAACGAGAAAACCAAACAATAACCAAATTTGTTTCTACTCTTCACCATGCTGTCGCTGATTGTGAATTTTCAGTAATATGTCCACACCAAAGTTGTAAGAAGACTGTGTCCGTCACAGATATTTTTCTCCGGGCTCAATTTGTTCGAGGTCTCCGGGATAATTGGCTTAGGGAAAACATTTTGTCGAATCTTACTACTTTTCATGACATTCTTTCGAAAGCATTAGCACTCGAAGCTTCAAAAGTTGATAGTAAAGTCTTTACGCAACATTCAAGTTCTTATTCCAGTAATTATTGTTCGGACGACATTAATGCAATTGATGATTCAATAAACCAACTCAGAAAGACTTCTTCCTCATATACAGCTACCTGATTTTCAAAACGTGATAGAAATCAGATAGACTACAGGGCTTTGGGTATAGAAAATCTGTGCATAAGATGTGGTCGAAATAACCACTGTACTACGCCCCGCAGATCCCAATTAGGGACCAGTACCTTTATTTGAAATTTTGGTCGACAAGACTGCAATGAATAAGAATCAGCCTTTGGATGTGAGGTTAAAACAACTTATATCTTTTTAATAACTGGTAATAATAAACTGGACATGTTCAATAAATCATTCTTGAATTCATGGAGTACTTGTATTTTCATTTAATTGGTATAAATTGTCCATACATTTATATGACATTAAATTCCTTAAATTTGTATTACTATATCAGTAATTGTACAAACTCACTCTATCCCCACTATCGCCGTGCACCGGGGGCTAGTCTGAAAATTGCCAAAATTTAATAATACAATGTAACTAATATAGTATAATCCCTATGTCTTTTACTTTCATTCAAAATAAGAAAATTTTTAATGAATCTGACCTAATAATATACAATTCTGGTAGAAAATAGTTACTTTGAAACATGTGCAAAATCCTTGCAAAATTATACATGAAAAGTCTTTACACAAAAATTACTCAAAGTACAAAATTACAAGTTGTTATGTTGAAATTAACAAAATTATAACACACTAAGCAAATTTACATATTGGAAATTCAGAATAAACTATACATACAATATTTGATTCTTTCATTTATACAAATAATATTATTTTAACTTACTTTTTCAACGAGCAGTGCTAATTTTGGGGAATAGTGCAAGAGTGAACTTTATCCTAGCTCCTAATTAATAATGCCTCCAAATCACAAGAATGCACAGGAGTGCCAACAGGTCAGTGTTGAAAAGTAACAGTATTGTAACTGAATATAATATTTTATACACATAATTATTTGTTTGATTTTTCTTTAACCTGGTTTTAACTTTATTCAGTTTTAAAATAATTCAAAATTAAATTTAATACATTAAATCAGTACACCACAAAATAAAAGATTGTAGGGTCGACAAATCTAAGATTAAATGTAATTTATGTAATAATCAGGGACATTGTGCAAAGGTTTGCATAACAACACTAATGAAGTCAAATCGCGGGTTTTCAAACCAAAATCCAGTAAATTATGTTGAAACCGATGAAGAACATTCAGTTAGTCAACCGTATGGAATGAATAATATTTTTACAGTTGTGGATTTATTTGAAGTAGGTGAAAATGACAAATATTTCATAAATGTAGAACTAAATGGCAAAAGCCAACAGTTTGAAGTAGATTCAGGTGCAAAGTATAGTCTTTTGTCTGATTGTGATTTCCGGAGACTTGAACTGAATGTTCCACTTGAAACGTCCACCACAGTTTTTAGATCTTACTCTGGTAATATGATTCACCCGTTAGGGAAAACCTTTGTTAGTGTGTCTTATAATGGAAAGAGGTTTTTTGGTGAACTATACGTTGTACCGAATGGACATGATTCCCTTTTAGGACGTCAGTGGATTCGAGGACTGAACATCAATCTCCAAGAACTTGATTTTAAAAATAATCACAAATCACATGAACGACATGTAAATCTATTAAATTCTGCAGATGATATTTTTGTTAATTTTTCAAATATTTTAGAAGAGAAAATAGGTTGCATTCCAGGATTTGAGGTCTCTCTCCAACTTCGAGATGGAGTGAAACCAGTTTTCACAAAAGAACGCAACGTGCCTTATGCCTTACTTAAACGAGTAGACAAGGAATTAGACTCTCTTGTTAATGATGGAATAATATTTAGACAAGATCGAATCTTGGTACCAAGTTCCTTACGATCGAGAATTCTTAAAGAATTGCATGAAACTCATTTAGGGATGACTAAAATGAAACAACTAGCTTGCCGGTACATATATTGGCCGAATATTGACCGTGATATAGAAAGGTTAGTGAAAGGATGTGAAAGTTGTGCTATAGTTCGACCAGATCCACCAAAAGTTCCAGTTCACTCATGGGAATCTCCTGAGGAAAATTGGGAAACCCAATTATAAAGAAGCAGTTCACTTAAAAATTGACATATTGATTTTTGAGGTTGAGTCTCTTTTAGTCTTTGATATTCCACTTCATTTCAAGAACAACTTTGAACCAGCACTGAACAATTAAATGCAATGTTTA
Organism: Flexamia atlantica; assembly: GCA_035578135.1. Lineage (NCBI taxonomy): Eukaryota > Metazoa > Arthropoda > Insecta > Hemiptera > Cicadellidae > Flexamia > Flexamia atlantica. The sequence goes on along the minus strand of JAQJVK010000006.1, from coordinate 6,665,081 downwards.
AATATACCAATAATAACATTAATAAATAATTTCAAAACATAACAATAAATAAATACAATATAGTAAATTGATCTGAATAACAATAATAACATTAATAAATAATTTCAAATCATAACAATAAATAAATACATTAATAGTAAATTGATCTGTATAAATAAATAAATAAACAGATAGAATGACAACAATAAAAAGCAAAAAATCTATAGTGAACTTAAAAGTTGGTAACATTTTCTTTTAAAAACTGCCAAAGAATCTGAGAGAATATCAATATTTGTGTCTCTTGTTAAGAGGGTGTTATAAAGCCTCATCACCCGGTTCAATGGCAAGGAAGCATGTGCCTGAGTTCTAGCATGTGGCAAAGTAAAAAGAAATTTATTTCTGGAGTTAAAGTTAGGCACCCGATTACTCAGCACCTCCACACTTGTAGGATCATCCACCTCACCCCGGACCAACTTGTAAAGGAAAACCAATCCCATTACCTTTCTTCTTGTACTTAGGTTTACAAAATTAAAATTTTTTAACAATTCCTTGTACGGGATATCGAAAGTTTACACATTAAATAGCTTAATATAAATATCTTAGAAATCTTTTTTGAACCTTTTCCAGAGCTTCCTCATGAACTATATGAATTGGGTCCCATATCAAAGCCGCACTCTCGAGCCTCAACCTGACCAAGGCAAGACAAAAAACCTGTACAGCAAGACCAAAGTCCCTACATTATTGAAGTTGATGCCTTGCCTTATAATTAGACCCATTATTTTATTTGCAGAGGAAATACATTTTTCAATATGATAATTAAAACTAAAATTTGAGTCAAAAATTACCCCAAGATCTTTGATTCTTTCTATTCTTGTTAAAATTATCCCATTTAAAAAGTAATCATTAATTAAGGTTAAGGAAACCTGTGCCGCGCTGATTAATTAAGGTTTTAGTCAATTAATTTTCATTGTTTTTAAATGTTCAGAATTGATTAATAACCTATTTGACTATTTGATGATAAAATATTTTAGAATTGTTCCCTGAACTCCTGACAATAACCATGTGAAAATATCTAAAACTGTCCCTCCTTGATGTACTTTTAAGGAATAGAGTACACTTCGGATTATTTGGACCCATTATTCGGATTATTCGGATCCTGGATTATCCAGACCGGTCTATCCGAGAAATAAAAAAATTAAAATCACAGCAAAAACATGAGTTTAGCCAGTTTACATGTGAAATGAGCCTTTTAAAAGTAAAATGCAAATGTAAGACATTGCTGTATGCTTTTTGAATCAAAATTATTGAAGGAATCGCATTGCGTAAACAGTACATTACAGTATTTTCATGAATGTAGTTTGCTGGATTGCTACTTGGGGCACTAACAATAATCAGTAAAGGTATAGGCTACGGCAATTTTGTGAGTTTATTTATTACTGTCATTTGATGTGTTTGAAATTCATTGTTGGTGATGGTGATTTTATATTTTGATGTGTTACGTTATTTCTTAAGAAAAGTTACTGTAATAAGAATTGAGTTACTCGAGTTTCATCATGATTATTTAATGTTTGAGTTATTTTGAGTTATGATTACTTAATCTTAATAAATTAAATATTTTAAACTGGTGTTTTATTCCAAACCTAAGCCGTAAGTACGGTAAAAATTAACATGAAATATATTTGTGTGATTAATAAAGTTGATTATTAAGTTTGTAAAGATTATAAAATTTGTTTCAAAATTAAACCCCTGTAAAATTTGAAAAACTAACATGTTGTACAATCTTGACACGCTGTGTGCAGCATCAATTTAGCAGGGTTTTTACACGATCCCTAATTAGGGGATATTGTTATGACCACGGATTATCGGATTTTTTGTTATCCGGATCGGTGCTCCGCCACATTAATCCGGATAATCCGAGTTGTACTGTAACAAAGACTTTTTCCTTAGGTTGTAAAAGATTTTGGTGATATTTAGAATATCCTCTTTAAACTAAGCAAATTTTATCCTTCATATTCCTCTTAATGTCCCAAAATATAACTTTGTTTTCAGCTTAATTTAGTCTATTCTAAACCACTGAAATATTTTGATTTTTATTTAGTAGACAGTTGCCATCACTTATTAGTGGAAACAAAGTTCACAATGTTCGGGATCTGGAATCTGATTCCAAGTCTTCAGGTGGAAAGGAACCTATGAAACTTCTTTTTACTAGTCGGTGATGGAAAAAATAAACTCATCATCAACATTCATGAATTTTTAGCAAAGCACTGTGAAGTGTTATGACATAACCTCAACCTCAGTCACTAGTTACAGTTTATTGGTTGGCGGACTGGAGCAGGACAAGTCGGCGGAGGCGGGCGAGGCCATCCGCAACCTGGTGCTGATGGTTGCGAGCCTGTGTTGTGTTATGACCCAACCTCAGTCACTAGTTACGGTTTGTTGGGCGGCAGACTGGAGCAGGACAAGTCGGCGGAGGCGGGCGAGACCATCATCAACCTGGTGCTGATGGTGGCGTGCCTGTGTAGTGTTATGACCCAACCTCAGTCACTAGTTACGGTTTGTTGGTCGGCAGACTGGAGCAGGACAAGTCGGCGGAGGCGGGCGAGACCATTGTCAACCTGGTGCTGATGGTGGCGAGCCTGTGTTGGGTTATGACCCAACCTCAGTCACTAGTTACGGTTTGTTGGGCGGCAGACTGGAGCAGGACAAGTCGGCGGAGGCGGGCGAGGCCATCCGCAACCTGGTGCTGATGGGGCGAGCCTGTGTTGTGTTATGACCCAACCTCAGTCACTAGTTACGGTTTGTTGGGCGGCAGACTGGAGCAGGACAAGTTGGCGGAGGCGGGCGAGGCCATCCGCAACCTGGTGCTGATGGTGGCGAGCCTGTGTTGTGTTATGACCCAACCTCAGTCACTAGTTACGGTTTGTTGGTCGGCAGACTGGAGCAGGACAAGTCGGCGGAGGCGGGCGAGACCATTGTCAACCTGGTGCTGATGGTAGCGTGCCTGTGTAGTGTTATGACCCAACCTCAGTCACTAGTTACGGTTTGTTGGTCGGCAGACTGGAGCAGGACAAGTCGGCGGAGGCGGGCGAGACCATTGTCAACCTGGTGCTGATGGTGGCGAGCCTGTGTTGGGTTATGACCCAACCTCAGTCACTAGTTACGGTTTGTTGGGCGGCAGACTGGAGCAGGACAAGTCGGCGGAGGCGGGCGAGGCCATCCGCAACCTGGTGCTGATGGGGCGAGCCTGTGTTGTGTTATGACCCAACCTCAGTCACTAGTTACGGTTTGTTGGGCGGCAGACTGGAGCAGGACAAGTCGGCGGAGGCGGGCGAGGCCATCCGCAACCTGGTGCTGATGGTGGCGAGCCTGTGTTGTGTTATGACCCAACCTCAGTCACTAGTTACGGTTTGTTGGTCGGCAGACTGGAGCAGGACAAGTCGGCGGAGGCGGGCGAGACCATTGTCAACCTGGTGCTGATGGTGGCGTGCCTGTGTAGTGTTATGACCCAACCTCAGTCACTAGTTACGGTTTGTTGGTCGGCAGACTGGAGCAGGACAAGTCGGCGGAGGCGGGCGAGACCATTGTCAACCTGGTGCTGATGGTGGCGAGCCTGTGTTGGGTTATGACCCAACCTCAGTCACTAGTTACGGTTTGTTGGGCGGCAGACTGGAGCAGGACAAGTCGGCGGAGGCGGGCGAGGCCATCCGCAACCTGGTGCTGATGGGGCGAGCCTGTGTTGTGTTATGACCCAACCTCAGTCACTAGTTACGGTTTGTTGGGCGGCAGACTGGAGCAGGACAAGTCGGCGGAGGCGGGCGAGGCCATCCGCAACCTGGTGCTGATGGTGGCGTGCCTGTGTTGTGTTATGACCCAACCTCAGTCACTAGTTACGGTTTTTTGGTCGGCAGACTGGAGCAGGACAAGTCGGCGGAGGCGGGCGAGGCCATCCGCAACCTGGTGCTGATGGTGGCGTGCCTGTGTTGTGTTATGACCTAACCTCAGTCACTAGTTACGGTTTTTTGGTCGGCAGACTGGAGCAGGACAAGTCGGCGGAGGCAGGCGAGGCCATCCGCAACCTGGTGCTGATGGTGGCGAGCCTGTGCATGTGCGGCTACACGGAGCTGCGGCCCGGCCCCGCCAGCATGGGCTCCCTCTTCCAGATGATGGGCTTCACGCTGCCCCAGCCGCAGGGAAGAGGTGCATATCTTGGTAATCTCTTCTGATAATTTCGCTTGTCGCAGTTTGGGTGTTTCCCCCTCCTGGGACGTGCGTACAGTAGATCAGAGTTTGTTGATTTTGCAAATTTCCTGTTCGTGTCATTCATACATAACCGAAAAAACTATTCACCACCATGACACATTTGTTAGTAAATTCATAGAGTCATTTTGTCATGCATTAGTTCATACCTTGTACTTACATTTTCATGCTTCTTACTAAGTGTATTTTTTTGTTAGGTATAGACCTTCATGTGATAGCCTAGTTTAATATATTATTAAAATACCTATTGTACTAAAACTTATAAAATAAATACTTTGCTTATTTAAACATCTTATTGCGTTTTCTGGAAAATCGTTCGCTTATTCTTGCTTTTTTAAACTGGTGCTTGGTTTCAGGTTTTTAACATATTTTAAATATTTTGATGAACCTAGAAGACATAAGAGTTTGAATAAATATCAGTGTTGAAAAACATATATTTAAAGAAAATAATCGCCTAAAATTATTTAAATTTTTGTGTAAGGTATATTTGTTTATATTAAATTAGAAAATGCCTTAAATTTAAATTCTTTGCATCATCACAAATATTAAAAAATATATTCTTTACCATTGTGTGATCAAGAAATTGTAACAAGACTGCTTGCACAATAAATACAATTTTAACTTAGGTTAGAGTCAAGTTTCTGTTTCAACAAGAATGATTCAATTCAGTTTAATTCAAAATTTGTTATCATTAGAAAGCATCCAATTTTAAAATTATGCTTAGTTATTAGTATCTAATTAAGTTCATAATCCATTCCTCTGAGAGAACGATTGTAGTGGACAAAACCAAATTCAATCAAGACCGGAACAACTGAAGCTGTAATATTTGCAGGGGCGAGCGTGCGGAACATCCAGGCGTTCTGCGTACTGCAGACGGTGTTTATCAAGTCCAACTGCCCCGCACTGTGCTGCACGATCCTGGACGCTATCTCTAGCGTCTACCACTCCGACAACGCCAACTACTTCATCCTGGAGAGCCAGCACACGCTGCCTCAGTTCGCCGACAAGATCCATTACAAGACGCACGAGATACAGGTGCATACGTTTTGTTGTACAAGAAATGGTTGGGATCAATACTTTCTTTGAATAAGAGATTGTACTGTGATTAATTCTTAGTCTGATACAAAAAAAAAATCATTTTTGATCACAAAAAATTACATAACTAACGCAGGAGAACCTGGTGTGCTGACATGAAGAAATTTCAGTGGTTGAAGAATCTATATACTTAAAACAATAAGGTTTTTTTCTGTTACATCCCTTTTTCAGTTGTCCTACTTAACCTATTTTTATGATTGAGGTGTCATTTTAAAGCTTATAATGTAGCCCACCGGCAACTGACAATTAAAATGGGCATTCCTCTTATGGCTTGGACCCCCAATGCTTTAAATTTATTTCTAGAGGGCGCTTTCAACGTTCCAGTGCTGACTAACCTGCGTTATATCGGTTTTAAAATGTAATTTTAATTTAACAGCTGATTACCTTAATACAAATTTTTAACCAGTCACATTGTAAACAAAAATAGATTGTCTGCATTCGTAAACAAGATCTGATACAGCTTAGAAAAATGAAATGGGGCCATTTTCATTGAAAATTTTAGCCAAATTGTCGCAGGTAAATCATTCTTTGTGGCAAAGATTCATGATCGTTAGATCATAAATATATTGTAAACTGAACCCTGAGACAGAAAGAAGAAAAATGAATACAGAAAAACGAGTCGACGTGATTAGGGAAAATGTACGTAACCTTCGACAAGAATAGAGAACTGCTGAGAGAAAAAGACTAATTGAACACCAGAAAAAATATTAAAATGTGCAATTTGCACATGGGCTTCCTAGAAAAACTTCCGTTATCCTACTGTTGTGTGAAAAGTGAGCCACATTCAAAAACAGTGCATGGGTGATGAATAATGTGAGTGTGTGTATTGTTCAGTTAGGCCTTTGTTTTTTTTAGGTGAGATCTTTAAATTTCAATTGAAAAGGTTAGTTTGATTAATAAAGGTGAGTTTGAGGCCATACAATTTATTCTAACTGTAGGCCAAGGTGAGTTTTTCACAAACAGAAATAATATTAAAATGCGCAGTTTGTACATGGGGCCCCTAATTCAATAATAATAGAGTAATTCAATAAAAAAATGAAGAAATAATTTTTATACAAACTAATATAGGTTTCAAGAAAACAAATCATTTCAGTATACTGAATGAAACACTGAATCACAAGAGCTGCCTCTTGTAGAGTTTCATTAATCTCCAGCTGTTATTACCAGATGTTTGTATTACCTGTATGTGTAAAAATACGATAAGTATATAACTATTTCCTAGTTTGATATTCTAAATAAATAGAAGAGAGTATCATACTGATCTTAAATGTTGAAAGAATGTCTACTATAGTAATAACTTTGATGCCTACATACAAAAATAAACAATTAGTTCTGATGTCTACACACAACCAGTAAAAACAAAATCTTGACTTTTAAGTCTTCAGAGTAACTATCTTATGACAAACCTGAGCAACTAGAAGAAAATGATAACAAACCAATCTGTCTAACAGAAAATGAAAGCCGATAGAGCAAAATTGCTGCTATCAATGACTTACTCATTTTCAGTGAACGGTCCATCTCACTATAAGCTTTAATTTTTCATTACTCTGCTAGTCACCTCACCGATTTCATTGCCAAACCTTTGTCTTCAGCCCCCTATTCCGACTTGAAGGAAAGGCTCTGCAAGGAATATGAGGTCTCGGACTAGTGAGCTCATGATATGGTTGTACTTTGTTGTTTCCTTGGAGATTCCATGAAGATAAAATTGGCACTCTTGGTGAAATCACAATGAGACATTTTTGGTCCAAAATGGTGGTATTTTTACTTGAACTGGCGAAATACTTACACTGGCATCTGGCGTACCAGGGATTGGAATAGATTCCTGATCATTCATATTTGCAATTGAACTAACTGACAGTGATAGATATTTAATGGGTCACCAATTTACTTTATTAATTATAAAGTATAAAATATAAATTAATGTACGGTAAATAAAAAGATGTAATTAGTTGTAGATCAACTATTGTATTCTTAAGTCAGATAACAACTCTAAAAACAAAAAGTAAACACACCAATGTAAACATTAAAAATAAACAGAATAAATAAAAACAAGGGCAGGCTAGTGGCAAAGCCATCTGACATAGCCACACTCTCACACAAGTTTCTTTATGAGGACAGGATCTTACTGCAGGAATTCTCGTATTTCTGTTTGTCATTTTGAGGGATATCCGAGTAGGCAAACTATAAGTTTAACATCCATCCCTCTCCTGATTCATAAATCCATTACTTCTTCTTGAAAGCATGACAAGTATAAAACTTTTTACTTCTTATTCAGACAAAATCAAATCGGTAACCATTAGACATGTTTTAAAGCCTATCCAATATAAACATTTGAAAATAAGGTGAAACAAAACTATCATTATAAAATTTAATCAAAAGTTGTTTTTAATATTTTTTATTTTTATTTTACAGGAAAAATTTTTTCAGCTATTGGAGTTTATAGTGTTTCAGCTGAACTTTGTTCCCTGCAAAGAGCTTATTTCATTGTCCATTCTGCTCAAAAGTCAGCATTCGGTTAGCTGCAGTATTCTCTGCATGCAAACCCTGCTCAATATAGTCAAGTAAGTTTTTTTAATATCATTTAAACTTGAATTGTTTTCTTCATCACGTAATTAATGAAAAGTATAAAATATTTTATGAGTTTAATTGAAGGCAAGTGTTCAAGCTCAAAGTCCATTGAAGAGTGTAAAGAAACATGTAATAATATATTTCTACACTGATGCAATAAGTTTCCTAAAATGCAAAAAAATAAATCAATAAGCTATAATATCACTATATCAAATGTTAAAGGAATTTACTATGTCATGTCTCTTGCTTAAAGTGTAGTAACACTATCAGAATATTGAGGCATACTTAATGTTAATAGGTATCCTTTTCTAATCAATAATTATTTTCCAATTAATGTCCTTTTTCCATTTCTAGACACAATGCCATCTTCAAAGATGTTTACAGAGAAGTCGGCATTTTGGAGGTATTTGTAACTTGCCTTCAGCGCTACGCCAACATTTTGAAGCTGAAACAACAGGCTGCTGAAAATGGAAATGGTGAGTGTTGTTCTTCATCTTTAAAATAATAGTTTAAAAAGCAGATTTAGCTTACATACACTTACTTCTGGTAATAAATTTCAAAACTTTTACATACGGTATTTAATATTTCAGAGTACATAATCCGAGCGGAGGACGAGCAATTGGCGGCCCTGGTGATGAACTGTCTGTCCGTGCTGCTCGGGGGCAACACCAGCAACGCGACGGTGTTCCGCGAGTGCGGCGGCTCAAAGTGTGTGCACGGCCTGGTGCAGTACCTGGACAGCCGCCACCAGGCCCTCGGTGAGTATACTTGTCACTGTCTGTGCTGCTCGGGGGCAACACCAGCAATGTGACGGTGTTCTGTGAGTGCGGCGGCTCCAAGTGTGTGCACGGCCTGGTGCAGTACCTGGACAGCCGCCACCAGGCGCTCGGTGAGTATACTTGTCACTGTCTGTCCGTGGTGCTCAGGGGCAACACCAGCAACGCGACGGTGTTCCGCGAGTGCGGCAGCTCAAAGTGTGTGCACGGCCAGGTGCAGTACCTGGACAGCCGCCACCAGGCGCTCGGTGAGTATACTTGTCACTGTCTGTGCTGCTTGGAGGCAACACCAGCAACATGACGGTGTTCCGTGAGTGCGGCGGCTCCAAGTGTGTGCACGGCCAGGTGCAGTACCTGGACAGCCGCCACCAGGCGCTCGGTGAGTATACTTATCACTGTCTGTCTGTGCTGCTCGGGGGCAACACCAGCAACGCGACGGTGTTCCGCGAGTGCGGCAGCTCAAAGTGTGTGCACGGCCTGGTGCAGTACCTGGACAGCCGCCACCAGGCGCTCGGTGAGTATACTTGTCACTGTCTGTCCGTGGTGCTCAGGGGCAACACAGCAACGCGACGGTGTTCCGCCTGGTGCAGTACCTGAACAGCCGCCACCAGGCGCTTGGTGAGAATACTTGTCATTGGCTGCACACAAATATACGCTTCAATTTATAGGACAAAATTCATAGATTTCAACTATGGTAATCGGTAATTACAACATAACCTTGCTTAGCAGGACTCAACTGAAACCCTGGTTACTTGGAACAGTTGACTGAAAATAAAAATAAATAGTACAGACTAAACTGCACAGTATTGATAAATGAGTTCAGCATTTTTCCACCGCTAATACTAGTCTCATATATTCTATTTGTATAAAAATTAGAGGTGTGCGGATAGTGATTTTTTGGATCGGATCGGATTCGGATCGGATAGCTTATGTTCGGATCGGTTTCGGATCGGATAACAACAGGTTCGGATCGGATAATACCAGATTCGGATATTTACAGCGCGGCGTAATGAGCAGATTTAAGTTTTCTCAAAAGCCTAAGGTAATTGCAAGGAACTACCATATCATCCTAATGTGTAAGGTAAGATTTGCCTTGATAGGGTTGAGTCGTTGATTGTTGTGATATACTGTTTCCAATTTAGGCCAAATGTCAATTTTTAAAGTATGCAAAGGTTCAACTAAATATCTGTTGAGAATTTAGAAATTTGTTGATTCCCCTTAAGCATGGGTAGTATATAATTAATTGAATAAGCTTATTAGGCCTAAATCAATTTCAGGATTTGCAACTTAAAAATCCTTTTCCAATGCAACATAAATTTGTTCACTATTAGGCCTCTGTCTTTTTTTTTCTTTTCCTTAGCCTATTTGATCAGAAACTAGGCCTAAGTGACTAGACAAAAGAATTAAATATAAAACTTGATTCACCAATCACCTCATATTTGAAAAAAGCTTTACATTTTTATTTAGGCACTAAAGCCTGACAACCTAGATTATTATTCACTACAATAACACTAAAAAAAAAACAAATAAAGTCCGAGCAGTAAACTTAACCTAAATTTCAAGATAAGTTTCAAATGTTTAAGGTTCGGTATTAAAGCTTGGTCATTTAATTAGAACAAAGGTCTATTTGTTTTATATCACAAACAACAAGCTAACTCACTAATTATTTTCATATACGTAGGCTGTCAAGTCGCATTGTACTGTTATCTAAGAAAGTCCATTTTAAAATTTTATTCACGTATTGAAAATACGGCCGGCCGGCTTTGACTAGGCTTCAATCGTCAAAGATAAATATTTCAGCAAAATAAAAACTTATTTGTGATCGTTCAACTTTCTATTTCTAGGTAGGTAATTGTTTAATTGATAAATAAAGTAAGAAGAAAGACGTTCTTGAGTTAATTCTGCTTTTAAGAAGACGACGACATTCAAAATTAAGTGATTTGGAAAGACGGAAAGACAAAACAATGAATGAACAGGTTTGCCAAATCTTTCACAGCCCAAAATTATTGTAGGCTTTTTATTTTATCGTATCGACAGGCCACGTAAGATATTTACGGCCTGAAATAGTCGTACGAAACATCAACACGACTATTTGTTTATGGGGTATTTACGGGATATTTTGTTTTGGAAATTCAAGACGACAGACTGTTGGACACTGTCGATGTCGACACTGTCGGTCAATGGCGAACACTTATTTGTCTTGATTGCGATTCTCCCTCATACCAATCGATGTTTCGTCGGTAACGGATACTAATCGAGACAGAACTATTACAGTTTGTACTACTATTTGTTAACTGATTTAATGCTACGATATAAGAATTTATCTTAGGAAATTGTTTGTTATCGTGTCGGGTATTGCGCAGTAATCTGATCGTATACAACGATCTCGATTCTCGATCTTATCACGAGTCGCAATATCGGCAACCGAAATACATCGCTTGATGCATACCACTACATAATCGCATTGTGTTGAGGCGTTGTTCTAGCCGCTATCGCAACCGTCGCATTTCAAAGCGTCGTTTTTGCTCCGCGATGTTTTCTGTCACTAATGTACTTTCGTCGGCAGTGACTTTTTTTGTTTGGAAGACTTTCCTTACTTGAAAATTTGATCTTACTTTACAATTTACCCCAAAAAATGCAGTCTATCCGATAGAGTTGGATATCTAGTCAGTCTTACCGGATAGTTATAAAACCCTCGGATCGGATTCGGATATCCGATCCGATCCGAATCCGATCCGAGTTTTCGGATATCCGCACACCTCTAATAAAAATGTATCTTTCTTTTATAATATTAAAATTTCCATATATTATACAATAAATGATTTCGATTTTTAAACTTTAAAATTAAAAAGTCACGAATCGGATTACTCGATAAGATCTTTCTTTTCAAAATATTTTTATTTCGTCTGATCATTGATGTATACTACATCGTATTTGTAAAATAAACACTCCCTTTCTTGGCTTTAGTATGTAGGGTCAGTTTATAAGAGACTAATCCTTGCTGTTTGCAGGTATCATCCGGGAGCTGATCCTGACGTCCGGCGGGGAGGACGACATGGCCACGCTGCTGGGGATGATGCACTCTGCCCCTCCCTCCTCCCTCACTCTCAAGTCTCACATACTCAAGGTGTGTAACTCAACTGTTACATTGTTTTTGTCATCATCAACCACTTCTTCAGTCTAATTAATTAATATGGTTGAGTATTGAACTTAAACTCAGTCGTCTGATTTTTCAAATTGATTTTATTGTTTATGTATGTTTGAATAGTAAAATTAACGGATTATTTAATAAGTAGGTGATCCTAAACTAGGGATGGCCGGGATTGGATTTTCAGTTCGGGACGGGACAGGACGGGATTTTTTGCTTCCCTCTTAAATTCGGGATGGGATGGGACGGGATTTTTGTCTTCCCTAAATCTTCGGGAAATGCTCGTTCACGAATTTATTTTCCTTATTAAAATTACAGCATTAGGTTAAAAACAATGTCATATATAAATGTTTGTACCGTCCCAACTCAGAAAATTTCAAGAAATAAATTTAAGTGAAAAAAATACTAACTTATATGCAATTGACAAAATAGCAAACATTAGAAACACATAAAAAATAGTAACACAGTGATATTGTTGATTATAAGTAAAATACAAATTTATATAAAAATGGTAAATAAAATGGTTTCTGCTTTTTGTTTTATGTTTGGTTTCCAAAAAGCCAAAAGTAGAATACTAGAGTGGTTATTGCATGTTTACAATATACTGTCATGTATAATCAGTAAACATGTTATTGTATTTTTATAAACTTTGGGCTTTGGAGTTCTGGTTATAGGAAATGACTCTATGACTCATAATATTTCCAGCACTTTAAACTACAGTAAAAAAATTAATAATAAATTTAGTTTCAAGATGACAACCATAACACTAGTTTTTACAAGCTTAAAATTATAAATTTGAAGTTCACAACTCCCAATCTTAATATTTCTTAAGTTACATAAAATATTAATTACCTATGCATTAGAAATTTCTTAAAAGTCTCAAAGTCTTTACTTTTGTCAATTTTTTTACGTATTTATGAAAAATAATCATACTTTCGGCTGGGATTCAAAGACATCTGAATTAGTTTAGAAAATTGAATAAATGGGCAAAACCACAATTTGTAGCAGACCAATGTGGCCGACAATGTGAACAATCATCACTGTCACGCCTTATTGCAAGTTATTTCTGTTGATTAACTGCTATCAGTGAATAACTAAGATTGCTTTTCACACCCAATTGCGAGTTAGCAATCCTACATTTGCCGTTCATTAACGATCGGCAAATACGCGCGATCGTTTTTCACGGCCGATCACGAGTTTTGTAAAGCAACATCGGCTATTAATCTGCGATCGGCAAAGACGCGGCCGTAAGTAAATTATGCAAAGCTAGATTTGCCGTCTATTCGTGATCGGTAAATTCGCCCGATCGTTTTTCACGGCCGATCACGAGTTCCGTAAAGCTACATCGGCCGCTAATCCGCGATCGATAGATACGCGCTAGCATATTTCGCGGCTGTTCGCGAACAGCGCTAATCTATTTTTGCCGTTCATCTGCGTCCGGCAAATACGCGCGATGGTTTTTGCGGCCGATCAAGAGATTTGCAAAGCCGCATTTGCTGTTTATTTACGATCGGCAAATAAGCGCAATAGTTTTTAACAGACGATCGCAAGTTTTTCAAAGTTGAATTTGCCGTTTATTCGAGAGCCGAAAATACGCGAGATCGTTTTCCGCGGCCGATCGCGAGTTTTGCTAAGCTACACTTGCTGTTTACTACAATGGCTAAAACGATCCTGTCCCAAAAAATTTCCCGAACTAAATAAAATCCCGCCCGAGAATCGGGAATTTAATTTTCCCGAAAATTTCCCGAAATTTCGGGACCCGACCATCCCTATCCTAAACAGTATTTTCATTAATGTAAAGAAATTTCATAATATGAAATCGATATTTTCACCCAACATTTTTTGGATAATCTGTTAGTTAAAACTGGTTTTGGAAAGAATTGTCGATAACAACTATTTGACGTGCACAAAATCTGATGACAAATTCTGGGATATCTTCCTCCTCTTACATTTAAATTACTCTATATTTAATTGGTTGAAAAATATTTAGAACTACTACTCACACTAAGTCTAATGTGCTGCAAACTGTACGATAAGGTTATACAGTAGTATGTTTATTTAAGTTGAAAAACGTTGGACCTCAATGAATACTTCCTCTCTTACACCTGACAGTTGCTGCTGATGTGCCTGAGAGAGAGCCACCGCACTCGTACCGTGTTCCGCAAGGTCGGAGGGTTCGTGTACGTCATGAGTGTGCTGGTGTCCATGGAGGGGTGTCTCAAGGAGAACCCCTCCCCTCCGTGGGACACTGTCCCTGTCTCTCACACTTGACACCTGTGTTGACAGTCGCTGCTGATGTGCCTGAGAGAGAGCCACCGCACTCGCACCGTGTTCCGCAAGGTCGGAGGGTTCGTGTACGTCATGAGTGTGCTGGTGTCCATGGAGGGGTGTCTCAAGGAGAACCCCTCCCCTCCGTGGGACACTGTCCCTGTCTCTCAAACTCTCGGCCTGCTGCACACTGTCTTCAACACCATCACTGTCGCCATGCGCTTCGAACCGGCCAACGCCAAGTTCTTCCATCTAGAGGTAATCTAAGTGTTTCGTTTTGACGGTTTTTAAAGTTGAAAATCAAATAACCCAACCAAACTATATTTTTACTTTTAGAAGAACAAAATTATTTAAAATCGTTTATTAAATTATTTGTAGACCTAGTTGAAAGAGAAGCTTTCTTAAATAAGAAGAGCTGTATGCAACTACTTCTGATGTGATATCATGTATTAGGAAACATCAACACTAACATCCAGAGAAAAAAAAATTACCAAACTTTAAGCAACTGGAGAAAAAACAGATCAAACTTTTAAGGTTCATGAATTTAAATGAATGATAGTGATTAATTTGTTTCAGGAGCTTAAATGGGACATTAGATTTCAACTTATGAAAGTACAAAGTGGGTTCTCATAAGCCTATTTTATATAAATATAGTCTTATAAACTTTGTTTGTAACATTGTCATGATAATGTATTGACTTAGAATTTCTTCTATTTTCTCTTTACATAGATCTGTATGACCAGTCTTTGTGATACATTGCGTCTTCTCGGATGTTTCTCCTTGCGAACTGAAATAGACGATAGTGAAGGATCTTGCACATCTTCTAAAGAAGAAGAGCTATTTCACAGCATTTTTACAGGAAATGTATTGGAACCAACGTAAGTAAAACATTCAATCCTACACTTCCTTAAAAACTACACAATTCATCATATTCATATTTTTATCTGTACAATTAGCCACATGTATTTCAAATTCTGGAGATAAAACATTAGTGGGTAACTAGAGGCTTGCTAGAGGGGCTTAGAGGGGGCCCCTAAGCGTAATCCTTCTTTACTACAGTACAAAATACTTTCTTAGAAAATAGGCTTTTGGATCCAAAAAATTATGATTATATCTAGCATTCGGTTTTAAGTAAACAAAGCAGACTTTTTTCATCCCAATGGTTTTGAAATGACAGCTATTTTACATTATTTCTCATTTTATAGTAAGCTTGAAGCAATTTCGGTATTCTCCCCGAGTACCTGGGATGGAGACCTTCAATTTCAGCCCCCTCCCATCATCCTGCGACCTTCCAAACGCCCACAATTTCGGCACAAAAATTTCCCTTACGTAATTATATATATAGATCATTTGGTATTAAATCTGCATCGTTATAACATAAACTAAACAAACGTACTTAACTTTTTATAATTATTTTAAATTATGAAAAAATTCAAACCCTTAATTATTATAAAATCAGAAAATCTTAAATTTCAAATATTTTTTGTTATAGTACATTGAACTTGCATAGTTAGCTGCATTTTGAAAAAAATCCCACATGTCAACATCTACCATATGGCTTTGAATCAAGCATTATCACCACATGTTTAATGTAAACAAAGCATATGTTTTTCAATCCCAATGCATTTTAAATGGAAGATATTTTTCGTTATTTCTCATTTTCTGGTATATTTGGTCATAGTCTGCTATTTTTCCCGACCCCCTGGGACCGAGACCTTTCATTTGAGCCATCTCCTATCATCCTGCAAGCTGTCAAACTCTCACAATTTTGATTTTAAAAAATCGCTTACAGAATTAGTAATATAGATGTTATATTTAGTATAATTGATTCTGAAAGTTTTAAATTTTACAAATTGTCTCCGTTGTAACAATTGGAGGATAAAAATTATATCAGTTTTCTTATAGTTTAAGAAAACTTTGTAAAATTAGAACCATCCTTTATATCCACCTCTTTAGAACACCACTATTACTTTGTGATATTCTGTTGTCACTGGATACAGTAAAATAATGGACTACAATGCGTTAATTTTTCTTTTGGTCAGCAAATTTTTCAATGGACTAGGCGACCACACCTCCATTAATTCAATTTAAAATCAGCCATTTAATATTCTTATATGCTTACAAATAAAAAATACCCCCGTTGCAGCAGACCTTCATACTCAGCGAATTTCAAGTGTAAAACAACATGTTTCAGTCCAACATGGCGAGACTTGACATGTTTTTGTAAGCTCCATAAGGATAACATGGGGAATGAGTATGCAGGTTTGCTGCCACAGGTATTTTTAAACTGGGTGATTTTAGATCAATATTTAGTAGATCTGAACTAGAAAAACACATTTACCAAGTTTTATTAAGATATGTTGAAAAATAAGCAAGATATAGAATTTTACTTATTTCCCATAAGGTTAACATAGGGACAACGTACTGTGTTTACCACTTTCAATATCTCGGTTACCAATGGACATAGAACAGTGAGTGATTCAAAATACTAAGTTATTTGTTTTTTTGAGCTGAATTCAATAGTGGTAACAATAATTGGATTATTTTTATTTTTCTTTGTAAAAAACTCAAAAACCCCATTTTTTGGGAGTTTACCCCCCTTTACCCCTCCTTCCGGTGGTCCGATCATGCTGGTTTATGAACTTGTCCGAGTGATTACCACTTTACATGTCTGTACCAAATTTCATTTAGATCGGACAATATTTACGGCCGCTATCGTGATAACAGATATATATATATATATATATATATATATATAGATAGATATATAGGTATATATATATGTATATAAAAATTCAAACAAATAGTGTTTTTTTCTTCTGGGGGTCCCAATATGAAAAGTTAACATGGTCTCGGGCTTAGGTCTTACCATGAGACCTGTGGTAATAGCTTATTCCTTTAAGGAAAATCGCTAATAAAATGATGTATGAAGTTATATTCTTTAATTTTCAGAATTCCTGAAACCATTCCCTTACAACTGGCCTATGCATGCATAGTGATGAGAATGTTGTACAATATTGCTCTGGATACATATGACAAACCCAACCAGAACGTTGTGTCTTTCAAGTCACCTTCTCACAGGAGACAAAATATAGAGGTATTGTATTCTCCATAGTAATTGCTTAAAAATAGGTTGAAAGTTTGATTTTGAAGCTGAGAGTTCTAGTAATTTTAGAGCAAAATCTGCAATCAGCTATGTTTTCGGTTAGCTAGAAATAATGTCAAATTTCAAAGTGACTCCATGTGTTTGTGTTCATAAAAATGTTTTATGCTAGATTTAATTTCAATCAGTTTAATATTTGTAAAAGGTTTCAATTATAATTTATGTAATGGGGATACACAAATTAAGCCATAAAATTAACTTTATTATGTTCTTTTTTAAATATTTTTTTTTTACTATCGCGTTACTACACCTCGTGATGCCTAGAAAATCTACAAAGAAAACTTTGAACTTTTTGCAACAAGGTTCTTCCCAAGAGATCAATAAAAAAATACTTGAAACCAAGATTTTCAAACGTTGCCAAGTGAAAAAAATGTTGCTCTATTCTACTCAGTCCACTTCAGTTCATGCTACACAGTAAAAAGTGGAGGAAATTTAACTTATATTGTTTTTGAATGAAGATCATATAATGTGGATTTTCTGTGAGCTCTTACTCAACTACATGCAACTCAACGGGTGAAGAAAGATAGTGTCGAGCAATGGGAACACACCGTTAAGATGTAAAAGAATTTGCGTCACAATGCTTGGCCACTGAAATATCAACAAGAGCATCTATTAGGAGAAAATAGACCAAATAAATTGAATAATTGAATACAATGAAAGCCTAAATAAATCAAATCACAAATTTAATTTTCTTGTAAGTTAAGGAACCATACAAAATTGTATGTTTAAAAAAATTACTGTTTTCTCCTGAGCAGAGCTCTCTCCCAGGCTACTAAATTTTATATTACAACATTCACCTTTTTGCAGAGTCAGAGGTCACTGGAATCGCCATCATCGGGTCGGAGGATCAACTCCTTGAACCTGAACCCCCCAGCCCCAGACCCCGTAGTGGTGCACTCTGGGGTCGTGGTGGCCATGTTGCAGCTGATACCCTCGATACAGGACTCCGAGGAAACACAGGTCCGTACTATTGGTCGACATTAACCCCAGACCCTGGAGCCCCCAACATACCTATCGAAAGATGTGTAGGCATCACTTGCTCAAAGAACACAAAGGAAAAGTGTTTTGTGGGAAACACTAAAAAATTGAAAATTTTTCTCTGGTAGATTTTTCTTCTCCTCAATCACCCTTAGTAATCAATCTTGATGCTTAAATGCCATTAAAAGATATTGATAATTCATAGCACATCCAGTATTTTAAACTATAAACTAAATCTAAAAAAATTATAATAAAGTTAGAATTTTTTCAGATTTAATGTTTGTTGTTTATTCTGTTTCAGCAATCTCTAACTTTACAAGTCTACATGACTGAAGTGGTGAAGTCATTGGTTCGTAGTGAACGAAACCAACAGGTAACTGGACATACATTTTATGTATATTTTGTTATACCCTACCTACTCTTATATTTGTTATACCCTACCTACTCTTATATTTGTTATACCTACTCTTATATTTGTTATAAGTAGGGGTGGACGAGTACTCGACAGTTGAGTAATTACTCGAGTAGTTGCTACTACTCGAGGTCGAGTCGAGTCGTTAGTTACTACCGCCGTTTACGCGGCGGCCGAATTTACGTGCAATTTACGTTTGCTACAACCGACAATCGCGAGTTACGCAAAGCTACATCTGCCGTTAATCCGCAATCAGCAAATTAATTGTTTATCACGGCTCCTCGCTAGTTTCACAATAAAGCAGCATTTTCTGTTCATTTGTGGCCGGCAAATACGCGCGACTGATTTTTACGGCCGATCGCTAGTTTCGCAAAATTGCATTTTGTTTATTTACGATCGGCAAATACACGCGATCGTTTTTCGCGGCTGGCCGCAACTTTTGCAAGGCTACATTTGCCGATTTTTGGCGATCGGCAAATATGCGCGCTCATATTTCTCGGCCGACCGCGACTTTAGCAACGCTACATTTGCCGATTTTCGGCGATCGGCAAATACGCGCGATCGTATTCCGCGGCAGATCGCGAGTTTTGAAAAAGTATTCGCGTTTATCCGCAACCGACAGAAAGTGCTATCGTTTTTCACAGCCGTCCACGAGTTTTTCACAACAGTAACCTCGAAAATATTTCATTAACTCATAGAAGAATGGATTTTACATTATCTAGAAATACCAGATTCTGAGAGATGTCTCTGAATTCGGAAATTGAAAACTTACAGCTATATTTAGTTCTGACCTACTCCAAATTTTTAATTATATTTTATCTTTGGAATGATACTCAGCCTTCATTTCTGTCTCATTTGATTTGTAAAAATGAGAAGAAAATTGTGGACTTCATTGGTAAAGTGGACTTCATAAAACAATTAGTTAAGGTTTTGTAATTTTTGTATTGGGGGATATCTTATTCTTATCTGGTCGCAGCTGTGTCACTCATGCTCAAGTGATTGGATGTCAAAAAACAATAGATCTGCAGTCAGGCAAGGGGGTGGGGTTGGGTTTAGGGGAGTAAACAAAGTGGCACAGCTCTCCCCCCTGATGTTTTTAATTCTTTCTTCCACAATTTCTCTGCTAAGGTTTTAATTAGGGCCAACAATTATTTTTAAATAAAATATAAAACTGTTTTTGATTGTTAAAATAATAGGCTAATAATTAAATATTATTACTGCTTAAATTTTACAACTATGCATATTCTACATAAATTTATTTTGTGATCTTGTTACATTAACTGATTTGTTATTCTGAGTGATTTTTTAGCATAGTCAACTTATTTAAAAGTAGGGTTTATGCAATATAGGGGTATTATAATTCCAGAGTTTTATTTTTCCAAGAAAAATATAAAAACATAAGCTTAAATAAAGTAGACCAATTTTATAAGTAAAATTGAAGAAAGATTTTAGTTGAAAAAATGAAAATTTCATTACTTTTCACAAACAACTACTCGACTCGATACTCGAGTTTTTTGCTTAATACTCGACTCGACTTCAAAATCCACTACTCGCCCACCCCTAGTTATAAGCTAACAAAAATGTAAAAAAAGCTACATTCAACCCTGACATATACCGGCTAGATTCTTGTATGTTAATAAAACTGTTTTCTTCTTTTTAAAATAAATAGTAACACATATTCTCCTGCTTTTGGAAATTTATACTTAAAGGAAACATATACTTATTTAGTTAGGTTTTAAGCTAAATATTTTTAGTACTTATCGGTTACTCTAACATATTTTTCAATATTACTTCAAGAAAAAGATGAATAAAATGTTAACAAATAAATGTCTGCAAATACTATTTTCTTTGCATAAGTTTCTCCCTTAGGTTGTCTCATGTCACAATTGCGAATATGATAAAATTTGTATATGACTGAATTTGAACACCTGGTCAGCACTGATAGTCATGGAAGTTTTATTTAGGTTTGGAAGGTTAGGATTTATCAAGGATGGAGAGAGTGGGAGTCAAAGTACCAGTAGCTTTCTAAGTTCCGATTGGCGTGTGTTTGGCAGGTGATGTGCGACACTGGCCAGCCCTGTCACCTGCTGGCTGTGGGACACAAGGCCCTGGAGCAGGAGACCCACCCCCTCCACCCGCCCCTGCAGTACATGTTCGAGCGGCTGGCCACACAGAGCCTCGAGCCCAAGGACCTCAGGTAAACTGCTCAACCACTATTTGGTACAGTAATTGCAACCCACACTCCTTTACAGTTGTCTTGTTGAGAGACTGGATGCAGGGAACTGCGAGCTTGTTCTGTTGGCCGCTTCTGCCAGCCAATAGGATTTATGGGATTAGCCATCCCTGATCTGCCAATCTCTCATTGGGCCTGATGATGATCGGTGTGACAGGTCGAAATCGATCGCCATTTTCCATCTCTTTTGTATATTTACTGTGTTTCATGTATTTACAGTATAAGTGAAAATATATTTAAGTGTCATGAGATGTTTTATCATGTACATCCAATGAAAGAATTCCCTGAGTTTGATATCATCCACTAAGGACAATTTTCTGAGTAAGCGAATTGATTAGACTTTGGATGATTTCCCAGTTATCATTAACAGCTTTTTCTTAAAAAACAAACAGGATTTGAAACTTCTGGAAACTGTTTGTTTTGTGATTGCTGCTCTCAATTGAGATGTAGGTGGAATACCTCTATAGCATGAAATTCATTAATATTGTTTTACATTAAAATTCTAATTAGGTTGGCTGTCTTATCAATCCTTCTCGTTGTTTGTTGATTATCTTGTTGTACTCCAGAATTGATATATATGTAGTTACAATTCAGTTTACCCTTAAGGCCTTTCTGATATTCATTTTAATCGTCTTTTCAGATGTTACATCATCCTAAACTTTTGTCTCTTGCTTTTCCTAAACCCCCCTTACATTTTGATGATGGATCACTTGTTTTGATGCACAGGGACTTCCTGCGCATGGGTGACCCGCTGTGCTGCCTACCGATGGACTCCCTGTTCCTGAGCCACAACCGCAGCGCCGGGGGCCCCGTGCCACTCACTCGGGTCAAGACGCTGGTCTCCATGACGACGCCGAGGTCACAGTCGCAGGGCAGCGCGCCGCACCCGCCCTTCGTCGAGCTGGACATGGGCGCCGAGGGCTTCGGCTGCCTCTACCTGCCCTCGGTGGCGCCCCAGAGCCCTACTGGACCCAGCGTGGTAAACGTGGCGACTCTTACTGCGCCAGACACTAACGTCGTCGGTGGCATCGGCTCTGGTACCCCACTTCTTTCTATTTCTAAATATTTGTAGGCTAATCTTAGTATTCAGTCGCTTTAAATTTGACTAGTTAATAATTTTTACTGCTTAGAAAGAGGGAGTGAATTGAGTAACCAACTGAAAAATTGAGTAATTGCTTCTTAGCCTTTGAAAGCTTTTGTAATTTTTAATTTGACTTATATTAGAAATTTACAGACAAAATCCCTGTGATTCAGTACCTACTTATGTCCTCAAAACTGACCCGATGTACTTCAATATCATTTTGAAAATATCATAAGCAATATACCAGTAAGTCTTATGTAAATTCATTGAGTCGATATTTATCTTTACTGTGTTTATGGAAGTATGACAGGAATATCATTGGTTTCTAGTTGTTGGAAGAGATCTCACAATCACTTATTACGCAGAGATATTTCAGACACACAAATTACGAGGAAGCCTGTAACCTGTGCGCTTGTTGCAGGAGATCGTATATTCCCGCCACAGACCGGGCTGAGCTACTCGACGTGGATCTGTGTGGAGAGGTTCAGCGACCCCCGCAGCGACCCGCACTGTGTGCGACTGCTGACGCTGGTGCGCAACCTGCACTCGGCCCGCGACGACCACCTCATCTGCCTGGCTGTCGTGCTGTCCGCCCGCGACAAAGCCATCATCATCACCACGCAGGAGACGCCGCTCAGCCACAGTCAGTCACTTTTGCTCACTTCACTTGTTAAAAGTCGATTATGATTTTGCTTAAATGGTTAGACAGAATGCTGATTGAGCAAACAACATGTGTTGTAGCTGGTAAATAAGGATAGACTCTGACCTAACTAGGTTAAGGACATTCAGACAATTTTCCTTCATGTTATTCAACGGAGGGCAGTTGCAGTTTCAAAAATTAATGTTTTGTCTTCTGAGGAAAATTAATACAACCTAATAAAAACCTAAGTCTGCCAATAAGAATTGATTATGAATACATCATATTCTTTACTTGAGTAAAGGGTCTTTTAACATATTGAAAGACGGCATGCCAGTTGGTACGTGAATGCTGACTCCTCCAAGGGAGTTACACATTAAAGTCTACTTTTTCCTAGCCTTTTACCTTTTACCTTTTACTTAGGTCCTCTTCTCCATATTCGTTGAGACCAGAGAATTGTCATAGTCTTTGATCTTCATGTGTTGTGTTGTGTTGTGTTTGTGAATATGTGTATATTGTAGTTCTGAGCAGGGAGTTATTGCGTTTTTGGGCCTATCTGTTGTAAGTACTATGGTCATCCAAAAAGGTCCTGCTGGTTGGCTGTGCCCTGTCCCTTACTTGCCTACTGGAAAGCAATTAATTAATCCTAGATTAGGTAGGCAGTTATTTTAAATTGAAGGGAAATTATTGTAGCATATGAGATATTGTAGAAATTCCTTTCACTGTTTGATAGGAAACTCATCTACTGAAGTGCTTGAATATATTGTAGTTATTGCACCAGAGCTGCACTGAGTGGTATTGTTGTGTGATTGCAGCCAGTGCAGACTGGGAGCCCGAGGGCGGGGGTGACTCGTGCGCCAGGGTGTGGTGTCCAGACTTGCTGCAGGAGGGCCAGTGGCACCACATTGTGCTTGTCCTCAACAGAGCCGTACTGAAAAACTCTTCTTTCTCCATCTATGTCGACTCTCAACTTATCACTACACAGAAGGTATGTATGACATACAATACTAAATTTTTTTTAAGGTACACTCTTAATCTTTAGACTGTTGGTTAGTCTGTTGTATGGGTTTAAAAAAAATTCGTTTGTGGGTACTAAAATCACAATTTTCAGCTCAATGTTAATGGAAAGCCGTTCTTATAAGCTGTGTTTTATATGTGGTTCACGATAAATATGCATTGACAAACTTTTAATGACAACACCAAGTTTAAAATTACAAAGGCTCTAAGACTTTAAAAGTTTCTAGCTTTGCACAGGAAATAGTATGTGCTACAATCTCTGGTTAATCTTCAACTATTTCAAAACCATCAATATATGTGACCCGCCAAGAGAAAAGGGACCTTAACTTACTTTTTTTTTTCAAAATTGAGTTATTAATATATCCTTAATCTTCATTAAACACCAAACGAACTGGTGAAATAATTTTCAAGATACCTTAAAAAATTCCTGAGTTATAAACTGCTGAATTTGAAATTTTAAAAACATCAATTATAGGAAATCGAGGTCTAAAGTTTTATAAATTTCTAACTTTAATTTTGTTGTTACTACTTACATTATTGGTTATGTTTTATATATAATTTTGTTAGACATTTAAAGCTGAATTTAAATCCACCATTGAATTTGTTTCAATAGTTTGTATTTTGTGTCAAATGCTGCTTAAATAGATGGGAGTAATAAAAAAAACACAACGTTTTAAAGACAAACTGTCTTGCTACATGATAAAAACTAAATTTAATTATAATTTTATACTCAAATAAGAATTTATTATACAAAATCTTAACAAAATATGACATTATAATAGGTGTCTGAGTTTCACTTGTTTAGTTGTTGACCTTCTAGTACATTTTTATTTGGTTTGAAACTTCACATGGACCAGGGGCTATATGTCGTCGACTACTTCTTTTGGAAGATCCTGTACATTTTCATGATTTGATTCCTAGATCAGGGCTTAGCAAGTCCTGCATTTATTCTTCACTGAACTTTCGGATTTTCTTAACTTCAAAGGGTTAAAATAGCATTGGGGAAGTCAAGGTCCCCTTACTCCAAATTGCAAGGGTTACGAAAAACATTAATTTAACCATGTTTAAAGTTTAATTCAGGTGTAAGGTGGATAAAATATTGTTTGGAAACATATAAACAGTAAGAAACAACAAAAATCAAAAAATTTTTTTTACCCTATCCTCTAAAACTTGCTGTCTGTAAAATGTTGTCTGGGAAGATAAGGTCCCTTTTCCCTTGGCGGGTCACGTATTTAGATGTAACCAAAGTGAATCAAGTTGGTTATACTATCAACGGATAGAACCACCTATTCAAAAAATTCAATCCTTTACTGGACTTGTTTCAAGCCCTTTCTAAAAATTCTGAGACGAGTTAGCATATCTAAATTGAAATACCTTCAAATTTACACCTCAAACGTTAATATCTGTTCAGTCGCTCTTGAGTTATGATTGTGGAAAGGAAACCCCTCATGTATTATTTTACAGTTTTTTATACAGTGTCCTTAAGAAAAGTAGTTAGAAGATTTTACTATCGTTATACCCCAAATTGGTAATAGTTTTCTCATAAAAACTTTTTGATAGTAATTTCTTTCATTACTCTCTGGCCACTTAAACGTTCACAGTTCTTCTTACATTCCCTCTAAGAAGCCTTATTTACAATCAGTCCTTTTTCTTAAATATACAGCCTGCCATTGATTGTTGTTTGTTGTTTGCAGCTGCACTACATCTCGCAGAACCCCGGCGGCGGCGCTGCCAACCTGACGGTGGCGTCGTCGGTGTACGGCTACATCGGCACGCCGCCGCAGTGGCGCCGCTACTCTCGCCTGTGCTGGAAACAGGGCCCGTGCCACCTGCTGGAGGAGGTGCTCAGTCCCCACATCATCAGCGCCATCTACCAGCGCGGCCCCCACTACCTCGGCAGCCTGCAGGCCACTCAGGTCAATGGTGAGTGCATTATTGAATCGTGTAATTGTTTACTTATTAAAAGAGCTTTGAGTTATAAACAGGGTGCCTGCCGATCCTCCAAGTCTTCCAAAGATCTCCTTTTGATCTGGAGGTCCTCAATTTATTTTAATTTATTAAAAAATTATAGTTAAAAAAATGTTTGTATACTTTTGGAATTTTACAAATGGACCAGAGGAAAAAAAAATTGGCGCCAAAAGTTCTCAAAAATTTCTCATTTTTACTGAATTCTATGTGGTAGACACCCTGATTAAGCTTCACAATTAATAACTGTTTTACTGTCTTACAAATCTAAATACTTATGACAGTTTGTTTGAAAATTAATAATTTTTAGCTAAATTTTATAGTAAATCAGGAGTTTTTATTCAAAATTTGTACATGAAGAACCTTTTTTAAATAATTATCAATTGGCCAGTTTTTGACCCCGGTTGATCCGCCACCCGGTTAATCCGCCCCCGGATAATCAAGGTTCTACTGTATTAGTTTTATATGATAGGTTTAAAGACCTTAACAAGAAAACCCTTCCTAGCTTTCTATTTAATTGGGGTGTAAATAAGATTAGAATTAACTAGAAATATGAGTTACCTTTTTATCAAGTGAGAAGTTACTTTGTTCAGGAATAAATTATTGATTTGAAAAAATCAATTTCTCAACTCCCAAAAATATAATGATAAAGTAGTATAACACATTTAGTATTATTATAACACACATAATACACATTTAGCCTTCTGGCCGAATTTCAACCAGAATATTTTTGGGTTTAGTTTTACTTGTAGCTTCAATAAAACATGTGACAGCATCAATAAAACATGTGACAGCATTTGTTATCATTTTGTTGTTATTCTGAAACCACCATAGCAACTCATAAAGACTATATTAATATTTTTCAATAATTTCAAATTCATTTTCTCCAATTCTCAAAAACTATAGTAAATTATAGTGGGATTGCGGGGGTAGCGGATTTGTACCCCCCGGATTTGTACCCCCCACAAAAAATGCTACGTCATTTTGACGTCACAGGAGGCGGGGCCTAAATCACTCGAGAAACAGCCCGCGACTGGAAATGTACCCCCCATTACATTATTAAATCATCAACACGTAATTGGTTTGAAATTAAATTATTTTCCTTAAGACTGACCCCGGAATTGTACCCCCCGGATTTGTACCCCCCGTGGCCAAATCTTAAAGTCCTACCCCGGATTTGTACCCCCCGGATTTGTACCCCCCGTGGTCAGATTCTTAAGTCTGACCCCGGATTTGTACCCCCCGTGGTCAAATTCTTAAGTCTGACCCCGGAATTGTACCCCCCGGATTTGTACCCCCAGTGGCCAAATCCTCAAGACCTACCCCGGATTTGTACCCTCCAGATTTGTCCCCCGTGCTCAGATCCATTTTAACCGACCATGGAAATATACCGGGTCAATATTCATTGATGTTGTTGACTTTTTTAATTAGCTGTCGTAAATCAACTGCTGTTCGTAAAATTATTACCTAATATTATTCTACGAATATGTCTTATTCTACGAAAATCGTACTTTGCATGGGTGACGTATGATTTTTATTCAAGTATTTTTGCAATGAATTAAACATTTAACGAAAGCTAAGTAAAAAACGTCGCTTTTTGGTTTCGTTTTTAGAATATTGTAAATACAATTTACATTTTTAACAGATGAATTGGAAAAGAAGTTCAACCTCAGGTGTTTAACGATCAATCTGGAATGTAATTGAACTCTACGTAGAAGGGCGGAAGTACATAACAGTTTTCTTGTCGTATGAGGGTTTCCCGGGAGGCAGGAGGTCAACAAATATTTTCAAATGCCCTCGGCATTCCTAAGTGGACCTGATGGAATGTACCGCTCCTCCCTCTGTAAGTGCAATTTATGGGTTTTGGACGCTATTACTGGAAACAGTTTACTTCCTTTGATTGACACATGTTCTTCGTAATAGTTAATGACTTTCAACGCACATAACAGTTTTCGCGCCTTGTAGGGGTTTCCCGGGAGGCAGGTGTTCAACAAATATTTTCAAATGCCCTCAGAATTCCTAAGTGGACCTGATGGAATGTACCGTTCCTCCCACTGTATGTGCAAGTAATGGGTTTTGGACGTTTTCAATGGAAAGAGTTTGCTTTATTTGATTGACACGTGTTCCAACTTAATCACAATTTGTTCCTAGGTACAATGGAGTTGGAAATTCTTTGCTCGCGGAAAAGTATTTCATGCTTTTAAGTGATCTATAATAGTTCAAATTTAGACACAAAGTTCTCATGAGACTTATGAGCTAATTTTCAGGAAGAAATAAGTCGGGAAATATATTGATAGTTATGTTCCTGAATCAATAATAAAATTTAAGGGTATTGCTTTCATTCTTTACTTAATAAGCCGTTAAGAGCCTGCTGTACTACCCGCTTTAAGTCCCTTAAGAAAAATGTTATTTCTCTTGAACTATGCTTGGCTTTGAACTGAAATTACTCTTTTACCTGAAATTGTATGATTATTACTCTTGGTTATGGTTTTCTTATTAATATTTGATAGAGAACTGCGAAGACAAAATTTTGAAATCAGTTCAATTAATAGATAAAATGTACATGTGACTCAAAAACGTGTTATCTACAGATTACTTAGCAGAGAAAATCCAATAACATAATAAAATGTAGTAAAACGTAATAAAATTTTCAAGTTGTAAAGTTTAACATTGGCCTTACGAGTTGCCATGATGGCAACGAACTAAACAAGGAAAGTTTAAACAAATAAAGTCATCATAACAGCTATTTGCAAAATTACAGTCATCTAGGAAAAATTCAGCGTGAGAGATGAAAATTACTTGGAGTAATAACAATTACATTTATTATTCATGAATATTTTCGAATTTTTTTTATTTATAGTAATTGGATTAAATAGTAAACATAAAATAATACCGAGCAAGGCTTAGTTCACCAGGTACTAATTAAATAAGGGCATTAGTGAATTTATTTTGTAAATATTTAATTTTTTAGTAAATAATATGTGCTGTGACTGATACTTCTATATAAATAACTAGCTGATCAACACGGTGTTACCCGTTGAAAAACAGAAAAACTTCCTTGGATTTCAGATTTAATTTTAAGGTTGCCATGACAACTACATGAGCTTCCCTATACGTTAACATTTATAATTTGATGTATCATAGGGCGTAGCCCTGAGGGAATTTTTAAAAATCCGTTCTTAGTGGGTGCTTATGCCCTGAGAGGAACGTTCATGCAAGGTTTCAAGGTTCTAGGTCGAGTAGTTTGGGCTGTGTGATGATAGGTCAGTGGTATTTGACAAATATACTGTAGATTACAGAAATAAAGCTGATTTTGATTTTATGGTATTCATATTGAAGCATTCGTTAATCATTTAAATCAAATCAGTAGTCAAGACGCCAACCTCCGGTATATATATTATATGTACCGGAATATGTTCTAACGGACAACACTGCATTGATCTCTGATCAGTTTTTATCAAATACTCCAAGTAGTGCGGGGTGATATGTAAGCATTAGACCCTTCCGTTCGATTTGCATGTAAAAATGTATTTGTTGATTTTAAATTTTTAACAATATATTTAGTACTAAAAAACGCCCTGTTGACATTTTTTATCTCATTTTCTTACCTCCGAAATCTAATAGAGGGCATAACCTTATGATGGAACCTAAAAATAAAAAGGGTATAGTAAAGAAAAGATACCATTTTACACTAGAAAAATTTCTATAAGAGTGACTTGTGCGTTTTTCTGTCACATTATTCATGCTAATAAAAGTACTAAATGTTTACCTAAATATCACCACCGGAAGTGCAACATTTTCTAGATGGTGTCCAAGATGGTGTCAAAAGCGCTGAAGACATAGAAAATAAATCAATTAGGCAGTGTATAAGCGAATTTTGTGTCATAATGCCGCTGCCAATAATGAAGGGAGGTAGGAACTTCACTTTAACTGGGTAAAAATATTTTCCGCCATCTTGGATCCGCCATATTGGATGTGATTTTTTTTTCAAAAGTAAACATTGTGTTGTGACCCATCATTACAAACTAGATTTTCACGGTGATTGCAATGCTGAAATCGGTTTTTGAAAATCTTCATTAGTTTTTAAGTTATACCCAAACAAGATACTTCTCTGTACAAACCTTATGGACATTTCAAGCTTTACATTTTTTAGGATTATAATTCTTATACCTCCGGTTCTAACCAAAGTATGACGGTCGTTTGAGTCTTAAAACACTCAGTGACATAACGGTATTAATGAAATAAACTGTCAGTTTGAATCAGAGTGGAAAGAGACTGAATTATCAATCATAATTTAACATAAAATTTAATTTTTCTAAAATTTATTTTGGTTAAAAATTAAATATCTCAGGTTTTACATTAGATAGATTGTCAGTTCTGGTCTTATATTATTCGGCAAATAATTGGCTTTCTAACGATATATTGTAAATTGGAATCAGACGAATTTCAGGTGAGTTATGATCCTTCATTCGATGTAAAATTTATTTTTTTGCACATTTTTAGTTTAGTTAAGGGCATGTACCCCTCATTCTAACAGAGGCTTGAAATTTGCTAAGACCTTAAGTTACTCACATTGATTTTGGCTTTAATTTAAACTATTAATAATTCAAATCGTTTGAAGTACAGGCGAGTTATAAGCCTTAAACTTAACAGGAATTCTGTAAGTAAATAAATTTTAAATTTAAGGAAGGATCATAACTCACCTGAAATTCATCTGATTCCAATTTACTATAGCTCATATGAAAGCCAATTATTTGCCGAGTAATTTAAGTCCAGAACGAACAATTTATCTCACGTAAACCCTGAGTTATTTAATTTTAACAAAAGTAAATTCCAGAAAAAACTATTTTTATTTTTAATTATGTAATATAACTCAGTCTCTTTCCGGTTTGATTCAAATTAACAGTTTCTCTAATTGAAGAATTTATAATACTGAGTATTTTAAGACCCAAATGATCTATATACGTTAATTAGAACCGGAGATATAAGAAATATAATCTTTAAAAATATTCAATGCTTATAACTCCCATAAGGATTAAATGAGAAAAATCTTTGATTAGGTATATCTTATAAACGAATAAAGATTTTCAAAAACGGATTTCGGCATTGCAATCAGCGTGAAAATCTAGTTTGAAACAATGGGTACAGGGGTGCCTACAGGGGGGGATTATGACGCCAATGGCGTCATAGAATTTTTGGGGGGGGATTTTGTTTTTGGTTTACTGTACAGGTAAAACGTATATTACTACTAATTTTATTAAGAAATCGTCAAAAAATAATTAATTGTTAAACTATTTAAATTTGTACATAAATTAAAATTTTTATTTTCAATGTACGAAATAGGGATATACAACATGGACATGCCCGCAAGGCACGACTGTCCAGTGTATACCGTCAGCGTTCCTGTACACTTGTTTCTTTCCTTGGGCGGCCGCGGCACGCAAGCAGCCGCACTGGCTCAGTCCACGAGACTCTCTTCAACCGGACACAAACGAAATAATTATTCTTTTTAACCTGTCCCGTTTCCTATCGATAAATTACTCAAACTACTTCTAGGGGGGAAATGCAAACTTCAAAAAGTAAAATTAATAATTCCCCCAATATAGCATTGAAGTTTTAAGGATTATTTTTAGGGGGGAGGTTTGCGTTGAAATGAACAGTTACTTTTTAGCGGGGAAATTTAAAATAACCGGTAACCTAATAGCAACATTAATTATTCCCCCCTAATATAGCTTTGACTTTATAGATTATGTTTTTGGAGGATGGGTGTGTTTAAATAAACAGGTCCTTTTTAGGAAGGAAATGAAAAAATGGTAATACAACTAAAACTTTAATCAGTCAACTAATAGTAGCAAAGCTAATTATCCCCCCTTCCATGTAGCCTTGACGTTTCACAGGTTATTTCTAGAGGGGGACTTTGAAAAGAACCATCACGATTTAGGGGGAAAAAGTAAAAATATAGCCGTTTAGAACGATATTCTAGAAGTCTTTTCTTATGAAGAAATAATTGATAAATTTGCAACAACGACTAAACAAAGGCAAAAGCTTTTATTTCAACAGTAAGCCTTTAGATTAATAATCATTCGATTTGACTTATTACATCTTGATAACTTTATAACATCTTGATAAACTTTTTTTCCAATTGAATGTTCGTGAATGATCTGTATACATGATCTTCGGTTAAGTTTGCTGATTTATTATTCATATTTGTATTAGGTAGCGTTTGATCATTATATAGGCCTATAGGTCATTATGGTATGTAATTTTTTGCATTTATAAAAGAGTCATTTATAATATTACGTCTTTAAACAGGCTCTTGAGTTAGCATTTTTACACTAATCTATATATTATTAATTCTGTAAGCGATTTTTTTCAATCAAAATTGTGAGAGTTTGACAGGTCGCAGGATGATGAGAGAGGGCTCAAATTAAAGGTCTCGGTCCCAGGGGGTCGGGAAAAATAGCATATTATGTCCAAATATACCAGAAAATGAGAAATAACGAAAAATATATTCCATTTAAAATGCATTGGGATTGAAAAATGTCTGCTTTGTTTACATTAAACATGTGGTGCTAATGCTTGATTCAAAGCCATACGGTAGATGTTGACATGTGGGATTTTTTTCAAAATACAGCTAACTATGCACGTTCAATGTACTATAACAAAAAATAATTTAACTTTAAGATTTTCTGATTTTATAATAATTAAGGGATTGAGTTTTTTCATAATTCAAAATTATAAAAAGTTAAGTACGTTTGTTTACTTTATGTTATAATGATGCAGATTTAATACCAAAAATGATTATATATATATATATATATATATATATATATATATATATATATATATATATAATTACGTAAGGGAAATTTTTGTGCCGAAATTGTGGGCGTTTGGAAGGTCGCAGGATGATGGGAGGGGGCTGAAATTGAAGAAGGTCTCCATCCCAGGGACTCGGGGAAAATACTGAAATTGCTTTAAGCTTACTATAAAATGAGAAATAACGTAAAATAGCTGTCATTTAAAAATTATTGGGATGTAAAAAAGTCTGCTTTGTTTACTTAAAAGCAAATGCTAGATATAATCTTAATTTTGTGGATCCAAAAGCCTATTTTCTAAGACGGTATTTTGTACTATAGTAAAAAAGAATTATGCTTAGGGGCTATTAGCCCCTTCAAGCTTCTAGTTATAGATTATGTGTTCCTAAACTTTCCAGTTTAAATTGATTTATCTTTCAGACTATTTTGCCAGATATTTAATTAATCATTAAAATAATTGTTATTTACCTCAGTTATATATGTTTCTTTAAAAATTGTTTCTTATATTTTTTAAGTGTTTAAGATTTTTTATCATAATCTTAAACTAGCGTTAGACACCCAGTTTATTATAGAAAATATATTATTTTACTCATTGTAATATTCATTAGGTTTATAACTGAATAAATGTAACATGTAGAATACAGTCTGTTTTTAAGAAAAACTATTGTTTTCATAGGCCTAGTTGTCATTTAACTCCTCTTGATTAGCTTTAAACGTAAACACACATTTATAAGAAACGTAACTCTAGAAAAGCACGTCAAATGGAGAACACTTATAAGGTTTATTAACTCATTCTTTCACAAATATATTTATATACCCCGTGTGTTTAGTAACGAAATTTGAGGTTAATGACGATGATACAATTTATTGTCATGGTAACAAAAAAACGTAAATAGGTAACCAAAATCGTTTGGTCGCCATTCTTCCTTGATTAAACCTTTTTTTTAATTTCATACAGTTATATTACTGTGTTGTTTAAATGTAAGTAAATTACAGCTGATTTTCGGGTCAAGGCTCAAGAATGGTAAAAGGCTATACTTGTCTTCTCCCCCAGACGATGTTCCGGAAATAACTGACGATGTTCCGGATAATAAAATCGAAGTTTAATAACAATAATAATTTTTAAGTGATTAATATAATTAACTTTTAGTCGGAAAATTGTTTACAATTCGAGTGATGTAACTTAAATTAACCCAGATTATTGTTTAAATGTCCTGTGCTTAAATAGGATGTCATAAATATATGTTGTGCGGAGGGGGATATTTGATAGATTCTGGAAATTTTTGGGGGGGATTTGCGTCATAGCTCTTGGGGGGGATCGGCACCCCTGAGGGTCACAACACAATGTTTACATTTGAAAAAATATACTACAATATGGCGGATCCAAGATGGCGGCTAAAAATGATTTTCCAGACAAATTGAAGGTCCTACCTCCCTTCAATTATTGGCAGTGGTCTTATGACACAAAATTCACTTATACACTGTGCAAGAGATTAATTTACTGAATCATTAAAGAAGATTACCTCGTTTTTTTCTCTATTTTGGTAGCCATCTTGGATTGGGGTGTATATAAGAATGAAAAAATGTCAACAAGTCATTTTTCATCCAAAGGTACTTATTATCAATTTTCAAAAGTTATTTAAATTTTTACAAGCCAGTCGAACGGAATATACATACCATCCCGGACTAAAGTACAGAATACCCAAAAATAAATATGTTAACGTCCAAAACCCATCAATTGTACTTACAGAGGGAGGAACGGTACATTCCATCAGGTCCACTTAGGAATGCCGAGGCATGCCGAGGGCATTTGAAAATGTTTTTTGACCTCCTGCCTCCCGGGAAACCCTCATACGGCAAGAAAACTGTAATGTATTTCCGCCCTTCTACGTAGAGTTCAATTACATTCCAGATTGATCGTTAAACACCTAAGGTTGAACTTCTTTTTCAATTCATCTGTTAAAAACTTTAGTTTTATTTACAATACTCTAAAAACGAAACCAAAAAGCGACGTTTTTTACTTGGCTTGCGTTAAATGTTTAATTAATTGCAAAAATACTTGAATAAAAGTCATAAGTCACCCATGCAACGTACGATTTTCGTAGAATAAGACATATTCGTAGAATAATATTGGGTAATAATTTAACGAACAGTCGTTGACTTACGAGAACTAATTAAAAAAGTCAACAACATCAATGAATATTGACCCGGTATATTTCCATGGTCGTCAAAATGGATTTGAGCACAGGGGGTACAAATCCGGGGGGTACAAATCCGGGGGGTACAAATCCGGGGTAGGACTTACGGATACGGCCACGGGGGGTACAAATCCGGGGGGTACAAATCCGGGGTCAGACTTAAGAATCTGACCACGGGGGGTACAAATCCGGGGGGTACAAATCCGGGGTAGGACTTTAAGATTTGGCCACGGGGGGTACAAATCCGGGGGTACAAATCCGGGGTTGGACTTAAGAAGCCATGTTGAATTGGATTTATATCAATTATGCAACTGTTCAGCCAACCGTGAGATGTCAGTTGATCAAAATACATAATAATTTATCCGTCCTAAAAGTTCGCGGCCGGATTTGTACCCCCCGTCCTGTGACGTCAAAATGACGTAGGCGTTTTTTGTGGGGGGTACAAATCCGGGGGGTACAATTCCGGCGACCCGGATTGCGCACATCTACAGGAAAGTTATTTTCTAATGTTGGCTTAAATTTTTCCTCCAAACAAGCTGAGCAAAAGGGATCACAAAAATCATGCTTGCCTGTTAGTTATTACAAGCCTCTTTAAATGAAATTTTTATAAAAATCAACCAACTATGGGTGGAAAAAATGCATAACATATTTTAAAATGAGTATTTATTTAGAATTTGAATACTAAAAGTAAAACTATTTCATGCTGTTGGAAAATAACGGTGCTTGTTGACTTTATAAACAACTTTTATTTTCTTATATAGTCGGCCTACTGTATTTTAGGAAAGCTGTCAATATGTTTCCATAAAAAAAAACACAAAATAACTTAGTTTCCACCAATAAATCATTCTACTTACTCAATATGATTAACCTACATATAAATTATTACCTAATAATTACAGTAAAAATACGTTATCAAAAATAGTGAGGGAGCCTTTAGCTCTATGTTTTGCAGCGATCAAAGCTGCGAGTAGGGCTAAGGCCTTTGTCTGCCAACCTCTTTGTAATGGCGTCAATTATATCTCCATCAAACTTCTTCTCCCTAGGCACAAATAAAACAATTTTGTTAAAAGCTGGACGATCTTTTTTGAAACAAATGAATTTAGTTTTGCTGTCAGACTTAAAAAAGGAGTTGAACTGGTGGTACACTGTTAAACATTAATGCTGAAGGCTTCAATCAAGGTCTTCATTTATAATTTGTGACAGCGATATTCTGGCGGGCTTATTGATACAATCGAGTGTGTGAGGTAGGCGATGCCGGACTCTTCCGCATCCCCCTCGCGCGCGCTACTGTCGGGGCAACATGCAAAATTATTTGGACAGGTCAAGGCTATATAAGTTAGTTCGGCACCGCCGCCGGGTGTGTATGTTCCTTCGACGTTAGTTTGTGCGGACCATGACCACGTCTTCTCGCCAAAAAAATGTAAGTCTCATATCGCCCTATTTGCTACCTAATTAAAATTAAATACCGGAATTAAACAAATTGGACATATTTATCAAACAAATTTATAAAAACAGTAAAAGTCATTCTAACTGTTATTAATTTTACTCGGTCAGAGGCACATGCCTCTTTGACCTTGAGTCAACAGCTAAATTTGTTTAAGTATTGTGAAATCAACTAAATTTTACCGAATTTTTATTAAATACGCTGCGTGGGGCTGCTGTCTCGTGCCGTGATTTTTGGAAAATTTAAACTAGCCTAAATAACGTGTTGCCTTGCCAGTTCCTTGTAATTAATCAAAGAGCCAGAGCCAGTATATCGCTGCACATTATTAGTTATTTTGTCATGTGCAGTTTTATTTCAGTGTTACGTAAATCTCGGGGTGAGGCAATTGTCTTTCACCCTTGAGATCCATTCACGAACTAGCTTATTCATTTATCCAAAGTGAATTTAAAAGTGCGGAAAAATAACCAGTGACATATAGACTGAATGACTTATGATATTCTGGCATTTCCTCTTTTGAGTTGTACAGGGTATTAATTTTTCCATGTTAATAAATCCCA
This sequence comes from Flexamia atlantica, assembly GCA_035578135.1. NCBI lineage: Eukaryota > Metazoa > Arthropoda > Insecta > Hemiptera > Cicadellidae > Flexamia > Flexamia atlantica. Next base: position 6,628,487 of record JAQJVK010000006.1, on the reverse strand, counting down.
TTTCGCATAATATGTTGTCCATATATATTGATACCCATTAACCTGAGGCTTCATGTATTTCTTATTAAAAAGGTTGAACCCGAAACTCTGAGACTATTCCAGGCAATATTATTATGTTTTGTAACCTGGGGAATTAACGTATAGTTAATTTATTAGTGGAAATTCCGATCCCACACTGGTTACAAATTAAAGATATGCAATTCTTTTTTCTAAAGTTAGTCCTAGTAAATAAGTTATGGATAAAAAAATTACAAAAGCAAAAACCAGATAATCGAAATTTGAGTGAGGCCAATGAAGTAGAAAATAGCCCTTTTCCCCTTTAAAAATTGTTCACATAGCTTTATTCACCTACCTTCTATTTAAGAATATGTTTGATTAAATTATTTTTATTCCAAAATATGTTTTCTTGGCTTTGCTCTTCTTTTCACTATCCCTCATTAAATTTAACTTGAACATTTTTATGAAGCCTTTTTTGATGACCCTTAACCTAATCACAGTGGTTACCTACTGGATAGTACCTGTATGTATGTCAAGCGCATAGTGTCCATAGCTGACATATTGGTATACAATTTCTATTTTATGTGATTTATTTAGCTTAATAACAACAAAAAATACTCTAATATTTCTTTGGGAAAAACATTTTAGTAATAATGGTAATTTTTTAATCTATAAGACGATGGAAATAAGTTTATGTATATTATTCTGCAAAATTCGAGAAGAAATGTCTCCAATAATTGAACCATCTGTTTTAATTACTGATTCCTCAACTCTTTAACTAGCAGCTTTTTGTATAAAAAAAAACCTAAGGACAAATTATTGTATGTGATGAAACATAGGGATAGTATATACCTTGATTATCAAAAGGAGGTGTTCGGTGGAGTGACTGCGCGGCAGTAAAAACATTCTACATTATAACGCTGTTGAAACAAAAAAAAAACGGAGTTGAAATTTAACAGTAAACTTCATTCCACGGATTAATCACTTAAATGTTGACCACGAATTCCAAATAATTTTTAGCATGCTCCATGTAGTTATATTGCGAGTTATATGATAAAACATGATTTAGGAATTTAAAAAATTCTATTTTCTCTGTTCGACTTAGAATATTTTTTCTGCTTGAAAGCATCAGGAATAATTTCCTGTCTAGAATTATTATTCTATTTTTCTTAACAACACTGAGTCAAAATTTTAGAGTCTATGTTTAATATTAATTTCGTTATTAATTTATTTCCAATACACTGCTAACCCTAACTGCACTGGTAAAAGTCATACATTGATGAACTTTGAATAGTGTCTAGTTTAATAATTTTGGAAAGATTTAATTTACATTGCCATCTTTTACAAGATACATTTGTCATAATAGATTTACTAATAAATTGAATATTTGGTGTTCTACGGTGGAAAACAGTCTTAACCTATCCGATCTATTTTATTTGCATGCTTTACCATAACCTAAACAAGTAGGCTCAAGGCCGCAGACAACATTGTTGTTAAGCTGTTGCTGAACTTTGTCTGCCTTGCACACTGCTTGTTTAATATTACTTTTTACTTTTTTTTAAATATGAACTAATAAATACTGTGATTAGTAAGATATAATGAATGCTAACAAGTTTGTATTGACAAGTGAAATAATTCCAAGCATATGCTGGAAAAATGAAATAGGGTAACCTATTAACACATTCGCTGCAGGAAAAAAATTGTTGAACTTTCACCCATGCTGAAATTTGTTTACGGAATCATTTACCTATGAGGTTGATTAGCCGCAAAACGGTGTCCAAAAAAATCCCCTTGGCCTATGACGTCATCTGTGACGTAATATGTTCGTGGCCCGAGATTGGGACATGAGCACCCGGGAACGATGTGACTTGGTTTTTTTCGCGTTTTATCACTATTGTCACTTTCCAACTCATTCTATTGTTGTGAAGGTGCCTACAAGCGTGAAAACGCGAAACTAGTGCCACAGTGTACTCCTCGGTTCTAGTTTTGTCGTTGTCAGGGATGTTGTTAGGTGGACAGTAATCAAGGTCACTGACACTCAAATCATCCAGTCATTAAGTCATAATTTTATGTATTTTTCTATGAACCTGCGATATTATAACAAAAACAATCACAGAAAAGTACGATTCAATACTGCACGTCAATAGCAACACCGGAAATCTGCCTCAAAATACATTGGAAACACAAGCCCGAAATTAAAACCCCGCTAAAAAATAAGGCGCGCCCGGACCGTGAAACGAACGGTGCAACAGGTGGGCAGGGTTACTGTAGAGGGGGCACAGCCGATAACAAGTTGTTCACTAGCAGCCACGCAGCTGCTTTTGTGTCAGCCAACCTCGTGTCCGAGATCGGGACACACGCATCCGGGAATCACAGCGCATGTCTCGATATTTGGGGACACTTGCAGCGAATGTGTTAATAGAGTTAACAGAATGTTGGAAATAAGTTAATAACGTCATTAATATTAATCATATGTCTCTAAAATTTTGATACAGTGTTATTAAGAAAATCCATTTATTTCCATAGGAAATTGTTTTTCATTGAATCTATACTGCAGAGTTATTTTAAATAAAACACATGAAGTAGAATTTTTTAATTCGTGAATTGTGTTTTTATTAATGTAACTCACAACATAAACTATATGGAGTACACTGAAAAGTTTAAACTTATGGTAAACTTATGACCATTGGAATAAAGTAATTCTTCACCTCTTTTTTATGTCTCTACAGTGTTATGAGTTTAGATATTGATAAATTTTTGTTACTGCCTCGTCGTCGCTCTGCCAATCATCTTCTTTCGACAAACAAGGTATAAAGAAAGAACAAAGAAGTGTACCTGGAGAGTACGACGCTGGCCAGCCTCTGAGTGCCACACATGGTGAGGGCCAAGGTGTTTTCTGTCACATCGTTCACTTGCAGTTTGGCGAACGGAACGTGCTTCTTGTTCCCTGCAAAAGTTTTCAGACACTTAACTCTAATAGCCCACCTCGGTCCGCCCTTCCAAGTAAATGACCCCAAAAGCCTTGAGTTTTCTAGAAAATATGAAATATTTGAGAGATAAAGAATGGACAAAGTGAATTTGACGCAAAAAAACTAGTGTAAATAAAAAAACTGCTCTTCCATAACTGAAAATTTGTAGTGTAGTTATTTCTTAGTTACTCCCTTATTTAAGTAACTATTTGGAACTTAGGTTTTAATAATTTATAAAAGTGAAATTGACCATCGGGTATCAAGAAAGCAAATATGTTCATTACACCACATTAATTATTTTATTTTAGAAAAACTGTGAAATTTCCAGTGAGAGTAAAAATAATTTTCTATCTTATTTTTAACCAAAGATTGTTTTGCAACGTTCCCCTGTGCCATTTAACTACGGTTAGGTATTATTTGTTTCTTCCATTGAGGACTGCAGCTTCAACAAATATTTATCTAAAGATAATCGTCAATCATTTAACCATAGAAAGGTATTGTTATTCAAATATACGCTAAAGGTATCGATACGTAAATTTTACTCTGTGATTAAAAATTAAAATATGTTTGATGAATTTTTTTTAAGAAGACACCCAAATATAAGAAAAAATTGATAATATTATTTACTATATAATAAATTTACAATATATCTTTAGCTCTTAGGTAATAAGCGTCCATTGAGGTCCATAAGAGTCCATTGAAAAGCATAGGTATCGTACGAGTCCATTTTACTGTTATAGGTATTGTACGTAAATTTGACGTATTTTTTCAATTAAATTTGGAAATACATTAAGATCAGCCATAAAACTGTCAAATTAAATCAAACCTATAGCGCGAAAAGCACTGCTGACAGTACAGGGCTCAAGGTCATTTGATTGCAAAATCGGGCAAAAAAAACACTTCCGCACGCGTCAAAATTAGGTACGATACCTTTCTAGGGTTAAAATGACTTATCACTGACCAGACATTTTCTGTTACCTTTCTCTGTGGTCCAGACACTAGGATGAGCTGGGTCTTTCACAGTCATGTTGTAGTGTTTGGGCTCGGAGCCGTTCTTGGAGTCATATGAGAAGTCGATGTGCGTTGCATCCACCAACTTAAAGGTGATGACGGGACAAGCCTTGTTGTTCCGTTGCCTGCTTGTCTGCTTCACACTCTCGTGTTCTATGCCCCTGACAGCATACCATGTGCCATCCACCTATAACATGTTAATATTATGTTTAAATTCCTACTACTTACTGGACTACTCCCACATTGTTTTTCCAAATATTGAACACTTCTTTGATGAAAAATCACACTAAAATTACTCAAAAATGTTCTTTTTTATCTTAAAATATATTAAAATGTTTACAGCTGAAGAAATGGGGTTTAAGAAGTCTATTAATTAGGAGTATTTCACAGCGTGTCCACTAACTATCTATATTATTGCCTGGTATGGTCAACACGGTCGCTGCGATAAGCCTGTGACGTATAGGTCACTAGGTGCTGAATTTTTCTTTAACTGATTTAACAGTTTGCTTTGGTAATTTTCTAGGAAAACATTCTTTAGCTCAAAATCATAAAAAAAGGTGACTGCCATTTTGTATCCGATTGAATACGGCAGCACATGCAAAGGAAATATGTTATGCAGTATTCCATTCTTATTGGATATCATGTAATTTGACCAATCAAATTCATAGCAAAACTAATTTTGTGATGACAATAGAAAAATATGTCAATAATAACAACTAATTTTGTTAATTTATTTTAATTTTGAAAAAAATATAAAGATCATTTGCCATTATATATCCTAAATGTATGTAAAAAGGATGATCTGTTACCTTCAAAAGTTTAAGTACATTAAAGTTTAAGACAAACCTTTTTTTGCTACTTGTGCAAAATAATTTAGAATAATTATAAAACAATATTTGATTGCCTTATAATAAAGAAACTGTCCATTTAAACTAGTTTTAAAAGTTAAATTTGTGATAACAAGGCGCCTTTATATCCCTTATCAACTGCCAGTCTATTTTCCTTGATAAAGCCATGTACGTCATTTATTGAAAGCAGCCAGTTTATAACTCCTCAAGAGTTGCTTATGATTTTAAGTTTCCATCCAATAATTAATTTAATACCATCATGACCTCTCTTAAAAATGATTAGGCTTAATTTTTTGGACTTTTTTGTGAAGAAAAAGTATTTCATATTATGACAAATGAGGTTATTTTAACTTGTACACTTAAGGTTATGAAATCATCAATGTGTACAGAGGGGGGACAAATTATTAGACTAAAGCAGTTTTTCTGGAAAAATTACAAATAACTCACCTTAAACATTGCTGTACAGTAACAAAATTGAATGTTTTACATATACAATGTTTTCTAGCATTTATATTGTAATTTTAATATGTTAGGTTGGTAGTATTGCATCCGTAACAGCAAGGCTGGCAGAAAAAACAACTGCTGTTTCCTATTCATTGTTGTTTAGCTTTCGTTTCACTTAGTTATGGAAGTATTTTTCGGTTTACTTGCATTCTTACAGTAATATTTTGAATAATTACACATTTTGGTTCTGTTTTAAGTATTTTATAAAGCTTAATACATGTTTAAAAGCAATATTTAAAGTTAAATTGCTATTAATAATTCACAAGGTGCGCATGTTCAAATTTTGAGGTTATGGGGAAGAAAACCAAGAATCTTACACCAAGAAAACTGCCCAAGTAAAGGCACTTTTAGAAGAAGATAGATATGCCCAGTGTGAAATATCAGCAAGAATAAGTATATCTAAAAAATCTGTCAGCAGAATCAAAAGAAGCCTAGAAATTAATGGTGATTTTGGACCGAATCGAGTTGGAAAATGTGGAAGAAACAAGAAAATTGATGACAAAATGAGAAGAACTCTTAAGAAAATTGCACTTACTGATAGAAGGAAGAGCAAAAAACAAGCTTGAAGATTTGAAGGATTGTGGGGTCACATTTTTCACAAGGGCAATTAGGAGAACGCTGAATAGCGAAGCACTCATGGCCCGCAGGCCAAGGAAAAAGCAAAAAATAACCCCTAGCATGGCTAAAAATCGTCTGGAGTGGGCAAGAGGCCTTAAACATTAGACTGAGGGTGGCTCCTGAGGATGATTGGACCCATCCTCAGTCTAATGTTTAAGGCCTCTTGCTCACTCCAGACGCTTTTTAGCCATGCTATGGGTTATTTTTTGCTTTTTCCTTGGCCTGTGGGCCATGAGTTCTTCGCTATTCAGTGTTCTCCTAATTGTCCTTATGAAAAATGTGACACCACAGTCCATCAAATCTTCAGCTTGTTGTTTTTTGGTCTTCCTTCTATCAGTAAGTGCAAATTTCTTAAGAGTTTTTCTCATTCTGTCATCCATTTTTTTCTTTCTTCCGCATTTTCCAAATCAATTCGAAAATTACCTTTAATTTCTAGGCTTCTTTTGATTCTGCTAACAGATTTTTTGGATATATTTATTCTTGCTGCTATTTCACACTGGGCACATCTAACTTCTTCTAAAAGTGCCTTTACTTGGGCAGTTTTTCTTGGTGTAAGATCATTTTTCTTCCCCATAACCTCAAAATTTGAACATGCGCACCTTGTGAATTATTAATAGCAATTTAACTTTAAATATTGCTTTTAAACATGTATTAAGCTTTATAAAATACTTAAAACAGAACTAAAATGTGTAAGTATTGAAAACATTACTGTAAGAATGCAAGTAAACCGAAAAATACTTCCATAAGTAAGTGAAACGACAATGAATAGGAGACAGCAGTTGTTTTTTTGCCAGCCTTGCTGTTATGGATGCAATACTACCAACCTAACATATTAAAATTACAATATAAATCAGCCATTCCAAGTTCCGTACGGGACAGTTAGGCCATGTTTTACAGCTAGTTTATAGACCTTAAAAATATTTAAACTGGTTTTACAGGATAATATGTACTTCTACTTGTCTATCGATTGGTCAATTAATATGTTATATGTTTTGAAACTTTGCAAACACTTTATTTATCTTGAAAAAATTAACAATTGGCTGGTTCCGTACGGGACACCACAAAATTACGTGTCATCATAGTTTTGGAAAAATCTTTTATTCCATTTGTAAAAGAGGTTTTTAAAATATTCAGAGCAATGAAAGACATATTTCTTAACCACTCAATGCTATCTGTTTGTGTTTATCAATGGTTACTTCAGTATTATATTGAAGTTTTCTGGTTCCGTATGGGACTCGTGTGAATGGAGGTTTTAAATCAAGAAATTTTTATGTTATAACAAATATGTATTTGTATTTCATTAATACATACCAAATTAAGAACTTATTTGTGAGTATTTTTTGTTAAAGTTTATGCAATATGCTCACATTATTAACAAAATTGTTATTATTAAAAATAACTCGATTTAGGCTCAAAAATCAGTGACAGATGAACGAAAACAAACAAAAATGAATGTTTAATGGTCGTGTTTAAGTTTGAGGACTAAAAAATCGTTAAAAGTGTAATGTTAACAGTTTTCCTACATGGATTGAGATAGAATTACCATTTCTGAGGGAGTTTTCACTAAAATAATCAGAAAAAACCCGATTTCAATCTCCCTCCTCTGAGGCTCATCTATTCTGGAATGGCTGAAATGCTAGAAAACATTGTATATGTAAAACATTTAATTTTGTTACTATACAGCAATGTTTAAGGTGAGTAATTTGTAATTTTTCCAGAAAAAGCGCTTTAGTCTAATAATTTGTCCCCCCTCTGTATTTAGTTAGCTGCATAGCACCGATGTAATGTGATCATTTCATATAACAAAGGTCGCCAGGTCAATCTCAAGCAAGATCTTGAGAAAATTGTGTAAAAGTTTGAATCTAGACTCTCCTGACATTGATTACTGAGCTATTAATTAATAAACCTGACAAAATAGATCAGCTGATCTTTGTCAGGGCTTTCATCTCATCCATCTCACCATTATCCTCTTAACGTATTCCGGTTAAATTACATAGTGGGTCCTGGTTTTTAAATCAGATTGTAACATCACTACCAATAATATGTTATTTTCAATCTTTACCAATCTTTGTTTTTCTCAGTCTAGACTTAGACATCTAACCTACCTTTGATACCCAACTCAAAAATGCTATTTTCACTTTTTACCATTTCTAAACGCCAAACAATCAATATATTGTCGAAGTTTTAAAGCAGGTTTAGATAATCATACCTTACTCAAATCAACATCGGTAAAAGGTTCAATAGGACATGGCAAGGGTTTGTATGATGCTGCCTTCCCCTCAGCCCAAGTTGTGGTTATTCCAGCCAGCCTAAAAACAATTCATATATGATAAAAGAATTCTATATTTTTTAAATTAGGTAGGCCTATAAGTTTTAGTATAACTAGTGAACCCACACTGCTCAGCAGCGGTTAAGTAAACAAATAATAGTATACCTATAAAAACAAATTAATCAGTTGTTTAGCTCTTTTTTGTATATTTGTGCCCTAAAGGGACATTTTATCAAGAAACTAATATTGTTCATAGAATTTCCTCGCCAAGATCTTTCATTATAGTATTGATGGAGATAGACGATAGACTAAAGGTTTTCTCAAAAAAAGTTCCAGATTATTTTGGCTTTATTTTTAGATTTACTAAATTATCACAGTGTTCATAAAGTTTTATTATTTAAACATTATAAGTATAAGCATTCCTAACAAATTACATAAGAAGTGTAAAACCTTCTTATATGATTTGCAATTATTTTTACTGCAAATTTGATGCATATTAACAATAATTTTTTCATTTCAAGTGACTTCCATATTCACTAAAGAAGCAAGAAACTCGAACTTAAAAGCTCAATAAGAGTAGTTTTCGAGCTTTTCAAAGTCAGTATTTTCATGTAAATCAGTCGTGATTGCCTAGAGTGACTGAGTGAGGAGTAGATTGTTGAGTCAACATTCCTAACTGTGACAGCAGCAGACCATGAATGACAAGTGGCCCTAGAAAGCTCCTGTCCCCGTCACTCGACACTGCACTTGAGCAGTCACTCACCGGGACCTTAACCAGGTCATTCTCACCAATGCAGCCTCTCAATCTACTTCCCGTTCCCGTTTCAGTCAATGAACAACCAGTTACTTCTTCCTCTTCTTGTGTCATTAACTGGAATTCAATGTACATTTAGTACCAAACATCTTCGCTCTTAGTTAGGTACCAAGGTTTTGTTCATTGTACTAGAGCCATAGATAATTTTTTTTCTTAAGAAAAGTAAGAAATACTTGATGCCTTGTAACAAAATCCATTGATCGATATGAATTTTAAAAATCATTTTGTAAGATTTTCTCAGATTTAGCTGCTGATTCTTCTTTGGGCTCTTCATTAAGTCTATTTCATGTGTTTACCAATTTTAATATCTCGGTAACCAATGGAAATAGAGTTGTAATTCAAAATACTGAATTGTTTGATTTTTTGAGCTGAATTCAAAAAAGAAAACAAAAATTGGATAATTTTAATTTTTGAACTTAAAACATTTAAAACCCCTATTTTTGAGGTACTAAATCCCCCCTTTGGTCCCCTTAGGATGTACCGATCAGATATATTTTTTATGTAGTCTTAAAAAATAGAGTTTTAAATGCCCATATCAAATTTCATTTGGATCGCATAGTTTTCACCAGAGATATTGCGTTTATAAAAAAATACAACTGTTCCCCCCTCCCCCCTAAAAAAAGGGGCCTTCCACCCCCTGAATTTTTATGGACTCATCGGATTTTTCAACTAGAGCGTAAAGATGACCTATATACCAAGTTTCATGGTGGGGCTAATTTTTTTCAGGCAAAGTTAGTTTTAGTGTACTGTATACAATTAAGTGAATTTGTGGAACTAAATTAGGATTTGGGATGTTTGAACAATCATGAGGAATCCTATTATTGTAAATGAGCAATTTTGATAAATGCTATCTCAAAGACGTTTCAGACAATTTTTTTAAAAATTTGCAGTTGATAGTTTAAGTTCACCTACAAAGCTGGATTTGCTAGAAATGAAAAATGTTTGTAAAATGAAATTTAAAGTTAATAGTATATTTTGCAACAAGGGCTGAAAATGAGGTTTTGTAGGCTCGAGATCATGTTTCAAATTCGAGACGAAGTCGAGACTTTGAAACGATCGAGAGCAGCAAAACCCTTTCGGCCGAGGTGCGAACGCTATTTTTCACCATTACCCAATGTAATATACCCTAAATAATTAAAAAAAAAAACGGATTATTATTTGACTCACTTGAAAACAAAACTTGAAGGTTATGAGTGACGATACAACTTCTTTATTATGACTCAAACAAACACAGCTATTAAAATCAAATGATCGCAACTATCCTGTCTTTGGAAGCTATTGAATGCCGTATGATTATGTGATGTTCTGACGTTGTTTCAAGCAAATAAACGATCAGCTGACTTTCGGCCCTAGGGCCCCAAACGTTTTCGTTCCTGTGGCGGCAAACAGTGTGTTTCGGTCCGCGTTTGACGTTTGTAAAACAGGTGATTTCATCGTAGTGTGGTGAAAACAATTTTAACATAGTTTGATTTGGGTTGTCATGTTGGTTACAAGATAAAAACTAAAATACATGTAAACAAAATTATCTTCCAGCTGCTCATAAACAAGCCACTTAATGCTGTTTTATTACATTGTAAGTAGAGTGGAATAGAACTGAGATAATACAATTGACTAGATTGCTCATGGAGAATTCAAATAACATTCTTATCAAACAATTCCAAACATGCAAACAATTGTGTTTCTGGTCAGTCTATACTTATTTAATTAATAAGCGAGGGTTATATCGTGATCAAGACTCCTCTCACAGTTTTGACTAATTTCAATAATTTAGGTGTTGTTGGAAAGAGCTCTGTGGGAAGTTTTGCAGGAAATAAAATTTATGAAGGTTAGACCCTTAAAGTTTCGTATTTGTCCTTAAGATTCAACATGGCTATATAAATGTCAAGAAACAGCTAGTTGTAATAAACATTCTGTTATCAACAGACTAAACAAAAACTGAAGTTGCTGATCAGCTTGAGTCCACTAGTTAGAAATAATATCCAAACAACAATATGTATTTGTTTAAATAAAGATATTTAAGTGCTTTAGATTTAATTTCCATCGGTTTAATTTGTGTTTTTTAATCTTGAAAATGTAATACATGTAATGGAGATATTCAAATTAAATATTCTTTTTTACATCCATTTGCTGTTACTATTGTGTTACTAGATCGCACAAAGGCTACAAAATTTACAAAGAAAACATTGAGCTCTATTTTACGACGAAATGGTGCATTGCAAGAGAGATTATTAAAGAAAATTCTTCAACGACGAGAGAGAATTTTCAAACGTTGCCGAGTGAAAAATGTTTCATATTCAACTCAGTCTACTTCAGTTCGTTCTGCAAAATAAGAATGCTTCAAAAATTTATCTTCTGTTATCTGTGAAGAAAGATTGTATTATTTGAATTTGTTATGAGACCATAATCAATTACTGCAAACAAAGGGTAACGAATGACAATGTCAAGCAATGGGAACACTCCATTAAGATCTAAGACAATGTGTGTCATAACGTTTGGCCACTGAAACAAGCAACAAGAGCATCGATGAGAAGAACAAAGACCTAATAAACTGAATAATCGAATTAAATGGAAACCTGGATAAATCAATCCACAAATTAATTATCTTGTCATTTGTGACGAGCCATATGAACTTGTATGTTTAAAAATATCACTGGTTTCCTCCAAGCAAAGCTCAGACCCTAGTACTACGATTTTATTTTCATGAAGAGATACATTCAAGGGAAATATCATCTTTTTGTTAAAGAGAGGAATTATGGATATGACAGGTAGACCTGTGAAAAAGTTGGTATTCCAGATCAAACGAATGATAATTACGTATAACAACCTACAACATTTCTTGAAAATGATGATTGTCATTCAGTCTTTTTGGCAGAGTTTTTCATTAATGGATAAACAAAATATTTTCTTCAGAATTTTAAAATTACAAAAATACATTTTGTTTTAATAAATTATTCTTAATATTTATTAATTTCACATTGAAGTAGCATTACAGTGTACCGTTAGTATTTTAACAAACTTTCAACCCAATTTTGTAAACGATTAAAGTGTCTATATAGTGCAACTCGGATTATTGTATCAACCTCGGACAAGGTTGAGAAACAGAATCAAAGTGAAAATGAGATTTTTTCCTGGATACAATGGTTATAACTGTAACGAAGTAAAAAACTCTATAGTTCACAAAAATTGTGTAAAGAAAACTTACTTTTACTTATTTGAAAATTGCAGCCAACTTTTGGAAAAAAACAATGGTATATTTGAAACCTATTTCTTCTAAACCATACACTCAACAAACATTTTCTATTCTAATTCAATCTCAATTACCACTACTTTAATATATTGTATAGCTATGTTTTAGATTTTTTTAAAATATTTGTATCACTGAAACATCTAGTTATTAAAAAGTATTTTAAGAACTTAAAAATTTCAAAGTTTTGCACCCCTTGTAATGGGAATAATTTTTAATTGCTGTAATGAAAAATTATATTTCCTCTTATGGAATTCATAATACCGTATCATCATATTACTGTTGGCTCTTTTCTTAAAAATCATAGTACTATGCTCACAACCAATAAAATATTGTATTGACACCAACATTGTAACTTTTAACACATTCTTATTCTTATTTTTTCTTAACTTATTCTTACTTCTTTTCAATCAAACTTGTGGAAAATTTGCTGTATTCTGACTGCTACATTTGCAAAAATATTATTCTCTTATTCAAAATTTTTTTCAGTTTTAATGAGATTCTTTAATTTACAGTAGTGCTACTATCACAAATAAACAGAGCTCAAATGTAAACAAAGCTTCTTGAAAAACACTAAAAACACAAAGGATTTAGTTCAAGAGATTACTCTGTTCTCACATGTACTTCCTGATATCAATGACCTCTTAATGTAGAATAACTCAGTAAGATTTCAAACAAACAAAAAAAGATACATAAAAATTGTGATTGATTCATTGGGTATTGAAAATTATAATATCATTTATAAAATCAAAGTTTCCCTGTTGAGTTTAAAGAATGACTCACAAGACAGTATGCAGTAGTGGCAGAGGCAACATGTTGACGGTCACTCAACCACAGTCGCAGGCAGACTGAGCTCTGGAGTGACCCCAGGTTATCTCTGTCCAGTCATCTGTTTACCCCCCCCCCCCCCCATACACACACACACACCAACACAAGCATAGGCTCTTTTCATACATTCTCATTGATAAGTTCCCCTCCAACAAACACAGACCCTGTCTCAGTACTGATGGCTCATTAGTTTATTCATGATTGATCCCTTTGATTACATGTGTTAATCAAATAGTTTAAGATAAGATTTGAAAGCGTGCATCATTAATATGCTTAAGTCGATTCTGGTTCTCGTTATCCTTTTCTCCAACTCGGCCTTTTGGGATTTAAGAAATGTAGGTGAATTCAATCCTACAAATTACCATACGTTCCTACAAAATATTTTTATTTAAAGAATTAAAATAAATGAATTTTCACAATTCATATATAAATTCAAACTAACCGTTCAAAAGATTATATTTTCAAGATTGGTTTTGAGTTTTCCTCGTTGAGCGATTAATATGAACAAATAAATGTAAATTTTTTGTACTGAGGGTTGATTGTGCTATTAACTGTTCCTGATTCCTAAAACACTGACTGCTAAAAATGTTTAAAATTTTGTTCCGAAAATGCCAAAAAGATTTGTAATTCTAAATATCTGAAAATGGTGTAATGAATGTAGAAATGTGGTTTGTTGCTTGTCAGACAACATTTTCTCTTAAGTCAGTAATGTAATTTCCGGAACATGGATCCACGTCATCAGCATCTGGGGCAATTTTTCCAGCTTCTGAAAATTATTATTTCCAATATATTATTCAAATTTGCCCCGGAACTGCGTCTTGGGCGGTCATTGTATTGAACCACAATATATTGGTTTTTATGGTACAAAATTATGCCAGAGCTGAAGTTGTCATGGCTGAGATTTTAGAGGTATTAACTATATGGATATTAATTGAATACCGTTTCTAATTAATTTTGTCATAACCTGAATTTTAGTGTTAAAAAAGGGTGAATATTAGTGTTAAAAAGAGGGTTGATTATTTTTTAAATTGCAATCCAAACAATGTGATTTGAGTCATTTAATTTAAGTTAAAGTTTTTACTGTATAACACGTGTTATTTATTTAAGTAATAAAGCAAGCAGGAGACAATCAACAGACTCCACAGTTTAACTTCTTTGAGATTTTGTCTCATCAGTAATTGTTGATGTTCGAAACTCATGTTCGAAACAATTCTTTCAGCCAAGGACAAAGTGTTTATTCTGCATCTATTCTATCTAACTAATGATGCAACCATTATCTTAAACTGGTGTAATCCAGATTAAGCGGAAGTAGGCTGAAAGTTAGATGCGTCTTTTAAAACAAATTATGTAACTTTTTTCTATTATTTTGTGGATGCCATTTTAATCAGCAGTTGAATACACAGAAACTTTAGGGAGTATTCAAACATATACATGAATGGACATTAAACTCAAAAACAATGTATTGTCATTAAATATATAGATATAATAGTTGATGATTTATTTCTGTTGTCAAACATGTCAAGAATGAAACCTTAGATCAATTGCCAATTAAGACCATCATACACTTGTGGCTCATATTAAGTAGAATACGGATGAATTGTAGAATCAGCAGATTGTCTTGTAGAACTTTGTTTCTAACAAATAACAGCTGGTTCATTTCTTGGATCATTCATTGATCAGCTAATAATAGTGCCTGCTTGGTCTACACTCAACCCTTTGCAAATCTTTTTGTGTTTTTCCAAAAGTCCAATCAATAGGAAAGCATCGGGATCGGTTACCTGGGAGTCGGGGTTGATAACACCCAAGCCCGTCACCAAGGTTAGAAAATGTTTGTTGCTGCTCTGTACTTCTGGGGAGTAACTCTATAAATCTTAAACATTTTGTCTTTCAGGATTTTAGTTTTTGTTTGTTTGTTGCTATTTGACTCAAGTATTAAGTAATTCAATTAATTTACTCATACTTATTATTATGTATGAAACGTGAACCCCTTGTGATTAATTAAGTAATAAAGTATTAAATGCAGAAAGAAATATATTTTAATAAGTCAAATTCATAGTAAAAATTGGCTATCCAAAACATAAACAAAATACTTTATGCCAAAGTTAACATATGACAAAAACTGTACAGTCAAACAGCAAATATATATCAATCCTCCCCCTTGAATTTGCAGGGTAACATTTGATTGACATGTCTTCTCCATTTACAGCCATCGCCCTTTGTAATTAAGTAATAAAGTATTAAATGCAGAAAGAAATATATTTTAATAAGTCAAATTCATAATAAAAACTGGCTATCCGAATCATAAACAAAATACCATATGCCAAAATTAACATATGACAAAAACTGTACTGTTAAACTGGAAATAGATATCACTTATAATTTCAGAAATACTGACACGGCATTATTCAGTCCAGAACACAACACGAGTCTTTTGGCAAATAACATAAATTACATGAAAAGGAAATACTTCTATGGTTCAGTAACTTATATAGATATATAAAAGAATACAAAACAGATAAATTGTTTGTTTTTATGCTGTTTATATTTGACTCCGGAGTGTGTCTTTCATAGAAGAATGTCTACAGGCTTGTCCGCTGTTTGTTGCAGGGCTGCCGGCTCTGGTAGCAGAGGAGAAGGTTGTGTTTGGTCTCAACGCCAAAGCAGTCACTCACCTCACACTGGCCAAGATACGCAAAGTTTACAGCCGAGTCGACAACAAGTCTATCGCTAAACAGGTATTGTTCATTAAATCGTAGGTAGGAGCTGATTCTTTTTTTAAGTCAATGTAATGTATATCAAATTTGTTCACTTAAGGATTAATTTGTGGTACCTATTTTATGATTGTGAGAAATCATAAATGCCAGGTGATTAATTAATTTTTAATCCTAGTATATCATAAATGTGAAAGTTTCTGAGTTTGTTTGTTTGTCATGTGTAAGTCAAGATTGTTTGTCATATTATGTAATTCAGCTGTAAACGTATCTATCCAGGCAGACGAATGTAAACAAACAAACCCAACTCCAATTCGCAGATACAAAAAACAGTGCAGGAGCAATATCAGCTGTTTCAAATTATTTTGAACATGGGCGAAACCTTGGGTAACATCTTGTAATTTCTGTATAAGAAAAGATTGTTGTTATCTTCTTCTAGCATCCAAGCTAGTTTTATAGTGTGCTAAAGCTTTTACAGATGAATAGTTTATTTTGGTGTTATTGAATTTATTAGGTAAGGAAATTACACCTGACCACGGCCCGCAGTCTGGGCGGTGTCGTGGTTGTGATGCCAATGATTGACCTGTTGCAGCTGGGTATGTCGTCCCATGAGAACGCCACGCCCATCCGAGTTCTGCACAACTCGGCAGGTCACCTGAGTGGTCCGGCCCACAGTCTGGGTGGCTTCGTGGTCGTGATGCCAATGATTGACCTGTTGCAGCTGGGTATGTCGTCCCATGAGAACGCCACGCCCATCCGAGTTCTGCACAACTCGGCAGGTCACCTGAGTGGTCCGGCCCGCAGTCTGGGTGGCTTCGTGGTCGTGATGCTAATGTTTGACCTGTTGCAGCTGGGTATGTCGTCCCATGAGAACGCCACGCCCATCCAAGTGCTGCACAACTCGGCGGGTCACCTGAGTGGTCCGGCCCACAGTCTGGGTGGCTTCGTGGTCGTGATGCTAATGTTTGACCTGTTGCAGCTGGGCATGTCGTCCCATGAGAACGCCACGCCCATCCGAGTTCTGCACAACTCGGCAGGTCACCTGAGTGGTCCGGCCCACAGTCTGGGTGGCTTCGTGGTCGTGATGCTAATGTTTGACCTGTTGCAGCTGGGCATGTCGTCCCATGAGAACGCCACGCCCATCCGAGTTCTGCACCACTCGGCAGGTCACCTGAGTGGTCCGGCCCACAGTCTGGGTGGCTTCGTGGTCGTGATGCTAATGTTTGACCTGTTGCAGCTGGGCATGTCGTCCCATGAGAACGCCACGCCCATCCGAGTTCTGCACAACTCGGCGGGTCACCTGAGTGGTCCGGCCCGCAGTCTGGGTGGCTTCGTGGTCGTGATGCTAATGTTTGACCTGTTGCAGCTGGGTATGTCGTCCCATGAGAACGCCACGCCCATCCGAGTTCTGCACAACTCGGCAGGTCACCTGAGTGGTCCGGCCCGCAGTCTGGGTGGCTTCGTGGTCGTGATGCTAATGTTTGACCTGTTGCAGCTGGGCATGTCGTCCCATGAGAACGCCACGCCCATCCGAGTTCTGCACAACTCGGCGGGTCACCTGAGTGGTCCGGCCCACAGTCTGGGTGGCTTCGTGGTCGTGATGCTAATGTTTGACCTGTTGCAGCTGGGCATGTCGTCCCATGAGAACGCCACGCCCATCCGAGTTCTGCACAACTCGGCGGGTCACCTGAGTGGTCCGGCCCACAGTCTGGGTGGCTTCGTGGTCGTGATGCTAATGTTTGACCTGTTGCAGCTGGGCATGTCGTCCCATGAGAACGCCACGCCCATCCGAGTTCTGCACAACTCGGCGGGTCACCTGAGTGGTCCGGCCCGCAGTCTGGGTGGCTTCGTGGTCGTGATGCTAATGTTTGACCTGTTGCAGCTGGGCATGTCGTCCCATGAGAACGCCACGCCCATCCGAGTTCTGCACAACTCGGCAGGTCACCTGAGTGGTCCGGCCCGCAGTCTGGGTGGCTTCGTGGTCGTGATGCTAATGTTTGACCTGTTGCAGCTGGGCATGTCGTCCCATGAGAACGCCACGCCCATCCGAGTTCTGCACAACTCGGCGGGTCACCTGAGTGGTCCGGCCCACAGTCTGGGTGGCTTCGTGGTCGTGATGCTAATGTTTGACCTGTTGCAGCTGGGCATGTCGTCCCATGAGAACGCCACGCCCATCCGAGTTCTGCACAACTCGGCGGGTCACCTGAGTGGTCCGGCCCACAGTCTGGGTGGCTTCGTGGTCGTGATGCTAATGTTTGACCTGTTGCAGCTGGGCATGTCGTCCCATGAGAACGCCACGCCCATCCGAGTTCTGCACAACTCGGCGGGTCACCTGAGTGGTCCGGCCCACAGTCTGGGTGGCTTCGTGGTCGTGATGCTAATGTTTGACCTGTTGCAGCTGGGCATGTCATCCCATGAGAACGCCACGCCCATCCGAGTTCTGCACAACTCAGCAGGTCACCTGAGTGGTCCGGCCCACAGTCTGGGTGGCTTCGTGGTCGTGATGCTAATGTTTGACCTGTTGCAGCTGGGCATGTCGTCCCATGAGAACGCCACGCCCATCCGAGTTCTGCACAACTCGGCGGGTCACCTGAGTGGTCCGGCCCGCAGTCTGGGTGGCGTCGTGGTCGGCTACCTCGGAGTTCGGGTGTTCACACCCAAGCCCGTCACCAAGATGATAGAGAATGTCGGTGGCTGCTCTGTTTTACTAGGCAAGTCATTTTGTTAATCTTTATCATTCTGATTTTCAGCATATTAGGTTTTGATTTGTTTTGAAAAAAACAAAGCTTAAAAAATGTGCTGATCAACTGTTTTAAAGATTTTGCCAACAGTCTGTAAACAAGCCAGCCAATGGGAGACGAGACCGAGGCTATGTATTTCGCTCGAACCCTGCTTCTTCCTCCTTTCTGTGACCAACCCCCGATCAAGCATATTGAAATTTATCGTTAAAGTTTTCCGCCGGTTATTATCCGTTGTAAATTAATTCATTTTCATTTGAAAAAGTGTAAATATGTCTCAAAACATTTGGAGTAAATTAGTTGAAGAAAGAAGTAAATTTCTATTAGTATCCCCGTCGGTTCAATAACTTAGCGATATTTTAAACTTGACCAACTTGGTGAAAAGTTCCTCCGGTCGTTTTGGGGTTAGGCCACCAACGATATAATAGAAACGATAAATAGAAAGGGGATTTAACATTTAAAACCTAGAATGGTCGACCAAGTAAGTGGTATTTAGGCATTTAGTATTAATTAATTTCCATCCAGCCAGCCCGGCAACACGTTATTTGAATATTTCATGT
Source organism: Flexamia atlantica (assembly GCA_035578135.1). NCBI lineage: Eukaryota > Metazoa > Arthropoda > Insecta > Hemiptera > Cicadellidae > Flexamia > Flexamia atlantica. The sequence continues at coordinate 6,609,376 of JAQJVK010000006.1, read as the reverse complement.
TATAACAGAACCTAAGTTTTTCATGTCTGATTTTTAGTTTTAAGTAAGTCCATTCTATTGTTAATTTATTTATAACTTAATTTCAAATGTATTAATCTAATTTTTCTACATCTGTTAAATACCAGTATTCAATTGTTGAACCATTTTTGTGATATACAGACTGTGATATAGATTATTAATAGGCTAGCATGTTTAACGTACGATAAAAGGCTGTGATATTAATTTTTAGAGAACTAGTTATAAAACTGTAATCAAGAGAAATCCTTCATATTGAATTTCAAAAGTATGCCTATAGGTTAGGTCAGGTGGCTGAATAAAGCAATTTAATTTCATCAACATAGGTGGATCCTGACAATACTAGAAGAGAAATTAGGAATAGGCTGTGAGGATAAGCGACCATTAACGCCATAATTATTTTACAATAAACCTACAACAATGAATAGTCTGGCTCAGTAGCCAACTTCCCCATCTTAAAGGCCGCCGGGTTATTCACACCTGAAACACAAATCCCTTTTGCCGAATAGTCGTTAACTGGCCAGTTACTATAACAATATATTTTGGGTTGCTTGGCAGACTCAATAATAAATATTAAGTAAACAATTTTTCCTTTTGCAGTTAACCTTCTAGTTTGGACCAACCGTTTCTTCTTTGCATTTCACAATCAATATATTCAGTCACCGCCACCATAAAATATTTACACTAGGATAAGGATACTTAAGTTTCAATGATGATTAGTCTTAAATCATAAACTCCAGCCAGATATTTTGTCAATTTATTCATACAGTCTATTTGAATTCAATAAACGCATGTTACCAAGATTTGTGCCTATTTATTAACCTTTCATGCTTAGATTCACAATGTGTTCAATTCACAATCAATTCAGCTGCTCATAGTCTACAATCACAGTAACTTTGAGTCATTTTTAAATAAATTCAGGATTCATATTTTTCAAACAATAGTCTGGTTTTTAAGCATTTTCATTAAAGTTGGCTTTCAGTATTTAAAGAAATGTTGGAAAATTAATAAAATCAGTTTTCATTTGTAGTAGTCTACAATTAGTAAATCTGTTAATACTTTTTTACATACATTAATAATGTTCATTTTTCAATTATAAGTTAACTTAATTTCTATGAGCTAGAAACAGTGTTGAACCAGACATCCTTCTGATCCCCCAGGACTTCTGGGCATTTTTCAAGTATTAGGCTCAGCAAGATACTTTTGACTTCCACTGCGACTCTTGCTTGCTTTTTTGTCAATAAATTAGCCCCAACCGGGTAACACATTTTTTGTAAGAATAATATTTTCCCTTAAGGAAATATTATTATTTTAAATTAGTAAGATTCTTTTTTTTCTTTACAAAAACTAGCTTGAGATTGGTGTCAATATTAACGATGGTTGAAGATCTGACCTGCTTCAATGCTTGACCACCTTAACCCGCCTTTTCCATGATGCTGATTATGAGTGCCTCTGTATTTAGTAATTTTACCTTAAATAGCACTTATTATTTTGTGAATACATTTTATTAACTTAACTTTCCCAAATTTAGTAGGCTCATACACATTGGAAATTAACAATCCAAATTAATTGAGGCTTGTATATGGACAGATTCGGAAAAGATTGGATGATCTGTGGGTTTTAGTAAAATGGCCGTTACACTTCATTGTATTCATATTTCATATTATTGATATTTTGTAATCAATTAATTTTACTCCCTATTTCAAGACTGTGTACTTTAAGCACATGCTACATAGCGGTTCATCTCTTTTTCTTCTTAGCGAAAAGTCATAACTTGAGGATGTAAATTGTCTCACAAATTATATGGTTGGGAGATGGGGGTTAAATATCCCTCATACCCTCCCCCTTTTCTACATCTCTGGTCATAAATAGGAAATATTATATTCTGCATTAGATAAGGGGCAGTATGAATATGTTTAAAAAATATTGTCTATGTCTGAGAAATGATACCAGATGAAGCTTCTTGCCAAATTTGGTGTAGGTTTTTATGAGTTACTAGATTTATCATTTTTATTTTATTTTATGAACTTTAATTTGAGGCCTTTGTAGGCAAAAATGCTTAATCAATATAAGTAAAAATGTAAATTTAAGCATTATACTTTATTTACTGGACCACTCTATAGATCATACCACATGTTTGTATCACAACTTAATGTATGGAGTAGCTTCCGGCGTACTGGACCATTAATTTGATATTCATCAATTATTACCGTGTAACAACAACTCCCCTCAACCGCGATCGCACAAGCAAATGAACCTCCCTCGTTGGGAATTTAAGAGAAGCCAGCTTTAATGAGTGATTATTTAATGTTTATTTATTATGTTAATAGATTCCAAACTTAATATTGCTGGCTCCCAGTCCCTAACCATTTTACCTAATGTTGAAACATGCTAAATTGTATGTAACCAAATTGAAAATAAAACCTTTATAATTATTATATCCCAATTAATACTATTAATTTAACATTATGATCATTTATAAATTATTATCACCTCCCCTATTGTAGAAAAGGTCCCTGCCCCAGCCTTGCCCCCCATAAATTACCTTTACCCACTCATGATGTCCTCCTGCTCTGCATGTGAACGTTCACCACAAGCTTTTAAAACATTTTCAGTCAAAAACTCCCCAGTTGTTATTATCATTAGACAGTTATAATACTCCTCCGTCGCCTGCAGGTCTGATCGCCATGGCCCAGGACGTGGAGAGCCTGTACGCAGGCGTCAAGGCGCTGGTGTGCGTCGTCCGCGGCAACCGCAGTGTCCAGCAGGAGATGGACCGCCGCCGCGGCTACCAGACGCTCGCCATGCTGCTGCGGAAGAAGCGAGCGCTCCTCAACTCGCACATCCTCCACCTGGCATTCAGCCTGGTCGGCACGGTGGACTCAGGCAGGGAGAGCAGTTCCATACCGCACCCTGTGAGCTTCCAGGACCTACTATGCGACCTTGAGGTACGGTGTAGTGAAAAGTGTTGTCTTAAGGGGCATTTTGTATAATTTAATGTCAGGATAATTGTGCCATTTATGAATATTTTGGAAGAGGAAATAAACTTCTTTACAGTCATGTTTTTCCATTTTTGTTGTTTTCTCCTTGGTTAGAAATAAATACATTTTTAAGGTTGAGAAAATTGAAGGGAATATGAATAGGAATGCAGGAAAGTAAATTGTTCACTGCTAGCTTATTGTTAGTGTCTTTGACTCTGACTCAAGAGGTTCAATTCCTAGAATACTTATTAAGATTTCAAGGGTTTGGACCGCTTTCCTTAAAAGCAATCAATCAATCAATCAAAAATCTTTATTTGTCTTTGAACATAAAATACAATAAATGGCGTCAGACTCAAGTTTAATATATACATAGGACCGAGGTCCACTAACCCTAAAGCTAAAATATACGGTGCTCCACATGCCTGTTACATCTAATATTTATAAAACTCCTGAAAAGAATATAAATGTTTATCTAATATAAAAGATTTTAGTTTGGATTTAAACTTATTTACGTTTCCTTGTAATCTTAGTTCATCTGGGAGTGCTTTAAAAAATGTATTGCCTATGTAGGTAGTTTTTTTGTGTGTAGAATTCCAATCTATGTTTGTCCAGATTTTTTTCCATTTTCCTTCTATGTCGTACTGATGTATTGAAGTTCCAATTTGTAATTTTGTGTTTGTTTTAAAATATAATATGCAGTCAAAAATATATTTGCCATATACTGTCAAAATTTTGAGAGACTTAAAATATTCTTTGGCAGATTGATTATGTTTTAAATTGCTAATAGATCTTATGGCTTTTTTGCAGTTTTAAGATTTTATCAAGATTTAATTTTGTTGTTGCCCCATACAAACAAATACCATATGATATGTGTGAGTGAATGAGGGCAAAATATATTTTTTTTAGGATATCAGTATTACACAAATGGGCCATACGCCTAAGTGCATATAGACCGGAGCTAATTTTATTAATTATATGTTCAACATGATAATCTCAGCAAAGGATTTCATCAATATTCAACCCTAAAAATTTTGTCTTGTTAACTTGTCCGATGTTTTTTTCTTCGATAATAATATTAGGGGATAGTTTTCTTCGGTTTTGTTTTGTAGAGAATACCATAAAATTTGTCTTTTCAGAATTGAATAATAGACCATTTATATCTAAGAACTGTTTGACATTGGACATTTCTAAGAAACTTAAGAATTCAATGTTATTTTGGTTTACTGCTGATATTTTTAAATTTGCATCATCAGCATATAGGCATAGATTATTTTGTGGGATATTTTGAAGAGATTTTGAAAAACCGGTCAGGTAGCACAGGAATAGCAGCGGGCCCAGAATCGATCCCTGTGGAACACCACATGAGACCAAGCATAGGTCCGACGCTGCTCCTGCGACCCTATTCTGATGAAAAGTATTTATTTCAACATACTGATGACGTTCTGATAGGTATGACTCAAACCATTTGTATGAAATTCCTTTGACTCCAAAACCTGACAATTTTTTCAAAAGTAAGTCATGGTCTACACTTTCAAAAGCTTTTGTTAAATCCATAAAAATACCAATGACATCTTCACCTTTATCTATTGATTCTATTATTGATTCTATGAAATTTACTGCTGCACTTAGTACTGATCTCCCTGGACGAAAACCTGGGTATCATCAAGAATGTTGTTGTTTTCTAAGAAATCGGACAATCTTTTGTACATAATTTTCTCATAAATTTTTGAGAATGATGGCAGGATTGATATTGGTCGATGATTAGACTTATTTTTTTCACATCCCTTTTTATGCACAGGTATGACTTTAGACAGTTTTAGTTTGTTTGGAAATGTGCCTGAGACTAGGGAAGAATTCACCAGATGAACTAGGATTTTACATAAATGAACATTTGCCTTTTTTATGATGGATACAGGAATTTCATCAAAACTATATGAATGCTTATTCTTTAAGGAATCTATAATTTTACTAATTTCTTTTTCTATTTTCTATTTTCTATTGATAACCTAAAATGACAACTTTGTTATGAAATAAGTGTTGTCGGCTGCAGGTGTGGCATGGGGCGCCAGGAGAGCTGCAGAGGTCGCTGCTGGAACACCTGTACGAGCTGGTGACGGAGTCGAGCGAGAAGCGCCACAACCTGAACACGATGCGGGAGATGCAGCTGGTGGGGCGGCTGCTGCGGGTGCTGCCCGAGGTGACGAGCCCCGCCACGCGGCAGGTGCTGCTGGCGCTGCTGGGGGCCGTGCTGGCGGGGCAGCCGCTGGCCCAGGACCTCCTCGCGTCAGTACAGCTTGGTTTAGCAGTACAGATTTTTTTATGGTTCATTTTAATGCTCAGCATTTGGCACAATGGAATGTTACTATTTTTGAAACGGTTGACAATTGAGTTGTGAGTCACTCGTCAAGTCACCTGTCAGCTGATGATAGCATTTTTTAAACCACCACCTGGGATGTCATGTTTTCCAATGATACATCTGTCAAACTAGAAAGCCAATTGACCACTTGAACTGTAAACATTGACCATTTTAAGGAATTACCTCAGTTTTTGTGGCCTTAACTAAACTATCTTAGTATATTTATAGGTCAATTTAGTTGTAAGGTATTTTATATAAATAGTTCAAAGGCTACGTTCGGATTAACACATTTAAATATTTAGTTTCAAAAAGTAAACATAATCTAATTGGAAAGGCTTTCCATGATTACTATTATTACTTCCTCCAAGATAGAAGAAAAAGAAGCTTGTTTCCCTGTCAACTCACACGTTTTTACTCAACAGCCTACTGCTTCTTGAGTAAAAATGGTTGTATTGGTGATATTCTCAATGTATATGATGTCTATATTAAAATTTTGAATTTTTAAGAATTAATGCCTATTCAAATTATTTACACAGATATTGTGGGGATGGATTAAAGTTAGATAGGAATATTTCTATTTTTATCTGTGAATTCATTTTATAATTAGAAACAAACAACTCGAGGGATGAGTGACTCACTCACTCACACACCAACTCACCCTTTTCAAAAATAGGGTCCCAGGTGCGGGGCATGGGGGTCCATGGTTCTTAATCATACTCTGCTACCATATGATTCCCACTACAGCCATGACTCTTGATTTTTTAAGGTCCCTTTTCTTACTCATAATTTCTTCTAGTACCATCTCAAATGTATGTGTTTGTCGTCCAGGTTTGGCCAGTTTATCACAGCCACGCTGCCCAGCAGTGCGGTGAGTGAGCGAGACATCGTGCTGCAGGAGTGCTCGCCCCGCAGCCGCCAGTCCAGTGTGGAGCTGGCCGAGGTGGATGTTCCGCCCGACACGGCCAACTGGATCCTGCTGCGGAACCGGTGTCTGCAGCTGCTGCACTCTCTGCTGTTCACACCCCGGAACACTGTCAACACTGCGTAAGTTTACGTACAAGTTTCAACTTATATTTTATTATGTATCTTTATCAGGGTCGCCAATCAATTGTTAAGCTGTAAAAACCATGAATTTTTCAAACTAAAGAAACCACACCAAAAATTATTTTTGCTAAAGAAAAGTCATATAATGCGTTGCAGACGATATGAATTTACTTAGTAAGTTTATTTAGAGGCCAAGGTCAACTTGTAGGAAAGAGCAAAATAAATTGCTAAATTTATAAGCCTAAAGATTAAGTATACTTTTGCTACTCTCTGTGATAGAAATTTATGCTATCTGTTACAGTTTCTGCGAGGAGGTGGTGAGTGTGCTGGGGATGGACTGGCCGTTGTTGTTCATGCAAGGCCACCTGCACCCGTCCACCGTGGTGTGGGGCCTGCGGGTGCTGGTGGTGCTGGGCTCCATCCCCTCGCTGCTGGCCAAGTTCAGGGAGGGCACCAGCAACGGCGGCTGGCTGCAGGACACTGAGCTCGTCTTGCACAACAAACTCGGCGTGGTTTTGGGTAAGTATTAAGCTTTATAACTAGTCATCTAATAGCTCAAAAATCTGTTCCTTTGTTCCATTGAGTTTTCCCATATCAGTCTGCAATAACCATTTTGGCACAGATTTTAAAACATTAACTACCAACAAGACTTTGTTTTATATGATCTGGGGGTTGTCAGGTTGTTATTTGTGGTCTTTGTTAGCAAAGAAAGAGAACTGCAATGTAAATTTTGCATCATCATTTAGTAAAATAACCATTTGAACGTGTTCTTTCAAAAAATAGGTATCATATAGTGCAACTGTCATCTCTTTTACATGAAATTATTTTTAAGAAAGTACAATGTTAATATCTAAACATCTAAATGCTAAATGTTAACATCTATAACATTGCACACATTGGAATCACAGTGGGTCAGTAACCCCTCCAAATGAGTAAGTGTCCATGCGGATCCTTGGTTCTTAAGCATGCTCTGCTACTATCCAAGTCCCACTCCTACCTGCAATCCACACTAAATCAATTAGTGTTAAGCGTTTCCACTTCCTGAATCAAAATTTGTTTTTACATGTTATTGTAATTGCCCCTGCAGGCTACCAGCTGGGGACGGCAGTGCCCAAGTCGCAGCCGCAGGTGCACACGGAGGCGCTCAGTGTGCCGGGGTTCCAGCACCTCGCCTACCTGCTCACGCAGCACATCGACATCGCGCAGATCTACTTCCTGCTGATGGCCCTCATGATGGGGCAGCCTGTCAAACTGCTGCCGGCCGACCCCAAGGTAACCTGACCAAACCCTTGACAATATTCAGATTGTATTTTATTTTTATCTACTTCTGTTTGATATTTTTGCTCTTTGGTATTTAGAGCCTTTTGTGTACAAGTTTCACCTTTGAATTAAAATCTATTGTGGTAGCCCCTGAACTGTGAAATTGACTAGAATAGGTTAACATACCTCAACGTCCAACAGTTCAAATAGTAGATGAATCCACTACATGTTTGGAAGTAATAACTCCATTATCAAGCGGTTTTTACCAAAACGTTCATCCGGGTTGGAGTTGTCAGGACACAACAGTTAATACGCACAATACACATACACATTTAACACAGTACGAATATACAAACATTGCAGTAGGCCTACTGTACCCGACCGCGGCACTGACAGGAAGCAGATATCTGGATATCCAGATATCTGACATATCCAGATATCTGCCAGACATCTGGATATCCAGATATCTGCTTCCTGTCAGTGCCGCGGTCGGGTACAGTAAGCCTACTGCAATGTTCGGCTTACTGCAATCCACTGATTCATCTACTATTTGAACTGTTGGACGTTGAGGTATGTTAACCTATTCTAGTTTTGATCTAGCTTCTAATAATTACTCTGATATATTGGGTTTTATTCATGAGATTGGCTGTATCCTTCTCCCAACACTTGGCTGATCATTAATGCTAAAGCAAAGTTGCAACTGATAAAGAAGTCGGTCCAAAGATTTGAGCTTATGTCAGGACTGCTGTCATGTTTCCAAAAGCCGTATTGATTACTACGCCACTGATTCACCGGTCTTTATTTTTATCTTTTTCTTTATTCATTTACGATAATACACCATTTTACAGACATTTTTGAACAAAGATAGCCCCTTTATTAGATGAGATTCTGTAGAACTGATGATTTTAAGAAGGTGTTTTAATTACAAGCAAAACATTTTATATGGTTAAAAAATGGTGTTAAAAGTATTGATGGTTGCAGCTGGACCTGGACAACGTGTGGAACTTCATGTTTGGGATCCCGGCCAGCCAGTCGGTGACAGCGCTCAGTGGCCGGGTGACGCTGTGTCCGCAGGCCGTCACCGTGCTGCTGGCCCTGGTCCACACCATGCTCAGTCAGGACTACAAGAGGTGAGTATCCCGGCCAGCCAGTCGGTGACAGCGCTCAGTGGCCGGGTGACGCTGTGTCCGCAGGCCGTCACCGTGCTGCTGGCCCTGGTCCACACCATGCTCAGTCAGGACTAAAAGAGGTAAGTATCCCGGCCAGCCAGTCAGTGACTGCGCTCAGTGGTAGGGTGACGCTGTGTCCGCAGGCCGTCTCTGCTCGCCTTGGTCCACACCATGGTCAATGAGGACTACAAAAGGAAGCATTTAAAAGTGACCAACTAATGTGGTGCAGGGCTGAAAGGAAAAAATTAAATCTCATTTTGTTCTGTTGCATTTTTATTGATTTTTAGGATTTATACAATATTATGATGGAATATTTTTAAAAACTCTTGTTTTTACTGTCTTCAATATTTAAAAAAGCTACATCCATTAAAAGGTTATCCATAATGATTGTGAAAAGATTTATATGATTAAAAAACTATCTGCCGTAAACCACAAACATTTTAACTCATCTTTAAAAAGTTTTAGTAATTTTTTCACCAAATTTTTTTAGAGTGTATACATTTTTAAACAGCTTTAACATTTCCTTATTTCTTCGTATTAACAACAATTTAAATTTAGCTGTTGAATAAACTAAAGGTAACTAAGGTGTATTTTGCAAATTATTGCTTATTTTAAACACAACTACTTTGTTTGGTCCATTCCGTTCTGTTTGTGACACAGCCCAGAGAGTCTGCCGGAGTGGCTGAGGGACTACCCGGTGACCATCATACAGTTCCTGTTCTTCCTGTACCACAACATGGCCGAGCTGATGCCCGTGCTGATGAGTGCCGAGGTGCTGAACGCTCTGGCACAGACGCTCTTCCCCCCGCCACACAGCCAGGTCTCCACCCCCGCCGACGAGGTAATCTACCGGTTAATAAAGTACGAGGCCTATCCTGAAAGTAAGTTTCATTCGAGCATAGCTCGAGAAGTAATAGAGGTAACAACAATTTCAGGGTGTCCACAGAGCGCGAATTTCGGGAAAATCGGGAATTATACGGAAATTATATTTCACCGGGAAATATGCGTGAAATATACGTGAATTTTGTCGAAAATACGGGAACTTTGCGAGAACTCGGACGCTATTGTGAGCGACGGAGGGAACGATTTTTTCAGCCAAGATTATCGTCTGAAGAGAGTATAGGCCTAGCCGCGAGATTATTTCCGTACAAAACGTAAAAGAATTGTATTTTTCAGTCTTTATTTACTCTGCCAGCAGAGTATTCCAAGAAACAGTTTTTGCGCGAGATGGTCTTGCGACGGATGGAAGATAAGAAAGCAACAAAAAGTGGTCACGTGTGCATGCGTATTATTTGGCTAGCGCAATAATAAGACCGGAAACGACGTGACCGTCGTTTCGTTGACTTGTATACTTCCTTAGGACGAATGTCAATAAAAGAGTGGGACTAAACTGAAGAACGTAATTGTGAAATAAATTTTGATAACGCCGAATGATTACCTACCATTATAAGTCAAAATATTCTGTTTTGCCCTGAATATTTTTAATTGTGTTTGAAATTATTTTAGAGCAATCGTATATCGTATCTCACTTTTCATTTCCTCGCTGTTTCTTTTCTGTAATAAATAATTTGTTTTCAACAGCTAAAACTGAAATTTTTCTAACCCTATTTTGTCGTCCAGAATTTTGTAGTTAGCAAATTTCGTACCTGTGAAGAAAGTATGAAATTTTGTATTTTTATCCAACAATATTTTCTTCAACTGTGGTAATTGAAAATTAATTTTTTTAGAACTGATGAAATTAAAATAATGCTTATGATTCAAAAGATAAAGCAGTAAGTTTTATATGCAAATAACCAAAGGTAGATCACCGTGATCATAATCGTTTGAAATAGAGGATTCAGATCAGATCTTTTAACTTTTAGGGATGGGCGGGTATACGACTTTCTCGTAATTAATCGACTGTTTAGTGCTTTTACAACTAACTTCTCAAACACGAATCGAGTAGTTAAACCACTTGAAAAAAGTCCGTGTAATTTTATCGGTAGGATCATAATTGATTGTGATCTATTTTTGAACACGTGAAATGCGGTAAATAGCAGGAAAAGCTCTGCGTACAGTTTGCGCATTATATCTCCGGCTATGACCACTATGCTACTAACCGTGTCATATGATATTTTTAACATATGATATTGGTAAACACAACATTTGACAAGCAGCGGTGTTTTAGAAAATGTTTTCAGAAAAGTACCCCCTCTCCCTCCCGCACCATAACCGGAGATATAATGCGCCGGCAGAATTAGTAGGGAAAGGACGTAGAGACGTTTCAAGAAATACGATTCCTCGGAATTCGGAAAATTGAATCATGGCTTATCTCTCGAATGGAATATGTCATCGCTTTCGTTTTTGTCTAATTATGATTTTTAAAAATCTAAGAAAATATTAAACTTCCTTTGGTTTTTATATGATTATTCGTTTGGGTTTTAGAATTTTTTTAGCATTTCTCTTATCTGATCACGGCCGGCGACAACATACCAAACAAAAGAACTCAACTGTTTGGCAAGGGGTGGGGAGGGGTTTTAAAAGTCAACAAACAATCTCTGCCCCACGACTGGGCCTTTGCGTAATGTATAGTTTTTATTTCTAACTTCAATATTTTCTTGACTCAGTTTAGTTAACTTTTGTCTATGATTAAAATTACAATAATTTCAATATTGCTAACTGTTATAACATTTTGACGATAATCCTAACAAAAATTTAGGTCACAAATTTTTTGGCCTTAAAGCCTAAAATTTAGGCCATATACAACTTTACTAAATCTATTGCGGGGATGGGACTCAATGTTTAAAACTTTATAATACAGGGTGTCTATAAAGGAACTCCGGGTTTTGAGGTAAAATATTTTAATGGAGTAAAAAGGTTATACAAATGTTAAATACATGATTGAAAAGGTTGAATTTTCAAGTTTTTTTTAAAAGCAATTTAATAAAGTTCATTTTGAGCTCCGTCAGTGGCATGGTACAGGTCGTTTGTAACGTTATTCCACCTCTTCCCATGTCCTTGCCAGCTGGGGGGACGGTTGCCACACAATTTATTATTATTTGTCTGAGGTGGTTAATATCACGATTTTTTAAAGTTTACTTGAACCGTAACAACAGATTTAGTTTCTATTAGCCAAATAACCCATTGAGCCTTTTGTTGCGGCGCGGCGTCGCCATATTGCGGCGATCCAGACAGCACTGACAGCCGCGCGCGTTACGCTCCGCAGCACTACCTTCTCTTGACGAAAACATTCCCAATTGATATGAGTAAAATCTTGATGAGCTACTCGTTTCCGAGAAATAACTACATTTTGCTATCTTCTATAGTTATTAATGTATGATTTTTTAAAATACCCGAGTTCTTTTATAGACATCCTGTATATTTTTATACTTAGACTATACTTGTTTTTAAAAGTATATGTACTGTAGCTAGTGTATCTTTTGACGCATTCCATGCAAATGTCAATTTATTTCATGGATTAAAGATTATTATTATTATTACGTTGGGGACTTGAGATTACTACAGAATTAAGCATATTCGTTTATTCCCTATCGTTACAATTAATTATCGTATGATTTGACTTAGTGGAAATAAAAAATGTTAATATTTTATAATTCAATCGGCATTTTTTCCTTAACTTTAAAGGAAACGTTTAATGAAACCCACATTATTTTAATGATTCGCCCACATTATTAGAATTATTAATTTTGAACTGTCGAATTTAAAGGCGTCTGATTCGTACAATAATTTTGGACCGGCAATTATGGCATTGGCGAGCGTGAGCCTGTTGTTTTTATCGGTAGGCCTACGTCCGTCCGTCGTCTTGTCATCTCTGTCTTGCACGACTGGTGTGACACCTCGCAAAAATTACTTCACTAAAATCAGCTAAATTAGATGTTTGACATACCAGCGAATTTCATTTTCAGAAGGTTATTTAACTTGAAACGGATGTTTAGTACAACTTCGGTTAAGATACGACATTTGGTAATCAGTAAAACCGGGTACGATGAGTCAACTATTCTAGTATTGGTTTTGTTTTTTCTGGTTTCCGAATTTTTGTCTTCCTTCCGCCCTTCGCTCCTCTTTTCTCCCTTTCTACCTCACGCGGGATGCGCAATGTTCAGTGTGCATAGCAGGTTGTCATGGAAACCACGTGATGTCATTGCGTCGGGCCAATCAGACACTACCACTGCGTTGTTAATTCGAGAATGGGAACGGGCAGGGATGTGAGCAGTGTTCCCAGATTTTAAAATCCCATTATCGTACGCTAGCTGCTAAAATTATCGTATTTCTTGTAAAATTATCGTAAAAAGGTACGAATACGATTTGATTATATAAGAGTAAACAATCTTTATGATAAAATGTAATACATCAGCATGTTTCATGTTTTTATATGCATATGTAAAAATTCAAAAAAGAAATTACAACTTAGTAATGAAATAAATCAAAAATTATGTTTAATTACAAAGCAAAAATGAAATTGAGTAGGCATATTCGTAGTACCTAAAACCAAAAAAATTAAAGATGCCTGATTTTCATAAATACGTAAATAAATTACTCTCTTATACGTTTGTACATGAAGTTTACGGTTATCCAAATAATTATATTCATCTATGGTTTTACACAGCATTATTGAATCCTCAAAGAAAATGGATTTTTCCTCTTTTTCATACATACGGGTAGCACACTATTTAAGTTGATGTTTCACTTTGTCTGAGTTTATTCCATTACAATAAATGGAAAATTACTTGTAATCACAAAAAACCACAAAATATATAAAACGAACTAAACACGTAAAGACCAATGACCCAATCACCACCGGTCGCTGCGTAAATAAGACAATAAAACTAGTACAGACAACAGAAAATACGAGACTACTAAGAATGTTTATTTTTCAATTACAAAGCCAAATAGCCGGTCTAAAAATATGCCTAGTTTTCATTTTAAATAATTCTTATTTTTTTTATGCAGTGGCGCCTATTCAAAATTATCATACATTTTCTCGTACGATAGGAAGTACCATCGTACATCGTACAATTCATTGATTGTAATTATCGTACAAATACGATAATTATCGTACACCTGGGAACCCTGGATGTGAGGCAAAGTATCCCGATAGTCGGCGCGTGCTCAGCTTCACCTTGTCAAGTTTACGATCGATGGATCGATATTCGTTATGTTGTTGCGTCTTCGCTCAGGTTATGAAAATGAACTCTAAAGGTATAATGCCATAATGAAATAAGAATACGAGAAGCAAATAAATATCCGTTTGGTGTAATACAAAGTATTGCACATTTCACAATGTATTTTAATTGCATTTTGCAATGAAATGTTGGTTTGTCACAAAAACTAACTTAACGCCACTTTCTTTTCAGGTAGTTTTATTTCCGTTCTACGTAGGTTTCACCCTCTGCCGTGAGATTAGAAAATCAACGACAGATTCGTCGTTCACTGTGCACGGGGTTTTCGCCTTATGAACTCAGCCCGGCAGAATTGACTTAACCCGGCAGAATTGACTTTGATTTTTGCGATGACTGACTCACGGGGTTTTAGACCAGTTTTTGTATAAAAGTTATTAGGCCTATATTGAAAAATTACTTGTTTATTTGTACAAAAACTCCACTAAAGCCTTTTAACATTATTGCTGTGACCACTTTACGTGGGACAGATGTGCATGCAAAATATTTATATATCATAAAAATATATTTTGAATTGCAGAAGGTATTACAAAAATTATTGTTATTGCGTTAATAACCCCCGTATATTATATACAACTATGTGTTGATATTGACAAGAACTCCATAAAAGAATTGTACATTGGTGATTTGAATATTTTATACAAGAAATATGTGCATACAAAATATGTATATGCAACATGAATTCTTGTGTGACTTACGGTCGAAAACACAAGCCCTCTAAAGAAGCGTTCATTGAACTGAGCTAGAGAATAATTGACTGGGTTTTCTGGGTTAGAGAATGACGGGAACTGAGTCATGATGTTCCTGGAAAGATGCACGTGAGGTGTTGTGACGGCCAGCCTGCCGACGGTCAAAAAATTACTAACCTGGGTATTTTAAACAGGTGTGTCAGTCCTCGTGGGTTAAATAATTGACTGATTGCCATATTATTGGGTTTCCGTGACTCTTCAGCCAGTCATTGAAATTTAAAAATGCAAATCATGAAAATATGAAAATGTGGTTTCTTTAGGCATACTTAATTAAAAATACGCAAACAATTACCAATTACTTAGCGTGAAAAACTTGATTTCGGCGTGAAAAATGCGGGAAATATACGGGAATTTTTATAGCCTGATTTTGTGGACACCCTGAATTTACACATCAGCGTGTGCAGTGACTCAATGAGGCATACTATGTGAGTCAAATACTCCGTGTGTTTGCTAAATATAACCTTTGAAATTTGAGGTTCTCAAGAAAAAGTCCCGCTAAATTGGAATTGTGTTTTAGCAAATTTCCTTAGAAATAAGCTATTACCATCGTTTTAACAGAACAGAATGGACAAAAAATATCCGTTCAGGGTAACCTCAGCAATCATATTAATATTTATATTAATTGACAGCTTTTTATGTGTACTTTCTGGATATGAAGTGAGTTTATTGTGAAAACGCATTTTTACCTGCAAAAATCACGATTTGTTTCAAAATTTAACATGGGCTTATATGGGAAATAGAATTTTCTTTTTTTGAGTTTTGTTAGCACGATAACTCTCGTAAATATCCTCCGATCGTAACAAAATTTGGTACAGACATGTAAAACTAGATTCTCTTGGACGAGTTCGTAAACCAGCCAGATCGACATATCCAAAGTGGGGTAAAGGCCCCAAAGCCTCCAAAAATGGGTTTTTTGAGTTTTTCAAATTGAAAAATTATATTTATCCAATTATTGTTTGCACCATTGGATTTAGCTCAAAAAAAACAAACAATTTGGTATGTTAAATCATTTCTCTAAGTCCATTGGTCTCAGAGGTCCTTCGCGTTTTTTCCCCTGTGTTTTTAGTATCAGGGCAGCAGAATGTTGGCTTACCCAATTTCATATTTACTCTCTACTGAGGTTTTCAAGGAATCGCTTTAAGTAATTTCCCAGTTTATATATGTATTTGATAGATTTTTGGTGTTTAAACAATTTTATGTTAATATAATTTAAAACATTATTGCCTACTTCATTATATGATATCTTTGTGTTTTTTTCTTCTAAGTCATTTACCAATATTTTTTTACAAAGTCTTTGTAAAACAAGCTATAATATAATATTTTAATATATATAAATATATCACTTGTTTATTTTTCTTTTTTTTCGTAGTAATAGATTAATTACTGAATATTTTGTAATCGGAAATTCGCTGAGTACGCAGGTTTGTTGCGACAGGGGTATTTTTTTTAAATTCATTTTTCAAAACATTTAAGCAAACAAAATTTATTCTTGTTTGGGTCCCTATCTCCAGTAAAAGGCTTCAAACAAGATTTGTGATTGTGAAATGATTGTTGCTCGTGAATTTGTTCATTCACTTAGTTCACGAGGTCATAATTGACAACATAACCTTTTCTGACATTACCGTGGATGTTAGTCCTTCCACTTTAAAAAAATCGTACCCATTGAAAAAAATCATCTTAATATACAGTGCAACTCCAATTTGGCGAGTCTTTTTCTTTAGGTGCTCACGGTTTAAAGGTTATATTTAGCAAACCTTTACGATGACGATGATCTGCCTCATATAGCTAGAAATGTGTTGAGTCACATTTCTAGATACTACTTCTCGAGCTGCGCACAAACGGAACTTTTTTTCTGGACGGCAATTATTCAAGTTATTACATCATGGTGACTCTTTTTGTAAAAAAAGATTTAATAGAAACCAGAGATACGGTTCTTTATTTATTGTCATGCTAAATGTACTTCATAAACTACCAGTGTACAGTAGAACCTCGATTAACCGTCACTCTTTTATCTGTCCGGACCTCGCAATATGTTGTAAAATGGCGTCGCACAAAGCACGGTAGAAAGTGCAAGCGCCATTGTGATCGAACGCGACTGTCCTCGGCTAATGACCTTGAGTTTCTGCCGAAAATCACCACTCCCACATAAGGAGTGGTATGGGGGGTGAGCGAGTTATTCATCATTGATATGTTGATTTTTTTGGTTATACGGCACGCCTCGGAGTTCTGAGTTAGTGTTTGCTGTTACACAGTGTGTAGCTAGATACGTACTGTTTATCAACTGCAGTACAGTAACTGTTGATTGTTAACGATGGCTGAAAAATGAAAACGAATCATACTAGGGCTTGACCAAAAGATCGAAATTATTAAATGTTTGAGGGAGGGTGAAAGAGCTACGAGTATCGCGCTGATGTATAGTGTTGGCAACTCATTTAAAATTATATGACGGACTATCTTTTAATTTGAGGTTATGTGTAATTCACTTTTGAACACTGAATGAGCAAAACATACAGTTAAGAAGGTCTGTAATGACCATTGTATGAATGTAATTTAAATATAAATATGTATTATCCACTTATACAGGGCTTAATTTCTTCCAAAATATTTTAAATCTACGTATTGAACAGGTTTATATAGCTAAATTTCTGTTATCCGTCTATTCTCTTAACCGTCACACTCCCGGTTCCGAGAGTGATGATTAATCAGGGTTCTACTGTACATTGATCTTTTAATTAAAAATTTGTCAAAGGCCTCTTATTTTTGAGTAATTTTTTTTCTAATTTTTATCAGTATTGTTTGATCTATTGTCTGATCTGTGCGTGTTTCCAGACATTCTCATTGGATGGTAGCATTGTGAGATCACCATCCAAGGATAACATCCTCAACAACCACCCGGCGCGCAGGTTCGTCATGGACTTCCTCAGGGTGATTATCGTCGACTCCCTCTCCCTGCCTTTCAACGCCAAGGTCACCCCTGCTATCGACTTGGTCCTGGAGGTAACTACTCTTGTTAGCCTACAATTTCTCCTTATTTTATGCTTTATTTTCAGTTTGGCTTAAAAGCTTCATCTAATTTGTTAAACAAATTTTAAATTGTGTATGTTTAGATAATAGAAATAACATTAAATAGCCTAATCAATGTTACAAGTCAGACAAAGCTTTGAAAAAGGTTACTTTTTGAAACTGTTGTAAGGTGTTTAATGAAATATATTGCTTTATGATGTGGAAACAATAAAACACAATATCTGTAATTCAGTATTTTTGAATCAGTTGAATATCTTTGGGTTTCCAACGAGGTAATCAAATTATTTCATAGACAAGATATTTATTTGTTGTCTGTTGTAAAAAAAGCCTTTAATATTGCAAATTCAGTACTTTTAATTTATTTTCCTAATTTTTGAGTCTTATTTAACATAAATAATTGTTATATTTTTGTGATATGAAATAAGCATCGTTGTTATTGAATTAAAAATTCCTGTAAATATGGAATACTGTACTATATTTTTATTACCATAATTTGTTTACCTGCAGGCGGCGCCTGAGGGCTCGACGGTGAGCCAGCAGGCGAGGTTCCAGACGGAGGTGCTGTCCACGCTGGTGGAGCACCTGCTGGCGGCCGACGTGCTGATCGTTGTTTTCCTGTGCAGGCGGCGCCCGAGGGCTCGACGGTGAGCCAGCAGGCGAGGTTCCAGACGGAGGTGCTGTCCACGCTGATGGAGCACCTGCTGGCGGCCGACGTGGTGATCGTTGTTTACCTGTGCAGGCGGCGCCTGAGGGCTCGACGGTGAGCCAGCAGGCGAGGTTCCAGACGGAGGTGCTGTCCACGCTGATGGAGCACCTGCTGGCGGCCGACGTGGTGATCGTTGTTTACCTGTGCAGGCGGCGCCTGAGGGCTCGTCGGTGAGCCAGCAGGCAAGGTTCCAGACGGAGGTGCTGTCCACGCTGATGGAGCACCTGCTGGCGGCCGACGTGCTGATCGTTGTTTACATGTGCAGGCGGCGCCCGAGGGCTCGACGGTGAGCCAGCAGGCGAGGTTCCAGACGGAGGTGCTGTCCACGCTGATGGAGCACCTGCTGGCGGCCGACGTGCTGATCGGCGAGCAGGCAGCGCTCCCGGTGGTGGCGGGCGGCAACGCAACTAACATCACCCCCAACGTCTGCTACCTCACAGCCAGGATCGTCGACAAGCTCTGGCAAGGTACTCTACTGTGATGACAATGTTTTCAAGCTTTTGTTTCAATAATATTTTGATGTGAAATCTTATTGATCTGAAATCTGGTTACAAGCGCAGCCAGTTTTGGGCAGCTGGATGTGATTCAAAAATTAAAAAACTTCCACATCAGCTATTTTTGCTTTAGGAAAAAGAGTAATTTATCATTTTTTATTGCAACCATCTTTACCACATGTTATAACAGTGAGTATTGGAGCTATTTGTTTAATAGTTGGCATGATAACTTACATATTTTCTATTCTTCTATCAATTTTGTTTGTTCACTGAAGGAATGATTGGTCCATGTGTGTAACATAGGAATTATTCAGAAACATGTAGTCATAGGAATTTGCAGAAATTTATAGAAAAGTGATAATTCAAAGAATTCTCCTCAGAACATGAGGGATTTATGAAAGAAAAAAAATACAGTTCAGACATATCACATTAATGAATGTGAACCTGTCGTCAGGAATGCTGCTGAAGGACCCGCACGAGGTGTTGGACTTCATCCTGAAGCTGATCGCGCAAGCCAAGCGGCGGCCGGCCTCGGTGCCACTGGAGGGCCTATACCACTGCCTCAACCGCACCGTGCTGTTCCTGCTGTCCCGCGGCACTGACAGCATCGCCGACCAGATGCCAGTGCTGGAGACGCTGCACAAGCTCACTAACCACAGGTCCACACATCACACTGTTGTTAACTAGAACTTGTTATTACGAACTGGATGTGTGAGATGAAAATAACTATTACTTATGAATCTGCCTCCAGAATCAATCTTGTTTAACGAAAATAGTTAGGGTTTCTTACCCCTGATACTGATGTCATAGTCCCCCCCCCTTGTGGCAGCCCTGTCACTGATTATACTTAGAATTAATGACAGTATCAGGGGTAAAAAACATGTATCTTGAGTCATTTTGGATCTTCAACATTATTGTTATTGAAGTTATTACTAAACACTATTAATATTCACCATTGAAATGAAACCCTTAAATTAACAGACTTAGTGAAATAAAATTACATTTTTGTTTTACAGAGGACTTGTTTTTGGAGCTGGAAACCATGAACTTGACTTCATCGGGTGCCTCACATACTGCCTTTTACAACTGACCAGTGATCAAAAGATCATGTAAGTTAATAATTCTTATTAAACTAATGCATTAAGGAAATTAATTTGTTAGCACATTAAAATGATTAATATTCTGTTTGGCTGAATTTCTTATTCAGAGTAGTAGTTTAATAATATTATAATTTATATTTAAATAGAGGCATTCACTTATTTTACATGTGCAAATAATAATCATACAATTGAAATAAATAATTTACTAAGTGTTAATGTATCTTTACACTAGGTTGGATTCCAATGCCAAAACAACATGGCACGTGAACCCCAATGAAGACGCGGAGGAGCTGACGGCCAAGCAGGGACACAACCTGATGGCAGTGGCTGCCAAGCGGGTCTGGGACGAGCTCTATGTCTCCAAGAAACCTGCCATTGAAGAGGTTTGTTTTCAGCTTACAGTAACTATGAACAGGTTAAGATGACTTTGAAATTGGTCACTAATCATCGATTTGGTTAAACTGTCTTCTGGTGCTACCATTCTTGTTACATCGATTTGGTTTAGAACATAAACCAATTATTTGCTGGTATTTGCTTGGGGCCTACCAATACTATTTAGAAAGATTGGAATACTACAAAAATGCATGGAAAGTTTGTGTTCTCTTATTAAGTATTGTATTGATGTGATACCATCGCAAAGGACATTTATTTATTTACAACGTATCACATTACACCATTTATATACATGTTTGATGACATGTCAATACTAAAACTAAAACATAAATACAGCAATTTAGATACAAAATTACAATAAACTTACCATAGAGAGCAAAACAGAATAAAAAAGTTACAAAATTTAATATAAAAACAACATTCGTTTGATTTATTTTAACCACAAAATATTAAAAAACGTCATTTCTAAATTGGTAATTTCTGTATTCATCTACAGAATAATAGTTTTTCTGTAATAAAAATATGGGCAACTTTTAAAACATGCAAGAGACATCTCTTGTTTTAAGTGTGAAGGTAAATGATTATAATTTGCACCACAAGTTACTTTTAGCCATTGATAAAGTAGACTCCTTCTTATCCAGCCAACTTTTATTTAGACATCACTTTAACTGGTCAGCACTTAACATTATTTTAACCGGTATATTTTTATCAATAAGTCTGCATAACCAGTGAGATCAGCAGAAAGTGATTGATATCCATGATATATTTCGATAAATTTTGTATTTAAGTCACTTTGGAAATTTAACACACATGTGGAAAATCTGATGAGATTAGCTTTGTTAACATTTTATGTTTTGGTGTCAGTCTGTAAAGGGGTGTCAGTAACGCTGGTGTGTTGCAGGTGTTCAAGATGAGCCTGCCCAACAGCAAGGCGCCGGAGCTGAGTGTGGTGAGGGAACACATCCAGGAGGCGGCCACCCGGCTATGGCTCAACTACGTGGAGTCCGAGCGCAAGGCCAGCTACAGGAACCCCTGGGAGCTGCACAACCAGATACAATCCGTGAGTCACTTACATCAGCACGGGTTTTTGTTTCATAAGTTAAGTAGATACAGAAGAACCTCGATAAGAAGGCACTCGATAACACATAAACCTCGATAAAAAGTGCACTTTTCAAGTCTTCTTGAAATTGTAATTGCACTTAATGCCCTTATAAAACAAACCTCAATACGAAGAGCCCCTTGATAACAAGACTATTTTCATTATTTCCTTGAGAGTCTTCTTAACAAGGTTCTACTGTAGATAATTTTAGTTCCAACAAAAAATTTGTCTTGAATAGAGACCATCGTGCCTTTAATAACTTGCCTCCTTGCCATCTAGTTTGGTCTTTGCCTCTCTTGAAACTACACTCTCCGGTTCTCAGTTCCCCAGCTTTGGATCCACAATTTTTAGCTGAGTTTGGATTGCAAATTAAATCCAAGGTCTTGAAGAAGTGGATATTTAAATGAAATGGGCGTCTTTGATGGTGAATATTTACTTTTTATCATAATCTTAGAACATGCCAGCCTGGAGAGTGGTCCTCATGGAATAAGTCCACCTCACGAGAGCTGGTCCACAGGGTGCTGGTCCTCGTCCTGGAAGCCTCATGGGGGTCATCATAAAGAGTGAATTGGAAAAATTGTCCACAAGGTCCAGAGGGTAGGTGAAGGATGTGAAAAAGGGTGTGAAGGGTGTGAATCCAGCTTTCTTTTAGTGAAGGATGTGTATTGGCGGCCCTAGGTTTTCCATTCTTTTTTTTCTATATGCTTAAAATATCCCAGCTCAAAAACACTCATATGTGCCTGCGATGGCTGACATCTGACAATTCAATCTTAGAATCTGATTGTCTAGTTTAAAACAACAAATATATTTTTATCTTTAAATTAAAAAAGTTGTGTCTTTTATCACCAAAACCTAGTGTGTGACAAACTAATACTTTTATCTCTATTTGCAGAAAATCCAGAAGGTGACGGGCGGTCTGACGCGGCTGGCGAGCCGGACGAAGGTGAAGAAGGAGGAGACGGTGAAGGCGCGGCCGCAGCTGTCGGGGCCGGAGATGGAGGCCGCCACGCTGATCCACGTGGCGCTGGTCAAGGAGCTGGCGGAGCTGCAGAGCCGGACGCACGCGCAGAGCCAGCAGCACATGCAGCGCTACGTCCTCGAGGAGTGGCTGCAGACCGAGACAGAGCTGACGCGCGAGCGCGGCCTGTGGGGGCCCGATACGCCCAGCAGGTGGGGATCTTATGCTCAAAATATATACTTCTCGACTATTTAAAGACAAAATTTCTAATCTTATAATTTACCAGGTAAGATTTTATTCATTAACAAGAGTGACTGAGAGAATATTAAGATTTTTGGAAGGTCATCTGTATACATGGTAAAAAAAAGGCCCCTAAGAGATACTTTTTCAACCAGATTTTTGCAAAGCTGGCGAACTGGAACGGGAAAAGCTTTCCCCCAACCCAACCAGTAGGTATTTTATAGGTGGTATTTTGAGTGTGATTGCAAATTCATAATTCAAATAGATTGAAATACTTTGCCCTGTTCCATAATAAATAACGTTTATTGGTAAGGAAATCAAAAGTGGGACACTGTAAATTGCTTCAAAGGCTGTATGTACTACAGGCTGAGTGTTCATTGGCAAAGGAAACTGATTTTTTTGTGTCTGAGGCCTTGAGAAAGATCAAGAATGTGAAAATATACAATGCAGTTGCTTTTGTTTTACAAAAACCAAGTTGTAAAGTTGATTCAAAATAACTTTCATTTTTTTTTGTTTTATTTGTAGTTTTTTTACCGAACTTCTTTTCAAACCTATTCTATTTTGGGCTTCTCTCACCTTGGTAAATTTGCTGCAGCGCTGTATGTTCAATTTTTGTTGAAATGGTGGAATTCCAACGCAATCAAATTGTTCTTGAAAACACTTAACACATAAAAACACCACATATCACACACATCACAGTCTCTCGCTACCCGATATTTTGCAGAACAAAACGTAACGTCCCGTGTCCTTAGGGGGGATTTCCCCTACTTTTTAAGCTTCCCACACTTTCCGGTCACGCACACGCTGCGTGCGCCTGACGACAACTAAGTGTTATTGTCAGGCGCTCGCAGCGTATGCTTGACCGGGAAGTGCGGGAAGCTTCAAAAAGTAGGGAAAATCCCTCCCTGAAGACGCAGGACTTTACGTTTTGTTCCGCGAAATATTGGGTAGCGAGAGACTGTTGTGTGTGTGTGTGTAATATGTGTTTTTATGTGTTAAGTGTTTTCGAAAACAATTTGACGGCATTGCAACTCCACCATTTCAATAAAAATTGAACATACAGCTCTGCAGCAAATTTACCAAGGTGAGATAAGCCCAAAGTAGAATAAGTTTGACAATTCTACCTCACCTATGAGAATAATGTAATTTAAAAATACAAACTTCTTTTTTTAGGCTTGATAAATGGATGCTGGACATGACTGAAGGACCTTGCAGAATGCGCAAGAAGATGAAGAAGAACGATCTGTTCTACCTACATTACCCTTACAGACCTGAGTTAGACTGTGGAGACAATGTAAGTTTATCAGTTAATCATTGGTCTCGTTGCAATTGGTCATAATTTGAAATGAGAGTAGCCTAATGAATAACATGAGATAAGTTCTAAAGTAGGTATCAGTAAGACTGTGAGATTAGCATGGTAAAATAATAAACTATAAAAGCATTTGTTCATTACACGCATATTATGAAATGATAATAGTCACTGATTATATATCTAGTGGTTCAATAAACTTTCGATGTCTGACACATTTAGGATTAATTTAATATTCAAACCCATATTTCTAGCCCCTAAGCTGCGGTATGACTAAATGAAATTATGAACTTTACCTTCGTCATACATGTTGTATTGTTGTATTGTAACTTTTTTTATGTTTTAACGACGCCTGAAAGTTTCTGTCCGAAAGTCGCATAGTGATGCCGAAAAGGTCTGAACGTTTGTTACAAACCAAGAGCTGTAAGATGAAGGTCAAGTTCATATTTTAATTTTCCTATTAATGAATGAATCATAATGCTTTACACAAATTATTAACCATATATTAGGGGTGGGCGAGTAGTGGATTTTGAAGTCGAGTCGAGTCGAGTAGTTGTGAAAAGTAATGAAATCTTCATTTTTTAAAGTATTTATGTCTGAGAATTACAGTTAATTAAAATCTTTCTTCAATTTTACTTATCAAATTTGTCTATTTTATTTAAACTTATGTTTTTATATTTTTCTTGGAAAAATCATAATCTTAAAATCTGTTAGGGAATGAAATATTCTCGAGGTTATTGTTATAAAAAACTTGTGGACGGCTGCGAAAAATGATAGCGCATATCTGTTGGTCGCGGATAGGCGGCAGATGTAGCTTTTCAAAACTCGCGATCTCTCGATCGCCGAAAGTCAGCAAATGTAGCATTGTTTAAGTCGCGGTCGGCCGCGAAATACGACCGCGCATATTTGCCTATCGCCGAAAATTGGCGAATGTAGCGTTCCTAAAGTCGCGGTCGGCTGCAAAATACGACCGTGCCTATTTGCCGATCACCGAAAATCGGCAAATGTAGCGTTGCTATAGTCGCGGTCGGCCGCGAAATACCAGCGCGCATATTGCCGATCGCCGAAAACCGGCAAATGTAGCCTTGAAAAAGTCGCGGTCAGCCGTGAAAAACGATCGCGTGTATTTGCCGATCGTAAATAGACGAAATGCAACTTTGCAAAACTAGCGATCGGCCGTAAAAAACAGTCGTGCGTATTTGCCGGTCACAAATGAACAGAAAATACTGCTTATTGTGAAACTAGCGAGTGGCCGCGATAAACAATCTACTGATTGCGGATAAACGGCAGATGTAGCTTTGCGTAACTCGCGATTTGCTGTAAAATTTGATCGCACAAACGTAAATCGCACGTAAATTCGGCCGCCGCGTAAATGGCGGGAGTAACTAACTACTCGACTCATTTGGGTCGAGTAGTTGGAACTACTCGACTCAACCTCGAGTAATTGCAAATACTCGAGTAATTACTCGACTGTCGAGTACTCGCCCACCCCTAGCATATATAGAGAATACAAATGAATGTTTCTTAAAACCAATGATATTGTTTTGATTTGAAAATGTGAAAGAATTTTTCCATTATTTTAAATGACATCTATTGTCAAAATTTATTTTAATATATTTAATAAAAAAGTAATGCTTTCTTGAAGCTACCTGGTTCCCGGTTTCCGGTTTCATCTTTGTCGACTCTAAAACATTACAATTTGTGATTCCTTGCATTGTCTGTTGTTGTACAGAAGTCACTCAAGTACAAGGTGGCCAGCAGCTGGGACAGCAAGGAGTGGTACCACAAGTACCGGCCCACGTGTCTGCTGGACCGGGAGTTTGTGCCGGAGCCGACGCCAGACTCGGCCTCCTCCCACAGCCAGGCCCACGACACTGACCACGACGACCCTGCCAGTACGATACAGTCTTAGACCAGGACAAGTTATAAATAACAAACCCATTTATTATTTATGAACTTCAGATTAGCCCAATCAAACAACCCCCCCACCAAAGAAACCGAAGCCATCTCAAAACCTAAACCTAGTCACTGAATACCACCATGGCCTACAATCCCTCAACTCTATTCTAAAGGACGGGTTCAAAATTCTTCAAGCTTCTCCACACACAAAAGATTTCCTGAAAACCCCCCCAACCACCACATTTCGCCAACCACCCAACATAAAAAAGATTCTAGTTCATCCTAAGTTACCAGATCCGATGACAACAACTAAAGACAAACCCCCGAACGGCTCTTTCCCCTGCAACATGTCCCATCAACTAGATGCAAAACATGTCCCATCAACCCCGCCACCACAAGTTTTTCTAGTAACTCCACAAATGAAGTCTTCAAAATTCAAGGTCATAACACCTGCAGCACCAGCAATGTAATATATCAGCTACAATGTAAAGAATGCCCAGCCCAATATATAGGCTTAACTAAGAACCAGTTCCATTCTAGAATGAACGGCCATCGACAAGACGTAAAAAATAACTATAAAGACAAACCAGTAGTCCATCATGCTTCTTCACACTCCAAATTTCTTATTTCAACAGTTGCTTCACCTCCAAAATAATAAAACAATTACCCCCAACCTGCAACCCCTCAGAACTGAGAAGATGGGAATTAAGTTACCAATGGTTCACCCACTCCAGAAACCCACCAAACCTCAACTTATTAATGTCCCCATCCCTCACCTAGCAGGCTTAGTGTATATATGTGTGTACATATGTTTTTATACATGTAGAAAAGTTAGTGAATTATTCATAAGTAGTGAACATTTTTGTATATATATGCATCAGTAAAATATCAATTTCATAACGTGTGTTGGCAACCCTGATCAAGTGTGAATAGACTCAAAATTTCAAATTGCAACTGCCATTTCTCTAGTGGTTGATAAAGTGGTCAGTGGCCACGAAAATTTCCAAACTTGTTGTGAACTTTTATGTGTTCTATGGACTTATTTAAAGGTAAGCCTGCTTTCCTATCAATTTCCTTAAAAAACCCAATTATTAATCAGTCGGTCTCATATTTTTTGCTCTTGATCTTCCTGAATATTTGTTCACTCTCTTGTTTGTAAGTAGAGTGAAATTTAACCTGAAGGGGAGATATTTGCCAATTTAGTAAATGCAAAATTCATTTTCATTAGTCTATATAATTAATTTTGTCATTGACATTTCTGTTCTTGTGCAAATGATTATCAATATCATTTAATAAGGTTTATAATTTAGGATGATAATAAATGTTTACATAAGAACAACTACTTCACCTACCCATTGCAAGATGTCTGTAGTGAAAAAACTATTTTTTCAGTATATATTTTAAATTTTACTATATTACTATTTAAGACACAATGGTACTACAAATCATAAAACTACATTAGCAAAGCAGTCTTTAATTTTTTCAGTAATTCATTGGCTGTCTATTTTAGTTTGATTTATAACATTGCAATGCCAATTTTTTGTACTTTGTAATTGGGAACTACCATTTATTTATACTCGCCAACCTACAGGATATGTGTGTGTGTTGCAGCAGCGGCGGTGGCGGCAGGTATCCACGACATGAGCAGTGCGCTGCGCCGCGCGGTGAAGCGGTCGGTGTCGGAGCCGGAGGACGCGGCGGAGGACGTGGAGGGTGAGAGCGGGGCCAGCGAGGAGGACGCGGCCCCCGACAACCAGACCATCCTGCGCCGCCTCGAGGAAAACGAGAAGGTACGTCTTCCTCTCTCTTCTGACATCACTTTATACAGGGTGAGTCTTCTAAGCCGTCCACAACAGATTATAGGCTTAACATACAAAGACGAAACAAAACATTTCCCCTCAAAATCATACTTAAGGAACAATGTAAAAATATTTTTAAGCTTTTTAAAATACAGGGTGTTCCAAAAACCAGGGTTCATGGGTTCGAATCTCGGAATTTTTAAATGTAAACATATGCCATATTATATAGTATTAGTAGAGCGCCGATTATCCGAACGTCGGTCATCCGAACCGTCGGTTAACCGAACACCCTAATAATTCCTATTTTGAACATGATTCTCAAGCAATTCAAATTCACGTGCCAACCTAAACTCCCGTTGCGCCGGGATATTAATGTATTCTGAAAGATTTCATAATAAAATTACGTGAATAAATTTTGTTTGATCATTTTTAGCCTTTTTACTACTAAGAATTACGTTACATATATAATTTTAAAATGTTGTCTTTTTATGTTCGATTATCCGAATATTCAGTCATCCGAACACCCCTTGTCCCCAATTAGTTCGGATAATCGGCGCTCTACTGTACATCATTTTATAGCTCTAAGCGAGATAAACAATTTGGTGAAAACAGAACTCAATTATCTTTATTATTTTCAAAATGGCGGCCGTTTTTGTGCAAAATATTGGTATTTACGGAATACCCTGTATCTCGAGAACTTCTGAAGGTTTTTACGTTCTGTTTGAAAATTCTTAATCCTTGTAAACTCAGCTCTTATTTGATATGCAACATGCCAACATTAAAAGAAAATAAATATTAAAAAAAAATTATTTTGTATAAATGTTGGTAGGACTGAAAATCAAAAATTATAAATGGCAACATATGTTAAATAGTATATCATTTTAAAGTTCTTGCAAAAACCTACAATTTTTAAATTTATACTTCCCTTCTATCTTTGGTAGTTTTTTAGTAATAAACAAAAAACTCAATTTTCCCACATAACACCCATGTTAAATTTGCTGTACTCAATGTTAAAGGATGCAAATTTAAATGATTTGACTACTGCACATTTAACATGGGCGTTATATGGGAAAATGGAGTTTTTTTGTTTATTACTACAAAACTACTTAAGATAGGAGGTAAGTGTAAATTGTAAAGTTGTAAGTTTTTGCAAGACCTTTGAAATAATATCCGATTTGACATATGTTGCCATTTAAAATTTTTTATTTTCAGTGTTACCAACATTTATAAAAAAATAAATGTTTTTAAAAATATTTATTTTATTTTAATATTGGCATTTTACATATCAAATTAAAGCTGAGTTTAGAAGGATTCATAATTTTCAAACAGAACGAAAAAACCTTCAGTAGTTCTCGAGGTACAGGGTATTCCGTAAATACCAATATTTTTCACAAAAATGGCTGCCATTTTGAAAGTAATAAAGATAATTGAGTTCGGTTTTCACCAAATTGTTTTTCTCGCTTAGAGCTTTAAAATGATGTATAATATGACATATGTTTACATTTAAAAATTCCGAGATTCGAACCCATAACCCCCGGTTTTTGGAACACCCTGTATTTTAAAAAGCTTAAAAATATTTTTACCTTGTTCCTTAGGTATGATTTAGTGGGGAAATGTTTTGTTTCGTCTTTGTATGTTAAGCCGTTCGCCTATAATCTGTTGTGGACGGCTTAGAAGACTCACCCTGTATAAAATAACTAGCTGATAGTATCCCGTTTAGCTGGGTATTTACATTAAACAAATAACAGCTGTTTATTTACTTTAAATAAAAGACAACTGTCAAACAAAAACACAACAAAGTACAGGGTTTTTTTTAAACGCAACCCATTTTTAAGACTGAATAACGCACATATAAATATTAAATGAGTAGTGTTTTATTGATCTTTACATTTCATAAAACCTGTTATTTAAGTTTGATCACATTTAGTTAACATTATGTGCTCAAACAGTCCGCCATTGCCATTTGTATAGAGTTATGCTCTTTCCATCAAATTCCCGAACACGTGATGCAAGGTACCTCATTGCATTTCTTGCATTAAATTTGTTATGTTTGTTTTGAGGTGCTGAATATCCTGTGAATTGTTTTCGTAGGCCTTACTTTTTATGTATCCCCAAATAAAATAATAAAGTGGGATCAAATCCGGAAATCTTTGCGGAAAATAATCCTTCACCGATAAAATCAAGTTTTATTTGTGGTTAATGTGGTTGCGTTTTTAATGTGTGTGTTTTTAAGCACGATAACTCGTGTAAAAGCGGTCCGATTTGAATGAAATGTGCAACAGACATGTAAAGTAGTAATTATCCTACGAAAACAATAACCAAGATATTCAGAAACTCAAAACATAACAAATATAATGCAAGAAATTTGAAGAGGTACGTCGCAACACGTATTCGGGAATTTGACGGAGAGTGCAAAACTTTTTTCAAATGCCAATGGCATCCTGTTTGAGCACATAATGTAAACTAAATTTTATCAGATTTAAATAATAGGTTGTATAAAATGTAAAGATCAATAAAACAATACTCATTACACATTCATATGTGCATTATTCAATCTTAAAAATGGGTTGCGTTAAAAAAAAAACACCCTGTATTTCCCATTAATAACAATACACAACATTTAACCCTCTATAGGGCGGAGCTGTATGGAGATACAAGTATAAAAACTACTTAGTTGTCCTGTTTAAGACCTAAAGAATCAGTGAAAACATTCAGCTTCTTACCTAAATGGAAGGCTTGAGAAACAGTAATGAGTGAGCCAGGGTTTTGCCCTTGATAAATATACATAAACATTAGATACATATATTGAAATATAGGGGCAAGTCACTCTTATTTTTACAAAATGTTAACAGATTGAAGAGAATGTGCAAATCTTAAACCAAATGTATTTTTATTTAAAAGACTTTTAAATTTTTCCTTGCTTGATTAATTTGGAAATAATTTTGTTAGATATCCCTTTAGTCAATAACTTAATATGCCTATATAGTCTTAAGACATTTTACACAAGATGCCTAGTACAGTGTGAAAATTGTTTCCAGATCAGCCACATGTTCCGATGCGCTCGTATCCAGGGGCTGGACACAGTCGAAGGACTGCTGCTGTTTGGTAAGGAACATTTGTACGTTGTCGACGGCTTCACGCTGCTCAAGACCCGGGAGATACGGGACATCGAGTCTTTGCCGCCCGAGTGTCACGAGCCCATCCTGCCGTCGCAGGGCCAGCCTCGCCAGACCAACACCAAGAAACAGTGCTCAAAGTTTGCCTACGATGACATCAGGTACAGCTGTCCTGAGTAGCACCATGATATCAGGAATCAGAAATTTATTAATCATCCCTAAGACATTCACAGTGCATTCGATATTGTCAGTGAGTTCTTGTGGAGGCTTGTCAGGTTAATGAGTCCAGTTACTTGTTCATGCCCTAATATTACAAGACATATCTTAATAGTTATGCTTACAAAAAGCTAAGTTATTTTATGAAATAAATTAATTGAGAGAGATGTGGACAGTAGTTGCAAATAAAACATATTAAAATATTACAGACCTAAAAACAAATGGTGATTTTTCCTTGTGCTCTGAAAAACAGACGGTTCAATATAATTTTCTAGAATCTGAGAAACTCCAGAATCTGAGAAGTGTTTTAATCTATATCCTGTTTCAGTCAACAATCTCTTTCTAAATCTAACTGTATAGAATGTTTAATTTTTTAGTATTTTGTTATCTAATTAGCTACTGGTATTCAAATCATCAGATGAATTCAAGTGAATTAACATTGCATTGTATGAAATATTTTGAGTTGAAATCGTTATAGGAAATTAGACATGTATTCTTTCTATTTTAAGCATTAACTTAGTGGTCAAATATATTAATGATGGTCAAGTAATATTGAGTCCTATTATGTGTGTTCCTTTATATTTCTTCACTATTTTTTAGAGAGGTGCATAAAAGAAGATATTTGCTCCAGCCAATGGCCCTGGAAGTATTTTCAGGGGACGGTCGAAATTATCTTTTGGCATTCCCTAGGAAAGTTCGCAACAAAGTTTATCAAAGGTGAGTAATATTTTCAGAGCATTTTTCTTTGTACATCAACAATTTTTAATTTATTGGCTATTTCTCTTCCCTACAAAACTTTGTTGTGTCTTCAGTTTTGCCGGTGTGGCTATGCAAACCTACGTTCGGGTGTTCCGTTTAAATGTTATGTCTTATGTTTGCCAGGTTTATGGCATTTGCCACTGGTATAGCGGACAGTGCTCAGCAGTCAGTCGCCGGCCAGAAGCGCACAGCCAACGTGGAGCAAGGAGCCGGGCTGCTGTCCAACCTCATCGGGGAGACTTCTGTCACTCAGCGCTGGGTGGTCCGTATTTTAATACTCATTTACATATATGATAAAAGTTATCCCCTCAGAAAAAAATGTCTTAGACAAAAATGTTTAAGAAGCCCAGAAATCATTTGGCTTAATTAATGGGATTTTTACTGGATGAAAAACGAATTAATCCTAATCACAGATTGTAATCACAGAGAGACACTATCATTAAGGGCAAATATCTGTGAAGCTGAACAATGTTAATTATTTTACTAGCCTAATTTACAACTATTTTTTAACATCTGTAAAAATACAATCATGCATCAACAACAATCATATTTATAGCAAGTATTTGATTTTGACTATTTCGATCACAACCAGCTGGATGTGGAATGGATATTTAGGCACACGGGTATTTGCTAACCGAACCAATTTGTCAGTCCAGTTTTTTCATAGCTATCCTTAGAACATAAAAGGTTTCTACAATACCACCTCAGTATATTTTCACCATCTATTAAAACTGAATGTTAGGCCTATTCAACATTAGTATTATAATCTGTTGACTGATTACGTTACCTTACGCTGGACTAAAAGAGATTACTGAATTTTTATAAATTTTGACGAATAATTATCTAGTTCCTCTAAATTTAAATGAGTGGAAATACAAGAACTGAGCTCTTTGACATTAGCCACTGTCGATGAATAGAATTTTTTCAACAAGATTCAAAAGTTGCTTGATTAAAGTAAAAAATGTCCTGAAGTACAAGCAACCACATAAATTTATATTTTAAACTTACATTTTTATCCTAACATTTCTGGTTCTTGTGTGCAGAGAGGGGAGATCTCCAACTTCCAGTACCTGATGCACCTGAACACGCTGGCGGGCCGCAGCTACAACGACTTGATGCAGTACCCGGTGTTCCCGTGGATACTCGCGGACTACGACTCGGACCAGCTGGACCTCGCCCACCCCGCCACCTTCCGCGACTTCTCCAAGCCCATGGGCGCCCAGAGCCCCGACCGCCTCGAGCAGTTCAAGAAAAGGTACTCAC
This sequence comes from Flexamia atlantica, assembly GCA_035578135.1. Classification (NCBI taxonomy): domain Eukaryota; kingdom Metazoa; phylum Arthropoda; class Insecta; order Hemiptera; family Cicadellidae; genus Flexamia; species Flexamia atlantica. Next base: position 6,576,250 of record JAQJVK010000006.1, on the reverse strand, counting down.
TAATCGGTCAATTCCTACTTTGGTGTTAGTGAAGAAAACGTTTTGTTAAAATGTTTAATGATGGTTTTGTTTGTTCTTGGTCCAATTTTCATTTACTCGATAAGTTCATGGTATTTCTTATTTGGATCCGATATTCAATAACGGAATAGTCAACAGTCCATAGTCAATAGTCAAAATATCTTTATTCATCTTATTTGTACATCCAGGGTACATGAATGGCGTCATAAATAAATCTTAAAACTAGAAAGACAATAACGGAAAAACCATTCAGTGTTAAGTTTGAACATTAACAAAAAATGCATCCTATTTAACCTTTACTGTGAATATTCACTCAGAGAATATATAGGATTTTTTATCAATAACTTTTTCAACTTTCCTTTGAATTTTCCTATGATAATTTCGTTTTTTATCTCCATTGGCAAATTATTAAAAAACTTAGCTCCCATGTATGTAGTCTTTTTAGTAAAATATTCCAAATTGTGTTTCTCCAATTGAAAATCTTTCTCGTTATCTTTTTTCTCATCCATGATTACAGCCCAAAAGCATTACATCAGTCATGTTGTTTTTTACATGCATTATGCAGTCATAAACATATAAGCTAAACACAGTTAAAATTTCCAATTCACAACATTTTTCTTTCACACTTGCTTTATAATCTAAACTAAGCATTATTCTAATACATTTCTTCTGGAGTTTCAGTATCCTTTCCAAATTTAGATGGGTGGTAGCTCCATAAACACATATGTTGTACGATATGTTTGATTGAATCAAGCCAAAATAAATCATTTTTAAGGTGGCCAAATCTGATAACTTTGATAGTCTTCTTAATACGAAAATTCCTGAATTTATTTTACTGACAACTTTATTTATATGTTGATCCCAATTAAAGCTACAATCTACTACCAACCCTAAAAATTTTGTTTCACTTACTTCAGCAATGTTTTGATTAGCTATTGATATTTGTAGAAAGGATCCTTGTTTGAATTTTTTTCTAGGTTGTCTGAAAAAATTTACTGAAGTGGTCTCCAAAAATAGACTTGAGCAATTTCTAGTTCTTGGTCGTTTATTATCTTGGTACTAGTTGATGATTGTGAGTCACACATTACGTTGTTGTAATTGATGGGTAGGAGCAGTGAGACAGCTAGCTGTCAGTGTTGCCTCAGTAGATGTTTACCAGTGTGTGTGTGTTGGTTGGCAGGTACAAGGAGTGGGATGACCCGCACGGAGAGACGCCGCCATACCACTACGGCACCCACTACTCCTCTGCTATGATAGTCTGCTCCTATCTTGTCCGCATGGAGCCCTTCACACAACACTTCCTAAGGCTCCAGGTACTGGTTAATTGGACTGTGGTTCAGAATATTACGAACCATCAATATTGATTGTTTAGTTTAGTTCATATTCAGCAATCTGTTTTAAATAGTAAATCAGTAGTAAATCACTCCCCTTTGCTGTAATTTCTACAATCAACACTCTTACTCTAAAAAATGGAGAATTTTTTTCAAAGGAACTCTTTTGTTACAGGGAGGACATTTTGATTTGGCGGATCGCATGTTCAATAGTGTCAGGGAGGCCTGGTTGTCTGCCTCCAGACACAACATGGCCGATGTCAAAGAGCTCATCCCTGAGTTCTTCTATTTGCCAGAGTTCCTAGTCAACGCTAACAATTTTGATCTTGGTAAGTTATTAAATACAAAAGAAAAATGAACTAAAAATTTGTCTCCACATCTGCTTTTTAATGATAAATTTTACTCAGGATTCTATAAAAACCTGTAAAATATCAAATGAGTCAACAATCGGTTTTTAGAAGAAAGACTTTTAAGGTATTATTTTAATTTAAATGATCTACTTTAATGAACAGCAGTTTTGCGTAGTAATAGTCTTGAGATGAAAAAATTGTAGTAAGTCTTCAACTTCCATCATAGAAGACATGTATATCAGAATTCATTTGTGTACAACTGTCATCACTGAAGTAAGACATTAACTGTTTTGTACAGGCTGCAAGCAGAACGGAGTGCAGCTGGGGGATGTGGTGCTGCCACCCTGGGCCAAGGAGGACCCGCGAGAGTTCATCCGAGTGCACCGAGCGGCGCTGGAGTGCGACTACGTCAGCCAGCACCTGCACGAGTGGATCGACCTCATCTTCGGCTACAAGCAGCAGGGCCAGGCAGCCGTCGACAGTGTCAACCTCTTCCACCACCTCTTTTACGAGGGAAATGTTGATATTTACAGGTAAAATGTTGTCCAAGGCTAATTTTAAGTAATGATTTGAGAATTACCGTAAATAACCTGATCTTCTGTGCGATAAATAGTTTTGTTATTTTTAAAACATTGGCTGGATATCACCCTTACCTGGTGCTGATTACCCATTGGACAGCAGTGTCTCCATGCAAACTAAATGCAAGTCTAAATAACCAATGCTTGTTCCAGACAGGCTGCTGGCTTCCCGCTGCTTATGAAGACTGTGTTCTTCAATGTAGTTAGGTTGAATATAAATTTTTACAATTCGTCTCAAAATACTTGTCCAGCCAGTTGGGTTCGCTGGATAAAGCCACCAAATGCCCGCCATTGGTGGCATGCTGTTATCATTTTAAAAATATGTACATGTGAAACTAAGTCAATAAATTTGATTAAACTATTTGCATATTATTTTTAATATTTTTAAATGAAGTAATGTGGAATATCTTAAAGTTTCTGCCTCTAACATTAACAAGTTGATATTTTGTTCCAGCATTGATGACCCACTAAAGAAGAACGCCACTATCGGGTTTATCAACAACTTTGGCCAGATCCCGAAGCAGCTGTTCAAGAAGCCTCACCCGGCCAAGCGGCTGGGCCAGCGCAGCTCCATGCTGGACATGCACACGGCCCCCCTCGCCACGCCGCTGCCGCCCGCTGAGCGACTGTTCTACCACAACCTGGACAACCTGCGGCCCTCCCTGCAGCCCATCAAAGGTGAGTGAACCACACCAGTTGGCCACACAGCCCCCCCCGCCACGCCGCTGCCGCCCGCTGAGCGACTGTTCTACCACAACCTGGACAACCTGCGGCCCTCCCTGCAGCCCATCAAAGGTGAGTGAACCACACCAGTTGGCCACACAGCCCCCCTCGCCACGCCGCTGCCGCCCGCTGAGCGACTGTTCTACCACAACCTGGACAACCTGCGGCTTTCCCTGCAGCCCATCAAAGGTGAGTTAACCACACCAGCTGGCCACACGGCCCCCCTCGCCACGCCGCTGCCGCCCGCTGAGCGACTGTTCTACCACAACCTGGACAACCTGCGGCCCTCCCTGCAGCCCATCAAAGGTGAGTGAACCACACCAGTTGGCCACACAGCCCCCCTTGCCACGCCGCTGCCGCCCGCTGAGCGACTGTTCTACCACAACCTGGACAACCTGCGGCCCTCCCTGCAGCCCATCAAAGGTGAGTGAACCACACCAGCCTGTTGGCCACACCGCCCTCCTCGCTACGGCACTGCCACTCGTTTTGGTAAACTTTCCAACTTCAAACATTATCAGTTAAGAACTGTACCAAACCGAAAGCCTCGCAGCTTATGGTCCTACTCCATCCTATCTAATGTTGCCCCACTCATATTTGATAGTGGTCCCATTGAAAATGTCATTTACATTGATATATAAGATCAAAATTGGTTTTAGCCAATCATAAATTTGTTCTTGTGAGTAAAAAAATTCGAGCTACAACATTCTCCTCAATTTTGTCCTGTCAGTTTAACTTTAATAAATTTAAGCAGACAGCGCTTGTATTTGATTACAGTCTGTAAACACGGTGTTCTGATTCCAGAGCTGAAGGGGCCGGTGGGCCAGATCCTGCAGTTTGAGAAGACGGTGCAGGCTGTGGAGCAGAACAAGACGCTGGTGCCGCCGACGTACTCTCGCTGCGTGGCCTGGGGCTTCGCCGACCACAGCCTGCGCATCGGCGGCGTCGACAGCGACAAGGCCGCCATGGTCTGCGAGGAGGTACAACAACGCTTCAAAATTGTTAATGATTCACTTTCTTATGACACTTTAATTAGTATCATTTTAAAAATAAATACAGTGGAGTTTTGATAATCTTAAATTATATATATCTGATTTAGCGGAATTACAGTTTACTCTTGATAGTTCGACAATTAATGGACTTCAGGGGTTGTCGAGGTACTGAAATGTCGAACCGTAGAAAGTATATGGCATCTGCTAAATTTATTAAATAACATAAATCTAAACCACATCACTGCTATTTTGTTTAATTTTATCAAGTTATAGGTCCAAAAAATATTACTGGACAAATACAAGGGACATCCAGAAAGTAACTGACGTATTGTCCTTACATACGTCAATGGCCTACCCAGTGGCCTCATTTCCGTGACTGATAGTACGGCCTAAACCTCCACTCTTGGACCCAATCTGAGCCAAATCTTGTTGACGACCTACAACGCATTTCATTCTTACAGCGTTTCAAAATGGCGGTGTCAATTGAAAATCCCGACGAATGCGAGTAATTTGATTTTAATAGTGTTTTGCGGTTTAAACATTTTATTCGTGTTGAATTTAAGCCTAGAGGAGAAAAAAGTAATCCTGAGCCCTACTTGAGCCCTACTGAATGGCTTGATATGCCATTCAAAACGTATGACATGGATAAATCAAATTGTAGGCTAGGGTGTTGCTGATCTTGGCCAACACGGCCCTCGTATAACTTGATATTTGACAGTCTTTGAATGTTTGTTGAGAGTCAGAGGGTGTCGAATTATACAGAGTGTCAATGTACTATTGAGAGTCTTCTGGATTTCCAAATTAAGCATGCTTGTTTACATTTTGTAAACTATAAAAATAATGCATGACTACTACATACTTAAACAACATAATCATATGCCACAGTTTACCCACAAACAATAGGTATGCATGATCAAATGATCAAAGTCACACTCATTGTCTCTACCAAATCTAATTTATCAGGGTGTCCACATTCTGGAAAGTCAGGGATAATCATGGAACGTCAGGGAAATAGATTTTGGTCAGGGAAAGTCAGGGAATTTGATGTTTGGTAAGGGAAAGTCAGGGAAATAAGAAATTATGCTGAAAAATTACGAAGGTAATTGGCATCAATGATGGATGTTTTCTATCTCAGTGTTACCATTGTTTCACCTTTTTATGAATTTAATTGTAATTGACGTTAATTTGATTTAAAATTACTAATAATCAAGCAGTCTAATCAATTGTTGCTATTCAATGAACCATTTTTCATTGTTTCAACAAGAATTTCTTTTTAAGTCACAACATCTTGACTTATTTTTTCTAGATCTCAAAATTTTGTAATATTGAGAATATTACAAAACATTTTTAAGAGTAAATAGTAATAAACTATATTGAAAACGAAAATCTAAACAAAACAAGAATTGTTCATTAGAAATACATGGGAAAATTAAGACTACCTTATTCTTGATCCATTGTTAGTTACAAAAATCTAATTAGCTTACATTGTTCTGAAGCGTGTATTAACAACCAAAAACAGGTTATTCAAAATCAAAGCACCCGGAATTTTGTATTACATTACCTGGGTGGGTCGCCATTTCAAAGTATTTGTTCAAACAGAGAAATTGTACTTCGGTTTAGATCTTATGTAGTGTTCATACAATGAAATAGAAAAAAACCCTTTGTGATATAGTGTTTTTTTTATTATAACATGTAAAACTTCACAGTCGTTTAGAATGTTTGCCAAAAATTCTTGGTAAAAAGTTTGTGAGTCAGGGAAATTAGTGGCCTGTGGTCAGGGAAAGTCAGGGAAAATTATTATGAAATTTTTGTGGACAACCTGTTTATAGTTGTTCTATTTTTTTTTGCAAAGTTGCATCCGCCTTATCTTGATCACTTTTTAGCGAATTTCCCCCTATAGGGAAGTAGCTATTACCGAAGGCGGCACGGTGAGACTTAAGCGCGGGACCACCGTAACTTTTCATTTTGAGGTCCCTAGACCCCAAAAACACCGTTCGTTAATTTTCATATATATGTATATATATATATATATATATATATATATATATACCTGTCCGTAGGTGCGATAACTTTTGTAAAAAAGGTCCGATCTTGATGAAATTTGGAACAAACGTGTAAAGCGTCATTCATGACTTCGAGTTCGAAAACCAGCAAGATTGGTTTACTCTAAGAAGGTTTTTTTCACAAAATAAAATTTATTTTCAAGATTTAACACCTTTTTATTAATTTTATTTAAATTTAATTGTTAAAATTGAATTCAGCTTAAAAAAACAAACAATTTAGCATTTTGAATTATTATTCTACGTCAATCCGTTGCTTAGAAATTGGATAGTATTGGATGTGCTAAACACAGTACGTTGTCCAATATTATTTTTAATTTTCCCTCCAAAAGTATAGCTTCCCTGATTTAAGAGATTTTAAAAATACAATTCTGAACATATGATTACATTTTCAGGTGATGAATATTCCATTTGTGTTTATTTTGAATAGTTCATTGATCAAGATTTTGCAGAATGTACATACTATATTAAAAATTCAGTTAATTTAAAAGTAAATGAAAAGAATAGGTGTAGATATAATATTATTACATAGTTTAAAACCAGCTACAAAAAATGATAACAAGATTTTGCTTAGAAATACTTTAAATAAATTTTAAAAAATATTGGCAATTCACATGAACTTGAACTGTATATATGTAACCTGAGCTTTGGATGTTGCATTTCGCCTTGATACTATACTTGACTTGCAGTGGCCCAGTCCAAAATTTAAAAATAAGGAAAAAATGCCGGCTGGCTGTAAATGGCACAGATAACCCCATCCCTGCTGTTCTGTTAAACATCTTGGGATTTTCTTTATAAACATATAACAATTAATATTCTTTTTTATTAAAAATAATATTTAGGTGAAAATGAACCTCAATTACACAATCAACTCTCACCAAATCGGTTCTTGAATTATTTTAAGATCGGTTTAGGTTTATAGAGTAGAAGTATTAGAAGGAAGGCAAGTTAGTACACAACAGTCAATTCTCCCAGAGTAAACAGATAAACAAGTCGAATGGTGCGCGATTTGACTGTTCTCAACAATTGGGAATCAGTTCGTCCTAACTCAGGAACGGCCTGGCGTAGAAGTAGAACATGGGACTTAGGCTCCCAAGATCTGTGTTAAAAACCCGCCAATCACCAATGGCAATTTGCTATGTGATAATGCCGTAACCTCAAGGGTGCATAGCTATTTAAGCTGCAGTGCATGTCCATGACAACTTCGAAGCCTGGCTCTCGTCTAGAAAAAAAATCTTGACAACTCAAATTGACTAGAGAGCTGAGTGGACAAACTGTTCACTGCTCACCTCATAGCCTGAAGGTTGCTGGTTCAAGCGTATGATGTAGTTGGGCTCGAGAAACTAGCGGATCTCGCGGTTTGACTGCAGAACTAAGACCACACAAAATATTTTGATTGAGTTGTATTAACTGGTTTGTTTTGTAATCGTCCTAAGCGCTAGTAACGAGCGCACTGAATCGCACCGAGCCCTAGTAATCGGCCGAACTAGGTGAGGCTTATACATCCATTTCCCTCAGGTAATAATTTATATCAAATAGGAATCTAAATTACTTTAATGAAAACTATTTAATTTAAATTTGTTTAATGTAATCCTAAATTATCATCCGATTATACATTATCTCAGAAACTTAACAACCCTAAAATTACCTCTATCACACGAGATCAGTTTATAGGCTAAATCAAATTAAATTTGTATTAGGCCCTACCTTCACATGTCAAAAGTTTACCCAATGACCTCTTCAATTCGATATCCGAGCGTACAGGTTACAATGTTTCGGTGAATCATTAGGTTTAGGCAAGGCCTCACTAAAATAACAGGCCTTGCTGAAGGACACACTACAAATGCAGGCCATGCTGCATGATTTATTACGTCAAACAAGTAGGCGGTCTGAAAGTCTGGCTCAGGACTCACAGCTGTGCTGATCATCAATTCCTTTGAAATCAAAACAAGAAAACGTAAACAAACAAGTAATTTTGACGTTTAGTGATGAAATGTAAACAGAAAAACGTAAACAAACAAGGGATATTTGACATTTAGCAATAAAATGTAAACATAGGATGTTAGTTCCCTGCCTACTTGTGTGACATGGTGTAGCGCTGGGATCGCTGCAGCATGGCCTGTATTTTTAGTGGGGCCTTGGATCGCTGTAGCATGGCCTGTCTTTTCTGTGGGGCCTTGCCTTGCTTCAGAATTCTTGATGTCAAAACAGGAGGCCAGCTGAGAGTCTTGCTCAGAAATCACAGCTGTGTAGCTCATCAGTTTCTCTCAAAACAAAACATGAAATTTTAAATAAACAAATAGTATTTGACAGTCAGTGATAAAATGTATACAAAGGAAGTACATTAATTAAACAAGGAATATTATTTTAACATTTAGTAATATGAATAAACATAGGTTGTTAGTTCCAAGCGTACGGTACTGATGTGAGATGTCGCAGTGCTGGGACTGCTGTAGCATGGACTGTTTTTTAGTGCAGCCTTGGGCTATATCTCTATTCTTTATCTATAGGCCTAAAGGTTAACTCAGATATTTCAATTAAGTTATCGGTAGACTATCTAGATATAGAACTATGATCTTGAATTTAGCACGAATTACCTCTGTTTGACGAATTAATTCAAGAATGTCCTAAATGACTTGAGCTGTTTTAGTTTTAATCAAACTACATGCAACTCGGAGAAAAATTGTAGTCTCCATGATTTTAGCGAATTTTCCCTATAGGGAAGTACCTATTACCGTAGGCGGCACGGTGAGACTTAGGCCGGAGACCATGTTATTTTTTCATTTTGAGGTCCCTAGACCCAAAAAACACCGTTCGTTCATTTTCATATACATGTATATATATATATATATATATATATATACCTGTCCGTAGGCGCGATAACTTTAGTAAAAAAGGCCCGATCGCGATGAAATTTGGAACAAACGTGTAAAGAGACATTCATGACTTTGAGTTCGAAAACCAGCACGATAGGTTTATTATAAAAGGTTTTTTTTGGAACATTGATTTCTGAAAAGTACCCCTCTTCCCCCTCGCCTTACAAACAGCTAAATCAGCCATAGGTAGCCAGATGTAATGCAAAAACTGTACCTCAAAATTATTTTTAACATTGACTTTAATACTAAAAGGAGACTGCACATTCATACAGATGTTTTAGAACCAGAAACTGAGCACTCATGAAATTAGTTTGGCACTCGTCACTAGAGATTTCGCCAGGAGTGTGATTTCACGCTAAAGATTTTTATCCCTGAAATGGACCATTTTTTGCTTTTATCAGGCTAAAATATGGTACAGGGTTACAAAAGGGATTATATTTTTAACTACTTCGCTGCGGTAGAATTATACCCTGATCTTTATTCCAGTGCGTCCAGAGTAACAGATTACATGTGGCAAAGCCAACATTTCCCGTGCGATATATCAGCTGAGGGTGAAGCTCTTGCACTCTAGTTACCATCACAGAAACTAAGACGACCTTGGTATCATTCTGCAGATCAGGATTCGTTTCTGAAGTGACCCAACGAAGAAATAAAAAAAAAACTAATAACCATATTTGATTGTACAAGTTATAAAAATTTACAAATTCAATAGTAAATTATACTAGGAATGCTAATAACATATTTATATGACAAAAGGATTTAAAAAATGTGTATATTTCGTTTTATGGAATAATAACAATAAAAAACTAAATTTAATGTTCCATAAATAACTATAGAGCAGCACGAGTAACTGGTTACTCATGTAGAGTTAAGAATAAGATTGTATTCTTTGAAAAATTATGAACTCGGGGATATAAAACTCACAGCGATCGCATTACAACTGGCCAAAATACGCAAAACGCACCCGGGACTGATCGTTGATTACAGCCGCTGCACTCTGGGCAATGGCTGGCACGAGTAACCGGTTGTTCGTGACATAGGGAAGGAGTTAAAACATCGAAACTAGGAGTGAAAAAGAGAGAGGCCTAACAAAATTCTACAGCTACCAGAATGTGCTAATTTTTGTAACATGTGATCAAATGTTTTGGATCAAAAATTTAACATTACCTGGTCTATCTATTTTTTTATCAATATATTTATTCAATATTTCATTTACAATATGATATAAAAGTGTAGTTCTTGTAGCAGCGGTTAGATGAAAAACATTTTGTTTTCGAAGACAATTTCGTCTCAATTTGTTAAAAAGTTTTAAGTTTTTAAGTTAGAAATAAATACCGTAATCGAATTGAGCAAGGATGCATTTAAATATAAGTACTTCTGAGATTTACATTATTGGTAAACATTTCCTCATTGTGTAGTTATATTTAAATTGTTATAAATAAGCAATGAAGCCTAATTTATTAAAATTTAAAAATCTGATTTTTATCTATCACTTGATTTTAAGAAAAATTCACCAACTAAGTTTGGCCTACCTGTGGTGAATAACATCCATGTAATGTCTGAAAAGTAAAATTTAACTTGATAGGCCTAATTCAATACAATCAAGTGATACTATTGAACAAGTTCAGCCCGACGTGGTGGTAAACGTCAGAATTTTTGAACTAAATAAAAGTACGTTGCAATACAGGCCTACAGTAAGGCGAAACGAACTTAAGTCATAATTTTAATAAAATCTTTAAAATTTCTGTTGATTTTACCTTTTTTAATACTACCTAAAGTAGCTAATTTTAGAGAAACTCATAAATTTTGATAGTATATTACCGGTGGCACACGTTGTCCATGGGCATACTGAAATCACCATGGGCCTACGTGCGGTGGTACACGCATGATTCGCTGATTGCGCGGCACATGGTGAAGTGGCAAACGATTCACTGTTAGTTATTGCAACCTCCGTACGAGTAAACCACTTACTGGGTCTTCTGACGAGCCCTTCCACCTTTTTTGTCGTTATTACATCACCTTAATCTTCATCTTAATCACATTTATTTATTTTTTTTTAAGTTTTTACAAGCGCCATCAGTGGCCAAGGTGTGTCTATACAACCCTAAAATACGAACACACCTAATAGCCTAATATAACCCAGCAAAGCTCCGAAAGCGCTGTGAAAATGCATTGAAGAATCAAATGGGAACAGTGCGTCACCATTGGTACTTGTCGGAGTTTTGGAAAGTTTGTAGTGTGCCACCGGTGGCGCACATCAGGGTCACGGCTTGACTTCTGTCAGACTGAACATGTTAAGTTACTATTTTATTAGCCTAAACTTAATGTAAGATATCCTCAAAAAACTTAAATATAAACCATTACTAATAACATATTTGAGTAGGTTTTTATTACAAAAATATAACAATTTACAAACCTTATTACTTTAGTTTGCTAATGAAACATAAAAAGATTTAAGAGATCTAGAAATCACCCACTTCAATCATAACCTCTATATGATTACATCTCATCTATTCATTTGATTAGGCTACTTTTTTCTGGGTATACATATTTTAAATAACATTTATGTTAATCATTTAATTCAATTTTATTAGACTGTTTAAACAGTTTATCAGCATTGACTCACAAAAACTTAACCTACACATACAAACACAAACACAAATAGAAACTATAGAACAGCTGCTCAGCTGACATCAGACTTGATAAAGAAAAGACAGACATTAAGGGAAATGAAATGTAAATAATTTTTTCATAGCCAAGGAAGTTATACAGTTTGGTGTTCATCTCACCAATGAATGCTGCTATAGCGTCAATTTGTATATTATACTGCAAAGTGTAATAGTTAATAGCTTAAGGATAGCTTAAAAATAGTACAATTAAATATCAAATTGTGTTTGAAATTTTGGAATATGGTGAATGAAAAATGACTTAAAACGAATCAAAATCAATCTTTTAATAAGATTTACTGTAAAATTGTAAAATTAATGTTAAAATGTTATTAAAGTTTTGACATTATATTGCTTAGTTATATCATTAAATTTTTATGAAGAAGTTTGCTTGCTGTGCCTTTTTTGTAAATATTAATCATTTATTGGATGGGAGTTTTATTCTAGTATGTTACCAAGACAAACTACTTGCATCAACTCTAAGAAATTTTTGTACATATATGACCGATAACCTTTTTACTGGTCCAACCAAGGCCACACTACAGTGAAAATACTACAGGCCAAATACAAATAAATACTGCACATATAAGACCGATAACCTTTGTTATGGTGCAACCTGCGTCCAAATTGTTCCATTGTTCCATTAGTATGGTCATCAAGCTCTCTGTCATAAGCTTAGAATTTTGTCCCAATGTTAAAAGTCCTTAAGAAAAGTTTTATTTTTATTTTTATTTAATTAACATAACATTTTCAAAATACAAATAAAACCTGCACATATAGGACAAACAATCTTTATTTTGGTACAACCTGCATGTGAATCAGTCCAGTAGTATGGCCAGGCTCGCTGTCATAAACTTTAATAGTCTTCCCCCATGTTAAATCTCCATTAGAAAAAATTTATTTCTATTTATGACCCAATTAATATAAATACTTCCAAAATACAAATGAAACCTGCATGTAAAGGACCGATAACCTTTGTTTTAGTACAACCTATTTTTAAATCGGTCCATTAATATGGTCAGCAAGCTCGCTGTCATAAGCTTAAAATTTTGTTGCCTTAAAATCTCCTTGGGAAAAGTTTTTTTAAAATATCCTATACTCTTATACGAGCAGTGTTATCTTGTATGTATGTATGCTTGCTTGCTTGCTTGCTTGCTTGCACAACGATCTCAAAAACGGCTCCGAGGATTTTCTTCAAAGTCTGGAAATAAGTAATTTATGACTCAAAAACGTCTTTTATGCAGATTACTTGGCCAGAGAAAATCTAATATCGTAATAAATCGAATTTTAAAGTTGTAAAATTTAACATTGGACTTATGGGTTGCCGTGATAGCAACGAAAATAAACAAGGAAAGTGTAAACAAATGAAGTAATCATAACAGCTGTTTGGAATCTACAGCCATTAAGGGAAAATACAGCAAGTGGGATGAAGAGTCCATGGAGCAATAAAAAAGGTTTCTATTTATCAATTTTATGACATTGAAATATTTTATAGTAACTGGATGAACTGGTAAACATGAAATAACACCGAGCAAGGCTCGGTCCACCAGGTACTATTTAATTAACATAAAATCTTCAAAATACATATAAAACGTGCACACCAATAACGCCAAGGACCAATAAATAACCTTTATTATACTGGACCGCTTTAAGTTATAAAGGATCAATAATCTTTATTTTCGTAAAACCTGCATGTGAATCAGTCCATTAGGATGGCTAGGCTCGCTGTCATAAACTTTAATAGTCTTCCCCCATGTTAAATCTCCATAAGAAAAATTTATTTTCCATTTTTTACCCAATTGACATATACTTTCAAAATACAAATAAAACCCGCACATATAGGACTAATAACTTTTGTTTTGGTATACAACCTGCATTTCAATCGGTCCAGTAGTATGGTCAGGCTCGCTGTCACAGACTTAACATTTCTTATCCATGCTTATAGCCCCTGAGTGTGTGATTAATGTAAGACTGAATTACTTACTTGAAATCCGTCAGACAGCTCAAAAATGATCATATACTTGTTCAGGACATGTTTCAACACAATAGTGTCATCTTCAGCTGGGAGTTAGTGAAGTTCATAATCCACTATTTGGCTTCATCAATAAATTATAAAACACAAACACAAAACAGTCATACATTTACACGGATACATACATTTAAAATTGTTAAAAACAAACAGGCCTGTTCTACAATAATTCAATAATTCAAATGTACCCGTGTCCGTGTAAATGTATGACTGTTTTGTGTTTGTGTTTTATAATTTATTGATGAAGCCAAATGGTGGATTATGAACTTCACTAACTCCCAGCTGAAGATGACACTATTGTGTCGAAACATGTCCTGAACAAGTATATGATCATTTTTGAGCTGTCTGACGGATTTCAAGTAAGTAATTCAGTCTTACATTAACATTTCTTCCCCAATGTTAAATCTCCATCAGAAAAAATTATTTTTTTGACCCAATTAGTATATATACTTTCAAAATACAAATAAAGACTGCACATATAAGACCAACAACCTTTGTTTTGGTACAACCCACATGTAAACCGGTCCAGTAACGGTCAGGGTCAGTGTCATTAGTTTTACAAAAGTTTTTTAATATGTAAGATTTGTAATATTAAACAAAAATATGTAAAAAAAAAAATAATAATACCACTCATAAATTCATCATTAAAATAACTTCCAATAAATAGGGCCTATGTGTCCATATAAAGAATTAAAAAAAATATTACATCTTTGGACGAATGGAAATTCGCTGAGTACGCAGGTCTGCTGCGACGGTTGTATTGGATTAAGCATTCTTTCTGAGCACCAAAGTTTGTATTAGCAAGATTCCTCAGTTGGTTATGGTCCTCTGTAGGTGTTATATTTGTTATGATTGATAAATAAATACAAATCATTATTCAGTACTTGTGAAAGGTTTTTATAGTAATGTCCAAAACTCTTTATATTAATGTCTAAATTCTCCTATAATTGACTTTTAGAATTGATCATTAATTTTTTTGTCGTATCCTGCAATTTCTTAGTCTTTCGTAGACTTGTTTTAGCTTCTTATCTCAGCTAGTGTGTTTTTATAATGTAGGTATGGTATAAAATATTTTGATTCATTAATTAAAAAACTGAAAAGCAAATCATTTAACATGGACTATGGGCCATGTAACATGGCTCCATGTTATTAGAAGGACTTTTTTAGAACTGTGGAAATCAACCATAATGAAGCATTTGTATAACTTGTTTAGACTGATATGTTAACATGAAATAGTGACAGAGAATGTGACATCAACTGAGAATATGACATCAACTGTAAGTGTATTGAGCCAATTTGCCATACACCTCATGTTGATTATGTTGGTGACAGGTGATGCAGGGTAGTGGAGAGGTTGTGGCTTGTGTTTGCCCCAGCAGCAAGATCATTGTGACTGCAGGCACCAGTTCGGTGAGTCACCTTAATTTTAATCATCGTTTCTAAAATTACTGTATTAAAATAGGATTCATCTGCTGCAATTAAATCTTTCTTTTCTTGAAGGACTACCCGCAGTAATTAATTGGATATTGTCATTCGTCCAATATGATTTTCGACTACAATAAGAATGGTTACAATACAATTACCGCAGTTCAATTCTTGGAACTTGTTGGTTAGTAGGCTATCTAAATAATAGATGTTGGTATTGGAGATTTATTCATAAAACGTTGGCTATCAAACTAGGATTTTAGGGGGATTATGGGTTAAGCAAGTTATTGAAAAGTTTCAATTAGTTTTAAGAAATAAAGGTTTTATTTATTTTTTTTACCTCAGACAATTTATGGTTCCTGAAGAGCCCAAAAAAATGTAAACCACTTGATTGTAAAAATCTATGACCAACTTACTCAACAGTGTGCAAATTATTAATGATGGTTTAAAAAAAAATCCACGTTTTAAGTTATTCATCAATTTATAGTATTTTAATATAAGAGTAATACACAGTCATACAGGAAAAGTAGTTAAACTTAAAATGTATCAAAATAAGCTTTCAAGTTATTTCTTAAAGAACATGGAAACTTGCCCTGCAAACTTAATGTAAAACTAACTTAACACATGTCTCTGAAAATGATGACAATAATAATTATAATGCAAACAATTTTTACCATTACAAGTTAACAAACTTAAAATCATGAGAATCAATTCATGTTTGAAATTTAGTTATCTATCATAAGTCACAAGTCCTTTATTTGCATATCATAGTTTTTCAACAATGTAACTGACCAATAATGTAACAATTTCAATTAAGTATACACTTAGCTCTTTCAAGATTCATAACAGCCTATTAGTGTACTTAGGATTCACAAATATATCTTTATGTCTTTATGAAGAATTTTACTCGATGATTTCATAACATCAGTATTTTTTCACTTTGATCCGCTCTGACATTTAGTCTTTTAAAATATGAAGCTTGTAAACCACATCAATTTTGTTCATGTAAGGTTTCAATGCGTCAGTGTGAAATACAAAGCAATTGTCATCATCCGATACTTTGTCCGGGTCGAATTTGATTCTTCTGACTGAAACCAAACTCGAGTCCTTAGATTGAAATTCTATTTTCATCTGGTACTTCTCTTCCTTGACTTGTCCATTGGGGACCCAGATGAGCTGGATGGAGAAGGTCTTTTTCTTGGAGTCATGTTTCCGGATGTCCCAGAAGACCTGGCCGTGCTGCACCCTGGCGTAGGTCCACTTGATGTCACGGTCGAGGTAGTGCGAGTTGTCGGCCGCAGTCTCCTGCAGCACGTGGCCGGCCTCCACGTGCGCCTTGAGTTGCTTGGCCGGCCCCTTCCACTGGCACCGCAGGCACGCCACGGGCCGGAACCCGCACCACTTCTCGTGGTGGCCGATGTCCTGCGTCAGCTCCGAGCAGTCCTTGTACTTGCAGGAGAACGGCAGAGCCTCCAGTATCTGTGAAAGGGTGGTGTGCTTCTCCTCAGAGAACTTGCCGTAGCACTTGGGGCACTTGGTGAGCTGCTCCTTGCAGCTGGCGCAGACCGCGTGGCCGTTGACGCAGCACGAGGTCGGCGGCCGCAGTCGCTCAAAGCAGACGGGACACGAGACTATGTCCAGCAGCGACTGGAACACCTTCTGGGTGTCCGCCTGTCAACAGTCATGCAGCTAATTAGTGTGGTCCCATTTTCTGGTCATGTGATTAGTTTTCTGTGAGCGGTGATATTGATCGGGGTATTGAGGTTTTAGACATATAGTATTATTCAGTTAATCCCAGGCAAAGCTCAGGTCTATTAAGCTAAAAAGTAATTTGTTAATATTTTAATTACAAATTTATATTGAACATTATTATTCGCCGCAACGAATCCCCTCGCTGCAGGATCCCCCGGTGATCCTGCAACCAATCATTCAAACTTCAGCCGGGGTAGAATAAACCGACAGAAAGGGATAAAATATCTGTCCTACTTTGTCCTGTTTTCTGTATAAGTTTGTGACATAATTTGATAAATTTAAACTACTTTATAACATTTACTATATAAACTGCTTGAGATAGCAATTTTATTTTAAACTTAATAAATCTGTGCCATCCGACAGGACCTATTCAAGCAAAAGTTTAATTGCTTCAAAACTGGAAGTTTTATTAAACTATTTCAACAAAATCTTTACTTTTTCCACATTGAAGAGTAAGTTTATCAGAATCTTGACTTATGAATGAAATGCTAGAAATTATTTGCGGTAAATTTATCTTTGGAAAGGATCTGAATAGTTTTTGTGTACTTTAAGATATTAAAGGATCTTACTTGAAACAAATGCTTTATTTTGTACTTGTAATTCTTCTTTCAATCTAAAACTTTTACCCAATGTTTGTGTAAATCTTTTAATTTTCTGGCAAATACAGATCGTTTTTAAACCACAACTAATGTACATCTCGAGGTGAAGAATGTACTCTTTGTGAAGCAGTAAGTTTATGTTCACTCTTATTCAGGCATAATAATGACCTTCCAGTTGGGATGTTGGGTGACAGATAATATGTTAGGCTTTTTTTCTGTGTAAAGATTCATATAAAGGTTTTTGCATTACTAAAACTTTTTAACAAATTGTCTGCCTTATCCATCTAAGAGTAATATTTTATCCATTGAAATTTTATGTGCATGAATTTGTAAAGATTTTTACATTATTAACAGGTTTTAACCCTTCATTAGGCTCACTGATGTTGAGGCATCATCAGGCACATGCAGAGTAACCTATGTGATTTGAAAAATAAAAAAGCGAAAAAATGTAACTTACACATAAACATAGTTTTCAATGGGGAAATTCTTATATTTCATGTATTTTACACAAATAAAACATCTGGATAATTGAATATTTTTGTATGTAATATTTATGCAATATATAAGATTTAAAGCAGTGTACCGCACAATAAATAAAAAAAAGTTTGCACTGAATAAAATAAAAATAAGCAAAAACCATTTTGTTTCAAAAATTTCAACATTTTCTGGAGGGGGCCCCCAAACCTCATGTTTTGTAGGGGGGTATTCCATACACCCTAAACCCCCGGTCATCTGTATCTCCCGCTTCCTCAAATCCTGGCGACGTCCCTGATTTAGGGTAACATGATCAGCGCATGCAGGGCTGCAGACTGGCAACAGTCAACCCCCCGATCAATACTGTAACTGAAACCGGGCATTACAAAGTTCAAAAAGTGATGTGAAGGTTTAGGTTACAAAACATGTGCAACTTCAATATTTGCGAATGTGGTAGTGATCTCAATTCGAGGGCACCCGAAGGAAGGGGCTAACTAACTGATTTGCTTATCCATCTATTGTCTTTAACTTGAATTCAATAACCATATACAGTAGACGCCCTCTAGTTCGGCCACCTCGGGACCGGACCCCTGGCCGGACTACAAAATGGCCGGACCACCCGGATGTACTATCAAAATGTAAAATAACCCTATTAAATCACAAAACCTATGTTTAAAAATCAACAAAACACGTTATTTAAACATATTTACAGTGTTTAATTGCCAAAGAAAATATTTTGACGTCTCTTATGTTGAACTGTCATATTGCGTCACTGGTTTTACCGATCCCATTCTGAGGATAATATAAAGTGAGCAGAAAAACTCTTTATTTACTGTAAAAACACACTAGAAATTTATTTGCCGAATTAAGTTACACGTATTACTTGAACCATAACCTATAAAAATGTTAAGAAACATGTTATTTTCTTTTGTTGTATATAAGTGAAATCCAAGATCAAATCTCACTGTAAAGTCCTCATATTGAAAGAATAACATCTTTCTAGTTGAGGTCAAGTGTGTCCATCAATTACAAGCTTGTCCGTAATCTAAACTGACATAAATAGTTTACTTCTTCGGCCGGAAACTAAAGATTCAGGATAAATACTGTCGAAGGTCATTCCCTCGCGGTGCGGCGTGGTGATATAACGGATATGATTCACCATCCTAGGATCGGCCGGACCATCCGGCGGCCGATCCAACCGAAGCCGAACTAGAGGGCGCCTACTGTAGATATCTTTTGTTTATTTCCTGTCATAAAAACTGTTTTAAGTGGAACATTTAAACTATCCATTTGACAATCACACATAACATGATTAGATCAACAAACCATAAATATAATTATCAGAATTTAAATAAATAAACCATCAGCATTAAGCAGCTTGAGTTGTGGATGTATATGTTCCAAGTTGAGCAAAGTTCTTGATTGGTTATTGATGTTATCTTGAGTCACAGATAGATATGATAAGTAATGATTGTATATATTTACATGACACTTTATCTGGATGATTCGAGTGTTCTTATTTAAGGGAAAGTATAATCTGGAAATTATAAATAATTGACCTTAGACAATGACCATTGAGAAATGGAACTATACTTTTTTATATTACTGTAAAATCACAATTAGAATGTATCAAACACCAAAGTAAATGTTTGAATTTAAATAAATAATTTACTTGATTTTTGTATTCTATATGAAGTATTTTGTTGTATTTAAAATATTTTTTTTCATACAATATAACTAAAATTGTAACGAGTTTATGAAGTTATTACTTTAACTTTATCCAGCCATGTTGTCCAATTACTATAAATTTAAGTAAAATTAAATCCTGTTTTTAATGTGACCATTATTTTTCCGCTGTTTCATCAGTGTTCCTTGTAATTCACAACGTAATACATTCAGGAATAACTGGAATAACGCATTGTTTTATTTGATTGAAATTAACAGAGAAAAATCTAATCAAACACCAATAGGATTGAAAACACACCCCACAATGATAGGATTGATAGGAAACGATGGTTTTTTTAAATATAGGTTCTTAGAAAAGTGGTATTTAATAAATCAGCATAGGAATTTAAAATGGATGGAGTAATTATTACTTTGGTGAATGTGGGGTGAAATGGACTGAAGTTAGACAGAGAAAAGCTAAAGCAGTCCCCACACAGTAGAATGTTACAATGTTTACAACACATTAGTCAGAAAACAACTTTGTTTAGTTAATGTAGTAGGGTGAGTATCAGAGGTTTAGATATTTGTGTGGGGGGGAGGGGTGGTTATAAAATTGCTTGACCTACAGTTAAAAAATACATATCCTCTTTAAATCAAGCTTTTGCCTTTAGATGAAAAAAGAAGAAGTTATATAGATAAACAAATGTAAGTTTGATAATTTGTTTTTGAACAGCAGTAAAGACTACTGCACGTATTTACCTAATGCTGGTAACAACGCGATGGGAGTATTAAGGTTTCAAGTATACGAACGGCTGTAAAAAACGATCAAATATATGATTATGAGCAAGTGGCAGCTATTGACATGATCAGCCGCAAAAGAAAATCACGCATATTTACCAACTCGGGTAGTCGTTGGGAGTAATGTGAGAATGGCTTGAAGAAACAATCACTTAAATTCATTGATGGCGGGTAAATGATAGTAGCTAATGAGAAAAATATTAATACTGCATTCTACTTTTTTGCTGTGTAAGTCAGTTTTGTCATTTGTTGTTTTACAAAGATTTCCCTTAAACACTTCAAAATAATACAAGAATGATTAATGAAAATCCCTGGTAAATATTTTTTCCCTTGGTATTCTTTTGTTAATGTTATTTGAGATGTTTATGTTCAGAAATAAAAATTGACTTTTTTATGTCCCTAATTAGCAGGAGAAAAATAGTGAAAAATATTTGCTTTAGCTTTGTTTCTATTAACCTCAGCTTTGTTTATATAATACTTAACCTCAAAGCAAGGTAAAAGAAAGTTAATAAAAATAAAAATATTAATTGCCAGCTACTTTTTATTACTGATGAATTGATTTTTTGAATTTATGGCTGCATGCAATTAATGTAAATACTAATGTAAAAAAGTTTATTCATGATGAAAATTTATTGACTTCCAGAATGATGGGTTAAAAAATTTTTTTTCTAATTTTTCTTAATAAAAGAAAATCAACCTGTTATCAAATAAAAACTAAACATCAGGTTAAATTATATTTTGAAAATACAAATTTTGATATACTTTGTAGCTTTTCTGTGCTGATGTACGATTAGTTAGGCTAGTGTCAGAATTCCTCGAAGTTGTTGTGTTGTGTGATGCGTCACCTGGCGCATGATAGATTGGTGGCCTACTTAATGTGCAACACTAGACATTTCAAAAGTGATTACTCATCATGTTTTTCCTAAATATTAATAAACCTTGATGTCAAAGAACTTTATTTGCTGACATTTCAAATCATTAAATAAATTTATTGATTTATTATGAAATATTACTTTTTGATACAATTTTTTTATGTACGGTTTGCTTATTATAATGGATTGTAACATTATACGATTTTTGCATGTTGAATGAGGCATTCTCATCCTTTATCATTCTTCGTTCTGTTACCTGTTTCATTAAATCAGTCTGAATCCTAAAGTTGTTATACAGAATTATTTAAAATCTTTACATGATGGCAACTAATATGTTTCATCCTTAGCAAGTAAATGTGTCAAGTAATAAAACATTTTGATATTCTGTGATAAAATTTTACTGAGATTTTTATTTGTTGATATTTTGTGATTGTAAACAAGTAGACTTTTTTTAGATATAAATCATAGACAAAAAGGACACAAAATAAGGATATATTAAAGTATAATTTTTAGCTCTTAATTTGAATTCAACTTGTATTGTTAGTGTAACGTGTTTTGGTCTATTGTATTTTCATTGACATTGACACTACTGCTAAGCCACTGCAAAAATTTATAAAAATACAATATCATATATGTTTTATTTTTAACAAATTACATAATATCATTTTACTAAATATTAATTCTGATACTGAAACAGATGTTTAGTTAATAGTGAAATCCACCTTACCATGTTTTCTGGAATCCGTGTCCGGCGTTGGCAACAGAAGTGGCTGTTCTGTCACTTGCTCAAGGCTGTTTGAACTTGCTTTATCAGCGGTGCTCAGCTGACAGCTGATTGGTTGTGACTCATAAGTGCATCAGGGTGGAGGGAGTGTATTTATGATTACTTATCAATATTTTAACTGATAAGGCATTCTTGTGGCTGAAAGCCCTCCAACTAAATTTATTGAAATTATCTTAGAAGTTCTGTTTTGTAAACAAACATGAAGACACTTTCTTCCACCAAAATGACATTGTCATTATTACTGTAGTTGATTAAAAGAAAGAAAGTCATAATATGTAAAGCAGACAATAATATTATTTTACTAATTTAAATATTTATGTTCAATTAGGTAATTGTAATAAAATATACAATCGATTTTCTTGTCCCTTTAATTCTTTATTGTTAGACTAGAGGCTTGAAGGGGCTAATAGCCCCTAAGCATAATCCTTCTTTACTATAGTACAAAATACCTTCTTAGAAAATAGGCTTTTGGATTCACAAAATTATGATTATATCTAGCATTTTTGGTTTTAAATAAGCAAAGCAGACCTTTTTACATCCCAATGGTTTTTAAATGATAGCTATTTTACGTTATTTCTAATTTTATAGTAAGCTTAAAGCAATTTCTATTTTCCCCGAGCCCCTGGGATGGAGACCTTCAATTTCAGCCCCCTCCCATCATCCTGCAACCTTCCAAACGCCCACAATTTCGGCGCAAAAATTTCCCTATGGTAAATATATATAGATAATTTGGTATTAAATCTGCATCGTTGTAACATGAACTAAACAAACGTTCTTAACTTTTTTAATTTTAAATTATGAAAAAAACTCAAACCCTTAATTATTATGAAATCAGAAAATCTTAAATTTATTAAAATATATTTTGTTATAGTACATTGAACGTGCATAGTTAGCTGCATTTTGAAAAAATCCCACATGTCAACATCTACCATATGGCTTTAAATCAAGCATTAGCACCACATGTTTAATGTAAACAAATTAAACCCCATGTTGTTTTAATGGGAAAAGTTTTATTCTGTTGCGAATTTATGGTAAAAAAATAAGAAAAATGAATAGTTTTCCCTCAAAATTCACGTCAAGACCTTTAAAATAAGACCCCTCCCATCCTTCTACGGCCATCCAGTCACTCACAATTTCTTTACAAAAATTTGACTTACGGAATTATATATATAGATTATTATATGATGTCCATATATTTCTTCCATTATCATTGGCCTAGTTTCTGTTTTCATTTTAAAAGGGATGCTGAAAGTTCATTGTATCCCCTTAAAGGCCCCAGGAGGTGTCAGTCAACAAGATTTTATGTGCATTAAATTGATGATATTTTTTATATTGGCTCCTGAAAATCTGAGCTTAAACGAATGGTTGAGTAAAAACTTAACCTGATTAAACTTTTCATAAATGGAACACTTGACAGAATTTAAATTATAAGCATCAGTTTGTCCTTTTGAGGCAAGCAATATAATCAGTCTACAGTGATGATCTTTTTGGAAATATAATGCCTTCAATTTGTTGTATTTTTTCTTCCTACGACCCCTTTTACTTTATTTACCCTCAAGCGGTCCGCCAACTCCCCCCTCCCCAATCGAGATCTCTGCCCCTATCTAATACCGATCAATGATGTGACCCGTTTAATCGGGTAAACACGTGCTGCTCCAAGGTCATTTTACCTCTTTTATACAGTACGACCATGCCTGTTTGAAAAGATTGCATTGTATCAAAATGATACAAAGTTTTTAAAATAAGAAAAACACCAATGTTACATTAGAGCAATTCATGTATTGTAATTATAAATCAGTACATGTATGAAAATAGTCTTAAAAATACTAATTGGTAGTTAAAATTTCAATTGAGAAAAATTTATATTTCTTTAAAAACGCAACATTATATATGCAACAATTTTTATATGCAATTTTTTTTATGTTTCACAAATATATTATTAATACGGAGCTGAAAATGCTGTGGTTTGCTGTGTTGCAGGTGGTGACAATGTGGGAGTACTCGCACAAGCAACTGCAGGTGCTGCAGTGTTTGTATGGACACAACGACGCCGTCACGTGTCTGGCCTGCAGCCCGGCGTACAACGTGATCGTGTCGGGCTCCCGCGACGCCACCGCCATCGTCTGGGACTTGTCCCGCAGAATATTTGTTCGGCAGCTGCGCAACCACGCTGCGCCCATCGCTGCTGTCGCCGTTAATGATCTCACTGTAAGTGATGGCAATTAGTCTTAACTGTTTTGTTAGGAGGTGATGCTCTTACACAATATTAATGAATAATTTCTTGATTAGCATAATACGTGTTGTTGTATCTCTCATGATGATGATTTGTGTGACCAATCGAAATCGATCGCCATTTTCCACCATTTTTGTACATTTACCATCTTGTATGTAAATACAGTATAAGTGTAAATATATTTTTAAGTGTTGTAAGACATTTATTTTATTTACATCCAGACAATATTAATGTTACTTTTAATTTTAGAATCTTTACACAGGTTTTTTTCTTATTATTATTATGTCACTACAGTATATTTTTCTTCAGCTTAAATGCCATATACTTATGCATCGGCTGCTTCGTTGTGAATTTTTATTAGGTAGCAGTCTGAGAATCCTAGAAACTAATTACTGCAATATCAAAACAGTTTTGATTGAAGACGGTTAAAAATATGTTTATGAAATAGATTCCTTCCAAAATCTAATAGCAACTTACCATGGGACATGTTACGTTATCATACAGAAACGCATAGCTAAAATTACACACCCCTTTGAACGAATATCCTAACAGACAACTTAGTTTGCAAGTTATAACTTTTTTTCAACATTTCTGAATAGCTTTATGTCAACATAGCTTCAACTGTTTAAAAATTCAGTGACCCTAGTTCAAACAATGAAACAAGTTAAATATAATATCGTTTTCGTAAACCTTAACCATACAGAATAATTTTTTTATGTTGTACTTGGGTTTGTGAAGACGAGCTGGCAGTCGTCAACACGTGTGTGGGGCGAGCGGACCGCATGCAGCAGACACTGTGTGTCACGTTGGACTTGTGTTGCCAGGGAGACATAGCGACGTGTGCCGGCACCTGGCTGCACCTGTGGAGTATCAACAGAGACGAGCTGGCAGTCGTTAACACGTGTGTGGGGCGAGCGGACCGCATGCAGCAGATACTGTGTGTCATGTTGTACTTGTGTTGCCAGGGAGACATAGCGACATGCGCCGGCACCTGGCTGCACCTGTGGAGCATCAACAGAGACGAGCTGGCAGTTGTCAACACGTGTGTGGGGCGAGCGGACCGCATGCAGCAGACACTGTGTGTCATGTTGTACTTGTGTTGCCAGGGAGACATAGCGACATGCGCCGGCACCTGGCTGCACCTGTGGAGCATCAACAGAGACGAGCTGGCAGTTGTCAACACGTGTGTGGGGCGAGCGGACCGCATGCAGCAGACACTGTGTGTCATGTTGTACTTGTGTTGCCAGGGAGACATAGCGACATGCGCCGGCACCTGGCTGCACCTGTGGAGCATCAATGGAGACGAGCTGGCAGTCGTCAACCTGGTGTGGGGCGAGTGGACCGCATGCAGCAGATACGTGTGTCACGTTGTACTGGTGTTGCTAGGGAGACATAGCGACATGCGCCGGCACCTGGCTGCACCTGTGGAGCATCAACGGAGACGAGCTGGCAGTTGTCAACACGTGTGTGGGGCGAGCGGACCGCATGCAGCAGATACTGTGTGTAATGTTGTACTTGTGTTGCCAGGGAGACATAGCGACATGTGCCGGCACCTGGCTGCACCTGTGGAGCATCAATGGAGACGAGCTGGCAGTCGTCAACACGTGTGTGGGGCGAGCGGACCGCATGCAGCAGACTCTGTATGTCACGTTGTACTGGTGTTGCCAGGGAGACATAGCGACATGTGCCGGCACCTGGCTGCACCAGTGGAGCATCAATAGAGACGAGCTGGCAGTCGTCAACACGTGTGTGGGGCGAGCGGACCGCATGCAGCAGATACTGTGTGTCATGTTGTACTTGTGTTGCCAGGGAGACATAGCGACATGTGCCGGCACCTGGCTGCACCTGTGGAGCATCAATGGAGACGAGCTGGCAGTCGTCAACACGTGTGTGGGGCGAGCGGACCGCATGCAGCAGATACTGTGTGTCGCGTTCTCCCAGTGTCGCGAGTGGGACAGCCAGAATGTCGTCATGACCGGCTCCACTGACGGCGTCGTCAGGGTAAGGACCTGATGTTCCAATAAGATACCTTGATCTGTCATTGTTTATTATGTTTATTTTAATTTATTAATTTGTAACCAGTACTTTAATAGATTATCGGAAATAATGTTGTTTTCATTTAAAAATTACAAAATTTATAAATAAATAATAAAACCATAATCATTAAATATTTCGAAACTGTTCATTCTCAATTTAATTATATTATTATATTTTTAACAATATTTTCCACCATTTATTTACTCAATAAGTTGTTATTGATTTGGTTTAGTATTCTTATTCTGACAATTTAGTATTAGTTTAATATTGTTGGTCAGACAATAAATAAAGAGTTTTCAAGAAACTGTACTTACTCCTAATCATATTAATGAATTTATTACTCACTGATCCCTTTTGAATTTATGATTTTAAGTATCAACACAGTTTTAAAGTAAATAATGATCCAGAACTGTACACATATATTTGTCAAGATGTATTATTTTCTATTAACTGTATTTTGAATGCGTGATTGTCGGCAGATGTGGTCAGTGGAGTACGTGCAGGTGCCCAAGGAGGAGAGCAGCTCGCCGCCGCAGGAGGAGGAGAAGGAGAAGGAGAGGCGGGAGGGAGGGGTGGGGGAGGGTGTGGGAGGGATGGGGGAGGGGCCGAAGCAGCGAGTACACCAACAGATGGTCAAACAGATGAGCATCTCCGCCGAGTTCACTGCCACTGAGGAAGGTAAGCAGTGTTCTTGGCGTTGTAGGTGTACTTTGATAAATGTGTAAGTTAAAAAATCAAGTATGATTCCTCTTCTTTTTTTCCTTGTAAATAAAGAACCTTTCGATTTGTATTTTAGCATAAATAATGGCAAGATTGAATAAAATATTCATTGAGATATGTGCTGTATAGTATTCATCAGAATAATGAGCTTCGTAAAAGTCAAAAGGATGACTTTAACCCGGTTATTAACTTTTCTATAGCTTACCTATACTTATTGAAAATGGCATGTTATTATTGTAATCAAGACTCCTCCTAGTTCTAAACTTATTTCAGTAATTTATGTGTTATTGGAAAGAGCTCTGGGTCAAGTTTTACAGGACACGACATTTATAAAGGTCACACTTAAAAGGAGACCCCTAGATGCTCTTTCAAGATTAGCATTTTTTTCTGTCAAGCCCCTTTTCCACTCTGTCAAAATTTGTCGTCAGCACTGTTGCCAACAATGTTGACTATAATGTTGGCAACAGCTTCCTGGGTCAATTTTGTCACCGACCGTGTTGCTGACATTCAGTTTTTGGAATGGAAACAGAAAATGTCGGCAACAGTTGACAACACGTCCCCGCGCATGCGCACTGAGAGCACGCACACAGGCATCAGGGAATACATTTCTGAATTAAGTGAGAAGAGAGTGGTAAAAAGTGAGTTGGCGAGTGAGTGAATCCTGTCTCACTATTTTTTTACTGATTGACAAATAAAGATAACTGGCAAAACTAAGTTTATTCGTAAATCTATTGTACACCTAAAAAATGATACACCTAAAATGATTTTAACCAAAAAGTATTTTTGGACCACTTGAAGCAGGTAATTTAAAACACTAAACTGCAATCCAGTGGCTTTGGGTAATGAAAAATAACTGTAGCTAGTTATACCATATGATTTCTGTGGTCCTCATTTGATTATTCTTTTATCCTAACTAGAGATGTGCGAGTACTCGAGATTTCGAGTTTGAGTTGAGTATAGCCTTGAAACTCGAACTTTTTTTCAAACTCGGCAATTTCAAGTCAAGTTTGATTTCAAATTGCAAAAAATGTAATTTTTGTTCAAAATATAATTTTTGTCACAAAATGCTGTTTATTTTGTCGTGCTGTACAAATATGCAAAAGTTAGGTGACCTAACCTATCTTACAGCTGTCACGACATATCGTACTCACAGCAGTGGTTGTGACTGTCGACTCTAGGGATGTGTCAAATCCGAATCTCTAGAATCTTTAGAAAAGATTCGGATTCGAGATTCTATAGGCGAGATTTGAGAATCGAATCCTTCGAAACTGCCGAAATTGTACGCGTAGTTATTATTTTAACAGAAAGTACGCTCGTGTGTCGATCGATAACGGGAAGGTCACAAGCCAACTATCACTGGTCGTCAGCTTCACAGTTGATAAAAATAAATATTAGTCGTCGGATAATGACAATATTTCAACTGATAAGGGAAGGATGTTGACAGGTTTCAATAAAAAACTATTTCTCGGGATTCGGAAAAACAGGAAATAAAGCTATATTTAGCTCTGACTGAACTCGCACTCAACAACTTATCTTATTTTTAATCATCGTTTATCTCTGGAATGGAGCATCACACAACTTTCGTTTTTGTATAATTTGATTTGTAAAAATTAGAAGAAAAATATGAGACGTCAATGGTTTTTATACGACCAGTAGTTTAGGTTGTAATATTTTTGTATTGGGGAGTTGTTATCTCTTATCTAATCACGGCCGGCCGCTTGGCCTGGAACAATGGGACTGGCAGCAGGGCAGCAGGGGGTGGGGTGGCCTTGAAAAGTAAACAAACATTGCTCTCTTACTTCTTGCCTTAATTTATTTTGTCAACATTTCCATTGCTAAGGTGCCAGTGATAGAATTAATAGTTTGTCGTTCCTTTTAAGTTGTTGTGTAGTGTGATGATTTGTCTTCTTAAAATAGTCTGCTTTGCATTTATGTTTTTATTCTTAGATTGATTAGAATTAATTGACACATTAATATTTGGTTTATCTGTGTCTTCATGGGTTTTCTGCCATTGATTTTAGAAAGTGAAATTATTTCAAAACAAAACATCTCCACTTGAAAGGTTTATTTTCAATTAACAGTTTGCTTTTTATATAAATTCTGAAATTCTTTTTTGAAAAATAGGCCTACTTTAGGCTTGTATAAATAAGTACTCAGTAATTTTCAGAGATGTTAATTTTAAATCTTTTTAGTGATCCTGGAATAACGCATTGTTTTTACAGAAGGTCATAAAATAAATTTATCTTTAAACAATTTTACTTTCCTATTGGTTATAGCATTATTTTATTATTGAGGAAAATATAAAATTCTACACAAATCATACCACAAATAATGATAATAAAATTATAAACTAAAAATAAAAATGAAGATAGGAAATAAAATTTCAAGTCTGAAAATAAATCAGTTTATTAAACCATATATTGCAACCTTAATATCCAACAGGTACAAGTATCAAATATTTTTAGCCAAGTGTCATGAATATTTGTAATTAATGGGGGTTAGAGTAATTTTTCTTGTCAATACATGTAAAATACTTACCTTTTTTATCTGAGGCAGATATTCATTAATGTTCTGTCCCTTACTGTTGTTATTTTAAATTAATAATATTTAATAGAAGTGCATATTTTGATACTTCTCAGTTCATAATTGAAACTTTATTTATTGTCACTTTAATAAATAAAACTTTTTACATGTATTACTATAACTTAGGCTTCATTTTTTTAGTTTATACTCGACTCGAACTCGAGATTAGAGTCTTTTGACAATTACTCGACTCGAACTCGACTCGACCTGAAAAACCTGTACTCGTACATCTCTAACCCTAACTATAGATAGCTTATAGATCAAGTAATTCACCTGTTTTTACTCACTAAGTAATATGCTAATGGATAAAAACGTGATAATTGTCATGAACAACCTTCATTTTCTTCTCCTTTATTCTATGATTTAATAATTATTAATTATGTCTAACATACACAAGCCACACACAAAGTACACAAAGCTATGCAAAGTGTAAAAACCATTACAAATGCCTTTGTTATAATAAAAATTTTTATCACGTTTTGCTATATGAATACATTTTACAGCCTTTGAACATTTAAAAAATATTCAACAAGTAATTTAATAGATAAATAAGCATAAATACTATTTCTGAATGACATGGTTTGTTTTTTTGGTGAGTTATCTTTAATATTTTCAATTATATTTTGTGGGCATCACTCACCTAATTGGTTGAAGAGTACACGGCCAGGTCTTGTTTAAAGTTCACAACACGAACACAAAAACACACACACAAATCGACCTGTTCTATGTAGTCTTTTAAACCGACGTTTCGCCGCACCTAGGTGTTAACGTGCGGCGTTATCAAGGTTTTCTCTTAGTAACCGTAAGAGGCCCGATCTTCTAACCACGACTCAGTCAGGTTCGTCGTGGTCAGTCGTGGTTGTGAGTCGTGGTTAGAAGATCGGACCGCTTACGGTTACTAAGGGAAACCCTTGATAACGCCGCACGTTAACACCTAGGTGCAGCGAAACGTCGGTTTAAAAGACTTCATAGAACGGGTCGATTTGTGTGTGTGTTTTTGTGTTCGTGTTGTGAACTTTAGACAAGACCTGGCCGTGTACTCTTCAACCAATTAGGTGAGTGATGCCCACAAAATATAATTGAAAATATTAAGCATAAATAGTTGTTGGTAATTTAATAATATAATAATCTAGCATTTTGGCCTTTTGTGCCTTCTTGAATAAAGCCGCCACCAAAAATTCAAACACAAAATGATTTCTTATAAATCTATCGTAGATGGACCATTCTAATCATCACCATTCTAATTTCACGTTTCTTTAGAATGTTGCTTTGGATTGTTGCAGAGTGGAAACAGCCGAGATATTGGAAACAAAAACAGTGTTACAGACAGTTAGGGGTGTGCGAATATTCGAACTTCGAACTTTTTCGAATCGGATATCGTGATATTCGATTCGATTCGAGATTGCAAAGAAGTTCGATATGACCGAATCGAATATTTAAAGGACTGGCATAAAATCAAAAGTAGGTGAAAACGTTCCCATTTTCAAAATAAAAGTACGTTTTTTTAGTTGCAAACAACTACGAATCCATTTTTTACATCAGAAACAGTTGCGTCCTCACGTGGACAGACAGCAGATGAATAGCTGCCGTAAAATAATACTGACATCGCAGTTTTGCCACCAAATTCCCTCTGTCGTGTTGATCAGTCGTGCAGTACTTACGTTAACATACTGCACAATACCCGACGCGACAACGAATTTTTTCGTAAGACAAATTCTAGTATCACAGCATTATATCATATAACAAATAATAGTCCATCCTTCATCAGTTCTGTCTCGACCAGTATCCGATACCGACGAAACATCAGTTGAGTTGGTAAAAGAGAGAATTATTGCAATCAAGACCAATCAGAGTTCACCGATGACCGACAGTGTCCAGAGTCGTCTTCAGTTGCCAAAACCCAAAACGAAATATCCCGTAAATACCCCATAAATAAATAGTCGTGTTGGTGTTTCGTACGACTTTTTCAGGCCGTAAATATCTTAAACGGAATCCGGGATCACCATTGCTTCCAACTTTGATATGATGAAGTACAATAATTTTGGGCTGGCAAAGAGTTGGCGGACCTGTTTATTATTTGTCTTTTCGTTTTCGAATTTCGTCCTCGTTCGAAACTTGGTCTGCTTTTGCTTTTGAAGTTTAGTTGTTAATAATAACTCGAGAACGTCTATCGCGTGTTTGTTTCAATCACTCAGATTTCTTTATTTTTCAAATAAGCAATTACGTAGAAATAGAAACGTTGAATGATCAAAAATTGGTTTTATTTTGTTGAAATCTGACGAATCCGGCGGAGCGTGTTTGTTTTGATACGTGATTAAAATGGTCATTTTTAGATAACGGTACAATGTTGGTTTGACAACTTAAGCCTATGATAATAATTAATGAGTTTCTTGCTGTTTATAATGTAAAACAAATAAACTTTGTTGTAAGTAAATGGCAATTGTAAATTATCTTAAAATTTAGGTTAAGTTTACTGGTCTGACGATATTATTTTATAGTATTAGGCCTACTTTAGGAGAATCAAAATCTTTGTTCTCAGACATTAATGCACAAATAAGATTGTAAGGCTTTCTCCAAATATGAAGTAGTTGGTGAACCAAGTTTTATATGTAATTCTTTGGTCTATCCCTTAAGCCTAGTCCCTGATCAAATAATTTATTGGTTCATTAAAAGGAAAAGGAACAAAGGGATGCAGAGGCCTAAAAGTGAACAAATTTAGGTTGCAGTAAAATGAAAAGGAATTGTTATGTAGCGAAATCCTGAAATTGCTACTATAGGCCTAATTATGCTTATTCAAATGAATATTACATATGCTTAAGGGGAATCAATAAATTTCTAAATTCTTAACAATTGATTAGTTGTACCTTTGTGTACCTTAGTAATTGATATTTGACCTATATTATTTTGACTGGTTATAATGCTATTAATAATTAAATAAGATAAATACAGGGAGGGGAGGGAGAAAGTAAGGATAAGAGTAAAAAAACACAATGAAATAACACTTTTGGCTTGATAACATTATATTAATTATATTGAATAGTTGCTAAAAAGTGCTTCGTAATTTGCTGAGTATACAGATTTGCTGCGAAAGGGTATTTATACTTACATGCTGCGATTTAAAATTTGATCTCATTTGAACAAATAACCATTGACATAAATATTCGTTTTGAAAATATTCGATATTCGGAATAGTTATAAACTATTCGATTCGATTCGATTCGAACCAAAAAATCACTATTCGCACACCCCTACAGACAATGTTGTCAACATTGTATTTTTGGCCATGCAACACTGGCGGCAACATTGTCTACGACAATGTCGGCAACTTAGACAGAGTCAAAACGAGGCTTCAGATTTAACTTTTGAGTAGTAATAATAATAAAACAGCTGATTGAAGTAAACACAGTTCTAACAGCAAAACTATTAATCATTCTGGAATATTATTGTAACTCAAGCAAAGCTTATTGTATTATTGTTTTAAGCAAAGCTGAAACAAGCTACATTGAACAAGCTGCATTGATTAAGCTACATTGAAGCAAATTTGAAGTTTGTGAAATAGATCAATTCAATGATTTTTTGGAAATTCTAGGAAAACTAGTCGCCAAAAGTGGCTCAGAGAGCAGTTTGTCAGAAGACGGAAATGAAAATAAGGAGGAAAAGCGTAAAAAGAACAAGAAGGAACCTGACGTGCAGTCCGAGGAGAAGGAGATGTGCAGTGACGAGGAGAAGGAGGCGACGCCTGTGCCCGTGGTGCGCAGACGACGCTCCTCCACGCGCACCAACCCCCAGGTACCATCCTGCAGCAAACAACTCTCTTTCGGGGTTTCCTTAAGCTGTTTTTATTAAAAAATTGTAATTAAGATGGGATTATTTTTTGTCATTGGTGATTTAATTTTATTTGGTCGGATGCATGGATGCAGACAATAAAGTACTTGCTAGGGAGACAATGCGATGCAAGCACTATAGTAGTAATAATGTAATAATGGAAAAAATAACACAGTAAGTTAAAATAATATCAAGAGTGAAATTCAAAGCTATTGCTCCTTTGTGAATTAAATTGAACTAGATGTGTTTCTATAGATTTTAATGATAATATATCGCCTTGCTGTTCAGATGTAAGCATCCCATTTCACTTACCCTCGACGAGAACCACCACCAGGGAAAAACACTTCTGGAGAAAGCCACTTCTTTCTGTTTCTATTGAACTGTCTTAACGATTTTAGTTTTTAGATTTTTTTGAAATAGGTTAACATACTCTGAGGGACCTTTAATTGAAATAGTTTAGTTCAGTGGTTGCTCACAGTGACTGTTGTTGTGGCAAGTCGGAGTGTGCGCCGGCGCGGCCGCTGGGGCTGGTGGAGGGCGACAGTGTGGACGACGGGGGCAGGCTGCGGCCCAGCAGGTCGGACACCAGTCTGGCCGACGGCTCACAGTGTCTGTTGTTGTGGCAGTTCCGCAAGTCGGAGTGTGTGCTGGCGCGGCCGCTGGGGCTGGTGGAGAGCGACAGTGTGGACGACGGGGGCGGGCTGCGGCCCAGCAAGTCGGACACCAGTCTGGCCGACGGCTCACAGTGTCTGTTGTTGTGGCAGTTCTGCAAGTCGGAGAGTGTGCCGGCGCAGCTGCTGGGGCTGGTGGAGGGCGACAGTGTAGACGACGGGGGCAGGCTGCGGCCCAGCAAGTCG
This sequence comes from Flexamia atlantica, assembly GCA_035578135.1. Taxonomy (NCBI): domain Eukaryota; kingdom Metazoa; phylum Arthropoda; class Insecta; order Hemiptera; family Cicadellidae; genus Flexamia; species Flexamia atlantica. The sequence goes on along the minus strand of JAQJVK010000006.1, from coordinate 6,542,006 downwards.
GACACCAGTCTGGCCGACGGCTCACAGTGTCTGTTGTTGTGGCAGTTCCGCAAGTCGGAGTGTGCGCCGGCGCGGCCGCTGGGGCTGGTGGAGAGCGACAGTGTGGACGACGGGGGTGGGCTTCGGCCCAGCAAGTCGGACACCAGTCTGACCGACAGCTTTGTTGTTGTCACGGCTGATGGCGAGGCCAAGGACGAGGAGCCCGCCCCTACGCCGCCCTTGCGACGCAACCGCATCAACAACCACCACACACTGCGGCAAGGTACACCTCAGAAGCTTAAATTATCATGAAAGTATTGAAGGTAGAGGTGTGCGGATATCCGAAAACTCGGATCGGATTCGGATCGGATCGGATATCCGAATCCGATCCGAAGGTTTAATAACTATCCGGTAAGACTGACTAGATATCCGACTCTATCGGATAGACTGCATTTTTTGGGGTAAATTGTAAAGAAAGATCAAATTTTCAAGTAAGGAAAGTCTTCCAAACAAAAGAAGTCACTGCCGACGAAAGTACATTAGTGACAGAAAACATCGCAGAGCAAAGACGACGTTTTGAAATGCGACGGTTGCGATAGCGGCTAGAACAACGCCTCAACACGATACGATTATGTAGTGGTATGCATCAAGCGATGTATTTCTGTTGCCGATATTGCGACTCGTGAATACTCGTGATCAGATCGAGATCGTTGTATACGATCAGATTACTGCGCAATACCCGACACGATAACAAACATTTTCTTAAGATAAATTCTTGTATCTTAGCATTAAATCAGTTAACAAATAGTAGTACATCCTGTAATAGTTCTGTCTCGATTAGTATTCGTTACCGAAAGAAACATCGATTGGTATGAGGGAGAATCGCAATCAAAACAAATCAGTGTTCGCCATTGACCGGCAGTGTCGGCAGTGTCCAACAGTCGTCTTGAATTTCGAAAACGAAATATCCCGTAAATACCCCATAAATAAATAGTCGTGTTGATGTTTCGTACGACTATTTCAGGCCGTAAATATCTTAAGTGGCCTGTTGATACGATAAAATAAAAAGCCTACAATAATTTTGGGCTGTCAAAGATTTGGCGAACCTGTTCATTCATTGTTTTGTCGTTCCATCTCACCTCTTTTTTGAACGTCGTCTGCTTAAAAGCTGAATTAACTCAAGAACGTCTTTTATTCAATCGCCAGATTACTTTATTTATCAATTAAACAATTACCTACCTAGAATTAGAGAATTGAACGATCACAAATAAGTTTTTATTTTGCTGTAATATTAATCTTTGACAATTTAAGCCTCGTCAAAGCCGGCCGGCCGTATTTTCAATACGTGATTAAAATGGACATTCTTAGATAACAGTACAATGCGACTTGACAACCTACGTCTATGAAAATGATTAGTGAGTTTGCTTGTTGTTTGTGATATAAAACAAATAGACCTTTGTTCTAATTAAATGACCAAGCTTTAATACTGAAACTTACAACATTTGAAACTTATCTTGAAATGTTGGTTAAGTTTACTGCTCAGACTTATTTTGTTTTTTTAGTATTATTGGGTAGTGAATCAAAACCTAGGTTGTCAGGCATCAATGCATGAATAAAAATGTAAAGCTTTCTTCTAGGGGTGTGCGAATAGTGATTTTTTGGTTGGAATCGAATAGTTTATAACTATTCCGAATATCGAATATTTTCAAAACGAATATTTATGTCAATGGTTATTGGTTCAAATGAGATCAAATTTTAAATCGCAGCATGTAAGTATAAATACCCTTTCGCAGCAAACCTGTATACTCAGCAAATTACAAATCATTTTTTAGCAACTATTCAATAATTAATATAATGTTATCAAAACTAAAGTGTTATTTCATTGTGTTTTCTTTACTCTTGTCCTTACTTTCTCCCTCCCCTCCCTGTATTTATCTTATTTAATTATTAATAGCATTATAACAAGTCAAAATAATATAGGTCAAATATCAATTACTACGCTACACAAAGGTACAACTAATCAATTGTTAAGAATTTAGAAATTTATTGATTCCCCTTAAGCATAGGTAATATTCATTTGAATAAGCATAATTAGGCCTATAGTAGCAATTTCAGGATTTGGCTACTTAACAATTCCTTTTCTACTGCAACCTTAATTTGTTCACTTTTAGGCCTCTGCATCCCTTTGTTCCTTTTCCTTTTAATGAACCAATAAATTATTTGATCAGGGATTAGGCTTAAGGGATTAGACCAAAGAATTACATATATAACTTGGTTCACCAACTACTTCATATTTGAAGAAAGCCTTACAATTTTATTTGTACATTAATGCCTGAGAACAAAGATTTTGATTCCCCTAAAGTAATACTATAAAATAATAATAAGTCAGACCAGTAAACTTAACCTAAATTTTAAGATAATTTACAATTGCCACTTACTTACAACAAAGTTTATTTGTTTTACATTATAAACAGCAAGCAAACTCATTATTATTATCATAGGCTTAAGTTGTCAAACCAACATTGTACCGTTATCTAAAAATGACCATTTAAATCACGAATCAAAATAAACACGCTCCGCCTGATTCGTCAGATTTCAACAAAATAAAACCAATTTTTTATCATTCAACGTTTCTATTTCTACGTAATTGCTTATTTGAAAAATAAAGAAATCTGAGTGATTGAAACAAACACGCGATAGATGATCTCGAGTTAATAACAACAACTAAACTTCAAAAGCAAAAGCAGACAAGTTTAGAACGACGACGAAATCAATCGTTGGACGAAATTCGAAAACGAAAAGACAAATAATAAACAGGTCCGCCAACTCTTTGCCAGCCCAAAATTATTGAACTTCATCGTATCAAAGTTGGAAGCGATGGTGATCCCGGATTCCGTTTAAGATATTTACGGCCTGAAAAAGTCGTACGAAACACCAACACGACTATTTATTTACGGGATATTTCGTTTTGGCAACTGAATACGACTCTGGACACTGTCGGTCATCGGTGAACTCTGATTGGTTTTGATTGCAATTATTCTCTCTTTTACCAACTCAACAACTCAACTGATGTTTCGTCGGTATCGGATACTGGTCGAGACAGAACTGATGAAGGATGGACTATTATTTGTTATATGATTTAATGCTGTGATACGAGAATTTATCTTACGAAAAAATTCGTTGTCGCGTCGGGTATTGTGCAGTATATTAACTAAGTACTGCACGACTGATCAACACGGCAGAGGGAATTTGGTGGCAAAACTGCGATGTCAGTTTTATTACAGCAGCTATTCATCTGTCGTCTGCCCACGTGAGGACGCAACTGTTTCTGAAGTAAAAAATGGATTCGTAGTTGTTTGCAACTAAAAAAAAGTACTTTTATTTTGAAAATGGGAACGTTTTCACCTACTTTTGATTTTATGCCAGTCCTTTAAATATTCGATTCGGTCGATTCGGTATTGAATATCACGATATTCGATTCGAAAAAGTTCGAAGTTCGAATATTCGCACACCCCTACTTTCTTCAAATATGAGGTGATTGGTGTATCAAGTTTTATATTTAATTCTTTTGTCTAGTCACTTAGGCCTAGTCCTTGGTCAAATAAGGAAAAGAACAAAAAAGACAAAGGCCTAATAGTGGACAAATTTAGGTTGCATTGAAAAAGGATTTTTTAAGTTGCAAATCCTGAAATTGATTTAGGCCTAATAAGCTTATTCAATTATATACTACCTATGCTTAAGGGGAATCAATGAATTTCTAAATTCTTAACAGATATTTAGATGAACCTTTGCATACTTTAATAATTGACATTTGGCCTATATTGGAAACAATATATCACAACAATCAATAACACAACCCTATCAAGGCAAATCTTACCTTACACATTAGGATAATATGGTAGTTCCTTGCAATTACCTTAGGCTTATGAGAAAACTTAAATCTGCTCATTACGCCGCGCCGTAAATATCCGAATCCGGTATTATCCGATCCGAACCTTTTGTTATCCGATCCGAAACTGATCCGAACATAAGCTATCCGATCCGATCCAAAAATTCACTATCCACACACCTCTAATTGAAGGTGTTATATATTTCATTTTAGTATGTTATGATCATGATTTGGAAACACACTAAGTGTTTATAGGGCTGCAGCTCCGGTTTGTGTTTGCCTCGCATCGTTTACTTGTTTAGGTTAACTAATAGAAGTTAGATTTTTTCAAACGAATCCAGGTTTTGTAATTTTTATGAGGCAATAAATTATTTCTGTTATTTTTTCCTCAAAACCAATGTTTTAATGATTAGTCAACTATCTAGGCTTTTAGACTCCATAAGCTTTTAACATAATATAAAAAAAGTAATACAGTCGAAAATTTCAGGGTTTGTCTGGCAGAGGCAGCTGGTGTTCCGTAGTAAGCTGACTATGCACACTGCTTACGACCGTAAGGATAATGCAGAACCTGCTTCCATCACTGCCCTTGCCGTTTCCAGGTAATATTAAGTGTGTTTTTCACCTTCTAGGAATATACAAAAAGACTCTGAATGGTGCATCTAAATATCCAAATAACCCCTAAAGTCTGAAGTTACTGAAGTTTACTGAAGTAAACTTTGTTGGTTTTCTCGAGCAAACTCTTTAAGTTCAGTAAGATAAGGGGTTCCCTGTGATCAAGATGGGCCTTAAGAATGAAGTCAATCAAGATTGACCAGTTTTCATGAAGGAAAGAAAAAGCCTCCTTGGAGACATGATTTGACTACGTGACAAAGACACAAAGAGAAGCAACAATAAGCTCATGTTTATCCACAATGAGCTTATGATGACCTCCGCACGAATGTAAGTGGGACCAGATGCTCTGCCCTGAGTGTAAGATGCTCTTTTGGATCTTAGGGGTTTGGATGGTGGGGGAAAGTAATACAGTGTGACCTATTTAAGTTTGTTCGTGGAAGGTATGCAGAAAAGCCTGAGGGGTTAAACAAGAGGTCCAACCGCTCAGACCCGTCTAGAATTTTACTCCCATGGTTATCGATGCCCAGGAACGGATTTGGCTTCACCAATAAGTTCTCTCTGTCTTTCCCTCTCCTCTGCCTCTTCTATAGCAGTTCTTAGTGCCACAATGTCCTTTCTAACACCATCCCACCATCTTCTTTTTGGTCTACCCAGCGGTCTCCTTCCTTTCTGGTCCAAATCTAGCTTCTCTCACGTATGGACAGCCATACGTGTCCTGTTCATTTCAATCTCCTTTCTTGATCTTATGGTTGCTATTATGTCATTGTATTGCCATAGTATCTCTCGGTTAAGTCTTCCCCCTCGCGGCCTTCATTCTCGATTCTCCAATATTTGTATGCCTCATAGAAATTTGTAAAACTGAAAACATTGTTCAGTATTCGCATTCCTGATTGACTGAAAGCCTGTCAATTCTGTCTTGGTATTTGCTGTGGTGACAAAGACAATGTCACCAGATGGTGCCATCAAATTAGAGTTATCACTTTCTGTGAAGAGGGAAGTTTAAAAAGTTTTAAAACAAAAAATCGTGTCCAGCAATTTGTTAAATGATTGGCCTTGATTAATTCTTGGCAGGGTGGGTAAAATGGACAAACATCCCCCCTCACCCTTTGTATGTCACGGCCAAAATCACCTTAGTTCTTAAACAGTAAACGTTTATCCACGTAAAATTTAAGGTTTAAGAAACTGGAGTGTTTATGTTTGGCAGGGACTACCACACAGTGTACGTGGGAAACACCACGGACCGAGTGTTCTCGTGGAGCGTCAGTGACCAGCCGGGCCGCGGAGTGGCCGACCACTGGCTCAAGTGTGTGTGCTGGCAGGGACCACCGCACAGTGTACGTGGGCGACACCAGGGGCCGAGTGTTCTCGTGGAGCGTCAGTGACCAGCCGGGCCGTGGAGTGGCCGACCACTGGCTCAAGTGTGTGTGTTGGCAGGGACCACCGCAAAGTGTACGTGGGCGACACCAGGGGCCGAGTGTTCTCGTGGAGCGTCAGTGACCAGCCGGGCCGCGGAGTGGCCGACCACGGGCTCAAGTGTGTGTGTTGGCAGGGACCACCGCTCAGTGTACGTGGGCGACACCAGGGGCCGAGTGTTCTCGTGGAGCGTCAGTGACCAGCCGGGCCGCGGAGTGGCCGACCACTGGCTCAAGTGTGTGTGTTGGCAGGGACCACCGCTCAGTGTACGTGGGCAACACCACGGGCCGAGTGTTCTCGTGGAGCGTCAGTGACCAGCCGGGCCGCGGAGTGGCCGACCACGGGCTCAAGTGTGTGTGTTGGCAGGGACCACCGCACAGTGTACGTGGGCAACACCAGGGGCCGAGTGTTCTCGTGGAGCGTCAGTGACCAGCCGGGCCGCGGAGTGGCCGACCACGGGCTCAAGTGTGTGTGTTGGCAGGGACCACCGCACAGTGTACGTGGGCGACACCAGGGGCCGAGTGTTCTCGTGGAGCGTCAGTGACCAGCCGGGCCGCGGAGTGGCCGACCACTGGCTCAAGTGTGTGTGTTGGCAGGGACCACCGCTCAGTGTATGTGGGCAACACCAGGGGCCGAGTGTTCTCGTGGAGCGTCAGTGACCAGCCGGGCCGCGGAGTGGCCGACCACTGGCTCAAGTGTGTGTGTTGGCAGGGACCACCGCACAGTGTACGTGGGCAACACCAGGGGTCGAGTGTTCTCGTGGAGCGTCAGTGACCAGCCGGGCCGCGGAGTGGCCGACCACTGGCTCAAGTGTGTGTGTTGGCAGGGACCACCGCACAGTGTACTTGGGCAACACCAGGGGCCGAGTGTTCTCGTGGAGCGTCAGTGACCAGCCGGGCCGCGGAGTGGCCGACCACGGGCTCAAGTGTGTGTGTTGGCAGGGACCACCGCACAGTGTACGTGGGCGACACCAGGGGCCGAGTGTTCTCGTGGAGCGTCAGTGACCAGCCGGGCCGCGGAGTGGCCGACCACTGGCTCAAGGACGAGGGAGCCGAGGGCTGCGCCAGCTGCAACGTCCGCTTCTCCATCTACGAGCGCCGCCACCACTGCCGCAACTGCGGCAACGTCTTTTGTTCCAAGTCAGTTCTGCTATATTTGTTAATACTTTCAGAGGTCTAATTTGTCATCCTCTTAGACAAAGGAAGTTTTGCATTGAAGAATTGAAACAAATTCTTTGGTGAACATTATTTAACAGTTGCAATATACAATCTAACTTAAATTAAGATTGACTAATAGAGACACAACTATTACACAACTAATTTGTTCTGGGCAAATTCTATTTTAAGTATAGATTTGCAGTAAAAGCAAAAAACATGATGGAAGAGCAAAAATATATGGTGAATTAAACTCAAATTTGAGAAAATACAACTATAAAACTTTTAGTAGACAATAACAGTAACAAATAAATAATTTAATATTGCAAAATAATAAACTATTAATCATGCACAATAATAACTATCAAAGGACTAATAGTTCTGCTGCAATACAAGAAAACAAGAATATAGAAAATTGAGCAGAGATTGGTGGTAAAGTGATCTGATTGAAGAATCAAAGCAAATTGCTGCATAGTTGTTTCTTCAAAACATTTAAAAACTGTTTTGAATTTTCAAACCTGTACTGTTGCCTTCAGGTGCAGTAGGTTTGAATCGGAGATTTCACGGCTGAGAATTCTGAAGCCTGTGAGGGTGTGTCAAGGGTGCCACGCTTCTCTTCGCACACCAAACAAGGACTCGTAGACCCACCGGGTAAATAGCTCAGAAAACGCTATTCCTCAACTGTGTCTTTGTGTAAATTGTTTTGTTTTCAAAGCACAGTTTCCTTAAGATAAATTTAATAATGCAAACCAAATTTGGTTGTGTTGTGAAATTTTACCTTAATAATACAAGATAATTTTTTACAAAACACTTGGAAACCCCACAGAGCAATTAATATGTCTCAAAAAATTTTTTGGGCTTAAATTTTGTATGATGATTAAAATTTAATGAGTAACAACATCAACAAACACCAAAGCAAAAGTTTCTTGCCTTTGGTTGCAAGCAATTAATCGGCCATTCAGGCTCTGATAAAATTACATTTTACTATAAAGTGAAAACAAACCATGGTTATTTAAGGGAGTTAATATACCTTGTGTATATTGCTTATTTTTCCCAGTACTTAGAATTTATGCTGCAAGAAGGGAAAAAATACCTCGTGCCAGGATTATCCAATTTGCATTTTTAGTGTTCCGAAATTCAGCTTTAAGTGGCGAATGAATTTCTCCACAATTTTAACTCCTACAAAAATTCTCCCAAAAATTTTTCTTTGTTTGAGTTTTTGAAATTTGAATTTAAAAAATAAAATCATTAAAGGAATTTTTAGAAACAGAGGACCAATAATTCAAATGTTCATAGAATGTTTTGTATAAACTCTGAAGAAATAAGCATCATAATAAAGCTGAAAATTACATTGTTAAATCTAATTTAAAACACTCTATACAGATGTTTCCATTTCTTAGTTAAAATTGAGCATATCTATAAGGGGTGTGCGAGTACTCGGAATTGAGGTTTTTATGAGCCGAGTTTACACTACTCGGGTTGACTTTAAGTCTCACAAAATACTCGACAGTTGATATTGAGTGGTTACTCCTGCCGTTTAGCCAACATCACTAAGCACAAATGAATTTTTCGGACGTTTCTAATAAAGATAATTACTTCCATCGTTAAAACTATGTTTGTTTTATTGTAAATAAAGATGGTTTTTGTGAGTAGCCTTCACATATTGAATTTATAATAATATTTTATTCTTTTCCAGAATATCATGTGGGCTAATGGTTTTATTGAATACTTAACTAAGCTATGTAGACATATTAAATGTGTTCTGAGTTTTTTTTTTTTTTTTGTTTCATTAATTAAGTTAATTCTAAAAGAGACTTCAAATCAGGATAACAGTGGTGATGTAAAGTAAATGTATTCCTAATTTAGTTGGAATCATTTGATATATCACTCTTAATTTAGGGACACCTCTAAAGTGAGCAGCTTTCAAGTTTTACATTGTGTATGATTATGATTACTGTATATGATTACTTTTGATATGATTGGCATGTAGGTATCTGCCCCATAATCTTCCAATTAAAATAAAAAACTTCACTCATAAAACGCTTGATACTTGTATTTTTTTAAACTCTGCTCGACTAAATAAATCATTACTCGCATGCCCCTAATTTCCAGTGAGAAACTGGGAAGTTGGAAAAGGGGCCTGAAGTCTGAAAGCAGAATATTAGAGGAATGGAGAGAAATATTTTTGGGACAGTGTTGTTTGGAAGTTACACAACATTCTTCAATATGATAAACCTGTAGTCGTTCACTCATCCGCAGTCATATTTCAGGAGATTCTTGTTTTGTGATGCCCATTGACTACTCTGCCAGATCAGGCTGCGCATTGGGAATTGGGACCTGAAGTCAGCGGCCATGTTATTTTCTATATAAGTGAGGTTCCTTTTTGTACACATAATCCAGGCTACTAAAAAAAGCTCTTTCTTAAATAATTTAATTTGGAATCAGATTCTTTATGTTAAAAAACCAAATGGACCTTACAGAAAAGATCGAAGAATCACATTCAATCCAAAACCTACAAATCTATCATTTTGATCCCCCTTGACTTAAATGCTGTTACGGTACTGAAAATTTTTCTTTAGCAACAAGAGGTCCCTTTTTTTTATCATATATAATTTATTACTCGCCTTACGGCTCGCTGGGGGCTCTGCCCCCAGACTCCGATCATGTCTCCCGGCAAAGGAAGAGTTTTTTTTATTAATCAAGGAGTAAATTGTGTTCAAAATTAATCTCCACCAGAGTAATGTTTGGTAGTGGGGTTTAAGTGTTGAAAAAGACTGGACTTAAGTTTAGGATGGAAAGTGACGTAAATGCTCAAATTAATTTGACTTAATCTGGAGCATTAGTATTTGTAAATTTGTATTAATGTTGTCATTGCGTTGTAAGCTGGTGATGAGATTTATTTCAAAGGTAGTAAGTTTGAAGTTAAATTAACATTGAAAGTAGGAAGATATTCGTTTAGTTGAATTTAAATTAAAGTAGGTGTGATTAAAAATTTATGGCATTAGTATTGAAAAATATAATAGTTAAAATGAAGTTGTATGAACACGATGTATGAAAGTTATAGTGAATATTAAATTTTAAGCTATTCAATAGTTAATGTTCCCCTGTCAGTTAGCCGGTGCTTTAAGTTGCATCGCGGCATATCCAGTTCCGCCAACGGGGAGGATGGGAAACGCAGGAACCATATTTACAAACTTAATAATATACAAGAAACAAAGAAATGGGGAGTTTCTCAAGGCAGTCCCCCTTGCCTCAGCCATCTTAAACTAATAAAAAAATAATTTCACACCGGAGAGTTTGTTAAGGCAGTCCTCCTCGCCTCTGCCGTCGAATAAATCTAAATAACATACAAATATATACAACACCGGGGTGTTTTAATTATGTAGATCCCCTAGCCTACTGCTTGTCAAACTAATAAGAAGAATGATTTAATATTGGAGAGTTTTTTAAGGCGGTCCTCCTCGCCTCTGCCGTCGAATAAATCTATATAACATACAAATATATACAACACCGGGGAGTTTTTACTAAGCAGATCCCCTAGCGTACTGCTCGTCATAATCGGTTTCATTGAAGGAGTTCGCCGTACACAATGTTTTTTGCATAGGCGACTCCTTCATTAATCCTGTCAGTGTGGACAAGTACAACAATGTTATCTGGATGTCTGACCCTACTAAGCAACACGTACAGCTGTCCATGAGTGAAGCAGTCTGTGCGCAGATCAACACCAACTGAATCTATTGTCTGACCCTGGCTCTTGTGCCCAGTCATACAATAGGCCAACAGTAATGGGAACTGACGTCAGCGGACCCGGAGCGGCGATCCCTCGACAAATGGAAACATAAATATTTTTCTAGGAATACATATAGGCTCCGTTTGTCCAGGAAGTCTGACAGTAATTAACCGATTGGTAATTGCAGTCACAATGACTTTGGTGCCGTTCACAAGTCCTTCAGCGATGTTGAGATTCCTCATTATGAGGCACACAGAACCGATCTTCAAACGCAGAATATGATCTGGCACACCCTTGCCAGTAGCCTGGTTCAGCAACTGAACGTCGACATCCAGACCGTCATCATTTTCCTTGTCGACAGAGTTGGCGCTTCTCAACTCATAAAGGTGGCCACCAAGTAAATTCAATATGTTGTCATTGATCTCATTGACGTTCACAACCATAGTTGAGAGAATTGTCCGCCGAGAACACAAGTCGGGATTCATCAATACATCATGAGGGAAGACGGAACAAATCAAATCAGTCAAAGACGTCACGTGTCTAACACCGTGCAGAGGTATCAGACTTTGATTGTCCTGCCCCTCCCCCAGAGACATTGAAGGAATCGTTCCATTGCCTACTTCAAGCAGAAATTTGGAGTAGTTAATAGAACCACTCGTCCTATGTGGCGTCGTGAGAGAAAAGATTTTGAAATATCGCCAAAGACTAGACGCCCGAAGTGAGACACAAGCAATGTCGGTTGGCGTGCGAGCATTTGCAACGACGGGAGCGATCTGTCGGAAGTCCCCAGAACACAGAAAGATCTTATCACCAAATGGCACACTGATATTCATGAGATCTCTCAGAGATATGTCGAGAATCTCAAAAATGAATCTATGAGCCATTGGTGCCTCATCAAAAACAATGAGCTGGGCAGCTCTGATGAGTTCTGCCCTCTGGGAACCGTTGGTGATGTTCCAAAATCCAGTGCCGTCGCCGAGATCGAGTGGTAGGCGGAACATGCTGTGAGCTGTGGTACCATTGGGCAGGTTTCCGGCAGCGATCCCTGAGCTTGCCACAGCTAAAGCCACTTGACGACAACTCCTCACGTACGCAAGGATGACACGAATGAGTGAGGTCTTCCCATACCCCCCGGGACCGTCAAGAAAAATTACTTTAGAAGAAGCAATATCGCCACGGTTATGGCGGAGAGAACGAACATGCTCAAATACAAGCTTCTGATCTTCGGAGAGCCTGGGGAACCACTCTTCTACCAAAGCACTGTGTTGATTTCTACCGTAAGTAATCAGTTCCCTACCCAACTCAGAAGTGTCATCCTGCACATCAGGGAGGCCATGATCGGCCAAACACGATCCTTGGCGCCTGAGACTCCGGTCAATTTCAATTAGCGAGATAGTGTATGCCAATTCTCTGTCATGGGGGTTCCGCTCTAAGAGGTCCTTGCAAAGAGAGTCGCGAAACGTGTCCCAGAGAAGTGCCGCAGGAGCTCCCATGTTGCAGAGAATTACGAAGAAAGAACGAAGTCTTGGGCCAGTCATGAATTGAGAGGCCTCACTCAGCTCGTAGTCATATTCATCGTTGTCTTCTATCAATCCGAGATTACGTGAGACCTCTTGGAATGTACGACAATCGGGACCACCGCGTGACAGAAGATCGACGTAACCACGGCAAGGAACAAACATAAGAAGAAGTCGAAGGTAGTACTGTTCGGTCCGGTTTGGAGAAACCCAAAACATTCTGCAGACCTTCTCACCACGCTTGCGAGCCGTAATAAAATGTTGGCCGTCTGGATGATCATAAACGTCCGCATTTGTAGGACGTTTAGTGTGTACCATAAATCGCTCATAAAACGATTGATATGTCAAGGAGTCAAAAATAGAATCATGAGGACGGTCGAAGTACACGATAAGCTTTGAGCTTGCTCTTGTGGTAGCACTGTCGGGGTCGTTAGGACAAAAACAGATGGATTGCTTCCCTTCGAGGTGAACCGGGAGACACAACGCTAGGCTCGGACTCAGAAATAGGAAAATCTAGGAGTCTCCAGCAGGCGTCACTTGCACCAACCATTCTTTTCGTCACATAATGATTTACCTCGTCATCTTGCTTACTGAAGGGTGTGACGGTAACGTTCTGGAGAGAACTTCCCTTCATAAGATATTTGAAAAGATACTTTATGACCCGACGAGTGGAAGCAAGCTCTAAGTTTATGTGCGCCTCATATTTCAAGATAAGTGCAGCGTTATATGGCACTACCCATCCGTCATGAACGGGAATGGACTTCTTTCTTGAAACTATTATCCCCTTGTTATTATAGTCCCGCTTGTACTGAACAAAGCCTCTTTCATCTACGTGCGTAGTATCACAGGAAGGTTTGGGGAAGAGTCCCAGCATGGAAAATCGGTTCGATGGCCAGTGCCACAAGGGCCGTAAACCATATGTTGTAGAACCAACTTTCTAAGACGACCTTCGGCCGCTTGGACGGGACCATCGCCGTTGATTTTAAATACGATATGCGCATGTGGAAGGCCTCTCATTTGAAATTCTAGAACATAAATAAGGTAAAGCGCACGACTGAACATTGCTCCACTATGAAGGTCTCGGAGCAATTCCAGAAGTTTAATGCGAAAGACTCTTCAAGCTGTATTTGGGTCACTGCGACTACCACCTCGCGGACAAGCCTTCTTGTTTTCCTCCCAAGTTGCACTGTACGTAAAAGTGAGAAAGAATGTTGGAGATCCAAGGCGAGACACAAGTGCCATTGCGTTCTCATAATGAACTTTCATATACCTTGGCCCCCCTGTAAATGAACTTGGGAGGTAAACCTTCCCGGCTTGTGCCCCACCCTCACCCTGGACGGTTTCATCATTGTTGATGTCGTTCAAAACCTGCCTCCCGGCATGCCCACCGTGATTTTGTGCCTCCTGAAGTTCGTCCAATGGCCCGACCCGCATTGCATTATCAGTCGGCTTTGATTGTGAGAACTTAATAAAACACAGTTTTTCGTCCTCGTACGTAGCGAACATCTCGACCTGCCAGGCTTGAGACAGACGGCCGTAAATAAAAAAACGAGGTTCAGAAAGTAACAGGCAACGGGAGTATTTGTACTGTGTTAATTTTTTCCCACGATTATCAGGACAACCGACGTGCCAACCCAAAGTGCCTTGCGGGTAGAGCAGGGGATACTGGAATGGTTCCATGAGAGGACTCAATAGATCAATGGAAGTCGGCTTGTCATTTCCAACCTTCCAAACAGTTAGTTTACGGGGCTCAGTGATTGTTTCATCAGTGCTGAGTACAGCGTGTACCTCAATACCTGTCTGCCTGTCTCCAAGAACGGGGCCGTGGGTAGGTCTGCTAGTAACTTGGAATTCCAAGTGGGCGTTAACCGACGGTTCATTACCAAGTCGACGAAAATGTTCTATGAACGGATTTTCTCGAGAAAGAAATCTAGTAATATCCGACGATATTACTAGATTTCTTAGTTAGTCTCTAGTAATATCGTCGTATTTCTTAGTTAGTCTACTAGATGGTTAGTCTCTAGATACTACCATCTAGAGACCTGCCCAAAGCGATGTTGCGACGTTCTTCACCATCGTCAATGTACAGGCGGGACCGGTTCACAAGTTGGACGTTCCCAGTTTTAGTTGTAAACTTTTGTCCTGGGTCGTCCAAGTTGTAAATTTGATGGTACATTCTACCTTCGATCTTAAAAAAAGACAGACCACTTGGATGTTTGTACCCACCTAACACTTCAAGTGCACAGAAGGCAAATAGGTCATTGTATGCACGAGCCCTCTCCAAAAACAGAGGATTAGAGTAAAACGATCCTTGAAGAGGTGGCAGATTAAGGACTAAGGATTAAGGATTGGTGGTTGTATGCTCCTTCACCACAACACCATTTTTTTCTTCCCTTCTCTTCCTCACAGAGCCGTGCATTGCAATGAGGACACCTGTAAATATTATCGTCCCAAAGACGTACTTTTTTCAATTTAAATGCTGTAATATTATTTAATAAATCTCCCCTCCAGCATGCCATAGGACCATGTTTGACTACCTCCCAAGAAAGTAAAAGAGGCAAATGTCTAAGTTCAGAGAGTTTGGGATTCTTCAGACGAAAGATCTGAACTCTCTGCAAAGAAGCATCAGGATGATGCCGACCATATTCACGAACAGCAGCCCTGTTGACCTCAGGGTGTTGTTGGCTGTATTGCTCAACAGCGGCCCTGTTTACCTGTGGGTGCTGCTGGCTACAACGCTCAACAGCAGCCCTATTAACTTTGGGGTGCTTTTGGCTGTACCGTTCGACAGCAGCCCTACGAGCCTCGGGGTTATTTTTTGTTGTTTTCTTAACATACTCCCTGTTCTTTTCAGGATGGGACTCAATGTACCTTTTTTTAGCTTCTTTCACTTGCTCTTCTCGTGTAGATGTCAGAACCTTGGGTCGACCTCGCTTAATTTTTTTAGGCCTTCCTGGACCTTTCTTACCATGAGGAGTTTCCACTTCAGGATCTGGTATAATAAAAGAAGGGGGTTCAATGGGAGGGGCGACAAGCTGCCTACCAACAGATTGTTCGTATGAATGAGAAAATCTAAGTCGCGTAATGTTATATTCACCCACATTGAAGGAGGAATTCGCCAACAACAAAGAAGCTAACGACAAATAAGTATCACACAGAAAGAGTCGTGCTAGGTTTTTTTCTCTAGTTGGATCGCTTTGACGGTACTCATTCACGGCGTGGGAATCGAACAAATACAGCCGCCCTTGGAAACGCCAAAAAGCGACTGTAACAAGTTGACCCTTAAAGAGAAAGCCTTCATGTCTTGAATCTTCTCGCAGAATGTCCTGCAAAGTTGCCGACAACAGATTCACGGCTTCCGCAAGACTGTCCCTGGTCTATGGGGATAGAGCCCATTACAGACAAAAGCGATTTCATCGATGAAAGCAATTTTGTCAGCAATATCAATCCTTCGCACAAGATCCTCTGGATAAAGGTATCTATTTTGAACCTGATTCTCATGACGAGATCTCGTATAAATACGATCACCGGCCATCAGAATCTGATCTATAGTGGATGTACAAAAAGCGCCCTCAATAGCCTGCCACGCTAACGCGGTCGCACTCATGGCCATGCACTGCGCGTTTGCTGAAAAATCGGCAAACCGAGAGTCACCTTGGTGAAAGGTTCCTCGAGAGATACATATAAAAGCCATACTCAAAAATGAGTTAAGAAACACACTTAACTGGAATACACCTAACAGGTTCAAGTCAGTAGGATGATGAATTAAACTACCTGGGAAGCCGTTTGACCACCGCATAACAAAATCAGTGAGAACCTAAAGTAAATTTTGCTAACATTTAAATTTAGAATTCAATATTTTTCATAAAAAACCACATACAACTTTTCTCTATATGCGGACAGATAAGTTATTTGTCATTAAGATTATTTTTGATACTTAATGTATTTTTTAGTTTCACACTATCCCCAAAAATCTGCAAGATGGTAACGAAGATCTATAGCAACTGATTATGTCTTGACAAAAACGTATAGCATTACCACCTTAACGAATTTTAGTACAAAAATTAAAATGAATAGTTCGTGTACGTACTAAATTACCGGCATAAAGTGGAAACAAAACTATTTTTTATAATATTTTGATGGGGTTGACATTTATAATTGTGAGTTTTGATAAGTTACCCCTCTGTTTTAAGCAATAACGAAAGTGCGTGAAAAATTTCAAGTTTCTAGTTTATTAGGAAGTAGATAACAGTAGTAGTTCATGTAGAATGTCAACGTAACACGGAATAAAATGTCTGGAGGAAATCACAGACAGGCAAATTTCAAAGGTTTTTTGATCTAATACACATTTAAGTATTAAGAACTTGTTATATTATTGGATATTTTTAACATGTAAGCTGTAGTAGATAACAGTAGTAGTTCAGGTAGAATGTCAACGTAACACGGAATAAAATGTCTGGAGGAAATCACAGACAGGCAAATTTCGAAGGTTTTTTAATCTAATACACATTTAAGTATTAAGAACTTGTTATATTATTGGATATTTTTAACATGTAAGCTGTAGAGATGGTTTATACCAAATTTCAGCCCTCTACGCATAATATCAAGTCAAATGGAGCCAGAAAACTTAGGGTAAATCATCGAAAATTGAAATTTCTAGAGCTACCTAAGGGTGAAGGAGACGAGATTGGGCAAAAAGTCATAGGACCAAAGTTGTAGATCGTGAAAAATCCGTGACAGATGATGCAATCCGTTTCTCGATATAAACATCCGTTCGGCCATTAGAGCTCAAAATAACAGTTTAAAAAAAAGCTTTTTCTAACGATTTTTTAATAATTTTTTTGAGGAGGTCAAAATTTAAAATAGCAAGTTTTTATGATTTCCCCCTTAGGTTTAAACAATGTAGGAAGTGCGTGCCAAATTTCAGGTATCTAGCTCATCGGGAAGTCGTTTAGGATTCGTATCCCTTAATCAGTGAGTGAGTGAGTTACACAAGCGGCTGTATATATTTTAGATTTATTATTTAACGAAGCAGAAGTAGCTGGCAAATTGATAACTGATTAAAACTGGCCAGCATAACTTCAGTTTTAAAAAGATATAACCATTTTATCTGTATGAAATTTTTTAACTATGTCATTTATTAATTTATTTTGTTTTGAGGAACAAACATGGTGTCTTTTGACTAACAGTGATTAGATGGAGTAATTGTATTTTATTTTGGATTTTGGAGTTTGTTTAACTGTATTTGTGTCTTCCCTGTCGCACCTACCACTTTACCCACCTCAGCTTGTCTATATGTTAAATTTAGTGTAAAACATGCTACATCTATACCCTCGCATCACTGTTAACTTTTTTTATTTTTGTTGAGTTTTACAACACTAAGTTTTTACTAACAAAACTCAGACTATAACAAAGTTAAGTAGTTTTTAATGACAAAGTCTTCTTTTTTGCAGGTTTAACTGTGAAACCAGTCTCATCCCAAAGACTTGTTAAGTGTTGTGATGTTTAGCTGCAGTATTTAGTTAGCCATTAGCTTTGTGTATGTACTTAGAGTTGACAATAACATTTTGTTATTAGGTCTTGCCCACTTATCACTGCTGTTCATCCACTTGCGTCTCAATTACTTGTTTTTTTAAATCCTAAATAAATTATTTAAAATATCTGAATGTATAAATATGTAATTAAGTGATAAAAATTAATTTTCTTCTAAATATTTTGTTGGCAAGCACTTGTTAAGGTGGATCAAATATTTCCCCAATGCTCAGGTTAAGTGCCTAACAGTAAGTGAATAAAATTGTGACGGACGCAGTGCCATACGACATCCTTCCGAGCCTGGCAGAGTCCCACCGAGGGCCATATGGTACTGCCTGCAGCGAACGTGTCAAAACACCAAATGCTAACGTTTTACTGTAATTAATTTAATAAATTTTAAAATCTCATACTACAAATTTGTTAAAAATCAACTATTTTAATAATCATGAACTTGATTTTTTTAAATTAATTGTATCACTGAATATTAAATTAAAAATCAAACTTCTGTTAGTCTTATCATATTGATTATTAGGTACTAAATTATCAAAGTTAACTAAAATTATTTCGGGAAATCATCCTATTATCAAATCCTTAGTAAAATCATTTATAAAACAAATATCTTTTTCATAATATTAGATAATCTTCACATGTTAAATTAAAAATGGGAAAATAAACATAAAGGAAACATTTAATAGACCCAGCTGGCCGGTAAAAGACAATTCTAGCTGCAGTCCACTTGCAGCACACCACGAGCTCATTAACATTTAGCTTCGTAAATAATGGTTAGAGAAATAATATCGTATTATGCAACAAACATGAGAAATCGGCCTTCCTTTGCATATTTACTGTTGCAATCATCATTTAACAAACCTGCTAAAAACAAAAGTTTTTTTGGATTTTTCACAGACATTTATTTATATCCGAACATTGCTTATATTTTTTAAATGGAACTAAAATTATAAAAAAACTAAAAATATGAATGGTCACTGGAACTAAGAAGAAGAATAACCTTTCACTGTGTCACGAGTCTCCGGTTACTCGTGCCGGCCATCGCCTAGAATGTGGTGTCTGAAATCAACGATCATTAAACTGGGTATCATTGTTTTGGGTATTTCTGTTATTTGTATTGTGATTGCTATAAATGTTGTATCTCCGAATTCATAACACTTTAGAGAATACAATTAATTTTATTGTTAACTGCTGCCGAGATTAGTTATGGTCCAGAGTTAAAATCCTATAGGGCTTTTACAAAATTGAAACCAATGTCACAAGAGCAAGATTAGAAGTTATCTTCAGTTATATCTCGCCAGACAACTATCCCATGATAATCAGTGGTAAGTAGGCTTGACTGAACAGCATTGTATTACATTGTGCATTATTTAATTGATCAATTGTTACCACTTGTTTTGTGATTCATATAATGCTGGTTTGGTAGAATTAAAAAAGTTAACAACCAGCTTTATTTTAAGAGGTATTATGATGAGATTTTTATGCTTACGTAAAGTTTGTTTTGTTTTTATATATTTTTCATTTTATTTTGTTTTATACTGTGTTTGTTGATCTGATTTGGTTTTAATTTATATTTTGTTAACAGTTTTAATTTTATTACAGATTAATATTATTTACTGCTACTTTTAAAATCTATGATCCCGATTCATGTCAAATTTTCTAAAACCTTCATTAGATTGGCCGCAATGATTAGGCAAAACCAAAACCCAAGATCTAAACTTAAGGAATTATTTCAAGTTTTTGTTCATCAATTTGTGTTCCTTCATTGTGTAAAAGAGCAACATTGCCAACCAAATATACTTTGTTTACTTTAATTCAAGCAGATATAAGTTCATGAAAAACATAAATTAGTAACTTTTACTATTTTTATAATAGCTATACGGTATGATATAATAAATTTATTGTTTGAAGAACATTCACTGTAGCTTGCTGGTAACCTGACTGATTTTCACTAGTCATGGATGATTTGCTTAAGTTTCCAACGAAATAATACCTAATTTGAAAGTATTTATCATCATCCAAACAATCTGTGATTTATTCCTCGAAATTCAGAGTATTATTTTTTATATTAGATCTGCCTTAAGTTAATAATTTAATTGCGATATAAACTAACTAGTGTAAAATGATAGTGTGTAATTTATTCCTAAATTACTGTCAGTAGAAATGTTGAACTTTACTAAGTGTACTGAAACATAACAAAGCAATATTTATTGATGTTTGATAATGTTAATTAGTTATTAGTTTTAATATTTGGTTTATATTAATGTTTTTAAGTTTGTTTTATATATTTTCCAAAGCCAATTGTTTGCACATTAGATTTTAAATTGACAAATTTTATTCAACATGAAAGTGTACACATTCCAATAAGGTTACGTTTTGTACAATGGCCCTGAAAGAGTAATGTGTAAAAATATTTGTAAATAAATTAAGTAGATCAAATATATATTGTATATTTTGTCTAACTGTTAGTGATAGATCTGTACTGTCGCAAAAGACATATTTTTAGCTTCTAATGTCATTAAAAATATAGAGAGTTGTATTTGTAACTAATATAATACTTGTAAATATATTTTAATTTTGCCTGTAATCCTTTCGTTTTTATACTTAACAATTTTATTGATTGTTCACAGTTTAATTGCTAAAGTATCTTATTAATGCTGGTTGATGTAAATTTACTATATGAATTTCCACTTTAATTTAATAGCGTTTGTAGAATGAGTAAATGTCAAAATTCAAATCAATGTCAAATCTGATTCTAATGATACACATTCATTTACAGAAGTCGTCTACAGTGTACTTGGATGGTTATTAATTTTTCTGACAGCCCAACTTTGCTAGTAATGTATTATCTGTTTAATTATGGTTGACTGTTTCATGAATCAGTTCCAGTTATTGGTTAATGACTAGTTGCATGGACTTCAGTACACCTCAGATTATCCAGATTTGTTTGGCGGATCACCGATAAAAACATATCCTAGCCATTATAATATAACCTAAATAGCGATCAAAAACTACCTCTGCTGTATCAATGATACAAACTGAAAATGCTGTAATGCTCTGTACAGGTAATGTAGTGATTTTAATTTTTGTGATACCAAATGCATGCAGCGGTATCATAGTTATTATTTCAGTTACATGTTACTTTTAGAAGGTACTTTTCACACGTAAAACTCGCTAAAATCACGTTTCACTGTGATTTTAACATATTCATTTAACGGATAGGCTAATGCGAATGATCTGGGATCTGGATGATGGCAGGGCCGGACAATCCGAGGTGTACTGTGCTTATTGTAAGGTCACGATGAGCATAAATGTATATAAGGGTGTGGAAGTATCCTGACTTAATTTTACCAATCATTGTCTTATCCTTCAAAAAGATATCTACTGTATAGTATGGGGCTTTATTTCGCAAAATCTTCATCTTTTTCTCATTGCTTCATAAAAGACAAACAATTTGACCTTAGGATGAAAATTGTCTTAGTCTTAATTTAAAATTAAATAAACTACAAGTTTGTTTCTATGCCATACTATTGATTTGTAAAATGGTGTAGGATGAAAAAAACCCATACATAGTGTGGATAATGAGAGCAAAGGCAACTGAGCATTATTTGTTATAGACATTTCAAGAGGAGTCAACTGCCATTTTCAACTTAAAACTCTATTGTGTAACCAATGATTATTTTTACTTGATATTCTGTTTCTTTAACCAAACTTGATATGTAATGACAAAGCTTTTTTAAGACTTACAGCCTTTTATATAACATTTTAACATATAATAAACATTTTTTGTAAAATTGAGATGACTTTTGAATTAAGTTATTAATTCTTTGTTTAAAATTCATTGTTGGTGATAGTGATTTAATATTTTGATTTTGGTTTTTGTGGACATTTGCCATCACCGATCAGTAAAAAACAAGTTTCACGACGTTTCGGGATCTAGGATCTGATTCCGCCTTCAGGTGGAAAAAAACCTAGAACATAACAAGATTAGTAACTTAGTAAGATTAACAACAAGATTAGTAAATTAGTAAGATTAGTAACAGCTAGGATAACCTGGACAAAAAACATAGCTAAAACAGAGAACTGTAAAATCAGTCACAAAAACACTGTTCTGAAAAGAAAAAATAACACAATATAACACAGGAATCACAAATGTCACAGGTATCAAAGATCACCAATCAGCAGACAGCATGTCCACACCCAATCAGAGCAGAGCTAAGACTCCGAAGTAGAGCAGAGCACAGACTGTATTCTCTGTTTGTGTTCTCAGTCTTAGCTGTCTCCTGATTGGTGATCCTTGATACTTGTGATTTCTGTGTTATATTGTGCTCTTGTTTTCTTTTCAGTATAGTGTTTTCGTGACTGCTTTTACAGTTCTCTGTTTTTAGCTATGATTTTGTCCAGGTTATCCTGGCTGTGTGTTACTAATCTTGTTATGTGCTAGGTTTTTTCCACTAGAAGACGGGATCAGATTCCAGATCCCGAAACGTTTTGAAACTTGTTTTTTATTAATCGGTGATGGCAAATGTCCGCAAAAATCAAAATCAAAATAAGTTATTATTGTCGTCTGACAAATTTATAAAAAATTGCTCCTTACTACTGCAATGTAATATAGTTATATTAAATTTTACCTTTGAAATATTTTGATTATCAACAAATTGTCATGGAAAAAATGCATTTGGAGCAAAAAGGTTGACAATTTTTAATACTTCAAGGGATTGTTTATTTCACTGAATTGTACCTTGAATAGATATATTATTCTTGGAGGCAAATTTAACGAAGCAACCCCTGTATTCTCTGTCTTGGAACATCACTTTAGCCATGTATTATTTGGTGTCTGATGCTTTACTGGATAATCTTATTACACACTACGAGCTCAGAATTGTTGTTTTTTGTCCTTATTCAACTGGCTCTAATTTCAAATGATTACGTAATTCATCTTGTGGCATGATCTAATTGTCCAAATTAAGTTATGTTGTTAATTCTTTGTTTAAATTCATTGTTGGTGATGGTGATTTAATGTTTTGATTTTGATTTTTGTGGACATTTACCATCATCGATTAGTAAAAAACAAGTTTCACAACGTTTCGGGATCTAGGATCTGATAGCATAACAAGATTAGTTACACACAGCCAGGATAACCTGGACAAAAAACATAACTAAAACAGAGAACTGTAAAATCAGCCACAAAAACACTATTCTGAAAAGAAAAAAGAACAAAAAACAAAGCAGTATTTATTGATGTTTGTTATGATGTTATGATGTTTGTTATGATTGATGTCTGCCATTATAGGTGGGTTGTCAGAATTTTCCCTGCACATAAACGCAACTGGTCATTCCAGACTGTCTTGTGACTTGATGAAACTTGAGTTGCTGATATATTCTCGTCATGTAAACTATAACTCACGCAAAGTGCCGTTTAAAACTTTTAACTGTAAAACTAACTCAAAACCATTGCTCTGTTATCAGAGAATTGTTCACTGACTGATACAAACTGATTAATTCAAATACCAGAGTTATTAGTTCCTTTAATGTTGTGTTTTATATATATTAGTGGGAGATATGTGGTTAATGACATTTTGGGGCTGGAAAGATAGCTTGACAATATTGTACAGAATGCTGTTTGTAGTTTTAGGTGAAAATTTATTTTATGATCCACATTGTTTTGAAGCTTTAGTGACACAAGTGATAGTGTTCAACAAATAAAATTGATTGTTTATGCTTGAAGTTTGAGTGATTTTCACCTTCCTGGAATTGAATTCATTTTATTGTGTGGTGTGTGCATTTTATTAGTCAAAGATTTAAATCAGTGAATGAAGTAATATGTATATACATGCCAGTACTAGTCCCAAAGACTAAAGATATTGTGCTACAGTGGAATATTTGGTTTATCTAACTACATGATGTACAAAAATTCCAGGGTCGGTTTTATAGTTTACTTATAAGTAAACCACTTCATATTGTCAACCTCAGTATCACATCAGGCATTTTTCCGGATTGTTACAAATAAGCAAAAGTTTTTCCACTATATAAAGCTAATGATATTACCAACAAAAACAATTTCCGACCTATTTCTCTGTTAAGCGTATTTACTAAGATATTAAAGAAAATCGTTAAAGATCAGTTGGGTTTTTATCTTCAATCGAATAATATTTTAAGTGAGCGTCAGTACGGGTTTCGAAAAGATAAGAATATTCCCGATGCACTTTTTGATATAAATAAAGAATTAAATCAAGCCACGTCAGATAAACAACATCCTATGCTAATATTTCTTGACCTTAAAAAAGCTTTTGATTCTGTGGATCGGTCAAAATTATTAAGCAAACTAGAAGGAATCGGTATTCGTGGAAACAGTCTTGCGTGGTTTAAGAGTTATTTCTGTAATTGAGTTCAGTTTGTTTCAATTTGTGGGACTAATAGTGATGTTATGCCAGTAGACTACGGTGTTGTTCAAGGCAGTAATCTTGGGCCGGTCCTTTTTTTAATTTATATAAACAATAAATCCAAATTAAATATTTTTGGTAAATTATTTTTATTTGCTGATGATACCCTTATTTTCCTTCAGGCGAAGACTTGGCCTGAGGTGTGTGAAAAAGCAGAACACGATCTCATGATTGTAAAGAAATGGTTAGATCAAAATATATTATCCCTAAATATATAAAAAACTAAATTTTTGCCGGTTTCTATTAGTAAAACCACTGATTACAATCTCCAAGATCTTAAAATTCACACTTGTAATAATTTTCAAAACAGTAATTGCACTTGTGAACGTATTGATAAAGTAATTTCATATAAATATTTGAGTGTTATTTTTGACTGTTGACTCAAATGGACTGACTCAGTTTGTTAGAAATAAGATCAGGAAATATATTTTTGCTTTCAAACAAATGAATGGAATTTTGACAACGTGGGAAATCAAATCGGCTTATTTTGCTTATATTCAGTCTTTGCTATCGTTTGGGATTGTAGCTTGGGGCGGATGCTTGAAAGTATTCTTAACCTCTCAATGTTGTGCAAAAATCAATTTTAAAAGCAGGATTTGGTAAAAACAAACAATTCCCGACTGACGCTCTATTTCATGAAACATCCGTTCTTTCTAGTCGCAAACTTTTTATTAAACATATTCTAATTAACATTTACAAGAACTTCGCTAGCATTTTTCAAGAAATTTCACATTCACATGATACACGGTATTCGTCAAGAGTCAGAGTTACTACTTTGCAACTAAACTATGCATTTTCCTCGACAAATTCCTTTTATATTTCTCATATTATTTTTCAAAACATTCCTACAAACTTTCCTGAATTAAATCTGTTTGAATCACCCTCCCTTAAAGTATTTAAAGTTTGTGTAAAAAAATGGCTACTAAGTTTAAGTATCGGCGAAGCAGACCGGATCATTACGGCAGGTTACCGGCGCGCCAGACCTGACCCTTGACTTGACTGACCTTTAACCATGACCACCTCCGGCCAGCTCACGCTCCAACTTCGTCCCAGCCACTCTATTACTTTTATATCAGACCATTATAAAATATAGAAGCACAAACCGTAACTTAGTTTTTAATTCATACTTTTTTCTCCATTATTTTTTCAAAATAAATTAACTTTCCTCAATAAATTTCCTAATTATAACTTCATGAATTATTTTTATTACACACTAACTTCCAATAACGAGGTCAAACTTACGATATTTTATACTGCAACGCAGCAGACACACAGGCATTTGCCTATGTCTGCTGATTCCATATGACCATTCCTTTTTTTTCTTTAGCAGCCAATAAAATTCTTAATTTATTTTTTGCATATTGCTATAGACTTATGTCTTTATGATTATATTTGTAAAGCTGTATATTTCTTGGAATAAACGTTTCTTTCATTCATTCATTCATTTTTTTTATTTTCAAGACATACCCTCAAAAATTGTTTTATTTAGGTACGTGTTATATTCTACCTTCCCAGATAGACAATCCCCCAGGAGTCAGAAGAAAATCTTTAATGTAGCATGGGTTGATATGTTCACATCTATATTATTAAAAGAATTTCTGGGATTTTGTCCAGAGCACATCAACCTCTAGGAATTAATTTTTCTACACATACTTTGTATCAAATTGCAATAGTTCACAAATATTGTAATTAAACATTGATATAAACAAATAAAGAAAATAATAAGTTATCCACATACAATATCAATTTAATAATAATATTTGTTAAAGCCATTTATTATCCAGATAATATCAACCACCAATATTTAAAAAAATTCAGTTATACCAGCTCATACCCATCATTTAATATAACATACTTTTTCAAATTTGATCTCTTTTTTAACTTAATGAAGTGCAAATAGAAACCAAGATACTCAAACAAATGTTCAATTATTGAAGTGCATAGTGAAGCTCAAGGATTCCTGTTTCTTCTGAAAAAAGGATGGCCAACTGTTAACTGCTTTAATCAGAACCTCTGTCCTAGTGTAAATATTAGCTTCTTAAAAGATACAAAAATAAAAATTTCTTCTTCTCATCATCAAGGCTCAACCCCCCAAAATTGTTTTTGGGAGGTGGGGGTTTGTCCAACCAATTCCAATAGCAACCCACATCGTATGACCACTCGTTTTAATATGCTGGATGAGTAAAGAAAAGACAAAGGTTGTTTTAATGAAATTTTAAAAAATTAGTTATTTTTGTGGCGAATATTGGTACTTCATGTATGGGGGTTTTCCTAAAAGATAACGCACAGACGACCCCTCCACAGGTACCTTTGCTGCTGAGCCAAAGGTCGCATAGAGGCGGATATCTATTAGTATGTTAGTTGAATAATTTTGACACTAATAAAATTCATTTGTTCATTACAAGTAAGGTAACTTTTTTGAAATTTCATTAAAAGAAGCTTTGGCTTATTTTTTTACTCAGCAAATTAAAATGAGTGGTCATACGATGTGAGTTGATATTGGAGGTGGTAGAACAAACTCCCCCCCCCCCAAACCATTTTGGAGAGTTGAGCCTTGATGATGACAACAAGAAATTATTATATTTGTATCTTTCAAGTAGTTAAAATGTGTTCTGGTGATTCTTATTCGATTTAAATGTGAATTGCCGAACTCAGAAAATACTCAACGGACGGCTTTAAGCCTAGTTTACACTAGCATCTAAAAGTGTCGTCACTTGTACACTCTAATTAACATCCTATACTCTTATATGAGCAATGTTATCGTCCGGCCGTGTGTGCTTGCTTGTATGCTTGCACATTTATCTCAAAAACGGCTCCGAGGATTTCTTTCAAAGTCTGGAAATAAGTAATTTATGACTCAAAAACGTCTTTTACGCAGATTACTTGGCCAGAGAAAATCTAATAACGTAATAAATCGAATTTTAAAGTTGTAAAATTTTAACATTGGCCTTATGGGTTGCCGTGATAGCAACGAAAATAAACAAGGAAAGTGTAAACAAATGAAGTAATAATAACAGCTGTTTGGAATCTTCAGCTATCAAGGGAAAATACAGCAGGTGGGATGAAGAGTCCATGGAGCAATAAAAAAGGTTTATATTGATACATTTTATGACATTGAGATATTTTATAGTAACTGGATGAACTGGTAAACATGAAATAACACCGAGCAAGGCTCGGTCCACCAGGTACTTGTTGTTATGCTAATAAAGGTTTACCAAAAACATTACCAAAAACAGCTGTGTTAACACTTCAATTGTTAACGCTTCATTGATTACACTGGTTAGGTACGATCCTGAGTGGCGACACAAATATTTGTAAAAACAAATATTTGTGTCGTCACTCAAGACTGCATCACTCCAATGATAAATAAGGTGTTGTAACAATTGAAGTGTTAACACAGCTGTTTTTGGTAAAACTGTATCAGCAAAACAACAAAATTAATGTGACCAAGAGACAACACTTTTAGATGCTAGTGTAAACTAGGCTTAAGGCACATAAGCATTCTTAACCATGAATCGTTGTGGAACGATCAGCTGATGGGATAAGTCAACTCAAACATGAATCGTAATGCAACAATCAGCTGCGAATTTCGTAATTGTCATTATGACACTACTTTCGTCAAATGCCGCGCTCCCATTGGTCTTGAACCTGTATCGTAAAGTTAAAGTTAACTTTATGCAACGGGTTTGTATTTGGTTTAATAATGGACCTCATTATGACATTAGTTGTAACATCGTTATTGGTGATTATTGCAATGGTCGTAGATAAACGTTTTTTAAGACATCAGAAAATAAGGAAGAGTATTTGCCCTATTGAAACTAAGACCAACAGTCTATAAACATCTTAATTTACTGTATTTCTTTTCTTAAAAAGGAACATAAGGAACTCAGGAGGTGCTCTGGAGATTGGATTTTCTAACAAACTATTGATAGTGATTACACATTGATACATGTTTCAACACATTCATGCATGTTTCAATATTTAGTTTTAAAATATCAATATTGGTTAAATAATAAACTAAAAATTCCAGTTTTAAAACACATTATAAATTTAAAACCTATATTTTGTATATGTACATGGAATACGAATTATGTATATGTACATGAAGAGTTAATGGTTAGCCTTCCTAATTTACTCGATTTTGAAATGTACTATAACAAAATGCCTGTTTAATGAAGGCATTTCATAGAAAGTTATGTTATTTGCTTGGATAAAAATTTGCTAAACATGTATTTCAGATGCAAAACAAAAAAGCGGGACGATTTGAAAATTGAAT
Organism: Flexamia atlantica; assembly: GCA_035578135.1. Classification (NCBI taxonomy): domain Eukaryota; kingdom Metazoa; phylum Arthropoda; class Insecta; order Hemiptera; family Cicadellidae; genus Flexamia; species Flexamia atlantica. The sequence continues at coordinate 6,513,452 of JAQJVK010000006.1, read as the reverse complement.
TCCTTGGCTGTTACGACCGTTGATTGATTTGTTTTTACGGTGAATGGCTATTTTATAAATCCTATTTAAAGATTAGTTCATTAGTAGATCAGTGGTTTGTCCATCTTTATACTGTTTGTTGTTCTGACCTAACAAATATGAATGCAAGAATCTAATGTGCAGATGTTGTACAGAATTAACATAAAAGATTCAATACTTTTGAAAAGAAAACTCTTAAACAGAGACATGAAGATGCGCCAAGCAAAGAAGATCCATGTAAACTAATCCCTATTTTATGGAAAATGAATGTTGTTGCACTGTCAAAATTTCAAAGTACATAACGTATACTTAGACACTTTTGAAGCAGATGAAATTGATGAACTACTCAAAGTCTGTGAGGAAGTTCTTATCCATGTTTTAAGTCTAAGGTAATCAATTATTTATAAAAGAGTGCCCCGATAAGAAGTTCAATTACTGGCAATTTTATTCCAGTGCTATGACACAAAGAATTAGTCTGGATATTATTAGTCTAGACTTTAATAGATGAAGTTTCCTGGGCTTTGGATGAGTCACAGTGCACAATGGGTGTTTTCTGTGACTTGTCCAAGGCGTTTGATTGTGTCAACCATGAAATTCTTTTAAAAAACTTGGCGTATATAATTTTTTGAACAATTCTATTTTATGGTTAAAATCTTATTTAGGAAACCGAAAACAAAGAACAGTAATTTTCAAAAATAATTTAAAATATAGCTCGCAATGGAAGAAAATAAAAATGGGAGTTCCACAAGGTTCTATTTTAGGATTTCTTCTCTTTTTATTATATGCAAATGATTTGCCGAAAAATGTTTCATCCAAAATTATATTGTATTCAGATGATATATTGTATGCTATCATTAAAGCAAACTTCCACGATGAATTGGATTTAAAATTAAAGCAAGCTTTTACTGAATTGTCTTATTGGTTTGATATAAACAAGCTGAAGCTAAATCATGAAAAAAAAACGTTCTTTACGTTCTCTGTGAAAAAACACAACTGTTAAATTTTCGCACAGCACCATCAAGGGAAGGTTTTAATGGAGACATAATTTGCAATAACCAACTACAGTAGAACCTCGATTAACCGTCACTCCGGGGACCGGGAGTGTGACGGTTAAGAGAATAGACGGATAACAGAAATTTAGCTACAAAACCTGTTTAATACGTAGATTTAAAATATTTTGGAAGAAATTAAACCCTGCATAAGTGGAAAATACATATTTATATTTAAATTAAATTCATACGATGGTAATTAAAGACCTTCTAAACTGTATGCTGTGCTCATTCAGTGTTCGTAAGAGAATTACATAACCTCACATTAAAAGATAGTCCGTCATCTTTTAAATGAGTCCGCCAACACCATAAATCAGAGCGATACTTGTAGCTGTTTCGTCCTTCCTCAAACATTTAATGATTTCGATCTTTTGGTCAAGCCCTAGTACGACTCGTTTTCGTTTATCAGCCATCGTCAACAATCAACAGTTACTGTACTGTAATTGATTAACAGTACGTATCTAGCTACACACTGTGTAGTGTGTAACAGCAAACACTATGTAACGCTGAACTACGAGGCGAGCCGTTTAACCCAAAAAATCAACATGCCAATGAATAATAAATAACACGCTCACCCCTATACCACTCCTTGCGTGGGAGTGGCGATTTTCGGCGGAAACTCAAGGTCATTAGCGGCGGACAATCGCGTTCGATCACAATGGCGCTTGCACTTTCTTCTGTGCTTTGTGCGACGCCAATTATTTACAACATAATATTGCGAGCCCAGAAGCAGTGACGGATAACAGAGAGTGACGGATAAAAGAGTGACGGTTAATCGGGGTTCTACTGTAATACCAATAAGTTGTGCAAAATTTCAGGGGGTTGAATTGGACACACATTTTTGTTCGGGTACCTACATTTATAGTATAATTAAGAGGTTGAGTTCAGCTTGTTATCAAATGCTGTTGTTAAGAAAAGTCATCGACTTAAAAACTAGAACCATAATTTATTATGCTTTCTTTTTTTCGGTGTTACAGTATGGAATTCAATTTTGGGGATTAGCTTCAAATGCAGGTAAAGTTTTCAAAATTCAAAAGAATGTTAAGAATCATGACTTTTTCCACTTTTAGGTCTTCTTGCAAACCAATTTTTAAAGATCTTAAAAATGGGAGTTCCACAAGGTTCTATTTTAGGACCTCTTCTCTTTTTATTATAAGTAAATGATGTGACAAAAAAAGTCATCCAAAATTATATTGTATGCAGATGATACAACTGCTATCATTAAAGCAGTTCCAAGTTTGTATATACTTCCGGTTCCAAGTTTGTTTATACTTAAACACTTATTAATGGTAAAACGGTAAAAGCAAACTTTTCTAGTTTCTCTGACAGCAACTTTGATCATATTTATAATACAAGATTTAAAAATAATTTTCAAAACCCAATACGGACCTCTTCTCTTTTTATTATAAGTAAATGATGTGCCAAAAAAATGTTTCATCCAAAATTATATTGTATGCAGATGATACAACTGCTATCATTAAAGCAGTTCCAAGTTTGTATATACTTCCGGTTCCAAGTTTGTTTATACTTAAACACTTATTAATGGTAAAACGGTAAAAGCAAACTTTTCTAGTTTCTCTGACAGCAACTTTGATCATATTTATAATACAAGATATAAAAATAATTTTCAAAACCCAATACATCGTCTGGCACTCACTGAAAAAGCTCCTTCATACATGGGAAAAAACTGCTCAATAGGTTATCCGCTAAATTGAAAAATCCAGTAAATACCACATCATTTAAAGTCCAATTTACTGATTTTTTTTGGAAAAAACTACTACAGTGTAGAGTAGTTTACAGCACAGCTAAATCAGGACTGTAAGATTGTACATTGTCTATAGTTATAGTAGTTAAGATTTGTCTAAGATCTTATTTCATTTGACAATTTGACAATGTAACAAGTTTTATTACCAATGCTATATATTGGAACGTTTTGAGACAATAAATGATTTGATTGGTCTGGAAAATTTCAAAATTACAAAAACTCACACAACTCCTCATTGAAAGGTATTTTTACGGTGCAAAACTCCATACTTAATCAACATGAAACTCAAGCCCATTTTATCAAGTTGTTTTTATGTTACGAAGTGATGTGGGCTGCTGCTGCTGCTAGTAAAATTGAAAATATCTTTGAGCAATGTAAAACACTGCTAATTCATACTCTAATGCAGTGATCACCAATTAATTCTAATAGAGATCCATTTTGAACCTCCACGAGCCTGTCACAGGCCTTAACACAGATGCTTTAGAGGGGGGACTGCAACACTAGGTGGACTCCCCAGTAGACCCTGAATGTGATTTACTCTCGAAATAAACACAACATTTTTCCCCCACCTGCAAATAATAAATACCCAATCGATATCAATTACACTAACTCAGTAATTAACAAATAATATCCATTTTGTTTCAATCTGGATTTGAGTAGCTACAACCGTTTATGCACCCGCGATCAACTGATTGTTGCAACGATCTTACAAGTTTAATTATCAGCTGATTGTCGTCAATGTTGTTACGGACTATCACAACCACTTGCCTGGACGAATAAATAAATACACAATTTAAAAACAAAAACTGTTTTACCGTCATGAAACAAACTGAAAATAATTAAATGGTTATTTTTTAATAATTATAAATTACTAATACCGAAAATCTTAATAACTTTTTTTAATAAATATTGTTCATCTGGAGCATTTTACAAGAACTCTTTTACTTTGTCTAAAGTGAAGTTTTTAGCTTTCTTTGGTTTATACCCAACATTTATATGCTTCAAAAGCAATTACTTTTGTAAAACCACAGATGTATTTTTAAATGAATTGTAGCTTTCAACATAGAATAGATTGTCCATAAGTAAGCTGGGTTACATACCTCTGACTGTTCCGATAAGTCCACAAATATTACATTTTCAGAGATGTTTTTACTTTTTTTCTCACACAATTCCATAAATACATTATAGCGTTTCTCATACTTCTCCCTTGTCTATTCCGGTAATAAATTAGCTATAACATTCTTAGCTTCATCAGAAATATCTGTTGGGGTAAACGAACATTCAGAATCGGAATCCATTGTGTTTCAGTAATGACAACTGTACCTAACCTCAAAACATTAATTGTTACAAGCTATCTTCCGTTCCTGCTATAAGCCAATGCCTCTAATCAGCTGTTAGCGCCTGCATTTGTTGAGCTGCAACATATTTGCATGTGAGCGTGGAAATTTGAAGGCGCTCTAATTTTTTAACTATAGATTTCAATGTTATTCTTATGAGTTTACTTTGTCTGCCGCCGGGAGACAAAGTAATCACTTAACTCCCGCTGAATGACAAATTATTATTTTACTCACGCATTACAAGGAGTAAAAAGCATCTAAACATAGCAGGTGGGGGAAAAACAATTTAGTTGATCTGAAAGTACAAAAAAGTAATGATGTTACATAAGGTGATGTGTCATTTTGCTAAAAGTTATCTATAGGTGGCGCTTAAAACGTTATCCTACTCACCTCTTATGGGGGTAATTTTACAGGTCTTGGCTTTCTAATTTTTGAAATATCGAGTAATCCAGCATTTCTATATTCCTTCTTGGTCTTATATTTCCACTTTGCAATATTTACTTTTCGTCTTATTTTTATTTACGCGATTTTGGTCGCTAGGCGACAAGGCAACAACCGGCCAGTGGCGAGGCGTGCGGTCATCTACAGATTCGCCGATGACTAACTCAATTTTAAAAGTAAATATTTTAGATAAAACTACAAATAACATAATGTTAGAAGCCTAAATGTCTATTATTTTCAAATGAAATCATAAATTTTCGGAGTATCAGGCTATTTTTATGCACGGTGTTTTGCTTTGCGCGCCAGATGCGCCGCGTCCGTAGTTCTCTATTGACTAAATCCGAACCGATTCTCCGAGTTTGGAGAATCCAATCGAGTGGAGCGCCCACCTCCCCGCCTCCATCCCCACCACTCACACCACTGTTGTACAGGCGGCCAAGCGATTCTCTGTCGCTGGAGAATCGGTTGGCGTCCGGCTCCCTTCGGCTGTACTCGGCAGCCTTCGCCATGTAACAAGCAACTCTCGACTTCTGTCAGTGCTACTTCACGGTGCAGAGAGACCTGCTCCGCTACTTGCGCATGCGCAAAGAGACCTAAAATAGTTCACTTCACAGTGCAGAGAGACCTGCTCCGCTACTCGCGCATGCGCACAGTTCTCGCGCCGCGCGCTGTGCTTGTGTTTGTGTAGTTTCAATGAGTGAAGTTGCAGTGGTTTAATTAAATTTTTAACATGTTTTATTATTAATCGATGAGCAACAATGACTGAAGGAGAAGGTGATATAATTGTTCAACTGAAACAATTATCAAAATAAAACTAAACTGATTAAAAAATTTTAAAAATGAAATCATAAACTGCTTAATAAAATAGCTAGCTGCATTTTTCAATGTTAAACTTTCATCCGAGAGCTTTTAAGTATCAGTATTATTCCATTCGCCTTTTCAGTAGAGTCTTGGATGTTTTTATCTATGGTCGTGGGGTCTATGAATGACGCTGGGGGACGGATATCCGGGCCGGTCAAGCGCAGGTCTGTCGCGACTATTCTATAAATAGTAATATAGCCGTTCCGCCGCGTGGCGCCGGCACAGTCCCGTGTACTTCTACACTATCAGCGATGACCACTCAAAAATGTCACGCGTCGCCACTGCAACCGGCGGCAAGACCATCTATCAGTGAATTGAACGTTGTTCCCAAAAAGGTCCATGGAGTCCTACGAACCTCGCCACCTTTGACAGACAATATCAGGGCGGCCAACTCAAATATCTTCATAACAAAATATACCACAGTGTAGCTCGTGTCCTATAAAAACCTTTCTCACTGAATATCTCCGATTTTGAAATGTTGTCGCTTAGAACCTTTTACGGGGGATCCCTTCAATTATGAACCCCCCCAATTCCCTCCCTTCAATTATCTTTTAATGCGGTTTGCGACATTAACTATGACATAGGTGCAAGCACAGGGTAAGCAAGCTACACAATAGGTCACGCGGCATAGGACTACTTTAGCAGTTTTTGTTATGTTCTGGAAAAATGCCTATAACTTAAAAAATTCAATCTTTTTTACATACGATATATTGGAAGTTCGCCATTTTAGCGAAAATGGCGACTTCTGATATATCGGAAGTTGATCTCCAAAGGGTTAAGTTACAATGAAGTGTAACAAATCTTCACAAACTGCTTCTTAAAACGACTCCAAAATACATAATTTTAAAGTTAACCATGTCACATTAAGGGAACAATTTATACGATTGATTTTTTTACTTGTATTCTACTCAAAGAGATCTTCAATTTTATATACCATCTCATAAGACTTTCTCTCAATTTCTGGGGGACCATCCCTGTTAAGAGATAATAGATTATTGAGTACTTCTTAAAGTAATGTTTTGTCACGGAACTATGACCAATTTAATCATCCAATTTTAGCAGTTTTTCACATTGCATATTATTTTTATATCTGTAGCTGTTACCAAAATGTTTAATAATCAAATTAAAGAATGAGCTAGTATTGTATGACTCTTTGAAACTTATAAATGGAACTTAAACCACGTAAAAATAATTATATGATTGATGGTATATTGCATGTAGCTATTGGTATGATAGCTATGTAGGTAAATTGCAAACTTTGTAAGAACTGTGGTACCGGTGCCGAGAATCGAGAATAGATTTTTCAGGTATCAATGTATCAGAACCGAGAATCGATTAATTTTGGTACTGTCACATAACTAAAATAAATTACCCACAATTTTGAAATAAAACCATTGGACTGCTATCAATATGTAAATTTGCACACTATTATGGGAGTGGAAATCTTAACTCAACACACATTTCCAAAATGAATCCAGGAATTGTACAACACTAATGTCAGATTTTTAAAATAAGCAGATATTTTAATTTAAAAATGAGTCTTTTTAATTATTTGTGAAGATTTCACCAATCACTAAAACTTAAAACACTAAGTTTTGAACAAGAGTGAAGCAACAGGAAAGTGCAAGTACTCCATGAAAAAAATGGAATAATGCAAGAAAATGTTTAAAGTACAAATCAATATGACACTCTTAAAATCAATAGGTATAAAAACAACAGTGTCATCATTAACATGATTTATTAAGAATAAATATTGAGTAAGTAGCACCTGGATAGTTGCTTTCAACAATCGAGTTGCTAAGTTCGAGGGCCGCCATCTAAGTGCATTATATACATTCACATATACATCAGAGCTATGCACAAATCATACAAATCAAAGATTTAATAAATGCAACAGATTATTACACTATAAACAATATACAAAATAAGTTGCCTACTAGAACACAATATTTTTACTAACAGAAAACTCAGTCTCTCACTTTTGATTTACAGCCACAAAGAAAAATTGCTTCACAACTTTTAACACAGAGCTTTACAACAACCTCACGTTTCAGATACTTCATGATTAATACCACAACTTAAAACATGTACCAAAATTTTTACTTAGAATCTCTACATTTTTATACAACAGTGCAATGTTAATGTATTTTGAGTGCTTCATAAAATTTCAGTGAATAGAAAATATTGATTGTAATTAAAATGATTCATAGCATTAGTAGATCGCTATCAAGTAAAATCAACAAATTCATCTTAAATTCTGGTTTCATTAACAGAGAAGACACAGCTTATCGCCTTTCTATGGCTAAAGCTAAGCATACTTTATGTCACTCAGAATATATTCAGTCACAAATTAAAATTTAATGTCAATCTAAATATTAGACCATATATTTTTTAACTAAAAAGTTAAATCCTATAAGTAACCATTCAATTTCTCCTCAGAGTTATTTTGGCAACTTTCCCTCTTACAGCTCGGATGGCCAGCAGTGCTAGCCGTTATAAAATCCGACATGCGCTCAAATCTCTGGCACTGCCCACACATATTTATTCCATTATTTCTCATAATATGTGCAGAAGAATGACTAATGAGTGCGGCAACCTAACAACTACCTCTATAACTTAATCAGCGGTGGCAATTCTCAAATTCTATACCAAGATATGAAGAAAAAATCTTGTTGAATTGTTGCGATGCAACCCAACTACTTTTCTGAATCACCTGTTTTTTTTAGTTTTAAGTAAATAGTCCTGCCAATCTTGCAGGACTACCTTGTGAAAAGTCAATGTTAATAATTAATGGTTTTTTAAAGAAGTAAAACAGTTACTTTGCCCCTATAGTAGTGTTTTAATGTTATTTTTTAATGCGTTATGGCAATTCTTCATTAAATTTGTGATTATTTTACCCTTAAATTGTATTGTGTGTAATAAGGTTGTAAGGTGTTTACAGTCTCAATTAATCAAAATTGTCTTCCAATTTTCTTTCAACAAACTTCTTTATTTCTTTGAATAAAAAAAAGTTTGATATCCATACTGGGGTTAGAAGTTGAAAACAATTCTGAGTTGTCCATGCACAACTGGCAATATGGCAACCGAGTTGATAGAAACCTCAGCTGCCAGCAGTCTTGGCCATCAGAGTCCTAGAAGGGACAATGAGTAAATAATTCCGAGCTGATTGTGACCTCTCCATGCAGTGCTAGACATCTGAGCGCAAAGGCTCAAACTGTTTGGTGACCAATGCCTAAAGTTTGTTACAAAAAAAAAATTAATATAACTTTTTGAGCTAAGAAATCTATTGAAAAAAATACCTTTTCATCCACACAACTGAAAAAAAAACTTAAAAATCATAGGATGTTACATGTATGTTCAAAATAGTATAAAATATAAATTTACATTTTATTACATAAATAAATACCTGTGGGTAACGGTTATGTGAAAATATCAGATTTGAAATTAATTCATTAGGTCACTTTAAAATATGACAGATTAGACATTTCTAGTCGAGAATTCTATAAAAAATATTTGAGTAACTACTTTTAAAATCTACAAAAATGATAAAAAGAGAGTTATAATATTTTTCTTAATGATTTCACATATACAAATGACAACACACAACAATGCCGGAACAGCAATTCTGTTACAGATACACTGCATTCTGCGCAGGTACAAAAACAAAGGTGAAACAATCAGATTTTGATTGTGCAGATCCTGAACTCATTGTAGTGTTTTAGACGAATAATTAAATAATTATGAAATACAACCGTCACAATATTGATACGGCTTGATTTACAGTTTAATAATTATTTTCACAGTATTACAAGGAGCCTAAAACAATAAATAATTGTTATCAAAAATAGTCAAAAACATACTGTTATTCAAAAAGTCAAAAATATATTGTTATTAATGCATTTAGGTGAACCTAGTTAATCTGAACATTTGTTAGCTCAAAGTGTATACTAAATGTCTGGATTTCAGAGGAAGTTTCAAATAAATATTATAAACTCTGTAGCAAAAAGTGGCAATTATAACAACTAACCAGCAAACTAAGTGACAAAAATTTCATAAAATACTTGCATTATGTAAACTCAAATGCTCACTAGCAACTGAAGGAGCACTTTCCTGGATGCTACTAATCGTCAAAACCGAATCTCAATTCTCAAAACCACCAAATCCTCTAAAAAGTTTCAGTTTCATGATCCGATAAATAGATTTGACAATAGAGTAACAAAACTTCAAGATTATAATGAGCTTATTTACCACAACACAAAAAGAAGCTCGATAAGAGATTTTTTAGTTTTGGTTTCGGGATTAAAAATGTCTTGTATTGACGAACACTACTGGATGCATTATTCAAATACATAAAAATCTTAAAGTAGACCATCTGATAGAGGCTAAAGGCCCGCTTATACTTAATTATATTTTGCAATGATCTTTCACACCAAATGTTCATAGTTGAAGCTTTATTTTCTCTTTCCAATTGTTTGCTCCAACTTCCATTGATCATTGCGATCTCTTTTTAGGTTTATGAAAATGCTTGGCTTAAAATACCTACCTGGGTAGGTCGCCATTTCAAGCAATGTAATGTAATGTAATGATCATCAATCTTACAACCTCAAAAAATGTAACCATCTCTTATTTACACACAAATATATTTTGAAAAGATTGCAAAACATAATTGCTTGAAAATGGGCCTTAAATGTCATCTGGATCACAGAGGTGTTTGACTATAGAACTCACCTGTATTCCAAAGGAAGATGATAATTGTGTTATGGTCTTTCCTTGTTTTTATTTCCTTCAAAATGTAGTCAGCAATAAAAATTCAATCAAGTTGCTATTGCACTCCTACAGCTTTTTCATCAAGAATATTATGCATTTTAAATGCAGATATAAAAAAGCTGCTTTAAAAACTGAAAATGTTTTCTTCAACTTACATTACTAACATTCTGTTTCTTTATAGAATTAAAATGTTGTTCTCTACATATTTTATTGTGGTATTTTTATAGAGGCTGAATTCAAAGATAAAAACTACAAATAAAAAAGACATTGAATTATTACATTTTCTGGTGAAGTTTTTTTTATGTTGTTAACAATCATATTGCTATAACATTGAAATGAAGAGTTTTTTTTTTAATGAAATCTATAAATATATGTTCATATACTTATCTCTCAACTATTCTTAAAGACAGTGATGGTGTGGAAAAGTAAACCAATTTTTTAAAGATTTTCATTGTTTTAATTTTGTGCATGGTCATGATTTGGTCTTGTACGCTATAACCTTTAAAAGTAAATAATTAATTGAATAATAATCATTTCAGATGCTAAGTCAATGCCATAACTTACTCAAAATGCATTTTGTATGTTTGGTCACATGATGAAGTTGTAACAAGTTTAACTTTCAAAATGTTTACAAAACAGAAAAATAATGATAAAAGTGTTATGTTTAAACAATTCAATTAAAATTTTATAGAATAAATAGGTTTTTTTTAATAACTTGAAGGTGAAATATTGTGAAAATTTCATAGATTCTACATAAAACATCAGTCATTTTTACCACTCATTTAGACTGGTCATACATTTTCCATTATGGTCACTTGTAAGACAATTACTTGAATCTTAAAAAGAAGCTGACAAGAGCTATTGCTGACAAAACTAATAGAACTAATTTTATTCTATACAGATAGAGAAATCTACACACCTACAAGAGTCTAATACACTGACCTATCGGTGAATAAATTATCTTTATCATTTAACGTATATAATACTATATAACAATGTTCAACATTTGCACAGATCGATTGACTTTAACAATAAACACATCAGGTGCAGGCCTTACGATACACAGTCTTTCTGGTCTTATGAAAAAAATAGATCTGTCTATAGTTGCAACCAGTCTTAAATAACACCGTAGCCAATTATAGAAGTTGTTACAATCTAATTAAATTACATGGGTACTTAAATCGTTAGTCTAATGTCAGATATTGTTATTAAATTATTATGTTTATAATTAAACTACACTCAACTATACTTTGAGATATAGTTATTGAAATTTTCAGTCCATTTACCATAGCAACCTATTTTTATTTGGAATTAAGCAACTGACCGTATCGTCATTCAGTAACTGCCCACTTAAAGGTTCAATATAAGATTGTCACATTTGAGCGGCTCAGCCATGGTGCACTTCAGGATTTAGGGAGGAATTCACTGTTGCATTACAGCCGGACTCTAGGTGTTTATTTGTTCATAGTTATGATGGAGATTGGTCGTTACAAAGCGGGTAATCATGAGGTTATCTAATGATTGTGAATATTTGTTTTTCAATTTTAGATCCAATATTTATTAAAAGTTTCTGTTTTATGTTTCATACAATTCAACATTAGTTGTAAAAAAGTTTACGTAAGGTTTTACAAAAACACTGATCCAAAGGCAAAGATAATTTCAAAAATGTTGGGGTTGACCATGAAAATCACTATTATGTGATAACACAAAAGCTAAGTGTTTTGCTAATCTTGCAAAACAATGCAAATGACACCTCTAGTGTAAAAAATGTCCTAAAAACCAAACTTAATAAAATAAAAATTAATTTATATGATAAAATATTATAATTTTTCCAGTTAGTAAAAATTGTTTAAAAGAATACTGGAACGTAAACTACTGAATACAAAAAGCAATTTTTTTATTTAACACTACGAAAGGGATTTACAAGAAGTCTCACTAAGTCAGAGCTGGTTTAATACTGGAGTTAAAAGTTTTTCAAATAGTCAAAAGTTTAAAAGTTTTCTTCAAACTTAATCAAAAGATTTGTTGTCTCTAATTTGTATATTCAATTTAATAAGAAAACACTTTCTGCTTCAAAAAGACTGTTGTAAGATCCAGATCCGGATCAGGTGATACTGACATACATGTTGGCTCAGTTCAGTAGACGGTAGGCGGTAGAGAAAATATATATATTTTTAATTCAATTTAGAAACATTGATTTAATGATTTATTAATAATTCAACAAAATAAGCAGTCCAAACCTTTGTTGACCAAGTGAACAAAGTTTTTAACTAATCTAATGCAACAAGTGTAATCTAAAATTTTTTTTCTTTGTTAGTTTTAATAAGTTTTTTGAGCAAATTTACTATATTTTCAAAGTTGCTCTTGAAACCAACCATTACTATAGGATTCAACAAATAAATTATATTGTACAAGGAAACCTATAAACTATTGTATAGAAAGCGTAAAAAAATAAAATACCATTTAATGTATTTTTAACATCTACAAATACTTTACAACATTCATTCAAGAATGAAAACAAAGAAAATATTGCACAGACATAAATGCTATCTAAAAAGATAACTAATAATACTACTTAAGAGTAAATAGCAGGATATTCGGCAGGACACTACTAGGAACACATCATGCTTTAGTCCCAGGCTTTTTGCTCGTTCTACTGTAGAAAACAAAAAGAATAAGTCATAAAACACTGGTAAGTATGAGGTACATCAACTAATGAAAATAAGGTATGTAGGCATATTTATAGTATGAAAATATACAAAAAATTATTATAACAGATCTATGCAGCACAAAACACATAATGTATGGCTGAAAAATAGCTTTGATGAAATATAATAAGAGTTTAAAATTGTTAAACAATATACATGATGTTTAAAAGATGTGAAAAATACTATGCAGATTTGAATTCTACGTCCATAAGCATGGCGGAACGACAATAAATCAAAAAGAAATTAAATAGGTGTGCTACTCTGATTCTATCTATGCTGACATCTCTCACATTGCAAACCCTAATCACTTGTCAAATTATCAGCTAACTCCAGACGCCTAAAACAATTTTCAGAAATATTGATTTGCAATCTGAGTGACGTCAACATAGAATCTAAATAGCATACCTATTTATTTTTGATATATTGTCGTTCCTCCATGGTCCAGAAGTCAGTCACTAATGTAGATAACATTTTTTTGAAATTTTGCTCCATTGAGCCACTATCTATGTCTGTGTTTATTTTTCAACTACTTGAACACTTATTCAGGTATCAACAAATTATACGTTCTACAGAGGAATAAATGCAAATTTCTCGAATGTCCAGCAATTTCAAGACCACAATATTCATACCTTTGTATGAATGTTGTGGTCTTACTAATGGACACTAATGGAGTTATTAAGTTCACTCACTAATGGAGTCCGACTAATGGTCTTACTAATGGAGTTATAAGTTTTATTAAGATATGTTGAGAAATAAGCGAGATATGCAATTTTACTTATCTCTCATAAGTGATAAGTGGTTATAAGAGGTTCATGAGTTATTACTTTTACATCATACTACACAGAAACATCTGTTTTCTGTAGAGGTCTGCGGGTACCCGAAAATTCGGGTAGCTTCGGGTAATTACGTGAACCTAAGTGGTCGGGTGGGTTCGACACGTCTCGGGTTTTATTCGGGCGGGTTTTTAATACACGTCGGGTCGGGCGGGTACCTACTACCCGAAAGAAATCGGACCCAACATACTACCGGCAAGAAACCCGAAACTCTAAAAATGTTCAACAATAATTAATTCGCACAAAGCTTTTGACTTACAGCGTCCACGCAATATTATAATGTGACGAACAAAGATGGTCGCGATCGCGATGTCAAACTTAGAAGCAATCTTCACTATACGTCTCAACTCAGACAACCAGCCGTCTCCTTGCCGGCTCAAAATTATCGTATGCTCACTGCTTAATATCGTATCCTAGTTTAGCAACCTAAAGGACCGGGGAACCGACGCAATGAAATAGTCGTAGGTATCAACACTAAAATAGCTTTGGGTAAGCTGGAATTTCTAGCAGAGCTTATGATACGAGAGGTCTTATCGAGAAGATAATTGTTGCGATCTATTTTTGGACACGTTAAACCGGAAGAGCGTGTCCTTCCCACGAAAAACATACACAAAAAATTATCCCTGAAGTGATAAGGAAAGAACGTTGACAGGTGAAATGAAATAATATCTCCAATTAGATGGAATTCGGAAAGTTTCTGCTATATTTAGTTGACCTTGGAGAACCACAAAGTATACATCAGTCTTTTGTTTGATCATGGATTTTCTCTTGAACGGCAAGAGATAAAAGTTTCTTTTTTGTCACAATATATTTTAAAAAATTAGACAAAAAGTATGAGCCATCATATGTGGTTGGAGGACAAATGGTTTGGATTTTCGCATTTCGTAGTAGGGAAAAGACGAACGCACGCACGCACGCAGGACTGGCGGACAGGCTAATTGATGAGTAAACAAACCCCCTCCCCACTTCCCCCCTTCCCACTGATAAGAAGACTGAGAAAGCTGTTTTTTCAAGCTCTCTCTCTCTCCCCCCCTTCTCTTTCCTCCCTTCCTCTACTCTATTTCTTAAACAAACTATTATTTTCTTCATAGAAGTTTTATAATAAAACTAATTTTATGATGAAAATAAATTATTGTTGATTATTGTTGTTATAAAATATAAATACTATTTCATTGATAAATTATGAAATAATAAGTTTAGTCATGAATATGAATATCTATTGATTGTATTGGTTATTGTATATTGTATATGGCACCATTTGGTGCATTACAATGTTTTACAAAATTTTCATTATATATATTATAACATTATTAAAATTTTAGCTTAAAAATTCATTTGTATCATAAATACAATGATTTGTAAAGAATGTCTTCATGTACTTTTTAAATTGGTCTTTTAATTAATATTAATCTTTATTTTTTTCTTTTAATTAATAACAATCTTTTAATTTTTTTATATTTGATGGTAACTTATTGTAAAGTTTCATTTTTGTGTATGTAATTGTTCTTTGTGTTTTAGAGTATCTTGTTCGTTGTCTAGCTTCAATTCATCAATATTTCTTGTCCCATGGTCATGAGTAGTTATTTTCTTCATGCAACTGTAATTTTTTCATGTATGTGTATCTTTATATTAATAGACAAGCATTTTTTCCATAAGGTTTTTGTACTCCTTTTTTCTCAGCCTGTGTGCAACGCAGCAAAAATCTAGAATAGAATTGTATTTTCCTGTAGATGTGCAGAATCCCATTGAAATTTATATTAGTCTTTTAGAAATGTAGGAAATTCAATTTAAAATTTCAAAAAATTAACATTAGCCTTATGAGTTGCTGTTTTGGAGATATTATAACAACGAAATGTAAACAAAGTTAGCATCATATGTAGCTGTTATCACATGCTATTTTTCGTAGAGTAAAGACTTGATGTAGAAACATTAAGCCATAGTTAATTGGGCATGGAGTGGAAATATAGAATTTGATTGAAATCAGGACTACTTAGAGAATATTAGGGATATCATACTCAAATGTGTTCAATTTTATATATATATGGAAAAATAAAGTCTACTTGCTTAAATAAGATTAAGAGATAAAACGGGCCGGCGACGGGGGGGGGGGGGGGGCCAAATGCACAGGGGCCTGGACTCACAGGGAGCCCGGATCCACGCGAGATTAGGAAAAATGGGGTCCAGAATCGAGATGAGTAAAAACGGCGGGTTTCTCAATTGCACAGGGGCCCGAAAATCCTGTCACCAGACTTGGCAACCGGAATATAAATGGACACACTATATTCAAATTTTGTTCAAATTTGGAACTTTTTCCCTCCTTCCCTCTCTTCCCATTATCATCACTAAAATGTAATATAAATTTTACCCATTATCCACCGATAATGAGGGAAAAAGTTCCAAATGGTAGGAAGAAGGGAGGAGAGATGGTAAGAAGAGAGTGAAGGAGAAAAGGAGGGAAAAGTGGAAAGAAAGTGGAAGAAGTAGAGAGTGAGGAATTAATGGAGGGAGGGAGAGAACTGTGGTAAGGGGTGTGCAGGATAAACTGATTTGATGACTGAAGTTTTACTTTCCTCTGATTCAATAATTATTCTTAAAAGAACATGAACTCTTAATAAAATAGTCATTATCTTAATAAAATACCAATTACTAAAAACCATGCCATAAGCCAGAAATGAAGTAAAATAATTAGTCAAGGACTTTTTTGGGATTTAATTGGTCATTTAGGTCTTTCTCTTTTGTTTTTGGGCCCCCAGTTTGGTTATATTATGTGTTTACATGGAAAATATGTACTATATGAAATGTTTTTCGAAACGCATTGGTTTATGCGGGGATTATTTATAAAATTGCTATCCCTATTTCTCACTTTGAAAATTGGTCGAATTTTCGACCACTGGCGATCTCTAGTATGTAAGTAATGTGAATGTTATGTTTGATTTTTACTTTGTAACTGCTTGGTAGTCCCATCAAAATTTAATGAAATTAATGTTTTGCTGACAAATGATACCCGAACCCGACCCGAATTTTAACTAAAATACCCAACCCTTAAATATCCGAATCTTTAGAAAAGATTTGGATTCGAAAATCGATCAGCGAGTTTTGAGAATCGAATCCTTCAAAACTGCCGAAATTGTCCGCGTAGTTATTACTTTAACAGAAATCACGCGTGTCGATCAATCACATGACAAGCCTACTATCACCGGTCATCTACCTTCACGAGTGATAAAAATAAATATCAGTCGCCGAATAACAACAATATTTCAACTGATAAGGAAAGGATGTTGACAGGTTTCAATAAAAAAACGATTTCTCGGGATTCGGAAAAACATGAAACATAGCTATATTTAGCTCTGACTCAACTCGCATTCATACATTTTAATCACGTTTATCTCTGGAATGGAGTATCACACAGTTATCATTTTAGTCTCATTTTATTTGTAAAAATTACAAGGAAAATATGCCATGTCATTGGTTCTCATACAGCCAATAGTATAGGTTACGATATTTTTGTATTGGGGGGGGATTATTATCTCTTTCTTATCTTATCATGGCCAGTCGTGTAGCTCAGCATCGAACAATGGGACGGGAAGGGGGTAGGGTGGCCTTGAAAATTAAACTAACATTACTCTCTCACTACTTGCCTTTATTTCCTTTGTCAATATTTCTTTGGCCAAGCTTTTAATAACTATTATTTAAGAGTAAAATAAAACATAATTAAATCTTAAGTATTCACTAAGTATCACTATTTGTAATAAAAACTAAATTTGTTTTTTATTACAAATAGTGATGAGTAGCCAAAATAGTGAATACTTAAAAAAACCCCATCACAAATAAATCATACCGCCAAGAATAATTAAATCTTACAGTTGTTTAGATTTAGCAAATGAGTATAATCATACAGTTGTTTAGATTTAGCAAATGAGGATAATCATACACAAGTTTTTTTATCTTAAAATACAATTAAATAATCTTATTTTGATTAGGATTTTTGTGGACATTTGCCATCACTGATGAGTTAAAAAACAAGTTTCACCAACACCAACAATGAATTTCAAACAAATAAATAATCTTAATTTAACTAAGTGGGAATGAAAGCAGAGTTAATAATAACTGAAAATTAAAACAAAACGAAATTATAAGACATAAAGGTCTTCAAAACTTGAGTTTATTTAGGTAAGGCAATTTTTTCAATAAATCTAATAAGGAGAATGATGAAACCTTTTGTTTACTAATTATTCTTATTTTGGGCTATGTGTAAAATTAAAAATATAACTTCATGTGAATGAGGTTTTTGTTTTATTAGATTATTTATTAGTTATTCCTGAAACAAACCTCACAAAATATATGAATGGGATGCAAATAAATGACTCACTGATTCAGAAACTTATGTTTCTGAGCTCCAAATAACTATTACTGGTTTATTTGGAGTGGCTGAGTTATATTTGAATATATCATAACCAGGACCCAGGCAAGCAACTTAAGAGTTTCACAATTTTTAAGATTCGGATTCGGTTCGGTAATCGAAATTCCTGGAAGCGACCATCACTTGTGTGTTTTGAGGTTGGGCTGTAATAAGACCACTTCAAAATGTTTTATTAGATATAATATTAACCAATAAATACGACAATGAAAGTCCTTTCGATTTGCAAATAAGAGAACTTTAAATGAAGACACTTTATTTACGCATTATTGTAACGCTGAGTACGAATATAAAACCGTATACTTAAGCTTAGAGCTGCCTCGGATAACATGGAGTCTCGGATAACTCGGAGTCTCGGATAACCGGGGCTCGGATAATCGAGAGTTTACTGTATATTAGATCTCATTTAGATGACGCCACAAACCAAGTTTTATTAAGATATGTTGAGAAACAAGCGAGATATGCAATTTTACTTATCTCTCATAAGGTTAACATTGGGACAATGTACTGAGTTTACCACTGTCCTGTGGACCTAGAGCAATGATTCAAAATACCAAATTATTTGTTTTTCAAATTGAATTCAACGGTGTAACCCGAAATTAGATTTTAATTTTTCTATGTAAAAAATCCCCAAAACTTCATTTTGGGGGGGGGGGGTTTATCCCCCTTTTCCCCCTACACAATGGTCCAATCGGGGAGGTTTTCAAACTCGTCCAAATAATTACTACTTTACACGCCAGTGCCAATTTTCATTCTGATCGGGCCATTTTGGCGAGCGCTATTGTGCTTACAGGCACATATATAGAAAGTTGAACGAATGGTGTTTTTGGTATCTGGGGGCCCCAAAAAAAAATTATGATGGTCCCTTGCTTGGGTATTACCATGAGACCTACAGTAATAGCTTCTTCCCTAAAGGGAATTCGCTAAAAAATTGTCAATTGTTCAAACAAAACCAAGAATTTCATGTTTTATTTGCGAATGAGTTAGCTATTTAAGTCTTTGGAATAAAATAAAACTTAATAGACATACAATTAATTAGACCTGCATTAAACCATGTAGATCCTGATGATGAGCTTGTGTGATGGAATTCAGGTTTCATATCTCCATGTACTTAAAACCAGGTTAAAAATAATTTAACTTTACTTCTTGAAGAGAAGAATTTATTGAAGAGGAATTTACTTGAAAAAAACATTCTTATGGTTTTATCTTTGTCGCAAAGAATTTTTCTAGGACTACAATCCATTTAGATATCTGACAACACCATATAAGATAAAATTAGTTATAAGAATCCATACAAAGTTGACACTAAACACACATTAGATTAGTTAAAAAAAACTAGACAATTAAGATCGCGGGCACCAAATAGGGCGGGTGAGTGAGTGCCCTGCTGGCAAAATTATAGTTTATTATTTGTTTGGGTAGTTAATCAACTTTAAACTGTTAAAGAAAAAAAAACTTATAAAAGGCCCTGAAAAAAGTAAAGAAAGTTTTAACAGATCAACAAAAACATTTCATTTAGTCATTTCAGCTGAGGTTTAGCAATTTGATGAGTTTCCGGTTTTTGTCGACCGCCCTATTTTGTGCACTCTACCTTAGTGCTAAACCTAAACTATTCTACATCATGCTGCAGTCATCCTAGTAGGAGAATCATGCACAGCCGACCAAGGCGTGAACAACAAGTTGACGCCACAGCTCTACGCAAGCATGCAACAGAAAAATTACATCACCCAACAGGACAGAAATATACAGCTTTTCACACAAGTGGTATTGTAATGGATAAAATTGACTAGGTTAGCACTGCAAAAACCTAAACAGTGTTAGAAACTTAAGTAAAATTCTGATAGGACTTCCTTTTCTGAAGAGAATTTTAGTGTAGGCACTCATCTAAACTGTTTTTTTGGAAAACCAAGCACCTGGCATATTTTAAGTCAAATATGATTGGAAGATGAGAGTAGAATTGACAGGATGCCTTGTTTATTGTCTACCAATGTTTATTGACTTGCTCCCAACATATTTACACAGTTGTTGCTGTGATGCTTTGCATCTACAGGAATGTCCATTACATATATTTGTTGCATGATCTTAGGGGGTGGAACTTTGAGTCGAGAGAAGTGTTAATTGACCTACTACATATACTATAGTCAGTGGTGTAGTGGGGGTGGAGCGGTGCTCCGAAAGAGCCAAAGCGGCACTTGCCGCAGCTTCATCCAGCAGACAGTCTACAAAAACCAGGGCTTTAGCTCTTTTATCCATTTTACATTTACGGTGCATCGTTGTTGCGATGCCCCGGGTACTGGACTTGTCATTGCATTGCGTTGGAGTCATCGTTACATCAAATAAAAAGGCAGGTTCTTTTTAGATTTGAGATTCCAGTTTGACCCATAGTACAAAAAAATTTTGAGAGTTAAAGAGGCCTTCAAATTTTAATTGTGATGCAGTAATTTATATTTCATAACTAATTGACTGCATACTCCCCTCCCCTGTGGTGGCCATCACAACCACTCCTATCAATTCCCAAATTCAAAGTAATTCCAGTAAGGCCATTTTACACTAGTCACTGCTCTGGCACATCTAATTTATTTTAGCACTACATCACTGATTATACTTAACTTTTCAAACCATGGTTCATTAAATACAATTCCTGTGATTATTTTGTTAAAGTGATAGTAAAATGTGTAATTAAAAAACATACATACTTTACTTGAGTCACATATGACAGTCAGACGGCAGTAAATAATTATTAGTTGACAAACCGACCTCAATAATTAGTGACTAAAACAGTTTGAAATGGACACTCAACAATGTACGAAATGATAACTAAAAATTTGTATTATTTTTATATGAATTAATTATTATTAAGAACATGAATGAACAAAACGAGTACTTGTAAATTTTGAGTGTTAATTTGAGCTTGACGAATTGAATATTTTTCATCACTAACTGACACCTGACCAAAATGACCTTTCAAAAAATAAAATATATTGCAAAATTACGACTTGTTCAAATTATAAAAGTCATAAATATCACAATTACTATCAAACAACTTTAGTTTTAACTTTAAAAAAACCGCCACTTTTTGATTATTTAATGAATCAGATCGGCCATTTAGTAAATCACCAACCCTGCCACCATAAAGCTAATGAACAATCAAAGAACTTTATACATGTAAGAGTTAGTAAAGGCTTCACGCTAAAAAAAAAATCTACGGTGTTATTTAGGCCAGGGAAGACCAGAAATAGACAAGGTTTGAGCAGAGTTAGTTTAGACGACACAGGCCGAGAGGACGCCCAGGAACCGTCAGCCTATGTCGGGCTCGCGGGCGTAGATGGCAGCCCGGTAGCTGTACCTGTTGTTGGTGGGGCTCTGCGTGTCGTCCTCGTCCATCACCTCGCCGATGCTGGACTCGACCAACGAGCCTTCCATCTCGGGGAACTGTGAGATCCGCGACTTGAGCAGGTAAGCGTACGTCTTGTATCGTTTCAACTGCAACACCCCACAACAGCCGAGTCTCAAAACTAATTCATTTTTGTTTTAACCGGTTTATTTTGGTTGTAAACCAAATAATTTTCCAAAGGAAATTACAAAGATTACTCATAACTGTCAGGAACAAGACTGAGACGTGGTCCAATCATGAAAAAGGTCAGTTAAACAAGGAGTGTTTGGGTTGAGTAGGGACACATGAACATATCCTTGCCCTTCCTTGCTGACTTCTTTTTTGACCATGCAAACTACAGCTAACCTTTTCACTATAGATTTCTTAGCCTTGACACCTGTTATAATTAACTCTATTATTGTAGGATTACCTTTTTTGCCTTAGGTGTCACAATTACTCCAGGACGCGTTTCACACTATTGCAGTGCATCATCAGCTGCCCTAAAACTATATATCTACGACCATTGCAATAAGCACCAATTATGGTATTACAATAAACATTATAATGATATACATTAAAACACCAAAAACCAAGCAGTACTCTAATGATGACTTTAGAGTACTGGAGTCACTTTAGAGTACTGGTTCTAGACCAATGAGAGCTCGGCATTTGACGGAAGTTGTGTTTTAATAACAATTACGCAATTCGCACATCAGCTGATTGTTGCATTACGATTCATGTTTGAGTTTACTTATCCCATCAGCTGATTGTTCCACAACGATTCATGGTTCAGTCTGCTTATTTGCCTAA
Source organism: Flexamia atlantica (assembly GCA_035578135.1). NCBI lineage: Eukaryota > Metazoa > Arthropoda > Insecta > Hemiptera > Cicadellidae > Flexamia > Flexamia atlantica. Next base: position 6,491,073 of record JAQJVK010000006.1, on the reverse strand, counting down.
CCTCAAATTTTAGTTGACCTATTCCAATTATTAAAAGTCATGAGTTTTGTTTAACTTCAGGGGAAATTTGTCGTATATTGTTGGTCGTAGATAAAATAGTGTATGCAACGATTGTATTATGCCTTTAAGCCACTCGTGAGATATTTAGAACACTCGCTTCGCTCGTGTTCTAACTTACATCTCACTCGTGGCTTAAAGACATGCATTATACAATCGTTGCATAAACTACTATTATATTTCCACTTATAATGATGTTAACATCTGACTGTGCCGGGATAATAAGTCTTTTATTTGTATTTTATGTGTAAAAACTGTGTGAATGATTCAGTTTTTAAATTTCAAGTATTTATTTATTTTGCTATGAATGCAGAAAGACACGACTACCATGTTTGAGTGGAAATATAAATAGTTTTAGGGCAGCTGATTATGCACTGTAACAGTGTGAAACGAGTCCTGCAGTAAACCGGATAATTGACTCTTGCAAAAAAGGTAATCCTACAAAAATATATTTCTTTATTATAGGCCCATAAATTATTGAAAAGTAAGTAGGTGATTTAAAAAAATGAAGAATTAAACATAGCTTAGAAGTAGCTCGACACTTGAGATGGAGTACATTATTGTTACTTCCACTTACTTCGTGGTGGAGGTAGGCATCTTTTTCTTTATAGTTCTGGATGGTCAGCCCCTTGGCACCTCTCTCCGGCGCGTGTCTGCGGTGCTGCTCCAGTTCAGACTCCAGACTGGCCACCATCTCCTCGTGGGCCTGCAGCTGCTCCCTCTGCAACACAACACAGTCAGTGTCCTCCCCCTCTCTCCGGCGCGTGTCTGCGGTGCTGCTCCAGCTCAGCCTCCAGACTGGCCACCATCTCCTCGTGGGCCTGCAGCTGCTCCCTCTGCAACACAACACAGTCAGTGTCCTCCCCCTCTCTCCGGCGTGTGTCTGCCGTGCTGCTCCAGCTCAGCCTCCAGACTGGCCACCATCTCCTCGTGGGCCTGCAGCTGCTCCCTCTGCAACACAACACAGTCAGTGTCCTCCCCCTCTCTCCGGCGCATGTCTGCCGTGCTGCTCCAGCTCAGCCTCCAGAATGGCCACCATCTCCTCGTGGGCCTGCAGCTGCTCCCTCTGCAACACAACACAGTCAGTGTCCTCCCCCTCTCTCCGGCGCGTGTCTGCGGTGCTGCTCCAGCTCAGCCTCCAGACTTGCCACCATCTCCTCGTGGGCCTGCAGCTGCTCACTCTGCAACACAACACAGTCAGTGTCCTCCCCCTCTCTCCGGCGTGTGTCTGCGGTGCTGCTCCAGCTCAGCCTCCAGACTTGCCACCATCTCCTCGTGGGCCTGCAGCTGCTCACTCTGCAACACAACACAGTCAGTGTCCTCCCCCTCTCTCCGGCGTGTGTCTGCGGTGCTGCTCCAGCTCAGCCTCCAGACTTGCCACCATCTCCTCGTGGGCCTGCAGCTGCTCCCTCTGCAACACAACACAGTCAGTGTCCTCCCCCTCTCTCCGGCGTGTGTCTGCCGTGCTGCTCCAGCTCAGCCTCCAGACTGGCCACCATCTCCTCGTGGGCCTGCAGCTGCTCCCTCTGCAACACAACACAGTCAGTGTCCTCCCCCTCTCTCCGGCGCGTGTCTGCCGTGCTGCTCCACCTCAGCCTCCAGACTGGTCACCATCTCCTCGTGGGCCTGCAGCTGCTCCCTCTGCAACACAACATGACTGTCAAGGAGCATCACGAGGAGAAATAATGCAAAACCATTACAGGAGACGAAATGTGGGTACACCCCAGTTCTCCTAAATCAATGGATTAATACCACCTGATCTTGAAGTTAGATGAAGCCAAATATGTTCTTTGAAGATAAAAGTTTAAGGCAGGAGAGTTTTAGATAAGTCGATTTTTTTCTTATGACCTCAAGATAAGGCCAAAAATCAAAGATGTAGTCTATTCTAAAACTCTAACCAAGTTTTACAGAGGGATGTCTAGAACTGAAAGCATGGTTTTTAAACAATGCAAAGACTTTCTATGCTTCTACTATTTAACTCACTTTCACCCTAAATTTATCAAAGTGAAAAACTTTTTGAAACACTTGATTAATCGATGATGCAATCAGTAGATGACAATGAGGTTACCAGATTGAGTTTGGTGTGGCTGCAAGGCAAGAGTGGGCGCTGGAACTTTTTCTGAGACCCGACGGCGCCGGGCAGCGGCTGGGCCGAGAAACTTGCACAAACAAAGTTGATGGTGTCAATCCAAGACTGCAATTCCTTCGAGTCACTGTACACAACACATAAACAATAAACATCTTTGTTATCAAATACACATAATGAGTCAGTTTAAAAAGGTAAAGCAGCTAAAAAAAACAGAGTAAATGTCACAATAACCACATTACACTTAGATCTTTTACACAGAAAGACATTGTATCTATGTTTGATTTATATAATAAATTACACATTATTTATTTATATATAAAATTTGCCATTTATAGCCCTTTTGTATGGCTGGTAGCGTACTCATGACTTTCCATTATAGTCTATGTTACAGGACATAATTGTTGTGTTACTGTTACTGTAGGATGGTGAATTTGTGGATACTGGAAACAGAATACTGAATTTGTGATGAAAAATAGGTAGGTACAAATCTCAACATTCAAAGTTCATTTGATGTATAATTTATTTAGGCTAATACCACAAAAAAAGAAATTATATTAAAAACTTTATTTAAATGTCATAATTTATTTCAGACATGATTTCTTTTAGATCACCTGTAATTCATTCCATAAGGCAAAAATAAGTTATGACCTGGGGCTAAGTTTGTTAAGCAAGCTAGGTTTCTAGTTAGAGTCCATTCTAATAGATATGTCAAACACATAAAGCGTCAACTAGTTAACACCTCTTAACAAATGTGATAAATGGTCATGCCAGACTCTTTGAACATCCATGGTGCTGGGTCAAGCTTGCCAAACAACAGTAGAACCTCACTCACTCGACATTCAAAGGACAGCCAATTTATTTAGAATCAAAGGAAATTTGAGATATTGAGTGTTTCAATTACAGAAGTCATTGTGAATAAAACTTATTATGGAGGTTTCTTTTACAAGCATGTTCAACGCTGTAAAGAAAACTTGCCAATGGATTGAGCATCTTTACTCATGAACTAGTTCATGTTTCAACGGATTTTGTTTTTTGTGCTTAATTTGAATTTCAGAGGCTTACATTGGTCTCAGTTTGAAGTGTAGAGTTTGACTTCAAGTTTAAGAGGTTAAGTTTTGAATTACAACAGCAAAATTTGAATTATAGAGGTTCAATTTGAATTCTAGAGGCTCCAGAAGCCTAATAATCAAATTTCAGAGGCTACATTATCCAATAAAAACATTCCAAATGATTTGTATTTTTTTTGGAATATTAAAGGTTTTTAAAGGGATGTCAAAATGTATTCATTGTAGAGGTTCAAATTATTAAGGTTCTACTATAAAATGATTGGGGAGCATTCCATTACACACAATTGGAATTCCATTCATAAGTTTTCCAGTTAAACAACTCTGAAAAGACAGTTGTATGTTTCTATATTTTGTTTGTCGCTGACCTGGTCTGGAAGAGGTACTCGGCCTGGTCGGCGGTCTCCAGCCGGAACACGTGCTGCTTCTTGGTGTAGTCGGTGGCCTTGGTGGCGAGCGAGTGGTGGATGCGGATGGCGTTGTGCAGGTTATCGCTCAGCTGCGACTTACGGAACCCGTGCTCGTCCTTGTGCAGGTACAGCACGAGGTCGCGCAGCGTGCAGTAGAACATCTTCCAGCCGCGCTTGCCCAGCGGCGCTGTCAACAAACGCCACACCCTGCGTAAAAACTAGCCTTTCTCGCTTGACGTAAACAGTTAACAGGTAATTTTAGCGAAAAATTATAACGCTAAAAACATACATTTTTCCTACAACAGCAGTTTTGGATTCCCAAACGATAAATACAATCACAGTTAATCATATCCATTGTGGCTGAATGCGCCCGTTTGAGGTTATAAACAAGTCAAGCTCAGTCAAATAAAAACAGAAGTAGAAGCGATGGAGCATGTAATGTGCAATCATCAGTTGACAAGCGTAAACAGCAAAGTAAACAGTTGACGAGTGTAAAAAACTGTTTTACTCACTCCTCAGTAAATGGCTGTTTTACGATTAGGTTTCAGTGTATCAAAATAACACTCAACGAGCGGAATGTAAGGAAAATTTGTCTTGTTTGATCATTTCCTTAATATTACAGTGCACTTTCACACAATTGTCTCTTTCATATTATTTCTTTAAAAAGTACTACTATTCCAGAAGGTATTTCTCTACCATCAAGGATGTGAGATGAAAACATTTATCCCAACATTTTCTTCACATTACAGCCTATAAATGTTTTTTGATTCCTGTCACCAAGTCTTGTCGGTTTATTTGTTTACTTGCAAAAATTGTGGTCATCAAGAGTGATACCATAATACACAAAATAGCTATCACACTAAAAACCACTTTTTATAATTTTATTGGGAGCAGAATGAGAGGTTTTAAAATCACAATTTTGCACAAATATTTTTTTAGGTTAATAAGATTATTTAAATTAATTATTACTAACACAACATTAGCAATATAAGCTTTGCTATAGTGCTTAGTTTTATTAGTGAAAGGACAGACCTGAAATAAGTGCTACACTTATTATTGAAATAATTTTGATAACTCTAATATATCTTGCCCCACGATTGCATTTTGCACTTGGGAAAATGTTATATATGCTTGTAATTATTTTGAAAAATAAAGCATTTTGAATTAAACTGAACTGAATCAGACGTCTAGTGTAGAAAGGATTCTTATCTACAATCAGTTACATACATCACTGGATGACCACAATACTCACTTTTCTTGCCATTGGGCTCGTTGCAGCTCTTGCGCATGACATAGCCCTTCTTGTACTCGATGGCTGGTTGTGTCGAAGGCACGTCGAAGAAGCCCTTATTGGAGGCCACGACGGCACCGCTGCCCCCCACCACCAGCCCCCCTGGCATCTCCCCCCTCTCCCCGGCCCCCAACGCCGCCTTCACCGAACCTGTGTCCTCTCCATCCTCGTCCCTGCACACAACAAAGTCTCCAGCTTGTACAGTGAGAAAATTAAAACTTTTTTTGAATTACTATTAAAATTTTTTTTATGAGAGACTAAACATCAGCCATAGGTTAGATTCCAGTTTCTGCTTGACCAAAGGTTAAATATGGTTTAAAATTATGGTGCCATTGTTAACTATTATATAGCCACTACTCATGACCTCATAGCTGATGACATGAATTATGTGCAAATGAAGTACTTGACTTAATCTATCAGAGGAATTTGTCATTGTGGGTATCTATCAGCTGATGACAATAAAAATCAGAAAGGCTTTGGGAACTTAAGATGTAAAGATCAACAAAATGATACTCATTTAATATATGCATTATATATTCCATATATATATGCAATATGATATATTCCAATATTATATATGCAATATATATATGCAATATTATATATTCCATATATATATGCATATATGATATATATGCATTATTCATTCTTAAACTTGGATTGTGTTTAAAAAATAACACCCTGTATTAGTGTTTGCGTAAGGTTTACTCCAAATACCAGAAAACTAGAATTTTGAGAATGATATCAACAAAATTAACAGAGCAGTTAATTTAGAGATGTTGGATCTGTTTGCAAAAAAAGAGAGATCACTTACAAAAAACAAAAAGGTGTTGTATACTCACAGAGCCCACTCGAGGGGGTATGTTTTGATGGCCTGGTAGAGGGCCTTGAGTACGTCCCGGGGGAAGTTCTCGCCTTCGTTGAGCTCCGACAAGTTGTCTATGAACTCTGTGCACGTCATCTTGCGGCCGATGATCTGGCCATGCAGGTCGGTGTTGAGCAGCATTATGGCACAAGTCAGGGTGTGAACCGCATCTGGTCAACACCGCGATACAAGGGTTGGATTGCTTTTAAAATGGAACAGTGACTTATGGTTTTGATGGAAGTTAAATCACCGGATCAATGTTTTTATGAATTTTTATTTAAGATATTAAGTTTATTTTTTTAATTCGGATATTTAATCACTTATCATTGTTTTAATAGAAATAATTCCAAACTAGAAATAGGTTAGCAATTTTATGATAACTAGCAAAAGATAGTTAAATTTTTAATCAATCAGGTACAAGTTTCAGCAGGAATGCATAAGGAGGGTGGTGCAGGGTGGTCAGAGCCCTCACCCTAGCATTTAAAGGAACAGAAAGAAAAGTAGGGAGAAAATTAAATTCTATGAATTATTTTAATAAATCATGCACAAGATTATCTCCACAGCTGACAATATACTGCAAAACCGTTATTTTCGAGTGTATAAGATTTGGACTATCTGGTTACCAGCAGGAACAGTTCCAGTCATCACTCGTATGGTCATAATTTAAAATCAGGAATCTTTATTATTTACCATTAAGATTGGAATAAATGCCAGATTTTTATTAAAACTAATGCCACTATACATAATAGTTGAAAAATCCTTTTTTTTAATATTAACTGTCACTTCAGGTGATGATGGACAAATTATAATTAGATTTTCTTCATGAAAAGAGATTTCAGCTGATCATATCTTGTACCGTTCAAGTCAATCAGTGTGACTCCAAACTCCACTACCTACATAAATCAAATTCAAACTCAAGGAACTCAAATTCAAACCCACAGTTCAAACTCAAATTCAATCAAGTTCAAGTTGCACTGACTATTCTTCTTCAATAAAATAACAATTTATCATTATCGTCTCACCTTGAGATTTGAAGGTCCCAGGGTTGCAGTCCAAATATCGCTTAGAGAAATGAACAAGGACTCTCTCACGCTCTTGCGTTTCACCAGCAAGACTGAACTGTTTTAGAAACTTTCGCAATGCAACATCGAGAGAATCTCCCTCAAAGTTGAAATACTTCAAGTACTCCTCCGCGACAGCTCGACTGAAGTCATTGCTAAACAAATTTAAATTGTATTGATATTTTGAATACTAGAAAATAAGGAAAAAAATCAAAAAGGCAAAGAACCTTGTGTTTCTAAAACACTGACTATTTGTATATAATTTTAAATACTTTCTTGTTGTGAGTAACAATTAGTTATCTGATTTAGTATTTTAGTATCTATGTATAAAAAAGTTTAAATTAAACTGTTTTATCTAGTTTCAATGAGTGACTGAAATTTTGAATAAGACAAAATACAGAAAATTGTCTGAGACAACTTTAATTAAGATGGAAAAAAACTTTTTTTCATTTTTATACAAGAATTCGTCTATGTTTTTATCTGCAAAACAAATCAAAAGTTTTTTAATCAACTGAAGATAAAATTTTCACAATCGGTAATATAAACTTACTTTTTACTGAGGTGTCTTGAAACATCAGACTTCTTGAAACCGTCAAGGGTATAAAGACGTTTTGCGAGGCGCTCGGCTGACGGTATATCAACAGCCTTGGGACTGTAGTGGAAGCTGTGGAGGGACTCGATGTCACTCTCGTCCTCCAGTGGCGGGGAGACGGCCTTCGCGAGGTTGGCCGCACCCTCTGTCAGCTGCATCAGCCTCTCCTCATCCACATCACTCAGTGTCTGTGAACAGATATTAACTTTAGTGATGAATCACTCTCGACCTCCAGTGGCGGGGAGACGGCCTTCGCGAGGTTGGCAGCACCCTCTGTCAGCTGCATCAGCCTCTCCTCGTCCACATCGCTCAGTGTCTGTGAACAGATATTAACTTTAGTGATGAATCACTCTCGACCTCCAGTGGCGGGGAGACGGCCTTCGCGAGGTTGGCAGCACCCTCTGTCAGCTGCATCAGCCTCTCCTCATCCACATCACTCAGTGTCTGTGAACAGATATTAACTTTGGTGATGAATCACTCTTGACCTCCAGTGGCGGGGAGACGGCCTTCGCGAGGTTGGCAGCACCCTCTGTCAGCTGCATCAGCCTCTCCTCATCCACATCACTCAGTGTCTGTGAACAGATATTAACTTAGGTGATGAATCAGTAGCAGATAACAATCTTACAGATGACTTGCAGCTTAACATTAAATTATTAAAATGTAACTTTTAGATTAGCATGATATACTGGATATAAATGAAAGACGTCTTATAACACTTAAAACATACTAACATTTATGCCGCACTCACATACAAGAAAGTAAAAAGACATAAAAATTGGGAAACGGCGTTTAATTTAAGTTGGTCACACCAATCATTATTAGGCCCAATGAGAGACTGACACATTCCCCCCATCTTGGTCCTGTTAGTCTTTCATTTGGCCTGATGATGATTGGTGTGACCGATTGAAGTGTATCGTCATTTTTCATCTTTTATGTATACAGGGTGTTTTTCTTTAAACTTGCTTCTTAATTTATTCAAACAAAAATAAATTTGAGTATTCTGTTTTCTGGAAACGTCTACCAACGCAGGGGGAAGTCAATTTCACAGGAAAACTTTATCCCCCCAACTATCCCCTTCTCACCCCAACCCCTAACTTAAAATTTTCAAATGGCAACATACCCTTTGTGACATATCAAATTAAAGAGCACAAAAAATAAAAATTTTGGTGGAGGAAAAATTAAAATTGCCTCGTGCGTTCTTGAGATATTCAGTTTTTAAGAGTATTTTTCGTTTAACTTCAAATTTTTATTATTCAAAAATTAACACAGACATAAATATGATGTTAGCGGGAAACATCTAATTAATGACAGGGGAATGTGTGGTGAACTCAAAATCAACCTTTATTTATTTCATCCCCTTCCCCCAAATCCTGTGTTGAAGATAGAGACTTACCCCAAGTGAAATATCATGGGGTATGAAAATACCCCCGTTGCAGCAGACCTGCATACTCAGCGAATTTTAAATGCAAAACAAAAATGTCAATCCAACATAGCCAGATTTGACACGTTTTTTGTAAGCTCTATAAGAATAACATGGGGAATGAGTATGCAGGTTTGCTGCTACAGGGATGTTTAAACTGGTTGGTTTTAATTCAGTATTTAGTAGATTTGAACTAGAAGAAGCCATTTACCAAGTTTTATCAAGATGCGTTGATAAATAAGCGAGATATAGAATTTTACTTATTTCCCATAAAGTTAACATTGAGACAACGTACTGTGTTTACCACTTTCAATATCTCGGTAACCAATGGACATAGAGCAGTGATTCAAAATACTAAATTGTTTGTTTTTTGAGCTGAATTCAATGGTGCCAACAAAAATTTGATAAACTTCATTTTTCTATGTGAAAAACTCAAAAAACCCATTTTTGGAGGGGTTTACCCCCCTTTACCCCCCTTTCCGGTGGTCCGATCGGGCTGGTTCACGAACTCGTCTGAGTGATTACCACTTTACACGTCTGTACCAAATTTCATTAAGATCAGACCATATTTACGGCCGCTATCGTGTTAACAGACATATATATCTATCTATATATATATATATATATATATATATATATATATATAGATATATATATAGATATATATATAGACATATAGATATATAGATCTATAGATATATATATATAAAAATTCGAACGAATGGTGTTTTTTGCTTCTGGGGACCCCAAAATGAAAAATAAACATGGTCTCGGACTTAGGTCTTACCATGAGTACTACCGTAATAGCTTATTCCTTTAAGGAAATTCGCTAAAAACTATATTTATTGCAAAAACTAAACTGATATCAAATACAGAATGTTTGATATCCTCGTATTTTACAATCTGACAATCAATTTAAGTGCAAATTATTTTAGATTCTGTAGCTATCCGGGATCGAAGAGATTTATCTAGCCGGCAATAATTTTTTTGCAGGAAGAATGAATTTAAATAATTTGCACTTAAATTGATTGTCAGATTGTAAAATACGAGGATATCAAACATTCTGTATTTGATATCAGTTTAGTTTTTGCAGTAAGTATAGTTTTTTTCATACCCTTTAATTTGATATATCACTTGAGGTAAGTCTCTATCTTCAACATAGGATTTGGGGGAAGCCGAAGGTGGTGAAATAAGGGTTGATTTTTAGTTCACCACACATTCCCCTGTCATTAATTAGATGTTTCCCGCTAACATCATGTTTATGTCTGTGTTAATTTTTGAATAATAAAAATTTGAAGTTAAACGAAAAACACCCTTAAAAACTGAATACCTCGAGAACGCATGAGGCAATTTTAATTTTTCTTCCACCAAAATTTTTCTTTTTTTGTGCTCTTTAATTTGATATGTCACAAAGGGTATGTTGCCATTTGAAAATTTTAAGTTAGGGATTGGGGTGAGAAGGGGGTAGTTGGGGGGATAAAGTTTTCCTGTGAAATTGACTTCCCCCTGCATTGGTAGACGTTTCCAGAAAACAGAATACTAAAATTTATTTTTGTTTCTGAATAAATTAAGAAGCAAGTTTAAAAAAAAACACCCTGTATTTACTTCTTGTGTGTAATAAACAAAATTATTATGTTCATGTTTACATGTAACATGCCTATAAGCTTAACAATGATTAAGATAAGGATGTGACCTTGTCCCAAGGTTAGAAAAAATCTGAAACCCTTGAAATAAATAAGCATAAAATTAGGAGTGGGCAAAATTCCATTTTCAGAGTATCTCCGGATTATTTTCCGTACTGGATTAACTCGATGACTAGGAAAATGTTTCTTAAAACATAAAAGTCTCTAATCGTGTGGTTCGCATCCAACCACCACCATCAGTAAAATACACCAAATCGAATTAAATAGCCCTTTGCCCCTGCAATTAGTAAATATGAGACCAAATTAAATGCCCATTCGTGTGATTTGCAAAGTTATTATTGTCATTTACTTGCAATCAAATTTAACAGTCATTTGCATGATTCACATAGTTATTCCCATATTGTCATTTACTTGCAATCAAATTTAACAGTCATTTGCATGATTCACATAGTTATTCCTATTGTTTACCTGTGATCAGTAAATGAAACAGTAAAATATCCGACTTGACTCAGCTCGGGAATACTCGACTCGATTCAAGTGGCAAAATTACTAATCACCCACCCCTAGATAAACCTGACAGTGATGTCAGGACCAACCAAAAGAAAAAGAATGGAACTTCAGTTTAAATAGTTGCATTAATGAAGTGAAACTGAATAAAGACTTAACTCTGAAGGACCAGAATGATTAAAGTATGGACAGACTGAGTGGGGTACCTGGTATCCCGAGTGCTCCAGGGAGTCCGGCTGGTACAGCTCTGCCTCCCGGATGCAGGGCCGAGTGTTCATGCGCTCGGCTGGTGGTATCCTGTTGTTGTGGTTCCTCGGACTCTGGCATCTCCCACCGTCCTTTTCTGGTCCCTTCACCTGCGCAAAACACACACCGACTGACTAGCAGTCAAAAGGACACTGCTATAGTCATAAACCTTCACTTTTTTATTTTTCAAGGTACTTATAATCTATTTTCTGGAATCAGACTGGAGGCCAGTCTCAAATTAGTTAGGACTCCAAGGGTCCTAACTAATGGGGGGGGGGGGGGTTATTATGTTATGCATTAAGGAATGTGAGTTTACAGTTTTAAGTTTCAAAAACTTCCTGGGAAGGGGTGTCTCAGACCCCCTTACACCAAAGGGTCGTCCACAACACCCACATGCCCCAGTAATTTTAACACCCCCCCCCTTTATGGTGGTATATTTATCGACTATAACCTTCTACAAAGATGAATCCCTGGTACACCATTGAAAGATAAAATTACCAGTCAGCACAATTACCATGATAAAAGTTTTGACTAGTCTGCCTCATTCAAATGAAAATTGCTTTATGTTTTATTTTGAAGAGTACCTAATACTTCCAGTTTGTCATGGTAAGCTGCATTGAATAAGATAGTTTGGTTTATTATACATATATGTATGTGTATCAGTCCCACAGAAGGAAACCCTCCTTTCAATAGGCTCTCTCCTTAAAAAAAAATGTAACCATAAGAACATGGCTATAAATTTACTTCAGTGTACTTTGTTTTCCTTCTGTCTAAATAAAGGCTAAAATAAAGTTATTGTCATAAAAAGACGAGCAAACTTAACCAAACAGTTTAAGATAATGTTCATAACTGTTTTATTACACCTTCATATTAAATTTTGGCCTTCATAAAAACTAAAATGGGCCTGACCGAAATGCATTGACCATATTAGTTCATTTTGAAATTTCTAACAAATTAAACCAAAGTGCTTTATTATAAATTTTAAAAATTATAATGATCTGGCTTAATAAATTATATTAAGCCACACATGTTATTTTACTATTATTCTTATTATTGCTTAGCTTGTATTAAAAGATTCTGTTAATGAAATTTTTCTGGCATGTAAAGCCTTTGTAAGTTAAATTGTATTTTTTATTGCTAAAGGCATGATTATTTATTAGGATAGAGACATTTCTGCATGTTTAATGATTTATATGCGCATGACGTTGTCTATTTCCTTGTGTTAAATGACAAGAAAGAATTATTATTATTATTATTAAAATAGATGCACATTACCTGTATTACTATTCTATGGTCGCCCTGCATATTTTGTTCGTTTCTATTAGAAGCTTGAATACTGTTGTTCATGTGATGTCCGTTGTGAGACGTACTCGTTCTACGAACTTTTGCTGTCGTTTCACTAAGTAACAAAGTAGAGTCACTGTCACTCGGGTCACTGACTTCCATCACTAAGTCTCTTACATTTAAAATCTCGACATCTTCATCCTGGAAGTCGGGGGAGGAAATATTCGAGATGGCTTCTGATTGTGATAAGTCTGTGGGGGCGAGGTTAGTGTTGAGAGGTTTTCGTTCGCCCGAATCCGAAGACATGACTGACGAGGATACAGACGTCGGTGACTGCGGGGAAAGAGATCTGTGAGGTGAAGCGTTGTCTGAGGTCGCAGTGCCGGAGGTGGGGGTCGAGGAGTCAGTCATCGGGGCGTTGTACGTCCATACGACCCTTTGGTCCTCAGCCTCACTGTCCGGTCTCGTGTCTAAAAGCGTATTCAAGGAAGAAGTGACATCGTCATCGATGTCAATAGATACGGCGGACATTGACGAGTCCTTATTAAACTGCAGATGATCTTCCGACCTCGACGTTCTAACGACATATGACGAGGAAGGGATCGGTGCCGATGACACGGCGATACTGGGGGTTGGTGATGTACCGGCGGAAGAAGTCTTCTGGTGCGGGTGTCTTTCAGACTCAATGGGGCTTGTTGGCACAGAATTGTGCCTTTGGTGGTTGTTGTGATTGTGATAGTTGTGATGCCTTAAACTGTCTACTTTCCGTTGTTTGGGAAGTATCGAACTTTGCTGGTTCTTTGAAAGCTTGAGAACCCTGTCACCCGTCATGACGAAGGCCTCGAATTTTGGCTGAGGCTGAGGTGACTCCATGGAATCTCCATTACTCCGGGTGACGTCCTCCAGAGGCAAGGGGTGCCGAGAGGGCGGAGCAAATGAGTCTCCATTGTTGTGAGGCTGGGGATCCACGAAGGGGTTAGATGAAGACAAGTAGTGACGAACCTTTGCTTTTATCATAGGGTCTGAAAATAAAAACCAAAATAAATAACTGTTAATGAATACTGAACTCTTAAATAAATAGTCAGGCCTAGCCGAATTAGAGTTATCTTCATAAGGGCTTTCGGGTGAAAAATAATAAGCCTAAAAATTTTATTTATATAAATATTTATTAATGTTGTAATAAAATCTCCTCTCTTGCCTGGTTTACACTGTCATTTCATAAAAAATTAATATTTAAAAACCTCTAAAGAAAACTAGTTATATTAAATCAAACTTAAATTTAAGTACCATTTTTCTAATGAACTTTGGTCTTTTGAAAATTATTCACAACAAACTAGTCTATAAAACTTAGGGTGAGAAAATAGGGCGGGGCAAAAATTCATACCACAAAATAAAAGGGAGGCAAAAATATACATTTTCAAATAACCTAAGCCTCACCTCTTTTCAGTTTGAGAGCAATTGGATCTTCTGACAGTCTTAAACATTTTAAAACTGAAACAAACAATTGTTATAAAATATCAGTGTGCCCATTGTACAGTTTACATTTTTCATACATTTGACAATAGGCTACAAAAATTGTTGCTTTTTCGTTTTCTACCCACTATCTTATCTAGTGGAAAACTAAATAACATGGGCCATTGTCAAGATGTATATACTTGATTTCAGCAAATTCCACTCTTTCAGCCAGCACCTTATACATCCGTCATTTTGGGACGAAAAAAGTCATTTCAACTATGAACGGTGTCATGTGCGATCACAGTTTCTTAAGTTTTCAGGCTAATTCCAATGTTGTAATTTGATTCCAACAATGACCAAATGACTGAGTTTTCAATCAAATGGAATCATTGAATGTAAAATTTTAATAATATATCTACCTATGATACTTTGGTAAAATAGCATAGAAACATGTTTTATTGTATGTAATTAAACAAAAAATAGACAAAACTGAAATGATTATGGGTATGAAAATTACTTAAGTTGATATGCATGAACTATGTTTATGAGTAGTATCTGAATCTGAGGGTTACACTTAAGTGAAATTAACAGAAGATGGATCGGTTTTCAATTGGTATCCTGACACAATTTGGACATTCCTATTTGATGCCTGATATAAATTTCAACATATCTTCCAACTCACCAAGCTAATGGCCTCCTTTCATTCAAATACCCCTCTCCACCCTCCCTCAGACAGATTGATTAATCACTCTAACATCTAACCTTTCCCTCGTCTGTTTTGTGCAAGCTCTAATAGATATAAATGGTTGGTTTTTAGCAAAAATTGCAAAGAAATTATTAAATAAACTTTCATAGCATACAAAACAGAGCTTATGAAGGAAATTTTAAAATACACAGAGGAGCCATTTGGGACACCTAAGTTTTGATCATAATAACGAAAACTGATGATGCAAGAAAATCATGCAAACTTACATCAAAATATCTGCTGCAAAACATGATGGTTGTTGGTGATTCATACTGGTTTATTTTCTTCTGATGTTCATATTGAACAATTACTGATTCAATTTTTTTTATACTCAGCATCATATTTAAATAACAGATTTTCCATAAACAATTTAACAAGAACCATATCCAGAACATTTTTTCAAACAAATATATATTCCATTACAAACATTTTCCGTAAGCATTTAAAAATAAATACTGTTCTCTTGCACTAGTTATACTTAAATTTAAATGTCCTTAAAAGTTCGTCTGGAATGTTTTAAACTTCATAAACATATCCGTCAAAAATAGTTTTTATTTTATCAATAGTAGTTTCATTAATGAGTTTCAAGATGATATCCCTGCTATGCACAAGCAAGTGCTGCAATCTATGGTAAACCTCTAAAACCATAACACTACCATACCATGTCCATATGATTAGTTATAAACAACAATGTGGACTGTGTTTGATCCAATGTCGACGGATACTGCCTCTGTTCCAAAACTTCAATCCTTTAATATACTTAGGTGTGGAGCCCTTTCTTACAATTTTAGATGTATTGGCAAATCTACGTAAAAATACCTTTAATTTGACACAACAAACGTTAAAACCTATCCAACACTTATCTAGTTGACTCCCAAAACAAAACCATTTGTGTTATAGATCATTTAACAAATCTTACATCTAAAATCCTGCGGAGTGCAATTGACCAAAGAGCGGCATGGAACTTGTCAAATCGCCTAACAAGGTAAGACCAATATTAGGCCTAGGTTATGTAACATTGTGGGAAGGGACAGCTTGGAATTGACATCGTGTGTGTAGAGGGTTATTACCGTATTCCAGATTGCTGCTTACATCATAAAAACTGATCCGTACCTAAAAAGGAATTTTTTAAATTGACTTTTAAAGAAAAAATGTTCATAATGGTTTTAATATCACTTGGCAGAGCTTGGTAAAGCTTCTCGCCAATGTATTCAGGTTTCTTTTCAAAAATTTAGGGTTTATGAAATTTTGAAAAATTTGATTTGAATCTAGTATTGTAACTATGAGATTTGTCTTCTGGAAGTTTTGTTTTCTTTCTTTATGTACATCACACATTCAAAAATAAAAATGCATGGAACAAGAATTGTTTGCATGTATCAAGTTTGCATGGATCAAAGTGCAATGCAGTTGGTAGAAGTTTCATAATGCAGTAGACATGAATAACTCAAAATAAACTAATGCTATAGGTGTTTTAAATGCTTAATCCAACTAAATTACGGAGAATTCAAATTATATTTGGCCCAGTTTAATGCATATACAATCCTGTAGCTAGTTCATAATGATCTCAAACTAATTTTGGATCTTGATCTAAAAAAAACTGCTGTTATATTTATTTTTAATGTTCTAAGAAATGTTATTGAATAATATTGACTAAAAGTATAACGGCATAACATTATAAGCTAATAACACAGAAGAAACTAGTATATTATACTAAGCCAATAGGTACCGGTAGCTTAGCTGTCGATACTATGGTCTGCTCAGAGAAGTATTTTGGTGGTTTTCAAGATTCTGTCATTTCCTTTATATGAATGATTCAGAGTTTTGGTAAATAAGATAGTGCTACTTGTTTCCAAATATTTCTATTACTTTATTAAAAAGCATAACTATAGCAGCCTATTTCAGGAAATAAGTTGAATACATGGTAAGGCACACCACCCGTACACTTTGTGTTGCGGGAAAACAGTTTAACCCTTGAGCGGGCGCTTCACCGGTAAAACGCGAGCGGGCGCATGCGGAGTTTTACTCCGCAACACTAGATTGCACAAATTAAACCCATTTTACTTGTTTTATAACGAAATTTTGTATTTAAATGTTGGCAAACTTCATTAGAAATCACATTTCATCGGTGATTCAATTAATTGTTCAACTTCATAGGTGTAATATTTCAATTATACATAGTAAGTAATTTTCTAGTATATAATATGTATTAATTAATATTTACATTTTTGGACTTTTTCTTTCGCTTCTTTTTTTCGAAAGCAAAAGGAAAAGTCCAAAAAATTAATAATAATTACAAATCCATCGCTATTATGAATTTTAAAAACAGGTATCAGTGTCTGTGTAACGGGAAAGGGCGCTCCACAAACTGAGACGGCATCTCTGAATTGCATATAACGAGGTACCAAGGGGGGGGTGGGGGGTATAAATAGCTTTAGGAAATTCCTGGTATGAGGGGCATAAAGTACGGAGCCGGACACGACTACCGACACCCATTATGTCTGTTTATATCAACATAAAAAACACGTGCGGAGGTAAACTCCGCGTGCGCCCGCTCGAGGGTTAACCTAGAAATACCAAATAAAATTCTTCCCCGCTTATTTTCATTTAAAGAATTAATTATAAACTAGAGATTACCTACTGGTCGAAATTCAACCAGAAACTACATAGGTTTTGTATTTACTCCTTGCTGCAATGAAACATGTGGCTGGATTTGTTTACATTTTGTTGTTATTCCTTAACCAATGTAGCAACTCTTAAGCCCCATGATATATTTTTCTAATCAATACATATATATAACTAGCAGAACCCGTGGCTTCGCTCACGATAAAAATTATCGTCTAACCTTGATATGAAGAATCTAGAGGACTGAATAGAAAATATTTATATCAAGGAATATGTCATGTAGAGATATGTTTGTTTTATGGCGGAATGTAGGATAAAATGTAGATACCACAGTAGGATGTAGGATACCACACACAGTAGATAGTGAAGGTTTTCTTTTCACCGTTATAACTCGATAACGGCCGGACCGATTTTAACACCAAATGTGTAGTTTTAGGTACTTCTTTGTAGATTTACCATTACGTCCCTGGATTGCCTAGTAGGGCATCAATTAAGTACAGTAAAGGGCTGAATGTTCAAAACAGTTATGGTGCTATCCGTGGGCAGTATTTCAAACTCGATTCACTTAGTTTTTAACTTAAAATATGGACGGGTAGGAATAATTTAAGATCAACCACTGATTGCAGCATTTATTTTTCCGTGAAAAGCCGGGACACCGTCGAATTAGATGAAAAAGGAATTTGCCAAATTATTGTAACTGGCATGATTGTAATTAAAAACATGGACGGCCTAAGGAAATAACTATAGCTCCCGCTGCCTAAAAAGATGGTACCACATAATGAGCTTATGATTGAACGTATAAGGTACGAAACTAAACCAAATGTAACTTTTATATAGTACGAATAACCTAACAAAATCATCAAAATCATAAAACCATGATAAAAGGAATCAAATTATAAATCAGCTGTAACAACGTATCCGTTTGTTAAGCTAATATGCTTGATTGAGTAAAATTGGAACTTTAAACAAAAGATCATCCATTACATTAACATGGGGCATTTTCAAAGCTTCAGCTCCACGAAAAACCTCTAAAAACCTCGAATTAAAAAAAATCCGTTCTTGGTGAATGTCAACACTCTGTAAGGAACGTCCATGCAAATTTTCAAGATTCTAGGTTAAGTAGTTTTGGCTGTACAATGATAGGTCAGTGGTATTTGACAAAAATATAGTAGAAAAGGTAGTATAAAAATAACTTACAATCAGGGATTTCTTTAATTTATAAATTTTTACGTAAGTAGATCAAAGGATCATATCATTTCAGCACATTCTATTTGTGACTGAAAAACCACTGTTCATTTCTCTTTCCATCTTACCAGGATTTAGTCTCAAGACTCAGCCACAAAAGGCAGTATGCTCTTCACGTTTAAAACTGCATAACTCCCGCTACCGAAATATAGATGGTGCCACTTAACTAATTAATGGTGGATTTTATCTAAACTAAATGTAACTTTTATACAGTACATAATTATGTCCTTGAAACAAATCAACAAAAATCAATGAAAAGAAATCAAAGAAATAAATCAAAGAAATAAATTTATGATCAAAGAAATAAATTTATTATCATCTGTATCAACGTATACAATTCCGAAGCTAACTACCAGCTGACTGTTTTATGAATATTAAAAATGTAAACAAAAATCGTCCAACATACTTTTAAATGGGAAAATTTTAAAACTTCGGCCTCGCCAAAAACCCTTTTATACTACGAATTTTGTAAAATCCGTTCTTAGTGGATGCCTACGCCCTAAGAGGAACATCCATGCAAAGTTTCAAGGTTCTAGGTCAAGTAGTTTGGGCTGTACGATGTTTCCACTGAGTGGTATTTGACAAATATATAGTAGATTGTGTGTTGGTATATTTCGAGCTACAGCCAAAACTACATGTCGTAGACACTTGATCTTGGTGTCAAATTAAAGCTTGGAATCTCATGATGTGCGCTATGGTAGTTTGGTATGGATATCTGTAAAGGCTAAGGCCCAGGACCGTCCTAAAGGGACCTATGTCAAGGATTTTGAGAGTAATTTAAATTGTTGCCATGGTTACCATTAGAAATAGATACTATGGATATTAAAAAAATTCAGTACTTAAGAAACAACAAGAACATGAGAAGAAAAAAATAATCTCCCGGGCAAAACCGGGATTATCAGCTAGTTTTTGAATTAAATTTTTCACGTGTCCTTAAAACTAATGCATATTGTGATGGGATTGTGCACATCGATATGAAAATACAATTCTAACGGTATGCTTAGATTTTTCCTACATAGCACACAGGCTGAGAAATGTTCATATGTACCTAAAGAAACTTAAGGTATAAAAAAAAATATAAATAAAAATTACAAGGGCCTCACTTTTATTTATAAGTAAATTGGGCAATCTAGATGATGCATAGGAAGTATCATCATGGAGAAGTTAAATTACATATTCAATACAAACATATAATATGAATGGTTCAAATACAAACCAACAAAGAAATGGGGGGATAATGATGGTATTGTTAATTATTTTTCATTTTCATTATTTAAAAATCAGGAAATATAACTAAATTTTTCTGATTTTAATTTAGTTTAATTTGATTCCCAAGGGAACTAACTGTTGAATTTTTAGCTTTTTATCTAACCTTGCAAAGAACAGGTACTACAGCTAGAAATACATAAATCAGTATCAGGAGGAAATCAAAACTACCGTACCTAAATAAATAATATTTCTGAAACAGATATTTTTACAATTGCAACCAAACATTGCAACCAAATTGTTATTTCTAAACTTGTTGAGGTTGTTAAATCAATTCCTTTTTACGAAATATTCCTTTCAGTCAGACCTTTAACATAATACACGATTTACCACAGTATTACATAGAAAATTATGAGATTTGAACCTGTGACCTTCATTTCTGGAACACTCTGTAAGTAAATCAAAATAGAGTTTTTTTATTTTTCATTTTGGGTCTCGGGACTTTCACCCCGATTTACCTACTAGAGTTTCAGAAATCATGACATAGGTTTGAATCTCACAATTTTTAAATAAACCTGTAACAAATTGTGTATTATGCTAAGGGTCTTTCTGAAAGGAACATTTTGGTGGAAACAGAACTAAATTATCTCAATCCGTTTTGAAATAGAAGCAATTTTTGTGAAATTTTTATGTTTCTGGAAACCCCTGTGTTTTTGAAGTCAAAAAACATTTTTTACTTCTGACTAAAATCTCTTGTCATATTACAAAATTTTCACGTTTGCAAAGTTTTTGAAAACCGTTATTTCTTGAAAGTGTTGGGAGACTTGAATATGAAAAATATACAATGGCAACATACTTCAAAAACCATATCATTTTAAAGGCCTTTAAAAATCTTAAAATGTTGAAATTTACATACGTATTCTATATTTTTTAGTAGTTAGTTAAGAACAAAAACTATCTGCGTATGTGCGGGATATCTGCCGCACATATGCGTTACTTGGTCAGTGGTTATTACAATTGTTTACGTCAAACAACAGTTGACAATATTGTTGTTTACGTGGTCTTTTCTACGGCATCACTGATCAGCTGTAAATGTGCTAACCTATGCAGTTTTTAATTTTTTTTTATTGTTTATCGCATCAACCATGAAACTTAATAGGGCTAGGCTTATAAATCAGCAAATTTACAACGACGTATATATGCATCGCTTGGTCTATTGAAACAAAAATTATATTTTTTTACTGGTTTTCATTGAATAGACAAACACTTATATAAACGGAAACAGACACTTGGTGTTTTAAAAGTTTCTCAAAACAATAAACAAAACCAATATTTATTGCTTACTGATTCATTTCAGGTTAGTATACAGCGAATTACTCCATTTACGGAATTTCCCTTTTGGTCTATCAGCATTATTATTCCTATACCATTTGGTTTCTAAGAAATGTCCTGATGATTCCTTTTAGTCAAGTGACCATACCGACTCAAATATGCGTCGCTCGTCAGCGAATATGTTAATCCATAACTGTGTCCACAATATTTAGCAAAGCAGAGCACTAAAAGAAGTAATTAAATTGGTAACCTTTTCGTTCAACTAAGTGTGAGATATACGTTAAAACCGTTAACATCAGTAAACGGAGCCATATCTATTGCTAAATATTTTCATGTTGATCATAATCATAGGCCACCGATTATAATTAATATCCCTTTCTAACCAAGATCCCTCTTCTTCTGAAGTTTTCATGAAAACTAAACAGCAGAATGCAATAAAGCCAATTGAATAAAATATCATCTGTGGATGGAGAAGCAATTATATTTTTAAAAAATATATATTTATATTATTGTATTAAAAAGAACTTTTAAGTTTAAAATAAAGGTTAAAAAATATCAATACACCACATGAAAATACGGTACAATCCTGGTTATCCAAGACTCAAGTTATTTGAGGTTGATAATTTTTTTTTTTCGGTCGGAACATAACAATGTAATTAACATGTATTCTGTCTAAGGGAAATATAAAATGATCAGTAATTTGTTATTTTATTCATTTATTTCAATTTATATAAAACATTCAAGTTATTATTTTATGATACAAATACTCCACAAAAACCTAAATTTTGTGTTTTGAATCAAAATCACAGCAGACGAACTGACTGAGTCATCTCCTGGATGTAAGGCGGGAGTTCACTATCGTCGAACAGTGGCGAATTTGCCTTGCCCAAACATCCGGCAAACTACTTGCCTCGGGAGGCCTCATGAGAGTGACTTAGAAACGAGTCATGCCGATCGCTTATCGCACCAGTAGGACTACACCACCATGTTCGTATTGGCATAGATTCACCCTTGCTTGCCGATTTATTTATTCATGGCAAACTCTCACCATAAAAAAACTTTGGTACGGATATAAACAGTTGCTTTATGGTGAACTCTCACCATAAACAAATATTCAAATGAATATAAACAGATGTTATATGACGAATGACGGTTATCCTTAACAAAGTGTATTTTGTAACTGATTATTATTTTAAAATTTAGATACTGCATTTCAATCATGTTTGACTATAAATTCTTTTTTTACTGGCCTTCATACTAGGTATATTGATAAAACAAAATATTTTACTACCCACCCACTATTGTAATCTCATAACAATCTAACCTCAAAATATAAGCAAACTCCGTATTATCCGAGATTTTCTATATCCGAGGCAGCCTCAGTCATGATGATCTCTTATAATCAAGGGTGTACTGTAACTACAATGTTTTAAAAAAACATTATATTCTTAATGGTATTTTTTACAAGTTTTAATACAAACCTTCTTTTGTGTTCAGCCTGTTAACATCAGTCTCGTTAACTTTTAGTATGACATCCCCTGCTTCCACCTGCAACATAATAAGGGTTTTAGGAACTGTTATCACATTAATTACACACATAGGCGTCGTGCCGGGACACACTCCCCTAACATAAAAAAGATTATTTTGAAGCCGTTCTTCAAAACTTGGTATATTTTGATATATATTCCTTTAATTAGACTAATCAAAGGGGAATATGGCAATCTAAACCTGTAATAAGTCATAATTTTAGTTAGACAAGCGCTAGATATGCCGTAGAAACTCATTACACAGAATATTCCATAAGAAAAAGTGTATAAAACCTGTTTAAAGTATGTGATTAGGTTATAAATGCCATTTTTCTAATCTATGCTGTAAAAAAGTCGTCAGTAATTAAAATGTGGTGTTGTAACCACCCCAATGGCCAAAAAAATCACTTTATAGCTCATTTACAGCAGTATTTGACGCGTTTAAACACCATATGGCGACAATTGTCTTGTGATACTATCAATTGTAATCAATTGAAAGACAATTACTGATCTTTTATACTCATTCAGACTAGTTAATAATAGTTTTACCCGATTATGGACAGTATTTAGGGTTAAAAAAATATATAAAAAAATTTCAAATGCTCGCATTATGACACAATATTGACATATTTTGCAATAATTTTTGATAACTACGTACATATTGTTGTATTATATGACCATTTAGACTTTTTACCACTGAAATACACTCATATCACCCGTTTATATTATTACCAGGTGTTTCCAAGTACCCTTAGAAATTTCATCCCCACTGAGGGAATGAAATACCCCATACTAACTATTAAAATTTAAGACTATTAATTACTTTTAGTTTAATAAACATAAGGAAATGATATAGAATTGACCAAGTTCATTCAGATTTTACTTATAATAATTACTACCCAATAAATGGATCAATTTGACATAATTAATAATTAAATGTAAGCTGTAATATGGAAATTGTTGCGTAACTATCGAAATTTTAGTCTGATTGAGAAAAGAATCACATGCCCATGATCGGGACGACAAGCCCATCGATTTGCAATCAATTTTGGACAAAGTATTACTAAAAAAATATACATTCTTGTTCCAGTAGTCTGCCACGGTGCCAAACGCTGCCACTGCTTGCACCTCGCGCGTCCGCGCGCCGTGGTCCTGCGTCACTAATATAGATTTCCTGGAGTAACCTGAGGTTGTAAATCTGTGTGTATCGTAGAGGGTAAAATTAGCTTTAATCCTTTCTAAATTTCATCTTGATACGACTTGTCATTTGTAAGATATCCAAGGAAAAAGGTAAATACTACTCGAGTTTAAATCGAGCCAAAAATACTTGCACTTTATATCGCTTTTATTTATTATATAGAGCTTCGCTAACACATTTCAATACATTTTTACAAATCTATACACAACCTAGAATGGTTATTGATCATAAAAGTTTACAAAATAATCTTGTTTCACTTTTTTAAGCCGATTTCTCAATAGAGTGCAACAACTGAATTGTACGTGTTTCTACCGACTTTAGACCTATTTAATCGAATACTGTGGCTTGCGATAAGGCTAATTGATTTAAGGCGATTGATAATATAAAACAATAATTAAATGATGTAAAATATCGATTAAAATCTATTAATATCGATTAAAATCAATTAAAATCGATTAAAACACTCAAATCTGGGCTAAAATTATAAAAAAAAACTGTAAAAAATTTCTAAAAAATCGCATTTCTTCTCATGCCAGAGGGGGGGGAAGGCACTGTCTCTATGAGGTTTAGTGTGATGGGCGGAGTGCATCCTGCTGGTCTGACTGCATCCGAGGATCATACTACACCACAGCAAGAATGATTAAGTTAGCCTTTACAAAGTTAGCCTTTTTTTGTGTTTAACAGACATGAAGCCTGTTTTCTGACTGACATTCAAAAGTTTGACAAGTGTTTCTAAATTATATCAGGCCTGTTATCAGGCTGTTGTAGGCAGTATCTATCAGTGTTATGTCGGGCAAGTCTGTAATCAATTCAAAAATTGATTAAAATCTATTGAAATCGATTAAAATCAATCAAAATAGATTAAAATCAATCAAAATAGATTAAAATCAATCAATTGATTAAAATTGATCAAATTTGAGCTGAAAATTGCCTGTAGTTCAGAAAAAATCGTATTTTCTTCTCATGCCAGAGGGGGGGGGGGGAAGACACAGTCATCTATGTGGTGTAGTGTGATGGGCAGAGTCATAGCTGCCTCTAACGAAGGCCGTGGCATTCGAAGTGGCAATGCCGCGCTGCCGCTGGAGCGGTTGACTACTCTACGCTTGCCTCGGGCGCCGTAATGCTAACAACCTCGAGGATTTCGATTTGTTAAAGTGATTAAATACTTGATTAGTTATTTTACTGTGCATATTTAATTTGATTTTCTAAAGATGGAAGCAAGGGAATCAATATTAACGCATTTTATAATTCCTTTAAACCAACAAACAATTTTCCTTTAAACCAACAACAATTTTTTTAAATAAACAATTTTTGTTAGTAAAATCAGTGAAACAAACTATATTAAATCAAAGTAGGAATGACAATATTTCCACTATTATTATGAAAGCTTATTTTCTCGTTTCTCACTTTTGTGTCAATTGTTTTATAAAATGTATGCCAATGTAAGGACAAAATTCGAAACCACGTACTTAACTTTTATTCCACAAATACAAGTTCCCTGAACTTTTTTAAAGTTCAACATCAGAAGGAATCCATAATAAGCCTAATTTCCGGACAAATTTTTTTTGACTAGTATTAAAAAAATATTTTCATATTCTTGCGAAACTAAAATCTGGACAATCCCAACATGTTTACACTTTGAAAAAAATCAGAAGGTACTGAAAGACTGCCCCTGTTAATTTCATAGAAATACAAATCATTGGGATTTTCATTTTTCTTAGTGTAAGTTTAAGCTTTTGTTAGATTTTGATTTTCAGCAGTGCTTAAATGCAATATACCCACGAGCATCAATGAAACCTGATACATCAATCTGGATTCCTCAACATACTCTTTTCTAGGATATCATAAAATGCATTCTCAAGAATAACTAAACTTTGGTTTTAGATTTCCCCTGAAGAAAGGCTATCTTTGCCGTAATCAATAGAGGATACAATCACTTCTTTATAAAACCTAATTTCCCCGTACTTAGTGGAATGGACCAAGCTCACTTTCTAAGCGTATTTTCTTCTCGGCTTCCATCACCTGCTGAAATATTATAATTCCCCTCTATTCACTGTCGGCATTGACCAAATCTGGATTCTAACTGATCTGTCTGAAATTTAACAGTTAATATATATGAAGGTTTGGTGTAGTTTCCAAACCTAAACTTAATTAATGCCTATAATTTTAATACATAAATTATAATCTCCCGTAAAACGTAAGTATAGTACTGTAGTTTCATAGAGCGCACCGTATGGCTTATCTGTTAATAATTTTCTTTCTGGATTTGGTTTATCTTTTGTTTTCCAAATTAATAGCCACATAAGGAAAACTTGCAAAAATACTTTGCAAAACTTGCAAAACGTTTAAAAACATAAGTTAGAGGCCGTTTATCATTAATAATTGTGCTTGACATTTAAAATTTGGCACAACACAAGTTTTTGGCATCGCCGTCTGTCACTGTAGGGGTCATACACTAAATAACAAACGAATTGTTCGCACAAAAAAGCGTATAAACAAGGGCAAGCTCGCTAATCCCCATGCAACTACAATGGAGTGGCGGGAAATGATAGGCACCCAGCGCGGCGTTGCCAGTTCTCCCTCGCCACGGCCTTCGTTAGAGGCGAATATGGCAGAGTGCATCCTGCTGGACTGACTGCATACGAAGATCACACTACACCACAGCAAGAATGATTTTGAAGTTGTTTTCTACTCAAAAGTCATTAAAACTAACAATAAGGCTTGTGCTCCATTAACTTGTTCAAAGATTATAATTTAACACAATCTAAATTAGCTTATAGTATTTGTTTATTGTACAAAAATATACATTATAAACAGTCTTAAAACGGATTTACTCGCAACCATTCAGGAACAATATACGTGTTTCATATTACTTTTCTTGGAAGAAATATGGATTTCGAACTTTCACAAAAAAGGCTTGCAAAAATAATGGATACGAAAAAACCCCATGTAAAATGTACAGACACTTAATTTTTTTATGTTGCCTCTTAAATAATACAATAATTATTTTCTAATTTACACTTAGTCTAAGTGATCTATTTGTCATTAACTTGTATTCAAAAGTTACTATTGTCTATCGAGAGCTTCAAAAAGGAGCGTGCCTAGTACATTTTCAGTGCTATTTTAAGTTTAAAATACCCCCGTCGCAGCAGACCTGCGTACTCAGCGAATTTCCATAGGATTTATTTTGTATATGTGAGCATTCAACTTGTTTGAAGGAAAGTATCATTTGAATACATTAAGTAAATAATATACTAAAAACACATATTTAATCATTCATGAGCTTTAAACATGAGGAAAATTAACAAAGAGACCATATTGGTTTTCATTAGTAATACATACACTTTTGTATGTTATAATTCTTAGTCTTTCAATTTTTAATAACTGTAATCTTATTATAGAATATAAATGTCAACAAACATATAACCAATGAACTCAAAACACTCAAAACAAACAAATAATTTAATCTCATGAAAAAATTCAATCATATGGTCAGTTTTATAGTAATTAAAACATCCCTGTTGCAACAGGCCTACATCTCCAGCCAATTTCAATAAAACATATTATCAATCCTCATAATTTTAAACATATCATATACTATGCTACATTTTCAGGCACTTTAGACCAAGACATCCCCCCCCCTTTCCAAATGCTCTTACTTTCTTTATTAAATTTAAAAATAATTTGTATTTTTTGATATAGTATATATTTTCTGCAAAATCTTGATTAATGAACTCTTAACTATTCAAAATAAACACAAATAAAATATTCTACACCTGCAAATTTAATCATATGTTCAGAATTGTATTTTTTAAAAACATCTCAAATCAGGGTGTCTATACTTTTTGGAGGGAAAAATTAAAAACAATATTGGACAACGTACTGTGTTTAGCACATCCAATATCATCCAATATCTAAGCAACGGATTGACGTAGAATAATAATTCAAAATGCTAAATTGTTTGTTTTTTTAAGCTGAATCCAATTTTGACAATTAAGTTTAAAAATAATTAGTAAAAAGGAGTTAAATCTTGAAAATAAATTTTATTTTGTGAAAAAAACCTTCTTAGAGTAAATCAATTTTGCTGGTTTTCGAACTCGAAGTCATGAATGACGCTTTACACGTTTGTTCCAAATTTCATCAAGATCGGACCTTTTTTACAAAAGTTATCGCGCCTACGGACAGGTATATATATATATATATATATATATATATACATATATATGAAAATGAACGAACAGTGTTTTTGGGGTCTAGGGACCTCAAAATGAAAAAATAACATGGTCCCGGGCTTAAGTCTCACCGTGCCGCCTACGGTAATAGCTACTTCCCTATAGGGGAAATTCGCTAAAAATTAGGCAGTCCAAAAAGGGGTTTGTTTACTATCCCCCTTCCACTAACTTTCAAAGCAAATCAGCTAAATCATTCAGATTTTGTTTAAAATTAAAGTTTTTATTGTTATTTTTATCGAGTTTAAGAAGTTTTTTTTATGTCTGTAGATAAGAAGAGAATTATGGTACTAAAATACTGTCAGGATGCCTGATTCCCGACTCCCAACAAAAACAATATTTTACCCCCCAAAAAAGCAATTTTAAATATTTCCATATATTTTGTTTATTTATTTTTTGTTTATCTGCTGACTATTTCACTGTTCCACCTTCACACCGCATCACCCAAACAATAACAGTTCAATCCTACCTTCTGCTGCTCCATCATTTAAATTTCTTGTCATAACGCCTGTGGAACCAAAGCTTGTGATGTCAATTGGAGACCCAATATCGAGTTACATGCAAGCTCTAATAGCCCATTGGATAAAAATATAGTCTAAAATGAGGTATCGGTTTTAAGCTTCTTCTGACTGGTCAAGATTACTTTTCTCCCAGCTTGAGGCTAATCAGTGACGTCTTTTATAGACCGAAACCTATTGCCGCTACGGATTGCCGGTCTATAAAAGAGGTCATGGTTTGTTTACATTTTGTCTAAGATAATCTGACAAAAGTAGACCTTGAGTTTAAGCAGACGAGAGCCATGAGCTTGAGCTCAAGTCCATGGCCATTGAAGAAAGCAGGAAAGTAGAGTGGTTGTGAATAACAGTTGTTTTTTGACCGCCTATTTTCTTAACAAAGTAAACAATAACTGCAATAGTTTTATTTTAAACATTCTTCAACAGTCAGGTGTAATCTAAGTAAAATTTAAACTTGACTTTTCTTGCAAATGTGCCTTGAAAATCGTGAATAAACTAAGCGTTTTAATGCTTTACATTTCGCAGGTTTTAAGGCTTAAAATCCCCACTTATAAGAATGAAAAAGCAAACATTTTCCAGAGGAGGACCCCCGATAGCCTGGGGGGAATTCCATACCCCCAGTAGGTTGTGCCCCCCCAACGTATGGTTCACGCAATGCCTCTGATTACACATTATTTTAATAATGCAATTCCTTTCCCTATCAGCCACTAAAAGAGTGGAGTGTGCCAAGATATGTCCATTGAGCCATTTACAAAATAAAAATGTTTGAAGTGAATATCCTAATAACTTTGGAACTATGTCGAAGAGGAATTTAATTTGAATTGAACATTAACTATCGCACAAATGATGTATTTATTTCTAAAAATGTAGACAGTTAACAAGGCCACAGCAACATGACAGGCAGGCAGGAATCATATTGAGGCTTATCTGGGGACATGGATGGTAACTACATACACCTGATCATCTGATAAACTGAAATATTTACATTGCAACCTCCCCCACCCCATAAACAACACCCCCGGCTCATCATTTAGCTTAACAAGCTGCAACAACTCTCCTCATCTCTCCTTGACATTAAACTGAGGGAATAATATATTACGATTATAAAAAACATATTTATATTTAACTACAAATAAGGTTTCATATCGACTCTTCCCTTTTATTATCATGAAACAATTTTAGTTGTAATAACTTTGTCTAGAGTAACAAAACCAAGGTTTGATTAAAAGGATTAATTTTATGTAATTATTTATTTTGGTTGATTGGAGAGTAGGGAATAGTGTCATCGGTCCCAGCATGTCAACCGAAGCTTTAACATTAAATGCAACTTTAATTCCTAGCATTTTGAGATATATTTTATTTTCTATAACTCTTTGTGAATAGGTGTATAGATAAAATAAAGAATTATAGTTGGAATAATTTATTTATAGTATGGTATAGGTATAATGATATAGGTACTTAAGTTATAAATGTGTAAAATGTTTTTTCTTGCTCTTATTTCTCTTAATCAAAGTCTCATTATATGTCCTGATATAATGACATGTGGCTATGATCTATGTGGCTTAAGATTGGAGCAAGTAAAGGGAGTTGGATCTCACAGCCATGTGACAGTTGGATGGTTTTGGAGCCTCATATCCGACCAGGCCCATCATTAATCAAATAAATTGCGAGCCTTTTAGCTGAGATATCATCCATTCTATCCGATTATATCTATTTATTGAAATAAATCCACTCAGTTATTAGTAATCAATATAGTTTATACAATAAATTCACTACGTCCAGTAATTGTACAACACTATACTCCTAAATCCTATTATCTGATGTTTATTATTATAAATAGAATAAAAAAGTTAATTAATTATAAATCCAAAACATATAAAACCAGTTTGGGTTGTACACCAGTAAACCAGTTTCCAGTTTGTTGACATGATGCGATGTGCAGTAACACAGAACACAAGGTTACAGTAATCTGCTGACTGTTCCACCTTCACACCTCACAACCCAAACAACAACAGTTCAATCCTACCTTCTGGTTCGCCATCATTTAAATTTCTTGACATATCTCTAAATACACAGTTAATTTCTCAAATCATTCAAGAGAGCTCAACAAAATCTTTAATTGCTCAATTTAATCCTCAAACTTGCTCAATCTCACGTTATTTATTTTCATTGGCAAATAACATAAATAACAAAAATTACTATTTTGAATTCTTTTAACAAATTTTGACAAATTATATAATAATTACAAAAAGTGTCAGAACACCTTCATGTAATAAATACGTTGGTAGGGCCTAGTTTTACAGTAAGGCACGACCCTATTAAAAATAGAGCAAGGTAGGATGAGATCTGGACATCTTAGATACAACACTTCAAGTAGTGAAACCTACATGCTAAATCAAAAAATTGAAAAAGTCATTTATTTGTCAGAGTGAATAAGTTTTCACTCCGAGAGAGTTAATATTCACTCTAAATCAGTGAAAAATAGCTGATCTTTCTGTTGAGTGATGATTTCTCGTTAAAAAGTGAAATGTTCACTCATTGATTACATGGTTTTGAAACCATATAAGAAAGAAACCATATCAACGTGGCTCCTTAGAACATGCTCAGAATCAATTTTAGAACCTTTACTTAACATTATTAATAATTCTTTTCAAAAAGGTATATTTCCAGAATCTCTAAAAGCAGCAAAGATTTTACCAATTTTCAAAAAAGAGGATAGACATTTGGCAACTAATTATCAAATTAGTGGTGTAAATACCTTATGTCATCCATCGCCCAATTATCGCCAACTAATTATCGCCCAATTTCAATTTTACCAGTATTTAGTAAATTATTAGAAAAACTTTTCTATAATCACTTGGTGGAATTTATTGAAAAATACAAAATATTAAATTATGAACAATTTGGATTCAGACAACGTAAATCTATTAATAGATGCAATAACCAAACTTGTAAATTTAATCGTCAAAGGCCTTGAAGAACACAAATCTACAATAGGAATTTTCCTTGATTTATCTTAAGCTTTTGATTGTGTGGATCACCAAACACTATTAATAAAATTAGGCCTACATCAATGTGGTATTCGTGGCCTTCCACACAAATGGCTAAGTTCATATTTGGAAAATAGACAGCAACAAGTAGAAATATCTGATAAATTATCCGAAAAAGTAAAATTACACTTGGTCCAGTACTCTTCTTAATATATGTGAATGATTGTAATCATTCATTAAAGTTTTCAGACATTACTCAATATGCAGATGACACAACTCTCTGTTTGAAAGAAGAAACTATCTCTGAATTAGAACTTAATGCTTATGAAGATTTAAATTCATGCATTCAATTTTTTGATGAAATCCATTGAACCCTAGAAAGGTATCGTTATTCAAATACACACTAAAGGTATCGATACGTAAATTTTACTCTGTGGTTAAAAATCAAAATATGTTTGATGAAATATTTATTTTTTTTAAAGAAGGCACCCAAATACAAGAAAACATTGATAATATTATTTACTATATAATAAATTTACACCTTTAGCTCCTAGGTAACAAGCTCCATAAGAGTCCATTGAAAAGCACATTTTACTGTTATAGGTACAGTATTGTATGTAAATTTGACATATTTTTTCAATTAAATTTGGAAATACATTAAGAACAGCCATAATACTGACAAATTAAATCAAACTTATAGCGCGAAAAGCACTGCTGACGGTACAGGGCTCAAGGTCATTTGATTGCCAAATCGGACAAAAAAACACTTTTGCACATGTCAAAATTACGTACGATACCTCTCTGGGGTTAAAAGTCAATGTTACAAAATCAAATTATATTAAATTTAACTGTAATCATGTATTTAATGTCAAAGGTAGTCCTGTCATAATGATTGATGATAAAATTTTAGATCAAGTTAACTTCACCAAATTTCTCGGACTTTACATCGATGAAGACTTAAATTGGACAGAACATATAAACTATTTAGCTCTAAAGTTTCATCAAATATTTATCTTTTAAGAGAACTAGCATCATACTGCCCTACAAATGTATTACTGATGGTATATTATGGTTTCATATACCCACATTTAACATATGGCATTAGTCTTTGGGGTAGCTGTACTAATAAAGAATTTAAACGACTTTTCTCCAAAAAAAATCTATTAGAATTATTGGCAAGTTAAAAATTGGGGAATCTTGTAAAACTTCATTCAGGGATTTTGGAATTTTAACCCTGCCATGTCTGTACATATTTCATACAATATTACATTCCAATTACAAAGCGGAACAAATTATAGGAAAATATATTCACAATTATCTTGTTAAACTTCATTCAGGGATTTTGGAATTTTAACCCTGCCATGTCTGTACATATTTCATACAATATTACATTCCAATACAAATGTGAACAAATTTTAGGAAAATATATTTACAATTATAACATTAAGAACATTAAGAACTCGGCACAAGTATTCTTTACAGGCTCTAGATCCGTACTAAGAGAACTTTGCATACTAACTAACTTTGCGTACTAAGAAAGGATTTTGCAATATTTTCTCTCAAAAGGTTTGAATATGGTATATTATAAAATTTAAAATGGCGGCAATTTTTTACTTTCATAGCTTATTTTCTCATAAACTACAAGACTTTGGGCTATGAAACTTGACACAAATGTTCTTTATAGGCACTAGATGCGAATAAAGAAAGGGTTTTAAAATATTCTCACTCAGATGGCTGAAATAGAGTTTATTATAAAATTCAAAATAGCGGCTGTTTTAGTTTTTAAAACTATGGATGGAAGGCCTATATAATATTTTTGGGGGATAGAAAAGGTACGATATCAAATCTACTAAGAGAATAAAATGTCAAACTTTATTTCAGCCAACTACTATATTTTTTGTCAAATGCCACTTAAGCTACTTGTGTTGTACGTACCGCCCGAAGTACAAAATTGTATTCTCTTAAAATGGTTTATCCGTCTAATAAATAAATAAGACTTTTCTGAAACTAAAATATTAAAACTCATTATGGACATTTCATTTCGAGTACATGTATATCCACTAGAAACGGAGTTTCAAAATTAAAAAATTAATTAGGTGATGAAGATTTCAAATAAAAAAAATATACCATTACAACCATAATTTTGCCTTGTCGATAGGTTAGAGTCCTGATCTTCAATGTGATTGAGAAAGGTTTGGGAAATATGTTTTTGGCCAAGGCACTTAGGCCTACCGTCTACTTTTTCTTACAGTTTTCGGTATATTTTCAAAAACGTTCTAAATTCATTTTGATGTTAGGCCTAAGTCTAAAAGCCGCCCTTGCTAATCATGAGGGCAAAGTTTTAAAGGAAACGTTACACCTTCTCACTTCAATCTAGGGTGGAATTACTAGCTGTACCTTTAGGGTGTAACTGTACGCCAATGGCCCATAACCCAAATCAGTCCATCTGATAACTATTCCTAAAAATTGCACATGGCAAAATATGAGTTAATTAAAATTATTCATTTTTTCAGTGGGCGAAGCTGCGGTTATATCTGCTAGTTAATGAATAAATTACCAAATTATTTCAATAATCAAATGAATTTTAAAAAATATAAAAAAGTTTAAACAATTTTTAATTAAAATAATACTTTTATCAAGTTTCTGAGTTTAAGGACTTCTCTAAATTTTAAATATATTACATATAATACTAAATTACTAATTAAACAATGTTCAAGTCATATTATTAATTGTTATGCTGTGAAATTTTTGAGACTTTCACTTCTTCTTACCTATTATAAATTTATAAT
The DNA here is from genome assembly GCA_035578135.1 of Flexamia atlantica. Lineage (NCBI taxonomy): Eukaryota > Metazoa > Arthropoda > Insecta > Hemiptera > Cicadellidae > Flexamia > Flexamia atlantica. The sequence goes on along the minus strand of JAQJVK010000006.1, from coordinate 6,456,692 downwards.
TATATGTACGGTATTATTAGAAACTAGAGGCTTGAGGGGCTAATAGCCCCTAAACATAATTCTTCTTTACTATAGTACAAAATACCTTCTTACAAAATAGACTTTTGGATCCACAAAATTATGATTATATCCAGCATTTGGTTTTAAGTAAACAAAGCAGACCTTTTTGCATCCCAATGGTTTTTAAATGACAGCTATTTTACGTTATTTCTCATTTTATAGTAAGCTTAAAGCAATTTCTGTATTTTCCCCGAGTCCCTGGGATGTAGACCTTCAATTTCAACCCCCTCCCATCATCCTGCGACCTTCCAAACGCCCTCAATTTCGGCGCAAAAATTTCCCTTACGTAATTAGGCTATATATATGTGTAGATAATTTTTTATTAAATCTGCATCGTTATAACATAAACTAAACAAACGTACTTAACTTTGTATGATTTTATATTATGAAAAAACTCCAACCCTTAATTATTATAAAATCAGAAAATTTTAAATTTAAAATATTTTTTGTTATAGTACATTGAACGTGCCTAGTAAGCTGCATTTTGAAAAAAATCCCACATATCAACATCTACCATATGGCTTTAGTGTGGAATCAAGCAGTAGCACCACAGGTTAAATGTAAACAAAGCAGACGTTTTTCAATCCCAATGCATTTTAAATGGAAGATATCTTTCGTTATTTCTCATTTTCTGGTATATTTGGACATAATTTGATATTTTTCCCGACCCCCTGGGACCGAGACCTTTTATTTGAGCCATCTCCCATCATCCTGCGAGCTGTCAAACTCTCAAAATTTTGATTTTAAAAAATCGCTTACAGAATTAGTAATATAGATGTATTTGATTTTAAAAATTGATGTATTGTTAACATTGATACACAACATTTGTAGTTGTTTACATCAATAAAATATTTGTTATTTGTTATTGTTATTGTTACTTTAAATTTAGTGAGTTTCTGAAAGTGGTGGGGGGAAAAAGAGTGAAAACTGGGATCGCTTCCGGCGACACGACGACGCTACTGAGTCACCATTTTGGTTATTGTTTTACATGTAAACAAGGCTTACCTAGTTATTAATTGTTAATATATTGAACACTGTATAGCCAAGGATATTGCCGTTAACATACAGGTAAGCAGAAAACACATTGCTTTAACCAGTTACTTGGTTAGTGTTAAGGTAGCTAACCTAATTAGCTGATTAACAATAGTCTGTAGAATCAAGGTTAGGGTGAAAGGGAAATTCAATTTAGTCTCAGCAAAGGTTCTGTGCAACTCGTTGAATATGCCTTTGCCGTTACACTTTAGGGCTTTTAATGTCAATCAACAAGTTTAGATATCAGTTGTCCACAACAAGTGTCGGCAAAGAGTCAGAATTGTAGTTCATAAATGCCGATGAGAAGGTTAGGTTTGTTGGATTTCTTTCCATAATTGGTGATTTCACTCTTTTAAAATTGAACTTCACTCTTTTAAAGATTAAAATTCCACTCTGAAAAGAGCAAGACCTACTCTTTCATTGAGTGGGGATATTCCACTCTTTTCATGAGTGAAAACAGTTTACTTTTTCAAAGAGTGAACCTTCACTCTTTCAGAGTGGCTCGATTTTCTCTACCCCAAATAGTGCATGAGTCACTCACAAAGAGTGAGTATTCACTCTTTCGATTTTAGCGTGTAATGTGCTTTTTAATATTATAATTCTAATCCACTTACCTTTTGACACAAGCAAATTTAGTAATGAGTGGGAAAAGTGAATAATTTAATATTGGTTTCCTTTTATAAAAAATACTAGTTTCCATCTATAATTTTTGGGAAAAACCTAAAGTAAGGGTGAACGAATTCCAAAGTCAATCAATTAATTAGTTCAAAGAGGCAGGGAGGAAGGAGTGGTAAGTTATATGTTTACTTTGCTCACTGGACTAAGAGCCTATTCTGACTGTAAGCATATTTACTACTCCATATTTCTGATGTTAAAAGCTGAAACAACAGTTTTGAACAATTTAAAAGAGAGTACAGAGTACAGAAGGCTATGGTAAAATATTCACCCCTCCAAAAACAATTCCACCCAAAAATATTGACAGTTTACTCGAAAAAATACCACTTAAAATCTTAAATAATTTTTTAAATATAGTATTATAGTTTAATATTTCTGAAACATTGAGGAAATTATATGAGAAACTGTTCCACACAGTTTTAGCAGGGGTAAATTGAATGAATCTATTGTATTTTGACTTTCTCCTCCCTATACATAGTATATGGAGAAAGTATTGTTTTCATAAAAATTTTCAAATTTTTGTTGTCGGTGGATATATTTGTTTTTTGCTTGGCGAATTCAAAAATGTGGTTTTCGTTGTGGTGTCTGTCCGTCCGTGCATGCGTGTGTGTGGTTGTATGTAAACAAAGCTAGAGACAACACCAACGCCAACGGTCCGATTTTCATGAAAACTGGCATGTAGGTATAAGACCATAGTATTTCCAGGGTTTTTTTTTCATTTTTAGAATTTTTGATTTTCTAGGTTATTTTCCAAAAAAAAAAAAAAAAAAAAATCAAAATTTTTCAAAAACGGTACTAACAATTTTGATAAAAATTTCATGGTTAAGCATCTTAAGCACTAAAAATTAGTGCTTAAGATACCTAACAAAATGACAGCACCCGCATGTCAGTAAAAATTCAGGTCCAGAAGTTGTGGGGGTTTAAGTGTTAAAAAATTCATATTTCTCAAACTTCACAAAATTTGCAACTTCTAAAGAAAATATACTTGCAACCATTAAATTTGGCTTGAAATGATAAATAACCCAGTATTTTGAATTATTATTAGTCTACGTCGACTGGTTGCGGAGATCACTGATAATTTCATTTGGTGGTAAACACAGTACGTTGTCTCATGTTATTCTTATGGGAAATTAAAAAACTGATATCTCCGTTAATTGCTCAACGATTTCAAAAAAATTTGGTATGTATTTGGGGGATAGTTGTAAATTTATTTAATTTTATTGTAGACTAGCTGATCAACACAATTTCACCCGTGGAAAAACAGAAAAACTTCCTTGGATTCATGATTTAATGTTTAGGTTGCCATGACAACTTCATAAGCTTCCCTATAGGGTCAAAATCAAATAAAATTCGCTTTTTAGAAGCTTGCTGTTTAATTTCAAAAAGATTTACACTAGTTTTAATTCATCTTAAACCTTCTCATATAAGCATACAATACAGAAAATAAGTTTCAGCCATACCAGTACTCTAGTTTTTGCATGAAAAGCAGTCTAACAGAGAGACAGAAATTGAGATAAGGCTTGATTCGGATTCTCTGACCTTCAAAACGCAAAAATAACCAATATTTTCATAATTCTAAGCAATGTACAGACAAAACTCTAATTTTATTTATATAGATTTCATGCTTTAAGGGAGAAAGTATGTGTCAGTATGCTGATACCGTTTATTTAATTTTCTTAAATTGGAAGTCCTTTGTTGGTCTATTGCATATCTAGTAATTCATGATATAAGAAATGCTTATTGTTTTATTTGTTGAAGTTATTTTGATATAGGCCTAGATAAAAATTAAATAAAGTTCCCAACAACTTACCAATGTTAATATTGTTGACACCAGTGCAAAAGTGAAAGGTTAAACAGTAGCAATATCTGTAACAGTGGCCAATTTTAGCCAAAAGGAAGGAGGGCGGGAGGGGCAAGAGGGGTTATCATCTGACAGGAAGGATGTGATCAACTGATTCAACATCAAAACATCTCAACTAGTCCTGCAGCCAAAAGGGGGTTCCACCCATAATCAGGATTAACTTGATTAAGTCATTATTTTATTATCGGTGTGTGATGTTTAAGACATAAAGACCCTGAAAGTACTGGGTACCTATTGGCATCAACAGCTACCGTCATCTTGGAAAATGACAAGAAACATTCAGTGTCATCTTTAACCAAAGGGTATCGATTTTTTTTATTGGTTATTAGTTTAAAACATTAAAACATACCTCAAACTTGTTTGATTTTTAATAATCACTTAAAAAATAAAAGCTATTAATTCCCTGGACAATTCTAAAAAAATAAATAAAAATATAAAATTTGAAATCATTTTATTAAAGCTGGGAATATAATTTTTAACAACAACTGGATAAACCAAAATAGTGAGTAGATTGAGTGGACTCAAACTCATTTACCCTATACTCTTAAATGAGCAATGTTATCTTGTGTGCGTGCATGCTTGCTTGCTTGTTCGCACAATTATCACAAAAAAAGCTCCGAGGATTTCCTTCAAAGTCTGGAAATAAGTAATTTATGACTAAAAAAAGTGTTCAATGCAGATTACTTGGCCAAAGAAAATCGAATAAGATATTTTAATAAAATGTATTTTAAAGTTGTAAAATTTTAACATTGGCCTTATGAGTTGCCATGATAGCAACGAAATAAACATGGAAAGTGTAAACAAAAAGAAGAAATCGTAACATCTGTTTGTAAACTACAGCCATCCAGGAAAAATACAGCAAGGAGATAAAGATTGCATGGAGTAATAAAAAAGTGTATTTCTAAGTATTATCAAATTGTTTTAAAGTGATTGGATGAACTGATAAATATAAAATAAAACTGAGCAAGGTTTAGTCCAACAGGTACTTTTATGAATAAAGTACATAGTACATAAGATATGTTAAATATCTCAATCTTCAAAAAAAATTCAGGTTAACAAATAATACAAAGAACTTGAGTTTAAAGTACAATTTATAACAACTTTGGACTAAAAATATATTGAATGTCACTGAAAATAAGAGAAGAATGCCTCCTTAAAGCCAAGTAGATCCTTGAAACCAAATCTAATACACAAACTTATGAAAATGAGCAATGAAACTTTCCCCCTTTTACACAACTGGATAGTGTAATCCAGACATAAATGTGAGTTGGCACTTTGAAACTCATGTTTTTAATATTCTTCTTTAGATTCTTTAAATAAAGCACGATAACCCTCGTAAAAATTTTCCGATCTTAAGACGAGTCTCTATCGTAAAGGCCCAAGTTTTAAAAATAAAAAATTTGCATCTCAGTTTTACATACCTCTGAATGGAGAAAAAAATCACTTTTTTAATTCGGTTTTTTTTATGGGAAAACCCCTCAATTTATATACTGATCAGTGCATGTAAGGATACAGCACTTTCCGCTGAAAATTCACAATTACCGAAAGTAGCATTTTTACTGCTTTCAGCATACTAAAATTATATTCCAACAGAACTACTTAAGCTACACCATTGAAATTTTTTACTTTTTTTAAGAGGGATTTGGTAGTCTGGGTTTCCCCATTCCAGATAAATCCATATATTATTTAAAATTTTTAATTCATTATTTATTTTGTACTCAACAGAGCTGGTGATAAAGAAACGTAACGAATAGTCTAAAATACCCCCGTTGCAGAAGATTCATATTATTTCAATCCAACATAGCGGGATTAGACATGTTTTGGTAAGCTCCATAAGAATAACATGGGGAATGAGTACGTAGGTTTGCTGCAACGGGTAAGTTAAAACTGGTTGGTGTCAATTCAATATTTAGTAGATTTGAATTAGATGAAGCCATATACTAAGTTTTATTCAGATATGTTGAGAAATAACTGAGATGTAGAATTTTACTTATTTCCCATAAGGTTAACATTGGGACAACGTACTGTGTTTACCACTTTCAATATGTCTGTAACCAATGGACATACAGCAGTGATTCAAAATACTAATTTGTTTGTTTTTTGAGCTGAATTCAATGGTGCCAACAAAAATTCGGTAAATTTTATTTTTCTATGTAAAAACCCATTTTTGGGGGGTTTATCCCCCTTTATCCCCCCTTCCGTTGGTCCATTCGGGCTGGTTCACGAACTTGTCCGAGTGATTACCACTTTACAAGTCTGTACCAATTTTCATTAAGATTGGACCATTTTTACGGCCGCTATCGTGCTCATAGACATATATAGATAAATGGATATACAGGGTGTCTCACCTAAGGTGTCTCAAACGGATTGCGGGCAAACTAGTAGTCCTATAAGGATGAAATAAAATCATTTCCCACTAAATCGACCCCAAGGAACAACGTAAAAATATTTTTAAGCTTTTTAAAATACAGGGTGTTCCAAAAACCGGGGGTCACAGGTTCGAATCTCGGAATTTTCAAATGTAAACATGTGTCATGTTATGCATCATTTTAAAGCTCTAAACAAGACAAACAATTTGGTAAAAACAGAATCAATTTATCTTTATCCATTTCAAAATGGCGGCCGGTTTTTTGAAAAATGTTGGTATTTTCGGTTTACCCTGTATCTCGAGAACCATAAAACACATTTTTGTTCTGTTTAAAAATTATTAATCATCTTAAAGTCAGCTTTAATTTGATATGCGACATGCCAACATTTAAAAAATAAAAGTTTTTGACAGTCAATTATATTTTTTTTAAATGTTGGTAGCTCTGAAAATAAAAAAAATTTAAATGGCAACATATGTCTTATAGCACATCATTTTACAGGTCTTGCAAAGACAAACAACTTTTCAATTTAAACCTACCTCCTATCTTTAGTGGTTCTGTAGTTAAAAGCAAAAAACTCTATTTTACCATATAAAGCCCATGTTAAATGTGAAGTACTTAGATTTAATGGATGTAAATTTAAATGCCTTGACGACTGCAGATTTAACATGGGCTTTATATGGTAAAATAGAGTTTTTTGCTTACCTAAGCCCGAGACCATGATAACTTTTTGTTTTAGGGCCACCAGAAGCAAAAAACACCATTCGTTCGAATTTTTATATATATATCTATCTATCTATCTATCTATATATGTATATATATATGTGTGTCTGTCAGCACGATAGCGGCCGTAAATATGGTCCAATCTTAATGAAATTTGGAACAGACATGCAAAGTGGTAATCGATTGGACGAATTCGTGAACCAGCCCGATCGGACCGCCGGAAGGGGTGGTAAAGGGGGATAAACCCCCCCAAAAATGGGTATTTTGAGTTTTTTACATAGAAAAATAAAATTTATCGAAGCTTTGTTGGCACCATTGAATTCAGCTCAAAAAAACAAACAATTTAGTGTTTTGAATCATTGCTCTATGTCCATTGGATACCGAGATATTGAAAGTGGTAAACACAGTACGTTGTCCCAATGTTATCCTTATGGGGAATAAGTAAAATTCTATATCACGCTTATTTCTCAACATATCTGGATAAAACTTGGTTTGTGGCTTCATCTAGATGAGATCTAATGTATTTAAGTCTAAAATCCCCGAAATTTCAACTTTTGTGGCAGCAAACCTGCATAATCATTCCCCATGTTATCCTTATGGAAAATAAAAAATACTATATCTTACTTATTTTTTAACATTTCTTGACAAAACTGGGTATATGGCTTCTTCTAGTTAAGATCTACTAAATAATGAATTAAAACCAACCAGTTTTAACATACCTGTTGCAGCAAACCTGCATACTCAGTCCCCATGTTATTCTTATGGAGATTACAAAACATGTGAAATCTCGCTAAGTTGGATTGAAATAGGCCTACAGTATATTGTTTTGTATTTGAAATTCGCTGAGTATGCAGGTCTGCTGCAACGGGGGTATTAAAGTCTATAAATTATGTGTAATTTCAGTTTTGTGTACAATTTTTTTAACAAATGACGACTAATGAGAAAAAAGTTCCTGTATGTCTTGAAAATGGCATTTTATAAGTCGAAACTTAAGTAGACATTATTATTTCTACACTAGAATTGAAGACGGTCATAAGGTACGTAACCTTTTTTATAAAAAAAAACCCAACGTTTTAAAGACAAAATGTCTTGTTACACGATAATAACCAAATTAATTTTAATTTTATACAAAATAAGAATTTATTATTAAAAATATTAAAAAATATAACATTATTTTAGAGGTCTGAGCTTTCAGTTTTGTATTCGTTGGCCTTCTAGTACATTTTTGTTTGTTTTGAAACTTCACTTGGACCAGGAGCTACGTCGTCGAATATTTCTTTTGGAAGATCCTGTACATTTTCATGATCTGATTCCTGGATCTGGGCTTAGCAAGTCCTGCATTTATTACTCACAGAACTCTCGGCTTTTCTTAACTTCAATGCGTTTAAATGTTAAAATAGCATCGGGGAAGTCAAGGTCTCCTTTCTCCAGATTGCAAGGATTTAGACAAACATTAATTTAACCATGTTAAAAGTTAAATTTAGGTGTAAGATGGACCAAATATTGTTTATAAACATATAAACAGTAAGAAATTATAAAAATCAGAAAAATGTGTTTTTTACCCTATCCTCTAAAACTTGCTGTCCTGTAAAATTTTGTCAGGGAAGATAACCCTTTTTCCTTGGCGGGTCACAACTAAAACATATCACATTTCATGGCACTAAACCTAAAATAAGTGGGATACAATAATAAAAGGCAGAATGGACAAGGTGGAGGCATCGCATGGAAGGCAGAGGCGGGGGCGCCTGCTACACGCGAGCTGCAACTGCGGGCGGCGGAGTGGCGGGGTTGCCGCGTCATGGCTACAGGCGCTACACCTGCCACTGCCGACAACTCGACGACTCGACGCAATTCTCGCTTCCCGCTACGTTCCCTACATTATATTCGATTCATCACCAAAGAACTTGCCCATATACTCAGAGATAGTTTGTTGGTTGAAAATTAGAAAATTACAATTTTTAATTTTTAGCTGACCCTCAATCGAACTTATGGGTCAAGAAAATATGTTTCTCATGATAACTTTATTGGCAAAATATCATAAATCTCATCCATAATTCAACGTTAAAATGATGAAGTCAACGAAGTCTACGGGGACAATTACTTATTGCGAGTTAAACTACCTTCTCTAAATATTTTACCTTCGCATTGCCTTTAAAGCACTCCATTTTTTATGGTACTTCATGGGGAAATGGAACCGTGTTTAATATTATTATAGAGGCTGCAGTACAGTCAATAGTGGAACTAATCCAAATTACTGTTTAAATTTACATGCTATAAAGGGTATTCGTTTTGGGGGGGGGGGGGGGGGTAAAGGGGGCACGTTTTTCAAGGTTTTATTATTTGAACAATTTAAAAATAAAGTTAATTTAAACCAACTTAGGGCCTGTCATTGTCCTCACAAGGATCACCGGCCGAGATTTTCGTGCCTCCTTAATTTTATAAGGTTTTTTAACATCTTGTCTGTCTGGACCATTGGTCACATTATGTTGGTCACAGGCCTACAGGCCTGTGTCTCGCCACTCACCGTTCCTTAAAATTGCGCTTATAATATGTGGGCCCACGCCACATTATCTATGTATTCAATCAATATAATTCGCTTCTACTGAAATCAACTAGTATTAACATTTCATACGACGATGCTACATCAACTGATCCTTGACCAGAGGAAATCTGAGTGTGTCTGACAAACGACAGAGAAAAGTCTACCTCATCCACTGACTAATCATTCAGTGAAGAGACCCTCCAGTCGGGCTCTACAACAATGGATGGCCAACTGATCTCCCAGGATAACGTTGTGCCGTGAAACTGAAACCCTTGCGTGGTAAATAAACGATATCGCAAACTTCCATACCAACTGTGAAACTAAGGCCCAAATCTAGTTTTATTGTAATTTAAAAATGATTTCACTGTTTTTTCATCACAGCGTGGAAGTTGTCACAAATGTTAACAGGCGCAACATGTAAAAAATCTATACCAATACACTACTCAACCCAGCTGCAGTCATATTGGCACAATACAATAGCCACGGTATGGGTGTGCCGTATCCTTTGTACATAACAGTCAACTTACCTCTTGATTTTATGATTGTCTCAACTCTCGACGTACTCTCTTTGACCTAAGTAGTAGAATTATGGATTTAATAATGAAACTTTAAAAGCCCAAGAGACGAAGCCCTAAGAGAGTTCGAGAACGGTAATATATACCATATACCTTCCAAGACACGTGCAGAACAACTTCCCAACGTTTCATGCGTCGACCGGATCGAAGTGCAACGGTTTGGTAATGCATGACATACGACATAAATTGGATTTTACTCGTAGAAGGCGATTGAAGACAAGTTATGTGTTAAAAGCAAGTGAGTCAAAGTGGTGTAGAGTCAATATCAACAACTGATTAACATTTATAAGCTTAAATATAGCTTCTTAAAGTTTATGATAATCTTTCCAATTGAAGGGCGGGTCATGAACGCTTGCAAGTTTCCTGGCCGGAGAAATTATAAATCTATCTAATACGGTGAACAAGAGAGAAGAAGAGTTGGTTACTTTTAGAAGCTCGACTACAAAAAATAATTCTCCTGTTCTACAGATAAATATTAAATACTAAGCCGCCCACAAACTTGTTAACACCCAGCGAGCCCCTTAACCGAGTCCAAGCAAACCATAGAGCGATGTGTGAAAAATCCCTCACAGTAATTGACTTCTTGTCAAATAAAAGTAGGCTTATTTGTTAACTGTCTTATGTACATTTTCCTTTGCAGAAAGAAACGGGTTTGAATTTTACTTTGGTGCAATTCAAAATATAATAATTGAATGTAAACATGTTCTTGCACATGTAATTGAATGTAAACATGATAAAAATATTAAGGAACCCTAGAAGGCCTACTGACTTTTAAATGTTACTTTAACACTGTTGAGAGCCTTATTATTTCTTAGTTAAACTAAATTAGATATTGGGTGCAACAGAATCTCTATATGAACTCATCAAGATTGAGCTAGAGGTATAACATAAAATATCATTGTGAAGTCAAAAATTACTATTCATACCAAAATAAAATTTAATATAATAAACTCATTTAAAAAAATAAATGGGTCATAATACAGTCTGAAACTCACAGTTATTCATTATTTTTATGGGATTAAATCATGACACTTAATGTTATGTACAAGGTACTGAATAATTATCTCGAATACGGAGAAGTGGAAATAAAAGCTATTTGATACTAATTATTAGAAGACTAAAAACAAATAGACAAACGTTTGTGTATTCATTGCTAAAAATCTACATGGCTAATATATAGACAATTCATTAGTTAAAAGATTAAAAATAACTTTACCCATTGAATGTAATTCACAGGATTACTTAAAATAAAGGACTATCTATGTAGATTTTCAACAAGAAACTGTAATTATCGCCCCTCAATTGATTGCTATTTCTTATTACAGTGAACATTCTTTCGCGTTATTAAACTTGCTAAATACTACTATTAAGATATTCCTCGAAAAAAAGTGACAACGTGATTTTTGCATTGTATGCGGATCCTGCAATAGAGATAAACAGGAGAAATCGGACTGGCTGTGGCCGTTTGCGGCGTCTATATTTACAACGGCTGAGTAATTTCAGGCATGTCTACAAATGAATGATTCCACTTTCACTAAGGCGATTCTGCTTAATCGAGAGCGTATCGTGAATTCTCTTGAGATCCCTAACTTTTTCTTTGTCCAAGAAAAAGTGCATGCAACTGAGTTATGTTTTCCTCTTCCTGCTTGTTTGGTTAGTTAATGTACACTGCGAGGGGTTGGTCCGTGTCCCCGTTCCACACGCAAATTAATTTTTAGAGGAAAACAAAAGCGTGATGAATCAACAATTATTTCTTAAGTGCAAAAATAAAACCATAACTGTTTAACCCATTCGTACTTACATTTAAAGAGGCTTCAAGCCAATACAAATCTGAATTATTCCTGTTTTAAAATAATGACAATATAAATCTAACTGTACCTTGTAAGGTGGTTGTCATTTGCAAGTTAAATACTAGCACATACAATACAAACAGTTTCACAGCAAACTGCACTAATATAAATTTCCATTGGTCTATTTTTACTAATGTTCTAAACTCCAGAAAACATAGAACCATGAGATTTGTTTAACTTGAGAAGGAATAAACGCAGCTAATGATCGCACAACGTGATTGCAAGTCTTCGTAGCAGCTACCGAACCATTTAACAGTTATTAGCATGTAACACACACGAGACAGCGAGCTTGGCTGCAGAGAAAAGGTTTCACGGCGAGTTTAATTCAACGCATTGACGACGGCTTCGGCGATGTACCACGCGAGGTTTCCTGATCAATTGATGAGCGGCGAAAAGCCTTCTCAGGTTCGAAATGATTCCAGCTATAGAACTACGGGGGGTTGTTGGTATCAGATGTTCTTCTATCCCTTGCGGCTCACTCTCGTGGATCCAAACTCAGGGCCGCCACGCCCGCCACAAAGGGGGGAGGACTGTTTGGTACAGTTGTACCCCAGTTGGGGGCCAGTATATTAGTAAAATATTTCAAAATTTGATAATGAAAAGGGGTCTTTTCGAATTTACTGGCCCTGTATGAACTAGACAATACCAGACCTTTAAACAATTACACATTCAGTAATTCAATGGTGTTTTCAAATGCGATGAGCCAAAATATTACTTTCGGCCAGAGCTACCAACACTGAACGCTGTCGCGCGGGCGAGAGTCCTCTGCAGAAAAGGTCTGTAGAAAGTAAAAAGTACTATAAAGTTATCTCACTTCCAAAAGGCCTGCCAGTGTTAGTGACTCAATAATGGGCCCTTTTTCGTTTACACACAGCTCTATAAGCTTTTTGGTTAAAATATAGCCTCAGACGAGGGTTATTAATAAGAACTTTCTCATTTGCAAAGGTACGTTTTTGTCTCAGGTGAAGGCTACAGACGAGCTGAATCTTCCGGTCCGTCTATGACGTCATTATTATTATTATTATTGGCTTACGTTTTTAGTAAGGGGACCTCGAAACCTCTATTAAACTAGCTCTACAGTATTTCGCATAACCTAAATCAGCCCACTTCAATCCTGCGTTTATCATTGTCTGCATTATTGCCTTACACATTTTTTGCACCGCCCTATGCAAGAAAGGTGTCGGGCGCTCAGCAAACTCGAAACTCGGCACTCGGCTGAGAGCTGAGAGCTGAGAGAGCGCTCTCTGTATCAGCCAAGAAAGGTCAAATTCGAAGTCGAATTCATGGTGGTGTTCCGTTCACCATGAACATTTTGCCAGATTTATATTACTGTTGGCGCGTTAACATATTATTGTATGCTTGGAGGGTTATAGATGTGGAGCAGAGAACGAATGTACGTTGGTTCTGGTTATTCAATTTTGTCAACCCTCATGGCGATTTTTAAACCTTGGATGGTTTTTAGCTGGGATGGTTTCAGTCCAATATAATTTTTAATGCAGCAATAGTTTGTCCCGCAGGGGTGATCAATTATATCCTTCAAAACAGTTTGAAGTATTAAGTCAAATCGTATGTATGTGACTTGGGTAGCTTGTAATTAATTGTATAAACTAATACCGTAGAGTTAGTAGGAAACTGGTGTTGAATGTCCATTGGAGAGGTTAACATTTCAAAAGGGGGGGAGCTGGCATTTAATGAGCCATTGGAATGACATACGATCATAGTTAGTTAGTGAATTAAGCCCAAATATAAATAGCAGTCTGCGCTAAGACTTGGTTGCAATCGACTGAAACATGCCTCGATGCCCCAGGAGCGTGGGATGTCCGGCGGTTCAAGGAGCCCACTGAAGTATCCTTGAGAAAAACAAGAGCGGTTTATTACTAATACCTTCAACAAAGCCAAATATATATATTTTTTTAATCGGTCTTATAAAACCAGTTTATTAGTTTTAATTTAGTGTTTCATTGTAGTAGAGGAAAACAAAATCACATTTTAAATTATTGTCGGACTAAATAGAACTTGTAGTCTTTGCTCAATACATAACAGGGATCAGAGTTTTAAACGATAAATGAACTTTTATTTGAATTCATAAACCGTCACCATTATGATTTTAGCACTGATACGCAGGAAAGCTAGAGCTAGAGTGTTTGCTCAGATTGCATGTTCATCAATCATTGACATAATTTCTTGGCTCATGCTCAGTGTTTTTCATAGGACCTCTCAATACATTACAAATATACAGTATCAATAAAAATGTTCCAGCACTGATTTCTGAGAAGACTTCCAAAATCTTAGTTGTATCTCTAAAAACGCAATAGATTCTTATGAGAACTATAATATATATGCCTACTTTAGAAGACTGTAATGAACGAAATATAATGTGTTCCGAGGAGAACCGTTGTAAGATTTTTTATAATAAACTGAATCCCAACAAATATAACTATAAATTTCTAAGATCCAGCGCTGTTTTAGTAGCCTTAAAATACTTCGCTTTCAGACTAAGAATGCAATTATTTTTTTGGAGGACGATATATACTGAAGGAGAGTACATAACGAAAGATATAAGTTAGGTTCTTAGAACTGTTGAAGTGTATGGTTTGTAACATTCTCTGTAGATTACATCTTATTTTAAATATTCTTTAATGCTTGCCTTCCCAAATATTTACTCTTAGCTCATATGAAGCTGATGAACAACAGTAAAGGATAAATGTAAAATATGTACTAAATTAAATGTGAATAGGTGCAAATAGGCGACTTTAGAATGACTCTTATCGATTTTGACGACACAGTTGAAATGCAAACGGAGACCTACTCGAATAAAGCCTTGCCGAAGTGGATGGGGCCGTAGCGGGTTGGAGTACAAATTGGCATGTATACTGGCGGCAACAAGGTCCGCGAAATTATTAATATTAGGTCCAGTCCCAGGCGGGGGAGTCTACAAGGCCCGCGCCATCTACACATTTGATTTCATTTGCGAAACGGACCTTCATTTGCAGTGAACACCGCAACCGCTAGCAGTGAACTGAAACATTCTAAAAAATGTGAATGTACTGAGAAACCTCTCTAAAAGCACTAAAATTTTCAAAACACACATACGGTAGTTAAAAATGTACCAGAAATCTTGGGCAAAAATATTGACGATATAATGGCACTTATCGATGTAATGTAGGTTTATAACGTGAAACCCGCTCGCGCGCTAAATAAAAACCTGATCAGTAACATGATACGGTCGTGATGATAAAAAATCGGCCTGATAAGGAAGGACGGTTGGCGAACTAACGAAGTGTTGTTTTCGCCTAATTTAATCGGAAACCGCACATGGATATGGCGGGGGGAGAGGACACGAGGCCTCGACACCACACGGTCGCCGGGAAGGGCAAGGTCACGCCTCCAGTCTGTAATTATTAACAGTTTATGCTAATGCGCGGTGGTGATTCACTCCCTCGCCTGCCGCCATCACGCCGGTCCCCCCGCGTTGACTTTCGGCACCGTTACCGTCACGCGACCGATTCCTTTCTGGTTCGACTTCTTAATAGGTCTGGTAATAAATAAATAAACATAACTGAGTTGAAAGTCTACACAACAAACAAACTACACTAGTATGTAGACGGCTAGACCTTTATCGACGGAATATGAATATTTATTTCTTCCCAAGTCTATAAGGGACGATGGGTTGTAGACAGCTATAAAAAACAACTCGATGTTGTCTCTTGGGTCAAGTAAGCAGGGGATTCGTGAGTATAGGTAACACCGTCACGGTATTAATATTATTAGACCTCAAAGTTCATAAGTTCAAAATTCATAAAGTTCTAAGTTGTTACCAATAGAACGACGTAAATAAACGCTGTTGCCAAAAATCCACACAAATGTGAGTGCGGTGGCGTTAAGTAATTGATAAATCAACAAGCTGGCAAGTTGGATTTGGCGACCTTGATGCCGTCAATAGCGCTGGGCTCATCCTCTATTGAAATATTGCCTACGAGCAAAGGTCGCTAGAAAAGTATCCAGGAAGACGAGTAGGGTCTTTATGGTGGTGTTAAGTAATTGGTGCGACAACAGGCAGACCCTCTGAGTAAACAAAGTTAACGAGTGTAACAACAATACCCTCCTTTGACTGTATTATTGCAAGTACATAAAGTATTATATGGGTACTGCACATACATCGATATCCAGAATGCGTTAAGGAAAGGGAATGTTAAGTAACTGATACGGCAATAAGTTGACCGCCGGGGAAGCCTATACATTTCGTGGTAAGCAATACCCTCCTTCTGCGGTAAAATTTATTATAACAGTCAATAATAGAATGTTAAGGTTCAGTAGTTGAGATATCGATATCCAGACAGTGATTGTGGTGCAGAGATGTGTAAGTTATACAGCAATAAGTTGACAACCGCGTAGTAGGCGTCCTTGGTTCTTGGTTGTCTCGTGTCAGAAAAGGATATAAAGCCCACCCTCTCCTGTAGTGAAGGATATTGTTATAACAGTTTGACGCACATATGCAGTATGTACTATTCCTGTGCAACAATATTAGGGCAATATAGACATAAACATAACGATAAATGTTTAAGACTTTAATCTTTATCAGTTTTACAACTCATAAATCTTCGCTTCTAATCTTAACAAAAAAAACTACCTTTTATAACCGTTCACTTGAAGCAATAAACAAAAAAAACTGTGATCAAACAAAGCCGTTTGTCTCATTCCAGAACCGCGATATCTTTTACGTCTCGCATACGACACCGACGCCAGTAAACGCAATACAAAATCTGGGGTTTTCCCAACAACCTCTTTTGTCGTAACAAGCACCCTCGAAGACGCTACCTTTTTAAACGTATACAGCATTACATACAGACCATGCTGAAACCCGTATGAAACCCTTCACTCCCGTGGAAATTTTCGACACCCACATTTTTTGTTGCTACTGACATGTGCTTTAAGGTTTTGCTTGATTGCCACAAAAAAATTACAGCATAACCTGAAACAAAAAATATTATATTGAAAAGGGACCAACGTCTATCATAGTTGGATGGTTAATCCTTTGTTTTGACGGGATAATAATAATAATATCTTCGGTTCTAATTAAGGTATTTAGTTCATTTTGGTCTTAAAATAAGCAGTGATACGTTGGCTTTTGTTTGAAATATTGTGATACGTAAAAACGGTTACGTTGCAAATGGATTTTAAAGCTCAATACTACATGAAGATTAGTTATTTTTAAATTTTACTCTTAACAGAGGATTAAACTCACCCCGAAGTTGTACGAATGAAATGATCACAGTCTCAAAAGAAAGCTGACATTTTAAGTCTTTTAAAAGCATTCAGAACTCCATATCTGTTTTAGAACTGGAGATATCAGTCTTTATATAAAAAAAAATGTCTGAAAAAAATGAATTTTACGTGAGTTTTAGACCCTCAACTCAACTGAAACCAATCTATTAAAAATAATTTATGACTCAAATGAAAGCCAATAATCTACAGGGTCAATTAACACATTTTCGATTTTTGAGTCCTCTTTAGAACTAGAGAAATCCTCCGATAAATGGAAAATTATGCATAAAAACTAATTTATGACGAGTGAAAGCACATAAGTCACTTAAACTTAAATATCATCGAGAGTATAGCTCAATTGATTTCATTGAGAGTATAGCTCACTTGAAAGCTGACGGTTTACTGATTGATTTAAGACCAAAATTAACTATAAATGCCTTATTTAGAACCGGAGATATAAATACTGATTGAAAACAAATTTCCAAAAAATAGATTTTTAAGTTACATTGAGCCTTACAGTTCATCTGTCACTTGTCCGATGTTGATAGTTAACATCTCAAATGAAAGCCGATATTTCACTGAGTATTATAAGTCTAAAACTAACTACATGTCTTAATTACAAGGAGAGATATAAGAAAAATATTTAAAAAATTGAAATATGAAACGTCTATACGAAATGTATAGGGATGAATTTTCATTTGAGTATGTCTTTTTAACGAATGCATATTTTCAAAAACGGATTTTAGTATTGTAATCAGCGTACAATTATAATTAAAAATTATGTGTCACAACACCATTTTTATAATATTTTTTTGTTTTTCCGGGTTATCCTGTAATTTTTAAGTGGCAAACAAACAAGCCCTTAAAGTAAATGTCAGTAGCAACAAAAAAAATGTGTTGAATTTCCCACGGGGGGCGGTGGGGGGTATGCAGTGGTCCTCCCTCTAATAAGTATTTGGATTAAAATTCCTCATCGAGGTCTCCAAAAGGTTAACACCAAAATACAGAAGGGTGCATCAGAAGTTGGAGGTGTCGAGGCAGCAGCTGTTTGCGCCGCGCCGCTGGCGGGTACGTGATAAAGCAATAAGTTGACAACTGAAGCCGTCGGCCTTGACGAATTCTGGCTTGTGCAGAACGGCGGTGGCACTTATAATGCTTGGATCGATTAAACTTGTCCCAGCCCGAAAAATAGTGAAAGCGTAGTCTGTTGGACATGAGTAAGAGACAAAGACATTTCCAACACATCTTACTTTACATTTACAAATACTATAGACTACCTCGATGAAATTGACTGATGAATCACCGATAGAGTTCAGTACTAGCCTTTGTCTTGTTTCATGAAGCATTAAGTTTGCATCATATGAGAGGACACCATGTTTGCTCCGTGAGCGGGAGGGGTTTCAATGAAGATGTAAGGAACAATGTCCTTCGTAACTATGCATTATAGTACGTTAACACTGCGCTGGAGGCGTAATTTCCGTTTGACATTTTTATCTCGGTTTCATGTATCCACAAAAGGTAGATACCGTACTTATTTTGATACGAATTAACAAAAATAATACAACAAATCTATCTCCCAATTCTACAATTGCGATCACACACTTATGGTATGAGTATTTTAAACGTCAACTTCACTACTTCTTCAATATTTACATCAACTAATTTAGAAAACGATACACATTCTCTAATTCATATTCAATTCTCATTCATTCAACTCACACATTCATATTTATTTTAAATACCGACCTTGGTAGGTCGTAATTTGAAAAAAAGTTTATGGAATAATAATACTGAGGTGAAACATTCCTTGAAGTGTTCACGGCCCATCCTGCTTTGAGCATGTTTAACTGAAGAAGACCGACAATGATCGATGCTTTTCTTCTTTCTCTTCTCTTTTCTTCTTAAAACTTTTCTCGTTTTAACATAGGTGCTAGGTGTTTTACAATGAATACCTATTACATGTATTGCGACCTCAAACTGATTTTATTCGATTTACGAACGATGTTATACTTTGAAAATTGTTTGCATAGCAAGTTTGATGCACAAGGAATATTCTATATATTATTGGCTGTGTATCGCCCAAACAAACTATAAAATAATTGGACCAATCAATTTCAAATGTAATTTATATTTCGAACTATCTTTATTGTGTTTTTGTTTTGGTTAATTATGAACACCCTTTCACATCCAAAGTATAATTACTTGTAATCCAACAACAAATGCAAATAAATGAGTGAGGAAAGTTTGGTCAGGTAAGAGTGATGCATAATAAAACAGTCAGTCGGTCATGCACGATGCACGGGTCCGGTGTCGTGGGGAGTCGACCGGGGCATGCCCAGAACACTGCACCACTCACACGCGGACGCCGCGCGCCTTAGGGCCCGGTGTCGTGGCGAGTCGACCGGGGCATGCCCAGAACACTGCACCACTCACACGCGGACGCCGCGCGCCGTAGGGTCCGGTGTCGTGGGGAGTCGACCGGGGCATGCCCAGAACACTGCACCACTCACACGCGGACGCCGCGCGCCGTAGGGACCGGTGTCGTGGCGAGTCGACCGGGGCATGCCCAGAACACTGCACCACTCACACGCGGACGCCGCGCGCCGTAGGGTCCGGTGTCGTGGGGAGTCAACCGGGGCATGCCCAGAACACTGCACCACTCACACGCGGACGCCGCGCGCCGTAGGGACCGGTGTCGTGGCGAGTCGACCGGGGCATGCCCAGAACACTGCACCACTCACACGCGGACGCCGCGCGCCGTAGGGACCGGTGTCGTGGCGAGTCGACCGGGGCATGCCCAGAACACTGCACCACTCACACGCGGACGCCGCGCGCCTTAGGGCCCGGTGTCGTGGCGAGTCGACCGGGGCATGCCCAGAACACTGCACCACTCACACGCGGACGCCGCGCGCCGTAGGGACCGGTGTCGTGGCGAGTCGACCGGGGCATGCCCAGAACACTGCACCACTCACACGCGGACGCCGCGCGCCGTAGGGACCGGTGTCGTGGCGAGTCGACCGGGGCATGCCCAGAACACTGCACCACTCACACGCGGACGCCGCGCGCCGTAGGGCCCGGTGTCGTGGCGAGTCGACCGGGGCATGCCCAGAACACTGCACCACTCACACGCGGACGCCGCGCGCCGTAGGGACCGGTGTCGTGGCGAGTCGACCGGGGCATGCCCAGAACACTGCACCACTCACACGCGGACGCCGCGCGCCGTAGGGACCGGTGTCGTGGCGAGTCGACCGGGGCATGCCCAGAACACTGCACCACTCACACGCGGACGCCGCGCGCCGTAGGGACCGGTGTCGTGGCGAGTCGACCGGGACATGCCCAGAACACTGCACCACTCACACGCGGACGCCGCGCGCCGTAGGGACCGGTGTCGTGGCGAGTCGACCGGGGCTTGCCCAGAACACTGCACCACTCACACGCGGACGCCGCGCGCCGTAGGGTCCGGTGTCGTGGGGAGTCGACCGGGGCATGCCCAGAACACTGCACCACTCACACGCGGACGCCGCGCGCCGTAGGGACCGGTGTCGTGGCGAGTCGACCGGGGCATGCCCAGAACACTGCACCACTCACACGCGGACGCCGCGCGCCGTAGGGACCGGTGTCGTGGCGAGTCGACCGGGGCATGCCCAGAACACTGCACCACTCACACGCGGACGCCGCGCGCCGTAGGGACCGGTGTCGTGGCGAGTCGACCGGGGCATGCCCAGAACACTGCACCACTCACACGCGGACGCCGCGCGCCGTAGGGTCCGGTGTCGTGGCGAGTCGACCGGGGCATGCCCAGAACACTGCACCACTCACACGCGGACGCCGCGCGCCGTAGGGTCCGGTGTCGTGGGGAGTCGACCGGGGCATGCCCAGAACACTGCACCACTCACACGCGGACGCCGCGCGCCGTAGGGACCGGTGTCGTGGCGAGTCGACCGGGGCATGCCCAGAACACTGCACCACTCACACGCGGACGCCGCGCGCCGTAGGGTCCGGTGTCGTGGCGAGTCGACCGGGGCATGCCCAGAACACTGCACCACTCACACGCGGACGCCGCGCGCCGTAGGGTCCGGTGTCGTGGCGAGTCGACCGGGGCATGCCCAGAACACTGCACCACTCACACGCGGACGCCGCGCGCCGTAGGGTACGGTGTCGTGGCGAGTCGACCGGTGCATGCCCAGAACACTGCACCACTCACACGCGGACACCGCGCCGTAAGGTCCGGTGTCGTGGCGAGTCGACCGGTGCATGCCCAGAACACTGCACCACTCACACGCGGACGCCGCGCGCCGTAGGGTCAGGTGTCGTGGCGAGTCGACCGGGGCATAATAATAATAATAATAATAATATTTCTTTATTGCGTGAACAATGGTTGTACATTGCGTTGCATGCGTCAATATATATATTACTAAAGCTAAGGTTTATCATTCATACCTGCATACATACATACATCAAGTTTCCATACATTCATCACATTCATACCTAACGCCGATGACATAGTTTATTTAATTTTGAACTATCCCAGCAGCCCCCATAAACTCGTCAACAGAGTAGAATGCCCTAGACGCCAGGTAGCGTTTTAAATTCGATTTGAATTGTTTTTCGTTTGCTGACTGTTCGATGGCATCAGGGAGCTCGTTGATTAGCTTAACACCGATCTGAGCTGGCAGACTTTCAAATTTTGAAGTTCTGTGTTGAGCAATTCTGAAATTGTCTCTGCCTCTTGTTTGGTACTCATGGACGTCCCTGCCTCGGACCAGAGTGGTCTTGGTCCTGCAGTATATGGACACCTCCAAGATGTACAGAGAGGCCAGTGTCAGCAAGTTGAGCTCCCGAAAGGAATTTCTACACGACTCTCGATAGTCTAATTTTGCAATTATTCTCACGGCTTTCTTTTGTAACCTGAAAACCCTCTCAAATCTCTGATTTGAGCAGCCACCCCACAGCCGTATGCCGTAGGCTAGGTGTGGGTATATCAGGCCAAAATACGCCATTTTTAGTACCTCTTGCGAGCAGAAATTTGCAAGGTTACGAAGGACATAAATGCCTGAAGTAACCTTTGAGCAGAGGCGTTCAATGTGCTCGTCCCAAGTCAGTCCTCGATCTAGGATCATCCCTAGGAACTTTGTGGATTCAGCTTCCTCTAAGAGGGCATCATCTATTAGGACCATCGGTCTCAATTCGTCGTTTTGATTGCGTAAACAAAAATTTATGAAATTTGTTTTTGAGCAGTTTGATTTCAAATTGATTTCAGAAAACATTTGAATGCTCGAGCTCAGGTCTATAAAGGCCTTTATTTCCAATTCGGAAATGCTTCTAGCTCGAAAACAGAGAGTCGTGTCGTCAGCATATTGGACCGTCTCCCCATTCTGGATCGACAGGCTTAAATGGTTTACGTAAATCAGAAATAAAATCGGCCCAAGGATGGATCCCTACGGGACTCCATGGGGCAATGTCTCTTTCTGAGACAGTACATCAGCGATTTGGACGCACTGAACCCGATTTTTGAGGTAGGACGAAAGCCACTTATGCGGCAGTCCCCGGACCCCATAAGCCTCTAACTGGAGCAGCAGTGTCTCATGATGCACACAGTCAAAGGCTTTGGAAAGGTCGAGAAATATGCTGAGCACATGTTCTCGCCTCTCCAGGCCATCGACGACGGTTTCGATAAATTTTGTCACAGCGTCAACGGTTGACCTGTTTTTACGGAAGCCGTATTGTTCAGAAGAGATGGTTTCGAATCGATCCAAAAAACCTATCAGTTGCTCGAGAAAAAGTTTTTCGAAAATTTTGCTGAAAACTGGAAGAATGGAGACGGGCCGGTAATTGTTCGGCATAAGCGGATCATCTTTTTTGAAGATGGGAACCACTTTGCCAATCTTTAATTTGGAAGGAAACACTCCGTGTTCAAAAGAAAAATTGATGATTTTTGTCAGGGGAGCTAAAATATGCCTGAAGCAATGTTTAAGCATCCACGCAGACATCCCGTTTATGTCAAGGGACTTCTTTGGATTGAGACTCTGGATCACACGCACCACATCCGCCTCAGTAACAGGAGACAGAACCATGGAGTTCAGCGGGCTATTTAAAGCCTGTGATAGAGCAATTGGTATTTGAAAATTTTGATCTACCTCAGCTACTGAACTGAAAAATTTATTGAACTCGTTTGCGACTTTGGCCGGATCTTTAACCAATTCACCCCCAATATTGAGTTTTACGTCGGCATTTCTCTTTGATTTGACATCTGATTTTGAGCTGTTGATAATTTTCCAAGCTGACTTTGAGAAATTTTCTGTGGATTTCAAAATATTGTCAATGTGAAGGGACTTGGCCGCTTTGATCACCTTCCTGTAGGTTTTCTTGTAGGATCTGTAATAATGACGGAACTGTTCGTTGTCTGATTTTATGTAAATCAAATGCAAAGCCCTTAGTTTATCTCGGGACACGAGTATCCCTCGAGTTATCCATGAGTTCTTTTTAATCTTTGGAAGTTCTTTAAATTTTTTATATGGACAAGCTGTGTTTAAATAAAATACAAAACGATCAAAAAAAGCATCAAACATTTTTTCTGGACATTGGAAACTGTTTAAAAACAACCAATTTTCGTTGTTGAGAATGTTGTTTAAGTGTTTGACATTTTGCGGCTTAGTCAACCTTCTAAAATTTACTATTGGGGGTTCTTTTGAAGGCTTACATCCACTGATTACCGTCTCCTGCGCGAAATGATCAGATATGGCCGTATTAACAACAGAGACTCTGGCATTCGGCACGTTCGTAATCACGTTGTCGATGGCTGTTTTTGAAGTGGCAGTTACTCGTGTTGGCGTGTCTACGGACCAAATTAAACCAAATGATTTAAGGGAATCTCGCAGCCGCTGGGTCAGAGGGTGGGTGGAGTCTAAAACATCGATATTGAAATCGCCTGTTATTAAAAAATGTGATTTCCTTGAATTTAACAATTGAAGCAATCGGTCAAAGTTTGTGAAAAAGGTTTCTCGACAACCATTTGGCGTTCTATAAAGTCCCAGTATGTCAAATTTTCCCAGAGAGTCTACATTGATTGTAACTCCTTGTACTTCAAAATTCAAATCAGAATTGAAGTTAATTTGGAAAGGTTGAAATTTTAGAGATTGTTTTGTGAAAACTGCTACCCCACCCCCTTTGAAACTATGACGATCAAAATGATTAGCCAAATTGTAATTGTTAATTTTGAAAAGCCCAATTGAATCAGATGAAAATCCGTGTTCTGAGACGACAAAAACATCAGGACTAAGCTCGTCGCATAGCAGTGCAAGCTCATCTGCTTTGTTGGTTGCATATTGGGCGTTCTGGTGGACCACCGACAAATTCCCCAAATTTTTTTCCTGAATTTTGAAAAGTTTGGGTTTCCCTAATTTTGACTCTGTCATCGATGTTTTTATGTTGGGGGATGCGTTTCTAAAAAAGAACAATTTTTTCCCGAGTCTGTCTTTATGCTGCTCGCTGACTGCGGTGAACACTGCTTAAATGTCCTCTCCGATGTGGTCGCTTTGACGGCGGCTGCGTAATTGTCATGGGCAAGAGTGAAGACAGCTGGTGACTTGGCCTCTGCAGTGATGTTGGGTTGTTGAGGAGGTCGGCTGGTCTTCACTGGTTTCTTCTGCACGCCTCGGTGAATCTTATCCAGGCCTGAGATGATCAGATGGGCAAGCTGTACTTTTCCGTTCATCTTAAGATGCTGACCGTGCGTAGTGAAGAACTTATGCGGGATGCTGCAGAAAACTATCATCTCAACGTGTGCATGACGAGCAGCAACCTCCTCCATGTAAGAGTTCACAAAGAGGATTTCCTCATTGACTTCATGGCCCGATGCTAAGTCATACCGGCATGGCAATGTTGCTAACAGGATCTTTGATTTACTCTCTTGTCTTAGCACGGTTTCGAGGTTGCTATATATGTGATTTTGTTCCCCTCTTGCCACGTCATTTGACCCCGCAATGATCACCAAGTAGTCGGTGCTTTTCCTCTTAGAAGATGGTGCAACATCCAACAGCGTTGCAGAAGGTTTGCACATTCCAGTGACGGAGCAAGCTCCTCTGGTAAGTGTTTTTATGATAGGTGCAAGGTGACGTGCATGACTATCCCCATATATTTCAATGGATTTGCCGGCTAGGCTTAAAGTTGGCACTTTGGTGTGTTTCGGAAGAGGACGCAATGTTATTGAAGCATTATTTCTTTTTCTTTTTCTGCTAGATTGTTTTTTTGTTGATTTGTTTTTTGCCGGATGGTCAGAAATTAGCTCTTTGTTAGATAAAACGCTGTACTTATTGTCTAGTTTGAGAGGGTTATTTTTCTTTCGATCAACCGTAGTCCATTCAGTGCTTTTGCCTTTGCAGGTACAGTTTGCCGCTTCACCCCTAAGAGCCTCTACTTCCGATTCCAGAACTTGAATCGAAGTACGCAGTTGTTCAATTACTTCCTCGCTATCTGTTACTTTTTTATTGTTTGTTTCAGCAGAGCTTTCTGGATGGTCTAAATGTAAAGTACATTGAACACTCTCATCTTTTGTCATGTCCGGGAGAACTGGGCTTGATCTGTCTTCTGCCTCGATGCGAATTTTCTCCAGTTCTATTGCTCTTTCGGTTAAAGCATGAATTGTAAAGTTCATCTTAGCAATCCGCTGTTTTAATTGAGCATTTTCCTCCTCCAAACTAGAGTATGCAGCATGCAGAGGAGTTTTACTCGCTTCAAGTAAGGGATTCGATGAAGGCGTCGGCAGAATCTCAGGCGTGACTTTTGCGTCTCGGGTCGCGATTGAAGTCGCGGGAGTGACGGCGGTGGTGTCGCCGATCGCGGACGGAGTCGCGGGAGTGACGGCGCCGGCGGTGGTGTCGCCGATCGCGGACGGAGTCGCGGGAGTGACGGCGGTGGCGTCGCCGCTCGCGGTCGGAGTCGCGTACGGACGATTTCGGCTCTCCTGAAGTGTTGTTACAGAGGGTGAAGCTGTTTTTGGGCTTTCTCCACTAGTGGCAGGGTGATTATGTGACGAAGTTGAGGATTTTATTTGTGTTATATTATTATTTGTCTTCACTGTGGCTGTGCATCTTCTAACAGTGCATCTCCAACTTATATCCCCATTTACCAGAGTTCTGTCTTTTCGGAATGTGAAATTATCGTATTGTACTCCAATATTTCCTCTGGCAGTAGTAATTTTTTTTAATCTAGCCATTTTGGTGTGGCAGAAAATACTCATAAATAGGAAAATTGACAATCAACAACGTGACAAATCTTCAAAAGGGATATTATATAAAGCCTTCAAGGCGTTGCAGGCCACCCGTAGACAGTAGTGTTGAGCGTGTGGTATCTCCAAACTAGCAGGCGGAAAACGTAATCTGCTGGCCTTGTAGACTTGGAGAAATGTCGTACAAGAACATATGTTATGGATCAACCAAACAAGCCAGTTGTTCCTCTAGCTTATTAGCACGGTAAGGTCAGAGCAAAAACGTTAAGCCCAGTACGGGGTTCGAACCCACGCCAGTAGTAAGAGGTTCTTCAGTCCAGCGCTCTAACCACTAGACCACAAGGTGCGCTGATCTAGTGTGTCAGGTCCTCACTCTTATTTGGTTGGAACGGTGTATTTGATTAACGTGACTCATGTGCTCTCTTCCAGTTTTGTCCAAACTAGGTTATGTTTTGCAATTATCTTCGATTTCTACTCACGTCGTTCTATACTAAACTATCTGAAGATGTCTATTTCCGGTGCACTAATGTTCTATAGGTTTGCTGACTTGCTTGACAAACGGTATTTAATTATAAAACTAAAGAACGAATAAAATAAAACGGAGCACTATGGGTTCACGTCTACACAGCACGCACAGGCGCGCGCATCTCCAGAACACTGCAGTGCATGCCCAGAACACTGCACCACTCACACGCGGACGCCGCGCGCCGTAGGGACCGGTGTCGTGGCGAGTCGACCGGGGCATGCCCAGAACACTGCACCACTCACACGCGGACGCCGCGCGCCGTAGGGTCCGGTGTCGTGGCGAGTCGACCGGGGCATGCCCAGAACACTGCACCACTCACACGCGGACGCCGCGCGCCGTAGGGTCCGTTGTCGTGGCGAGTCGACCGGGGCATGCCCAGAACAATGCACCACTCACACGCGGACGCCGCGCGCCGTAGGGTCCGGTGTCGTGGCGAGTCGACCGGGGCATGCCCAGAACACTGCACCACTCACACGCGGACGCCGCGCGCCGTAGGGTCCGGTGTCGTGGCGAGTCGACCGGGGCATGCCCAGAACACTGCACCACTCACACGCGGACGCCGCGCGCCGTAGGGTCCGGTGTCGTGGCGAGTCGACCGGGGCATGCCCAGAACACTGCACCACTCACACGCGGACGCCGCGCGCCGTAGGGTCCGGTGTCGTGGCGAGTCGACCGGGGCATGCCCAGAACACTGCACCACTCACACGCGGACGCCGCGCGCCGTAGGGTCCGGTGTCGTGGCGAGTCGACCGGGGCATGCCCAGAACACTGCACCACTCACACGCGGACGCCGCGCGCCGTAGGGACCGGTGTCGTGGCGAGTCGACCGGGGCATGCCCAGAACACTGCACCACTCACACGCGGACGCCGCGCGCCGTAACAATCTATTACTACAAGCTTATAATTTCGTTAACTTATTATAAGCGCCAATTGGAATAGCATCAATAATTGTATCTGCAAGACAAAACTCACGTGGAAAGGTAGCTATCGCTAATTTACTCGTATTTCGAACTGAAATAGAGAAAGAACGGCGACAGTGCAGGTCGTTCGACGGTTAGTTTTCTGTTGAATAGATAAATTTATTTGGGTCAAAAGTGAGGGTGAAATCTTTAAGTTGCTGACACTTTCTAAATGCCTTTCAACTAAAAACCTCAAGACTTCATTTTTTAATATGTTTACTTCTTTTAGTTTAACGTTTGGTAAAGAACTAGATGTATAACACGTCCATTATTCCCAAAAGAAGAAGACCTAATATTATTTTCAAAATATATCTTAAGGAGTCAAAGAAAATATAATTTACAAACCTTGATCTTACAGTAAAGAACGTATGAGATTATATTTGTCATAGGCGTGCCGAGCTATACTTGAATTTTGTTTTCATTCGCAAAAAACACAACATTTTGTGTCAACAAGTAAACCGGTAATTATATCATCGAATTATATTTATAGAATAATAAATATACATTAAAAAAAATTACAACAACATAACGAGTTATTACTGTACGTTCCCGTCACTCTGAGTACCCAACGAGACTCGTGCAATTAAAGCCTTGTGGACGATTAAGCAAAAGGGACTTACTTATTTAATTGGAATGAATAATATAACAAATTAAAATAAGGTGTTGACGTGAAAATTGTACGAAATAAATAAACCAATTGAATACCATCATCTCTACGGATAGACCGGTATCCAGCGATCTCGCGATGACGCATGATCTTCCCTCTGAGCTGGAGCTATTTCCAGCCCGGAGTGCGCCGACCAACTACAGGCATTCACAGCACTATCGCGCACTAAAACCACTGTATCTTAGGCCAAACTTATATTTTGGTTAAAAAAGCACAAAAAAGTATTAAGATTCACATACTTGCACTATATTGTAAACAAGAGTGTAGCTTTTAAGAAATCGCAGTAGTTTTTGGCATGATTCAATTTTGTAAAAAAACTAACATTACGGTACAAAGGAAGGCTGATTTTGATTGTTTCCAATCTATAGCCTAATAATTTACAGAACATAGCCAACGTAACTGTATTTATTTTTATGATTTGCCTCATTCACTTCTTTTAATAACTATACAAATCATTAGGTCCTACAAATATAAGCCCCTACGAGGTCTTCGAGGGACCTTCAAGGTGTCTGAAAACTCCTCGATAAGCATAACCGATAAAGTTTATCGGTCAGCAAATCCATTTGATATTCCGCATGACCGCATCTTGAAAACATTTCCCCGTTTTATATACATTCAGGTCCGTGAGTCCCTGGCCCGTCGTCGCCTCGGTCGCTGCTTGCGTCAACTACTGGAATAATAAACACCCTGTCTTCTGCGAATCGAAAATAAGGACGAGTGATTTTGCAACAAGATGTATCTGCCATGTCTTATTGTATCAAGCTATTACGGTATTGCAGTAGCCTAGTACTTCGTGACAAGTTTTGGAACCAAATAATTACTTGGTCTATTTATGGCTGAAATCGTATAACGATGCATTACGAGCTCTATTTGACGTCAGTAGAGCCACTTGCTTATGAAGTGGTCGTGGGGTACACACACTGAGATAGTACAAAATTTTCCAGTTAATCTAATATAAGAATCTATTATTATTTTTACAGTTAATTTTACTAAATATATCATTCTTGTTTTAGTTAGATAATCAGCTTTTGCAAACAATCAACTTAGGCTACACAAATTTAAAATAAGGATTAAAAAAACAGAAATACTAACAATTTACTTATTACTGTAGGCCTAAATATTCTGCCAGTTGCAAAGTTATTTCATAATTTTTTATTCATGTGTTCGGTGGAATTAACTAGTGCTCAATATCTTAATTGACAATTAAACATATAAATTTCTCACCTTTCTCACCTTAATCTTAGTATACAACTTTGGAATTAAAAATTGAATTTATTTTTTGTAACATAACCAATCCGATTGCAAAAACATATATAGGCCTATTTAATATTATTTCCTTTTTTAACAAAGCCCTGGCTGCGTACTTTAACCAGAATATGAATGAAGGATTATAAAATCGCTGAAATTACATTGTACATCTGTGACTGATCAAGACCATCTTTTTAGGCAGGACCATTTAAAAGCCAAATGATCAATGATGAGTCAAATGATCAATGAGAGTCAGTCAAGCACGAAACGATACCATCAAAAAGGTTTGAACGTTTGAATGTTCGGTCTGGGAACTTCGGTTTAGAGGACGAGCATCACTAACTCAGTTATTCTACAAAAGAAGTATTGTTTTTATGATATTCTTGTTATGAAACAATCATATACAGTGATTTATTATTTAATGATTCATTAAAAACATGTACCTAAATAAGTTGTTTAACAATCAATTCGTTGTAACTGAACCAGTTATTCTACATATTCTTTATTATTAAGTCAAAATAGAATTAATACCAAATTTGTATCGAGAATTCGTTTGATTTTGACATTCTGGTCGGTTTTAATAAAGACTTGAGAAGTAGGCAAATTTGACTTTGTCAATCGTTGTACATATGTAGTAACAGACAAAGTAACACCCCCGGTTTGTACTTTGTAGGCTAAAGCCGGGGGTACTTTATGTTTGTAGGCTAAAGCATTAAATGTGAAAAATCAGAGCACTGATCTTAATATGGTTTGGAAAAATAAGTACAGAAAAAATAATTTCTTTGCTTACTTATTTTTTAAATTGAAAAGCTTCACTGGGGTACTAATGTATTCATCACAATGTCATTTAGCAACCTTAAATTTCGTCTGCATAACGGTGGCTCTTATACTTTCATTTCAAGACCACGAATTTTAAGTTCGCAAAATGACGATGAACATTAGCATTGGTTTACATCACGGGAAACAGACTTCGAAACACGAACACGAATGTCGGCGTTAAAGGGATTAAACGCGAGGATTAGCCAGGACAGCGACGGGTGAGTGCAGAGTGAGAAGCTACACTCAGTCGCATTGATAGCCAGTGGCCACATCCACGTCGGTTTATTTACCGCCGTCATCACCGTGGCTGCCGTGTTTACCGACAACACAGACTAGACTTGTTACATGGCCAGTTAGAGTGAGAAGCTACAGTCAGTCGCATTGATAGCCAGTGGCCACATCCACGTCGGTTTATTTACCGCCGTCATCACCGTGGCTGCCGTGTTTACCGACAACACAGACTAGACTTGTTACATGGCCAGTTAGAGTGAGAAGCTACAGTCAGTCGCATTGATAGCCAGTGGCCACATCCACGTCGGTTTATTTACCGCCGTCATCACCGTGGCTGCCGTGTTTACCGATAACACAGACTAGACTTGTTACACAGCCAGTTAGGAGTGAGAAGCTACAGTCAGTCGCATTGATAGCCAGTGGCCACATCGGTTTATTTACCGCCGTCATAACCGTGGCTGCCGTGTTTACCGACAACACAGACTAGACTTGTTACATGGCCAGTTAGAGTGAGAAGCTACAGTCAGTCGCATTGATAGCCAGTGGCCACATCCACATCGGTTTATTTACCGCCGTCATCACCGTGGCTGCCGTGTTTACCGACAACACAGACTAGACTTGTTACATGGCCAGTTAGGAGGGAGAAGCTACAGTCAGTCGCATTGATAGCCAGTGGCCACATCCACATCGGTTTATTTACCGCCGTCAACACCGTGGCTGCCGTGTTTACCGACAACACAGACTAGATTTGTTACATGGCCAGTTAGAGTGAGAAGCTACAGTCAGTCGCATTGATAGCCAGTGGCCACATCCACGTCGGTTTATTTACCGCCGTCAACACCGTGGCTGCCGTGTTTACCGACAACACAGACTAGACTTGTTACATGGCCAGTTAGAGTGAGAAGCTACAGTCAGTCGCATTGATAGCCAGTGGCCACATCCACATCGGTTTATTTACCGCCGTCATCACCGTGGCTGCCGTGTTTACCAACAACACAGACTAGACTTGTTACATGGCCAGTTAGAGTGAGAAGCTACAGTCAGTCGCATTGATAGCCAGTGGCCACATCCACATCGGTTTATTTACCGCCGTCATCACCGTGGCTGCCGTGTTTACCGACAACACAGACTAGACTTGTTACACAGCCAGTTAGGAGGGAGACGCTACACTCAGTCGCACTGATAGCCAGTGGCCACATCCACATCGGTTTATTTACCGCCGTCATCACCGTGGCTGCCGTGTTTACCGACAACACAGACTAGACTTGTTACACAGCCAGTTAGGAGGGAGACGCTACACTCAGTCGCACTGATAGCCAGTGGCCACATCCACATCGGTTTATTTACCGCCGTCATCACCGTGGCTGCCGTGTTTACCGACAACACAGACTAGACTTGTTACATGGCCAGTTAGAGTGAGAAGCTACAGTCAGTCGCATTGATAGCCAGTGGCCACATCCACATCGGTTTATTTACCGCCGTCATCACCGTGGCTGCCGTGTTTACCGACAACACAGACTAGACTTGTTACGTGGCCAGTTAGGAGGGAGAAGCTACAGTCAGTCGCATTGATAGCCAGTGGCCACATCCACATCGGTTTATTTACCGCCGTCATCACCGTGGCTGCCGTGTTTACCGACAACACAGACTAGACTTGTTACATGGCCAGTTAGAGTGAGAAGCTACAGTCAGTCGCATTGATAGCCAGTGGCCACATCCACGTCGGTTTATTTACCGCCGTCATCACCGTGGCTGCCGTGTTTACCGACAACACAGACTAGACTTGTTACATGGCCAGTTAGAGTGAGAAGCTACAGTCAGTCGCATTGATAGCCAGTGGCCACATCCACATCGGTTTATTTACCGCCGTCATCACCGTGGCTGCCGTGTTTACCGACAACACAGACTAGACTTGTTACGTGGCCAGTTAGGAGGGAGAAGCTACAGTCAGTCGCATTGATAGCCAGTGGCCACATCCACATCGGTTTATTTACCGCCGTCATCACCGTGGCTGCCGTGTTTACCGACAACACAGACTAGACTTGTTACACAGCCAGTTAGGAGGGAGACGCTACAGTCAGTCGCATTGATAGCCAGTGGCCACATCCACGTCGGTTTATTTACCGTCGTCATCACCGTGGCTGCCGTGTTTACCGACAACACAGACTAGACTTGTTACACAGCCAGTTAGAGTGAGAAGCTTCAGTCAGTCGCACTGATAGCCAGTGGCCACATCCACATCGGTTTATTAACCGCCGTCATCACCGTGGCTGCCGTGTTTACCGACAACACAGACTAGACTTGTTACATGGCCAGTTAGAGTGAGAAGCTACAGTCAGTCGCATTGATAGCCAGTGGCCACATCCACATCGGTTTATTTACCGCCGTCAACACCGTGGCTGCCGTGTTTACCGACAACACAGACTAGACTTGTTACACAGCCAGTTAGGAGGGAGAAGCTACAGTCAGTCGCATTGATAGCCAGTGGCCACATCCACATCGGTTTATTTACCGCCGTCAACACCGTGGCTGCCGTGTTTACCGACAACACAGACTAGACTTGTTACACAGCCAGTTAGGAGTGAGAAGCTACAGTCAGTCGCATTGATAGCCAGTGGCCACATCCACGTCGGTTTATTTACCGCCGTCAACACCGTGGCTGCCGTGTTTACCGACAACACAGACTAGACTTGTTACATGGCCAGTTAGAGTGAGAAGCTACAGTCAGTCGCATTGATAGCCAGTGGCCACATCCACATCGGTTTATTTACCGCCGTCATAACCGTGGCTGCCGTGTTTACCGACAACACAGACTAGACTTGTTACATGGCCAGTTAGAGTGAGAAGCTACAGTCAGTCGCATTGATAGCCAGTGGCCACATCCACGTCGGTTTATTTACCGCCGTCAACACCGTGGCTGCCGTGTTTACCGACAACACAGACTAGACTTGTTACATGGCCAGTTAGAGTGAGAAGCTACAGTCAGTCGCATTGATAGCCAGTGGCCACATCCACGTCGGTTTATTTACCGCCGTCAACACCGTGGCTGCCGTGTTTACCGACAACACAGACTAGACTTGTTACACAGCCAGTTAGGAGTGAGAAGCTACAGTCAGTCGCATTGATAGCCAGTGGCGACATCCACATCGGTTTATTTACCGCCGTCAACACCGTGGCTGCCGTGTTTACCGAAAACACAGACTAGACTTGTTACACAGCCAGTTAGGAGGGAGAAGCTACAGTCAGTCGCATTGATAGCCAGTGGCCACATCCACATCGGTTTATTTACCGCCGTCAACACCGTGGCTGCCGTGTTTACCGACAACACAGACTAGACTTGTTACATGGCCAGTTAGAGTGAGAAGCTACAGTCAGTCGCATTGATAGCCAGTGGCCACATCCACATCGGTTTATTTACCGCCGTCATCACCGTGGCTGCCGTGTTTACCGACAACACAGACTAGACTTGTTACACAGCAAGTTAGGAGTGAGAAGCTACAGTCAGTCGCATTGATAGCCAGTGGCCACATCCACATCGGTTTATTTACCGCCGTCAACACCGTGGCTGCCGTGTTTACCGACAACACAGACTAGACTTGTTACATGGCCAGTTAGAGTGAGAAGCTACAGTCAGTCGCATTGATAGCCAGTGGCCACATCCACATCGGTTTATTTACCGCCGTCAACACCGTGGCTGCCGTGTTTACCGACAACACAGACTAGACTTGTTACATGGCCAGTTAGAGTAAGACGCTACAGTCAGTCGCATTGATAGCCAGTGGCCACATCCACGTCGGTTTATTTACCGCCGTCAACACCGTGGCTGCCGTGTTTACCGACAACACAGACTAGACTTGTTACATGGCCAGTTAGAGTGAGAAGCTACAGTCAGTCGCATTGATAGCCAGTGGCCACATCCACATCGGTTTATTTACCGCCGTCATCACCGTGGCTGCCGTGTTTACCGAAATCACAGACTAGACTTGTTACATGGCCAGTTAGAGTGAGAAGCTACAGTCAGTCGCATTGATAGCCAGTGGCCACATCCACATCGGTTTATTTACCGCCGTCAACACCGTGGCTGCCGTGTTTACCGACAACACAGACTAGACTTGTTACATGGCCAGTTAGAGTGAGAAGCTACAGTCAGTCGCATTGATAGCCAGTGGCCACATCCACATCGGTTTATTTACCGCCGTCAACACCGTGGCTGCCGTGTTTACCGACAACACAGACTAGACTTGTTACATGGCCAGTTAGAGTAAGACGCTACAGTCAGTCGCATTGATAGCCAGTGGCCACATCCACGTCGGTTTATTTACCGCCGTCAACACCGTGGCTGCCGTGTTTACCGACAACACAGACTAGACTTGTTACATGGCCAGTTAGAGTGAGAAGCTACAGTCAGTCGCACTGATAGCCAGTGGCCACATCCACGTCGGTTTATTTACCGCCGTCATCACCGTGGCTGCCGTGTTTACCGACAACACAGACTAGACTTGTTACACAGCCAGTTTGGAGGGAGAAGCTACAGTCAGTCGCATTGATAGCCAGTGGCCACATCCACGTCGGTTTATTTACCGCCGTCAACACCGTGGCTGCCGTGTTTACCGAAATCACAGACTAGACTTGTTACGTGGCCAGTTAGGAGGGAGAAGCTACAGTCAGTCGCATTGATAGCCAGTGGCCACATCCACGTCGGTTTATTTACCGCCGTCATAACCGTGGCTGCCGTGTTTACCGACAACACAGACTAGACTTGTTACACAGCCAGTTAGGGGTGAGAAGCTACAGTCAGTCGCATTGATAGCCAGTGGCCACATCGGTTTATTTACCGCCGTCATAACCGTGGCTGCCGTGTTTACCGACAACACAGACTAGACTTGTTACATGGCCAGTTAGGAGTGAGAAGCTACAGTCAGTCGCATTGATAGCAAGTGGCCACATCCACATCGGTTTATTTACCGCCGTCATAACCGTGGCTGCCGTAATTACCGACAACACAGACTAGACTTGTTACATGGCCAGTTAGGAGTGAGAAGCTACAGTCAGTCGCATTGATAGCCAGTGGCCACATCCACATCGGTTTATTTACCGCCGTCAACACCGTGGCTGCCGTGTTTACCGACAACACAGACTAGACTTGTTACATGGCCAGTTAGGAGGGAGAAGCTACAGTCAGTCGCATTGATAGCCAGTGGCCACATCCACATCGGTGTATTTACCCAGGGCCGGCTCAAGAGTTTTAGGCGCCCTAGGCGAAAATACTGCTTGGCGCCCCCCCCCCCCCACTTCATAACATTAAGTTTTAATGATTTTATTAAAATTGTAATAATCACTTAACACTTATTTTTACTCCTTGTGTGGTTAATTTTTTATGAGTACTTTTGTACAAACTATACTATAAGATACTTGACTTGTAGTATCGTAAATAAATTACAATTCTTCGCCTGATTTTTTGTCGAGTCTTTTAGGAGATACAAGCATATCATTGTTATTAAATTTAAAGAAAGATACAAATCGAAACGTCCTATTATGAGATTTGTAGGATTTGTTATTTAATTAATATATTTTAAGATGATTTTTTTCTTTATTATTTATTACATTACACGCATAATTTTGGGAACTTAGATTCTTTATTAGAATCTATCACCACGGTAAAACCGTAGGTGATACGTGTGTGAAAGTTGCTTGGGGTCATTGGTGAAAAAGGGGTCGATCAGTGCACATTCCCCGAACAATTTTATTTACTTTAAAGATAAAATATTAAGCAGCCAATAGCAGACTTTTTTAAAATACACAATGTAATGAAACAGTTACGGTTTTATGATAATGCTATTTGAAACTTGCCAGTTGTTTTTCCTTGGTCACGAAGTTTCTTAAGTACTGTAAATATTTTTTGTAATGAAAGGAAACTCAGCCCGTGTAATTTTGGTATTCCCAAGACAACACTTGAAACCCTCAAATTTGGAAATGGAAAATTTTGTCCAGGTTTTAAACCAGTGACTTAAAGATTAATCCCACAGAGAAGAAATAAGGGCATTTTTAGCCCTCTTATTTCTTCTCTGTGGTAATCCATATGAACAATTGGTTCGCCCCTATTTATTAAGGGGCATCATCAGGACTATCTAAATTGGGTTACGATTAATGTTTTTTCATTAATTAAACAGCAATTCCTTGTAGCCAACAACAATGATTAAACCAGTGAATTTGAAGACAAATCACACTTTACAACACTGTCAGAGTCATCTAACTTGTATGCTCTTTTGAGTGATATTTGACTTTCTATGCTTGGTTGCACAATTATCTCAAAAAAACGGCTTTGAGTTTTTCCATCATATTCTGAAAATGTTGTAAGTTATTTCTGGCTAAAAACGAGAGGTGTGCAAGTCACATCGCTAGAAAATAATCTAATGGCGTGGCTAATAAAAGAAATTTGAGTATAAAAATTCAGTACTGTATTTAACATTGGACCTCATGGGTTGCCATTTTACGTATTGGCAAAATGAAAAAGAAATAAATGAGAAGTACTGTTATAATTAAACAGTCAATTTCCAGCTCCTACAATATGTTAGCGAATTTCCCCTATAGGGAAGAAGCTATTACCGTAGGTCTCATGGTAAGACCTAAGCTCGGGACCACTATAACTTTTCGTTTTGGGGCCCCCAGAAGCAAAAAACACTATTCGTTCGAATTTATATATATATATATATATATATATATATATATATATATATATATCTATGTGTCTGTTAGCACGATAGCGGCCGCAAAAATGGTCCGATCTTTATGAAATTTGGTACGGACATGTAAAGTGGTAATCAATTGGACGAGTTCGTGAACCAGCCCGATCGGACCATCGGAAGGGGGGGTAAAGGGGGATAAACCCCCCAAAAATGGGTTTTTTGAGTTTTTTACATAGAAAAATAAAATTTATCAAATTTTTGTGGGCACCATTGAATTCAGCTCAAAAAAACAAATAATTTAGTATTTTGAATCACTGCTCTATGCCCATTGGTTACCGAGATATTGAAAGTGGTAAACACAGTACGTTGTCCCAATGTTAACCTTATGGGAAATAAGTAAAATTCTATATCTCGCTTATTTCTCAACATATCTTGATAAAACTTGGTAAATGGCTTCTTCTAGTTCAGATCTACTAAATATTGAATTAAAACCATCCAGTTTTAATATACCTGTAGCAGCAAACCTGCATACTCATTTCCCATGTTATTCTTATGGATCTTAACAAAACATGTCAAATCTTGCTATGTTTGCTTGAAATACGTTGTTTTGCATTTGAAATTCGCTGAGTATGCAGGTCTGCTGCAACGGGGGTATTTTTATTGTACTACTGTATACTCAATATTGAAGACTGCACATCGAGTAATCAATATACATTAATTTTATCCTCTGAAAAATGTGCTCATAAAATTAGGCTTTATAAAATTGAGGAGGAGATGATCTTTGGGCAAAAATATAAAAATAATGGTAAGAGATTTAAATAAGATATGATTTCAACAGGTTATGAAATAAAAATAATATGATTAATGTAGAACAAGAGCCGGATTTACGGGTGTCGCGGCCCTAAGCCCTGTTTTCTGTGCGTCCCCCCTGAGGCCCCCAACGGCCGCGTGAAAAGTGTTGACTTTTTTTAGCTCAATTATGTAACCAAATTATCCCCTCAAATTCACTCTAAATGCCTTATTTTCTACCATGTGTGGCCCCCTACGGTCGCACGACCCTAATCCCGGGCTTTCCGGGCCTAGTGACAAATCCAGCACTGTGCGTGCAACTCAAATAATAAAAAAAACTTTTAGGCAAGTTATTAAAAACAATAATTTACAAAGCAAAAAGATACTACTTGCCAGCATTGGGAAAATAGTGGACTACAGTGGACCGGTCTTGAATTCGGCTGTCAAGATAAAAATAAATCTAAACTACTATATAGTGGCCATGGCGCCTAAAGAGCAGAGAATATCGCATGCTTGTCATATGTCTTGTCATGCTTGTCGTATGTTTATAGTCATACGTTTAGGAGGGTAGGGGGTTCCCATTGGAAATAACTTTATAAAGTGTTTAGAAAACTAACAAGCAGAGCGTAATGTTCCCGAGCTATTCCCAGATTATAAACTTGTAATTTAACAAAATTTAAATATAAATTAGCATTTATGCTATTTTCATGATTTGTCTTCCCAAAATAAAAGTTTTTGATTGCTTCCGCCATAGCTTTTTTGACAAACGGGGCCGCTCAGCGCCCCCATTGGCGCCCCTCAGGCCCTGGCGCCCTAGGCGGTCGCCTAGTTCGCCTATATGGTAGAGCCGGCCCTGTATTTACCGCCGTCATCACCGTGGCTGCCGTGTTTACCGACAACACAGACTAGACTTGTTACATGGCCAGTTAGGAGTGAGAAGCTACAGTCAGTCGCATTGATAGCCAGTGGCCACATCCACATCGGTTTATTTACCGCCGTCATCACCGTGGCTGCCGTGTTTACCGACAACACAGACTAGACTTGTTACACAGCCAGTTAGAGTGAGAAGCTACAGTCAGTCGCATTGATAGCCAGTGGCCACATCCACATCGGTTTATTTACCGCCGTCAACACCGTGGCTGCCGTGTTTACCGACAACACAGACTAGACTTGTTACATGGCCAGTTAGAGTGAGAAGCTACAGTCAGTCGCACTGATAGCCAGTGGCCACATCCACATCGGTTTATTTACCGCCGTCATCACCGTGGCTGCCGTGTTTACCGACAACACAGACTAGACTTGTTACATGGCCAGTTAGGAGTGAGAAGCTACAGTCAGTCGCATTGATAGCCAGTGGCCACATCCACATCGGTTTATTTACCGCCGTCAACACCGTGGCTGCCGTGTTTACCGACAACACAGACTAGACTTGTTACATGGCCAGTTAGAGTGAGAAGCTACAGTCAGTCGCACTGATAGCCAGTGGCCACATCCACATCGGTTTATTTACCGCCGTCATCACCGTGGCTGCCGTGTTTACCGACAACACAGACTAGACTTGTTACATGGCCAGTTAGAGTGAGAAGCTACAGTCAGTCGCATTGATAGCCAGTGGCCACATCCACATCGGTTTATTTACCGCCGTCAACACCGTGGCTGCCGTGTTTACCGACAACACAGACTAGACTTGTTACATGGCCAGTTAGAGTGAGAAGCTACAGTCAGTCGCACTGATAGCCAGTGGCCACATCCACATCGGTTTATTTACCGCCGTCATCACCGTGGCTGCCGTGTTTACCGACAACACAGACTAGACTTGTTACATGGCCAGTTAGAGTGAGAAGCTACAGTCAGTCGCATTGATAGCCAGTGGCCACATCCACATCGGTTTATTAACCGCCGTCATCACCGTGGCTGCCGTGTTTACCGACAACACAGACTAGACTTGTTACATGGCCAGTTAGAGTGAGAAGCTACAGTCAGTCGCACTGATAGCCAGTGGCCACATCCACATCGGTTTATTTACCGCCGTCATCACCGTGGCTGCCGTGTTTACCGACAACACAGACTAGACTTGTTACATGGCCAGTTAGAGTGAGAAGCTACAGTCAGTCGCATTGATAGCCAGTGGCCACATCCACATCGGTTTATTAACCGCCGTCATCACCGTGGCTGCCGTGTTTACCGACAACACAGACTAGACTTGTTACATGGCCAGTTAGAGTGAGAAGCTACAGCCAGTCGCATTGATAGCCAGTGGCCACATCCACATCGGTTTATTTACCGCCGTCAACACCGTGGCTGCCGTGTTTACCGACAACACAGACTAGACTTGTTACATGGCCAGTTAGAGTGAGAAGCTACAGTCAGTCGCATTGATAGCCAGTGGCCACATCCACATCGGTTTATTTACCGCCGTCAACACCGTGGCTGCCGTGTTTACCGACAACACAGACTAGACTTGTTACATGGCCAGTTAGGAGTGAGAAGCTACAGTCAGTCGCATTGATAGCCAGTGGCCACATCCACGTCGGTTTATTTACCGCCGTCAACACCGTGGCTGCCGTGTTTACCGACAACACAGACTAGACTTGTTAGACAGCCAGTTTCATCCGTCTATAACACTTCATCTTGAAGAAGCGTAATTAAATGTTCAAGTCAGGATATGCGTTACTATTCATACGAAGCTAGCCATGATGAGTTCATGAGTATAACCTATGAACTTACTCCGTGCCTACCTATTCATTTATAACCGATGGAGGATGACATATTTAAAAATAACCTGCAGTGCTAAGGGAGGTGAACAACAACAAATTTCTTTAACACAAGATGAATTACTGTGCTGAGACAATGTAGTGAAAGCGTTTGATAATTCTAATCAGGGATCTATAACAAAGCAATCTGATCATTTAATCCATTTTTAACATGACATAATTAATTTATATTAATCAGCTTAACTCTCTCTAGGAAGCGGTTAAAAGAGAGGAAGCGATCGGAAAAACAAACAAGTGATGTATCCATTAGGTGGTTAAGGGAGCTAATTAACTGAGAGAGCGCAGTGGGGGTGCGAAGCGGAGGGCGCCGAGCCACCCCTCAAGTGTTTCTTTTTGTACTGTGCTCAAAATGATAATTAATTAAAAATAAATTACTAATTGCGGAAAATTAAAATAAATGTTGATTTAATTGTCGAGGTCCAGCGATGATTGTGGAGTCGATACGTCGTGGAGCGGTAGTTCAAAAAGTTTCTCGTTTAAAGCAACATATCTCAAATATCACGACCGTCGGGCAGTCGACATGCCGGACGCTGCACGCGCCAGACAACACCGTGACTCGCGAGTTAATCCGCTGCTTTCACGCGATTAATATGATCAAAGGCGTGGGCTTCTCCACAGGATGATGCTGGTGGCTGGTGCAGAGCACTGAGTGCAGGGTAGACACAAAATTATTTCCTGGTACACTAGAGCAAGAGGACAGTGTAGTGAGTGTAGAACATTCAGTTTATCGTTAGAACGGAGTCTCGATCGGAGTTTCGCGAGGGAGAGGTATTTGCTGCTTCCTTCAAGTTTTCTCCTATGATATAGATACTCGCGACTACTACAAAACCAAACCGAATATTTTGAATTTGGGGGGTTATACCCAAACGAGCCGGCCCATGAGGCGATACATCCTGCAGTAGCCGCTGCTTAGCATTCAAACAGCCGGCTCGCGTGGACGGGGCTAATTAATTGGTCGGAGAGCCGCT
The DNA here is from genome assembly GCA_035578135.1 of Flexamia atlantica. Classification (NCBI taxonomy): domain Eukaryota; kingdom Metazoa; phylum Arthropoda; class Insecta; order Hemiptera; family Cicadellidae; genus Flexamia; species Flexamia atlantica. The sequence continues at coordinate 6,414,850 of JAQJVK010000006.1, read as the reverse complement.
GAGGACCGCGCACGCCACCGACAGACACCCCGCAGCCTCTACCCGACATGTGTCGCGTAATAAACAGAAAGGGGCGGGAAACACTTCTACAATTAGCCATCGTCAGGTTAAAAGATTCTATACTTTAAGTATGCTTCCTTCCTAGAGTGAATTTCAAGAATAACCGTACAATCCATCACATGAATAACTCGCTACCTTGGTCTCTGTATTATATAAATAAAAACCAAGAAAAAATATTCCGAAGAGGAGGTTCCGAAAAAAAGCGGAAGATCATCTTATTGTGGGCAGAGAAAATTCTGGAGCGTCATAACTATACGTTCGGACCCATAGGTAAGGGGCCTATAGAGTTTATTAATATCAGCGCCGTGCGAGAGCGCGCGTTAATATTAGCATCCTTGGTGCTAAACGTGTATTAATTAATTTTTGAGACTTCCAAACAAAGTTGAAAAATTCAGCGCTATCATGAATTTAAAACATACAAGTTTATTAAACTAAGGGTAATCTTATTTGTTTCTTCAATAAATATCTTTATATTTGTATTTTTTGTATAATGAGTTACAGTTTATTTTCTATTGTGGATTTGATTGAATACTTTAAGAAAGTTTGACTTAAAGGTATACAGTTGAGCAAAAAGTGTGTAAAATGTATTTGTGTCCTCAATATGAAGACGGCGCGCCGTGGCGCAAAACGTGAAAAGGAGATGCAGAAACGAGAAATCCTCAATCGAACGTGATGTAAACCAAATAAGGGCGATGACATGATAAGATTTTGGGTTAGATTTGTGCATTACCAGAGCTAAGTACACAAAATCGTTAATCTTGACTGCTGAACTTGTCAGCTTAAAAAAATGAAGCAGTTCCACGAGTTCCAGAGTCAGTGGGATCAGGGATCCCTGCAGCCAGCTAGAGTCAAACTTGTGTCGCCAAGTCAAACCACTCCATCGCCGCCCGGCGCTGCCCGCTCTCTCTTGTCCATTTTCTTTCTCTCAAGCCATATTTTGGCCTTCAATTTTTATTTCCAACACATATGTTGAAATTCTTACACGATTGAATCAGTGAAGTTTGGATTGTGTTATCATTTGCAATCAGTTTTTCACAGTGGACTAACTTATTATGCCCTTTCTACAGGGTGATTGGACTAACTTCCTATGCCCTTTATACAGGGTGTTTTTTTACGCAACCCAAAACTTTATTTTATCAGTGAATGATTATTCCTCCCAGGATCCCGGATTTGACCCCCATATTATTTTCTTTTGGAATACATAAAAAGTAAGGTCTGCGAAAACAATTCATAGGATATTCAGCACTCAAAACAAACATATAAAATTTAATACAAGAAATTCAAAGAGGTACTTTGCAAAACGTGTTCTGGAATTTGATGGAGAGAACACAACTTTGTATAAATGTCAATGGCTGATTGTTTGAACATATAACGTAAGTTAAGCTAAACGTGATCAAACTTAAATAGTAGGTTGTATAAAATGCAAAGATAACCAAAACAATGCTCATTCCATCTTTATATGTCCATTATTCAATCTTAAAAATGGCTTGCGTTAGAAAAACACCCAGTATAAAAATAGTTAAACCCTCTCTACACCATGTATTTTTGTAAAAATACAATAAAATGCATATGGTTCCAGATCTCTGTAAATCCGTTGAAATCTCCGCCGTAAGAGATGGGGGAAATAAGAAATTGATTTTAAACGTACAAAATAAAAACGAAGTTTCAAAAGTTCCGCGCCATTGAAGTAAAATTCTCCCAACGGAAGTGCTATCAGCAGAATTATTAACTCACGCGTTAGAATGAATAAGGCTACTCAGGGTAGGCATTATCGAGAGCTCCGATAGCCGGGATAACGCCCACGGCGGCGTGATAGCTACTCCTACCTGCGACAGCGACTCGCGCCGTCCTCAGCGATAACACCGGGTTTTTCAATACTAACAATTTTCACTTTTGTCCCCAATCATTGTATAACAGCCATTCCAGAACAGATGAGCCTCAGATCAGGAAGATTAAAATCAAGTTTTTATCTGTTTATTTTAGTGAAAACTCCTTCAAAAATAGTCATCCTGTCTCAATCCATGAAAGAAAACTGTTAACATTTCAATTTTAATAATTTGTTTAGTCCTCCAACTTAAACCCAACCTTAATATTTATTTTTGTTGGTTTTCGTTGATCTATCCCTAGTTTTTTAGCCTAAAACAAGCATGGGCGTCCATCAATGTGGGCGAGGGGGGCCCGGGCCCCCCTCTAGATAAAGATTTTTACTCGGAATCATGGACTTTTAACAAGTTTTTATATTTTTATTTTATTAAAAACTAGCTGATAACTCCGGCTTTGCCCGGGAAATTATTTGCTTCTTGTTGTTTCTTAGTGCAGCATTCTGCTAGTCGCTATTTCAAATAGTAACCATAGTAACTATTCAAAGCCCTCCCAAAACCCTTGACATGGTTCCCTTTCAGACGATCCTGTGCCAAAGTCCTTAAAGATATCAAAATCAAACCACCATTGTGCACATCATGAGATCCTAAGCTTTAATTTGATACCAAGATCAAGTACCTAAGACATGTAGTTTTGGCTGTAGCCCGAAATATACCAACACACAACTCTTTTTTTGTATACAGAAATATTGATAATATAAAATAAGGATTACAGAAAAAACTGTGATACAGGCCAAGACGTTGCCATTTTCTGTTTCTCATTTTTGTTTTTTTGTGAATTCAAAGAGTCATGCTGTAAAAAAAGAAATTGATTGTGTTTTACATTTCCCAAACTTACACATCTTAGATGCCTCTAAAGTAGACATTTGACTAGAGATACAACCTTTATCCCTATAATGTACTTTGCTTAGTATTTTCAAAGTAAAAACTTCTGAAAAAGAATCATAATGTTTTCATTTTTCAAGGATTTTATGGGTTTTTTCAACCACCTTCTAAAACCTTAAAAATCAGTCAGCATCTTGCTGCAAATTTGCTCGGGTCATTTTCCTATAATTGGTGATTTGGCCTTTCACGCGATGGTTTTTTACCCATTCTCACATCTTTCATAAAGTTACTCCGTTCACCCGAGATCAGAAAAACAATGCAATTTTGATATACAGTATTTGGGAAAGGACAAATCACGCCCAACAGACACAACTTTGATTCTCTGGAATATTTCCCAAAACTTCAAGTAACAGTTATACTTCTAGTTTATTTCTGATGTTGTTTTTTACTAAATTTTCTGAAAATTGAAAACTGTTTATATTATTGTTAAAAGGGATTCAGATTACTTTGAATATCTTTATTCGGATTCCCAGGGTTCACCTGTAGCATAGATGAAGTATAATTAATTAATATTAATTCATCTGTGCCTGCTATGTAGGATGTAGCTGAGGTTTTTTAGAGCATTTTCGACAAGTTAATTTGTTAATTAATTCAATTTATGCCTTTGCATTCAAACAATTATTATCTTGGTTTTGATTTTATTGCAAACTATAATCAAAATAGTCTCCATAAATGAATTCAGTAAAAAATTGCATATATACATTTTAGAATAGTTAGTCAATTAGGCTATGTTGATAGCAATTTTGATGTGTTCCGATTGCCTAAAAGTGTAAGTTTAGAGTGAGTGCCGGATTTACAAACCTTATGACCCTGCTAGGCCAAGCTTTCTGCATGGCTCCCTGTTGTGTTAAGAGAGTTTAGTGTTATTTTGTAATTTTACTAGTACATTTACTTGATGACGGTAGACTAAAAAAAACTTACGATATAAGAAAAGGGGTTATTCCAGTTTTAAGGATCTCAAAAATAACTATGTACACCTAAAGTTGAACTTTGTGCGGCCCCCTCACAGTCCACGGCCCTAGCCTAGGATCAAGCCCCAGCGGCCACTGTTTACAGTTCTAATCTTCTAAAGTCTCCCGGGGACTTTCAAACCTTCTTGTTTGCTGGGGGGTAATACATACTTTTTGGACCTTTCCGTAGTTGTACACCCTATCACCTGATCATCCTAACTGAGCCCCCCCCCTTGGAAAAAGTAAGATGGACGCCCATGAAAACAAGTTATTTGTAAGAATAAAAATGTTGTACATGAGAGCATATTGCACAAACTTTAACACAAAATACTCACAATATTTGTGTGAGTTCTTAATTCGGTATGTTAGTCCAGTCGCTGAGCAATGAGACCTTGAAGTAGGGTCCGACTCAAATTTTGTGATTGATTCTAGGCTAGTTCTATTTGATGTACTGAACAAGAATATGACAGGTGCCAGACTGGCTACTTGGGCAATTTTGAATATCGAAGGTCTAAGTTCACAGGGTCGAAAGTACCGAAAAAAATATTGAAAAAAGTGTATTTATGGTATTCAAACAAATATTCCCCAAATTATTGATTTTAAACCATTACCGATAGTTGCTGGGTGGTAAATACTTCATTTTGATTGGGTATTAATTTTCAGCCGTCATCTTGGATCCACCATATTGGATAAGATTACAAGGTATTACTTCTAATGCGAAGGCAGAACACATCATTACAGACTAGATTTTCACTCTGATTGCAATGCTGTAAACAGTTTTTGAAAATATTAGTTTGATCTCGAGATGTACTCAAATAAAAATTCTTCCCTATACAATTCTTAAGGGCGTTTTCAAATTAATCTAGCCTATTATTGTTTTGTTTTTAGCGAATTTCCCCTATAGGGAAGAAGCTGTTACCGTAGTACTCATGGTAAGACCTAAGCCCGAGACCATGATAACTTTTCGTTTTGGGGCCCTCAGAAGCAAAAACCCCTATTCGTTCATTTTCATAAATATATATACATCTATATATCTATGTGTCTTTAAGCACGATAACTCGCGTAAAAATGGTCCAATCTTAATGAAATTTGGCATGGATGTGTAAAGTAGTAATTATTCGGACGAGTTTGTAATCCAGCCCTATCCGACTACCGGAAGGGGGGGTAAAGGGGGGTAAACCCCCCCAAAAATGGGTTTTTTGAGTTTTACATAGAAAAATAAAAATAATCCGATTTTTGTTGGCACCATTGAATTCAGCTCAAAAAAACAAACAATTTAGTTTTTTGAATCACTACTCTATGTCCATTGGTTACCGAGATATTGAAAGTGGTAAACACAGTATGTTGTCCCAATGTTAACCTTATGGGAAATAAGTAAAATTCTATATCTCGCTTATTTCTCAACACATCTTGATAAAACTTGGTAAGTGGCTTCTCCTAGTTCAGATCTACTAAATATTGAATTAAAACCACCCAGTTTTAATATACCCGTAGCAGCAAACCTGCATACTCATTCCCCATGTTATTCTTATGGAGCTTTCAAAAATCTGTAAAATCTCGCTATGTTGGATTGAAATATGTTGTTTTGTACTGGAAATTCGCTGAGTATGCAGGTCTGCTGCAACGGGGGTATTCTTGTATCCCCGGTTGTAATCACATTATAAAGTTTGTTTTTGTATTAAAAGACTCAGTGATTTAATGGCTTTAATTTGAAAGATTAATGATTTAAATACAACAGGGCTTGTAACAGTTCTTGAGGTTGAAAAAAAATAAAAAAATAACTCAAATAAGAAAAAAAATAACCAAAAAATAACCTTTTGTACACAAAAAATGCTGCTAAAAATTAGAAAACCGGCGTTATATTGGGGATAATACATTCTTAACCTTGGTAAAAAAGAAAATCTCGACAGACTAATCACAAATCTGCCTAGATTTGACGGCGAGACTTGGTTTTCACGCAACGAGACTTAGTTTTCACGCATTTTAGGATGAGGAGATTCGTCGGCCGCGATGCTGCTACAAGAGCGTCTGACAGATGAATGCTGTAAACAGGGCTTGTAGCAGTTCTTGAGGTTGAAAAAAATAAAAAAAATAACCAAATTTCCAAAAAAATAACAAAAATAACCGAATTCCAAAAAAATAACAAAATACCCCCGTTGCAGCAGACCTGCATACTCAGCGAATTTCAGATGCAACACAACAAACGGTATTTCAATCCAACTTAGCGAGATTTTACATGTTTTGTAATCTCCATAAGAATAACATGGGGAATGATTATGCAGGTTTGCTGCAACAGGTATGTTAAAACTGGTTGGTTTTAATTCATTATTTAGTAGATCTTAACTAGAAGAAGCCATATACCAAGTTTTGTCAAGAAATGTTAAAAAATAAGTAAGATATAGAATTTTTTTATTTCCCATAAGGATAACATGGGGAATGATGATGCAGGTTTGCTGCCACAAAAATTGAAATTTCGGGGATTTTAGACTAAAATACATTAGATCTCATCTAGATGAAGCCACAAACCAAGTTTTATCCAGATATGTTGAGAAATAAGCGAAATATAGAATTTTACTTATTCCTCATAAGGTTAACATTGGGACAACGTACTGTGTTTACCACTTTCAATATCTCGGTAACCAATGGACATAGAGCAATGATTCAAAAGACTAAATTGTTTGTTTTTTTGAGCTGAATTCAATGGTGCCAACAAAGATTCGATAAATTTTATTTTTATATGTAAAAAACTCAAAAAACCCATTTTTGAGGGTGTTTATCCCCCTTTACCCCCCCTTCCGGTGGTCCGATCGGGCTGGTTCACGAACTCGTCCATTCGATTACCACTTTACATGTCTGTTCCAAATTTCATTAAGATCGGACCATATTTACGGCCGCTATCGTGCTGACAGACACATATATATATATATATATATATATAGATAGATAGATAGATAGATATATAAAAATTCGAACGAATGGTGTTTTTTGCTTCTGGTGGCCCTAAAACGAAAAGTTATCATGGTCTCGGGCTTAGGTCTTACCATGAGACCTACGGTAATAGCTTCTTCCCTATAGGGGAAATTCGCTAATTCTTCCCTATAGGGGAAATTCGCTAAAATAACCAAGAGCAAAAAAAAAAACCTGTTACAAGCCCTGATACAACCAAGTGCTAAATTGAGGCAAGAGAGAGTTTTTAGACTGCAAAAAAAAGCAGTAAGAATAATTTGCAATTTGCACCCAAGAGCTTGTAGGGATGCTTTCAGGGAGCTTGGCTTACTTACATTGCCCTGCCTCTATGTCCTGGAGGTCTCACTGTACTGCAAGTATAAATGCTCACTTGTTCAGGGCGGTCAGATCCACCAGTATAATGCTAGAGGCAGAGACACTTACCGACTCGAAAAACACAGAACTGTGGCATTTGAGCATTTACCGTCACAGGCTGGAGTCAAGTTCTTGAATAAGCTCCCTGAATGCTTAAAACAATCACAAAATCAAAATCAATTTAAGACTCGACTTAAACGCCTTTTGGTGTCTAAAGTTCTGTACTCGGTTGAGGAGTTCATGATGTGCCGCTGGGACTCTTGAAATTCTAGGAATTTTCGCGGTTTAAAATTTGGCACTGGTGTTTCCTAACATTCAAAAGGAGAAAACATGTACTGACGATTGTAATGCAATTTTATATTGTCAAATGCAATAAAGACTTTATTATTATTATTATTACCAGACAGAGATAAGTTACAAAATAAGCAATATTGAAAATGAAACGTTAATTTTTCAAAATTAATTTTTACTTAAATACCTGATTTATATCTCAGGTTCTAAGCACATCTATATATTATTTTCTTCAATTTTGTAATGAAATTCTTTTTGACAATAAATTAAGATGAGTTTATTGTCAAAAATATTAAAGCACCCCTAACCCAATTTTTAGGAATCAGAATGCCCCCATTATAAGAGAATTGTTAGTCATATTGTTCGGTAACATTTAAATAGTATTAATTGTATGCCAAACCTATCAAAATTCCATTAAATCCATACATTAGATCTACATACTATTTGGCAATTCAGATTGTTCTGATAAAGTAGAAAAAATGCCCCCGTTGCAGCAGACCTGCATACTCAGCGAATTTCAAATGCAAAACAACATATTTCAATCCACACACACATCCACATATTCCACATATTTCAACACATAGCGAGATTTGACATGTTTTTGTAAGCTCAATAAGAATAACATGGGGAATGAGTATGCAGGTTTGCTGCTAAGGTATATTGAAACTGGGTGGTTTTAATTCAATATTTAGTAGATCTGAACAAGAAGAAGCCATTTACCAAGTTTTATCAAGATATGTTGAGAAATAAGAGAGACTAGGTGAACCCGTACGAATTCGCACTATTTAATTAAATTATAAATGATCGGCTGCCTTCTATGCGCATATGTCGTCAATCTACTGTAAAAATAGGTTTTTGGAACGATTTAGCGTGCTAAAAGTGTCTCTAATAGCCACTCATTAGGATACGTATTGCAGCATTGTAAGCGATGTTCTTTTTGCTGCACTTCCTTCAAATTTAAATTATGGAAAAAACAACAGGTCAGCCATTGGGTTGAGGCAAAATTGAAGAATACGTACTCTTCTAAGTGGCAAATCTTTCGGGTAAATAATTAAGTCATGCTCACACTTGGTGGTTCGCTATCGTTTGCTCTAAAAATAATAGCAACGTCATTAGAAGTTATGTCGTTGTATCGGCGCTAATATTCTTTTCGATCTCTGACGTGCATTACGCGTTGCATATGCTGCTCATCAGGATATTTTTCAGAACGCAACTCTTCACGTTGAAAATTTGCGTTTAGGGATTAACTTTAACCAAGTGTTCAGTCAAGCTGTGCATGAGTTCATTGCTGCAAGAGCCGTTGGCTTTGTTTAGCATTCTTTCTTGATCACCAATTTTGACGTCCGTCATAGATACAGAGCATAAAACGAATGTTCTCCTCACGGTTGATAGGTGCTATAATTGAGTGATAAATTGTTGCGTACAAATTTATACATGAAATCCATTGTTTTCTTCAATTTAATAACTCTTTTGCTTACTGTTGCGAGTACAGCGTTCTTGGCATTAATGTTTTATTTGTAGTATCTGCACAGTCTATCGGTACTAGTAATAAGATTTTGAACGTAATCGCTTCGTTGAGATGTAAGTAGATTTACTTTTCCCTTATGGAAGCTGTGTGAAAATCCTTTGTCTCTCCCTCTTTTTTCTCCTTGAAAATGTAGCGCGCCACATTTCTGAAATGGTAATGCCATACCGCCAAGTGAATGCTGCTGAATTCTTGACTTTGATAGTGCGATTTTGTCAATGTAATTTTCCACTAATTGTTCCAGCTCCGCGTATGAAGCTTCTGTTTGCACACTTTCCCGTACGTTGTCCCGCCGTGTGCGAACATCTTTCCGTACATTGCCCCGCCGTGTCCGACAGCTAAAAAACTTCTTCATGGACTCGTTCTTAGCATGTTTGAAAGAATGTAAAGTATCCGATCACAACAAATTTTTGTCGTCTTGTTCCTTTTCAAATAAAAAAAACAGCTGGGCTGAGTTTTAAACTACTTTGATAACTATTTTTTTTTCTTGGTCTGTGATCTATATAGGCTACATAAAATCCCACACAACTGATCAGATGTTTATTTGAGTCAAGCTGTGCATAAGTTCATTGCTGCAAGAGCTGTTGGCTTTGTTTAGCATTCTTTCTTGATCACCAATTTTGACGTCCGTCATAGATACAGAGCATAAAACGAATGTTCTCCTCATGTTGTAAGGTGCTATAATTGAGTGATAAATAATTGTTGCATACAAATTTATACATTAAATCCATTGTTTTCTTCAATTTAATAGCTCTTTTGCTTACCGTTGCGAGTACAGCGTTCTTGACATTAATGTTTTATTTGTAGTTTCTGCTCAATCTATACCAGTATAAAGACTTTGAACGTAATCGCTTCGTTGAGATGTAACTAGATTTACTTTTCCCTTATGGCAGCTATGTGAAAATCCTTTGTCTCTCCCTCTTTTTTCTCCTTGAAAATGTAGCGCGCCACATTTCTGACATGGTAATGCCATCCCGCCAAGTAAATGCTGCTGAATTCTTAAATTTGATAGTGCGATTTTGTCAGTGTAATTTTCCACTAATTGTTCCAGCTCCACGTATGAAGCTTCTGTTTGCACACTTTCCCGTACGTTGTCTCGCCATATGCGAATATCTTTCCGTACATTGCCCCGCCGTGTCCGACCGCTATAAAACTTCTTCGTCGACTCGTTCTTAGCATGTTTGAAAGAATATAAACTATCCGATCAAAACCAATTTCCGTTGTCTTGTTCCTTCTCAAATAAAATACCCCCGTTGCAGCAGACCTACATACTCAGAGAATTTAAAATGCAAAAGATCATATTTCAATCCAACATAACAAGATTTGACATGTTTTTGTAATCTCCATAAGAATAATGGGGAATGAGTATGCAGGTTTGCTGCGGCAGGTATGTTAAAACTGATTGGTTTTACTTCATGCAAAATTTAATAGATCTTAACTAGAAGAAGCCACACACCAATTTTTATTAAGATATGTTAAGAAATAAGGAAGGTAGAATTGTTTTTATTTCCTATAAGGATAACATGGGGAATGAGTATGCAGGTTTGCTGCCATGAAAAAGGAAGTATCGGGGATTTTAGTCTATTAAACATTAGATCTCATCTAGATGAAGCCACAAACCAAGTTTTATTAAGATATGTTGAGAAATAAGCGAGATGCAGAATTTTACTTATTCCCCATAAGGTTAACATTGGTCACTTTCAATACCTCGGTAACCAATGGACATAGAGCAGTGATTCAAAACACGAAATTGTTTGTTTTTTTGAGCTGAATTCACTGGTGCCAACAAAGATTCGATAAATTTTATTTTTCCATATAAAAAACTCAAAAACCCCATTTTTTGGGGGGCTTATCCCCCTTTACCCCCCCTTCCGGTGGTCCGATCGGGCTGGTTCACGAACTCGTCCAATCGATTACCACTTTACATGACTGTTCCAAATTTCATTAAGATGGGACCATATTTACGGCCGCTATCTTGCTGACAGACATATATATATATATATATATATATATATATATATATATATATATATAAAATATAGATAGATAGATGCATAAAAATTCAAACGAACGGTGTTTTTTGCTTCTGGTGGTCCTAAAACGAAATGTTATCATGGTCTCGGGCTTAGGTCTTATCGTGAGACCTCCGGTAATAGCTTCTTCCCTATAGGGGAAATTCGCTAAAAAACAACTGGGCTGAGTTGGGCTGTTAACTACTTTGATAACTAATTTTTTTTCTTGGTCTGTGATCTATATAGGCTACTTTAAATCCTACGCAACTGATCAGATGTTTATTTGTTTACATTTTCGCTTGCCAAAACATTTTTTATTTTATAATAAGTTTTTCACACTTTTTTCATGTTAGGCTATATTGCCTAAATTAAAAATCTAAAGATCCTTACGGGAATCTGCACATAGAGACGCTTGTATAGATGTATAATATCTAGGGGTAAGTCTTAAAATAAAAAAGCCTTATCCTATATAAAGTTTTCATGTAGCGTATTAATAATATAGATATAGAATTTTATTTATTTCCTATAAGGTTAACATTGGGACAACGTACTCTGTTTACCATTTTCAGTATCTCAGTAACCAATGGACATAGAGCAATGATTCGGAGTAGGGCCTACTAAATTGTTTGTTTTTTAAGCTGAATTCAATGGTGCTAACACAAATTTGATAATTTTTATTTTTGTAAGTAAAAAACTCAAAAACCCCATTTTTGGGGGGGGTTTACCCCCCTTTACCCCCCCTTCTAATGGTCTGATCAGGCTGGTTTACAAACTCGTCCGAATAATTATTACTTTACACGTCCATGCCAAATTTCATTAAGATCAGACCATTTTGTGGGAGTTATCGTGCTTAAAGACACACACAAATATATATGTTTATATATATGAAAATGAACGAATAGTGTTTTTTGCTTCTGGGGGCCCCAAAACGAAAAGTTATCATGGTCTCGGGCTTAGGTCTTACCATGAGACCTACGGTAATAGCTTATTCCTGTAAGGAAATTCGCTAAAAGGTTACGTACCTTATGACCGTCTTCAACTCTAGTGTAGAAATAATAATGTCTACTTAAGTTTCGACATATAAAACTGGATCTTGTTCTCATGCCGGCCGGCTGTGTTAACTATTTTTAAAGGTTTTAAAAAGTTTATAAATCATGTGTAATTTCAGTTTTGTGTACAATTTTTTTTAACAAATGACAACTAATGAGAAAAAAGTTCCTGTATGTCTTGAAAATGGCATTTTATATGTCGTTATGGCATTTGAGTACAACGTTAACAGCTTCTTCCTTAAAGGGCAGTTTCTTCCTAATACTCTTAGGGCCTAAAAACTCAAAAAATAAAATAAAAAATTTGAAGCATTTGCCAACCTAAAGTGATACATTAGATACATTAGTTGAAATGGCGACCTATCCAGGTAGGTATTTTAAGCCAAGTATGAATGACAGATGAGTGAAGGATGATTATGGCGTGATCTTGTAGTCTTGTTACTGACTAAGGCCAACATATTCCTTAGACAGGACTGTAATTAATAGCCCAACAGCCGATGGCAACTAAGGGACCTACATTTTAACGTGGGATCCGAACCACAATTTCGCCTCGGTTAACAATTTACAAACTGGTCTAATTATGAGGATGGTCCCATGAACGAGTACTCAATTGTGCAGACGTTAATCCCCACTAAGGAACACCGCGTCCACAAGCCATCGCTCTTAACTATCCACAATTCGTGACCTCCAAGTAGCTGGATTACAGGACACGCCACCGTGCCACCATCCCAGTCCTTTTTTGAGTGCTCTGATCTTTAGCCTTAGCCCAAAAATGTTTTCAAGATGTTAATATAAAATAATCTTTCATCAAGTTTTAAGAAAATCGGACAAAAATTGACGACATTAAAGTGATAAAATGTGACTTAACTTTCAAATGGATAGCATTCTTGGTATCTGAGGAGCCCAAAATGAAAAGGCACGTGGTCCCAAAGCTACACAGACCATGCCAATAGCCTAGCTCAATATTCCACAGGAAATCACTAGGTACTAACCTTTTACAGTACCTATAAGTTATTCTTATTATTCTATACTCCTCAGTTCATGCATTACTTTATTCCTTTGTGGATGTTGCATGAAACGTTTATAAATATTGCCAATATTTTATATTCAAAACTTTTGGATTTCACCTTACTTGCCATATTTTATACCATAAAATATCATTTTATGACATTTTTTATATTGACATAATTAACATGGTTTTAGGAATGTTGAACAACTAATGTTGTACTGATGTCAAAGGACCCTAAGAGGCACAGAGTTAATGATTTTCTGAACCATGAACAAAGGTGAGCGATGTTGAGAGGTCACTAGTTTCCTCTCACTTCCTCTACGCCGACCATTAAAAGAAATAATTACTTATAATTGAATGTTGTGGTTAATGACCTGGGCCTATCTCTTGGTAGATGGGCCAAAGATGAACTGAGTGGTCACAATGGTTAACAATAAAAGGTTACCATCCTTCACCATTTAATTTATCAATATCAGTAATTCCCAACCTTTTGGTGTTCACGTACCACCTACCACACTTTCAATATTTTGACATACCACTGCAACAAAACCCCCCCTCACTCCCCAACAATGCTCTTGGACACCGTTTGGCGGATTTGTTATTGCCAGCTAGGCTTAATGTATTTTATTTTACTTTTCAATGTCAATTTTTATATCACATTTTGATTAGACTTCCGTACCTAAAAAGACATCTTGACAAATCATATGTTTACCTTAGCACTGCCCAAAATTTTATACCGGTATCCAATATTATGTGAAAACCTTTGGAATTTGAATTTGATTTTAAAGAGTATTCGCTACTACGCCTAAATATGAAAATATTTCTAGGTAGGTAGGTACACTAAGAAAAAATAATCTCTATCTAGGATTTAGATTTTCACATATCACTCATATTTTATATTTAAAAAATTAGCATTAGCCTAAATAAACTAGTCAAAACCATTCAAAGTATACTGTATTTTCACCAATGAACTTTATATTTAGGCCTTGGCTAGGACAGTGGCGTGTCCTAAAATCCAGCTACTTGGAGGTCACGAATTGTGAATAGTTATGAGGACGCAATTATGAGGGGTCGTGGTTGGTTTGTGGATGCGGTGTTCCTTAGTGGGGAGTAATGTGTGTACTATTGAGTACTACGTTCATAGGACCATCCTCATAATTAGACCAGTTCGAAAATTAAACCAGGCAAAGCTGTGTTTTGGATCCCATATTAAAATGTAGGTCCCTTCATTGCCATCGGATGTTGTTGGGCTATTAATTAACAGTCCTGTCTAAGGAACATGTCAGCCTTAGTCAGTAACAAGACTACAAGATTGCACCCCACTCATCCTACACTCATCCTTCACTCATGTCCCGGTTTAAATACGCAGCCATTGCTGCATTCCTGTTTTAAGAGGTATCAAACGCATCAATTCTAGTAGGCTATATCAAAGGTATCATACTACCAAATTAAAATACTACCAAATAATACTACCAAATAATAATACTACCATATTAAAATTGTAAAAGTGTTGGGCTGGAAAGAATTGGATTAAGTTAGGCCTAGGCCTATTTATTTTAAAATAAAATGTAAATTAAGAGACAAAGAACAAGTCCACTTTGATTACAGCGGAACTTAGGCCTACAGAAACCTGTTTCTGGTAGATCTTACGATAACCATTAAGGTGTGTGAATCGCCTAAGCAGGTAGAAGCTAAACTACAAGGAGTTAAGGCATACAATTTTCACTGTATATGTACAAATGTCATGGCCCCCACTCTGGTCTTAGGGCCAGGGCCCCTGGGGGGGCCCGGCCTAGCCCTATTTCAATTTCTTCCATATTTATTGCAGAATATTTTACAGTAGCCTAGATCATGATCAAAATTTCAAAAATATACGAGTCATTCCACGTCAAATCACCCGGGTCATGAAACCAACTATCTCAGAATTTGATGAAACTTTGTCAAAATGTTCATTCATGTGCCCTAAGTAAAAATACAAAAAATTTTGAAGATACAGCTGATACTTTATTTTATGTTAATTTTTTTGTGATACACCATTTTGTCCTTTTCAGGCCTCGGAATCAATAACCAAATTAGCCTGGGCGACCAAAAATTTTAATTATTCATAAACCATCTAAGATAACACTTTCAAATTTTTCAGGCAAGTTTCCTATGTCTTGAACATTTAAAAAACTATATATAGGTCACTCAAGAGTATAATAAAAAATTTATAAAAATTTAAATTTTTAATTTTAATTTTTTTTTAATTTGACGACAAGGTTTGTGAAAAACGGCTATAACTTTTTTCTCCAACCAGCTAGAACAATAATTTTTTTTGCAGAATTTTCCTTAAGATGTGATCTGTTTGAAAATATAGAGATATTAGTGGTTTTCTATGTACTTTTATTTATTTTTTTAAGTATTTGTAATACGTTAATGAAAGCCGAAAAGTTTTTAAATTGTATCATATATCTAAAAAAAAACTACTGGAATTTGCAGTCTAAGCCTATTTATAATTTATGAATAAGTTCTATGCCATATTACAGATGATGAATAGGTCACTTTAAAGTAGGCCTACATTAGAAAATTAATTTACTTTTTTCAACATTTCTAAAATATATATACGACATAGGTAATGGAAAACGACTGCAACTTTTTTCTCCAAAAAGATAGGACAATAATTTTTTTTTAGATTTTTCCTTAAGCTATTACCTATTTGAAAACATAAATATGTCAATGTTTTTCTTCATACTCACATTTTATTTAACGGTTTTCTTTTAAATTTAAAACAGAAATGGTGAATTAGTTTTAAATACCCCTTTATGAAAATATACACATTTTTTAATTTTTAAGCGGTTTATTAGTTCACTAGTAGCCAGAGTGTATTCAGTGATAGGAATTACTAATATTTGAACAGAAATTTCTAACACACAATCAGGGATAAGAGTAAGAGACAAGAGTAAGGGAGGAGTGAACGTGCAGTGACCTGCAGAGCAAGCACAGACATGAAAGCTATGTGTGTGAAGCAAGTAGCTTCAGTCTCACTCTAACTATGATCAGTGAATGTTATGTGTTGGTGGTGATTGATTGTGTTGTTTTTTCCAATTTGCCCTTAGATATTTTACAAACTTTTATTACATTTCTCTTTAATTTTTCAGATGGTTCTTTAATTACTAGACAGTTTTAAAAGTTTATTGTAATGTACAGGTATTAGAAATTTTAAAAGTGTTAGTTTTGTTGTTATTAGTTGATATATGAACTAAAAATTGAGGGTACACAGTGCATCAAGCAAAAACAATAAGTATTATACAATGATTTCCTAACTTTTGCCAATATCGATTTAGACGGCTGCAATTAAATCTGCCTACATGGCACTTTAAATATGGAACATCCAAATAATTGTAGTGTTGGTAATTTTTTAAACATAGACTGTCATGAAACTACATATGTATCTATTAAAAAAGTGTTTGATACAACAGAGCTAACTGATGATGATAAAGAACTTATTTTATTAAGAACTGGCATAAGACTAGACCACTTTACCAAAGTGTGTGCTCATCACAAATACTATTACATTAAAGTATTTGAATCTCATGAAAGGAGTTGTTGTGATCCAAACAAAAGACACAAGAGACCTGTGAAAAAAGCTTTGCGTCCTGTAAGTTTGTCCTTTGCAAAATCTTTGATTGAAAACGGTGTCTTAGTGAAACCCGGTCAAAAACTATGTGCTCAATGTCATACCTGGTGTACCAAGAAAATTCAATCTGTTGACAGCGACAGTGAAACTGAAGATCCAACATTTCCCATTGTCGATAGTGAATCAAAAAAACAATCAATCGAAGACGCTAATAAAACTTTAGATGAGTTGGGTGTTTCTCCCCTAAAACTTCATGGAGTTGCTCCTCACAGTAAAGGTTCATTAGGAAAGAGAAAATTAAAACGTGTTACTGATGCTATAAAAGAAAAAGTTTCTAGAGCTTTAGATTATCCTGTTGAAAGTTCTGATGATGAAATCGTTGACCCTGAAATAGTAAAAAAAGCAAAAGACTTTGATGCAATGATAGAACTTCTAAAAAATAAGGTAAAAGAAGTCAACAGATCTAAGAAAATCCAAATTTTAACATTAGCCCCACCATCTTGGAGCAAAGAAAAAGTAATGGCAGAATTTGAAGTTAGCGAATACATCGTTCGTCAATCAAGAAAACTTAAAAAAGAAAAAGGTGTTTTATCCCTACCTGAGCCAAAAAAGGGTAAAGTACTACCTGAAGAAGTGATAAATCGTGTCAAAGAATTTTATCAGTTAGATGAATACAGTAGAATGTTACCTGGAGCAAAAGATAAAGTTAGTATCAGTCGAAATGTTTACATGCAAAAAAGGTTACTATTATGTAATCTAAATGAACTATTCTCCTGCTACAAGTGGGACAATCCTCACGACAAAATAGGATTTTCGAAATTTTGTACATTGCGACCAAAGAGGCGGGTGTACACTCCATCCCGTTTGTGTTTATACAACGAGTGAGGGGGAACAAAAGATTTCAAATCACTGTTTTATTAGTGATGACTTGGATCATGATGTCTCTTTTGTTAATGCCGTCCAAAGAGAAATGATGAAATGGCTGAAAGACAGTTTTCCATCAGTCACAAAGGTGCACTATTTTACGGATGGATGTGCCGGGCAATATAAGAATAGGAAACACTTTAAAAATATATGTGAGCATGAAAACGATTTTGGAATTTATGCTGAGCACTCCTTTTATGCCACAAGCCATGGTAAGTCAACCTGCGATGGACTTGGAGGTACCATAAAGCGCACACTTCGAAAAGCAAGCCTTCAACGACCCTATCATGAACAAATGACTACTGCAGCTGCTGTGTTTGACTTCTGTAAATCAAACATTGAGAAAATTAACTTTCACTATATATCAAAGGCTGAAAATGATGAACTGCGGATTAAACTGGAAGAGAGATTTTCTTCAACAATAACTGTGCCAGGAACTAGAAGTTTTCACCACTATAAACCGATTTCTAGTGATACCCTCGAAATTAGAAGGGTAACAGCGGCCAAAGATCCACATTTGATTTTTTAATTTACAGAGGACAATTTGTGGCAGCCATCTTTAAAGCCCACACCAAACTCATATGTTGCTGCAGTGTATGATTGCCATTGGTACTTTGCTATTGTGCGGAATACTTCAGATGAAGATGAAGACGCTGAACTAGTGTTCATGCATCCACATGGTCCTAGTAAATCATTTTACTGGCCACAAAGAGAAGATTCCTGTTTTATCCCTTTTGAAAACATTTTATGTTCAGTTGGTGCTCCTCAAACAAGTTCTACAGGTAGAGCTTATTACTTTGCATCCAAGGATTTAGAGCTGGCTGAAACAAACCTGACCAAATGGCGTACTAGACAGGAAAGTCTTCGAAATTCTGCCAAATCAAAATAACTAGATGTACGTATGTAATCTGTTATGTCATAAAATTTACTCAGATTGTAAATTAGCTTAAGTCCACAAATAAAGAACATTCAACAATGTTTTTACAATAATTTCAAGTTAAACCGCTCAACAGCTTTTAGCTTTAAATTTGTTTTAGGAAATATCAAGTAAACTGCAAAAATGTAATTTAATATTGTCAAAGAACTATAGGACTTAGGTAAATTAAGCTTTCACAACTGCAACTCTTGTAGTATTTTTTTTTTTATAGATACAAGATACATTTTACTTAATTTTTGGCTTTAATTAATATTGTAATAAAAACTTTTTTTTCTAATACATGTACATAGAAAACCACTAATATCTATATATTTTCAAACAGGTCACAGCTTAAGGAAAATTCTGCAAAAAAATAATTGTTCTAGCTGGTTGGAGAAAAAAGTTACAGTTGTTTTTCACAATTTGTGTCGTCAAATTAAAAAAAAATTTAATAAAAAATAAAATTTTTTTTATTTATTTTTTATTATACTTTAGGGTGACCTATAGATAGTTTTTATTATGTTCAAGACATAGGAAACTTGCCTGAAAAATTTGAAAGTGTTATCTTTAATGGTTTATGAATAATTAAATTTTTTAGTTGCCCAGGCCACATTCGGTTGTCGTTTCCGAGGCCTGAAAAGGACAAAAAGGTGTATCACGAAAAAATTAATACCAAAAAAAGTATCAGCTTAATCTTCAAAATTTTTTGCAATTTTACTTAGGGCATAGGAATGAACAATTTCATAAAGTTTCATCAGATTCTGAGATGGTGGGTTTCATAACCTAAAGTTTTTGGGTGATTTGACGTGGAATGACTCATACCCTAAATTTTTATTAAGTTCAGTAAAATAATATTACGGTAATTTTAATTTTGTGGTTAGTTAGTTGTTGTTATTTTAATTAGGTAGGTGCATGCGTGCCATTTACTGTTGTTTGCATATTAGTATATAGGCCTAGGCCTAGTTCGCGCAATATATCTCCGGCTATAACTACTATGTATGCTACTAATCGTATCATATAAGCCTAATTTTTTCTACATATGCTATTATATTGTTAAACACAATGTTTGACAAACAGTGGGGCAGTAGAACAATGTTTTCAGAAAAGTACCCCCTCTCCCCCGCGTCTTGCAATCAGCTGACTCTGCCATAGACGGAGATTTAATGCGCGATCTGTACAACAGTGTGCTCGGGCCCTAGCTAAATTTCAATCTTGGTCAGTAAGAGAAATCTATCTTAAAATGGAAATGTATTTTAAGTAAAATAAACGTGAATGAATGATTTAGGCTATATTTATATTTATGTTTCCGATAATTTTCCCAATCAAGTTTGTTTTTTTAGATTGAAATAATAACCCTAACCTCTTAAAGTACAAGTAATTTGGGACTCCTGTAAACCCCCAGTCCAGGTTATTTTTGAAGAACCAATTACCTTGAAGTATTCACAAACTAACACTCAACTCACGATTTCCCCAATATATTTCATCGTCACTTTCACTATCATCTGTGTTGTCCAGAAAATCACTAAGGCCACTAATTTCAGAGTAGGGGGCCTATTCCCTAATCACGGTCATTCAAAAGTTATCAATCCGCCATTGCGCAATGTCTACAAACACGGGCCAGCAGTCAACATAGCAACTTGTAGAATTTCAGTGATGCAGACTGCTAAAACGCAAAAAAATCCCAGAGACAGCTTGACTATTCCCAAACGTAGGGCCTAACCGAAGTAAACGAAACATTACGACTTCTCCCGTGGCGGAAAAACGCCAAGTTTGAATCCAGGTAACGATCTCGTGTATACGCGGGCGAGGAAAAGCGGCGGGGTTTGAGTATCCCACGTATACACGGGTGTGGACTTCAAGAGGTTAATTAATCATTATTAACAATTATCAGTCCAAATCAAATTTGTAAAGGGTTAAAAAATCACCAAGTAAGTTAATTTTGAAACTTAGCATAACACACGAACATAGGTCCGGACCCGGACCAATTTCCAAACCGGCCTTATTTCCAATGTAGGACCCGGTCTGATCCTGGTTACAGGGCCCGCAATCGAATGTGGGGGCCATTAAAAATGTAGGCTGGCTACATTGTATTTATTAACTTGGGCAATTCTCTACGTGACGCAAGGGACATTCAGACACTTTATACCCTTGTAAATGTTACAAAATAAAAATTAATATTTTTTTCATTCATGCAGGTTAGTGTATTTCATCCTGAAGATTCTATCCATTTAAAGAAAATTTAGTTTTTGTGTAATATATTTAAGTTATCAGTAGAAAAGTGACCGTGATGCACGGGACTCAGACAAAGTGCAGAGTTTCCTAAGTAAGGTTATTGCAATTTTTTTCTGTGATTTATATGTAAATCATTTATCTAAAAAAAAATTAATAAAGGAATCTATTGTTGCATCTATTGTTCAATAGTTGGGGCTGGTGGCCTTAGAGGTAGTGGAATGTGGGTGGGAGGGGCGGGCGACTTGGCTTATGTGAGCAGATTGCACATTAGGTACATGAGAATACGTGTGCCCTCTCATCAGCTCTAAGGTAAAATTCTGATGACAATTAGGCCTACAATGCTCTCCACCAGCTTCCACCTTTTGTACTTTATTTATTTAAAGGCAATAAATCTTTGAATCTTTGAATCTTGAATCTCAACAATCGGTTTTTTTCTAGCACCACTAAACCCTGGTGCCTATTGTGCCCAGTAATGGAAACCGGCCTCAATTAACTATTGTTTTCCTTGAAGAAGTGCTTCAAACAATGGAGAAAATAATGTAGAATTTCCAATGCCAGTGTGTTTGATCCTAGTTTGGTTTGGTTCACAAATTGTGACTAGAAAAATGTAGGCTTTTGGCTAAAAAAATGTATTGTATGGCACACCAAATAAATTTTTTTTTAATGCCATAGGCTTACCTAAAAATTCATACAATTTGATTTGAAAATGTTTTGTGAGAAACAACTGTTCATCTAAGTTAGTCTAGACCAAGTTCATCTATTTTCAGTTGCACCTAATTTCGGTGATCTGCTGAAAAGGTCTAGCTTACCTTGCCACTTTCTGCTGCTGGAGAATTTTCTACAATGTCATAAATGACAGGAGGTAATCCAGGAGTGCCCAATAGAGAAAACCCTAATCCACAAGAAGGATCTCGTCTCCTCAAAACAACAAGCAATTCTTCAGCCATATTAAAAAAGGCTTGCTACACATTATCACGATAATCCAGTATATTAGTAGTAAATGTGGGTAGAGAAAACACTAAAAGAGTAAAATACGACACTTATCACTTGCACTGAAAGAGCTATTTTACTCATTATAAAGTAAACGATTTTTAGATCGACGGTCTCTAACACTCTACGTACCGATCGTTTGCCTACACAATTTACTGAGACTGACACTGACGACGGCAGGAGAAGCTACTGATAGGGTAGCGCTTCTTCAATTTCCAGGTGGTGGGGGAAAGTAGGGGAACCCTGCCGCCCGCCATTTCGACTTTTAAATGATGACGTCATTGACGTGAAGACTGACTGAAGTGAGAAAATATCTTACTCACTTCATACTTACTTCTATCTCTAAACTAACTCCCCATAACTGAAAAAGGTTATTTATTTATCTAATGTCAGTTAACTTAATGCAGACCGCATACCGGTATTAATTAAAGGAATATTCTTAGTTACTGCGTTGTAGAACATAAATAACTTGGAGAGGAGAGTAAAACAAAGAAATATAAATTAATCTGTTTTACATCCAACTGACGTCCTCATAAATATATCGAATAATTCTGGAATAGGCTTAACCCTCATCCAGCTTGTTTTAAAGGTACTTAAAGTTACGGTCTTGCCCGTGATAATGACAACAAAAACCTCAAAACCTTAAACCATAATTAGGTAACAATATTGGTTAAATTTTTTGACAATTTACCTCAAACTTAGGTCTAAACCATAATTGAAGTAGACCTATCCAAAAAGTCGCCGCTAGTGTCGCAGAAAAACGAAAACTGCCATGGGTAGAGAAGACTCGGAACATATTAGGCTAACTCTGTACCATGTAGGCTAGGCTTAGGAAAGGTTATGTTAGGGTTAATCTGTTTTTGTTCAAAATGTTACTAGGTCTTGCTTATAAAGATCGATGCAGTGTAGCTTAAGTTGATCTAATGACCACCAAGGTTACAAAACTCAATGGTTAAGGCCAAAATACAGTGTTGTTCTTGTTTCCATTAAAATAAGTTACTTAATAATTAGGCCATCAGTTAGCCTATATCTATCTAATATTCAACACATAATAATCAGTAGCCTATTTATCTCAATCCAGTGGTTTTTGTATTTAAACTTATACATTTCCACCAACAGCAAACTTTGTTATGCTGTTCATCCTTTTTATTTGAATACTTGGTGTCTTCATTGTTGACCAGGACTGTTGGATAGATTACGTCTTGGGATTGCCTACATCTTAATTGGCATCCAATAGCATGTTTTCCTGGTAAAATGTTGGCATAAATTATTTTACCAGGAAAACACATTTTAAACGAATATGAAATCAGATGATTATTTAAGTTAAAGTAAATAAAATATCAGTTGCTTTTAAATAAAAGATCACGTCAAAGACGTTAGTCTTCACGTCAATGACGTCATAATTTAAAAGTGGAAATGGCGGGCGGCAGGGTTCCCCTACTTTCCCCCACCACCTGGAAATTGAAGAGGCGCTACCCTATCAGTAGCTTCTCCTGACGACGGCTAACACCAGTTTTTTTTAATTCGCATAGAAACAGAAACACTTCTTGTCAATGAACTCAGGTGTGTCGATAACCAAAGCATATATAAACTTAAAAGGTTATGAAATACTATATACAGTTTACTATATGGTAAATAAGTGCATTTACATATTCAAAACTACTTAAGAGTATGAAAAGTGGTAAACAGGGGCATTTCCGTTGCTATAATTTCGGGGGCACCAGGCCAAACCTTGTTAGTGGGCTCCCTAAAAAACAATGGGGACGCTGGGACCGTCCATAAATTACGTCATCTGAAAACAGGGGGGAGGGATTCAGATTGAAAAGAGTTGAGATAACGTAATTTTTCAAATAATGTTTTACAACTAATTTTGATAGAGAAATAACCACCTGCGCCGACTTCATGGGGCACAAGGGGCTCAAGACCCTCCCCCCCATGTTAAGGAAAGAGGGGCCCAGCCACCCCAATACTGGAAGGAGAAGGGTCCAGCTCTCCAGAATAAAGTTAGATTCTTATTATGAAAACCTATCAAGGAACTCGTAAGGCAAATATTTTCATAAATAATTTAAACAAAGGTAAAATGAATAAAATGTCTTAAAAAACTATTTTAAGCCACTTTAGTTTTGTGAGTATACATTCTACACTCGACCAAGGAACGACTTCGTTACTCCCTTGCAGGCGAGCGCCGAAAGTAGTGCATGCGACGTAGTAGTAGCACTTAGTCCATCCAGTGGGGTGACAGATTTTTTGGGCACCCCCTAAAAACTTATTTTTCGGGCCCCTATGAGTTTATTTTGAACCACCGGATACAACATAAACAGTGTTTACACTAAATGATGGGTGATAAAAAAGCGTGTTTACTATTTTGATCATGTTGTGATAAAGTTACATATCTACATCACGAACGTATGTCACCTTCAAATGGGCGTAGAATAAAAGGGAATTAAATGTTGTATAAGGCTGATAGCAGCAGGGCCGCTGAGAGGTAATGTCAACCAAGTCTGAAACTAAACTAGGGGCTAGGGGCCCATGACGAATAGGATTTGTTTCAGTTTGGCATTCTTAGGCCTTGAACGACAGGTTGATAACAACTTTTTAAGAAATAAAATTACACAGCGAAAAATTAACATTTCAAACTTATCATGCAAATCGCAAATGGCTATTAGTGGTAATCATTGCACGGTAAAACGCAAACATGCCTTTTGGTTGTATGACTGTGGTGCGTGTGACTGACCGTATTCTCTAGGGCACTATGAAATATAATGTTTTTCACACTATGAAATATAAAATCCCTCTTCGTGAGGACCTTTTCATACGTCAACAGTTTTTGCTAGCATTAAAAAAAATACATAGATAATTAAAACACTAACTCGGCGTGATGCAATATTAATAGAACGGATTTTTTTTCTATTCATCTTGGGCGCAAAGTTAAAGGCACATGAGTCTAATTAATTATTGACAAAAATTGTTAACGGCCATAAAACAAGTGTGTTTTCCAATCGCTAGGGTAAATGACAGGAATGGCTGTTTCAATATGGGGCTGATTAAATGTTGAATGGGTGTTTCAAACTACATGAAAGGCTAAAGAAAACAGATGCACAAATTTACCGATTGAAGAGAATTGCAGAAATATTGTAGCTTGGTGAATTAATGGCCGAAAAATACAATCACATTTAGGTCTTCCAATAATAGCGCGGAAAATGACAGGATTTGCCAAAGACATGATTAACTGGTGGAAAAGTCGTGCACGTTCACCGACAGAAGTAGCTTTGCAAAAGATAGATATTCAAATTATTTTATTGTACAAATGGTACTCTAAAAAATTGTCAAAAATTGTGGTAGGTTTAGTCAAAATATTTCTGGATCCCAAAAAATAAGGTAAATTTGTCTCTCAATTTTTACGAATTTGTGGAGTTCCTGTGTATGTTCTTACCTTGGACCACTGTAACTCTCCCTAAAAATGCGATTTCAGGTCTAATTTTACCAATATGCAGGGGAGACCCCCACACATTACACATTGCAAACCCAATACTTTGAGGTAAAAAATGTAGCTTTAGGTTTTGGTTTATATGATTCAGATTTTAGATTATTGGTTTAGATATTTTAGATTATTTTAGATTGGTCTTGCTGTATCACCAATGAAATATTTTTGTCAGATCTAATCAGATCTGTATGAATTTTAGAACATTTGACCATCAAATCGGGAACGCGTCTAGGTGCCACCCCGACAAGTAGTCACCCCGTCAGATCGCCACCATTTTAAATCGGTTTTGAGGTGGCGGGTTGACGTGTGCGTCGACGTCAGATCGACACCATTTGAGAGGTGGCTTCTAGGCGGGGTGGTCACTTGACGTGGTCGTGAAAGGTGACGATCTGTCGTTGCGGTGGCGTCCATCAATCGCTACCTTGGAATAAAGAGGGTGACCAGATCATAATATTTATACAGTAATATTATTCTAATTTACGTTGTAATTCACATTGTTTCTTCTTCGAAAGAATAGGATTTTGGACAAACACTGAAATATGTATATTACAAAAATGTAAAAAGATAACATTTACATTTCAGGATCGTAATTAGAGTAAACTAGAGATAGCTTGCTGGTCGAAATTCAACAAGAAAATATGTGGGCTCTGTTAGCACATGTGACTGCTCTTGTTTACATTTTTTGTTATTCTGCAACCATCGCGGCAACACATTTAGTCCATGTTAATTTTTTTATAATTTCAAATCAATTTTTCAAAAATTCTCTAAAACTATAACAAATTAGGTCTATGGATGGTGGAAATTTACAGGAAAGAACTTTTTCACGGTGGGTTGTGTTTTTCCCACGTTGCATACAGGCTAAGAAAATGGGATTACACAAATCATGCTTGCCTAGTAATTATTTAGTTTCGATCAAATAATTTTTCAGTTGAAATGTACTGATTATTATCAGATTTCCTATAGGTAAGAAATAAATAATATCAATCTTATGATTTTACAACTGCCCTCATTGGCGTTATAATTCATTCATTCATTTCATCGATGACATCTATCTATATAAATAAAATTAGAGTTTTGTCTGTACATTACTTAGAATTATGAAATGTTTGGTTATTTTTGCGTTTTGAAGGTCAGAGAATCCGAATCAAGCCTTATCTCAATTTATGTCACGATGTGTGTTGGTAACGCTCAACATCACACTTTAGACCGCTTTTCACGCAAAAACTAGATTACTGTTATGGCTGAAACTTTTTTCCTGCGTAGTATGCACATATGAGAAGGTTTTAGACGACTTAAAACTAGCGTACGTCTTTTTGAAATTAAATAGCAAGCTTCTAAAAACCGAGTTTTAATTGATTTCGACCAAGTTTGTTTTGATTTTTCCCATAATTCAAGAGGATGACGTTTTGTTTACATTTTCAGTGTTCCAAGCAGATGGTAGTTACCTTCACTAATGGATTCGTCGTTACAGATGTTTTATCGTTTCATTCAGTTTTATGTTTTGGTTTATAATATTTCTTTTTAATTGACATGTACTATATAAAGTTAATATTTTCCCATTCATTATACATTTATCAGGATTTCATCCTGATCTGACCCTCGGACTCCACCACAGACCAAGGTCGCGCACAGACCCTCTCAAATATCACATATTAATATCCTTATGCCACAATTATAAGTGATTAAATGTTTATATTCATTTACATTCATTTCATAGAATGTAAAACTAGCTGTCTGTAAAAAATAAAATAAATCACTGACTAGAGATCCTTAAAAGTACTTCCTTCCTTATAACAGCTGTTAATAAAAGAGATAATGTAAACCATTTTTTAAAAAATGCGGGACGGCTCTGTTATTTTGTTGTTGTCCAAAATAGACCCTAAAAGCATTATAAAATACTTCGGTGGCATTTAATCAAGGCATTTTCTACTCTAAGTATATAAAATTTCATGAAACAGGAAACTGCTTTAAGATTCACCAAGTACGCACGGTCTGCTGCGAAGAGGGTATTTCTTGCCTCAGGGTCATTCTGTACTATAGCACAGATTCAACGTGAGGCCTACTGAGTATAAGCCTTCCCAGGCATCGACACCCTTAGGGGTTTTATCGGCGGGGGCGCTGGAATGTGCTGACATGTGTAGTATAGAGAGGCCAAATAAAAATGCCTCGTGCGGCGGGGCAGCAATACTTCTACGTACTCCCGTCGGCAGCGACACCCTTAGCGGATTCCTAAAACATTTTCCTGGCTAATGAAAGTATATCTAATTTACATTTGTCAAATACCACTGACCTATCATCGCATAGCCCAAACTACTTGAACTTGACTTCGAACCTTGAAACTTTTCATGGACGTTGCTATAGGGCGTGAGCATCCGCTGAGAATGGGTTTTTCAAAATTCAAAGTTTTCAGGGTTTTTCGGTGGGGTCAACGGTCTAAAATCTTTCTGTATAATTTAATGGACGATCTTTCCTTGAAATTGTTAATTTTAATTTAATCAAGAAGGCTTCACGTACAGATAGGTCTCTACAGCTGATTTATAGTTTGGTTCCTATTATCATGGTTGTTTTTTCTTTATTTAGGTGATATGTACTATATGAAAGTCACCAATAGTTTTTGTACCTTATCTATTTAATCATAAACTCAGTATGTGGCACCATCTTCATTTAGGCAGCGGGTGTTAAATTGTTATCGTGAGCGAAGCCACGGGCAACTGCTAGTTATCTATATATTAACACGCAAGCGGTTTTCTTTTCACAGTCCAACCCCAATAACGCTGAACGGATTTTGCGCCAACGACTACCCGTCACCTCGGGCTAGAAAGGTGGTGACTTGACGGGGTGACACCTTGACGCGAGCCTGCGAGGTGGCGATCAGACGTGTACGCCAACGTCAACCCGCCACCTCTTCGGAATAGAAAGTTGGCGATCTGACGGGGTGACACCTTGACGGCATTGGTATATTTTCATGTGGTGATGATCTGGCGCTATGGCTAGGTGGCGACTAGACGGGGTGGCACCTAGACGTCTACCCATCAAATCTGATCAGGCCTGATCAGATCTGTATGAATTTTGGGACATTTGACCATCAAATCTGATCAGGGCTAGAAATTCTGATCAGTCTTGATCAAGTCTCCTGAACATATCTGAAGATCGAATTCAGACCTGAACAGGCTTTTTGAACAAGATTGATCAAATCTGGTCCAATCTGATCCAACCGGATCAAAACTGATTACTTTTGATCAGGCCTGATCAAAAAGATTTTCATGGTTGATTTGCAGATTCTGGTGATGCTCAATCAGCCGTAAATTCATTTATGATAGACAATTTTTTGTATGATTCTATTCTATTCTTATCACATTTCAGTTGCCGTATGCAAAACAGACATGATAAAGAGCTTAATAGTTGCAAGGTCAGCTAGGGTAATTTGGGCAAAATATTGAAATACCTACCTCTACCCACTCTGTCAATAAAATCTTAGGCCCCCCCCAATATTTTTTAAAAATCGGTGCCCATGGAAATATCCAAACATCTTTTCCTCCCACCATCTCCATACCCATCAACCAGGTTTTAACCAGGGTCTGTATAGAAGAATAACAGTATTCTGGTATTATAATACAGGTTTTTTTAACGCAACCCATTTTTAAGATTAAATGATGCAAATATAAAGATAAAATGAGTATTGTTTTGTTAATCTTTACATTTTATACAACCTATTATTTAAGTTTGATCAAATTTAGCTTACATTATGTGTTCAAACAATACGCTATTGACATTTATACAAAGTTGTGGTCACTCCCCAAATTCCTGAACACGTTTTACAGAGTAACTCTTAGAATTTCTTGAATTAAACTTGTTATATTTTTTGAGGTGCTGCATATCCTGGGAATTGTTTTCGTAGGCCTTACTTTTTTGTACCCCTAAAGAAAATAATATAGCGGGGTCAAATCCGGGGATCTTGGGGGGGATAATCTTTCACTGATAAAATAGTTTTCCTACAACCGCGCGTAAAGTGTCAGTTTACGCACCGAAAATCAATCGTAAAATAGGAAACAGCTGTTTAGTGAGGAGCGAGCAATTAAGTCTAGGAAAGCCTTTGCAGCGAGTTACATATATATATTTATTCCTGACGTTCTACCATAATTCATACTTTACTACATAATAATTTATTTATTTACATCATATGTTATATTTTGGTTTTTGTTTGTTTTTCAATGAAATAAAAAATATACTCCTCTTGACTAAAATATTTATTCATTTATATTTGTCGTGATCAAATATACGACACAGCGAGCGCAAAAGTATTTTGCGCTGGCCACGTGATTACTTTCACGCTCGCCAGCTGATTTTGCATTGTTACTCAGCGCGCAACTGATATTGTTGCATTTTTAGCTCCTTTCCGCTTCCGACTGAGTTCGACTTGTTTATAACCTCAAACTGGCGCATTCAGCTACAATGGATGGAAAAAGTGATGACGAATTCAGCCCAGCCACCGAACACCAGCACCTGATATTAGTGAATTAGTGAAAGATGTTTCATAAAACCTTGTAAATCTAGAAACCTTTACGAAAAGAAATATGAAGAATTTATATAGTCATGATGGTGCATTAAGCTACAATGGACGTGAGTAACTGTGATTGTATTTATCGTTTGGGAAATTAATATTGCAGTTGTAGGAAAAGTTATAGTATGTATTTCGCGTGTAAAGCGTCTTTCTCGCTTTTGCTAAAAATACCGCGCTCCGCTACGCGTCGCGCGGTATTTGTTTAGCTCAAGCGAGAAAGACCTACTTTACGCTCTTAATACATAAATAACTATTTCGATTGCGTTAAAAACACCCCGTATATGATTCCAGTGTTTCCACTTCAAGGGATTTTATCCCTTTTCTGGGATATATCAGGCTCTTGAGGGATAAAAGCGGGATTGAGGGATTTCTAGGGATAATTAAGGAAATAATTAAATAATATAATTTAATAGACAAAACATGATTTATCAGTCTCACTATACGTTATTTATATGTAATATTTGGTGTTCTAAAATTGTTAAAGTAATAATACAAAAAAGTCATTAAACTACTTTCGTGTTTTGCAGTGTTTCTAGCCAGTGGCTTAGAGTAGATAGACTTTGGTCAAGGGGGGGATATAACCGGGGGGTCTGGAGGTATTCCATGCCCCCCAGAAGGAGGGTAATTTTTTTAAAATTATAACTCTAAAACTAGCTTTTTATGCAATCTAGAGGCATAGTTGAACTCACATTATACGGAATAATTGATGCAGACACATGGTCGCCGCGCGCATACCGGAAGCGGGCATGGCTCGTTCTCCAAAAGAACGAGCTGATCACAGGGGGTGGTTTGTGGTTTGATGTCATAATGATCTTACATTTCTTTATTCTTTTTTGTATGTATACGTTTTTACTTCATTCTCATAATTTTGTTAAGTTGCTTCCACGTAGTTTTGTTGATTTTATTAAAAATACCAGCTGTCATTAATTTTACTTAGGCTTGAAGAAATACTTTTTATTTCATTTTATAATAAAATCACTAGATAACAAATGAATACAGGAATGTGCATCAGTCCACTCCATTCATCTCTGCTAGCACTGATCACTGAAATATTGTTTCAGCATAATTACAACAAATAAATCTCATAATTTTTCAAGCCACTAGTATCACCGTCACTCTCACTTTTTCGTTTTAGAGCGAAAAACCCCGTCAGTTTGCACGGTTTCGACATCACAACATATTGTAGTCACGTCGCGTCGCGTCGCTGCGAATGACGCAAGGTCACAGAACCAAACTGACCGAGTTATAAACGGATCCTATACGTCAAAGTGAGATCAGATGCGTTAGTTCCGGTGTTGGCTGTTAGAGGGAATATAGGTAGTGGGTGAATATAGTATTTTATTGGATATTTCAGTTCCAACGAGAAATAATGTAGGCCTGTATAGCCTACAGGTTCACTCATTTTGATAAATATAAATAATTGTTCAAAATAACGTTTTTCTGGTATATAGGACTAAAAACATCAGGATAAACATAAAAAACAAAACAACAAAATGAACAACATTATAATTTTTCTGTAAGATGTAATATTATAGGCGGCGAATTTTAATCTAATACCATTGAATATGGATGTGTAAAATCAATGCTAATACAGTGGAACCTGGATAATTCGAACCTCAAGGGACCAGCTAAAAACTTCGAATTATCCATAAATTCGAATTAAAGAAGTTCTGAAGAATGAGGCCAAGACATTAAAACTTCAAATTGTGAATTTAACCTCTTTATCAAATTGACACTCTAAAAGAATAAATTAATCAGCAAACGCTAATTATAAGGGTTCAAAAACAGTAAACATAAAACAGAAATAACTACCCTAAATTATAAACTACGTACGACGCGACGTACGATAATACAAAGAAGCATTTCTGCTAGAAAAAATACAGTACGTTCTGCTACGTCTGAACTTTATTCAGGCTACCAACTTAACTTCGTGTAACATTGACAATTGCACACTCATTGACTTTCCGCTAAAGTGAGTGTTTTATAGGTCCGAGATTTTGTCGAAATGATCACTACACTTATTTAATGTTACGTAAAAACTTTTAAACACTTAAAAACAAAACACTGCACGAATAAAAAAAACACTTTGTTTGAAGGACGATCGAAAACAACGGATTGCTGCACTGGAATTCGCAAGTTAGTTTGGCTGCTGGGGGGGGAGGGAAGGGGGTCGCAGTGTTGTGTAGCCTTTGTGTCGACATAGAAAACTGCGCATCAGGTCTGGCGCATGGCTCGTCTGCCGGGAGCCGTTCTACACAGAATCAAGTGCGAAAAGACTAGTGGCGCTGCCACGGCGAGCGCAACCCTTTTCCGAACTCAGTCACTGTACTGCGTTCTGTACTGTTTTAGTTTACATTATTGGTATCGATTTACAAGCGATGTTGGGGCAGGGTGGGAAGCCTGGGAGGTGGAAGGAATGAGTCATTTGACCATAACCCGACACGCCATTGGTCTGGCGTTAAATTTTTATTGAACGTCGTAGTAAAGCAGTGTTTTCCAATGAATTTGTAACTATTTCCAGTCGTGGACTGAAACTGATGTACCTTAATTTGGCACTTACAAAATTCGAATCATCCAAAATAAAATTCGAATTATCGACGAATTTTTAGCATTGTTTGGATTCAAAATGCCAGGGACCAAGAAAAATATTCGAATTAAAGAAGATTTCGAACTATACAAGTTCGAATTATCCAGGTTCCACTGTACCAATTCGGCTGTGAAAGGCACGTTCTCAGACTGATTTATCGTTTGTCTTTCATAACAGGGTATTTGCAAATCGGGGACCATCAGTGGTAACTAAGGAACAGAAAATGCGAAATTTTGCTTTGATTCTGTTACAGTAACAGTTCACTTTCAGTTACGCATTCACCGCTACCACTAATATTCCAAAATACTGTATTGTATTTATAAGCCTCTTGTCACCGATCCTGCCGCGTTCGTTTGGCGCACAATACCTCAAAGATAACATTTTTTGGCAGTTTTTCAACTACTAAATAAATAATAATAATATTTATACATATATTTTTACAAAGATGTTTTATTTCTCATTGCTTTAAAAGAATTACTTCCTAGTTAAAAGTCGTAGCCTAACTTTTATTTAGTATAACTTTTTTTACATACTGTAGGGCCAACGCCACTGTTTCTGGCCAGCTATGGTAACTCTTGTATCCCTTTTGTTTTGATTTTAATTATTTATTAATTATGTCGTCCCTATTTTCAAGAACCAACTTTTTTTTTAATTTACCACACTTTTCAAACCAGACATGACAAGAAGCTTGAAGTAATAATTAGGAATGTTCCCTGCTCACTTTCTGAAGAAGAGATAAGAACGGAACTTACGTCAAGCGGTTTTCCGGTCCACAGCGTTGTTCGGCTACTAGGCAAGGCTAAAAACCCTATCCCTCTTTGCGCAGTTTCCCTGGAAAATAACGAAAAAGCCACCAAAATCTTCTCACTAGACAAACTTTGCTACACTATAGTGAGTGTAGAACATAAAAGAAAATCCCGTGAAATTCCTCAATGTACCCGTTGTCAACGATATGGGCACACGAAGAACTTTTGTAAACTTGATACTATAGATGCGTCAAATGTGCAGCGCAGCATCACTTTTCAGAATGTCCCAACAAAAAGACCAACAAACCGATTTGTGTAAATTGTGGGGAATCCCATACAGCCAACTACAGAGGCTGTAAGTTCTATCAAGAATTAAAGGAAAATGTGGCAAAGAAAACCAATCCTCGCTTTAAATCAAGAAATTCCCCTGACGGTGCCGCCAATTTGGAAGGGCCACGACGTGTGACGGAGAAACCTATCAATCCCCCTGAAATTCGCGTTAAATCTCGCCCAGGTGATTCAAATCTCAGATCTTACGCTCAAGCAGTTAGCAATTGTCAGCCCACACAAAATACCAACAATGTCGAGAATACACCTGCAGCGATCAACGAAAATTTCCCTCAAGATGATGATCCATCAATGCTGAATTTGGAAAAGGTTGTATTGGATCTAGTAAAATCACTTATGCCTACAATTAAAACATTGTTGACCAGTGTTATCAAATCTTTAATCCAAAATGGCTCTTTTTAATCAAATTGCTCTTGAAATTTTAAAACTTCTTAATTGGAATGCAAATGGATTAAAAACCAAAAATCCTTTTTTCTGCATTTTTAGTACGTCATGACATTGACATTGCGTGTGTCACTGAGACCCATCTGGTAAATAATCAAAAATTCAAAGTGAGTGGATATGATATCTACAGGGAGGACAGAGCTGCTCCTGTTGCCTCTGGAGGTGTTGCAATTTTTGTAAAAAGGAACATTAATCACCATGCAATATTTCTTCCCTTTCTTGTTTCAATTGAAGCCGTTGGAATCAAGTTAAATTTACAAACCGGTAACTCAGTACATATTATTTCTGCGTATAAGTCACCTAACAGACGTTTGCACCTTCAAGACCTTCCAAATTTATTTGGAGACAATACATCGACTCTAGTCTTGGGTGATTTGAATTGTGAGCATCTTTTTTGGGGTTGTCGAGTAAGTAACCCAAATGGAGTTCGCCTTTTACATACCGTCAACGAAATTGGTGTGATGATTTCAGCTCCTTCTTAGCCTACACATTATCCTTGGCAAAACAATTTCCACCCCGATATACTTGATATTGCCCTCCAAAAAAAGTCACTGCTCCTATTCTACAGGAAGTGTTGGGTGAACTTGATTCGGATCACCTTCCTGTAATCGTCAATTTCTTTGTGCAGCCTGCACTGTCTCCTAATCTACATAAACTCATTAACGGTAGAATTGACTGGGATACTTTCAGTTCTAAACCTAATAGCCGTCTAAAAAACAGTCGCCATTTTGAAATGGTATAAATTAAAAAGCACCAACTTACTTGTATTCAGAAGGCGGCATTGAAAGTGCCGTGAAAAATTTTACAGAGTGTCTACAAGTATCGGCAAGGAATGCCATTGTTGAGACATTTCCACCAAAGACGAATAACTTTCTTCACCCTCCATTGAGAATCTTGCGGCTGATTAAACGAAAAAATATAGTTCGACGGCAGTGGCAGAGATATAGACAGCCAAGGCTGAGGAGACAATTAAACGAACTGTGTCGTACAGTCAAACGTGAACTTGATTTGTTTAGGATAAATTCTTACAAAACCTACCTGTCCGACATAAATCCCGGAGATTCTAATATGTGGCAGGCAACTGAACGGTTATTGCGCTCACCAACAATCATTCTACCCCTGAAACATAATGACTTAGTTTTTGAGAGTGACTTGGATAAAAGTAACACATCCGCTGATCAGTTTGAAAACGCCTTCCATCCGAACGAAGTGTTTAATGAAGCAAGTGACCGAGAAGTACACGAATTCTTAAATGCAACGGCCAGTGGCGTTAAACAGCCTGTAAAATACACATCTCCGTCAGAAATAAGACACCTCATTAACAAACTACCAAACAGAAAATCTCGTGGCTATGATTTGATTCCAAATTTAGTTTTAAAAAATTTAACTCGCAAAGCTGTATCTATTCTCACGTCAATTTTTAATGCTTGCATTTCCTTAAATTACTTCCCGAATGCATGGAAGCATGCTGTAATTATTGTCATTCACAAACCTAACAAACCTAAGCATTCTCCTAATAGTTACAGACCAATAAGTCTCCTTTCGTCACTTTCTAAATTACTTGAAAAAGTTATTCAAAAGAGGTTGATAAAATATCTGGACGCGTCTCAAGTCATACCTCCTCATCAATTCGGTTTTAGACCTAAACATTCGACGTCTCATCAAGTTTTAAGAATCAGTGAAACGATCAATCGCGGGTTTGAAAATAAACTTCACTCTACAGCCGCATTCCTAGATGTAGCACAGGCTTTTGACAAAGTTTGGCATGAGGGCCTTGTATACAAGATGCATCAATTTGGATTTCCCTTGTACTTACGAAATATTGCACAATCTTTTTTAACTGACAGGACCTTTTCCGTCAGACTCAACGCAACTCTTTCCAATGTTCGCCCAATAAGAGCTGGTGTTCCTCAGGGCTCAATTTTAGGGGCCCTTCTGATCAACGTATTTATGGCCGATATACCCGTCCTTCCCCAAGCTACCCTTGCTCTCTATGCTGATGATACTGCCATTATCACCCAACACCATGACATCAATCAGGCTGTAAACTCATTATAAGAAAGTGTTACGACTTTGAGTAACTGGTTCAAAACTTGGAGACTGTCACTGAATGCATCAAAATGTGGAACAAAAGTGTTCTCTCTTAGGAAATACGATGTGCCCCCGGAGATTCTGATCGAAGATACAATTGTTTCGTGGAACCCTGATGATCAAGGTGTAAAATATTTGGGCACATATTTATATAAAATAAAAAACTAACCTGGAACTTGCATGTAAATTCAAAATTAACACAGGCATATGCTCGCTTAGCCATATTGTTTCCATTAATAAATCGTAATTCAACATTGAAACCTGAATGTAACCTTTTGATTTACAAAACAATTCTCCGTCCTTTAATTATGTATGCTTGTCCAGTTTGGGGCATGTGCCTATCCCCCACTAAACTTAATAAAATTCAAATTTTCCAAAATAAAGTTTTAAGAATAGCTACTTGGTACATTCGAAATGCGTAAATACACCGTGAATTAGGCCTTCGTTCTATTAAAAACTTTGTAACAGTGACTACAAGAAAATTTCTTTCAAATTTGCACCTCGTCCCTGGAGCAGTGGCATTTAACATCAGGGAACCAACCCTCAACCGTAGATTGAAACCACGAATCCCTCAAGATTTTGGCGACATGATGGAAGAATTCAATTGAATTATTTCTGCAAATCTATTTTTTGTCTTTCCTTATTGTTTACTATTTTTATTTAATTTTGTTCATGGGTGTCTCTAAATAGAGCGAACCCGATAATGTTATGGCTGTACTGTTATCCTTTCTGTGCATAATATTTTGTATATTGACCCAGAAATAAAACTATATTAAAAAAATCAAGAACCAAACATTTCAACACATGCTTTCCTTTTCATACTACAATCAGCTTGTTTTATTCACACTAAAATATCAGCTAAGAATGAATACACACAGTTACAACACAAGAAATACAAATAAATGACAAAATTCTATGGTTTCGTTACTGAGGGATAAACGTTTAGAACTTAGGGATAAAAAGGGATATTTTGGACACGCTGCCATAGAGTAATAACGAACTTCTTAAAGAGTTGGCACTTCCATGTTAACTCGGTGGTAAGGGAACAGTAGCGCTATCTGATAAAAGTGCTACGAACTAAAAAATATCGATGCGATATATCGATCGTCTTCGATGCGATACATCAATCGTCGTCATCATCTGCTTTGTTTATATTTTCGTTTTCTTGTTTTGTTTGCTAAACTTTCAATTTTAATGACTTTGCCGATTTGTTTAGATTAAATTGATTAAGTACATTTGCCACTAGTGCAAGTTGTTTCGCGAAATACTGTACTGAGTGATCCATATTGTGCTTAAAGTGATTGATAGAAAATAAATACGTAGATGTTTACGTAAAAGCACTTAATAAAACCCCCCTTGCAGCAGACCTGCATACTCAGCGAATTTCAAATGCAAAACAACATATTTCAATCCAACATAGCAAGATTTGACATGTTTTGGTAAGCTCCAAAAGAATAACATGGGGAATGAGTATGCAGGTTTGCTGCTACAGGTATATAAAAACTGGGTGGTTTTAACTCAATATTTAGTAGATCTGAACTAGAAGAAGCTATATACCAAGTTTTATCCAGTTATGTTGAAATATAATGGAGATATAGAATTTTACTTATTTCCCATAAGATTAACATTGGTACAACGTTCTGTGTTTATCAGTTTCAATATCTCGGTAACTAATGGACATAGAGAAGTGATTCAAAATAATAAATTGTTTGTTTTTTGAGCTGAATTCAATGGTGCCAACAAATATTTGTTAAATTTTATTTTTCTATATAAAAAACTCAAAAAACCCATTTTTGGGGGATTAAACCCCCTCTACCCCCCCTTCCGGTGATCCGATTGGGCTGGTTCACGAACTCGTCCGAGTGATTACCACTTTACACGTCTGTACCTATTTTCATTAAGATTGGATCATTTTTACGGCCGCTATCGTGCTAACAGACACACACACACACACACACACACATATATATATATATATATATATATATAAATTCCAACGAATTGTGTTTTTTGCTTCTGGTGGCCCCAAAACGAAAAGATATCATGGTCTCGGGCTTAGGTCTTACCATGAGACCTACGGTAATAGCTTCTTCCCTATAGGGGTGTCATGTTTTTTTAATAAGATAGAATGATTAAGGTAGATTATAATAATTCTGTATTTTTGACAAAAGCAAAACAAAAATGTTTGTAAATATATATAAATAAAATTAGAGTCTTGTCTGTACATTGCTTAGAATTATGAAATGTTTGGTTATTTTTGCGTTTTGAAGGTCAGAGAATCCGAATCAAGCCTTATCTCAATTTATGTCACGATGTGTGTTGGTAACGCTCAACATCACACTTTAGACCGCTTTTCACGCAAAAACTAGATTACTGTTATGGCTGAAACTTTTTTCCTGCGTAGTATGCACATATGAGAAGGTTTTAGACGACTTAAAACTAGCGTACGTCTTTTTGATATTAAATAGCAAGCTTCTAAAAACCGAGTTTTAATTGATTTCGACCAAGTTTGTTTTGATTTTTCCCATAATTCAAGAGGATGACGTTTTGTTTACATTTTCAGTGTTCCAAGCAGATGGTAGTTACCTTCACTAATGGATTCGTCGTTACAGATGTTTTATCGTTTCATTCAGTTTTATGTTAAGGTTTATAATATTTCTTTTTAATTGACATGTACTATATAAAGTTAATATTTTCCCATTCATTATACATTTATCAGGATTTCATCCTGATCTGACCCTCGGACTCCACCACAGACCAAGGTCGCGCACAGACCCTCTCAAATATCACATATTAATATCCTTATGCCACAATTATAAGTGATTAAATGTTTATGTTCATTTACATTCATTTCATAGAATGTAAAACCAGCTGTCTGTAAAAAATAAAATAAATCACTGACTAGAGATCCTTAAAAGTACTTCCTTCCTTATAACAGCTGTTAATAAAAGAGATAATGTAAACCATTTTTTAAAAAATGCGGGACGGCTCTGTTATTTTGTTGTTGTCCAAAATAGACCCTAAAAACATTATAAAATACTTCGGTGGCATTTAATCAAGGCATTTTCTACTCTAAGTATATAAAATTTCATGAAACAGGAAACTGCTTTAAGATTCACCAAGTACGCACGGTCTGCTGCGAAGAGGGTATTTCTTGCCTCAGGGTCACTCTGTACTATAGCACAGATTCAACGTGAGGCCTACTGAGTATAAGCCTTCCCAGGCATCGACACCCTTAGGGGTTTTATCGGCGGGGGCGCTGGAATGTGCTGACATGTGTAGTATAGAGAGGCCAAATAAAAATGCCTCGTGCGGCGGGGCAGCAATACTTCTACGTACTCCCGTCGGCAGCGACACCCTTAGCGGATTCCTAAAACATTTTTCTGGCTAATGAAAGTATATCTAATTTACATTTGTCAAATACCACTGACCTATCATCGCACAGCCCAAACTACTTGAACTTGACTTCGAACCTTGAAACTTTTCATGGACGTTGCTATAGGGCGTGAGCATCCGCTGAGAATGGGTTTTTCAAAATTCAAAGTTTTCAGGGTTTTTCGGTGGGGTCAACGGTCTAAAATCTTTCTGTATAATTTAATGGACGATCTTTCCTTGAAATTGTTAATTTTAATTTAATCAAGAAGGCGGTTTACGCTTCACGTACAGATAGGTCTCTACAGCCAAGGCCACACTACACTACAGGCCGGAGTCTCCCCCCCTCCTCCCTGATGCCACGTCACAACACCGGCCGAACTCCTAGCGCTGTGTTGGAAATAACAACTAAAATCATATGAAAATCGTAAACATTTACCAAAAAATTATGACATTAGAACATCGAAATTAAAACAATTAGAAACAAAACTGTCAAATTTCCAATAAATCATCTGATGAAAAGTAAACAAATTACTTGCCTGTAATGTTTACTAGTTTTTATGTTTATGAAATAAAGTCTTGTTTATCTTTAAAATTAATTTCGACCGCATTTGGTTATTCATTGATTAATGCAGATTCGAAAAAATATGGTTTCTAAACGAAAACTTAAACGAATTACTTAGGGCACGATAGTTTCAAAAGCGCGACAGTGAATCGCCATAAGAGTACATTACAAAATCGTCTGCGATTCCTTCTGATAATGTGACGTCACCACAAAAGGACTCCGGCCTGTAGTGTAGTGTGGCCTTGCTACAGCTGATTTATAGTTTGGTTCCTATTATCATGGTTGTTTTTTCTTTATTTAGGTGATATGTACTATATGAAAGTCACCAATAGTTTTTGTACCTTATCTATTTAATCATAAACTCAGTATGTGGCACCATCTTCATTTAGGCAGCGGGTGTTAAAATTGTTATCGTGAGCGAAGCCACGGGCAACTGCTAGTAAAAAATAATATAACATTAAACCAATGATACCACATGATTTAACACAGGACACAATATTCTTCCCCCTCTTATAGTGAATGAATGACCTCAGGGGAGAAAAAAGTCCTTTAGGTGACCTGGTGTCTGGCGATGTCGTGTCGAGCGGCGAAGTGGTTCAGAGAACGTATCCTCATGGTGTCGAGGTTCATCCACAACATCCACAACATCGGCAGGATCGGCAATCTGAGGTTCATATGAAGAGTTTGTATGTGTTGGACGGTAAGTAGAGGGATTGAAAAATGGAAATGGTAGTAACATAGGTCTAGTGTGGTCTGTTGTGACTTCACTCCTTGTCATAACTGGATCCTTGGTCTCCTTGTCGGTAAAGTCTTGAGGTGGCATATCAATGACTGTACTAGTTCGTCGCAGTTGGTTCGCGTGTCTCTTCAAAGTGTAACCATTCTCAAGTTGAATTTGGTAGTGAATGTTCCCAAGGACTTTCATAACTTTCCCCAATTTCCATGAATCTTTATTACCTGAGTACCAGCGAGCCAAAACCTTATCACCGACTTTAAATTTTCTGGATGGAGGCAAATTGAATGTAACCCTTTTGTTACATTTCGGGATCGTGGGTTTGAAAACATCGAGTTGACAACGAATATTACGGTGTAAGTACATTTCGGCAGGTGTTTTGCCATTCTGAAGAGGTGTGGCTCTGTATCTGAACAATATTTCACGAACCTTAGATTGAATAGGTCCGCAATCTGTCATGCGACTTAGCTTGGATTTCAGGGTTTGAATGTATCGCTCAGCTAATCCATTAGTGGCAGGGTGACCTGGTGCTATGTATTTCTGGATTATACCACTTTGCTTACAAAATGTCTTAAACGCTTCGCTTTGGAAAATCGTGGCACTATCCGAAACAATGATTTTTGGAAAACCATGAGTAGAGAATATGTCTTGGAGTAATTCTATGGTAACTGAAGTCGTTGGAGCATCCCTGATGATTTTTACTTCTGCCCATTTAGATTTGGAATCAACTAAAACGAAAAAGAAGTGGTTTAGAAAAGGCCCGGCATAATCAACGTGGACCCGTTCAAAGTTTTGTTGAGGTTCGTCCCATTGGTGAAGGGGAACCTTTGCTGGACTCTTCTGGACAAGAGCACATTCCCTGCATGATCGAACCAACTGCTCAATGTCTTGGTCAATGTTGTTCCAGTAGCAGTGTCTACGAGCCAATTGTTTCATTTTTACAATACCAACATGAGTACGATGAAGTTCTTGAAGTACTTCTTTTTGCAGAGACTGGGGAATGCAAACACGACTGTTTTTTAGAATGACCCCATTTGACGTACTGAATTGAGGATCCTGATTTTTTCCAGAGAGTAAATCATTTAGTAAGTTTGAGAGGTGATTATCTTTTGCTGTTTCTGCAGCTATTATGGAGCTAGTAATTGACTCTGTAGACATTTGGTGTATGGTCTGGTCTTCCATCGTTTGAACTTCTTGATCGAGAACTGACTCGACTGAATGAGTAGAGAGTAACGTTTCATGTGTTCCTCGAGAAATACAGTCAACATGTGCATGATTTTCAGCTTTCCGGTGTTCCACTGAGTAGTCAAAGTCTTGAAGAAAAGTCGCATACCTGAGGAGTCGAGCTGATGTGAAAGACGGCAATTTCGAGTCAGGATGAAAAATCCTAGTCAGTGGTTGATTATCGGTAATCAAAGTAAAATGTCGACCAAACAAATACATGTGAAGGCGTGAAACACAAAAAATAATTGCCAGAGTTTCTCTATCTAATTGAGAATAATTTCTTTCAGTCGGTGTCAAGGAGCGTGAAATGAATGTTCAACCCCATTAATCACATGGGAGAGGACACCAGCTATTCCAGTGGGACTAGCATCGCAAGCTAACGTAATAGGAAGAGATGGGTCGAATGGCATGAGCACTCTATCGCTCATTATTTCATCTTTGAGTTTCTGAAACGCTTTACGACACTTTTCTGACCAAACCCACTCACTATCTTGACGAAGTAGTTGACGAAGGGGAAACGTCATTGTAGATAGATTTGGAATGAACCTAGAATAGTATGTCACCATTCCAAGGAAACGATGGAATTCTTCTGGATTAGGGGGCTCTGGAAGTTTAACAAGTGCTTCGATCTTTTGAGGAGACTTCGAAATCTGATTATAGCTTACACAATAACCCAGATATTGGACCTGAGTCTGGAAGAAAACACGTTTTGATTTGTTCAAGTGTAAATCATATTTCTTGAGTCGCTCAAGACATGCAATTAATCGCCCCTTACATTCATCAAATGTCGAACCGTGGACAATTATGGACAATTATCGAAATAAGACATTACCCCATCTAAGTTACACAGGATTTGGTCTAAAATCCGGTTGAACTCACTAGGAGCAGTCTTAATTCCAAATGATAACCGGTTTACATGGTAGGTACCACGATGTGTTGAGATGGTTTGAATAGACTTGCTTTGATCACAAACTTGTATATGTAAATACACCTTAAAAATATCAAGATGGCAAAAATATTTTGAATTCTTTAAGTTATTAAGGATGTCATCTACTTTCCTTATTGGATAATGAGCTGACTTTAACTGTTTGTTTACGGCAACTTTGTAGTCTACGCACAATCGTAGCGATCCATCAGGTTTGGGAATTATCACTAGCGGTAACCCCCAATCACTGGTTTCAACTTTAGTAATTATTCCTGATTGTTCGAGAGTATCGAGTTCATGATTTACTTTGTCTAATAGAGCATATGGGACAGGACGTTCCTTGATAAAAACAGGCTTCGAATTTGGGCGAAGTTCAAGAGAGCATGTGAACCCAGGGACACGTCCAATTTTAGGTTGGAATATTTCATCGTAACGTAAGTAAGATGTCCGAGACAATGTCTGATGAATTTACTTCAACGAAAGTACGATGTTGATTTTGTTTGTCTATGTCCTCCAGACTGATCTTAAGGTGTCGAATCCAAGTTCTACCCAAAAGCGGGGAAAATTGATTAGGAACAACGAATAACAATTCGTTAGACTTGACTCCATTATACTCGACTAAAACGTCAGCCACTCCCAATGGCTTGAAAACACCGGAGGTGTATGAACGGAACTGGACATGGGTTGGTCGCAGGAAAACATCTTTA
Source organism: Flexamia atlantica (assembly GCA_035578135.1). Classification (NCBI taxonomy): domain Eukaryota; kingdom Metazoa; phylum Arthropoda; class Insecta; order Hemiptera; family Cicadellidae; genus Flexamia; species Flexamia atlantica. The sequence goes on along the minus strand of JAQJVK010000006.1, from coordinate 6,371,406 downwards.
AGGTCCAATCTTAAGAAATCATATTCCGGAAGAAGTGTGAGTCCCGCACCAGAGTCCACTTCAAAGATTTGAGGGTTTCCTGCAATCAGTACTTCAACCAAATATTTGTCACCAGCGGAAAGAGAAGACTTTTCGAACACGTCAATCGTTTGATTAATCGACTGTAAATCTTGAAAGGGGAATATTTCGATGAAGTTTGTTGAGTTTGAATTAGCATTTGATGATTGTTTCATCAAAGTACTAATGCAGACAGAAGCAATATGACCGGTTTTACCACACGAATTACAATGGAGTCTAGCGGGATTTGTTCGACAATTTTTACTCATATGATTTAAGCGTCCACATCGGAGACAACGGTTGTCGAGCCCTAACTGTTGAAAATCAATGTTGCTCCTTAGTTTAGCAGGAGGACTGCGATATTTTTGGGAGCGATGAGGACGCAACCAGAGTGATTTCGGGCAGTATTAACGGTAGTGCGTGATTTATGCTGAACTTTGTTGACGTGTTGATCATCTGACGTTGTTTGAGAGGTTTCACAAACTGAATTAAGAGTAGACGGCTGGTTTAAAAACTCTCGACAGTCATTCTTACTTACTTCGAGGGATAGAGCTTTGTCAAAAATGTTTTCAAAAGATTTATTTTCTGATTGTAAAAGCTGTTCTCGAATAGAGCTGTCTCGTATACCACGTATAAACTGAGCCCTCAAAAACAATTCAGAAACGCCAGATTTGCATGTTGCTACCGGACAGACGAATTCACAATCGATTAAGCTATGGCGCAAATCAGCAATTGATTGACTATCTTTCTGGCAGGGTGGGTGCACCAGTGAATGACCGGCTAAGGACGATGTCTCATGTTAATTTAACATTACTCCCTTATTTTATGGTCACAGCTATATATTTTACTGTAGAAAGTTAATTTATTCTTTAAGGATTAAGAAATATTAGTTAAATATGTCACTTAATGAGAATACTGGTTGTAATATTAATTAAAATACAACTATGTCAATGCTCCAATAAATGACCGGGACTGCACCAGTGAATGACCGATCTTGCACCAGTGAATGACCGGTCTGTTTTGGCTGAATAACTGTCATAATATTTGAAAATCAGCTGACAACAATGATTAAGAATAATTCAGCTGAGAATATAGATCATAGCTAGTAAATGACCGATCTCGTTCCAGTGAATGACCGCTAAGTTTTTCCCCGGTCATTCACTGGTTTTTGCCCTACTTACGTTCCAATTTATGACCACCCTCAGTAATAATTAATCTCAACATGCACAGCAATAAAATTGATTTTAAATTGCAGGATAGTATGTTAAATATCATTTAATTGCAACACAATTAATTTTGAAACAATCATCAAATACAGAATGAATGTAAATCCAGGAAAGCCTTGCAGGGGTAATCACTATAGCAGGAAACATCAAAATCGAAGATAGTGGGACACTCAATATGTTTAAAAAGTATTTTCGACTCCAGCAATTTTAACCAATGAAAGATTATCGTTGAATATTATTCCAAGGCTGGTTTTATGCTTATTTTAAATTAGCTAGCCCAAAGAATATGCTTCATAACGGGCTTTTTAAACAAAACGGTCATTCACTGGGGGGTGGTCATTCACTGGTGCACCCACCCTACAATGAAAGAAACCTATGTTGAGAAACCAGAACGTTTCGTTTCGGAGATAGGTGTTTCTCTAAAATAGTGATCAGGTCATCGTATGACCTCTCATTTGGCAAACTTGGCGCAACCAAAGACGCAATTAACTGGTAATAAGTTGAACCTATAGAATTTAGCAGCATTTGAGCACATGCCGTTTTGTCGTGAAAGACACCTTTCAACGTCAAATAGTTTTCAAATCTAGCCTTGTACATACTGAAAGCACCTTTTGAAGGGTCGAAACTTTCGAAAATGGGAATAAATGCACAATTACTTTGGGGTGGAACAGAGAATGTACTTGATTGTGGACCTGAGGTCGTCCGGCTAGTAAGTGTTTCAATCAAGGCCCGTTGTTGAGCGGTGAAGGCATCCAAAATTGTCTGGAACTGGGCAGGGTCCATGATCAATTAATGTAAAATTCGATTACAAAGAAGGAAATAACTGAAAACTGAAATAAATACCTGGTATTCCAAGGTTAAACGAACATGATTAATTGAAAATGAAAATCATTTTTTTTCCAAGTCGCCACTTTGTCATGTTTTTTTAATAAGATAGAATGATTAAGGTAGATCATAATAATTCTGTATTTTTGACAAAAGCAAAACAAAAATGTTTGTAAATAAAAATAATATAACATTAAACAAATAATTCCATATGATTTAACACAGGACACAATAAGGGGAAATTCGCTAAAATTAATTTAGTTATTTTTTATTAAGTGCTTTTATGTAAACATCTACGTTTATTTTCTATCAATCGCATTATGCACAATATGAGTCACTCAGGGCAGTATTTCGCGAAACAACTTGCACTAGTGGCAAACGTACTTTAGGTATTTTCCCACACTCAAATTAATTCCAACTCGTTTTGGTTGTGTACACGTCGCGACAGAAAATCAGGGGAAACGGAAAAGGAAGTTAGAAGGTCGTTATCGTGGTTTTGATTGGCTGATTCAGTGAAGAAGAAGAAAACCATGTTTTTACAACGACATCTAACTAAAGTGCTTCGAACTAACCCGCTCGACCCGCTCCAATAAGCTTACCACTTGGCTCCATTTAACTGTCAGACTGGTGGCGCTGCGTTGAGGCATAGATAAAAAATACCCAGTATTTTTTATCTATGGTTGAGGGATAACAAGGGATTTTTTGGGCCCTCATCATAGAGTAATAATGAACTTCGTAAAGAGATGGCACTCCCATGTTAACTCGGTGGTAAGGGAACAGCAGCGCTATCTGAATAAAGTGCAACGAACTAAAAAGATCGATGCGATATATCGATCGTCGTCGTCGTCGTCTGCTTTGTCTATATTGACGTTTTCTTGTTTTGTTTGCTAGATTTTCAATTTTAATGACTTTACCGATTTATTTTGATTAAGTACGTTTGCCGCTAGTGCAAGTTGTTTCGCGAAATACAATGTTAATTTTTATTAAGTGCTTTTATCTAAACATCTACGTATTTATTTTCCATCAATAGCTTTAAGCACAATATGAATCACGCAGAACGGTATTTCGCGAAACAACTTACACTAGAACAACTTTCTGCAAACGTACTTTAGGTTCAAATTATTTCCAACTCGTTATGGTTGTGTACAAGGAGGTTATATTACTATACTGGAGGTAGCACCACCGGTCTGACACTTAAATGGAGCCAAGTGGTAAGCTTGATTGGAGCGGGTTAGTTCGATGCAATTTATTCAGATGGCGTTGTAAAAACATGACTTTCTTCTTCTTCACTGATTCAGCCAATCAGAACGACGATAACGATCTGCTTCCCGTTCCGTTTCCCCAGATTTTATGTCACGACGCGACGTGTACACAACCATAACGAGTTGGAATTAATTTGAGTGTGGGAAAATACCTAAAGTACGTTTGCAGAAAGTTGTTCTAGTGTAAGTTGTTCCGCGAAATACTGTACTGCGTGATTCATGTTGAGCTTAAAGCTATTGATGGAAAATAAATACGTAGATGTTTACATAAAAGCACTTAATAAAAATTAACTAAGTTAATTTTTATTAAGTGCTTTTATGTAAACATCTACGCATTTATTTTCTATCAATCGCTTTAAGCACAATAAGAATCACTCAGTACAGTATTTTGCGAAACAACTTGCACTAGTGGCAAACGCACTTAATCTAAACAAACCGGTAAAGTCATTAAAATTGAAAGTCTAGCAAACAAAACAAGAAAACGAAAATATAAACAAAGCAGACGACGACGATCGATATATCGCATCGACAACGATCGATATATCGCATCGACAACGATCGATATATCGCATCGACAACGATCGATATATCGCATCGATATTTTTAGTTCGTTGCACATTATTCAGATAGCGCTGCTGTCTCCTTACCACCGAGTTAACATGGGAGTGCCATCTCTTTACGAAGTTCATTATTACTCCATGGTAGCACTGCCTTCACAAACAGCATTGGAAAGCGTGCCGCAGTTGGTACTAACTGATGTACCGTGCTTTGAGTCGATTCAACTGATTCAAAAACTGATGTAATCATTTCGGAGAGTTGAATCATGTTGATCTGATTCTCATTATGATTGAACGGTTTCTTTGCCTTGGAACAGGTAAGGCCAAATACGATATTATATAAATAATAGAATAGAAAATGTTATTTTTTAAAACCTATGAATGAAGAATAATTAATTTAAAGTTCAATATATAAGTGTTAGTATCCGGCCAGTAAATGACAACTTCACTCCTTATGTACAATTTTGCCATCAGCCATGTTATTATACAAACATTACTGTCGCTCAGCAATATTGTAACACTAAAAGAAAATTGTCCTACTATTTATGTTGCTTACCTGCCAAGTTTCTACCATAATTCTCGTATTTGCATAGTGACTGATTATATCAATTACTTTTAGCCCAGGTTATTTTTTAAAACCTATGAATAAAGAATAATTAATTTAAAGTTCAATATATAAGTGTTAGTATCCGGCCAGTAAATGACAACTTCACTTCTTATGTACAATTTTGCCATCAGTCATGTTATTATACAAACATTACTGTCGCTCAGCAATATTGTACCACTAAAAGAAAATTGTCCTACTATTTATGTTGCTTACCTGCCAAGTTTCTACCATAATTCTCGTATTTGCATAGTGACTGATTATATCAATTACTTTTAGCCCAGGTATCTCTTTTGCTATTTTTACTTTATTTTGCCATTAAAGATATACCCAAAAATAAATTAGCTGAAGTTATTTTCAGACAAAAATCACCTAATAAGTACTCGTTAGCAGTTTATTATGAGTGTTTAATTCGTTGTTTAAAATATTATTGATTTCCGGTTCCGGAATGAACCAAGCTCAAAATTGAGTCGTGACTCGACTGAATCACTCGATTGATTCGTTTATTTTGGTAGTCGGTGAAATTGAGGTATTTTGCAAAGGTTGGTGCTAACTGATGTACCATTTTTGTGATATTTTGTTCTAAACAGCCGGCACGCTGTTTTACTATGGAGTGCTGCCTCCAGTTTAGTAATATAACCTCCTTGGTTGTGTACACGTCGCGTCATGACAGAAAATCAGGGGAAACGGAATAGGAAGTTAGCAGATCGTTATCGTCGTTCTGATTGGCTGAATCAGTGAAGAAGAAGAAAACCATGTTTTTACAACGCCATCTGAATAAAGTGCATCGAACTAACCCGCTCCAATAAGCTTACCACTTGGCTCCATTTAAGTGTCAGACCGGTGCCCTCATACGGGGATTTTATATTTTACTCTGTGGATGTGGAAACACTGGATTCAACCAAGGCGACACTAAAAAAATCGTTTTTTTAAGTGTCGCCTTAATTCAACCATAGAGTAATAATGAACTTCGTAAAGAGATGGCACTCCCATGTTAACTCGGTGGTAAGGGAACAGCAGCGCTATCTGAATAAAGTGCAACGAACTAAAAAGATCGATGCGATATATCGATCGTCGTCGATGCGACATATCGATCGTCGTCGTCTGCTTTGTTTATATTTTCGTTTTCTTGTTTTGTTTGCTAGACTTTCAATTTTAATGACTTAAACGATTTGTTTTGATTAAGTACGTTTGCCGCTAGTGCAAGTTGTTTCACAAAATACTGTACTGAGTGATTCTTATTGTGCTTAAAGCGATTGATAGAAAATAAATGCGTAGATCTTTACATAAAAGCACTTAATAAAAATTAACTTAGTTAATTTTTATTAAGTGCTTTTATGTAAACATCTACGTATTTATTTTCCATCAATAGTTTTAAGCACAACATGAATCACACAGTTCAGTATTTCGCGAAACAACTTATACTAGAACAACTTTCTGCAAACGTACTTTAGGTATTTTCCCACACTCAAATTAATTCCAACTCGTTATGGTTGTGTACACGTCGCGTCGTGACAGAAAATCAGGGGAAACGGAACGGGAACGGGAAGTTAGCAGATCGTTATCGTCGTTCTGATGGGCTGAATCAGTGAAGAAGAAGAAAGTCATGTTATTACAACGCCATCTGAATAAAGTGCATCGAACTAACCCGCTCCAATAAGCTTACCACTTGGCTCCATTTAAGTGTCAGACCGGTGATTCAACCTCCTTCCCTCAGGGGGGTGTTCTTAACGCGTTTCACAAATACTAGCTACTAACCACTAATCACTAATTACATGTCATCTCCATTGTATCCTAACGGTTTTGAAACGGAATCTTAGTATTACTAAATACAAAATCAATTTTATTAATTCACCAACATCATTTAGAAACGGCCCCCAGGAAGTACGAATGTATCCTCTTTGAGCCATGATCACCGGTCTGACAGTTAAAGGAGCCAAGTGGTAAGCTTATTGGAGCGGGTTAGTTCGTTGCACTTTATTCAGATAGGGCTGCTGTTTCGTTACCACCGAGTTAACATGGGAGTGCCATCTCTTTACGAAGTTCTTTATTACTCTATGCCATGATGGTGTATTTTTCATTTACACTTTTACACTAAACTTTGAGCTGCTAAGGCCAACCGAAAATTAATTAAAAAATAAAAATCAATGAAGAAGAAAGTAATTGGGGTGATTAGTGACTGCGTTGTTGAAGGTAATAGTAATATCATTGTCATTTATTTTTTATTTTGAAGTCTTATATTAGGCCTATGCTTTAGTTGTTGTTTACTTCAGGCCTTACATCACTGCTTCAAAGTCCAAGTTTATTGTTTAAATACAATTTTAGATTATAAGAAACCTAAGCCTAGTTACAGTTCCACCCTCTCAGATAATGTTCTTTTTTCAATGCTTTAATATTCAGTGGACACCTTTGGGATGAGTCCTTTAAAATCAGCTAGGAGAGAGGTCTGTATCTTCTGCCGTTGCTAATCTATTAAGATAAGGGTGCCTTTCATCCTGATTTTTCAGGACTCGCCAGTTTTTGCCTAGGCCTACTTGTCCTGGGGTCTTAAAAAAGGCTCTTTGGGGCCATCCATAAATTACATAACACCCTCAGAGGGGAGGGGGGTTTCGGCAGCGTTATGAACCGTTACGGGGGAGGGTGAGGGGTTAGACGTAGCGTTACGTACCGTAACTGTAAAACCTCAAGAATATGTGTCTTACATTAGGCCTATTCCAAATTTTTTTCTCTAGTTAACCCTCCAGCTGCCAATGACCAGATTCCAGGTGCCACGAGATTACGGTGTTTTTGCAGTGTTTCTTAAAAATATTTGTAAAAGATTTAATTTAAAAAATACCAGAGCAAAATTATATATTTTCTTTATGAAATAGGCTATCTAAATATATACAGCGTGCCCAGCGAGTACTGTGCCAAACTTTGCCAGGTTACTCAGCAGGTCAAAACAAACAAAAAATGTCATATGAACTTAGGGTCTATCTCGCTTCGTTTTCCGTCTGTCCGCCTGTACGGGATTTTTACGTAACTGATTATAACTTTTGAACGACTTGACATACTGATATCAAACTTGGTAAATGTATGATGACTAATAGGACCTATCATTTTATGGAGTAGGCCCTACCGTATCAAGTTTCTGCTTTTTACCATTTCTAAATGGCGGCTGTTTTTTATTTTCAAAGTTAAATAACTTATCTTAAAAACGGTAAATTTTATAAAAATTATACAAGAGACGAAAAGTTGTGAAATTTAACCCAATTAACCCTGATATTAAGATTATGATGATCGGACAGTTAATAATGGAGAAATTTTAATTTTTACAATTCAAAATAGGCAAATTTCAGGCAGTATGTCTTAAAAAAAAAACAGAAAAGTTTTTATGCAGAAAAGTTTTAATTTCTCTTTTATTAGTTGTCCGATCATTATAATCTTAATATCAGCGTTAATTGAATTAAAATTTGCAACTTTTTCGTCTCGTATAATTTTTATAAAATTTACCGATTTTAAGATATTTAGCGTTGAAAATAAAAAGCAGCCGCCATTTTGAAATGGTACAAAGCAGAAACTTGATACTCCATACAAAGATAGGTCCTGTTAGTCATCATACATACCAAGTTTGATATTGGTATGTCAAGTCGTTCAAAAGTTATAGTCAGTTATGTAAAAATCACGTACAGGCGGACAGACGGAAAACGAAGCAAGATAGACCATACGTTCATATGATATTTTTTGTTTGTTTTGACCTGCTGATTAACCTGGTAAAGTTTGGCACAGTACTCGCTGGACACCCTGTATAAGTTAATAATAAAATATCCAATTTATTTTAATCAATTCGGGGCTTGTTCAAATCTAGAAACTGCAAAAAAATTGTAACCTTGAAAAAGTGACATAGTTATTTTTTATTCAGAAAAATATCAGAAATCCAAAATATACATTTGGTTCTAAATTTTATAAGGAAGAAGGAAATGTATAATTATAGTATACTTTCTAAGCACAAAATAAATGCCTATATTAAAAATCCCAACTTAGCTCACCACCTAGGCTAGTGCCGCTAGCCTAAATCCCATTAAGATAACACGTAAAGTTAACATTGACATATATCAACATCAGTCACTCATATTTAACCTTATAACCATGTAAAAACCATTTGATTAACTTCAAATAATGTTAACTGAAAGTAATTAAGGCTCTACAAGCTTTTCAATCAATTATAACTTCAAATCAGTAATATCAAGCAAAAAACGTACACTAATAGCAGACGCCGACAACAACAAAATGTAAACAGGAATGGCTGTGAAATAATCTGACAAAGAGTAATACCTCCGTTGCAGCAGTCCTGCATAAGTTACTCAGCGAATTTCAAGTGCATAAATAAATAATTTAAACGAATTATCACATCAAGTATAATCAAAATAGATTCAAAAGAAAGCGTGCAAAAATACTCTCCTAGTGGCTTTTAGGATCAAAAGGTTGGCACAAAAATGCAATGTTAAAATCTTCAAAACAGCTGGCTTTTCCAAGTTAATCATATGGGGAAATGACCAGCTGTTTAAGTTTGAGTAAAAAATTTCATAAACAACATCAGTACAGTTCGCGCATTATATCTCCGGCTATGACCGCGTCAGCTGATTGTAAGGTGCGGGGGGGAGAGGGGGTACTTTTCTGAAAACATTTTCTAAAACGCCGCTGCTTGTCGAAGATGTGTTTACCAATATCATATGTTCAAAATATCATATGACATGGTTAGTAGCGTAGTGGTCATAGCCGGAGATATAATGCGCGAACTGTAGTAATCTTTTTTTCGCTATAGTACATTTATTTGACATCTAGTTATCTGGCCGTTAAATAAGCCATATGTCTGTATCCACCATAAGTTATGGCTTTGAATCAAACATCAGCTCACATGTTTTAATGTAAACAAAGCAGACGTTTTAGATCCCAATGCTACTTAAATGACAGTTATTTTATGTAATTTTTTTATTTTCTAGAAAACTTTAAGAAATTACAGTACTTTTCCTGAGTCCCTGACATTAAAACATTTAATTTGAGCCCTTTTCCCTCATCCTGTGACTTGCCAAATGCCCACAATTGCTATTCAAAAATAAATTATTCTCCATAAGATTAGTATGGAAAAATGCAGGTTTGCTGCCACCGAAATTTGAAAATGAGTTATCATAGGCTACAATCCAATATATCTAAACTATATGAAGCCACATAACATGTTTTATCAAGATTTGTCGAGGAATAAGAAAGCTATCCAATATTATTTACCTCTCATAAGGTTAACTTTGGGAAAGAGAGTACACAGGTTTGCTGCCTCAGGAATTTGATAATTTGGGTATTTTAAGCCATAATTAAGTAGATATTATCTGTATGAAGCCCCATGCCAGTTCTTATCAGGATATTTTGAGACTAAAATGCATTAGATATCATCTAAATGAAGCCACAAACCAAGTTTTATTAAGATATGTTGTGAAAGAAGCGAGATAAAGAATTTTACTTATTTCCCATAAGGTTAACATTGTTGGGACAACGTACTGTGTTTACTACTTTCAATATCTTGGTAACCAACAGACATAGAGCAATGATTCAAAATACTAAATTGTTTGTTTTTTCGAGCTGAATTCAATGGTGCCAAACAAAATTGGATTATTTTTATTTTTCTATGTGAAAACCCCAAAAAACCCATTTTTGGGGGGTTTACCCCCCTTTACCCCTCCTTCCAGGCTTGTTTTCGAACTCATCCGAATAATTACTACTTTACACACTTGTGCCAAATTTAATTCTGATCGGACCATTTTTGCGAGCGCTATCGTGCTTACAGACACATATATATATATATATACATATATATACACATAAAAATTCCAACGAATGGTGTTTTTTGCTTCTGGGGGCCCCAAAACGGAATGTTATCATGGTCTCAGGCTTACGTCTAACCATGAGACCTACGGTAATAGCTTCTTCCCTATAGGGAAAATTCGCTAAAACAACGGTGACAGACACTGGAGTAAAGCTTGAAATCTGCTGTTTACAGTGGTATCGAATTCATCCCAGTACAGTCCAACTGGAGTTCATTTAGAGTCTATTCCGAAAAACGCGTACTACATGACCGGATTCCGGCGATCGGCACACTGGCGTAGGGAAAAAAGCGCCGGAATCCGGTCAATGCAGTTAGAGGGTTAAAATTCAAGTTTTTTTAATTGCTTAGTATTAGTCTAACTTATTAGGCCTATTATTTTCTCATAAGAATGGAAACGGAAATAAGTTTGAACTACGTCGAATGACTTGACTGAGCTTGGTTTGACCGGGTTGGATGCCCGTTTCGAACGGAACTTACATGCCCTATCAACAAAAAATCCCAGAACAGAATCATCCATAGTAAAACTAGCCTAATTGTGACAATGTCTGATCATAATATTCCATGGGAAGATGAGTGATGATTAGGCGTACATTTATTTTTTCAATTTCTTTCCTTTTACTGTGTGCCATACGATCGGATGTAATGCACCAAGATTTGATGAAGTATTTGTATTTCTTTCTTTTGAGTTTGAACATGTCTATTGTTAACTTATTTATTAAGATTTTTAGAATAAGATAAATGGGGGGGGGTTAATTTTCACGGGGTTTAGTATCAATGTTACAGTTCCGTTAGAAGGGGGAGGGGCCGGTCTGAAAATGCAGATTTTAGCATTACGTAGGTCTAATTAACGGATGGCCCCTTGGGACAATGCAATCATCCCAAAATTCTGTCTACTGCTAACGTTTTCTTGAATTTTATTTAATAAAATGATTTATTGTTAAAATATTTATTTGAGAATATATTTTCTGGAAATTCAGTAGATTCCCACAAATACCCCCGTCGCAGCAGACCTGCGTACTCAGCGAATTTCCGTATGATTTATTTTGTATATGTGAGCATTCAACTTATTTCAAGGAAAGTATTGTTCGAATACATTGAGTAAATAATATACCATAAACATTTAATCATTCATGAGCTTTAAATATGAGGAAAATTAACAAAGAGACCACATTTGTTATCATTAGTAATACATACACTTTTGTATTTTGTATAATTCTTAGTTTTTTAATTTTTAATAACTGTATTATTGTTATGGTTTATAAATGCCAAGAAACATATAATCAGTTAATTAAAAACACTCAAAACAAACAAATGACTTAATCTCATGAAAAAATTAAATTCAATCATATGGTCAGTTTTACAGTAATTAAAACATTTTGATATTGGAAATACCAGAATTATACTGGAATTTTAAGTTTGATACTGGAGTTTTGATGAAAACAAATGATAAATCCGTAAAAAATAGTTTTGTCCAATACATTCATATTTTGATTGATTTTTGCGGACATTTGCCAGTTCTTGTTTTTTACTAATCAGTGAAGGCAAATGTCCGCAAAAATCATAATCAAAATATAAAATCACCGTCACCAACAATGAATTTCAAACAAACAATACATTCAGATATAAAAAGTTCGACATCAGTTTTTAGAGATCCGGTCATTGCATCGAAAGTCATTAGATCAAAAGGCACTGGACCGACACAAAATAAAGTCATTAGATCGAAAGGCACTGCACCAACAGGCATAGCTCCGACACTGTCGGAACAGTGCATTTCGATCTAATGCCTGTCGGTCCAGTGCCGTTCGATCTAGTGACTGTCGGTGCATTGCCTTTCGATCTAATGCCTGTCGATCCAGTGCCGTTCGATCTAGTGACTTTCGACTGTCGACGCAGTGCCTTTTGTTGTTGTATCTTCAATACAAATTTATTGAAAATATGCCTTTAATTTCTCTTTTGCAAAACAAGGTAAATTTATTGGTTGGAAAAGAAACCAACATTAACATAGGCACAATTTTGATCTTTTTTGAAATATAAATTCACTTTTTTTTAATCTCTGAAAACATGTTGATGTTACTTTGCACTAGAAAACAATTTGAATGCCTCAAAGGAAATAAACCATTATTTAACTAATGGTTTTTCCCAGTTTTGTTTTTAATAATGGGTATTTTGAATTTAACGATTCAATTTGATGTTTTCTGTGTTGCAAAACTTGAGAGGACAGTATTGCCGGAACACTGAATTTAGAAGTATAACTGTCGGAGCAGTGCCTTTTGATCTAGTGGCTGTCGATGCATAGCCTTTCGATCTAGCGACTGTCAATTGATTGATTACGAGTGCCACCAGAGAACTCACCATTATCAAAGAATGGTTTGATCAAAGTATATTAACAATGAACCTTTCAAAAACAAATTGTATGCTCATCGCACTGCGCCCCGCGGTTTAGCCGCCCGCAGTTCTTATCCTTGTCGTGCGGTGGTTCGGCCGGGGCCTCTTGTGGTTGTTCCACAGTGGAAAGGGTAGATCATTATAAATATTTAGGAATTATAATTGATTCAAAGCTAAGGTGGGATAAACACGATACAATGTTTGAAGCAGGGGCGGCTCGTGAGTTTTTTAGCGCCCGTGCAAATTTTAAAATTGCCGCCCCCCGCCCCCTTCCCAACCCATCATATCCACACCTCAACCGTCGAATGCCAAACCCTGTATATTCCCTTTCGGTTAAGGGGGCCGTTCGGCACTAAAAATTTGCTCGAAAACATGCGTTTCTGCTTCTTGTGATACGCCAGAACCATCGATAGTAAACAAATACTTTTTGCGTAAAATGTTAGTTGAAGATTGGTTCTAGGGCAACGCTACACGGAATTTACATAAATAAATTTTTTTAAGATGAAAATTAACCTTGAAATTCATGAACTTTGACTATTTTTCCCATGGTCTACTTATACAAATTTCAAAAACCCTTATATGCTTTCCCTAAAACCACTCTTTAACTGAACAAATAAATCGAAGTATATAACTTTTATTGGTAAACACTGTCCTAAGACAAGAAATACAATTGCATGTTTTGCTGTTGCGCGTGAAAAGTGCCGGTGATCCGTACGACACTGGCGGCGCGGTAGGGAACTACGTGGTGTGAACTACTATCAGTTCTGTTTACTTTAAGGCAATGCTTCTCTACTAACCATCTTGTAAAATTCACCTCCAAAATGATTACAGTGGAAGATGGGAATGAGTTCCTACTCCGACATGCATAAATACTTGCTCATGCAAAACTTCAGGAGTGTGATTTCACAACTGAGAAACATTTCGTCATCAGTTTAGAAATTATATTTTGTTCTTGTTTGTAATAATATTAACAGTTTAGAATAAAATGTAGTGTGAAAGAAAATTGATAAAATAATAAACAACTATATGAGAACACGCGCCCGAACTGCATAAAGGGTATTGAATCGGGGAGAAACATGTGCTCGGAGTCCTCAAGATCAAACCTCAAGTGCGCTTTGGACCAGCGAAAGAAGAGTACGTCTGACAGCATCCAACTTCGGGGCTGTAATAAAAAGAAAACCAACGACCAAGTCCGCACCTCTAGTGAAGAATCTTCTTTACTCTTCCTTCAGTGGAAACAAAGGTACGAGGTATGGCATCGAAAAAGAACCATTGGCGCGAAGAGATGCAGAAAACCTACTTGGCATTAAAGTTGAACAATGTGGTTTAATTATTTCTGAGGACCATCCATTTTTAGGCGCAAGCCCTGATGGACTTATCGGAGAAGATGGTCTCTTAGAAATAAAGTGTCCGTACAACTCTGCTTCCTTGACCCCTGAAGAGGGAATAACATCAAAGAAAATAAAATTCTGCACCCTGGATGAAGAGGAAAGAATTTTTCTAAATAAAAAACACAATTACTGGTACCAGGTACAAGGCCAGTTACAAATATCAAAGCGGCAGTATTGTGTTTTTGTTGCCTGGACGCCCAAGGGTACTGCTCACTGCAGAGTGGAAAGGGACGACGAACTATGGCCGGTGCATCTCGAAAAACTAAAAAAGTTTTACATGGAAAAAATGCTACCGGAGCTGGTAAATCCTCGTATTCCACGAGGCCTGACTTCCAAGTCAAATGATTCACTAAAATGTTGTCATAGTCATAATAATAAAAAGCTGTCATGATGCTAAAATGGTTAAAACGTGATAAAACTGGAGTATGCTGGCCAGCACTATTTCACTGTCACCAGAACAAAACTCAGTTTTTGGAGTTTTGTTTTAGTCAGTGACAGCGAAACAGTGCTGGCCAGCATAATCCAGTTTTATCAAGAATTAACCATTTTAGCATCATGATTAGCATCATGATAGCTTTTCATTATTATGTCTATGACAACATTTTAGTGAATCAATTGACTTGCCACAATGTAACGATATACTGATTAATGTGGCTGCATACTCGTAAGACCTGATGGTGTTCTAAGAAACAAAATATATCGTCTCTAAAATACTAGTGTTTGGATAAGGTAACTTAAAAATTTATTTTTTGTTTTATATTCCAATCCAGCGTCACAATGAATACTAGAGATAATTACTGCAACATTTGTAAAAATAAATAACCTTTTTCGTAGTAGAGGATAACTTACTCGTTTAGTGAATTTCATTGTGTTGTGCAATATGTTGTCTAGTAATAATGATAGTATTTTTTGCTAGGACAAGGTTTTATCAGCATTGCATTTTTTATTTATTTTGTAGTTAGTGCACTACAGGCGAGTTTATAATTTATTTAGTTATTGTCAGTTAATTTTGCATATCAATCATTGTAAAAGTATTCTTCGAAGTATTATTGTTTTCTCGATAAGATAATATTTAAATTTTGTTTCGATTTCTTAGATTTTTTAATTTTCAGGAAATTTAATTTCTTTGCCTTAGTATAGTGAATGACGTTTTTTTGTAAAATTTTTTTGTAGTAATTCTTGTGTAATTGTATTGTTTTTTTTTAGATTTGATTTGTAAGAACTATATAATTTTCCAAATTTTGAAAACAAATTTATTGAATTTCACAAATTTTAATGTTTTGTGAATGTAGACCAAAATGTTCAGATTTGTTTTCAATCGTTATGTGTCTAAATGAGTTTTTTCTTTTATGTTCAATATAGTTCTTTAGGTGATTTTATATAGTTTAAATATTCTTTGAACCTTAGACATTGTTATTGTCATATCCCAAATGTGGATGTCGGTGTAATGATAGATGCAATTGAAGAATGATCAACAGTAAGTTCTTCTGAAAAATTTAAATACTGTCTTAACCTTAAATTAATTCGTTGCGATATATTACTTAAATTATCCTAATTTTATTAATTTCTTCTTCAAACTTTAATTTTTATCTTCTAAGATCCCAAGAAAATTTATTGTATGTACTTTTTCAATCTCTTTATGTCTCAAAATGAAATTAAAGCTATTTTGATGTTTGCTTTGGTTTTTGTGGTAAATTCGACAAATTTTTGTATATAATTTTGTTTATAATTGTATATATTTTGTATATTTTCGTCTTTGTATATAATGAAAAATTATTGGTTCAGGTGTTAATAATTAGGTATTTTATTTTATTATTTACTATTCAGCATAGTATTTACGAGTATTCTTGAAAGAGCTTGAAAGTTTTGATATAACGGAGGTCAGATGAAGAGTATATGAGTTATATTCCCGTACATAATGTGTTGTTTAAATCTTAATATTTTTTGTTCGTGCACATTTTTTTAAGAGGTTATAAGGAAAACAAAGTTTTTTATCAGTTGATTTTATCAATGTAGGGTAGTTTTAAGATATGTAATAATCTTGTAAGAATGTTCGTGTACTTAAATAATGGATCAATTCTACTTAGTTTTTTTTGCAATCGTAGTATGATATGGATTAGCAATGTTTTATTTAACGTGTAGTTTTATTGTGACGTGGTTTTATCATCTTGTTGTGTATTTCCTCCATTTTATGTATAAGAAGCAATCATTTTCAATTCCACTTGTTTGGTTAAGTTATCAACACATTTGATTTCAATAATAACTAACTGACCAACTAACAGTAATTAGTTATTTTTATTTACATACCTATTTGGTAATCTGAATTATTATTTAATTTTGATTAGGAGCTCCATATATATATTCGCTTGACTACAGACAATCCCCTGTAACGCATTTAAAGAAAGGGTAAAGAATGTATTAAAAAAAATTATAACTACCTTCATTGTAAGCCATAAGGGACAATGTTAGATATTTTGAATTTTTTTCGTAATTAGATTTTTTCTGCCAATGCGCGACATGCTTTTGACACATATTTAAATTAATATCAGGAACTCCTCGGTGATATATGTGTATTAATTAAATTTTAAAACACAGCATACATTGAATGTAGGATTATTAAAAGTCACCTTAGTCTAAAATTATGGCTGAAGACCGGCGCGTGGAAGCGCGGCGGCAATGAACAACACAGTAATGACTCGGGCGGTGACACTCACACGATGGGCCCAGTCCAGAGTTGCCTGTGCCGTGGGTTGACGAAGTGCAATCGGTCGAGGGGGTGCGAAAGAGAGACACTTTCACCATCCATTCAACCCTCGAAAACAAAAGGCAGCGGCGCGGGCGGCAGTGGGACAGTTGAGGGAGGTCGGAACGCTGCTCCTTTCACCCGGTTTTTTATGCCGTCCGATATGCCCGCCTGCTGCGTCGGTAAAACTGCAATCTGCTTCTAAAGTTACCAACATTTCGACGAGCTAGTTTTCGTTTGCCGAACGGCCCCCTTAACTCATAAAAAAACTGACATGACGTCACGTCCGCGCTTTGCCTCGATTTCACACTGAAGCTTGCTTTTAGTTGGCTCAGATCATGCACTGGCGCTTTACGCCGACTAACGCTACGACGACTTCAATATAAACCAGATAAGACAACTCAATTAAAATATTTTGGGTGTGGTTTTAGTTCTACAGTCAAACCGCTAGGTCTTATAGTTTCCCGAGTCCAACTACGTCACACCAGCTGACAGTGCACAAACATTTTTTTCTTTACACTATGGGCACAGTCAGTGTTAAACTGAAGTGGACCATAAAATGTCGATACTGATCACCGAATGTTTAAAATGGAAAACTAGGAAATACATTCAGCTCGAAATCTTTAGTAATTAAAAATCTTGATTTCGTATTATCGTTCTGAAAATGCTGAGTTTTGACATCTTTGAAATTATTACGTTACTATTCTCCGTATATATGTTCTGAAAACCTGAAATTTAAAAGAGGGCTACAAATAAGCAAACTCCATTCAAATAGGAATGTAATTTATTGATTAATACTTTGTAAATTAATGTTCTTATGTATAAAATAATTTCCTAACAAATGATTTGAATTCTCGTTTTATCACTTATAAATATTAGGCTACAATACACAAATTTAGTTTAGGTTACCGTATCACAAACTACGGCAATAGTAAGCTATCCTCCAATATAAAACGTAAATATTTTGCTTGAGTGGATTTTCAATCTTTAATCATAAACTGTTAAGGCCGGGGACACATGAGGCGTTTTTTAACGCCGCGGTAAAATGCCGCTCGCCCGTAGTGCGTTTCACCCGTAATGGACGCGTCCACACGGGGCGGAAGAAATACCGCGCGATAATATTGCCGCTGGCAGTCGTTTTGCCTTTGCTTTAAAGTGGATTTTTTTTCGCTTTGTCATCGCAGTGGGGTATGCAATTAAATGGGAGCGTACACATTTGGCGGATTTTTTACCGCGGCCATGGTCAGACGGCAAGACACTCTAAACATTGTACCGTGTTGATGACGTCAGGAGCTCTGTGATCAACATATGGTTAAAGGCATTTGGTAAACACCCACAGTCGTCTCTCAAAATCAAAATGGTACCACGATTAGCGATATTTTTACGTGGCGTTTTTTTTACCGCCACGTGTGTATGAACGCCGATTTCGTCGGCGGCAGCCGAAAAATTATCGCGCGATAAAAAACCCCCAGTGTGTCTCCGGCTTAACCATGGAAAAAGTTACATACAATGATGATTTTAAAAAGAACAATTTAAATACATTAGTAAAAAAGCAAAGAATGTTACCAACATTATCTCATTAAATACTGACTTAACCCTTTTGCCGCCAATGACGTATGCAAATTAGCGCGCTAAGGCCGCCGAGCGCCAAGTCAGCTGATCAGCTGAGGGTTGTCAACCCCACAGCTGGAGCGGTGACTCGATACCGCCACTGCGATACCATATTTGCTTACGTCTGTTAAAACGGTCATAACTCCACTTAGGCAAAAGGTAGAGCCATAATTTGTTTTGTTCGTCTTTAAATTCTCTAAAAGTCTATGTTAATTTTAAAAAGTTTATAAAGCTTGCTATTTTATTACTGCTAAAAAATCAAAACTAATGTATTTTATTTTTTGCTGCCGCCGTTTTCTCTCTCTTCTTTTGGGTTTTCGAGCGCCCGCCTTTCTCTGACTCCCCCTTGCCACCACCCGGAGCGGCGCCCCGCGCCGCCCTCCCAAAACCGTCTCGCCCTTGGCGCCCTGTGCGGGCGCACGGGCCACGAGCCGCTACTGGTTTGAAGCAAAATATAGAAAACTAATATTTGTTTTTCACCAGCTTAATCAATTTTTATCACTTGAAGGGGTCCCTCCAGTAACGTTGTAAGTGACGTAAAGTAAATTTTTCAGGAAATGGAAAAAACATATAATTGGGAATATAATGATTTAAATATGTTTTATTTGTTATATATAATTATTAACAATATCATAACACTAGCCAAACTATGAAGTATTACAATATTATCGCACGTAATAAAAAAGTTATTACAAAAAAAGTGATTTTAAAATCGCAATAACGTTGTAAATGACAGTCGTTTGCAACGTTGTTGCCGGCTTGGCGCTTGCAATAAAGTTTCTTTTGGTTTCTTCTTTTCATTTATGTTCGGTTCCCCAGCATTTCTTCTCTGCTTACGTACATTTCTGGTCCAACTTTCGAACTTAACAGGGCGTTTTTTACTACGATTTAGCCGATTAACATCGGGACGGCGACAGAACAATGCGCGGTGATATTGCAATTTTTGGCGGTTACAACGTTGCTGCAACTGCGGGTCCAACAGCACTTGGTTTTCAACCTGTGGTAGTGCTGCCAACACAAGAGATATCAACGAAAAAATACCCTGCACTGATGCAGGATGTTGTTTACAACCTTACTGCATAGAAATCTCAATTTTGAAAAAATAGAAATCTCAATTTTGAAAAAGTTGTCGTTTACAACGTTACTGGAGGGTCCCCTTCCCTTGATGAAATTAAAATAGTGTATTAAGCCCATGTACAATCATTGCTGCAGTATGGAATTCTGGTGTGGGGAAATTCCTTCCAAAATGTAATTGAACCTCTCTGTGTAGTCCAAAAATCAATTATCAAGGCAGCTATGAAAAGGATCGACTATTGTCCTCTAGATTGTTATTTAAAGAATCCGGATTTCTTTCTTTAAGACAACTGTATATAAAATCTATTCTAATCTACACCGTTTCGCATGAGGATATGGTCTTGACACCAATCGAACATGATTACGCAAACTGATAGTTTGAAGCCAAGGTGTAGTGAAAAAAGAAAGGTGTGTGCAGAGTTATCTAGTGTGACATAGTTGGACTTGGACTCATGCAACTAGCGCTTACGACAACTCGATTCAAACCAGTTAATACAAATTAATCAAAATATTATGTGTACAGTCTTAGTTCTGCTGTCATACCGCTAGGTTAGCTAGTTTCATCAGCCCAACTACATTATACCAGCTGACTGCACACATCTTTCTTTTTTCTTTAGCTATTTAAACCAAGGTTTGAAGCTCTCTATGCACTCTTCAGACATGAGATTGAGATAGTAGCTGAAAAAAGGCATAAGAATAACCATTGCAAATTGCAAAAACCATATAACCCTTTTTTGAAGCAATATAATGTTAACTAGAGGCTTGAAGGGGCTAATAGCCCCTAAGCAAAATCCTTCTTTACTATAGTACAAAATACCTTTTTAGAAAATAGGCTTTTAGGTCCACAAAATTATGATTATATCTAGCATTTGGTTTTAAGTAAACAAAGCAGACCTTTTTAAATCCCAATGTTTTTAAATGACAGCTATTTTACGTTATTTCTCATTTTATAGCAAGCTTAAAACAATTTCAGTATTTTCCCTGAGTCCCTGGGATGGAGACCTTCTATTTCAGCCCCTCCCATCATCCTGCGACCTTCCAAACGCCCACAATTTCGGCGCAAAAATTTTCCTCACGTAATTATATATTATATAAATCACTTGGTATTAAATCTGCATCGTTATAACATAAACTAAACAAACGTACTTAACTTTTTATAATTTTAAATTCTGGAAAAACTCAAACCCTTAGTTAATAAAAAATCGTAAAATCATAAATTTAAAATATTTTTTGTTATAGTACATTGGACGTGCATAGTTAGCTGCATTTTGAAAAAAATCCCACTTGTCAACATCTAGCATATGGCTTTGAATCAGGCATTGGCACCACACGTTTAATGTAAACAAAGCAGACGTTTTTCAATCCCAATGCATTTTAAATGGAAGATATTTTTCGTTATTTCTCATTTTCTGGTAGATTTGGACATAATCTGATATTTTTCCCGACCCCCTGGGACCAAGACCTTTAATTTGAGCCCTCTCCCATCATCCTGCGAGCTGTCAAACTCTCACAACTTTGATTTTAAAAAATCGCTTACAGAATTAATAATTTAAATTTTTGCAATACTTAGTTATGTTTGATATTATTTTTTGGTTTGGACAGATGTAGCCATCTTCAATAGCATCCCTTTTAAATCCATTTAATGGAGAAACCCCATTTTTGAAAGATAGTTTTTAATAATCACAATTTTTTTAGACTAGTGGTCGGTATTTTAAGGAGAATATGAGTGAAATATGACAGGGAATGAGTGAGAAAGAAGCCTTGTTACTGACAAAGACCAGCTGATTCATTTTGTCAGAATTCTTATCTCACTCACAGCCTCGTAAAATTAATTTAATAGAAATACAAATTAATTTACTTACAGAGATTATAAAAATAATTCAATAGAAGACAGTAAAATGTACAGTATCGTATTGTTAGTGTATTAAAATGAACCTAAACTCGAGTCTAATATTTTCCTTTTTTCAGATAAGCAAGACAAAAACTGCAATGGAACCAGATAAACCTGAACCCACAGACTGCTGTGGGAGTGGATGTTCTCCGTGTGTATTTGAAATATATGAAAAGTGCCTCAAATCTTGGAAGGAGGGCCACCACAGTGAAGACACCAGCTGCAGGAATGATTTATTGTCAGAAATGCATTTTAAACCATTCCAACTCATACACAAAGAACAACTCACAGATGATGTATACCTATATCAGTTTCAACCTAAGATGCCTAGCAATGGAGATAGTGAAATTTATGGTTTTCTTCCATATGGAATAGGCCAGCATTTAATTGTTAGGTGCAAATTAAACTATGAAATTGAAGAACTAAAAGGTGTTGACCTGCAGAGTAAAACTGTGACTGAAGATGCCGAAATCAAAGGTTCTGTTAGTCATCGAGTGATCACCAGAGCTTATACACCAATTAGCTTGGCCAAAAAAGAAAAGAACTGTTGTTTTACAATTTTTGTTAGACTTTATAGCAATGGCATCGGATCAGAATATTTTAGACAATTGCAAATCGGGAACACCTCTTACTGGAGAGGTCCATACGGTGAATTCAATTACAAACCAAATAGCTTTAAGTATATTTTAATGCTCTGTATCGGCACAGGACTGGCCCCAATGATACCAATTATAGAATATATTATTAGCAATTATATTGATGAGACAGTATTGCATTTGATGTATGGTGTTAAGAGTTTTGATCATGTAATATTGAGGGACAGATTGAGGCAAATGGCAACATTTTGGAATTTTTCTATGGAATATTTTTTCTCAAAGCATAAAAATGAAAATGACAGTGTAAAATTTGGTGAACATTTTAAAACCAAAAGAATTGATCGAGATTCAGTAATCGAATTTGTCAGAGGAAAGGACTTAAAAAAGCTTCAAGTTTTAGTTTGTGGGAACAAAGATTTTACCTCCTCAATAAAACAGATATTCATTGATTTGTCTATTGATTCAAAAAATGTTTTTGTGTTTTAGTGTTAAAAAAAATGATTCACTACAGTTGAAGAACATGTTCAACTGCGATTAATTAAACAAGGTTATATCAGTTCAATATTTTACATAATTAATATTTTACTATAGAGTATCGCTATCGTATTTCTTTATGATTAAAAAGCCTTGTTAAGAGAGGGAAATTTCAATAATGTAACGATAGGCGAAAATTCTTGTAATTTTAAATAATAGAAATCTGGACATGTTTGCTGAGGAGGCTGGAATTACAACTAGACAGACTCTTGTTATGCTTACTTGAGAGCGAGGGCTTTTAGTAGGTCAGCTAACAAGTTTAAAAGAAATATGGGTCATCTGAGTAGTGTTAGTTTTGGGAATGTGTTGGAGGACCAATGGGCGCCTTTGGGCCCAAGGCCATTCAGGCCAAGAGCACATATGTATGTATGTCTTTTATTTTGGTTACCGTCTCATTCAAAACTATCTTCTTTAATATTGATTAAGTTCTACAAACTCCAGTCAGCTTATTTTTTTTTATTTGTCCTAAGATAATTGTCAGAAGGGGTTTGAACTCTTCAAAGTAGATTCTAAGATTGCAATAGTCACGTTTCTAATGTTGTAGGGTTGGATTTAAAAAATATACTTTATCTTCCAATTAAAACTACACGTCTCTTCATTTATTTAAGCTAAGTCCCCACAACAGTAAAGGGCTTTATTTTAAATACATTAGATACATTACTTGAAATGGCGACCTACTCAGGTAGGATTTTTAAGCCTAGTATGAATGACAGATGAGTGAAGGATTGTGGCGCTTGTTTGACCAGCAGATGAACAACCCTCTAAAGTTGATGTAGGGGAATGTTTGTTTTTTATTATTATTTGGGATAGTTGATGTCATACAGTTACTAATTTTGTAGTCGGTCGGTCAACCGGAAGTCAAATTTCTCCTCAGTTAGCTGGTCAGCAAAGTAGGAAGTCCCTTTACTTTGGATCACTTATATGATTCACATTACTGGGAATTTTGTCAAGATTTAAAGAACGTTTTCTTTAGGTGAAAAAGGGTGTCCCGATTAGGCATGTTTATTACACACAAATTTACATTTATATTTTATGGAAGAAATATTTGTAAAGGTATTAATAAAATTAGTTTTGATCTTGTAAATGGTTGGACCAAAATAAACATATTATGATTTTTTCCTTACAAGATGTTAAATTGTTCACTTTATAGCAAATAGTAAAAGTTGATAGTTTTCCAGATATTTAGGAAAACCTAAAAATGGTACCTTCAAACCCCTCTCCCCCCCCCCACTCAATGGCTCAGTATAGGATGGGGACTTAAGGTATCCCAGATAGCTCAGAAAGTGATCTGAGAGTTTACAACACATCTTCATTTCAACTGCAAACCAAAACCTTTGCTGCAAGTATTCATAGCGAACATGATAGTGTTTTTCAAATATTATGCGTTTAATTAATTTTATCTCAGTATTAACATTGTAATTTTAGTGAGGTCTTTTGCTTTTAAACTGTTTGTACCCATTGTTTGCGCTGACACTTTTACGACCCTCCATTCGTCAGCCTTTCGCGCCCAACTCGTCTGCCACACTACATGCTAACTTCAGCCAAGTCTAAAGGGCGAGAACTGCAAGTTGGCCACACTGACGACAGCCTAACCGATGGGAGAAGTTCTGTCATAGCTCGCTAAAGTGACCCTTGTACATACCTCTAAAGTTACTCAATTTGTGAGCTATTAATCACTTTTATGATACCTTCCCGGGTACGATGTGATTTTAAATATTGACTTTATGCCAGGAAGTAAAAAAACCTAATTTTATTATACTTTTAAAGTTTTACGGTGTATAAATTAACCAATTTTCATTATGTTTATTTCGGCGTAAAATATGTCTTTCAATAGTTATATAGCTAATAACGCATGTAAACCCTAGTTTAATTCTCTTTGAACTGTTTCCCGTTTGCCGAAAGTCGACAGGTGCTTAAATAAGCTTAAAAATTGAGGAATTCAAAGGCACCTTTTTCGGCGATTTTGCAGGGACGAGAAACCCTCTTAAGCATGCTACTGTGTAGAGACAAATGTGCTCTATATTTTGATTTGGATTTTTGCGGACATTTGCCATCACTGATTAGTAAAAAACAAGTTTCACGACGTTTCGGGATCTGAAATCTGATCCTGTCTTCAGGTGGAAGAAAATTAAGAACATAACAAGATTAGTAACACATAGCCAGGAAAACCTGGACGAAAACACAGCTAAAACAGAGAAATGTATAAGCAGTCACAAAAACACTATGCTGTAAAGAAAATAACAACACAGAAATCAGAAAATGTGTTATTGTGTGTTATTGTTTTTCTTTTCAGCATAGTGTTTTTGTGACTGCTTTTACAGTTCTCTGTTTTAGCTGTGTTTTGTCCAGGTTTTCCTGGCTATGTGTTACTAATCTTGCTATGTTCTCGGTGTTTTCCCACCTGAAGACGGGATCAGATTCCAGATCCCGAAATGTCGTGAAACTTGTTTTTCACTAATCAGTGATGGCAAATGTCCGCAAAAATCCAAATCAAAATATAAAATCACCATCACCAACAATGAATTTCAAACAAAGATAAGTGCTCTGTTTAATAAATAATAAACAGGTTTACATACCTTGACGTCACAATTCTATATAAGTACAACTTTATTTACTGTTGACTATAGTTTCGACTTCTTCGAAGTCATTATCAAAACTAAGAACGGTAAAATATCATTCTTCTGAATTTCGTCTTGAGTTTAAAGTCACATGAACACAACTATACAAACATTTAAACATTAAAAACAGTTCGCCGGCCGGCACCCGTCACTGAACTGGTTCTGGTTGAACCAGAACACATACATTCAAACCCTTATACATTCAAAGTCAATGGTTGTACTTATATAGAATTGTGACGTCAAGGTATGTAAACCTGTTTAGTATTGATTAACCAATTCTGGAAGGCTTCAACATGAATCTGTTTAATACACTAACGGTGTACCTCCTATTTCCAATATCAACTGCTACCGCATAGACAGCAGCAATTTCTCATGCAGTCAGTGCTGCCATCTATCGGCTGACTACATAACTGATGTAGAGATGTGGGAGATGCACCATTTGTGCAGTAACTTTCGTCAAGAGACAAAATTTTTGCAGTCAACGTTTAGGCCCAAGTTGGCAGAACACCAAGATTAAAAACCGGTCAAATAGGTGCATTAAAAACTGCACATAAACATTTTCTTTCAAATAAAACATTCAATAAACACAAAGTTTTGGGTGTATAAAACACAAAATTTTGGTTTCAGACTTTAAAAACATGTTATTGTAATTTTGATTGTAATAAAACAAGAGTTTTAACGATAATGATTTGTCTTTGTTCTAAATGATACCTTAAATTCGTTTACAGCATAAGAGGTGTAGTTACTTTGAAGTGCTCAAAAACACCAAATAATAAAACAAATGTTTTTAAAATGCTAAAGTTAAACATGGCCTTTTTGAAGAGTTCTATTGAAAAAATTGTCAAAAAGTAAAATACCGATCTTTTTATAAAGTTCATAGCGAACCCTTTAATATCTCAAACAAGTATAAATAGACTTACACCGCTTGTGCTTCAAAGGGCTCATATATATATAACTGTTTAAATTCATGATTTTTTTATTTAGGGCAGGCAATATCCTGAAGAATTTAGGGTAAAATTGGTTGGTTATGGTGGAGACACTGTTTAGTATTTAAGTGTTTTGATTTGAGGTTATGGTTATTTCTATTTCGTCAAGTTTAGAGTGTGTGGTCATGTTGAGGTTAACTCTGTATTCAAGCAAATTATTTTTCTATAGCCCTCAATAATATCGCCCTTTTAATTGGGGAGCTTTGGGATTAGGGCAAATCATTGGTGAGTGTCCGATCTTGGTAAGTTCTTTGGGAAAATTTAAAAATTTCTTTTTGTCTACCTTACAGGTAGAAATGTATCAAAAAGAAATGTAGCCTACATCATAAATAATTTGGACTAATGGACTTTGAAGATTTATTTTTGCATAACTACTGCTTAATATTATCTCAGACAAAGAAATTCTTAGTGGGAAAAAACAATGGGTTCAAAAATTGAGTAGACAGTGTACTAACTCAAAATCCTGGATGTTAAAAGTTAGGCTTATATCAGTCATTGAAGATGAGGCTGTACTCTACTAGATCCGCCATAGAAGGTCACCGAAACATCCATTTTGTTGTGCACTGCTAACACTTCGATAGGCCTAACGAAATAAATAATATTTTCAACAAGTTATATGCTTAATTTACCAATTTTACTTAAATTAATGTTATGAAGATTGTCACCATTGACAAGGTATATTCCCAATAAATTTACTCATTTTTAATGATGAATTATGCCACCTCAAGCCACACAAATTACTATACGGTGTGCTTAATTCGTCAATTTAACAGGGCTTGTAACGGGTTATTTTTTATTTTTTTCACTCTTGGTTATTTTTTGGAATTTGGTTATTTTTTTTGGGAACTTTGGTTATTTTATATATTTTTTTCAACCTCAAGAACTGTTATAGGCCTATAGCTCTGTTCACACTATTCGTCTGTCAGACGATCTCGTAGCAGCGTCACGGCAGACAAATCTCGTCATCCTACATTGCCACTTGGTGAAAACCAAGTCTCGCCGTCAAATCTTGGCAGATTTGTGATTAGTCTGTCGAGATTTTCTTTTTTACCAAGGTTAAGAATGTATTATCCCCAATTTAATGCTGGGTTTCTAATTTATAGCAACATTTTTGTTTTCAAAAGGTTATTTTTGGGTTTTTTCTTATTTTAGTTATTTTTATTATTTTTTTCAACCTCAAGAACTGCTACAAGCCCTGATTTAACTTAAATTAGCCTAATCTAATGTGGGGATTGTCACCATTGATAAGCTGTATATTGCCAAGAAACTGTACTCTTTTTAAAAATGAATGAGACACGTTTTAAGGTAATGCAATGTTAACCTTAAAATGTGTTCAAATTCCCCCTCACCCATCTATCATGATTGACAAAACCATACTGAGAGATAGAAATTAGTAAAGCCACAACTATTACTGGTGGTTTGAGTTATAAATTTTACATGCTCGGTCACTGGCATGACTGTACAGAGTGTGTTAGGCCTAATCCGATTCTCCATATATTTAACCATTTTATGTACGCAAAAGCCTAATCATTATAATTATATTTGTATTTACTGTACTTACTGCCTTAGTAGTCCATGGAAATTAATGTTGTGACACTTTTTACCGAGTTTCATGAGCAGTCTAGGCCTACTACATTTCTCAGACGATCTATGGACAGAGGTAGGATCAGGGTTGTAGTGTGGGATAAATAACAATCTATTGATTAGTTTTACTAATAATTCAGTTTTATAATGATTTTTAAAATACATTTATTACATAACTGATACGGTTTGTGTATTTGACACTTAGGCCTAAATAGGCTATCATATTTAGAAGATTAGGTTGTGTATTTTGGTGTTGGAACTGGTAAGACTTATGGTAGGCTATTGGGAGTGATTTATATTATATTGCATACGGTAAAGTACCTCTTTAATAGACAAGGTTTTTTTATTACGTTATTTGTGGGAGGGTGGTAATGAAAGTTGGTAATGACCTAGTTTATCACTTATTACTTGATTATTTCTGTTTAGGTAAACTATGGGTCTAACCAAACAGTACTTGAGATATGCACCTGTTGGAAATTTCAACATCATTGCAAGCACAAATTGCAACATTTTATTTGTTGTCATTGATAACGAAGGTGGAAGATTTGTTGCTGTTGGTGCATCAGAAGATGTGATTATATGGGATTTGCGTCTTTGTGAAAAGGTAGGTAACTGGGAAAAAATCCTTTTAAGCAACAGATCTTATAGAAACTAAGGTGGCATACTTTTGGGACCCCTAAATTATGTGATGTTAAAGATGGCCTTTTTTGCCTTCCCCCTCTTGTAATGGTGACACTAACACTCCCTCTAAAATTCGTAGAGCTGTATTACCACCCTCTTCCCTCCCTAATTTCTGAAGTCAAGGGATTTTCCTATGCACATTTTGGTTTTTTTTAATAATAAGCTTTAGGTATAACCAACCGGTAATTGTTCGCCATTTCCAAGTTTGTAAGATTAAAGAGAAAACGGACAATTTTTAAATACATTTATGTGATTAATTGTTGAGGTTTAATAATTAAGAAAAGCTACGGTACCTCAACCCATCCCTCCCTCCCTTACAATCGCATATATAACGCTGCTGAAAACCCCCAATCTTTTCTAAAGGCACAACATAATTTAGTGAGGACCCCCTCTCTATTTTCTATAGGTATGAAACAAAACTTGACAGAGTAAAAATATGTAAAATGTTTGAATTGCTATAAGTATACTGATAACTAGCATATGCTAGTTTTATTTTGATAGGCCTATAGGCTTACTATTTGGCATCATATAAATTTAGGGTCAAAATATGAATAGAGTGTAATTTGCCAAAGGCAATGTTAGAAAAATAAAGTTTCTCTGATGTGATGAAATCTTATGTTTTCTGGAACCTAATGATACTTAGATTGAAATACATATAAAGGTCACACGAGATACCTTAGGGTTTTAATTTTCAAGTTGATTTAGAAAGAAAAAACACGAATTTGAGTGACGGAGGTAACACATCTATTCTAATCTAAATAAGTACAAAAAATAGCCATAAAATAGTTGGTAGATATAAAAATTATTTTTACAGGATGTAATTTTATGAGTACAAAACTTTACTATACATATGATACAAGAAAATAAGAAAGAACAAGTATTAAATGTGTTGAAAATCAAAAGTACGATTTTTTAACATATTTTTTCTCTTCTAATTTATTTGAAGAATTAGTTTGGTTAATGCAATGATATGACGGCAAAAAACCTAGATTGCACTTTAAATTTTCATATGAATTCGGCACTTAGTCAGTATAGTTCATTAGTATGAATTAAAAAGCATATGTTACCTTCCATCACAAGGGTTACCTCTGTCACACCCCAATACATAGATGTTACCTCCTGTTACACAACTGTTATCTCCTGTCACACAACTGTTACTTCCATCATAGCATACCATCAAAATAATCTAAATGTGTGTATAGACATGTAATACTAATGTGGGTATAGACAAGTAATACTAGACAGTTGTAAGTAATTTTTGTTGAAACATTATATCAGTGTAAACCTCGATTAAATGCACTCAGCAAAAGCTGTTAGAAAAACTTTTAACGTCAGCTGATTGTTTATAATTTTCATATTTTAAAAATTGAACATCAATTTGGAAAAATCAGTATGAAAGGAAACATCTGTGCCTGCATTAGGTCCGCATTATACTATCAAATATTTTATAAAAGATCTTTTATTAAAGATTGATTTGAACAATCAAAATTCAAACACCAGCTAATTTTCTAAACAAAAACTTTGGCTTTGACTGGTCAAATCAAATCTTTTACAAAAGATATTTTATAAAATATTTGATAGTGTGATGTGGGCTTAAAACCAAAATTCACTAAACAAATTTAAAAAAATGTAGTAGCGCTTAAAAAAAAGAATTGACTGAACAGATGTAAGGGACATTTTTTATTCAAATTTTATTAGTCTTTCTAATTAATTTAGGCTGTTGGTGAATGAACATTACAAAAAAATTAGTGTTATCAATTATCATCTATTAATAATTAAAAATTTTAAAGTGTGTAGTAAAAGCTCATAAACTTTTACTTTCAAGACTTAGACAAAAACTCTTAAAGATACAAAATAAGCACAATAAAACTGAAACAAGAATATTGTAACTTAGAAGTTAATGTGTTAATAAAATAAAAGTATAACATACAAACACACACAGATATAAAACGAAGCATTTTAGGACCTTAGTTTATGTGAACTTTTTTCAATCAACTCCCAATTTATTGAGGGCGGGTTTATCAGGTTGTGGATTAACCTGCTAGCAAAAGGTTTTATTTTATTTTATTAATTCACTGATAAAACATTCATAACCAAGTAAACATGTCATCAAAAGCGTAGACTATTTTAAAATATTTGGTATGGTGATGTAAAATCATTAAAAGTTAAATAGTAAATACTGTGCACTGTGTACAATTAATTTTTTTTGTTCCTAACTGAGTCGCGAGGACAACTCAATCAACAAAGTGCGTGTTTGAGAGGAGGGGCAAACACTTGACTGTCTACACGCCTAAACATAAGCCAAAGGCATTTAATTTGATTTATTTTTGTTTGAATTAGGTATATTTATTACACCCGACAATAACAGTTATAATTTTTAAAGTATGAATTAGTATTTCATTGATCAACTAGTTTTATTTTCTTTCTAAAATTAATTGTTTAGAGAAACTTTCAAGGTGAAAAAAGACAAAGCAAAAGCAAGAGAGAAAGAGAGAGAGAGAAAGGGTCAAAGCCCCTCCCCCCTCAGTCAGAAGACGGGGAGATTGTTTTTGTCAACAAACCCCACCCCCTGCCACTGTCTATTGTTCCATTCTGACCCTGAGCTTGCACGTGCAACGTAATTAAGATAAGATAACAGTTCCTACTGCAGTATGTCGAAATCCTTACTATCCACCGCACCGCACCACAACAAATGACGTCTCATATTTTTTGTCTATTTTTACAATTCAAATGAGATGCGAATGAAAACTGTGCGATGCAATGTTCACGAGTTGACCATTGAATTTCATGCAGTTTTCATGACCCTTCAAGAAGCTAAATATTGCTGAAATTCTCTAATTTCCGTCTTGTTTACAATATTTCTTCTAACCTGTCAACATCCTTTTCTCTTATCTGTGGATGGAATATTGTTTTCGTTTGTTTTCCGGGAAAGGATGCTCTACTATGTTCCTAAATGGATCGCAATATTAATATTTCCCATAAAATTACCCCGGTTGGTTCATTTACAACGGTTGGAAAAGTAATTAATTCATTATCAGACCTAATATATAGCGATAGCGATGACGTGATAGCGGTAACATTTGGTAGCATTTGGTGACGGCGGTACCGCCGAAATCGTCTAAAAACATTACCTACATCACGGTTATCGACGTCACTAATTGGTGATAATTCCCACGAAAAGTGCCCGCAATCAGGACGTATCGTTCTCAAGTTTGGTTATGTGGAACCGGTCAGCAAAAGACGCAAATAAATGTCGTCATCGTGCTTGTCATCACTATCTTACGTATTAGAATTTGAGTTACCGCTATCACGCACAAAACCTTACGCATGGCTTTTTGTATGTCTAAAATTACTTTTTTTATCTTAGTTGTTTAGTAGAGCAACAGGCGAACGGGAATATGCCTCAATGCCAGCCATGACACTATTGCGAGTTTATCAATTTCCCGCTAGAGCTTGGCACAAACTTGTAGTCTGCTTAGAAAGAATTGTTACCGGCATCACGCCCATAAGTCGGGACTGATCTTTGAATGCTCGTGATATTTTTATCGTTGATAAATCAACTTGTTCCAAGTAATTAACAATAAATTAGACACAATGACATATAAAAAAATTTACATTCATAATTTTTAGAGTCCGATAGCGGGTTTAAATCAGCAAGTGTTTTTTGTGACCCTAGGTCGGGGACACGTTACCGCCATCACATTTCCTTTATTATACATTTTTTTACCAATATATATCATTATATAATATGTTAGAATAATGTTTTGGAAATTAAAATATAGATCAATATCAACAACAATAAATATTTTTGAATAAGTTGTTTATTGAAATTTCAGTTGTAAATGACCAGGGACTGAAATTGCACCCTGTTCAAATTTTGACCCAAATTGTTTTTAGAATGACAGCTATGTGGTATTGAATTGTTAACTTTTAGAATAGGGGCAGTAACAATTCAAACTTCAATGTTTCTATTTTACTCTGGGCTGCAGAGGAAGTTATATACAAACTCAAAAGCAAGCCTAGGCTGTCCTGTTAACAGTTTTTTTAACTAGGCCTAATGATTTATGTAATGAACTTCTAAGAATGTATGTATATTTTAATTAATTGAAGGGGTCGCCCGTAAAACGTTCTAGGCGACAAAATTTCAAAATCGGATATATTCAGTGAAAAAGGTTCTCAAGGACATGAGCTACACCTTGGTTTATTTTGTTTTGAAGATATTTGAGTTGGTAGCTCTGATTTCGTCTGTCAAAGTTTGCGTGCTTTGCGGGACTGCACAGACTTTCTGGGGAATAACGTTCTATTCGTCGAAAGATGGAATCCCCACCAATTGTTGCGCTGTCACCCAAGGACCAAAACTGCGTAAATAAAAATAATAGATGTGAAATAAATATTGGAAAGTGGAAGAATAAGACCAGGAATGAATATAAAAAAGTTGGTTAACCCTATATTTCAAAAACTAAGAAGCCAAGGCCTGGAAATTGCCCCCCAAAAAAAGTGGGTAGAAAAACGTTTTAAGCACCATGTGGATAACCTTTAGCATAATGACTTATCACGTTTTTTTAACATCATTACGTTTTTTGTACTTTTACATCAATAAAATTGTTTTATATTCAGTCTTATATTTGTTTCTGTTGGTATTCCTGCACTCCCTGATGTTTTCTTTCAAAGTAGAAGAGCAGTCTGTCAGAGAACGTCAAGCGCCAGTCATTTAAAATGTTATAACCCAAAAAAAAAAACACATAAAATGTTTTAAAATGCTAAATGGCAAGTACAAATTCAATATAGGGATACATTATGTTGTTATAAATAGGGTGTTAAAAAATTACATATGTTATAAGTTCTAACCTTAAAGAAACCGTTAATTTTAGAACTCAACTTTCAACACTTGGTTACTCGAAACTAGGTTTTTGTCGTTTAGAACGTTTTACGGGGGACCCCCTCAATTATTTCACAAGGTATATTTTATAAGGTAATTAATTAAACAAATTAATTTCACTAGGTATATTTCTTTAAAAACCATTCAATTGCCCCGAGGCTAAATAATAAAGTAAAATCAGGTTCCAGGTAAGTAGGGACAATGTTGTTCCCGTCGATTCAGACGTGGCGGCGGTAATAATTTTGTCCCAAGAATTCATCTTTGGATATTGGGGGCACAGTGGCAGTAGTATCATATATTTAATTTCGTAAGGCGATACTTTGAGTCAAAATTGTGGGCGTCTGGCAAGTCGTAGAAAGATGGAAGCGGGCTCAAGTTAAAGGTCTTTATTCCGTGATGGCGGGAAAAATAATGAAATTGCTTGAAATTCGCCAAAAAACGAGAAGTAACTAAAATATCTGCCATTTAAAAGCATTGGGATCTAAAAACATCTGCTTTGTTTACATGAAACATGTGATGCTTATACTTGATTGAAAACTATGTGGTTGGCTAGATATCAATGTAATGAAGTTTCAGCTTGCTATGAAGGTATTTTGTACTATAATAAATAAGGTACTATAATAATTATTTTAATTTTCACTCATTAGAGGCTTTTAGCCCCTTCAAGCCACTAGTTGTCCTAAGATTTTGGATGTTAGGGCGGACAAATATCCAAACAAGGATCAAGTGAGTTTCTAATGTGGTCGCCCACTCCCCCCAAAAGTAAATACCCCTGTCGCAGCAGACCTGCGTACTCAGCGAATTTCCATAGGATTTACTTTGTATATGTGAGCATTCAACCTATTTGAATGCTCTCTGGCTATGACCACTACGCTACTAACCATGTCATATGATATTTTTAACATATGATATTGGTAAACACAACATTTGACAAGCAGCGGTGTTTTAGAAAATGTTTTCAGGAAAGTACCCCCTCTCCCCCCCGCACCATACAATCAGCTGACTCAGTCATAGCCGGAGATATAATGCGCGAACTGTAAACTCATGAAAATATTAAATTCAATCATATGGTCAGTTTTACAGTAATTAATTAAAACATCCCTGTTGCAACAGACCTACATCTCCAGCCAATTTCAATAAAACATATTATCAATCCTCATCATTGTAAACATACCATATATTATGCTACATTTTCAGGCAGTTTAGACCAAGACATCCCCCCTACAAATGCTCATGCTTTCTTTATTAAATTTAAAAATAATTTGTATTTTTACTTTCTCCCCCCTATACATAGTATATGGAGAAAGTATTGTTTTTGTCAAAATTTTCGAATTTGAGTTGTTAGTGGATATATTCGTTTTAGTGCTCCCTGAATCCAAAAAAGTGGTTTTTGGCGTGGTGTGTGTGTGTGTGTGTGTGTGTGTGTGTGTGTGTGTGTGTGTGTGTGTGTGTGTGTGCGTGCGTGCGCGCGTGCGTGTGTACGGGCGTGCGCACGTGTGCGTGTGTGTAAACAAAGCTACGGACGACACCACTGGTCCGATTTTTATGAAATTTGGCATGTAAGTATAAAGCCGTGGTATCTCCAGGCGTGTATTTTTCATTTTTTAGAATTTTTGATTTTTAGGGTATTTACCCCATAAAAACCCATAAAAAATGACAAAAATCAAAATTTCTCAAAAACAGCTCTAAGGATTTTGATAAAAATTTCATGATTTTTAGTGCTTAATATGAGAAACAAAATGACACCACCCTCATGTCTGTAAAAATTCAGGTTCAGAAGTTGTGGGGGTTTAAGTGATAAAAAATTAATATTTTTCAAATTTTACAAAATCTGTAACCTCTAAAGAAAATTTACTTGCAACCATTAAATTTGACTTGAAAAACTAAATGAAGAGTGCAGGGAAAGAACGTGTTAAGTCCAATTTTTTTTCAATTTGCAGTTAACAGATGGTTTTGTATAGCTCATAGTCTGCAGATTAAATTGTGAAGGGAAGAAAGCAAATAAAGTGCTTAGTCCAGGAGATATTCCACTTTTAATTTTAGCCATGCAGGGAAAAATCGTGATAAGTCCCAATACACGGAAAGAAGGCGGTTAGTCCAAGAGACATTCCACTTTTGATAAGGGAAAACCATGTTAAGTCCCAAGGCAAGGAAAGAACGTGGTTAGTCCAAATCACCTGTTTACTCTCAGCTGTTTTTATTAGCGAATTTCCCCTATAGGGAAGAAGCTGTTACCGTAGGTCTCATGGTAAGATCTAAGCCTAAAACCATCATAACTTTTCTTTTTGAGGTCCTCAGATGCCAAAAACACCATTCGTTCACTTTCATAAATATATATATATATATATCTATATATCTATATATATATCTATATATCTATATATATATGTGTGTCTTTAAGCACGATAACTTGCGCAAAAATGGTCCAATCGGAATGAAATTTGGCATAAACGTGTAAAGTAGTAATTATTCGGACGAGTTCGTAAACCAGCCCGATCGGACCACCGGAAGGGGGGGTTAAGGGGGGTAAACCCCCCCAAAAATGGGTTTTTTTGAGATTTTTACATAGAAAAATAAAATTTTTCGAATTTTTATTGGCACCATTGAATTCAGCCCAAAAAAACAAACAATTTAGTATTTTGAATCATGGCTCTATGTCCATTGGTTGCCGAGATATTGAAAGTGGTAAACACAGTACGTTGTCCCAATGTTAACCTTATGGGAAATAAGTAAAATTCTATATCTCGCTTATTTCTCGACATATCTTGATAAAACTTGGTAAATGGCTTCTTCTAGTTCAGATCTACTAAAAAATGGATTAAAACCACCTAGTTTTAATATACCTGTAGCAGCAAACCTGCATACTCATTCCCCATGTTATTCTTATGGAGCTTACAAAAACATGTCAAATCTCGCTATGTTTGATCGAAATATGTTGTTTTGCACTTGAAATTCGCTGAGTATGCAGGTCTGCTGCAACGGGGGTATATATATATATATATGTGTGTGTGTGTGTGTGTGTGTGTGTGTGTGTGTGTGTGTGTGTGTGTGTCTTTAAGCACGATAACTTGCGCAAAAATGGTCCAATCGGAATGAAATTTGGCATAGACTTGTAAAGTAGTAATTATTCGGACGAGTTCGTAAACCAGCCCGATCGGACCACCGGAAGGGGGGGTTAAGGGGGGTAAACCCCCCCAAAAATGGGTTTTTTGAGATTTTTACATAGAAAAATAAAATTTTTCGAATTTTTATTGGCACCATTGAATTAAGCCCAAAAAAACAAACAATTTAGTATTTGAATCATAGCTCTATGTCCATTGGTTACCGAGATATTGAAAGTGGTAAACACAGTACGTTGTCCCAATGTTAACCTTATGGGAAATAAGTAAAATTCTAAATTTCGCTTATTTCTCAACATATCTTGATAAAACTTGGTAAATGGCTTCTTCTAGTTCAGATCTACTAAATATTGAATTAAAACCACCCGGTTTTAATATACCTGTAGCAGCAAACCTGCATACTCATTCCCCATGTTATTCTTATGGAGCTTACAAAAACATGTCAAATCTCGCTATGTTTGATCGAAATATGTTGTTTTGCACTTGAAATTCGCTGAGTATGCAGGTCTGCTGCAACGGGGGTATTTTTTTTATTTTAAAAACACTTAAACAATGTGTTAGAACTTTAGTAGGTACCGGTAACATAAATTTGTTTATTATGTGACCATTTTATATAAAAAGGTCAATATTGTGTTAATTATCGTAAGGCTTTATACAAGACTTGGACTTTATTACGTTTTTCCCGGTAAGTGTGACTTAACACATTGTTTTCCAGTCAAGTTAGACATTGCTTAAGTTTTTAATTTTTTTAAAGCTAAATACAGAACATTTTTACTCTTGAACATGTTTACGACTTAGAGTAATACTTTCACAAATGCATTTAAAAAAATTGTAATAAATTTATAATTTAAACTAAGTTATTTAAGTCTTTTAACTTAAAATGTCCTCCCCTGTAAAATTTAAAAAAGTGACTTAACACGTTCTTTCCCTGCACTCTTCAAATAATCTAGTATTCTGAATCATTAGTTTACGTCAACTGGTTGCGGAGATAACTGATATTTTAGGTTGGCGGTTAACGCAGTACGTTGTCCAATGTACATGACTTAGGCTAGACAAATAGGCATACACAATATTAGGCTGTCAGATTCTAAATAAACACAAATCCCCACATAACGGAAAGATGTTATCATTAAAGGTAATGGACTTAGTACTGGAAATCAAAGGAATTTGCTTTATTGGGGATAAAGTAATCATTAAAATCAGATCTGGGTCTGCAAATGTGCAGTGGTACCGGGCCAAGCAGCTTTCACTTTTTCTATCAGGTTAAGAATTGTCGTTTCCAGTTGACGTTTGAGTTATTCTTCCTCGCAGTGATGTAAATAGTCACTTTGCGAAACAAATTTCCCTCTTTGCATATGTTTTGATTGTTATATTAGTTTTCATAAGTTAATTTGTTATATATATATATATATATATAATTTATCGAAGCGCTTGTTATAACTTATGTGATTAGCTGATCTCTCAATTAGCTTTTAAGCTAGAGAGATTAATATTTATAACTGCTGTGTAACCGAATATTGTATTTAAATGAAATAAATAAATAAATAAATAAATAAATAAATAAAAAAATGTTATTCTTATGCCAAATATTTAAAAATTGATATCTCCGTTATTTACTAACCGATTTTGATAAAATTTGGTATATATTTGTGCAATAATTATTTGTTGATTTTTTTATTTCACTAAATGTGTTTTCTGGTTTTAAATGACGTCAAGGGAGAAAGTATGTGTCAGTTTTCCTGTATGTAAAAATCACAGACACACAGACGGAAAACGAAGCACTTTTGGACCTATGTTTATATGTACTTTTTTCTTATTAGCGAATTTCCCCTATAGGGAAGAAGCTATTACCGTAGGTCTCATGGTAAGACCTAAGCCCGAGACTATGATAACTTTTCGTTTTGGGGCCACCAGAAGCAAAAAACACTATTCGTTTGAATTTATATACAGGGTGTTTCGAAACTCTCTCCCGAAACTCCGTGGGCACGTTCCTTAGGTCAAAACAAACAAAAAATGTCATATAAGTATAGTGTCTATCTCGCTCCGTTTTCCGTCTGTGAGTCTGTTTGTGTTTTTCAATTAAAACTGTATAACTTTGAAACGGCTTGAGTTAAATTATTGAAACTTGGTACGTAAACTATAGTTAGTGTGGCCAACATTTTTACCAATTTTCAATATTTTATCTTTTGGAATTTCAAAATGGCGGCCTTTTAAAAAATTAATTCATTAATATCTAAAAAAGTTGACAAGTTAACACTATTCTTTTGACTATACATTTTATTTGCCATTTCATTACAAACATAACGACACTTCATTTATTAAAATCGGACAATAAACAAGCGAGATACAGCGATTTAAGTAAAGCATGTCATGGCATTTTCCGTCCAGAGGCCGGCCCGCGAGACCGTGGCGCCCCGCGCCGCGCTGCAACAATGACGGTCTCGCGCTAGTCGCGTGGAATATGCCATGACATGCTTTACTTAAATCGCTGTATCTCGCTTATTTATTATCCGATTTTAATAAATAAAGTGTCGTTATGTTTGTAATGAAATGGCAAATGAAATGTATAGTCAAAAGGATAGTGTTAACTTGTCAACTTTTTTAGATATTAATGAATTAATTTTTTAAAAGGCCGCCATTTTGAAATTCCAAAAGATAAAATATTGAAAATTGGTAAAACTTTTGGCCACACTAACTATAGTTTACGTACCAAGTTTCAATAATTTAACTCAAGCCGATTCAAAGTTATACAGTTTTAATTGAAAAACACAAACAGACTCACAGACGGAAAACGGAGCGAGATAGACGCTATACTTATATGACATTTTTTGTTTGTTTTGACCTAAGGAACGTGCCCACGGAGTTTCAGGAGAGAGTTTCGAAACACCCTGTATATATATCTATATATTTGTCTGTTAGCACGATAGCGGCCGTAAAAATGGTCCAATCTTAATGAAAATTGGTACATACGTGTAAAGTGGTAATCACTCGGACCAGTTCATGAACCAGCCTGATCGGACCACCGGAAGGGGGGGTAAAAGGGGGATAAACCCCCCAAAAATGGGTTTTTTGAGTTTTTTATTTAGAAAAATAAATTTATTGAATTTTTGTTGGCACCATTGAATTCAGCTAAAAAAAACAAACAATTTAGTAATTTGAATCACTGCTCTATGTTACTGAGATAGGCCTATTGAAAGTGGTAAACACAGTACGTTGTCCCAATGTTAACCTTATGGGAAATAAGTAAAACTCTATATCTCAGTTATTTCTCAACATATCTTGATAAAATTTGGTAAATAGATTCTTCTAGTTCAGATCTACTAAATAATGAATTAAAACCACCCAGTTTTAATATACCCATAGCAGCAAACCTGCATACTCATTCCCCATGTTATTCTTATGGAGCTTACTAAAAAATGTCAAATTTCACTATGTTGGATTGAAATATGTTGTTTTCACTGGAAATTCGCTGAGTATGCAGGTCTGCTGCAACGGGGGTATTTTTGCCTTTACTATCATATACTAAAATATTTTACCATAATTTCCGGACACCCTGTATTGATGGTAAAAACAATGTATTGGCTGATGCACTCTCAAGACTGCCCATTGAAAGTGGTCGTCCGTCTCGGGAAGAGCTTTCTGCAAAACACTGGTGCAAGAAAAGATAGATGATATATGGCACTGACCTCTGAACAACTGCAAGAAGAGACAAAGAAAGATGACGTTTGCCAACGAGTTAGGATGTTTGCAGAGTCGTCATGGCCACACAAGTTACCTGGTGATTTGTCATACTTACTGCCATTCTATCACAGGCGTGAGGAACTATCGTCTGTGAAAGGTATTTTAATGTGGGGAAATAGAATAATAATTCCTAAGTCTCTTCAAAAGAAAACGCTACGTGTACTACATCAGGGTCACCCGGGCATTGAAGCAATGAGGCTGTTAGCTCGATATTATGTGTGGATGATGATGTGGAGAAATATGTGAAAGCATGCCATGGTTGTCAGTCGAACCGACCATGGGAGCCTGAGGTACCCTTATATTCTTGGAACATCCCTGATGAACCATGGGAAAGATTGCACTTGGACTATGCTGGCCCACTTGACGGTAGTTATTGGTTAGTTGGAGTAGATGCATTTTCAAAGTGGCCAGAGATATCTATGGTTAGATCGATCACAGCTACAAATACGGTGAACAAGCTAAGAGAATGGTTCTCTCGCTATGGAGTCCCAAGAATGATAGTAACTGATAACGGAACACAGTTCACTGCTGAATTATTTCAAAAGTTTAGTAAAAATAATGGAATAAAACATGTGCGCATTACACCATACCACCCAAAAACCAATGGCCAAGTTGAAAAGTTAATCAAAACTTTTAAGTGCAGGTATTTGGCCAGCAAAATGAACAAGGAGGACTCAGTATAAAACCTCACAAAGCTATTGTTCACCTACAGAAACACCCCTCAAAAGTCAATGAATAAACCGCCTTCAGAACTATTCCTCGGCAAGCGACTGAGATCTCCATTGGATAACTTGAAGCCCACGGTGAAAGATGTTATAGAAGAATCACTTTTCAAACAAAAAGAATATCATTATGGCAGATCCAAATATAGAGAATTTTCCGAAGGGGAAGAAGTCTGGGTCCAGAGAGAAGTTGACGCTGGCTGGGCTCTAGAAGTAATTAAGACCAGAACTGGCGAGCTTTCCTATTCACAACAACAATGTGTCCTCTAGTTTTAAGAATATTGTAGCTGGTGTCCCTCAAGGCTTGGTGCTTGCCCGTTTCTTTTTTTGGTTTTTGTTAATGACTTTAGTAATAATGTAACATCTTTGTCTTTTCTTTATGCAGATGATACAACCCTCCTATGTTCTGATTCCGATTACTGTGCCCTCGATTTAAAATTAACCACTTCTCTACAGCAAGCTAAAGAGTGGTATTTTGCCAACAAACTCATTATCAACAATAGTAAGACTAATAGTATAATTTTTACAAAAAGAAAAAATTTTGAAATAAATGATGATTTTGTTAAGCCTGTTAAGTTATTGGGATTTTTTTAGATAGTAAGCTTTCTTGGGAAGCTCATGTTGATAGTGTTTGTAAAAAACTTTCTCGAGTAATTTTTTTGTTACGAAAACTGAAACACTGTGTAAACTTTGAAGTTTTGCTAATGACATATTTTGGTCTGTTTCACGTCCATCTTAGTTATGGTGCCCGCTTATGGGGAAATTCTTGCGCAGCAAATAAAGCTTTCCTTTGGCAAAAAAAAGCAATTAGAGTAATGGCCAATCTTTTACCTCTGGAATCTTGCAGACAATCATTTAGTAGCTTTAAGATCATGCCTCTAGCTTGTATTTATATTTTACAAAATTTGATCTACGTTAAAAAAAATATCAATGCTTATGTATCTCATGAGACTGTCCATGACCATAACACCAAATTCAGGCATAATTTAGTACTACCCAATATTAGATTGACCAAGACGTACAATAGTTTTAGTTTTCAGCAGATCAGACTGTTTAATAAGTTACTATTAGATATAAGAGAATTACCACTTAGTAGGTTTGAACCGAAAATATCTTCATGGTTAAAGCTTCAAGCATTTTACTCGGTTGAAGAGTACATGAGCTGTGATATGTCCAATTTGTTTTTGGAAATCTGTTAGGCCTATATTCTGTTAACTTATTTGTGTTGTATGTTTTTGTTATACTGTTAGTTATATTTTTGTACTGTTATATTTTTATACTGTTATATTTTTATACTTAGCTTTAATGACAAAGCCTAATGTAACAATTTTGTTATTTGATGGCCAATGAAGATCTTGATTCTTGATTCAGTTATGGTTGGTGGAATCAAAAAAAGGAAACATGCAGACCAGTTACGTAAGAGAAGCGGAGCTTTGTCCCAGGGGGGAGAAGTGTAGTATTGGGTAAACTGATTTATTTCCATTGTCAAAGTCAGTTGATTTTGTATATTATTTACGTGTTTATGTTTTGATTTAGAGTTTTTAGAATGTGGTTAAAACTGTTGTTGTTTACTCTTAACATTTATTTTAATTAGTTAGTTGAAATATCATATTCCTCAATATATCTGAATAAAACTTTGTACATGGCTTCATCTAGTTGATATCTTCTTGATTATTGCAAAAAATCTCTCAATTTCAATTTTCCATGGCAGCAAATGTGCATACTCATTTTCCATATTCTTATGGATAAAATTTGTGTATGCTCATTTTAGGATTTAAGTAGGTTATTCTTAATTTGAGGCTCCTAAATGATTTATTTAAGCATTTTTGAAATTCACTGAGTATGCAGGTCTGCTGCAACAGGGGTATTTAGCCCTAGAGTTAATAGGTTTTCAAAAATGTTGTTTCAGAGGCTTGTTATTCCTGGTGAGAAACATGAAGTCACTCAGCTAGCAGTCAGTCCGAACAAACTTACTTTAGTCGCTGGATATAGCGATGGTTCTGTCCGAACATTCAGTCTTGGAAGTGCTGAGAATTTGAACACCTTTTCTGGTCACCGCTCAGCCATCACTTCTTTTGCTTTCGATTTTCATGGACATAGGATTGCCTCTGGAGCCAAGGTAATTATTAATTTCACCCCATGGAGAAAGTATTGTTTTCATCAAAATTTTCGATGAACAGTGGATATATTTGTTTTAGTGCTCCCCGAATCCAAAAAAGTAATTTTCGGAGTGGTGTCTGTAAGTCCGTTTGTGTGGATGTACGTAAACAGAGCTATAGACAATACCAGTGGTTTGATTTTCATGAAATTTGGCATGTGTATTAAACAATGATATCTCTAGTTTTATTAAATTTTAGATTTTTAAGGGTATTTACCCCATAAAAAACAACAAAAAATCCAAATTTCCCCAAAACAGCTCCAACAATTTTGATAAAAATTCCTATAAAAATTTGTATAGTTTTAAGATGCCAAACAAAGTGCCACCACCCGCATGCAAAAAATTCAGGTTCAGAAGTTATGGAGATTTAAGTGTTAAAAAATTCAATTTTTCAAAGTTACTTAAAATTATAATAATTAATCAAAATATACTTGCAACCATTAAATATGGCTTGAAAAATAAATAATCCAGTATTTATAATTATTAGCCTGCGTCAACTGGTTGCGGAGATAATTGATATTTTCATTAGGCGGTAAATGCAGTACGTTGTCTAATATTATTCTTAGGGGTGTGCAAGCAAGGCCGTAGCCTAGGTTAGGGGGTGAAAACCCCCCCAAAATGCCCAAAATGTTGGAATAGCACTTAAGTCAGAAAGTAAAGTTATAACCGCTGACAGCACTGAATTCTGGGTTTTATGGTGACAGGGGGCTGGAAGAGCGAATGTAAATTAATGAAAAAAAGGTCAACACCTTTTGGCGAGTGGGAATCCGGCACTGAATCGGGAGCTCAAACCCCCCCCCCCCCCCCAAAAAAAAAAATCCTGG
Organism: Flexamia atlantica; assembly: GCA_035578135.1. Taxonomy (NCBI): domain Eukaryota; kingdom Metazoa; phylum Arthropoda; class Insecta; order Hemiptera; family Cicadellidae; genus Flexamia; species Flexamia atlantica. Next base: position 6,327,481 of record JAQJVK010000006.1, on the reverse strand, counting down.
CTACGGCCTTGTGTGTAAGTATTGATTTTTCAAGTCAAGTCGAGTTCTAAACAATACTCGCGAGTTTCGAGTTTTTTCGAGTTAGAATTTTGAATAGTAGGAGTTAATAGGTGTCATACTCATTATTGATCTCATAAAATGTAATATCTTTTAATTATTAAACTGGGAAGTTTTCCTATGAGTTAAAAACAAACCTGTTTTCGAATTAAATGAACAGGAATTCAGGCCATCTTCAACATAACTTTATATCATTACCGTACTCAATATTTTATTAAACTTTCAGCCTAGGAGGTAAAAACAAAACTATATCTGCGCTTGTTTTCTTTAAAAATGAGTTTTTGTAACATTTTTAGGTTTAAAAATTAAACTGAATTTGTTGATATTAATAACTCAAAAACCACTTTAATTCAAGTAAAACAACAAAAGTTTTATGGTGGCTGTTCATGTCTGGTGTTGACTGTGTGAAAAACAGCCGAAAAATGTGACCGTGCGTACCAATTCGAGTATTTTTTAAAACTTAGGGTCGAGTAGGGTAAATTCGGCTTGAAAAATCTCGATAATTAAGTACTCGCACACCCCTAGTTATTCTTTTGGCAAATACTTAAAACTGATATCTCCGATTATTACAAACCGATTTTAATAAAATTTGGTATGTGTTTGTGGGATGATTGTGAATTTGCTATACAGGTTTTATTTTATTTCATTAGGTTTTCGGGTGTAAGGGAAAAAGTTTGTGTCAGTTTGATGATACTATTTATTGGTATTGTATTGATTTGAATAATTATTTTTGTAGGGATGTGTCGGTACCACTTTTTCAAAGTCGGTACCGGTACCGGTTCTTGACAAGATTGGTTCTCGGTTCTCAGTACTGGTACCATCGCAGGGTTCCCACTCAACCGTGAAACCATAAAAACCATGAATAAGCCGTGACTTTGGCAAACCTGAAAAAACCTGGAAAGAGCCGTGAATTTTGTCATCAGACCTTTAAAATCAGCCAATTTTAAAATAGCCAATATTTTTATTAAAATATAGAGAATTATTTGTATAAATTTATTAGAGACATTAAAATGATTCACAGTCCCAAAACGAAGACAGCAATTGTGTACTTTAAGACGTAGATTGTACGTACAGGGCTAGACGGTAGGGCCTGCTAAACTGAGATTGAGATTCCACTGTGGCTGGGGAAGGAGGGGTGGAGACTGGGGAGGTAATGGCGGGAAGGCGATCGGTTGCCTTGGAGGGGAGAGGGAAGGATGGAAATGTGAAGAGAGAGAAGACTAGATAGCTGAAGACGCACGCTCATTGGTTTACGTTTGCGCGGCAAATAAATATGTGAATTTCTCTCCTCCTTAGTTAATTTGTTTTCTTATTCTTTACATTCCTTCTATTATACGATTCATCGGTTTTCAACTACCGATTAATGCATCGATGTGTCCGCTGCTTGTTTCTAATCATTTTCTGTTTTTTGTATCAGCATTCAAGATGTTTGAGACAATAAATAAACTATTTAAAAATGACGCCAGAATGAACGTCTTTGTTGCGTATTTTGGTTTCTACATGCGAAAATCTAAACGACTTGTCCTACTACATATGACGGCTAATATTTTTTGTCTAATTTTTATAAATTGATCGAGACAAAAATGAAATTTTTATCTCTTGCCGTTCAAGAGAAATTCTATGATCAAACAATAGACTGGTGTATATTTTGTCGTTCTCCAAGGTCAACTAAATATAGCAGAAACTTCGAATTCCATCTAATTGGAGATAATATTTTTCACCTGTCAGCGCCCTTTCCTTATCACTCAGGATTATTGTTTGTGTACGATTTTTGTGGGAAGGACATGCTCTTCGGTTTAAAGTGTCCACAAATAGATCACAAATATTATCTTCTCGATAAGACTTGTCGTATCATAAGCTCGGCTAGAAATTCAACCTTATTCAAAGCTGTTTAGCGTTTGTACGACTATTTCATTGCGTCAAAAGGAGCAACGGTCCTTTAAGTTGTTATTCGAGGATACGATATTAAGCAGTAAGCGTACGATAATTAATTTTGAGTCGGCAAGGGGACGGCTGGTTGTCTGACTGAGACGTATAGTGAAGATCGCTTCGAAGTTTGACATCACGATCGCGACCATCCTTGTTCGTCTCGTTATAATATTGCGTTGACTCCGTAAGTCAGAAGCTTGGCGCAAATTATTTATTGTTGAACATTTTTAAAGTTTCGGGTTTCTTTCGGGTAGTGTGTCAGGTATCGTCAACCCGATTTCTTTCGGGTAGTAGGTATCCACCCGACCCGACGTGTAATAAAAACCGACCGAATTAAGCCTGAGACGTGTCGAACCCGCCCGACCACTCGGGTTCACGTAATTACCCGAAGCTACCCGAATTTTCGGGTACCTGCAGACCTCTGCTTATCACTCACTACCCATTGCACTGTTTGAATTACAACAACAAGGCCCTAACTTCGGCCGCTGGAAAACATGCCTGCAGGCGACCAATGTTGCGCCATTAACTAACATTTGTGGAAAGTAGAACAACGATTATCCGGAGGCGTATTAACCAGGCGGCGCGCCTAACCGGTGTCCAAAACTGGCAACAAGAATTATTTTTAAACACGTATTTACTTTCAACTTTCACAAAAAACTATTTTACAAAAAAAGTAATTGAAGTTTATTTAATACTTGCAATTAATTTTTAAACAAACACGACATTATTTTAATACGTTTTATATAGATCATATTTCGAGTTTTCGATGATTAGAGAGTTGATAATCACGAACTTCAACTCGGTCAAGACGCAATAAATGAACTATCGAAATTAATTCATCAAAAGGTTGGCAACATACGCAAGCGCAGACTATGATATTGTCTTTCATTACACGGCTGTTTGTTGTCTTAAAACGCAGTGCGTGATTGGCTCGTTGCTATGACGACACACGTTGTCATGGCAACATACTGTGCGACAGTGCGCACTGGACTCTGCGCATTGTGTGGGCGGATAGAAAGCAGGACAGGAAGAAAGTAAGGAAGGAAGGAAGAGGGTCAAAATCTGAAAAGGGTACAATTGCAAAGTAGGAAAAAACTAAAAAGTTATTACTTGGTATCTAAATGACACTTACATTTTTTAATACTTTGAACCCAATAGAATATGAGGAAATATAAAGAAAGCACCATTACCCACGTATGTCAATGGGAGAGGCAGTTTTATATCGAAAACTCCCATTTTTCGTAATAGAGGTCACACCCAGATAAATCAATATTACATAATGAAATAAAAGGGAAAACCCATTGTATTTCATATTTTTTGTTGCTCACATATACTGTTTTTAAATATATTACAGCCCTCTTACTTTTGATTGACCTATATCTTAATAATAGCTTAGAAAAGATGTAATTCACCTACAAATACAAGTTTTGGTCAGGTTTTTTAACCTCACAATGTGTTTACTCCATTCCATTGTCATGAAAATTATTGTGCACCAACTTGAAACTGTACTTAATTGAAAAAATATAACCATTTATATATATTTTGACCATACATATTTTTAAATAAAAAATTTTAAATGTGACATTCTGCTACAACGCGTGACCTCAGTTACATGGATATGACTTCCATTACATGTTTGTTGTTTAATTTTTTAAAAATATAAAATCTTCATCTGTTCCTTTCATAGTCTGAAATAGGAAGAATTTGATTTCTAATATAGGCCTTTTTCTGTAATTACAAGACAATACAATAGTGTTAAAATAACCTTAACTGAATCATTAGGTGCATAATACAAAATATTTTTAATGACTTAGATGTATAGGATGTTCTATTTCCAAAATCATTCATTGTTATTACTTAAGTCATGAAAAATTATTTTGTAATTCTTCAAAATTACATTTAAATGATCATGGTATGTTTAATGTTCAAAATCAAAATGTTTCAACGATTAAATGAAGGCTTCATTACAAATTTCTAAAAATAGGCTTAGGCCTGAATAAGTTATAGTTTAGAGCATAAAAATAAAATTAAAAAAGAAAGAAAACCCGTTTAGCTATTCTTAGAGTAAGTTCAAACACATTAAAATCATTATATTTTTCAAAACGTATTAAACTGCTCTTTAAACTGCAGCAAAAACACATGACCAAACGGAACTAAAAATCTTTTCATTAAAAAATTATTTGTCACAATTAAAAAATGCTACTCACAAGTTAAATTTCAAAAATTATTATTAAGACATACTGATTTTAATTAATTAAGTAACTTAATTTTAAAATGTTTAGAAGCATTTAAAAACAATTTTTTTCAATGTTGGACATGTTACATTTATGTATCAAACATTTTAAACAAAGGTTAGGTGACAAACGTCAAAAAAGCTATGGACTTAATAAATTAATCTAAAGCATATAGGCCTAATACAAACTTAAAAACAAACAATCAAAAACTTTCACCCAAATTTGATTTTAAATATACATTAAAATACCTTTATCATTATTTAAAAAATTTATACCGTAAAAACAGAAACAAGGGCAAATACTCCTAAAAAGAATAAGCTATGAAAAGAATATAAAGAATTTCTATCAGCTAATTTCATTTTCAGATTAAATAAAAGAATTTATAACAGTTGTAAATAATTGCTTCTGAAACTAAAAATGCCCACACAATTCGATTTTCCCTGTTGGTGGCAACCCTGCATCATTATTTTCATAATTAACACATTGTTTACTAATTCATTTTACTCTATTAAGTATTAAAATCGGCCGTAATAAAACAAAAAATCCATCACCATTAAGCATATAAGGTATATCAGTCAAATGGAAAAACCGGTCACAAAATGTAGCAGATCTCACGTTAAATTAACCAAAAATCGCGACCGTCGCTTCCCAGACCGACGCTACAATTTCGCTTGTTGTGTCTGCTAACCTCAAAATGGCGGACGCTATCGCTAGTGATGAATCGGCATTTGAAACCGGGCCGTATTACGCACGAATTAAACTATTACGATGGATAGCGATTTACTTTTGATTAAGAATAAATCATGTACCGATGCTACATCAAAAAATGAGACACAGCAATTTTAATGAACAAAACTATTTTCCTCCACGTCAAAATTCATTTCACACGACGAACTCCGGCATCCGTCGTTGCTTGCCGCCATGATACTCCTGAATTAAACTCGTTTTCGGCTGCTACTAGCGCTAGTGTCGCTGTACGATGAGAAACAGACTACACTACCGACGCTACTGCTTAAGGTGGGGACACGACTTTAAACCGGGCTCGGCGTCGTAATAATATAGTTTCATCCGTAATAAGCGCTATTTGATTATCTCCCTGTATCCGACAATATAAACGTGGGTTTTGTATTCACTTATTTGATTGGTGAACTTGTTTAAAACGTATCTTTAGCGGTAAAATTGGGATTGGGGACACGTGACCGTCACTACTTTGGCCAGTTTTTTCTCAGTATTTTGCCCCAACCTCTTCTTAATTCATGATTTAAACAGTATAGACAATAAGATTAAGACCTAAACTTCCAAAATAAAACATTTTTAGCAATAATTACATTAGGCTACATTATTTTTTTATGAAGGGACAGTGATTGTACCCTTTTCAGATTTTGACCCAAGAGAGGATGGCGTTAAAAATAAAAAAATATTTAAGTTGCGTGCGTGTTCTGCAATCGCCAGTACATTGTTTTCTGTTTTCTTAAGTAATCAATAATGTAAAATCACATCGTATTTTGTGAAATAGTTGTAATTTATTTAATTGCATTGTATTTAAAATTGTTTTTTCCGTCAAGTATAGTTTGTTTTACCTAAAATATTACACAGTTTAATTAAATTGGTACAGAAATTACTTCTCTGTTGTGCTGGCGCCGCCACCGCCGGCGCTATGCGTCTGCCGAGTTTTCCCTCGCTACCCCCCCCCCCCCCCCCCTTATTCTCTCTGACTCTGTGCAGGCGGCAAAATGTTTTCCTATATTTAGACCGTGAATTTCATAATTTTCGGACCTTAAAAACCGTGAAAGATCCGTGAATTTTAAAATGTTTGAGTGGGAACCCTGCATCGGTACCAAGTGTTTGTCAAAACGTGTTATATAATGTATTGTACCCTCAAACCTACAGACAATATGTTGTATGTTACTGTTTTGAAAATGTTTAAATTTTCAAGTGCAAGTTTCACCAAGACATAAAATACTATCTCACTTATTAATTTAATTGTTTATCCTTCTGTTAACAGATAATATAAAAAAATGTATACTATGTGAACAAAAAAAATCCAAGGTGAAAAATAACAGTTTACAAATTTGTTTCCATTCATAATTTTACAATTCCCATTGAAAATAACCCCATTCCAATTAATTTTAAAAATTAGAGTAAAAAATCAATCAAGAACAAATTCCAAGGTGAAAAATAACAGTTCCCAAATTAGTTTCCATTCATAATCTTACAATTCCCAAAGAAAATAACCCCATTCCCATTAATTTTAATTATTAGAGTAAAAAATCAATCAAGAGTCAAAAATTTTAAGATAAATTTCAAATCAAAAGTAATTTTAGAAAAATTATTGACCTTCAATAATAGTACGCAGTGGCATTTGCCATCGACGCAACGCCCGCGGCGATGCGCGGTGCGATCAATCGTCTTTCATGACCGGTAGTTACTCCCGCCGATTACTATGGGTACCAAAGTACCGGTACCGACATTTTGACGTCGGTTCTCAGTACCGGTTCTTTTGCCAAGAACTGATGGTACCGAGAACCGACTTAAGGTACCGACACATCCCTAAATGGTCTACAATAACATCTCTCAGTTTTTGAACTTTAATTCTTCTAGTGTTTTTCAGTTTTTGAACTTTAATTCTTCTAGTGTTTTATTTTTAAGAGGAGGCTAATGGCAATTCCGTGTCACTCTGGTGGCCAAAGGAAGAACTAGACATTACTTTTTTTCTGATGTTGAAAGAAAGTAGCACAAGGAAGTAAATACTCAGTCTTTTTTCATTTTGGTCTTAACGAGCATATAAAATACCCTTTTTCACTTAACTGTTCAAAATAGAACTTCAGAAGTTTATCTTTAATAAGGAGGAATTAATAATTGAATGCCACATTTAGAAAGCTGTGGGATGTTGCAGGATACAGAGATTGTCGTTTGGGACCTGGTAGCTGAGAGTGGACTAGTCCGTCTCAGTGGTCACAAGGGTGTTGTCACTCAAGTGCAGTTCATGTCGGACAAAGACATTCTAATATCATCATCCAAGGATACATTCATTAAGATCTGGGATGTACCTACAGGACACTGCTTCAAGACCATCGCTGGTCACATCACTGAGGTGCGACAATGCTTTAACTTACATTTACACCTCTGAAATTGGATCCCTTTTCATATACTAGCTATCATGGCATGACAAACCAACCACTAACCACATTGAATGGTTAAGGAATGGTTTTTGGTTAACATAATGACAATAAATTTGGTATTACATTCAGATCTGTGTAATTTAGAGTTCTGATCTTAGTTATATTGATTTATTAAATTTATATTTCTACAGTGGCTTGTTTGACTTTTAAATTTATATTTCTTTTGTAGCTTGTTCGAATTGTTTAATTTACATCTATATAGTGGCTTGTTCCTGTTGTTTATTGTGTTCATAGAGTGACAAATTTAACGCATTTAAATATTATGTTTCAACTTTCAATGAATTATACATTTAGTGAACAGAAAAAAATGAAGTTAACATTAATTAAGATTAACTAAACAGGATTTAGTGCTCATTGTTGAAGTTGTCTGGCTGAATCATTATGAAACATACTTAGGTTTGGGGCCTGTGTTTGATTCGTGATGATGACTATATTGTGGCTGGCAGCGCAGACACTGAAATGAGGGTTTGGCAGGTATCGGAAATCAAACAAGAAGACAAAGAAAACCAATCAACATTTGGTGAAGATGACTGTTCAAGTAAACTGGTAAGCACCATTTTACCAACTAATTAATAAACTGATACAATGTTTCAATCAGTCAGAATCACTCATTCACAAACAAAATTAATCTACTCTTCCAAAAAATTTTAAGACAATGCTTTAACTTACATAATGTCAAAATATATGACATGATGCTCACTTACTTCTCAACCATGACAATGTAGTATGCAACGTTGCAGCAAATTCCAGATTCTTAATAACACATTTCAACATATCATAACAGCATATATGCTACTGAGACTATCAGAGATAAAACTGTGTTTTATCCTCCATTTTCATATTATGTGTCAGCATCAGCAAACCTGCATGCTCACTTCCCATGATATTCTTATAAAAAATATTTGTTTAGCCTACTCATTGATATAAGTTGATTTTACTTGACGTGAGGCTTTGTCTAAATTATTTACTTGAGCACTTGAAATTCACTGAGTATTCTGCTGCAACAGTGGCATTTTAGATACAAAATATGGTAAAAAAAATCATTTGAAAATGACAATAAACACTCTTAATATGTTCATCCAATACTACTTTTTGCCTTCAAAATACATCTTTGTAGGCCTACTAATTATTTTTGTTTTCTTTTATTATTTTTATAGAAATGTATTCTTGTAGTATGTTAGTTGTAAGAAATGCTGTAATTGTTTCACTGTTGAAATTGATAGTAAAATAAACAAATGTTAAAATCAATACAATTTTTAAATTACCATATTTGGCAATTAGGAAATTATTGTTTCAAAGTTCTAAGCGAGGTGAAATTGGCATCTTCAGTCTGTGAAACTTGAACTTAACCGCTCATATTAGTTAAATGTCATTGTTAGCTTTGGTGCAATGATTTGTAGACTAATATTTGTTAAATCATGTTTTCAGTCCCCATTGACTTGTACAAAAGCTGGCTCCATTTTGCGCGCTGGGAAGGGAAGGGTAGTTTCGGTCAGAACAGATCCAAACAAGTCAATCATGGCTGTGCACGGGAATGACAATAATATTGAGCTCTTTCATTGTTTGTCCCAAGAGGAATCAAACCTGAAACACAAAAAAAGGATAAGGAAAGAACGTAAGAAGGCAGCAAGGTAAGCCTTTATAAAATTTTAAAGCAGTAAATCATGAAAAAATGTATAGTTTACTTTAGATACCGTAATCATTAGATATTTTGTAAGAGAACAAGAGGATGAAATAATGGATTGATCCTACTTCATTCTTTTCTTTCAAATGTAACATTCTGGCTTTGTTCAAGCTCCGGAGAAGATACAAAAGAGGCTATAAGTGACGCTGTCAGTCTGAAAGATGTTGTCAGAAGGTTACCAGTCATTAAGTGCTCTGCTAAAGTGAAGTCTGTACATCTAGTACTAGGGAAGGGATCTCAGTTGAGGGTGAGTAAAGCAGTTTGTTGTATCCGCCTTGAAAAAATTTATTAGTAATTTATTTTGATCATGTTAATGATTTTTTTGTTCAGCAAGTTATTTCATTTTAAGAATTTATTTTCTTAAAGATGTTTTATCATCTTTGTTTTAGTTATTTTTGAGAAGTGTCAAATTTCATAAAGACCTCTCTACACGATTTTAACAATACAAATTTAGAAAAAGTTTTAATGGTATATAACACAATACCCCCATTGCAGCAGACTTGCATACTCAGCGAATTTTAAATGCAAAAGAACATACTGTCTGAGCCTGGCCGACAGCAGCAGGCAGCCCGAGGTAGGCAGGTAGCCGCTAGTGGCCACCACTCTCCGTACTGCAGCACTGTGTTGTGTAGGTGGCGGCCAGTCTGGCCAACAACACAGTGGAGCTGTATGGACTGAGCCTGGCCGACAGCAGTAGGCAGCCTGAGGTAGGCAGGTAGCCGCTAGTGGCCACCACTCTCCGTACTGCAGCACTGTGTTGTGTAGGTGGCGGCCAGTCTGGCCAACAACACAGAGGAGCTGTACGGACTGAGCCTGGCCGACAGCAGCAGGCAGCCCGAGGTAGGCAGGTAGCCGCTAGTGGCCACCACTCTCCGTACTGCAGCACTGTGTTTTGTAGGTGGCAGCCAGTCTGGCCAACAACACAGTGGAGCTGTATGGACTGAGCCTGGCCGACAGCAGCAGGCAGCCCGAGGTAGGCAGGTAGCCGCTAGTGGCCACCACTCTCCGTACTGCAGCACTGTGTTGTGTAGGTGGCGGCCAGTCTGGCCAACAACACAGTGGAGCTGTATGGACTGAGCTTGGCCGACAGCAGCAGGCAGCCCGAGGTAGGCAGGTAGCCGCTAGTGGCCACCACTCTCCGTACTGCAGCACTGTGTTGTGTAGGTGGCAGCCAGTCTGGCCAACAACACAGTGGAGCTGTATGGACTGAGCCTGGCCGACAGCAGCAGGCAGCCTGAGGTAGGCAGGTAGCCGCTAGTGGCCACCACTCTCCGTACTGCAGCACTTTGTTGTGTAGGTGGCGGCCAGTCTGGCCAACAACACAGTGGAGCTGTATGGACTGAGCCTGGCCGATAGCAGTAGGCAGCCTGAGGTAGGCAGGTAGCCGCTAGTGGCCATTACTCTCCGTACTGCAGCACTTTGTTGTGTAGGTGGCGGCCAGTCTGGCCAACAACACAGTGGAGCTGTACGGACTGAGCCTGGCCGACAGCAGCAGGCAGCCCGAGGTCTCCCGGCTGAGGCAGGTAGCCGCCAGTGGCCACCACTCGGACGTCCGGGCCGTAGCGTTCAGCTCAGACAGCCTGGCGTTAGCGTCAGGCAGTGGAGACCAGGTCAAGATGTGGAACAGGTTAGTGTTTGGAGAAAATGATGTTTAATAGTGTAAATGCGCCTTTTCTTAACATTTTAATAAAGTAAAAAACTTATTTAATTTATTTTACTAAAGATATTTTTATAGTCATTATTATTAAAGTCTTCTGTTCTATTGAAATAATAATCATTTTTAATAGAATCCAACGATGGTGTTGAGGTCCGTGCACCAATGTCACATACTGCAAGTGAGATGTGGTCCGTCGGGCTGAACTGTTTGATACTTTCGCATGAGCGCTTTCTTCGTCTCGCCATTTTCATCTACTCCAATTGCCACTATTTTCAGTAGCAGTTGAAAATGGCGAGACGCCGAAAGTGCTCCTTGCAAAAATATCAAACAGTGCAGCTCAACGGACCACATCTCACTTACAGTATTATTTTAAGTCATTATAGTTTCATTAGTATACCTGGACCGTGTGTGCAGGCCGTCCATGTCCAGCCTGCGCACGGTGGACGCGGGCTACGTGTTGTCCGTGCTGTTTGTGCCCGGGGACAGACACGTGTTGGCGGGACTCAAGGACGGCAAACTCCTCATCATCGACATCTCCGTCGGTGACGTACTCGAAGAGATCCCGGCTCATACGTCCGAACTGTGGTCCATAACTCACCTGCCTGATCAGGTATACTCAAATGATCATAAGTAAGTGAGATATACCTAACATAATGAGGTTAGGTTTGGCCTTTTAATTATATTGGATACTGGATTTATTCTATGGTATGAAAAAAATTGGGTTGCGGGTCAATTAGTTTTAGTGATTTGCATCTCATAAAGGTTGATAATTTTTTTCAAGCTTACTATTTTTGTTTTTTTTAAATGATAATGAAAATAAACAATTATCACCATTTACAGGAGGATAATTTAGTAATTTGGTGGGATAAATTACTTTAAGGAGGGCAACCATTCTCATCTGTTGGATGTTGTTTGTTGACAGACGGTTGTGGTGACGGGAGGTGGTGATTGCACAGTCAAGTTCTGGCAGCTGGAGCTGGTGCCAGACTCTGTCACCAACACCAAGGCTCTTAGTCTACTGCACACTCACCCAGCAGGTGGACTGTTGTCAGTATTGTGGATGTTTGTCGACAGACGGTTGTGGTGACGGGAGGTGGTGATTGCACAGTCAAGTTCTGGCAGCTGGAGCTGGTGCCAGACTCTGTCACCAACACCAAGGCTCTTAGTCTACTGCACACTCACCCAGCAGGTGGACTGTTGTCAGTATTGTGGATGTTTGTCGACAGACGGGTGTGGTGACGGGAGGTGGTGATTGCACAGTCAAGTTCTGGCAGCTGGAGCTGGTGCCAGACTCTGTCACCAACACCAAGGCTCTTAGTCTACTGCACACTTACCCTGCAGGTGGACTGTCGTCAGTATTGTGGATGTTTGTCGACAGACGGGTGTGGTGACGGGAGGTGGTGATTGCACAGTCAAGTTCTGGCAGCTGGAGCTGGTGCCAGACTCTGTCACCAACACCAAGGCTCTTAGTCTACTGCACACTTACCCTGCAGGTGGACTGTCGTCAGTATTGTGGATGTTTGTCGACAGACGGGTGTGGTGACGGGAGGTGGTGATTGCACAGTCAAGTTCTGGCAGCTGGAGCTGGTGCCAGACTCTGTCACCAACACCAAGGCTCTTAGTCTACTGCACACTTACCCTGCAGGTGGACTGTCGTCAGTATTGTGGATGTTTGTCGACAGACGGGTGTGGTGACGGGAGGTGGTGATTGCACAGTCAAGTTCTGGCAGCTGGAGCTGGTGCCAGACTCTGTCACCAACACCAAGGCTCTTAGTCTACTGCACACTCACCCAGCAGGTGGACTGTTGTCAGTATTGTGGATGTTTGTCGACAGACGGGTGTGGTGACGGGAGGTGGTGATTGCACAGTCAAGTTCTGACAGCTGGAGCTGGTGCCAGACTCTGTCACCAACACCAAGGCTCTTAGTCTACTGCACACTCACCCAGCAGGTGGACTGTTGTCAGTATTGTCGATGTTAGTCGACAGACGGGTGTGGTGACGGGAGGTGGTGATTGCACAGTCAAGTTCTGGCAGCTGGAGCTGGTGCCAGACTCTGTCACCAACACCAAGGCTCTTAGTCTACTGCACACTCACCCAGCAGGTGGACTGTCGTCAGTATTGTGGATGTTTGTCGACAGACGGGTGTGGTGACGGGAGGTGGTGATTGCACAGTCAAGTTCTGGCAGCTGGAGCTGGTGCCAGACTCTGTCACCAACACCAAGGCTCTTAGTCTACTGCACACTCACCCAGCAGGTGGACTGTCGTCAGTATTGTGGATGTTTGTCAACAGACGGGTGTGGTGACGGGAGGTGGTGATTGCACAGTCAAGTTCTGGCAGCTGGAGCTGGTGCCGGACTCTGTCACCAACACCAAGGCTCGAGTGCTGAGTCTGCTGCACACTCGCACCCTGCAGGTGGATGACGCAGTTCTCTGTGTTCGAGTCTCCTCCAATTCCAAACTCATTGCTGTTGCTCTGCTGGACTCTACAGTCAAGATTTTCTTCCTGGACACTCTCAAGGTTTTTTTTTAATTCAGTCTACTTAATTATTTAGAAATTTTAGAACTTTCTAAGAGTGGATGTTAATTTAATATTATATTTGAGTGTCAAAGTCTTGAGATCATTTCTTATATAGTTGTCATATTTTAAAGCACCATTGTCCATTTTTGAGAACCAGTGCCGACTTTAGCAGGCTTAACACTGCCTGCTACAACATGTTCTATGGAGCGGAGATTCAGTACCCACCGCAGAGTCCAAACACGAAACGGCTCCACCATGGGGCATGGTTGAAACACTCTGCATTCTCAGTGTTCATTGTAATCAAATACCATCAAATGACGAACTCATTGATTTAGTGATTGTTTGGAAACTCATTGATTTAGTTTGGATGGAAACCTAAAAGGTTGAAACTGTTATTAGAAAAGCAGACCTAATTTCACATTACAAGTTAATGTACGTGCATTTTTCATAAGTACCTTTGTCAAATTCAATAAAACATATTTATGTAAAAACTTCTTTTTTTTTCATTTTCATTTCAAATTTACAATTTTATTAGTTATCCTTAATTATCTTTAAATAATAAATAAATAAATTTGTTTTCAGTTCTTTCTCTCCCTTTACGGACACAAGTTGCCAGTATTGTGTATGGACATCTCTTCAGATTGCTCTGTGATTGCAACAGGCAGCGCCGACCGCAACATCAAAATCTGGGGCTTGGACTTTGGTGATTGCCACAAATCTATCTTTGCCCATGACGACTCAGTCACTTCCCTGGCCTTTGTACCCCAAACTCATTACTTCTTCACGTGTGGTAAAGATGGGAAAGTAAAACAATGGGATGCTGACAACTTCCAAAAAATAATTACACTTGATGTAAGTAGTTCTCTTTCAATTAATAAGCTCTGTGTCATTTACCTAATACATTTAGAATCTCTACATTTAAAAAGTGAGCTATCAATAAATCAAAAAATGTAAGATGAAACCTAATAGTGGAGTAGATATAACACTAAAAATATAACTTAAAATGCAAAATCTGTCATAACGGTGTGAAAATCGTTCAACAATGACCGTTGGTGGTTACTTGTCACTAATTACCTTTTTTTTCTTATTTTACAATGCATGATAATTCAGTACGTTAAAATTAAATTGTTTAAGCGTAATATCTTGAGATTGAGTAGGGAAACGGAATTGTTTTTAATGGTTTGCGGCATTTAAACCAGTGTGAAAATCTAGTTTAAAAGGATGGGTCAAAATACCACCTTTACTTTGAAAAAATATTTTGTATCCAATGTGGCAAAACTAAGATGGCGGACAAAAATGGCCACCCACTCAAAATGAAGTACTTACTATCCCTATCAACTGTTGGTGATGGTAAAATAACACTAAAATTGCTTTTTTGTGATCTGGGGCATTAATTTCTTATGTCTTTAATGTTATTTTAGGTGTTGGTGACAGTCAACACAATTAGAATTTGTTCTGTCTTGGGTGATTATTGTCTTACCCGTTTATAAAGTTTATGAATTTCATTTTTACAATGTATGAAAAAATAATATATTTCCACTAAAGGGTACTTTGTTTCATAAGTGATGTTATTTAAAAAACTATATAAAGTCATATTTGACGCAAACATTTTAACAACTACTTAAAAAATGTGCCTGTCTTCCAAATGATAGGACAAACAGTGTGATGTGCTTTATGGCAGGGTCACCACGGGGAGGCGTGGGGCCTGGCGGTGAGTGGGGACGGCCGGTGGGTGGTGTCATGCGGCCAGGACCGAGTGTTGCGGCTGTACGAGCGCACGGCCGAGCCACTGGTGCTGGAGGACGAGCGGGAGGCCGAGCGCGCGGCCGAGGAGGAGGCGACACTCGCCACGGGGCCTGACACCGTCGCGCCCGCCAACCTCAACCTCGCCAGCAGGAAAACTGTCACCGCCGAGAAAGCTGTGAGTTTATAGCCATCAGCTTTGTTTTGTTTAGGGAGAAAAATTTTACTTATCACATTTTGCCATGGTTTCCTGCTGTAAAAATTTGTTTAAAATAAGTTGTTTAAATACCTGTTAAAGTGATTCTGTAGAGTAGTGTACAGTAAACTCACGAAAATCACGGATAATCCGCAATTGTTGAAAATGAGAGAGAATAAAAGAGAAAAACAATTTCATAATTAAAAATCAATTTATTCAGTACAGTCAGGGGTGAACCCAGATTTAATTTCGTGGAGGGAATATCCTGTAACGTCACGGTAAGCGAGTATTGCGTCACAATAGACGAATATGGACGTTGCGGTAAATGAATATCGTCGTCGTGGTAGACAAATATCATTGTCGCGATAGACACATATTGTTGTTACGTCGCAGTAAGCGAAAATCGTCGTCGTAGTAGAAGGATATCGTTGTCACGGTAGAAGAGTATCGTCGACGCGGTAGAAAAAATATCGCCGTCGGGTTATACGAATATGGACGTCGCGGTAGGCAAAGTTCGTCGATGCGCTAGACGATTATCGTCGTGGTAGACGCCGCGGTAGACGAATATGGTCGTCGCGGTAGACGAATATGGTCGTCGCGGTAGACGAATATCACTGTCGCAATAGATAAATATTGTTATCACATCGCAGTTGACAAAAATCGTCGTCGCGTCGCTGTAGACAAAAATTGTCTTCGCGTCGCGGTAGACAAACACCGTCTTTGCGTCGCGGTAAACGAAAATCGTTTTTGCATTACGGTAGACGACGAAAGCCTGCGCATGTTTCGTACTAAAAAATCTTGCCAGTTCAGTCTATTTTTTTTTGTAAATACGTATTTTCTCGCTTTTCGAAGCACGTGCGGATAATCCGCACTGCGGATAATCGGGAGTTTACTGTATTGGCTAGTGCAGCTTCAGTCCACAGAGGATCATCATCATTCAGAAGAATGCAAAATTGTTCTATTAGAACATGTCATCAGTTCTTAAAACCGTCGACACAAATACTTTTGTAACATGTATGAACAATAAACAAAAGTCACAATCAAACATTAAAAAAAAAAATTTAATTACAACAAACTCGACACCCTGTAATGTGATGGTTACTTGTGCGTGGATACTTCCAGTCCGGCGGTTTTCCAGCGCCAGGTTGTTATAGTTTAATGTTTTTTCATACAGTTTTAATGTTTATTTGTGACTTTGGTCCGTTGTTCGTTTGTGTCAGTGGTTTTAAGAATTAATGACACGTTCTACTTGAACAATTTTGATTTCTTCTGCCTGTTGATGATCCCGAAAACTGTAGTATCCTGTAGCCCTACAAGAATCACTTTGACCACCAAGAATCATAAGCTATTTAAACCACTTATTATAACTGTATCAGTGATTCGGTTGCTAATAAGTGAAAAAAGGTTTTATATCTATTAGCAAATCATTCTAATTTTTACCATAAAAATGTTGTTGATTTGGTTGAACTTCAATCGTCATTTATTTTTGTTTGGATCTGCAAACAAAATACCCTTAATCAAGAATGCCTTCAATAAAACACATTTTTAATCAAATAAACTGCAATTTTTTACTGATTTGTGTCCACATTACTCTTTAATTTGGACATATTATGAAGATCTTCACACAAAAATAATAACTTTTTTAGTTTTATCTGAGTGTAATAGTTACACTAGTCACTATAGAAATATATTAGGGATAAAATTCTAAAATTTTGAATACTATATTTGAATCACCAATGGTTTGAAGTTTAGTATAAAAAATATTTTGTAACAAAAAATCAGAGTGACTAAAGCTCAAAGTAAAAAATTGGTATCCAAACTATTGCTGTTTGCTTCGCAGGCGGAGCTTCTGCTGGAGTGCCTGCAGGTGGGTGGGGAGTACCGGGCCGCAGCGGCGGAGAGTGCCAAGGGCGGCCACCCCCCTCCCCCACCCCCCGCCATCATGGCCGCCTTCCACGCCGACACCGCCGACGACTACCTGCTGGAGGTCATCAAGCGGATCAAGGCCAGGTATGTCCATCTACTGCCTCTTAACATAAAAAGAAATATATAGTTTAATTGGTCTGACCCATCTAAAATATTACATTATTTTCAAATTTGAGGATGCATTAAATTTGAGCTGCTTTCTAATATAAGTCAAGTTTGGTTCAATAATGTGGGCAAGTCCTGAAGGATTTCGGAAAAATTAATGTGGAAAAATTGCAAGCTTTGAAGGTGATGATTTCTCTTTGTAAAACATAATTTAATTTTACTCTCTCTCTCTGAATGTGCATAAATTATTCCAATAAAATGTGACAAGTTTTCATTCCTACGATGAATCTGACTTAATGGAGACTAGGTGGATTACCAAGGCGAGAGTGCCCAGAATACATGGTGACTCGGAACAAAACCAATTTTTTTGGTTTAGTTCCTGGACCATCAGCCCATCAATTATCGCACAATGTGTGTGGCAGTGACATGGAAGAGACACTGCTGCTGCTGCCCTACACCTTGGTGTGTGAGCTGCTGCCACTGCTGAGGCCGCTGCTGAGGAGACCCCTACACAGTGACCTCGTGTGTCATCTGCTCGTGTTCCTGCCGAGAGTCCATCACTTATTGCACAATGTGTGTGGCAGTGACATGGAGGAGACACTGCTGCTGCTGCCCTACACCTTGGTGTGTGAGCTACTGCCACTGCTGAGGCCGCTGCTGAGGAGACCCCTACACAGTGACCTCGTGTGTCATCTGCTCGTGTTCCTGCCGAGAGTCCATCACTTATTGCACAATGTGTGTGGCAGTGACATGGAGGAGACACTGCTGCTGCTGCCCTACACCTTGGTGTGTGAGCTACTGCCACTGCTGAGGCCGCTGCTGAGGAGACCCCTACACAGTGACCTCGTGTGTCATCTGCTCGTGTTCCTGCCGAGAGTCCATCACTTATTGCACAACGTGTGTGGCAGTGACATGGAGGAGACACTGCTGCTGCTGCCCTACATCTTGGTGTGTGAGCTGCTGCCACTGCTGAGGCCGCTGCTGAGGAGACCCCTACACAGTGACCTCGTGTGTCATCTGCTCGTGTTCCTGCCGAGAGTCCATCACTTATTGCACAACGTGTGTGGCAGTGACATGGAGGAGACACTACTGCTGCTGCCCTACACCTTGGTGTGTGAGCTACTGCCACTGCTGAGGCCGCTGCTGAGGAGACCCCTACACAGTGACCTCGTGTGTCATCTGCTCGTGTTCCTGCCGAGAGTCCATCACTTATAGCACAATGTGTGTGGCAGTGACATGGAGGAGACCCTGCTGCTGCTGCCCAACACCTCGGTGTGTGAGCTGCTGCCACTGCTGAGGCCGCTGCTGAGGAGACCCCTACACAGTGGACCTCGTGTGTCGTCTGCTCGTGTTCCTGCCGAGAGTCCATCACTTATTGTACAATGTTAGGTTCATTTTGAAAATCTCTGGGCTGTAATATTTGGTATAAAAGGAAAGGGATAGACAGCTAGCTTACCTGGGAAAGATGAAAAGCAGCAGATAAAGCATAGAACTAGGGGTGTGCGAGTATTCGACCGGTCGAGCTTTTAGGTCGAGCTTTTCAGTATTCGGCTCGGCTCGACTTTTTTCTAAAAAGCTCGACACTCGAGCCGAGCTTTTGATAAGAGAGTTCTTATCAGAAAGATAATTATTGCAATCTATTTTTGGTCACGTTAAACCGGAAGAGCGGTTCCCTCCCACGAAAAACAAGCAAAAAACATTCCCTAGTGATAAGGAAAGGACATTGACAGGTAACAAGAAATATTATCTCCATTTAGACGGAAATCGGAGCTATATTTAGTTGACCTTGGGGAACGTGAAATACAGCATTTAAGTCTATTGTTTTATCAAGGCTTATCTCTTAAACGGTATATTGTACAAGTTTCATTTTGGTCTCATTTGATTTATAAAAATAAGGCAAAAAATATGAGCCGTCATTTATAGTTGTATGACAAGAAGTTTGTATTTTTGCATTTTGTAGTAAGGATTCCTTATCTCCTAATTAACTCACGCACTGACTCAGACAAGAGCAAAAAACAGGGAAGGGGCTTGAAGTAAACAACCTCCACCCCCCCCCTCGCCCTGGCCACTGATAAGAAAAGAGAGAGGGTTAGCTGTTTCTTTCTTTCTCTCTATTCCGTCCTTATTTATTTATGATCTTTCTTCTTCTTAATTGTACATTATTTTCTTCACAAAAGTTTAGAAATGTAACTAATTTTAGGATTACAATAAATTATTGTTGTTACTAAATATTATTTCATATATTATATTCTGAAATAATAAGTTTAGCCATGAATATTATGCCACAATTGGGACTGCTATTTAATTTTTTATCATCTTTACCTAGTGAACATAAAAAAATCAATCTTGTGTTTGACTAAGTGTATATGTGTGATTTTTTTACTAGATATAACTATTTTAAAACCTTTCAACTACTTCTTTCTACTCTTGAAATAAAATTTTGTAGTACCTATATATGTAACTAGTCTAATTATGTAATTTTTACTATTTATTTTAAAGTAAAAGTATTTTGGGATTGGTTATTACTTAAATATAATGTAGATAAATGTAGATTTTAAATTTGGTATTTTTCTTCATAAATTATTTGTTGAGCCAGTTTGATTAATTTTACGTAACAAAATGCAAAATACTGATGCACCTATGAGATAAATCACTTGTTTTGGGGATAAGCTTTCTATTTTTGACCTGGCGGTTACTTTAGGTATGCAAACATAAGTCTATTGTATCTTTAAAAATTAAAATCAAGCTTCATAATTTCTTTTAATAATTTGGTGATTGTTAAAAAGCTCGGCTCGAAAAAGCTCGAGCTCGAAAACTTTTGAAAAAGCTCGGCTCGGCTCGGCTCGAGTTCAAAAATCACTATTCGCACACCCCTACATAGAACACACACAAAATATTCACACAAAGAAAATTCTTGATATTTCGACCCTCATGGGGTCTTCATCAGAAGGGGAAATGTAAGAGCAATCCTCTTACATTTCTCCTTCTGATGAAGACCCCATGAGGGTCGAAATATCAAGAATTTTCTTTGTGTGTGCTCTATGCTTTATCTGCTGCTTTTCATCTTTCCCAGGTAAGCTAGCTGTCTATCCCTTTCCTTTTATACCAAATATTATTGTACAATGTGTGTGACAGTGACATGGAGGAGACATTGCAGCTGCTGCCCTACATCTCGGTGTGTGAGCTGCTGCCACTGCTGAGGCCGCTGCTGAGGAGACCCCTACACAGTGACCTCGTGTGTGTCGTCTGCTTGTGTTCCTGCCGAGAGTCCATCACTTATTGCACAATGTGTGTGGCAGTGACATGGAGGAGACACTGCTGCTGCTGCCCTACACCTCGGTGTGTGAGCTGCTGCCACTGCTGAGGCCGCTGCTGAGGAGACCCCTACACAGTGACCTCGTGTGTGTCGTCTGCTTGTGTTCCTGCCGAGAGTCCATCACTTATTGCACAATGTGTGTGACAGTGACAGAGGAGACACTGCTGCTGCTGCCCTACACCTCGGTGTGTGAGCTGCTGCCTCTGTTCAGGCCGCTGCTGAGGAGACCCCTACACAGTGACCTCGTGTGTGTCGTCTGCTCGTGTTCCTGCCGAGAGTCCATCACTTATTGCACAATGTGTGTGACAGTGACATGGAGGAGACACTGCTGCTGCTGCCCTACACCTCGGTGTGTGAGCTGCTGCCACTGCTGAGGCCGCTGCTGAGGAGACCCCTACACAGTGACCTCGTGTGTCGTCTGCTCGTGTTCCTGCTGAGGGTTCACCATCGGCCCATCTCCGCCTCGCCGGCTCTCCAGCCTCTCATCGCCGAGCTCTCCTGGCTGGCACTTGCCCGCGCGGCGCAACTCAGGGTAATGACTTTCACTGCCAAGATTTATTTGTCTTTGTTATCTGTTTTTCTGATAATTATCTTATTAATTTTATATTAATATGTGAGAGGTTTTTTTTCACAGTCATAACTCGAGAACAGCTGAATTATTGTTTGATGTGTTAAACTAAAGACATATTTACTTAGATTTGCCAATATGTCCGAATTTTTAGAGAGAGTACCACTTACAGCGAGGTGCTGTCGGTGCTGAAGTTTTGGAACAACGACATTCGATCAAGTTCAGTTCACTTTCTTTTCAACAAAACACATGGGTATGGTTTGTGATAGTTAACCCCAGACAGCAGCTTTTTAAAATGAATAAATCACGTAGTTTTTTTGCAAGTTAAGCTGCAACAGGGTTATCTAGTTAGTATAATTTTTCTCAAATTTTTTAGGGGAACATTTCAATTATGGAAGAAGGAGAACCACATTTCACTATGTATTCAGGAGGATTACTAAAACCCCTTTCTCAGTATTTTTTACTCACTCATATTTTTTGTGTCCTCATTTTTTTACTTCCTAGTAGTAGCTAGATCTGACAATTGACGTCATTAATATTTAGTAATACTCGATTAATAGATTTTTTGCACATATATTAATCTCAAATTGTCAAGTGAAGCTAAACTTTATTTGACCACAGTTTGAAGCATGAAATCAATGAAATCACCAATCACCAGTCACAACTAATTGTATTTATGGATCGTCAGCAGGGCCATGGAGAGGGCGGGGCAGGGGGCCAGCGCTCTTGAGGGGTCTGGGCTGAGCCGAGCCCTGCGCCGGGCCGGGCCTAACCCTTAGCTAGCCCTACGATTATTAGTGGTTTTTGTAAGATCGTGACAGATCATAAATAATTAAGACAATACCATTTTTTACCAATTGCAGATTCTTCTAACATTTACTGATTGTGAATTAAAATCATAGCAAAATCACTGCAAATATTCGGAAATGTTGTTTTTTTTTATTTAAGAAAGCAAGATAACGTAAAAGTAAATAAAACCTCTGCTAATTTGGAAAAGTCTAGCCTTTAATTGATACAAACTTCATGTAAATAGGTCCAGTGGAAAACTTGAAAAATTTTTTAAGAAAAAAAGTATTTTAAAAAGTTGACGTTTTCCCCATGTTAAATCTTCTTAAGGAAAGTTTATTTCTCATTTTTGAACAAATTAACGAAAATATTTTAAAAATCAAAACATAACCTGCTTTTATAGAACCATAAACCTTTGTTCTGGACAATTGACATCTATATCGGCCCTGACATACTGTCCAAAAGGTTTGTTAAAGAGGACTTTTTCTCCATGTTAAATCTCCATTAGAAAAGTTTATTTCTCATTTTTGACCCAGTCAGCATAATTATTCTCAAAATCTAAATAAAACCTGCTAATATAGGCCGAAATCCTTTGTTTTGGTTCAACCCGTACGTAAATCGGCCCGGTAGAAATTTCAGACAAACTATACAAAGTTTTTTCCTTACGGCTTTAAATTTATAGATACAACACCAAAGGAAATAAAAATGTAAAGAATTATATAGATTTTGTAACTTCAGCTGTTTGCAATGTTACAGACAGCTCCACATATCTGAGTTAATAGACCATATTTCTAAGAGACAGTAGCCCATTCCCGTGTTATAAATATTGGAGTATCATGTATTTGTGGTTAATTGAAAACTGAATATTATAATAATTAATTTCTAAACCAACTTTGCAGAACAGTGTTTATTGGAAATACTCTCCTATAGGCCTAATATAGATCTATTCAGCCAGGAAGTCTTGTAGGGGTGGAAGTGCGAGAGAGATGGATATTACACCCACCACTGTTTTTCCTTCATCGGTTGTGTATAGTCAACTTAAAATCCCACATGGCCTATCACAACATTACAAATATTGTTGCAAACAAAGAATCATATGTTTTTACAGATGAGGTATTTCGAAATTTGACTGTACTGAGACTCACGGTAGGGGAAATCTTCACTGCGCATGCGCATCCCACAGGACTTCTGGGCTGAACAGATCTGTAAGATAAATTTTGTATAAACACATTACATGGTGTTCCACAACAACAAAAAATAATTAGAAATTTAAATTTATTAAATGTTCTCAAGTTTGGAAAAATAACTGTTGTTCATAGCCACACTCCAGTGAGTAATTTTTACGTACCAGAGTTAGTGGTGGATTTACCACACCAATAACCACCACCACCTTCATCATCATTAATTAGGTCATTGGTTGATCATTGTTGTGCATCTACCGAACAGTTTTTACACAGTTTCTGGTAACAGTTTCTGGTTAATAACCGGAATGGAAGTAGCAGTTGTTGATTGACATGATACAACGGATTTGTCTTTATGGACCAAGGAGACTGGTTACTCACTGGCTGGTGAGTGCGGCTGGAAGCACCCATTGTGGAGAGCAATAAGGTAGGCAAGAGAGCAAAACTATATACATTCATCACAACTTAGATTTGAACTTGAATTTATAATCTGTAACATCTAATGGTTTTGTACAGGATTTAGTTGGAGTGAACTACCACGGGCTTCTGTTTCTCCAACGAGAAGTAGAAGCAAGAGAAGGAGTACAGCTCTTTAGAGATGCGACAGTTGAAAGAAAAGAAAGAGAAAAGAAAAAAAGAAAAAGAACCAAGGCTATTCAAAGAGCAATTTTAACTTTATAAAATCTTCAATAAAAAAGTTGTAAATATTTTTTATAAGTGTGAATTATCATTTCTCCCCCCATTAAAAATATATTTTTTTCTGCTAAAAATAAAATAAAAAGGGGTCAGAAATAGTGGTGGTGTGAAAAGTAAACGTGTCATATTTTAAATATGCAACTGAATATTAAACACAACACAAAATATGAATGATTACAATTCAAATTATTACTTAAAGTCTAATTAATTCTAATTCTGATTTAACTCTATTTACTACCAATTACTCAATGGTTAGATAGAGTGATCTGGCATAGTAATGTTGATGCATGATATTCATCACAATAATCATATCCATTTCCCAAGAGATGTCAATGTTTATTGTACTGATACATTGACCAATATGTCAATATTTTTGTACTTATCATTATTACATCGATCTGTTGCTGAGCCTGTTTTACTTCAAGTGTTTGGAATGAGTAGGCATCCTTGACTGAATATTGTTAAATAAGAAATTAACAGTTCTTTTAAATGCCAGGAAAGTCTTCTTACCAAGAGAAGAAACACCTCAAAGCACTTTTGATTATGATCAGAATTGGCACCTTCTTTGGTTATTTACCTATAAAATATAATCCCTTAAAACAACATTCTAAAGGTTTGTCTCATGTTAAAAGTAGGTTTAGACTTAGCTTAGCGACAATTAAAAAGAAATAAATCTCTCATAAAAATACCTATCTCAATTTTTATGTAATCTGCTTAAATCGTTAGATTATTTTTACAGTTTTTACTGTACTTTTTTAGATTTTATGAGAAACCATTATTTTTTAGGAATTAATGTTATTGTTCAATCCTGGGTCAATTATTTTGTTGTAAGTCCCAGACACCTGTCTATAGCATTCGTTCAAATCACCAAACATACGCCTTAAGAGTGCTCCCTACCCAGCCAAAAATTTTCAAAAATAGCTCTCAAGCGGACCCATATAGACGCCCCATGAGGTAAGGGAAAATTTTTAATTCAATATAGCTGTAAAGGAAATGTCCAAACTACTAGAATTGCTTTTTGGAATTTCGCTAACTTAAATAATTTTTTTTCTATTATCAGTTCAAAATAGTCAACTTTGGTCATTAATATAACGTGTTTTATGACCTTTTTCAAAAAATAAAAAAAAGCAATTCCAGTAGTTTAGATTATTATTTATTTAAATAATATCGGAGAGTATGGAGATGTTAAAAAATATGGGCGCTAAATGGGTCTGCACGAAACCTTACATCGCAAAATTTGCACTGATATAGCATGGGCCCTGATGGTGCCGAAGTTCCAAAAGTCGCCGCTAGTGTCACAGAAAAACGAAAACTGCCGTGGGTAGGGAGGACTCTTAAAAAAAAGAGGTTTTGATTTTGGTTTTTGCGGATATTTACCATCATTGATTAAAGAAAAACAAGTTTAGTGCAGTAAAAGAATGCAAAAAACAGCATAATAGCGGACTTTTCATTTACCAGGCTGAAAGTTGTTGGACAAGTCACGTACACAGCTGGGATTATCATACTAAAATTATCAAAAAAATCCCACTTGGGCAACATACTGCCATCTTGAAAAACCAATTGCAGTCTGTGTTTCTTTAAAGATATTTTTAAATATCTTGAAAACAACAAGAGATAAAAAAGTGTAAATGGCATTTTTTTATAGAAAATAAAATTTCCATTGAAATGAGTGTAAATATGTACTAGAAATATTGATAATAACTGCTGATATTATTAATTTCCTAAAGTGTTGTAATTCTAATACCCCTGCCTTAAGGAATGCATGTAAAATTTGATGTAAAACACATTCCCTAAGGGGTGAATCCCTTTGACCTTAATGAGTAATAAATTATACCCATAGAATACTAATAAAGTTTTCAGTTATTTGATACCTCAATCATCAAAATTGGTTCATTATAAAGGATTGGGTAAGCTCACAAAATGATATTAATTAAGGAATTTTCATAAATGTTATCTTAAGGAATAATTTTTTTTGAGCTTACCCACGCTTTTATTGTGAACCAAGTTTAATGATTGTGATGGTAAATATCTGGATTTTTTATCAGGATTCTATGGATTTAATTTATTATTCATTGAGGTCAAAGGGATTCGCCCCCTAGGGAATGTATTTTACATCAAATATTTTACATGCATTTCATAAGGCAGGAGTATTAGAAACACATTTTAGGCAAATAATATCAGCAGTTATTATTATTAATTCTTGTACATATTTATACTCATTTTTTTGGAAATTTTATTTTCTACAAAAAATGCCATTTACACTTTTTTCATATCTCTTATGAAATGAAAAAATGTTTAGAGAAACACGGATCGGAAATGGTTTTTTCAAGATGGCAGCGTGTGCCCATCTTGAAAGTGAGATTTTTGGGAATTTTAGTATAATGATCCCAGCTGTATGTACGACCTCCTCTCCACCAATTTTCAGCCTGTTAAATGAAAATTCTAGAATCCAGCGCTACTTTCCTGCACTAGTTTCGAAAATTGTAGGATCCAGCGCTACTTTCCTGCACTAGATTCACACAATTTGAACTTTATAATATCTTATTAATCATTTTTGTCAATCACAATTATATAATATAATCATCACAATTGTGTTCTTGTTTTCTTTTCAGCTTAGTGTTTTTGTGACTGCTTTTACAGTTCTCTGTTTTAAATGTGTTTTTTGTCTAGATTATCCTGGCTGTGTGTTACTAGTCTTGTTATTTTCTATGTTCTTTTTCCACCTGAATACGGGATCAGATTCCAGATCCTGAAAAGTTGTGAAACTTGTTTTTTACTAATCAGTGATGGCAAATATCCGCAAGAAACAAAATCAAAATATGAAATTACCATCATCAACAATGAATTTCAATCAAAGAAGAGCTTTTTGTTTGAAATAATATAAATACCCCCGTTGCAGCAGACCTGCATACTCAGCGAATTAAAAATGCAAAACAACATATTTCAATCCAACATAGCGAGATTTGACATGTTTTGGTAACCTCCATAAGAATAACATGGGGAATGAGTATGCAGGTTTGCTGCTACAGGTATATTGAAACTGGGTGGTTTTAATTCAGTATTTAGTAGATATGAACTAGAATAATCCTTTTACCAAATTTTATTAAGATATGTTGAGAAATAAGCGAGATATAGAATTTTACTTATTTCCCATAAGGTTAACATAGGGACAACGTACTGTGTATACCACTTTCAATATCTCAGTAACCAATGGACATAGAGCAGTGATTCAAAATACTAAATTGTTTGTTTTTTTGAGCTGAATTCAATGGTGCCAACGAAAATTCGATAAATTTTATTTTTCTTAGTAAAAACCTCAAAAAACCCATTTTTGAGGTGGTTTATCCCCCTTTACCCCCCCTTCCGATGGTCCAATCGGGCTGGTTCACGAACTCGTCTGAATGATTACCACTTTACACGTCTGTATCAATTTTCATCAAGATCGGGCCATTTTTACGGCCGCTATTGTGCTAACAGACACATATATAGATTTATTTGTGTTCAATTTATTTATTTTAAATATTAAACACACATATATTTACTTGCATTCAACACACAACATCAAGAGAACAAAACATATGATCACCAAAATGTTTATTTTTAATTTTAGGTTATTATTTTGTAAAGTGTCTGAAGATGGTGTAAACCGAAATATTACACGATTAATTTGTAAGTCGGTCTTTTTGTTTATTTAAAAGATATATATCTAAAAATTCGAACGAATGGTGTTTTTTCCTTCTGGTGGCCCCAAAACGAAAAGTTATCATGGTCTCGGGCTTAGGTCTTACCATGAGACCTACGGTAATAGCTTCTTCCCTATAGGGGAAATTCATCGCTAAAATGGAAATTACGTCTTAGGAGATTTTTCCATCCTACCCTCCATCTTTTGAAATTAGAATAATTAATAGTCCATAGTTTAAAGGTGGATGGGTGAGAATTTCCATAAAAGAAAAAGAAAAAGTGACACATATTGCGCAGATTGATTGTTTATTACTTTTTATTATGCAAATTCAATTACTGAAGCCAAATACAGACCAGGTTATGCTTTAGCCTACCTCTAATTGTTTCTATGCTTCTTGAAACTTGTATGTGTTGAAAATTCCAAGGTTGCTTTAATTGTAGTATTATCATTGACTATGAATGTAGAAGTCAATGGTATATATTCAAATTCAATGGTATTATTTAGGGAAAAAAACACCTACTCATTATTTGTTTTTATTGAATATGCATAATGGAAATTTTGTTTTATATGTAGGTTTGCACATACTTGATAAGTTTGTGAGTTTTGTAAATCATCATACTTCGTATGGTACTAAAGAACACGTAATGGCCTTAATTGAAAGATAGTGTTCTTGTTCAACATACACATCATTTTGTCTATTTTACTGCTTTTATCAATATTACAGTTGAATTTCACTAACTCAAAATTCCTTGGGACTTAAATTTTCTCCGAGTTACGTAAAGCTTGACTTGGGCATGGTTCAAGTTAAAGAGATAATAATTTAATTCTTCATAAAGGGTTAATTTCAGCTAAATTTGGGATATAGAAATAAACTAAATTAAAATTAGAGTTACTAGGTAAAGAATAGCAACACTGGACCAGATATGTAACTTAGACATGTTGTGCCATGTGCGCTGGAGTTTTAACTAAACAGAGGTCAGTTAAGAAAAGTTCGAGATGTAGAGGTTAGCTTCCACTTGAGGTAACATGTAAGTGGAATTTCAATATGTACTGAACTTTAAGTTTTAGAAGTCATTACTGTGTCTCTTCAACTCATAGAAGAGTATACAGTAGAGCGCCGATAATCCGAACGTCGATCATCCGAACCGTCGGTTAACTGAACACCGTAATAATTCATATTTTGAACATGATTCTCAAGCAATTCAAATTTGCGCGCCAAAAAAAGTGTCAGGGCTAAAGCAAAAAACAAATTTTGGACTTTGTCTCTAAATAAAAAGTATACAGTGTACTGTATCTATGTATGATAAATTGTTCTTTAAAAATTTATACCCATGTATTCTGATTGATTTCATAATAAAATTACGTAAATAATTTTTGTTTTGTAATTTTTTAGCATTTTACTAGTAAGAATTACATTACATATATAATTTTTAAATTTTGTCTTTTCATGTTCGATTATCCGAATATTCATTTATCGGAACACCCCTTGTCCCCAATTAGTTCGGATAATCTGTGCTCTACTGAAGTTATATTACAGATAGTAAATTATTATTAATATAGTTGTGGTGAAATTATTTTGAGTTGTGTGTGGTTACCTTTTTGACTTAAACCAATTTTTCCAAGGGGATTAATTTGGAATGTAATTTGAGATATTGAAGATTTTGAGGTTTGAGTTAAAATCATTTTCCACTTGTTTGTGCAATCCATTGGAATTATATTCTTACGCTCAATTGATTAACCTGTTTTTTTTTTCAGATGGCCCATTTGAATGCAGTTGGGTGCTACTGGCTTACAGTTATTTGATGTGGCTAACTTGCACATTTGTGTCAATACAAACCATTCACAATAATTGTGTCCCTGAAGCACTGTTCCTCATGTTATACTTTGTATTTAATATTCAGATGTTCTTCATATTTTGGATTTGTATGGCAAAGAGATCAGTTCCTCAAATATTTAACAGTCTCGCACAACTGATCCAAGCTAGTTCTAGCAGACTTCAGATCAACTTTGTTGAGTGGTATATTCCTCACCTTCCGATGATGATCTTATTTCTTATGAGAATAGTTTTAAGATTTGAATTACTAAATCAAAATCCATCGATGACTTTTTTAGATGTCTTCCAAAGTTTTTCAATGGTTTTTACAAATGGACTAATTTATGCTTGGATTATGCTTTGTGAAAATTTATTCTCAAACATAAACTATCGTATCAGACTTCGGTCGAGGGGCTTATCTGCTGATAAACTGAATCGTTTAATGACCCAATATTTAGACATTGAAACATTTCTTTACTTAATATCCAAGTCTTGTGGAATTCCTTACTTAGCGATGTCCACAGTTACAGTGTCGTTAGATGTTATTTATGCAAATAACACTTTGTACTCGTTGGCGCCTGCTTCCTCTGAATCTGGCTTGCAATATTTTCTGGACTTATTGGAATTTGTATATTGGAATTATTCATTATACAACATGGCTTGTGTCTGCTATCGAAGTCATCAACTGAATGTTCAGGTAAAGCTAAAAATGACTCGCTATTGAGGCCATTAATGATGTAAAAGCACAGTAAGAGTAGTTGATATCACCTGAGTGAAGCAAAGAAAATGCTGATTTAGTGTTGATGGTCCGTAAATCAGCCGGACATGCGGTGGCCCCCCCTATAGGGTTGCTTTTCTAAAAACTTCCCTGTTCTATGTTAATACAACAGGGATATTTGTTTTATTTTTCAAAACCGGGGATTTCAATGAGTATGGTAGTAATGAACATTAATCAGCTGAAGGGGCTGGTGACCCTCAATAATTGAGCTAGTAGGCTTTAAAACAAGTTACTTGTTTTCTAGTTTAAGCTGATCAAATGTGATAGAATGGTTTGAATTGTCTGGTTAAGATTTTACAAGTTAAACATGTGCATTTTTAATTCTAATTATGCAACTCTGTAATAATTTATGTTACCGTAGGTGATTGCTGCCAGTGCCTATTAAAACTGTAATACTCGGCTAAATTTTAAGGTCCAATACACTAACTGCTGTAACCATGTTATATTGCATTTGTATTTTTGTGGCAAAATATGGTTTTTTTCCATTTAAAATCATGTCACATTAGACAACATAAGAGATTCAGGTTTTGTTGTTTGGTACAGGAGAAAGAGTTTCCAATTAAGTTATTTATCATCAAACCTTAATATTCTCCTTATTATGTTTGGTAATTTTTTGTTGCTATTTTTGTAATGTTCTTTTGCTGTGAATTGAAAAGTTTAACAAGAATCAATGCTTATATACAGGTTGCATCCTAAAAGCCTCGGACCAGATTAATACCTTTAAAAACGCATAACTTAAGATAAAGATATTTTGCTCATGATCGAGTTTCAGCCAAAAACACTTTGCTGTGTATATCAAATCTGCCAAAATGGGGTTTTGGGGGAGGGGGGGTAACCCCAAATTTTCAAACAATATAAACCTCCATTGAGTAATAATCACTCATTTTAAATGGCTTAGTCAATGATACAAATGCCATCATAAATCTGAGGTCAATATCATGCCCATACGCAAAGTAACAGGCTTTTGAAAATTCCATATCGCCTTAAGGTTTGTATTGAAAAGTACTCATATAACAGATTTTATCATATACTAGCTGATCAACACTATACTTCAACTTCCCTATACTTTAACATTGAAACTTTGATGTATCATAGGGCATGTCAAAGTTTCTAGGAGTTGTATTCAAAACTTTGACAAACTGCCAATTTTGATAGAAACACGTTAGCGTGCTCCAACCTCCACCAATCGCCTATTTTTTAAAGCTCTTTAAAATGAGGGGTCACTTGAAAGGGGTTTGCATTTGAAAATTTTGAGTTGCCCCCAAAATCCTTCATTTTTTGGGGACACTCAAAATTTTAAATATCACCAAAAGAGACTAGTTTTTCATTTAACAACATTTTTCCCAGGCTCGATTCATTTTTACGTCACCAACGGTAAATTAAAACTCCAAATGTCCTAAACGCCAGGTTTCAAGGATGTGTTGTATTCAAAACTTTGACAAGCTGTCAATTTGGATAGAAACACGATAGAGACCTCCAATTTTCACCATTTATCTACTTTTTGAAAGCTCTTTAAAATGAGGGGTCACTCAAAAGGGGTTTGCATTTGAAAATTTTGAGTTGCCCCCAAAATCCCCCATTTTTGGGGGACATTTAAAAATTTTAGTAACGTCAAAAATAATTTGGGTTGAGTTAGTGTAATTCCCCAAAGGTTAATTGTTTGTCTTAACAAACAAAAACATTAAGGAGGGGGGGACGGACTTTTTTTACACACTGTAGCCTATAGTAGACTAGCTGATTGACACGGTTTTACCCGAGGAAAAACAGAAAAACTTCCTTGGTTTCATGTACATAAATTGCTGAACGTAAGTTGTTATGGGGATGGCAGTCATGTTACTAAAAAAATCAACATTAAACCTCGATTGAGTGACCTTTTAAATTGATGGAATCGTCAAGTACAACTCACCAATGCATATTCAAAATCAATTTCCAGCCCCTCTAAAAATTACAGGCTTCTCAAAATTTTACATTTTGTGAACATCTCAATCTAAAGAGACAGATAGTTTTGATATGGGGCCTAGCATCTGCTTCAGGCTTGTACCATAATTCCCCCTCCTCAAAAATTGAAATTTGGGGGCAGACTCAGACATGACATGCACGGCAAAAAGTAGTGTTTTTTGGCTGGAACTCTTGCGCAAAATATCTGTAACCTAGCTAAATTGTTTGGTTGTAAATGTATTGAACTGGTCTAGAATTTTTGTGATGTACAGTATTAGTTTATGGTGGCAATCAATTTGAAATATACTCATCATATGTTCACACTCACAACGTGTTCCTAAATTGATTATTTGACTTTTTTGGTAAAATTTCTGTTTCACCGGAAAAAAGGTGGTATTGTTTTTTAGCTTTACAGAATACTGGTGTAGGAAGCCATAATTTAAATTACCTTAAACTTTTAAGTAGTTTTTCATTTTTTGAGCTCTAAAACTTGTGTATTCTTAAAAAGAGGGTAAAAATCAGTGTTGTCCAAGAGACCATTCTTGTTTTATGAATATTCTTCATATTTGAATCACATTTTTGAGGATTATTAAAGATTAAATACCCGCCTGTCAGCCTAGGACCCTAATCAGCAAACTAACAAATATTTTGGCATAACATTTGCAGATCGCCATTCAAGTAATGTATCTAATGTACCTCAATATCCTAACAAAACTTAGTAATTAAGTCATAATTCAAATCAAGCACAGAAACAATAACATTTTCAACACAGAACAAAGATACAAAACACATGTCTGACTACTTTATAAACTTTAAAACGAACTGAACAAACTGTAGCTTGCAAAGCAAAGCCTCAACTCACATTAGAACATATTCTTGTGATTAAAAGAAAATAACTTGGAAGTGCTTGATTGTTGAGAAGAAATTGAATTAGATTACCATGAGTGGCAATCTAATTCAATATTAAACATATAAAAATATAAAATAGAATATATAAAATATATAGATGGAATATATACAAATTTCAAGTGATTTTGTATAGGTTAAAAAGCTGAAGTGGAGTCTTGATGAAATTCAGACAAAAAGGAATTTGAACATGAAGATATTGCAGTTGGTGGGTACAATAATCCTATACTTTTATACAAGCAATGTTATCTTGCGTGCTTGCTTGCTTGCCTGCTTGCTTGGTTGGTTGTATGTTTGCACAATTATCTCAAAAACTGCTCCGGAGATTTCCCTCGAATTTTGAAAGTTATTTTTGGCTCAAAAACATCTTTTATGCAGATTACTTGGCCAGAGAAAATCTAATAGCGTAATAAAACTAATTTTAAAATCGTAAAATTTTAACATTGGCCTTATGAGTTGCCATGATAGCAACGAAAATAAACAAGGAAAGTGTAAACAAATGAAGTAATCATAACAGCTGTTTGCAATCTCTGCAGCCATCAAGGAAAAATGCAGTGAGTGGGATGAAGAGATCTTGGAGCAATAAAAAAGGTTCATATTTATCAATTTTATGATATTGAAATATTTTATAGTAACTGGATGAACTGGTAAAGATGAAATAACACCGAGCAAGGCTCGGTCCACCAGTTACTTATGCTTGTTACTGCTGTCGTTTACATTTTTGTTTAGACTTCATATGGGTATTTTATTGTGGTCCTATTTGCTCCAAACATTTATACCATGCTAGTTTTAGCTTAGACTAGGGATTCTCCCATGTCTAACACAGACATGTAAAGTAGTAATTATTTGGGTGAGTTCAAAAACCAGCCCGATCGGACCATCAGAAGGGGGATAAACCCCCCAAAAATGTGGTTTTGGGATTTTTTACATAATATAAATACCCCCGTTGCAGCAGACCTGCATACTCAGCGAATTTCAAATGCAAAACAACATATTTCGATCCAACGTAGCGAGATTTGACATGTTTTTGTAAGCCCCATAAGAATAACATGGGGAATGAGTATGCAGGTTTGCTGCTACGGGTATATTAAAACTGGGTGGTTTTAATTCAATATTTAGTAGATCTGACCTAGAAGAAGCCATTTACCAAGTTTTACCAAGATATGTTGAGAAATAAGTGAGATATAGAATTTTTCTTATTTTCCCATAAGGTTAACATTGGGACAACGTACTGTGTTTACCACTTTCAATATCTCGGTAACCAATGGACATAGAGCAGCGATTCAAAATACTAAATAGTTTGTTTTTTTGAGCTGAATTCAATGGTGCTAACAAAAATTTGATAATTTTTATTTTTATATGTTAAAAACTCAAAAAACCCATTTTTGGGGGGTTTACCCCCCTTTACCCTCCTTCCGGTAGTCCGATCGGGCTGGTTTACGACTCGTCCGAATAATTACTACTTTACATGTCCATGCCAAATTTCATTGAGATCGGACCATTTATTTTACGCGAGTTATCATGCTTAAAGACACATATATATATATATTTATGAAAATGGACGAATAGTGTTTTTGGCATCTGGGGACCTCAAAAAGAAAAGTTATGATGGTCTCGGGCTTATGTCTTACCATGAGACCTACGGTAACAGCTTCTTCCCTATAGGGGAAATTCGCTAAAAAATATAAAATTTAGTTTAGACTATTGAATACGGCTTGAAAAAATAAT
Organism: Flexamia atlantica; assembly: GCA_035578135.1. NCBI lineage: Eukaryota > Metazoa > Arthropoda > Insecta > Hemiptera > Cicadellidae > Flexamia > Flexamia atlantica. Next base: position 6,292,858 of record JAQJVK010000006.1, on the reverse strand, counting down.
TTAGTAATTTGAATTATTGCTCTATGTCTACAGGTTACACTTTGAATTATTGCTCCATGTCCACTGGCTACCAAAATATCACTAGTGGACAGTATGTTGTCCCAATGTTAACCTTACAGAAAATAAATAAAATTCTAGGTCTTGCTTATTTCTCAACATATCTGAATAAAATTTGGTGTATGGCTTCATCTAGTTACTATCAACTGGATTATTTCAAAACATCTCTAAATTTCACATTTCCATGACAGCAAACACATATTCATTGCCCATGATGTTCTTACAGAGACAATTGTTGTATCCTCATCTTAGGATTCAAGTAGATTTTACTGAATTTGAGGCTCTGTCTAAATGATTTATTTAAGCATTTGAAATTCGCTGAGTATTCAGGTCTACTGCAACGGGGGTATTATAATGATATTGCACCTTGATGACATACTTGTACTTCATCTAAAACATGCAATAATTATTAAGTATTTTTTTATAATAAGAGTTCTTAATGTTAATTGTTTGGATTGAAAAAGTTTTAATTGTTCAGGTTACTTCATTCAAGGAAAGAATAATTGAAGAACATGCATATTTTTCTGCCTTTGGAAGTATAAAGTTTGATGTCAACCTAATAATCTTAGTAAGTAACAAATCACATTAAATACACTTTTAAAGCTAAATTAATTTCAAGGTGTCAACATAAGTTAAATTAAATTAACTAAAAATTAATTTATGTTGGAAACTACAATTACTTGACATTAATTCACTAAAAATCAAGTTATGTTGGCAACTTCAATTTATTGACATTACTGACCTGAAAATAAATACTTAAGGAAAGACAGGTGTAATCTTGAATACTTCTGGTAAACAGGCTCCTGTAGTTGAAAGATCCAGGACACTGTTCAGCATTAGATAATTAGTGCCGCACTTCAGTGTGAATACCCTTCAAAGTACTAGAACTAGTACCCTACATTTTGGTCAGTAGTTTTTTTTTTAGTGTAGAGTGGGGAAGGGTTGCTTTATGTTTTTGGGGGAAATGTGCCAAAAGCCTTGGGGGGGGGGGGATGGGCACCCCTGATATGAACTACATGGATTCTGAATTAATTAAAAACACAGCATAAAAATCAGGTCTATATTTTTTTGCTTTTTAAGACCAGAATTGATCTTCTAAAAAATATATAGGTTTTATTTTTGTGTCTTATTTTTATTGACAACCAGCTCCCCCTTTGGCACCCCTCAGGCCCTGGCTTCCTGGTATGGTAGAGCTGGCTCACAGACTGCGTTAAGCATAATACTATCTTGGTATCTTGATTACGTGCCATCATAAATATAATGCATGAACAAAAGCTGTCTAAAACACAAGAGATCAAGGCAATGCACAGTAATAATGCTGATTAATCCTCGAGCGGGCGCATGCGGAGTTTTCCTCCGCACGTGTTTTTTATGTTAAAATAAACAGACATAATGGATGTCAGCGGTCGTGTCCGGCTCCATACTTTACACCTCTCATTCCAGGAATCTCCTAAAGCTATTTATACCCCCCAACCCTCCCCTGGTACCTCATTATTTGCAACTCAGATGTGCCGTGTCAGTTTGCGGAGCGCCCTTTTCCGCAATAAACACCTATTAAAAAAATTCATATTAGCGAAGGATTTGTAATTGTTATTTAATTAGTTGGAGTTTTCCTATCGCTTTTGAAAAAAATAAGTAAAAGTATAAGTCCAAAAAATTAAATAAGAATTAATACATATTTTATATTAGAAAATTACTTACTATGTTCAATTGAAATGTTACATTTAAAAGTAAAACAATTAGTTGTATCGACGATGAAATATGATTCCTAATGACGTTTGTAAACATTAAAATACAATATTTCGTCATAAAACAAGTAAAATAGGTTAAATTTGTGCAATTTAGTATTGCGGAGTAAAACACCGCATGCGCCCGCTGCCGTTTTACCGGTGAAGCGCCCGCTCAAGGGTTAATATGATGAATTATAAATAATTTTTTTTTTTCAGGCAACCAACAAAATAATTACATATACATTTGCAATTTCTCCACTGAGGCAACCTTGAAAATGAATGGGTTCCATTTGATAAAAAAATCATAAAATAAAATCAGCTTGTTAATTTTTGGTAAGTATTATATTTACACCATTTAAAAAGAAACAAAAGGTAAGATTTGTGAAATTTATATATTTTTTTTTAATTTCTATTTATTTTTATTTTTATTTGATTTGTAGTTCATTTAGTTCACCAGAAAGAAACTTTTACATGTAGCAGAATTCCTCATAAAAATGAAGAAAACAGGGCACGAACAAGCATTACAAGCATGGTGTACCTGAAGATCGCTAAAGTTTGTGTGTAGTCTGGTTCGTGAAAATATACCTCTCATTAGATATAGACTTTGTGTATAGAGTGGTTTGTGAAAATAGACCTTTCATTAGAAATAGAATTTGTGTATAGTCTGGTTCTTAAAAAATATACCTTCAGTGTAAATAGACCTCGTGTAAAGTCGAACCAGACGAACCAGTTGAAAATGGACTTTTTAATAAAAATAGACCGTGCTAAATAGCGACTGGACCACAAGTTAATGCATTTAATGCCTTCTCTTACTTTGTTTTTTCTCTCATTTTCTACCTCAACTTTTATTTAGCCTACCAATGATTTTAAAGGGAAAGAGAATAAACCTCCTGGGCACCATTCTAGTATAAAATCTGGACTGTCCCCGCAATATGGTCTTCGATCAAGGCCTACACCTCGAACTGCTGAAGTAGACCAAAATAGGCAGCTTACCAAGTCCGTTAAGGAAATTAATCGTCTTAATAAAACACCTAATGAAGATAGTAAATCTGACAATACTTGTAGAAAATCTTTAGATGCAACAGTAGAGGTAAAATTAAGGTAGGAATTAAAAGAATTACAATCTGTAAACAAACTCCTGGTTGAAAAAAATACAATTCTGAACAATGATTTATCAAAAGCAGAAAATAACTTGGAAATTCTCGGTCAGACTTGGATACGTGACAAAACAATCTCAACCTACTTAGATATCCTGACTTGTAAAATTATTGGGAATGAAAATAAAATTCATTTGTTGGATCCATTGATTTGTCAAATTGTCAAATCTGTCAAGGACTTTAACAGTTTTCTTGATCCGTTGAATTTGGGAAGTAAGAATTTTATCATCGCACCTATTAATGATTGTGATGAATCAAAAGAATTCCGTGAAGGTGGGTCTCATTGGAGTGTCTTAATATTGGACAAAAAAAACCTGTACGTTTTATCACTATGATTCGCTCCTTAACCACAATCTACCTTCAGCTAAAATAGTCGCTGATAAGTTGTCAGGGTATTTTCGTATCCCGTCATTGTCTACCATCAAAACAATCCAAGGTCCTCTTCAGAGGAATTCATACGATTGTGGGATTTTCACACTTGCTGCAATAGACTATAAACTACAATTCGTCATCGGAGGGAATAAACTACTACAACATGTAATCCTACCACAACTTACTGCAACGGATTGTATCAGGAAGCGAGCCTACTTGGCCTATATTAAATTCAATGGTCCTCTGATAAACAGGACTGTTTTGACAAACCTAATGACAAACGAATATCAAATTTTATGTGAGCTAGATTCTTCTGAGGGAAATAGAAACCAAACTGCTCTGCCGAACAGAAAATCTGATTACTGCTGTAAAAAATCTAATGCGAAACAAAGATCATATCCTAACCAAGAGAAGAAGAAAAAATCAACCAAGTCAATAATTATAAACTATACAGGGAAAAAATAAAGTTATCTCTTTTCTCTGCTAGCCAAGGGAAAGTTATCAGTCATAAAATTAATGCTGGAAGTAAAAATCAAATAAACAGTTTTGGTCAAGTGATGCCTAATGCGCCCCTTAAACATGTGACAAAATCAGCAGCTAAGGATAATTCAGAAGCAGATGTGATTGTTATCATTGGAGGCACTAATTATATATTGAATAAAGATATGACCAACATTTACCAAACATGGGAAAATGATCTCATTACTCTGAGTAAGAAGAAACCAGAAATTGTCACTAGTATTCCAGAATGGATTGGAATGGATGAACAAGTGTATATAACACTACTTGAAGCAAATAACTATATCAGAGAGCTGACCGCACGAATCAACAATGTCCATCTGATCGATCTTGAAAAAATGCAGGACTTCCACCATAAAGGAATCTATTTGAACAAGAGGGGTAAAACTAAATTGGCATTTATGACAATCAACATATTGAACAACATTTTTAACGCAAGGTCACATTCTACTCTTGAAGGTCTTCATTCGAGCAAAAGTAAACTATCCTCATTCCCCTAACCAAATAAACCGCAGCCTGGTACAATTGAACTAACTGAAGCAAACATGGAAAATGTTATCGAAGATTTTTAGAACTGTCCTAAGCTGGACTTCGCCCACTGTATTTCATCCGATTTTGGTGAGGTAAAACAAATGTCAGCAGGAGTAGCGACTGTTTTTGGACAAGCATTTGGAAAGCCAATTAGCATTGATTGCATAACAAAACATTTAACTTGTCAATTTAGTAAAAATGGGCCAACAATCTATGGGTTGGTTACTAAACCAACCTCCTCTAGTAAACCAATAAAAGAATAGCCTATGAGAATAGCCTTTCAAAGTTTAACCCTAGAAAAGGTATCGTTATTCAAAAATACGCTAAAGGTATCGATGTGTAAATTTTACTCTGTGGTTAAAAATTAAAATATGTTTGATGAAATATTTATTTTTTTCAAAGAAGGCACCCAAATACAAGAAAACATTGATAATATTATTTACTATATAATAAACTTACATTATATCTTTAGCTCCATTTTAAATTTAGGGAATAAGCTCCTTAAGAGTCCATTGAAAAGCACATTTTGCTATTGTAGGTATCGTATTTTGACGTATTTTTTCAATTAAATTTGGAAATAAATTAAGAACAGCCATAATACGGTCATATTAAATCAAACCTGTAGCGGGAAGAGCACTGCTGACGGTACAGGGCTCAAGGTCATTGATTGCAAAATCGGACAAAAAAAACACTTCCGCACACGTCAAAATTATGTACGATACCTTTCTAGGGTTAACTGAGGATTTCAAAATAAGGAATCTGGAAAGATTAATATGCTCCCCAATGGGTTGCACCCGTGATAAAGTTCCCCTTGAATATTTTGCTTTTAAAATAACATAGTTCCAATCTGAAACTGGTGCACATATTACCATTGTGGCTCATGACGAGAACCCACATCACATCATATCACTACATAATGGGTTAACATTTTCAGACTTTATGAGAAGATTGCATGAGTCCTTAAAAGATCCTAAAACTAACTGTTCTGGCTTTATCTATACGACCGTAAAACCTAGGACCTCTAAAACAACAGGCGAAATATTTGCGGCAACAGGGACAATCATGACCACAAACACTAACAAGAATATCCCATCCAACCCTGCAAAGAAGGAGGTGACTGTACATACACCCATGCCCACGGACATCAGGACAGCTGCTGGAACAAGATTCATGCCACGCCCATCTAAGCCCACCTCATCGCCAGTGTCCAGTGAAAGTGTTCAGTGTGCAAAAGAAAAATTAGTGAGTGGTAATGCTGAGCCTGAGCCTTTAAACTTCCTTTGCAGTCCCATCCAGCCCCCCTCTTAAATATATCTGCAACTATTTCACCAAAAGCTCATGATAGTTTTTTGAATAGGTCTAATCAATTTATAATTTTTCATCAAAATATTCAAAATTTAAATAACCGCAAAGAACCATTGGAAATAACTATTGAGGAAATACAACCAAATATTATAATTTTAACAGAACATAACATGTCTGAAACTGAAATGGAACGATTTCATTTGCTAAATTATTCAGTTACAAGTAATTATTCTCGGAACACAACATCAGGGGGTGGAGTGGTTATTTTTTCAAGGAGTAGTTTAAAGGCAAGGCAATTGAAATGTGCTGAAATTGAATCAATATGTCAAGATAAGCTTTTTGAGTGTTGTATAGATAAATTTAGGATTAATAATAGAAAAATAATTTTAGCAGGCATTTTTAGAAAACTCCAACGAGTCGCTGGAATACTACCCCCCGGACAACTACCCCCCCAAGCAGGTTCCTACGTCATATTGACGTCAGAGATCGGGGGGGTAGTTTTCCAGTTGCGGACACTCAAGTTTCGTCGCGTTTTGTAGTATTCAATCCGATGGATAATTCTTAGTTTAGAGTGTAATTAGATGGATAGAAATATTGTTCATGCAAATTCAATTGATAGCTATTCACATGATAAGGACAGACCGGATTTCTACCCTCCCAGTGTTGGTCGAAGATATACTGACTGGAAAACCACCCCACCGATAACTGCCCCCCCCCCCCCCCCCGATGGGAACTACCTGCCTTGAGCTTGCCTTGAGGCAGCTTGCCTGAGGGCCAAGGCTCTAATGACCCGTAGGTGTCTGTCAAAATAGAACACCACTATAAATTTTACATACCCTCGGGTCAAAAAGTTTGGATACTCGAGTTTGAGCTCTTACTGCAACGTGACCACTAGACGTTTAAACATAAAAGTTGTATAAACATTTTACAGATTTAATTATGTGTCCAACTGTGTTGCTTTCAAATTTTTAATGTCATTTGGACTTGGTCTTTTGGCGGACTGAATGAAAAAATTACAGGTTTTCTGGCGTTTTTCAGACAAATTTAATTCTGCGTTTAACTGTGTTGCTTTCAAATTTTTAATATTATTTCAATTTAGTCTTTTGGCGGGTTAAATGAAAAAAGTACAAGTTTTCCGGCGTTTTCCAGACAATGGCTGACTTTTAGATTGTATAACATAAAAACTACTAAACCAATCGTCATGGAATTGTATAACAGCTTTTAGAACATATACTTCTAAAGCATATCTGTAAGTTTTGGAATTTTTTCTGTTCTGAAAAAATGCTGTTGTGGTTTTGTAAAAGAGTTTTATTTATGGAACGGAACAAGATAGAAACGTCAATGAAAGTTTGAATTTTATCACTTAAAATCTATATAAATAAAAATCAATTCGATGAGTGGTAAACACAGTACGTTGTTCCAATGTCAATCTTACCTAAAAAAATAAAAACATTTCTATTTATTTTTAATTCAATAACTTTTTTATTTGTGCACCAAATAAGATAATTCTTTTTTGTTTTCTTCGTATTTTTTAGGACAAGGTTTGTGTGAAATACAATTTTAAATTCGACCCTGGGGCTCTCTTCTACTGGCCTTTAAGTTACTTGACCATGTATGCATTCTGGTAGATAACTTGAGAACTAATTCAAATCATAACCATATGTTGACATGTACACAAATGTGAATTTGAAATATGCGTTTATTTATTTACACTTGGATTATTTACTTTTGTATTAGAAGGATTTTGTGAAATTAAAAGGTCTAATCAAAAGTTACATTTTGTACTTGAAGAATTCTGATTACATGACAGTGAATCTACCTTTTTATCTAACTAACCTTTTAGGATGTCCAGAAATGTAGATATAAACCCTCATAGTTTTGTTTGTAGGCCAATCAAATTAGATTTGTAGCCCCCAAAATTAGGAACAGTCTGGGAAATCGTTTTAATCTGTTTGGGGCGTCCTAAACAAGGTAAAAATAAGCTTGCGACGGATTCTGACTGGTGCTTAACTTTTGAGAGGCAAAAAACCACCAAAATTGTGTGTTTTTTATAGGTTTTTACTTATAACTTGAAAACAGTTCATCTCAGAAAAAACTTTCAAATTACACTTTTAAAGAATCAAAACATTAAGATCAACCCCACCGTTCAGCTACAACCGATCGTCAAAGTTCTCTTATTTTAACGAAATATTGAGCATATCCTGCTCTCTGGCGGGGAATTTGGAAATGCGTTAGGATTAGACGAGAGGAGAACGTTGTCCCTGTATTTGTTACAAATTTATTTTTTATTTTTTCGTGAGTAATAATCATATTTCCTTTTTTAAATCACATTTGAAATGTTTATTAGGTGGTGGATTACGTATTTTTCATAAAAGGTATTTTAATTATATTTTTTAAGCATAGTATTGTTACGATTTGAAACCATCAACATTTGCATCCCGTAATTCGGTAGAAGTGTTCTGTTTCGGCATTAACCCAACAGATTTTTCTTAAATTTTTTTCATCAAATAAAAACTTAAATTAATGAAATACGGTTATTTGGGTTTATTTAATATTCTCAATGCCTAATGAGAATTTGTGCAAACTGTTTAAGAGTTCCTTGGTATACCGAACTATTAGTAAAATGTAATGGATTTCAAATTCGACTGCTACTACTCTGAGTACTAAATACCCCCGTTGCAGCATACCTGCATACTCAGCGAATTTCAAGTGAAAACAACATATTTCAATCCAACATAGCGAGATTTGACATGTTTTTGTAAGTTCCATAAGAATAACATGGGGAATGAGAATGCAGGTTTGCTACTACGGGTATATTAAAACTGGGTGGTTTTAACTCAATATTTAGTAGATCTGAACTATAAGAAGCCATTTACCAAGTTTTATCAAGATATGTTGAGAATTAAGCGAGATATAGAATTTTACTTATCTCCCATAAGGATAACATTGGGACAACGTACTGTGTTTACCACTTTCAACATCTCGGTAACCAATGGGCATAGAGCAGTGATTCAAAATACCAAATTTTTTTTCGAGCTGAATTCAATGGTGCTAACAAAAATTTGATAATTTTTATTTTTATATGTAAAAAACTCAAAATACCCGTTTTTGGGGGTTTATCCCGCTTTACTCCCCCTTTCGGTAGTCCGATCGGGCTGGTTTGCGAACTCGTCTGAATAATTACTACTTTTCACGTCCATGCTGAATTCCATCAAGATCAGACCATTTTTACGCGAGTTATCGTGCTTAAAGACACACACATTTATATATATATATATATATATATATATGAACGAATAGTGTTTTTGCTTCTGTAAACCCCAAAACGAAAAGTTATGATGGTCTCGGGCTTAGGTCTTACCATGAGTACTACGGTAACAGCTTCTTCCCTACAGGGGAAATTCGCTAAAACCCGGGTTGCAACACGCAAACATCCTAATTTGGTTGGTTGAGAGGATAAAACTGAATGAAATGGATTATGTACATTCTTAGATAGTAACTATGTGTCTGATAACCTTATTTTGATAGGTGATACTAATATTGATATTAAGAGCAGGTTCGACAATTTGGCCTCAGAATATGAAACCATTTTGGCTGCAAATGGTTTATCTCGTTTGATAAATGACTATACAAGAGAGGAAGTTAGGAATGCTATTCTAAGTAGGACATGTATAGACCATATTTATCTAAGAAACAAATCGATTCGAGGAAATATTATCTCTGGAATAGTACAGACTAAAATTTCAGATCACTACCCGATAACATTAGTATTAGAACCTAGAATAAAAAATGTAGTAAATAATAAAAAGGAAATTTATAGAATTGATGATAGACAAGTAAGAAAAGAACTTTTGAAAGTAAATTGGGAATCACTTAAGACTAATGATGTAAACATATTTTTTAATAATATCATAAGAAGTTTTAAAGGAGCTTATGAGAATGGCAAATATATTGTTGATAGGTCTAGAGAAAACCCACATAAAAGAGTAGATAAAGAATGGATGACATATGAATTAAAAAATATGATTAAAGAAAGAGATCGCTTATTTAGAATTTGGAAATCAGACCCAGCAAACCTAAGACATAAAAATATATATAAAACTTTCAGGAATAGAGTTAACAGTAGGATAAGATTTGCAAAGAATAATTATTATCAAGCCTATTTTAGTAAAGTAGCCAAAGACACAAAAAAGGTATGGGAAGGTGTAAATACAGTTTTAGGTAGATGTAAAATAAAGAGTGTTGACAAACAAATAGAAAATGGAATGGCATCGCTAAATCTGTCTGCTACAGGAATTGCAAATGGTTTTTGTAATCAATTTCTATTTGGAGTTGAGTCAATAATACATCACTGTGATTTGAGATATGATGAGCAAATTAATCTCAATCAAAGCTTAAATTCATTTGAGTGTTACATACCTAAGGCCACGACTAACGATGTATTAAAAATAATTGATAAACTTGATGAAGTGAAATCTCCTGGAATTGACCAAATAAGATGTAAAGATATCAAGTTCTTGAAACACGTTATAGCACCTATTTTATCGGATGCTATTAATTTATCTCTGAAAACTGGAGAATTTCCTGACAGTCTGAAAACAGCTATAGTGAGACCTATTTATAAGTCTGGACAGTACAAAAAATTTGAAAACTATCGACCAATCGCTATCCTCCCAACTCTTGACAAGATAATTGAGAGATATGTTGCTGATAAGATAAATAAATATTTGAAGGAAAATAACATTATTAATAATAATCAGTATGCCTTTCAAAAGGGTAAGAGTACTGAACAACTTTTTATGAACTTAGGAAATGAACTAAATAATAGTATATACAAAGGCGAGCACGTTTTGGCTGTTTTTATAGATCTATCCAAGGCATTTGACACAATAGACCCCAAAATGATGAAACAGGCTTTATTTAAAATTGGAATAAAAAATAAACTATTGAATTTTTTTGAATCGTATCTGAACGGGAGAAAATTTACAGTTAAGGTTAAAAACTGCTTTAGTGAGGTTAAAATTAGTAGATTTGGTGTGCCTCAAGGAAGTATTCTAGGACCATTACTTTTCATTATATTGCTTAACGATATATTCAATAAAGTAAGTCACGGCAAAATACTAGCCTACGCAGATGATATACTGCTACTGGTGACAGGAAAGAACTTAAGAACAGTTATAAACAACCTGCAAAAGGATTTAAACAATATATCTAGGTTTGCTCATGATATGGGGCTAGTTATAAATGCACAAAAGACTGTTATGATGCATTTTTATCTGAGAAATAAAAAGATTAACGAAGCTCCGAAATTAAAAATTCATGACTGCATGTGTTTGCAGAGTTTTGCTTCTTATATGCTTAGAGAGGAAGGAAACTGTGGATGCCCAGTTCTACGAACAGTAAACAGTTGTAATTACCTTGGCCTAAAAATAGATAATGGACTTACTTGGAAAGATCATACCTATAAAATACACAAAAGGCTGGGACCAGCAATTGCATCTATTTACAGACTAAAAAATATGTTGAACGATAAAGTGAAAATATCAATATACAAATCATTAGTAGAATCTGTTATTCGGTATGGAGTTTGCCTGTATGGAGTTGCTGCTGATTGTCATATCAAAAAAATCATAAGTCAACAGAGGAAATGTTTAAGTATGCTTTTTGACAGAGGATTGAGGGATGATTTGGGTGCTCTTTTCAAAACAGCAAAAACCCTGACACCAAAAGACTTTTACAAGTACAATGTTATTATAGAGCATAAACAAAGCGAACAGTATAAACTCAAGAATATAAAGTATATACATAGAAACCTTAGGGTGCAAGAGAGGTTTAAAGTTGAAACACCTAAATCAGTTTTTGGAGAGAGGCTACTGTCATTTGTCGTTCCTACTCTCTATAACTTGCTCCCTGAAAACATTCTCCTTGAAGAGAATTTTTTTAAATTTAAGAAACTGGTGTATGATTGGTTCATAAATTCAATACGGTGAAAGCACATAGTTACTGTAAAATCTCCTCATAATATTGATAGGTCCAAAACCAATTTAGAATGTAGGACTAGGCCTAATGTAAGTTTAACATATTGGTCAAGTTTTTCTCTTTTGACTGATAGGCTATAGTGTTTTTGATTAGACGCTACTTTTTTTTATATATATATATTTTATAGTTATGTAAGTTGAGGACAGATTTAATAGGCTGGTTAAGTTTGTTTTGTTTATGTTGGCTTGGGCCTCTTCGAGTAATCTAGTCACTTATTAAGTTTTTCATATTTTATGTAGGTTTAGGACAGATTTAATAGGTTTGTTGAGTTTGTGTAGTTTAAATAGGCTTACCTTTGTCACTTGTTAAGTTTTGCAGAGTTTTTATAGGCTTAAGATATATTACTTGGCGTGTTAAGTTTGTTTTCGGTAGGCTTATGACCTGTTGAGTAAAAATATGTAGTTACAAGTTTGTTTTTTGCAGTTACGTAGGATAAGACGGATTGTAGGCTGTTAGGCTGTACAGTCATGCAGACTTTGGACTTATTAGGTAGTAGGCCCATAATGTTATATATCCCCATGTAAAACAAACAGTTAAGCCTAATTCTACCGATATAGGTCTGAATTGATTTATGACTGTTAAATTTAAGTAGTATATAGTGTTACTTTAACAATCGTAACTATCTTATAGCCTAGGCCTTTTTTGTCTTTTTAGAGGCAGTTCTGTGATCTGATAAGTAGGCCTATCAGCTGGCTTAGAGATTAGCCAATACAGAAATGGGAGGCCTAGCCTACAAACATATGACAAGAAAACTGGTAAATATGCGTTATTGTTAAAAACAAATACCTGTGAAGACATCCACATAAGTTTTAGGAAAACATAAATAGCACATTTTCACATGAAAGTTAGAAACTCAATAGACCCACAGAAAACTGGTTAGTAGTTTTGTTATCACATTCATGGTTAGTACATACACCTGCTGTTACTGACACAGGGATATTTGGGATGAATTAAATAATATTTATTTGCTCTGAACTGTTATATTGAAAAAAGAAAGTCTAAACTGAGAATTTTTTATTGATTAGATTTCCACATAACTTTCTCCTTTTCATCTTTTTGTCAATGTCATGTCACGTCATGTAGTTGAAGTTTCAATAACTTTGTAGTTGCAGGGTTACCATAACCTAGACGGAAAGACAAATATCCCACCATCAGGGGCTGCTCTTCATACACATAATAATTAAAATTGTGGTTGTTAATTCTTTCCAGAACATTGTATGTTTTTTTTATGGTTTAATGCCCAGACTGTGCCATACATGGAGTACAAACTTGGAATATTTATTATTATATGTATTAATTTTTTTCTAGTTAATAGGTCCCTGTTGATAAGTCAATTTTTGACTTACAGGGCCATAATTGTAAAATTTTTTTGAGAATAAATGAATTGAATTGAATTGAATTGAATTGAATGTGATATCAGCTAATATAATGAAGGATAACCATTCAGCTAAAAGTCGGTTCAGTGATTATTGTGTTGCATAACTCACTACGTATTTGTAATGTCTCTCACCTGACGGTGAAAAAATTAATTAAGAACATAATTACGAGGCAACGATTTCGCAAAAAAAAAACTACAAAGGTGAAGACGTTTTTATTTTACGTATCCAAATGATTCCAAACGATACGCCCTTTGACTTTAAGCGGCAACAATTTCCAGCAGTTTGCATTTGCAATGTCCGAATTAGATGGACAGTCGTTGAATGTTATCAACGACCCCAAAACGAAAAGTTATCATGGTCTGGGGCTTAGGTCTTACCATGAGACCTACGGTATTAGCTTCTTCCCTATAGGGAAAATTCGCTAATACAACTTCCTTGGATTCATGATTTAATGTTAAGGTTGCCATGACATATGATGATGGGTGAGTGGTATTAGTCAAATATATAGTAGAATAGAGGGAAATTTTAAGTTACAACTACGGGTAGAAATAAATACGTTTTTTAATCTCACTAAATGAAGTTATGACTTCTAAATACTGGAGTGGTAGCAATAACTACGTTTTAATCACTCCACTCATTAAATTCTACTTGAAAAACTAAGTAATCCGGTATTTTTAATCATTAGTCTACGTCAACTGGTAGCAGAGATAATTAATTGATATTTTAGTTCGGCGGTAAACGCAGTACGTTGTCCCCCCGTTGTAATGTAAAATGTTTGTTGCAGTTAAATGGCAAATATTTAAAAACCGATATCTCCGTTATTTACTAACAGATTTTGATTAATTTGGTATGTATTTGTGTGATAATTGATTGCTAATTTGTTTTATTTCATTGCCGTATATAAGTTTTCCTATTTCAAATGACTTTAAGGGAGAAAGTATGTGTCAGTTTCCTGATACCGTTTATTTAGTTAGTAAAATTAACTATTTAGATAATGAGAGAAAATGTTGTTAACTTTGAGGAGGTATATATGGTTTGTAAAAAAAAGGATATGATTATTAGTTTAAATCTTGTGAGTTTATGTTATCTTAGATTTATTACGATTTTGGTTTGGGTTTCTCTTGAATTTTTATTTCTTTCGTTGATTTTTAAGAATTTTCAAAGATTTTTTGAAGTTTTGCCTACTGTCAATTTTTTAAAATTGAATATAATTATTGTTTAAAATTTGTTTCGGGCTAAAATTAAGTATAATAATCGATGTTTGCTCTCCCTTGAGATTCAGCTTAGTTGTTGTGTTTATAGATTGTTCCCGTATGAATTTATTTCGGTTGTGTAGAAGAGTGGTCTACGACAATAATCCTGTCTAAGGAACATGCCAACCTTAGTCAGTAACAAGGCTACAAGATCGCGCCACTATCATCACGATCATCACACTCATCCTTCACTCATATTCAGGGTAATGTCCTCCATGAGGTACCTGTCTTATTAAAGTGATTAAGTGATTAAGCTTTTGGATAAAGAAAAATTCTTGAAACAAACAAATTAAAAAAATAAATTTAGAATATTTGTGTCTACGTTGTATTAGAATTTGAGAAATTTCTGACGTTTGGTTTAAATTGTGCCAATTTTCAAGGTCAAAAGATGACATTTGAAACTCTAATAACACAGGTTTTTTTATAAACAATCCGACTGTCATTCAAATTTTTACAAACGAGCTAAGAAATATTTATTCTCATGGGAATACGTAGCATAAAACAACGAAAATTTTAATGTACTCCGTGTTTTTCTGAGTAGTTTAGTTAGTTTTCTGTAGAGCTTCAAACTCAGTGTCTAAACTTCTTTATCCAACGTCAGCTGATTAATTGCGCGCGGCCAAGTGGCAGCAACAAGGGACAAGCAGCCCCCCATAACAATGACCCAGGTTCCGAGAACTACTTGACCGAAATGTTTGGGGTGGTAGTTTTCCGGGGGGTAGTATTCCAGTGAGCATCGGGGGGGGGGGCAGTTTTCGGAGGGGTGGTATTCCGGTTGGGCATTAATTTGAATTAAAATTACAATAATACTTATTCCATATGAAATTAACTCTTTATACATAGCAACACATTTTGCCGGGGGGGTAGTATTCCAGTCGCGGACACGACTGCCATATTGGTTAGTTGGCAGATGTCGTGACGTCACGTTTCACCTGGGGGGGGTGGTTTTCGGGGGGGTAGTATTCCGCATCCCCACCCCAACTGCAAACTTCTGTTTTTTTAGACAAGTTTAACATTAGACAACAATGCTTAACATTAGACATTTTGACAAAGAAAGAAAAATATGTAATTTATTGCTGGAGATTTTAATATAAATATTCTTGACAGATTATCATCAGAAGTTAGAAATTTTTAAAATGTTCTTAAAAGTAATGGATTGTATTATTTAGTTGATTTTCCAACCAGGGTAACCAGTACTACATCAACAGCAATAGATAATAAGGTAGTAGGTAATAAGTTTACTCTTAATGTTTTCAATATTTGTAAGTGTTTTTGGAAAGCCTTGAAGATAGCAAAGAAATAGTAAAGGTCCAAGAATTGAACCTTGGGAAACCCCAGTCCTAATTTCCAATTTTTCTGATTGAAATTTAGTGACTTTATTGTTAATTTCATGAGATATTTCTACATAAAAAATCTTCTTTTTTTTAAGGAGTAATAATATTACCTTACTAATATTGACAGATCCCATGTTAATGTTTATGGTCTAGTTTATGCAACGATTGTATAATGAATGCCTTTAAGCCACGAGTGAGATGTAATATCTCACGAGTGGCTTAAAGGCATAATACAATCGTTGCATACACTATTTTATCTACGACCAACAATATATGACAAAATTCCCCCAAAGTTAAACAAAACTCATGACTTTTACTAATGATGGAATAGGTCAACTAAAATTTGAGGTTAGGCAAATAAGCAGACTGAACCATGAATCGTGGAACAATCAGCTGATGGGATAAGTAAACTCAAACATGAATCGTAATGCAACAATCAGCTGATGTGCGAATTGCGTAATTGTTATTATGACACTACTTCCGTCAAATGCCGAGCTCTCATTGGTCTAGAACCAGTACTCTAAAGTGACTCCAGTACTCTAAAGTCGTCATTAGAGTACTGCTTGGTTTTTGGTGTTTTAATGTATATCATTATAATGTTTATTGTAATACCATAATTGGTGCTTATTGCAATGGTCGTAGATAAAACTGTTTTATCAGACCATGATGGTCAGGTCCTTGAACTCAATTTCGATACATCAACAAATATTATAAATAAAAAGAACAGTAAATTATTTTTTAAATGCAGAAATTTTTCTAAAAGTAATATGGAAACCTTTGTAAAGTTATTGGATAACGAAACCTAGGGATGTTTACAATGCTCCGGTCGACTTAAAATACAATATTTTTATTGACATTTTTAATAATTATTTTCAATCGATTTTCCCATGTAAAATTAAAAAGAAAAACTCAAACAAAAGTCAATGGATTACTAAAGATTTAAAAAAAGAAAAATGTGATGTTATTAATATTAATAAACCTGCAAGATCCTGTAATGATGAAAGTCTGTTTAAGGTAGCAAAAATTAGAAATAAGCTGTATAAAAATAAGTTAGTTGAGTGTAAAAAAACATATTATGACAATAGAATAAGAACCTCTTGTAATGTAGGGAGATGTACTTGGAATATTATTAACAATGAAGTAGGTGGGGAAAAAGGAAAAAAACGTTGAAAACATCTGTTTGCTAGTGAATAAAGAGAAAATCTTGGATCTCTATACAGTTAGTAATTTGTTTAATTCACAATTTATTAATACTGTTCAGAATTACTCAATTAATGCCATTAACTCAAATATTAAGGATATACACCCTAATAATAATGACACCCCTAAAGCTAAAAATAATGACCTTTTTCAGAACTTTTTTAAGTGTAGTCCTGTAGATGAAAGAGAAATCATGAATATTGTGAAAAACTTCAAAAATCAACCATCTAGCGGTTATGATGAGATCCCTATGAAAGTAATTAAATTTGCAATCATGCCTTTACTTAAACCTTTACTACACCTGGTAAATTCTTCTTTTATATCTGGTAATTTTCCTTCTCCTCTAAAAATATCTAAAGTTGTACCCATTCATAAAGCAGGAACCAAACAGGATCCAAATAATTACAGACCTTTTTCAGTGCTCCTATCATTTTCTAAAATTTTTGAAAAAGATATGTCTAACAGGCTGGTAAATTTTTTAGAACGGAGTAATTTATTTGATGCGGAACAACAAGGCTTCATGAAAGGTAAATCAGTTGTGTCTGCCTCAGCTGAATTTGTTGAATTTTTAATAGACTTAATTGACAAAGGGGAAAGGCCAATTGGAATATTTATGGATCTCTCCAAAGCATTCGACACTACTTCTCATCCTGTCTTACTTAAAAAATTAGAATCCTTTGGCATCAAAGGCGCTGCTTTAAATTGGTTTCAATCATATCTTTGTAATCGGTTCCAATTTGTAGAAATATCTCATGAAATTAACAATAAAGTCACTAAATTTCAATCAGAAAAATTGGAAATTAGGACTGGGGTTTCCCAAGGTTCAATTCTTGGACCTTCACTATTTCTTTGCTATCTTCAAGGCTTTCCAAAAACACTTACAAATATTGAAAACATTAAGAGTAAACTTATTATGCAACTTACCGGTTTTAAAAATAATATATCATGCCAACATTCACTTACATATTCCATTTGGATTAATTTTATATAGAAGCACAAGTAATGCCAATGTAAATAAGATTTTACTTCTGCAAAAAAGGGAAATCAGAATTATGCTAAAGCTTAAACCAGATGATCATGTTAGAGATTCTTTTAAAAATTTATAAATATTAACAGTTTTTAATCAGTATATATTTGACTGTATTATTTATTTAAAAAATAACTTACAGAAAACTAAAATGTGTTCAAATATCCTTTCTTACAATACACGAAATAAAAATGATATTGACATTCAAGAGCGCAAATTTTCTCTTTTCCAAAAAAAACCTTCATTCATGGGTGCAAAATTTTTCAAAATCTTACCTAATGAAATAAAAAATGAAACTAATAAAAAAATTTAAGACTAAATTAAAATTGTTCTTAATAGACCATCCGCACTATTCTTTTTCTGAATTTTTTCCTTGAAACTAAAATTTTTTTTTCTTGGCTTGAAATTAATGAAAAAAAATTAACTGCTATATTTAGAATCTTTATATTAATAGACAAGCATTTTTTCCATAAGGTTTTTGTGCTCCTTTTTTCTCAGCCCGTGTGCAACGTAGCAAAAATCTAAGCACACCGATAGAATTGTATTTTCCTGTAGATGTGCAGAATCCCATTGAAATTTATATTAGTCTTTTAGAAATGTAGAAGATTCAATTTAAAATTTCAAAAAAATTAACATTAGCCTTATGAGTTGCTGTTTTGGTGATATTATAACAACAAATGTAAACTAAGTTAGCATCATATGTAGCTGTTATCACATTCTATTTTTCGTAGAGTAAAGATTTGATGTAGAAACATTAAGCCACAGTTAATTGGGGCATGGAGTGAAAATATAGAATTTGATTGAAGAGAAGATTAGGGATATCATACTCAAATGTGTTCCATTTTACATGTATACCCGTCTGGAAAAATAAAGTTTACTTGCTTAAATAAGATTAAGAGATAACAATTTTCTGATAAAAAGGGGAGAAAAAAGTACATTAAGTTTCTACCATCCAATGTACTAACTGACATGCAACCGGCAGGGCCGGCGACGGGGGGGGGGGGGGGGCAAAGGCACAGGGGCCCGGATCCACGCGAGATTAATAAAAATGGGGCCCAGAATCGAGATGAGTAAAAAAGGTGGGTTTCTCAATTGCACAGGGGCCCGAAAATCCTGTCACCGGGCTTGGCAACCGGAGTATAAATGGACACATTATATTCAAATTTTGTTTTATTGGTGGATAATGGGTAAAATATATATTACATTTTAGTGATAATAATAGGAAGAGAGGGAAGGAGGGAAAAAGTTCCAAATGGTAGGAAAGAAGGTCGGAAGTAGAGAGTGAGGAATTAATGGAGTGAGGGAGAGAACTGTGGTAAGGGGTGTACAGGATTAACTGATTTGATGTCTGAAGTTTTACTTTCCTCTGATTCAATTATTATTCTTAAAAAAATAAACATGAAATCTTGATAAAATAGTCTTTGCTACTAAAAACCATGCAATAAGCCAGAAATGAAGTAAAATAATTAGTCAAGGACTGAGTCTTTCTCTTTTGTTTTTGGGGCCCCAGTTTGGTTATATTTTGTGTTTAGATGGAAAATATGTACTATATGAAATGTATTTAGAAACACATTGGTTTATGCGGGGACTATTTATAAAATTAGCTATCCCTATTTGTCACTTTGAAAATTGGTCGAATTTTCGACCACTGGCGATCTCTAGTAAGGATAATTCTGTATGTAGAATAAGTTTTTTAGAATTAAGTTAATTAATTGTTTAGATATTAAGTTGACACTAATGTACAGGCTTGTACTTGTGAAATAAAGAAATATAAAGAAAGGAACAAGAGAAGGCATGGGGGCTCTTCAAACAAAAAATATTGTTGGTCACAGACCCAAACCATATTGATATGCTTTATGACTCTCTAAATATTTTCAAAAGAAGTCGCATCAGTGGGATATCTACCTAAATTTTTTTTCAACTTAAATTAAAATATCCTTTTTTTCACTATGGGATAGCCTCTGGATCACTATGTAACAATTAATAAAAGGTTTAAAATACCTGTGCCGTCAAGTGTAGTTGTAATAACTACAGCTGTTTCGTGCCTTGTATTATAACGTCATCAGGTCCAGGAACGTCAAATGAAGTTGTAATCCATCTTCATCGTCTGTAATTTACATACGTCTTCAATCCTTAAATAATGTTGTTAGACGCGTTTCATTAGATGTTAGATAAGTTACTGAACTTATCTAACATCGGCCTAGCGTCGAAACGCGTCCAACAACATTATTTAAGGATTGAAGACGTAAGTAAATTACAGATTCATATCACATCAATCCGTAGCTACAAATCATTCATATAATCTTCATTGTCATCAAGTTAATTAAAATTGTCCACAGACACACAAAAAACATGAAAAAATACATTATTTGGCCAAAAACCAAAACACGAAACGACGAACACGCACGGCGCCGGTGATACAGATGTCATGACTGTCGCGTGCCGCCGGAAGCGATGACCCTCTCCCCCCCCCCCCTTATCAGAACTGGTTCCTTTGTTTGGTTGTCTAAATTATGGATTGTGGTGTTATAAATGATATTCGATTGGAAAGAGAGTTTTTCGTTTAATACATGATCAGGGTGTTCTTTCGAAGCTTTATAAATTTCGAATTCTTCGATCATGTCCATGTATTTCCCTTTTTTGCACAAATGTAAAATACTGAGGTCACTTTGAGCATACGTGTAGTTCAATCAATCAATCAATCAAAAAATCTTTATTTATACATGTTATACACCTGTACAATAAATAGTGTCAGTTACTAACCTAACTAAAAAATAAACAAAATATTATCATCAGTACAGTATCCATAAATTATACAATTTTACCTAAGAAATAAGGCAATCTATTAAATTATTACTATAGCCTAAATATAATATTCCTCCATTGTATATGGTGATTTTTCTATTAAATATTTCTTTAGATTCCGCTTAAACAGTTTTGTATTTATTTCGTTTTTTATAGCTTCTGGCAATTTTCTCATAAACAATGAACCAGCATATGTTGGTTTTTTCTTAAAAAATTCAAGATGGTTACAAGATGGAGATTTATGGTTACAATATCTCTTTTATGCCTAGTATTATAATAATGAGAATTCAAAGGCTCTAAATTGCTTCTCTTGCTAAACATATTGTTTCATAGATGTCCATACCGTATACTGTTAAAATGTTTGACTCTTTAAATCGTAGTTTTACTGATTCTTCAAATTTCAATTGTAACATAATTCTAATTGCTCTTTTTTCTACTTTTAAAATTTTGTTTAAATTTTGCTTAGATGTCGCACTATGTAATAAAATACCAAAACAAATGTGTGAATGAATGTGAGCCAAGTATATCTTTTTTAAAGAATCTAAACTACATAACCTTCACATCCTCTTCAATGCGTAAAGTCCGGAATTGAATAGTTTCAACAATTTTTTGACATGAAGAGTCCAATTGAAATGTTCATAAACAGTGAGTCCTAAAAAGTTTTTGTAAGAAATTTTTTCTAATGATTTTGAATCAATTATTAAATTAGGTTGAAATTTATTTTTATTTTGTCTTGTTGAGAATGTCATAAAATTTGTCTTTGATGAATTTAGAATAAGATTGTTTTTTTTGCAAGAATTGATTTATGTTATCTAGTTCTATAAATGCAGTAATTTCGAACTCGTTGACGTTTCTACCTGACACTTTTCAATTTGAGTCGTCTGCATATAAACATAACTTACTGTTTTCTGGGTTAATAATTATTTTGGGTATATCTTTGATAACATAAAAACAAAATGAGGTTGGCACTAATGGTGCACTACGAGTAAACAAGCCTTACTACAGCTCCATATAAATTCCAAGATAAGTGATTATAATCGTTGCGTCCACCCGCCGGAGCGGTCGTATCGGATTGCTAATTAGCTCGATGTCGTTTTGGAAATAACACGTAAAACTGTCTGAGTACGTTATAAATTATACGTAAAGTGCGTCAACGTGGTCCTTTGTGGCGTGTCGCGGCACGCGCGTGTGTATGAGCCATCGCACGACAAATGGTGACTGTGCCGTTAAAGTGTGGTTTTGTGTGCTGCTAATATTTATTTGTGCCTATGACTGAAAACTCCACAATAGACAAGTATTTCCCCCCTTGGTGGAACGACCATCGAAACATCAACGAGAAAACACTCCCCCGCACGACACATCTACTGTTGACTCGCCAGGTACAATGGGGAATGAAAAGGTAGGGGAAATGTCGCATGACCAACTATTGGCATTATTAAGCAATATGCTTGATAAAAAACTATCAACCCTCACTACAAAAGACGATTTGTTGGGTGTGGCCAATAGAGTACAGGCCCTAGAAACTGAAAACGCGGTGCTGAAGCAAGAGATAAATAACTTAATGCAGAGGGAAAAAGCCATAAAGGACAAGCTAGTAGACTTAGAGGGCAGATCGAGACGTAATAATTTAATTTTTAGAGGAATTAATTTACCAGACAACATCCGAGACTAAAAGCATCACGTTATCAAGTTCTGCCAAGAGGTTTTCGGTATGACCAACGATATATGGGTCAATAGAGCTCATCAGCTAGGTAAGGATAAGTCAGCGGTCAAAGCACACTTCCCCTTAGACTCGGACATGGAGTACATCATGTTGAGAGTTCGTCAACTAAAAGGGACGGGATATTCAATCCACCGTGACTACCCTCGGGAAGTGAGAGATAAGCGAGCGCATCTTGGCACGATTCGGGCCGAAATTGAACGAGTAGCTGGAAAGCGGCGGATACAGCTTTTCCACGACCATCTCACAGTGGGAGGTGTTAGGCTCACGTGGGATGACGGCACACTACATGGAGGAGGTCAGGACGGAGGCGCTAAACTGCAGGAGCTTCAAGGGCAGGATTTCTCTGTGTTCTTGGAGCAGCTGTGGAAGCGAGGGCCGAGTAAGGTGCAAAATATTCCACCACCAGGGACACCGGACGCGGAGACAGCGTACGACACCTATGCGAGGAAGGCGGCGGCCAGGAGCTCATCAGAGACGCATTGAGGGGGCTTCGTCAATCTCTCATCACCAGGTATACAACGGGCTACGACGGATCATCAGACTCGAGCAATGAGTGTCAAATAAACATTCTATCTTATAATGTGAGAGGGCTTAAGTCTAAGTTAGATAACGATAGTTTTTTTGGAATTAATAAATAGTTATGATATTATTTTTTTACTAGAAACATTTACCTCAGACAAGGAAAGATTTTTTATTTTGAGTAAGCTTCAGTTTTTTAAGTGTCATTTTTGTCCGGCGAACAGAGCAGCTAACTTCGGCAAGTATTCCAGTGGCTTGATTTACTTAATTAATAGGAACTCGGAAGGAATTAAATGGTGTGATTACATAGAAGTACAAGATATGATTTTAGTGCATGTATCGGGTTAGCAGTAGAAGATATTTATATTTTGCCAGTGTATTTAAATTTTAACAATTGGAATTCCGAATTTAGAAAACTGCAGTCTTTTTGTGTTAATTTCGGAAATAACAACCTAGTTATAATTGGCGATCTTAACGGACGTATTGGTAATGAGCAGTATTTATCAGAGGTTAAATTAAAAGAGATAAATCCTTATTTAAATAGTAATAGGAGAACAATAGTTGTGAATAATAGAGGTCTGAAAGTTTTGGAGGTAATGAATGATTGTGGCCTAATAGTTTTAAATGGGAGATCGGAAGGTGATATCGACGGTGATTTTACGTTTGTAAGTCCTGTAGGAAATTCGGTTATTGACTTGGCAGCAGTTTCAATTTCAGGTTTAAAGCTTGTTGAAGATTTTAAAGTGCTGTCACAGGCTTGGTCAGATCACCTACCGATTGCTCTAAACTTATGTATAAATAAATATATTACTTTAGGCGGAAGGAACGATTTGCAGGAGACAAGTGAAGAGGCCGTTTTTCCTTTATTGCCTACATTAAGGTGGACTAATAACGACAGGAAATATTACAGCGATAAACTTGATAGGATCTCCGCGAACTTTAAGCTTTCACTTGACAACCAAGTAAACGTTAACGCGTTAACACATTTTATCACGGAGATTGCGGAGTTTAAGCAAACTTTAGAAAAAAACAGCTTCAAAACTAAATTCAAGCAACCTCGGTTCGACTCCGAATGTTTTATAGCTAGAAAAAAAGTATTTAGACTGTTTAATTTATTCAGGAAAACAAATTCTGCTCAAGTAAAAATTAAATATTTAGAGTCACAAAAATCGTTCAAAACTTTGTGTTCCAATAAAAAGGCGATTCATTATAACAAAATTACTTCTGATTTGACTCAGGTTAAAAATGCAAAGCAGTTTTGGGAAGCAGTTAACTTTTACAAAAAAAAGACTGCAAGGCACATTGGGAATATAAAGCCGGTTGATTGGATTCGTCATTTTCAGAGATTGCTAAACCCATCTTTATTAGGGGGTGGGATTAGTTATGCAGAACCTCATATTTTAGATGATTATTTGGATTGTGATTTTACTCTACAGGGAATTAAATTTGTTCTGAAACAAGTAAAAAATAAAAAAGCACCTGTTTTTGATAAAATACCAAACAAGTTCTTCAAAAATGCATCAAATAATTTTTTGGAAAAACTTCTTTTGGTGTACAACAAAATTTTCAAGGATTGTGCAATACCAGAGAGCTTTAAAAAGTCTATAATTTTTCCCTTGCATAGAAAAGGTGATTTGAATTCAGTCAAAAATTATAGGGGCCTCTCATTTATTGACACAATATGTAAAGTATTTATTAGTCTAGTAAATAACAGACTGCAGGCGTGGATAAGCGGAAAAAATGAAGGGGTCCCCCATAAAACGTTCTAAGTGACAAAATTTCAAAATCGGAGATATTCAGTGAAAAAGGTTCTCCAGGACATGAGCTACACCGTGGTATATTTTGTTCTGAAGATATTTGAGTTGGTAGCCCTGATTTCGTACGTCAAAGTTTGCTTGCTTCGCGAGACTGCACGGACTTTCTGGGTAATAACGTTCTATTCGCCGAAAGATGGAATCCCCGCCGGTCGTTGCGCTGTCACCCAAGGACCAAAATCGCGTAAATAAAAATAAAAGACGTGAAGTTAATATTGGAAAGTGGAAGGATAAGACCAGGATTGAATGTAGAAAAGTTGGATTACCCTATATTTAAAAAAATAAGAAGCCAAGGCCTGGAAATTGCCCCCAAAAGAGGTGGGTAGAATAACGTTTTAAGCACCACATGTGGATGACTTTTAGCAAAGTGACATATCATGTTTTATTGACAACATTACGTTTTTGTACTTTTACATCAAGAAAATTGTTTTATATTCGGTTTTATTTTTGTTTCTGTTGGTATTCCTACTCTCCCTCATGTTTTCTTCCAAAGTAGAAGAGCAGTCCGTCAGAAAACGTTCCAAGCGCCAGTCATTTAGAACGTTATAACCCCTAAAAAAACACGTGAAATGTTTTAAAATGCTTGATGGCAAGACAATATTCAATATAATGCTACATTATGATGTTATAAATAGGGTGTTAAAAGATTATATATGATTATAAGTTCTAACCTTAAAAAAACCGTAAATTTTAGAACTCAACTTTCAACCCTTGATTACTCAAAACTAGGTTTTTGTCGTTTAGAACGTTTTACGGGGGACCCCTTCAAATATCATTACAGAATTTCAGGCCGGTTTCAGGAAAGGCTATTCAACTTTGGACAACATCTTCAATTTATCTTGTATGGTAAATATTCAGTTGGCAAATAAGGGACAAAAGCTTTATGCTTTCTACATTGATTTTTCGTCTGCATTCGATACAATTGATCGGAGGTCGTAAGTTGTTGCTACCATACCGTGCATTTCGTTGTGTTACCGTCCTACCGTCTACCGTCCCGTGTGTTTCAGTGAGTACATTATCTTAATTCATGTATTTTGTTCCAACAGAGTTTACTAGCCGTACATAGGAAAGGTGTGGTCATATTGATTATTTATAGTAAATTATCCCGGGTGAAGAGTGTTCCGGCGAACCTGTCACGCCTGGAATCGCTCTGCATTTATTTGTCCTTAAACAAAAATCCCCGTCGCTCCCGTGCTATGTTTGGACCACAACGGTTAAGGAAAATTAATTATCTTTTTGGAATCTATCGGATTCAAAGCCTCTAAATTGTCTTGCTCCCAAATCATAAACAATATATTGTTGTGTGCGCTCATAGGCGAGTATGCCCGCTGAGTCGCACAGTCACCTTAATCCGGATAAAATTAACAAGCTGATAAAAAGCAATTTTCCTAAAAAATTACTATGTTGCTGAGAGCGTTCCGTGGGTTATGTGTCTTGCCCGCTGAACCGCTCCGCTGTAGGAAATGTGTTTAGACGTACATCAGCCCAAATTATAAATAATCTACCATTGTATGTGCTCGCAGGCTATGTATACCCGCCGAGTCACACCAACCTTTTAATCTTTTTCCCGAGTGTATCAGCAATTCTCCATCGAATTGGAGTCCCATCAATTTTGCATTCTTTAGGCCCTACTGTAGCCCTTCTTCGGACAAATGTTCATTTTATATGTAAAGGTTTAATTTTATGTTGTGTGTACCTTTGGCATGTCCCGTTTGCATTCAACAAAATATGCTCATATATGTCGGCCATGTTAATTTGTGTATTACCCACCACCACTTGGTAAATTACCATTAATAGGACCATGGTAAAGTGCTGAGGCTATCCACGCCAAAATTCGGGGTAAAACCCTTACAAAATTACGAATTTAATTCCTGCCTTCAAAAAACTCAATTAGCGGTATTCTGAACCACTTAGCGGTACTTTTGCGGTATTCTGAACCACTTCAGGGATACGGAATGGTTGTTACCCTATATGTATTTAGTTGGTACAAACTTTCCCTCGATTTAACCGACAGAGGAAACTCCCGTACACCTAAATACTAAAATTATTCCCTCCATTGGGCAAAGCTGATGCCTACCACTGCCTAGAATATGCTGCTATCTTTTGGGGTCTCAAGAACCAGGGTAGGATTATTAATCGGCAATACAAACTGCACTAGCGAATAGCACCAGTGTCGCTGCTATTATTCGTTAGGCTGGGTTTATACACAAAAGAGCTTGCGGGACTTTCTAATTTTATTTCTTTGATTTATTTTTTAAAATCTATTTTTCACCCCTTGGCTAGCTGGCGCCCTAGGCTGTAGCCTGGTTAGCATAGTAGTTAATCAGGCCCTGGGTGTTTGTTTTTTTTTCTTAAGCCACAATATTACTAACAGGAAAAATAAAAATATAGAAAATTTCTTCAATTAGTACATATTTATTTACAACTATACCATTATATATAGATAACATTTATTTGGAACTCTATAGTTAAATGTTAAATGAAAATATTTTTTCCACAAACAGAATAATAGATTAATAAAAGCAGTGCGATACGCTTGCTTTCACGCTTAATACATAATATTTACACACTTCATCTAAAGTCATTTCTATCATACAAGTTTGGTAAAGGCAAGTGTACCTATATATTTTTAAACAGGGGAAAAATATGTTGAAAAATATTGTTGATAGTACACCAATCAGAGGATGAAACCATTCTTGCAAGTCTTAGTTTTTCAAAAATACTTCTTAAACAAACAAATATATTATTTACCAAACAGGAAAAATATAATCTAGTGTCTTAAATAATCAAAGCAGGATTATTGACAATTTTATCCTCCATTTATTTACATCAGAGGTTTAAAAATTAAATAGGCCTACTTGTATAATTTTATAAGAAACATTTCATAAACTGAAATCTATTTTTAAATAGCAATAAATGATGCTAGTAGACTGCTCCCAACCAAATTATTCTAAAATTATTAATCAAGGTAATATGTATTAGATTAATAATATTTATCCATTTTATATTTCGTTGACAAGTGAAGTTGCATATTTATGAAATTATGTACATGTTGCTCATACTTATCATTTCATTTATTATAAATTAAAAACAAGGGCTCCTGCTAAAAAAATGTAAATTAAGGTTAACCTCAAGGAAAAACGCAAAACGGATACCCTTCTTTATGTTTTAGCAGCCTTGCTCTTGTTGTTTTGTCATGACCTCTTGACTTCGATGTGGAACTTGACAGCGGGCATCGGCTGCACCTCGGCCGTGACCAGAGACACGATGCCCAGGTTGGCCAGGGCGCCGCGCAACAAGCCGCACGTGAACGCCACGTACTGCAACAACGTATGGACAAGTGAACCAACTTGGTAATAGTTGTTCATTTTTCACAACTCAAGATAAAGATCACAACATTAAAATGTATTTACTTTTAATATATTTTTCATTTTAGCGAATTTCCCCTATAGGGAAGAAGCTATTACCGTAGGTCTCATGGTAAGACCTAAGCCCGAGACCATGATAACTTTTCGTTTTGGGGCCCCCAGAAGCAAAAAACACTATTCGTTCATTTTCATAAATATATATATATCTATATATATATATCTATATATATATATATATATATGTGTCTTTAAGCACGATAACTCGCGTAAAAATGGTCCAATCTTAATGAAATTTGGCATGGATGTGTAAAGTAGTAATTATTCGGACGAGTTCGTAATCCAGCCCAATCCGACTACCGGAAGGGGGGGGTAAAGGGGGGTAAACCCCCCAAAAATGGGTTTTTTGAGTTTTTTACATAGAAAAATAAAAATAATCCGATTTTTGTTGGCACCATTGAATTCAGCTCAAAAAAACAAACAATTTAGTATTTTCAATCACTGCTCTATGTCCATTGGTTACCGAGATATTGAAAGTGGTAAACACAGTACGTTGTCCCTATGTTAACCTTATGGGAAATAAGTAAAATTCTATATCTCGCTTATTTCTCAACACACCTTGATAAAACTTGGTAAGTGGCTTCTTCTAGTTCAGATCTACTAAATATTGAATTAAAACCACCCACTTTTAATCTACCCATAGCAGCAAACCTGCATACTCATTCCCCATGTTATTCTTATGGAGCTTTCAAAAACCTGTAAAATCTCGCTATGTCGGATTGAAATATGTTGTTTTGTACTGGAAATTCGCTGAGTATGCAGGTCTGCTGCAACGGGGGTATTTTATTTTTATGTTGAGTCATTTGGCTATATTGCAATAATTTGTGCCGTAATATCTATTGAAATATAAGTTAAATGTTGTAAGAAAGAGGGTATTTAAAATAAAAGTGACATTTTAAAAGCTGTAGCTTATTTATTCAGACCTATTGTTTTGAATGGTGACCTTTTAAGAAGAGTTCCCAAATCGCAATATTCTGTTTCTTAAGGTAGCACAGTATTACCTAACACTAAGAAAATGTTAATATTTTGTTTTTAGGTCCCCTATAGCCTATACCTAAAACGGCAACCTTTCAAGTGCTAATCCTTGTACCTCAACAGAAAACAGCTTCTGTCTTTGAAGTTCTCATTGCTAAAAAATACCGCACCAAATCTTAAGACTTCACACAGTTAAATTTGTATACAGTTAAATTTAAATTAAGCAGAGAGGCTACTGCAAGTCAAATATAACAAATTTCAGATGCAATTCAAATTTCAGAATGCAATTCAGATAACGCTTCAGCGGAATCCTGGAAAATAATCAATGAGAGTAGGGGGAAGCTAGTTAAATCTGATGGTGATCTTCAAGTCCTTGTAAATGGGAAAGTTTCTCAGAATCCTGTAGATATTAGCAATTCTATGAATGAATTTTTCTCTAATATTCCTAAGCAGCTTCATTTGAACCTTGAAACTACTTGTTTGTCAGGTTTTCGGCTCAGAACCCACTCAATCCTTTCTGAATTTAGGGAGATCAGTCCTGAACAGGTTATCTCTATCATATCTAATTTCAAAGCTAAAACATCTTGTTGTCTAGATGGTATTTCCATGAAAGTCATTAAATTCTGTAAGGAGGAGTTGGCCTTGCCTCTTACTCATCTCATTAACTCGTCTCTCAGATCTGGGATCTTCCCAAAAATATTCAAGACTGCCAAAATAAAACCTATCTTCAAAAAAGGAGATAAATTGGACATCTCCAACTATCGACCGATTGCTCTTCTCTCATCTATTTCTAAGATTCTTGAGAAGGTTATTGCAAATCAAATCTATGATTACATGGAATTGAACAATCTGTTTTTCGAAAAACAATTTGGCTTTAGACCTCACAAGTCCACCAAGTTAGCTCTTGTTAGTTTCATCAGCGACGCTCTCGGGGCCTTGGACAGGGGCTGCGGCATCCTCGGATGTTTTGCGGACCTGTCCAAGGCCTTCGACTGCGTCGATTTGCAAATTCTAGTCGAGAAGCTGGCAGCTCTTGGTATCATAGGGACCCCTTTATCCTGGCTCAGTTCTTACCTTTCTGACCGGAAACAGGTAACTGAAATTTCAGTTACTCGTAGTAATGGAATCAAAACATCTCACACTTCTAATGTACAAAATATCACCTGCGGTGTACCGCAGGGCTCGATCATTGGTCCGCTCCTGTTCATTATATACGTCAATGATATTTCTGATCATGTCCCTGGTAACAGTCTTGTCACATACGCAGACGACACAACACTCTTTGTTTCACACAAAGACATTGAGCAACTTGAAATTTCTGCCTTCACTCACATTAATCAACTGGCTCAGTTTTTCTCAGATTCAAAGTTAGCACTCAATACAGGGAAGACTAACTCAATTTTCATCCAAACTAAAAAAAGACTCAACTCTAGATTGAACTCCACTCCTAGTGTCTTCATTGGGGACCAACAGTTGGAACTTGTTCAGTCAACTAGGTTCCTGGGTGTGGAGCTTGATGCAAACCTAACTTGGAATGCTCATGTCTCCCTCCTTTGTAGTAGGATATCCGCTGGCTTATTTGTCTTGAGGTATATGTCGCGGCTGAACTGCATAAATCTTTGTTTGCTCGTGTATTACAGCCTCATAGAATCCCATGTAACGTATTCAATAATTCTCTGGGGAATGTCTTCTAAAGCTAATTTGGAAAAAGTTTTCAAGCTTCAAAAACGAGCTGTAAGATTAATGGGTAAATTAAAACCTAGAGATCATTGTTCCAACTCTTTTAAGAACTTGGGCATTTTAACTATTCCCAGCCTATACATCTATGAGACTGTAATGTACGCTAGATGGCATGGCCAATTGTATGTACAACCAACACATCATTATAATACTAGAAATAGAAATATTAGTACTTCTGTAATGCACAACTTAAAGCTTTTTGAGTCAAAACCTGAATATGCAGGGGCAAAATTTTTCCAAAAGCTTCCGAATGAAATTAAGCAAATTGAAAATAAAAATAGATTTAAGCTCAAACTTAAGGACTATCTTGTTGAAAGGTGTTTATATACTCTTGAAGAATTGTAAGGCCCCGGAGTATTTATTGGGAAATTCCTAACCTATTAATTTCCTTTTTGACTGGTCTCATGCCACTACGTGGTCAATCGGGACGACTCTTCAGAAGTAAGAAGTAATTTACGAAAAGAAATCGAAGACCCAGTTTTGAATAGACCTTTTTATGAGCTTAATTCTAAATTGCTTTGTGAAAGCTTATCATTAAGTCCTCCTTTAATTTAAAACATTAATGAAAAACATTTACAGTACAGGGTTATTCTAAATGATTAAAACATAACTGCCAGGAAAATACAGCTCAATTTTATCTACAAGGTAGAAATAGTTTACATTTTCAGACAACACTTTTTTCATTTTACACAAGTGTTCAAAATAAGTACCTTGTTTCACAAGGCTGGGATTGGTCCTTCAGTTCAGGTATATAAGTGATCGTCTTCTAATTCAATGTTACTCTTGCTGTATACATCCAATCATGTTTAATGGCAACATTATTCAAAATGATTTTAAGTAATAGGTTTTTTTATGTACTCAATTGTTTTTCACAAAAAAATTACTTCTGTTTCATGACTGGTTTTTATGTTAAAGTTACTTTCTATAAATACACAAAGTTGTTCTACACACCGAAGTTACTCCTGCTGATTACCCGTGAATACCATAGTACCAGTACCAATTCTTAAGGAACTTTACTGAAGGACTGGTTGTTCCTCATATTGAAAACTTGTGCTATAGCCGATGGAAAAATTTCAAAAATTCCGTTCTTTGAACTACTACCCCAAAAAGAACAACTCGGCCAAGAGAGTTATGGGATCAATTTTTTCATACATTACATTTTTTACACAACATCAATGTAAATACAACACCGCTCTTTCATAAATAACAAAACATTCTACATAAACGTCGAACTCGAACTAACTACGAACAAACTAACTAACCTTTTAAGAACAAAAGAACCGACTAACTGATTCAAACGATTTGTCGTTCCTGTTCTCTAAAGGTTGAAATTCTCTTACAGAGTCGTTCAAAGAACGGAATTTATTCCCCTTGGCGCTGCCAACCTGACAAAACCAACAGTGTCATGTTTTCGTCTAAAATTGCTTTGCCGCACGAACTCCAGAAGGAAAGGTAACATCTCACTGCTTGAGCCTAACATTGTAAGAGGGATGATATAAACATTAAGTTAATTACAAAACAAATTCAGAGAGAAAAAATATAAAAATTCTATACACATATATATTTTTTATGATTTCTTTCTATTACCTTCGGAGCATGCTCTAGATATTGGGACCCAGCAGATATTTTGCTCAAAAATCTGAAGGCATTGTCTTGCAGCACATACACGCCTTGATGATTTGTCCTTAAATTATCAATCTGCTTTTTGTATACCGAAGACCAAAAATCAGTGCAAATAAATTTCAAGGTGTCTAATTCATCTTTGAATCTGGGCCAGTCCTTAGTTAACCTGTAAAATATAATATTGAAAATTTAAATAAGTATCATGAACAACTCCATTTTTGGTCCACTTTAATCTTGAATGCAAACAAATTATTTTAATGAGATCATCAAAAGACACTAACTTATACACAGTAATTTTAAATCACAGACAGTTCCGATTCTTGTTTAAATATTCCATGCAAAACAGCTGATCACTGAAACATATGTGAAAAAAATATTTTAGGATGACTTCAATATCAAAATGATTTCGTATCGAGTGGTTTAGTATAGGATCTAATATGCTGCAGGTTCGAGTTCACGTGTTAATTGCAATGGGTATTATTCTTCTTTTATTGGCCTATAAGTATTATTATTTCGATGGAAGTTATAGTTTTCTGGTTTTGGTAAAATCATTAAAATATATTTTATTTTATGTTTTTAAACTCTCAGTTACAAAACTCCACTTTAACTTGTAAAATAAATTAAAATAATATCTTAATAGTTTGTATGATTATTTCCACTAGACAGTGCTCTTGGGTTAGGACAGGGTATGAGTTTCCATTTTCAATCAATCGTAAATGGGTGTGCTAATATTGCTACTACAGTGGAACCTGGATAATTCGAACCTCAAGGGACCAGCTAAAAACTTCGAATTACCCATACATTCGAATTAAAGAAGTTCTAAAGAATGAGGCCAAAACATTTAAACTTCACATTGTGAATTTAACCTCTTTATCAAATTGACACTCTAAAAGAATAAATTCATCAACAAACGCTAATTATAAGGGTTCAAAAACAGTAATCATAAAACAGAAATAACTACCCTAAAGTATAAACTAAACGATGCGACGTACGATAATACAAAGAAACATTTCTGCTAGAAAAAATACAGTACGTTCTGCTCCTTCTGAACTTGATACAGGCTACCAACTTAACTTTGTGTAACATTGACAATTGCACGCTCATTGACTTTCCGCTAAAGTGAGTGTTTTATAGGTCCGAGATTTTGTCGACACGGTCACTACACTTATTTCATGATACGTAAAACTTTTAAACACTTAGAAACAAGACACTGCACAAATAAAAAAAAACACTCTGTTTGAAGGACGATCGAAAACAACGAAATGCTGCACTGTAATTCGGAAGTTAGTTTGGCTGGTGGGGGAGGGAAGGGGGTCGCAGTGTTGAGTAGCCTTTGTGTCGACCGACATAGAAAACTGCGCATCAGATCTGGCGCATGGCTCGTCTGCTGGGAGCCGTTCTACACAGAATCAAGCGCGAAAAGACTAGTGGCGCTGCCACGGCGAGCGCAACCCTTTTCCGAACCCAGTCAGCGTTTTGTACTGTACTGTTTTAGATTAAATTATTGGTGTCGAGTTACAAGCGATGTTGGGGCAGGGTGGGAAGCCTGGGAGGTGGAAGGGATGAGTCATTTGACCATAACCTGACACGCCATAGGTCTAGCAATAATTTTTTATTGAATGTCGTAGTAAAACGTGTTTTCCAATGAATTTGTAACTATTTCCAGTCGTGGAATGAAATTGATGTATCTTAATTTGGCACTTAAAAATTTCGAATTATCCAAAATAAAATTTGAATTATCCACGATTTTTTAGAATTGTTTGGATACAAAATGCCAGGGACCAAGAAAAATATTCGAATTAAAGACGATTTCGAATTATACAAGTTCGAATTATCCAGGTTCCACTGTATCTGTTAGGAATGTGTTAATTTAGAGGATCGCAGCTGTCTGTAGAGAAATGTCGCAAAGTATTGTTAGTAAAAAATCAACTGTTTGTGAGCAATCCAAATATTTTCATTTTTAACTTAAGGGTGTTTGGTCAAAAATAATTCTAAATTTTTTATTTGTTTGTTATGTTGTTATTTGTTTGTTTATTATTCAAACTATTATATCTACAGAGGTCCAAAGTGCCAAAAATGTCAATGTTGGTACTCCACAGGGAAAACGCTTCATCTACAGGGCCTATATTTTGGGAGTTTTTATGATTCTTTTTAATAAAATTTATTGTTTATGTTTTTAGAAATTGTTTTTGCTAAATTAGAAATATTATAGGTTTAAAAAACGATGTTAATATTAAGGCTTGTTGATACCATAAATTGTCCTAAAAAATTACAATTTAATTTTAAAAACTTTTCCCTGTGGAGTTGTAGCCAAAAAATTAACTTTGCGTCTGCATAATTCGGCTAGGTAACCCGCAAAACACAAAGAATGCTAGAGGTAGTGAGGTACAAGAAGAAGCTTGAGTTTGAAGTTTCAGTAGAGGAGGGGAGAAAATCATTGATGACGTGGAAGTAAACAAAGCCATATGACTACGCTACTAGTCTGGTAGACAAAAAGTACTAAACCGAAACAAAATGTAGGTTGATATTAGAAACAATGTTTTGCTCTTTGAATAACAATCAGTAAACAGGTGACATGTTTTTGGTTCAGCATGTAACGCAAGACTGACACAAGAAATTTTTAGTTGAATCAACTGATCATCTGTTAATATTTATTTCCCCTCCTTGAAAAATCCAAATTAATCTGGGCTTGTTTGTAAACACCCAAGCTCCTTCTTGCACCTCACTACCTCTACCAACATGACCACTGATCAAATGCACTAGTGCCTAATAAATAAATAAATGGTATCAGCAAACTGACACATACTTTCTCCCTTAAAGCAAGAAAATCTACAATAAAATAAAATAAATTTACATCTATCCCACAAATACATAAGTTAACAAATTTTATCAAAATGAAGATATCGTTTTTGAATAATTGCCATAAGAATAACATTAGGCAACGTACTGCATTTACCGCCAAACCAAAATGTCAATTATCTTCGCAACCAGTTGATGTAAACTAATAATTCAAAATACTAGATTATTTTGAATGGAGGTTACACTTAAAACTCCTTAACTGAACCTGAATTTTTACAGACATGTGGGTGGTGTCATTTTATTTGTCATCTTAAGCACTAAAAACCATGAAAGTTTTATTAAAATCTTAAGCCGTTTTTGAGAAATTTGGATTTTTATTGTTTATTATGGGTTTTTATGGGGTAAATACCCTTTAAAATTCAAAATTTAAAAAAAATTAAAAACATGGAGATATGAAGGCTTACACCCACATGTCAGATTTCAAGAAAATTGGACCTGGAGTCTTCTCTGGCTTTGTTTACACATCCATACAGCTTTGTGACACATCCACACGGACTGACAGACACCACATGTCATAAACTCAATTCGTTCAAGATATTTTACAGACAATGAGTTAATTAAGTAACAATCAGTTAATAAATAGCTAGATACCTTTCAATTATTCTATATCCAGTTAGAAATCCTGTGTACTCTAAACTGGAGAAATCAAAATCCTGCAACAAAATTGAAGAGCATGATGTTGATAACCCTTAAAAACATATAAGGTTCTTTACCTGCCTGAACTGCGCATTATAATATTTCCGACTATGGCTACTACGCTTCTAATCGTATCATATAACATTTTCAACCTATGATATTGGTGAACATAAAATTTGACAAACAGCGGGGCTTTAGAACAATGTTTTCAGAAAAGTAACCCCTCTCCATCCCCACGACTTACAACCACCTGACTCTGCCATTAGCCGGAGATATAATGCGCAAATTGTACACAATGTCTGATTATAATATATTCAACACGATACTGTTTATATCAGCCGAATGGTTGATAATTTAGCAAGACAAATGATAAAATATATATCAATGTTAACAGAGGTATGTTATAATGATCACAGTCTGTATAACAATTATTACCAGGGCTGTATTTCACAATAAGCTTACTAGGCCTTGGCCTAGGGGTGCAGGCTGCCTGGGGGGCACTCCCAAGCTAAATACAAAAATTTTAAAAACACTGAGGTATTTTAATTTCTATGCTTATACCCAGGGCTGGCGCAAAGCCCATGAGGAACATGGGTAGAATTAATGCAAAAAGGGAATGATCGCTGCCAATGCTGTCGGCACAGCAGTACCTGAGGAGCAATTTCAAATGGTTCAAAGTGAAAAAAACGTGTTTTGGTGGAGTCTAACAGTGCTTGGGGAGCCTTTTAAAGTTCTTTGTTTGAAATTCATTGTTGGTGATGGTGATTTTATATTTTGATTTGGATTTTTGCGGACATTTGCCACCATTGATTAGTAAAAAACAAGTTTCCCTCTGAAATTCTGCAGTGTTAGATTTTCGTGAAACTTGGTTTGTACTAATCAGTGATGGCAAATGTCCGCAAAAATCAAAATCAAAATACTGTACTTTTTAAAGCTGTTTCACTTGCAACATGTTTTTTTGTGGCATTTGCCAATACTAATGTAACCGATGTATTTTATTCAAAGTATTTATTGTTTTCCTGCAATTGAAATGCCTTTTAAAATTGCTCAAAGAGCAAAATGAGTGTTTTTGAGGCGTTTACCGGCACTCGTGGAAACCTTTTTGAAGAGTTCAAATGGAAGATAATATATTTTTGCGGCATTTGCCTGCACTAGGAATAGTAGTTTTCATTACTAGGAGCGAAAGTGGCTCTTTTTGGTACGAGATCGTAATTTACAGGCGAGGCGCAGCCGAGCTTGGAAATGCGATCGAGTACCAAGGAGACACTTTTGCTATGTGTGATGAACAACTATTTTCATCATTATGTATAAATATCCATTTAATCGTAAACAAATTAGACTACATAATTTTGAGGTTATCCAAAAATAGTCACCGTCATTTCCACATTTGTTTGTTGTTTACAAACACAAGCTAAGAAATCGTTCAACCTTTCAAACTTAACATAAACAAATTTTGACATTAGAGTACGGCAAAATTTACCATATGTTTTTTCAGTACTCCTATTCGAAGTGATCCAAAAACGATCATTTTGCGTACGATTTAGAGAACTAAAAACGGCTGTTTTCGGGACAGTATGATGAAAAGCCTTTTAAAATTGCTCACAGAGCAAAATGTATGTTTTGCCAGAAATCTTGGAACCTTTCCAAAGTTTTAAAATGAAAAATATTGTTTTGGCAATGTTTGACACGCTTGAAAAGCCTTTTAAAATTGCTCAAAGAGCAAAATATATTTTTGGTAGCGTTTGGTGGCACTCGTGGAACCTTTTCTAAGTGTTCAAAATGCAAATTGGGTGTTTAACGGATAGTTAACATGGATCGTTTTTAAAATGTTTGAAGTCCAATAAGTGTGTTTTGGAGGCAAACTGCCGGCGCCTGGGAGCTTTTTAAAATTATAAAAATAATTTAATGTACCTATTTGTTTTCCTGACAAGTGACATAAGCCTATAACCATTGACTATATGATTTATAAGTCACGACCAAGACTTATAAATCATATAGTCAATGATATAACATTATTCTTTGGGCCTAATTAAGGAGAATTTTCAGACTACCACCCTAAAAACCTAGGGGCGAAAAAATATATTAGGCATAAGGGAGCCCAAATGTTAAGTACTGCCCCGATAATTACTTAACAAGTTCAGTAATTGGAGGCAATCTTTGGGATTTTTTAAATTATTTAAAATACATCACAGAAAACACTTAGGCCTACTAACCAAAAAGATGGCACTTTATTAACTTGTAATTTTTTCAAAAACTTAGAGAATAAATGTGTACATGTGCCATCACAAAGCATAAAATCAAATTAAAACATTTTGTGGTGGTGGTGCTCGTCAGGAATTAAGCAAGTTCAAAAAGTGACCACCATTTTCTATCAGGCTGTACACATTAAGGGCGTCTAAACACAATGAGATTTCTTTTTATACATTTCACAATATAAAGGTATCATAGATGTAAAGAGGTATTAACAACTTACACCTGCTTCAGTATCTCCCAGAGATTCAACATGTCTGATAAGACTTTCCTCAATGCAATCAATCAATTAAATTTTTAAATTTCAAGGATCTTACTGTATACAAGGATATGTACCATATCTTATAGGTTAGAATTAATCATTTTGGATGGTGAGGCAGCTAATGTTTTGAAGAATAATTTTTAACGTATGGATAACTCACTCACTTATTGAAGAAATCAAGGTGAAGTGCAGAGCTGAACTACATTTCTCTTTATTATTACTGTTGAAATAAGTGGACTTTACCATTCTTTTCTCTAGTGTTAAAAAAATAATATGAAGGAAACTCCTCCCATTGTCAAGTGACCCTACTTAAAATTAATTCATCGTACTTGAAATGAAATGAAATGAAATGAAATTGAAATGAAATTTTGTTTATTCCTTCAAAAAACAATACAACAGTGTTATTCACAATTCATAATTTACAATAGGAATTAGTTCCCCACATGGGTCAAAGCCTGTGGGTGGGGAACGAGTCAACAATCAGCCACTGTAGATGAATTTTTCATAAAAAAATTAAGGATAGAAAATTTAAATTAAACAGAAAAGTATAGAGATAAATTTAACAAAGTAAAATATGCACGCAAATACAACGGGAAACAGTAATTAACATTAAGGACGGATGTAGAGAGTAATACAGGATGATACAAAAGTATAAAAACGCCATTGAAATAACCGAGATCTCGGCCCAGTCATGCTCACACTCACATGAAACACGCGCTCGACGGACGGACGGACCCTCACTCACACACACACACACACGCACACGCACTCACACACCCATACGCAATTACAATCGCTCTGTGACCTTGACCCTAGGAATACGGGGAAGTAAAAAAAGTCTTAATTTTATCTTGCCCTATCTCCAATAACCATTTGTCAATGATTTTTTTATACGTGCGGTTCCTACAGGGTAGGGGATATTTAATATGATTCGGAAGTCGAGGGAATACTAGATTAGCTACATAAAAAGATGAAGTAGTAGTTATTGTTTTATTCAATCGAGGGGCAACAATACCGGTATTGATGGCAGATCTTGTAGAATATGTATGAGCAGGACGACGAAACAAAGAATTCATATTACTTCCACGGATGTATAAAATAAACGTTTTCATAAAAAGTTGGGGGATACTGAAAACTTTATTCATCAAATAAAAGGTTTGAGGGATATCGTCGATCTTTTTTTTAATGCTGCTTTTATGATGGATTTTTTTCTACTCATTACTAAATAGAACCAAAACTTATGGTTTTTTTCATTTTTAATGCTTAAAGTTAATGTTTTTATTTATCCATACATAAAGGAGACAAAATCTAACTCATTAACTACGAAACTACTCACAATTATGAAATCATTCTGCATACTCAGGAATTTCAAATACATAAAAATGTGTCATATTCAAATCTAACTTATCATCTAGAGATGATAATTTATGATCTCTAATTTTTTACGACATTTTCTTGATTGCCATCTGTTGTTGGGTAAGAAAGAATTTTTTCATTGATTCTGTCACAAAATTTAATGCTATAAATGTTTGTCCACTTTAATTTGGGCAATGGAGCACTTTCACATTCACACTACCCTACCACCCCCTCAAGGACTCTGATGTACCTAGTCAGATCAAGTTCTATTGGCCTGGATCAGTGCCTGGAAAATCAAGAACTTTAAAATAAATAATGAATGGTTAGCTAAAATCACCCTCATTATTGCTTATTGACCTAATGGAGAAAACAATAATGCCAAAATTATTTAAAAAATCTAAACTTTTTCTTCTCTATTACTTTATTTTTATACTTTGACTGTTGGCTCACTTGGCTGCTTGTGAAAGAACATATTATGATGTGATTTTATTGCAATCTAAATATTGTTGATCCCCAAAACGCCCAAGTGATTCAGCTAGTAATTTATGAATATAATAATAATGTGACATGTGTGAAACCCCTCCTGTCCCTAACGGCGACCGGAGTAGCACACTAGACCACATTCTTGGGAGTGTAGCTGTACCCTCACTCAATTTATTAACACTTTAGGGTTAACCTCATCAATAAAGATATGACACACTGAAATTCAGACAAGTCTCTCTTTATTCATAAATCCTCAAATCCCCAATAATTTAATTTAACCTATAATTCCTGTACAGGGTAACTAGGTCAACTTCCTTTCTCTGGTGGGCTATTATCCAAGTTCCTATGTGATTCCATCCTTAAGCTCTAACTCTCTACACTTTATATTGTTCCATTTGAGTTCCCCGTATTTATTTATTTGATTAGTTATAAAGATTTTAGTATTTCAACTATTGGTTAACATCCTGAAGGCAGTAACGGTAGGATTTTTTAGTACTTTAAAAGCTTCTCTCTCGAGTATTCAACCCAATTAATAATCTAGACATTAATTTCATAAATCAGTAACCAACTAAGAACCTTAGTCAAAAAGACTTTACTCCCAAAAGTTAAACTCTCAACCCCAAACTACAATCCTACTAGGCCTAATTTAGTTCGCTGAAAATCAGTTTAGACTATCAGGACCCTATCAAGTCCCGAAAGAGCCTAACCCTATCAAGACCCCCTCTCATGCAGTTACTCACCTAACCCCTCCGCAGGCTCACTCTCCCCAATACCAGGAGATCTGCCCCGTTTATACAACCGTATACAACCTACAGCCTTGCCCTAAGAGCAATAGCCTCAGCTTTGTTTACCCAAACAGCTCCAGAACGCTTCCTACAATACATACAACTGAGGGTCAACTGTCTCTGCCCCACCTAACTTCCTCATACAATGAAATCTAAATATTTAAAGCCGACTAAAGCTACTCCCCCTGGCACAATAAGAGAATTGTCAATAATAACTTGAAATATATTAATTTCATAGTACAGACCTTCTTTTCTTTATCTTTCTCATTGGAAGACTCAACTTTACTATATGCGTAATTGACAAGCTCTGAGTGTATCAACTCAAGCAATATTTCGTCAGCGACCATAATACGAAAATATTCGAGCCCTGGAATAATAAAATCCTAATCAACCTTGGATCGTATAAAATTTGAAGAGGCAAAAAGACATGAAAAGCAAATCAATAAACCATTACCACAAGTGACATAACATAACCTACAAAACAACAGAACCAAAAGTGAAAAGTGACAAACAGTGTCTCCAAGGAGAAGCTACTGATAGGGTAGCGCTTCTTCAATTTCCAGGTGGTGGGGGAAAGTAGGGGAACCCTGCCGCCCGCCATTTCGACTTTTAAATGATGACGTCATTGACGTGAAGACTGACTGAAGTGAGAAAATATCTTACTCACTTCATACTTACTTCTATCTCTAAACTAACTCCCCATAACTGAAAAAGGTTATTTATTTATCTAATGTCAGTTAACTTAATGCAGACCGCATACCGGTATTAATTAAAGGAATATTCTTAGTTACTGCGTTGTAGAACATAAATAACTTGGAGAGGAGAGTAAAACAAAGAAATATAAATTAATCTGTTTTACATCCAACTGACGTCCTCATAAATATATCGAATAATTCTGGAATAGGCTTAACCCTCATCCAGCTTGTTTTAAAGGTACTTAAAGTTACGGTCTTGCCCGTGATAATGACAACAAAAACCTCAAAACCTTAAACCATAATTAGGTAACAATATTGGTTAAATTTTTTGACAATTTACCTCAAACTTAGGTCTAAACCATAATTGAAGTAGACCTATCCAAAAAGTCGCCGCTAGTGTCGCAGAAAAACGAAAACTGCCATGGGTAGAGAAGACTCGGAACATATTAGGCTAACTCTGTACCATGTAGGCTAGGCTTAGGAAAGGTTATGTTAGGGTTAATCTGTTTTTGTTCAAAATGTTACTAGGTCTTGCTTATAAAGATCGATGCAGTGTAGCTTAAGTTGATCTAATGACCACCAAGGTTACAAAACTCAATGGTTAAGGCCAAAATACAGTGTTGTTCTTGTTTCCATTAAAATAAGTTACTTAATAATTAGGCCATCAGTTAGCCTATATCTATCTAATATTCAACACATAATAATCAGTAGCCTATTTATCTCAATCCAGTGGTTTTTGTATTTAAACTTATACATTTCCACCAACAGCAAACTTTGTTATGCTGTTCATCCTTTTTATTTGAATACTTGGTGTCTTCATTGTTGACCAGGACTGTTGGATAGATTACGTCTTGGGATTGCCTACATCTTAATTGGCATCCAATAGCATGTTTTCCTGGTAAAATGTTGGCATAAATTATTTTACCAGGAAAACACATTTTAAACGAATATGAAATCAGATGATTATTTAAGTTAAAGTAAATAAAATATCAGTTGCTTTTAAATAAAAGATCACGTCAAAGACGTTAGTCTTCACGTCAATGACGTCATAATTTAAAAGTGGAAATGGCGGGCGGCAGGGTTCCCCTACTTTCCCCCACCACCTGGAAATTGAAGAGGCGCTACCCTATCAGTAGCTTCTCCTGTGTCTCCACACCAACTGGCAAACTTTACCCTATCCAATATCAAAAGCTACCCAAAAAAATAGCAAAATATGTATTATAAAGTATTTAAGTGAGTAGGGGGCCATCCATTAATTACGTCATCTGAAAATAAGGGGAGAGGTCAAGATAGGAAATGGCGGTAGGATAATACATGGGGCGGGGTAAACGCTAAGGTAACGTAATTTTTTAAATTTTGCTTTAAATTTAGAATGCTGTTACAATTATATTAATCACATATTTAATTAGTAGTAGTTTTTACACTTAAAATTATCTTAATTTGTAACCTGTTTAGTAAAAACAAATATCCTCCATCGCTAATTTGTACATAAGAGGTTCGTTCGACTGGGAGCTGGGAGGTCTCAAATTGGGAACGCACAAGTCAGTCCCTCCCGCACTCGGTCCGCCAATGTTAAATTCCCATAAGGCTAAAAACAGGCAAATATTGACTTCCGGTCCGCGCTACTAGGGTGTACGTACCCCCGCGGTTCTGTCCGTCTGGAGCTCTGTCCGTTTTCATTGTTATAAGTCCCGCCCTCATACTCCTTCCTTTTTTATCTGTCTTTTCATTGGAGAGGAACTCCACCAGTTAGAGAGAAGGAATCAACTCTGAGCCCCTCTTTTGTAGGTCTGAGGCTATACAATAATTCCATACGATACTTTATTGAGTGCAATTCTCGTATCCTCATCATGTCGGTTTCAAATCATTCAAAATCTATATTGTTTATAAATCATGAGGAGTATTTAGATTTAATATTTTATGTTTCATGCTCGATTATATTAGAATTATATTTATTTGTCTTAAAATCAATAACAAAAGCTAAAGCATTTCTGATAGTTTAATTTATTTACAGTTTCAAACCTAAGGCCTAATATACGCAAGAATTTTTAACGGGTGATTGTTTAATGTGATACCATGGGACCCGTGTGTACATTGTGCATTTTTATTATTTTTTCTATATCTGAGTATCTGACCTAAAACTCTAAGAAATTACACAACTTTTAACTCTCACTTCTTATTAAGTTAACTTTTTCGCGTGAAATTAAACAAGGTGTCCAACTTAACTTCGCTAATA
Organism: Flexamia atlantica; assembly: GCA_035578135.1. Classification (NCBI taxonomy): domain Eukaryota; kingdom Metazoa; phylum Arthropoda; class Insecta; order Hemiptera; family Cicadellidae; genus Flexamia; species Flexamia atlantica. The sequence goes on along the minus strand of JAQJVK010000006.1, from coordinate 6,248,769 downwards.
TTGGTGTCTCAGAAACTATTGGATATAGAGAAAACTTTAAATGAGAGCTTCACCTACTTTTTAAAGACATTTAAAATGTGAATTCTATTTTCTTCTAATTGGCCGCTATTTTCCAATATTCCTTCACCCCCGGTTTGGGTTCTGGGGTCAGAGGGTTGTCCCTATCATAAAATGTATAAAGCGTTGCCCCTCTCATAACGCTTTCAAAATCAATCAGACGCTTGTCAGGTTTACAACTCACATGACTGATACTGACGTCAGTGCGGAGTATGTTCGATTCTACCCATCTATGTATTTTAATCGATAATTCTTCCTCGATTCCAATTTTATACGACGGAATAAATTAGACCTCGCAAAATTATCTCAATATTCTAAAATGAATATTCTAAAATCTGAATAAAATGTTGTTTTGATTTTCACATTTATTTTAGGATCGGACTCATTTCACAAAGTACAGTCATAAATAATTTTAAGTACAGATCTATTCAGCCAGGAAGTCTTGTAGGGATTGGAAGTGCGAGAGAGATGGAGAATACCCCCACCACTGTTTTTCCTTCATCAGTTGTGTACAGTCAACTTAAAATCCCACATGGCCTATGACAACATTACAAATATTGTTGCAGACAAAGAATCATATGTTTTGATAGATGAGTTATTTCGAAATTTGACTGTACTGAGACTCGCGGTAGGGGAAATCTTCACTGCGCATGCGCATCCCACCGGACTTCTGGGCTGAACAGATCTGTACTAAGTAATCATGTCTGCTGTGACTGCCTCAGGCCTTCCTCTGCGAGTAGATTCAGCGCCCGCCGACAAAGCCCCCAGGGATGTCACAGTGTAACTGCCCTGGGTAGCACCAAGATAGGTTTTATACGCCATTTATGTTCTAGAGCATTAAAATAATTCAAAATAGCGTAGTAAACTTTTAAATATTTTTTTCAAATAAAAAAATATTAATATTGGTTTTAATTACCTTCATTATTAAAATCTCTAGAAAATATAAGTAGCCTACGCCGTAATTGGATAGTGAATTTTGTGTTTTATAAGTTCTGACTAAAATAAACAATTAAAAATAAAAAAGTTATTTTTTACAATAAAATAGTAACCGAGGCGATAGCACAGAGGTAAAGCGCACATGGCGCACATGGTTTCACGTTTCAAACGTCGCTGGTTCGATCCCAGCGGCGGGCGACTCCTGTTCCATCATGAGCGGTCACCTCTGGCTGGCCTATGTGACTATTGCCGCTACGGTACCTCGCTGTCTTTAGATCGCCACACAGGCTTATTGGCCCATGGCGACGGGCAGTTGAGGTTTTTATTATAAAAAACCACTTATTCTAGAATCAAACATTATAAATAATTATGATCGAAATATGATTAGTTTGAAGTACCAAAAACCATGTTGTGGTTTGTAGTTTAATGTTAACTAGTAAACCCGTTGCTCGAAACGAGCAATTGTTATATATTGATTTCAAAATAAAAATAATGATGGTACAGTATTCTAGAACTATTTTATTTATTATATTCTTGAACTTCCTGTTATACTGAATTTTTTTACCAAAGTTTTTTAAAACTAAATTTCTTGTGGATACTCAATCATCTTTAAGGAGATGTCCATGTTTCTTTGTGTTCTCTACGATTATTAAGAGCCCCTCAAAGGAGTTGGCTTGACCTGCCGCCACATATCTAGTAATCCATGAGAAAGTCTGGGAAGGGAAGGTAAATTCCAGCTTTTGCAATGGACTGACCCTGAGCTATACCTAGTCATAGCCAGTGCTGGAATTACTGGAAACTGGGTTCTTTTTATTATAGAACACAAAAAGAAACACAAAAAGAATAGTTAAAATTGTATCATTTTCATGTTTACATCATTCATGGTTAGCATTTCATAGTTGAACTAAATTAAAGTAATTTACGTATTCATGTAATTTTCTTTTAGGTAACTGCTCACAAACGCTTCACATTAACATTCACCATAAACTCCATTCGAAGCGTATACTCAACCAAGTTCAACAAGATGAAATTTTCATACGTAAATTAATTATGAGATGAAATACCCCAAGCACCATATAAAAGGAAATTGACCAAAACAAATTGTTATTTGAAAATCGACTGCAATAATTTGTTTAGACAACACTAATGTTTTTAAATGGCTTGTTAGAATTAAACCTGTTGGGTAAAAAAGAATTAAATTATGTTTTGTAAAACAATAAAGTTATGCTAGTTGGTTTTGTGGTTTTACGTTATTTTTGTAAAACTTTCTGAAATTCAGTATATGTGACTAAGAGCTGCTTTCCCCAAATCTAGTTTTATTTGAAAGTTAAAAACTTAAGTTTAGTAAAATTTGTATTTTCGTGATCATATGGTATATATCTTAAACATTAGAATATCCATATGGTTTAAATTAAATTCACGTTTATTTTAAACGTTTAATGGGGAAAACGGCCCTAAGTAGCGTATTACCCGTCTTAATCTCAAACCTAACTGGAATGGTTCAATAAATCTACTCATAATGAATATTAAGTCTGTTTATTTTTTCTTTTATTTCTATTAATATTAATATAATTTATACATAAGAATTTATTTTTTCTTTTGAATATAAACAGATGTGAATATTAAGATCTTCACACGTGATTCAAAATAAATGTTTTTAATACTGAATTCTGACTTTAAGTATGTATTATTCCTTCCACCGTGATTAAAATAATAGTTTACTTATTTACATCTTCCATAAACTGAAATGCCTCCAGCTCTACTCTACATGCAACGGTTTAAATTCTATTAACAACATATGGCTTTGCTGAAAAACTTTGTTTGCTCCAATCAGCTGCTTTATTTGAAATTTCCATTCCCATGTTAAATCTTATGGACTAATATGAAACTTTAAGGGCGTCTAGGGCTCATCCCTTTATAGCCCAGTCAATTTACGTGATGACCTTAAAAAAATTGCAAGAAAACGTTTTTTGAAGGAATTCTACTTAAAATTATATGAATTCTAACATGTCCAAAGTTTACCAAAATCGGACCATCGGAACCTCACTAAAATCACGTTTCAAAATGGCGGCTTTTCCCATCATACAAAATGTTTTGAAAAAAGACACTCAACTGCCTTTTGTATCAATGTTTTTCGAGATATTGACTTTGGACCGCCACCAATCATCGTTGGGTGATTGGTTTTAAATTTTGACAGAGTTTACATTTTCGGCCGCCATCTTGGATCCGCCATATTGGATATAAATATTTGTTTTCAAATGTAAAGATGGTGTTGTGACGCATCATTATGGACTAGATTTTTACCCTGAACACAATGCTGAAATCCGTTTTTGAAAATATGCATTCGTTAAAAAGTTATGTTCAAATAAAAATTCATCCCTATACATTTCTTATGGACGATTATTTTTTTAAGATTTTTTAAGAATTATCTCTTATATCTCCGGTTCTCATTAAGGTATGTAGTTCGTTTTGGTCTTAAAATACTCAGTCATTTAACGGATTTTTAATAGGCTATTGATCATTAAAATCGGTCGACTGCTGGACAAGCTATAAGGCTAAAATCGACACGAAAATCCATTTTTTTGAAATTTGTTTTTTATCAAAGATTTATATTGGAGGTCCTAAATGGACTAAAAAGCTCGTTCTTCCCTCAGATTACTCAGAAGATTCTGGGCTTTCATATGAGCTATGGCTCATTAAAATCGGACTTACTTAATTTGAGTTATGAACCTTCATTTACCATAAAATCTGTTCACTTTCGTAAATTGTTTATAATTAATGACTCATGCACAGAAAACTAACAGAGATTCAAAACAGTCTTATATTTTAATTAACTCAGTACATCATTGGCTTTCATTTAAGCTCTTAATCATTTAAATCGGTTGAGTTTGAGGTGAGATATAGACCCACAACCAACATAAAATTCAATTTTTTCAAAATTTCATGATTATTTAAAGACTTGTACCTCCAGTCCCAAACATTGCCTGCTGGTCGGATTGGTTTTATAACATGCGCTGAACTATTACCTTTCATTTGACATATTGGTAATTTAAATCTGACAAAAAAAGGATGAGTTATATTCTTTTATATCATCTTTGACAAAAACAAATTTCTAAAAAATGGATTTTCGTGTCGATTTTAGCCTTATAGCTCGTCCAGCAGTCGTCCGATTTTAATGATCAATAGCTCATATAAAAGCCGGTAAATAACTGAGTATTTTAAGACCAAAACTAACTACATACCTTAATTAGAACCGTAGATCTTAAAAAAAATTAAACGTCTATAAGAAATGTATAGGGATGAATTTTTATTTGAGCATATCTTTTTAACGAATGCATATTTTCAAAAACGGATTTCAGCATTGTGTTCAGGGTAAAAATCTAGTCCATAATGATGCGTCACAACACCATCTTTACATTTGAAAACAAATATTTATATCCAATATGGCGGATCCAAGATGGCGGCCGAAAATGTAAACTCTGTCAAAATTTAAAACCAATCACCCAACGATGATTGGCGGCGGTCCAAAGTCAATATCTCGAAAAACATTGATACAAAATGCAGTTGAATGTCTTTTTTCAAAAAATGTTGTATGGTGGGAAAAGCCGCCATTTTGAAACGTGATTTTAGTGAGGTTCCGATGGTCCGATTTTGGTAAACTTTGGATATGTTAAAATTCATATTTTTTTAAGTAGAATTCCATCAAAAAACGTTTTCTTGCAATTTTGTTGAGGTTCCCCATGTTAAGTTTCGTAGAATGACTGGCCTATTAGTCAAACCTTTTTAAATTGTATTTCCTGCAAAACTTCACGCCAAGCTCTTTCCAATGAAACCTAAATTATTAAAATCGACCTAGTAGTTTAGGAGGAGTAATGATCACAAATAAGCCCTAGCGTATTAAATAAGTATAGATAGATATTGAAGTGTTACGTTACATATAAATGTGTTAGTTAAAAAAGTTCCATTTTTTTAGCTACTAAAGCGTAAAATTTGGATTGACTAAAGACCAGCATAATAATACTGTACATGGAAACCCTGCATTTGTGTTTCCTGAGTTATTTTGGCTACACGTCATTATCTATATAATTAATACGCCAACACGAAATTTGTCTTATGAACTCCTCCGTCATTTCTTAACCGATTTTGATCATTGACGGCTCATTGGAAAGAGCGTGTCGCGTAGATTTGCAAACTGGCCTTACATTTTTGAAAAAGTCCCTTGGGCTCTGCCCCATTGGCTTTTAAAATTCCCATGTTATCCTTATGAAAAACATAATTGTTTACATTTTGATCAGCTGGATAATTTAATTGCTGTTATTTTTTAATTTATGTAAACATAACCCTCAAGACGGATCGTGTTAGCATGATTGTGTTTTAAATTTGTCGCCATTTGAATTATCGCTCTGCTAGAGTAGCGCACGATTCCGTGCGCTCGGATCCACTAGTTAATATTATTGTTGAAACAATAACAATTTTAAAACCGTTTTTTGTTTTATTAATAATATTAATAATGTTTTACAATATTCTTTACAACAAAATTTCCAATTTTTATAGTAAAATAATACATCAGATGTTACCTACAGCAATGTAAACGGTATCCAAGCATCTGAGCCGGACAGATGGTGAAAAAAACGTTCCCAACGAGCGATGGACACTTCATGAAGTGCACAGTTTTGTTGGTCACATATCTACTATAATTTTTAATGGAACAGTTCAATTACACTGTGTGTCCAGGCAGCCTGGGCACTTCATAAAGTGCCCGGTTAGCTCTGGACACTTCATGAAGTGTCCAATTACAGTAAGTGGCTGCGACATATGCAAGGAATATCGATAATAACCGTTGATATTAATAATGTTCAAACACAGTGGTTCCCAAATCTTTTGACTGGCGACCCACCAATGAAGCTTAAGATTTTTCGCGACCCACCGTTGGTATAAATTTAGGCTATGTTAACATCAACCCCAACGAAAAATATACCATAGCAAAACAATAAAATGTATAAGGTTTTACCTATAACGTCATAGTCAAATATGATTGTCAATAAGGCTTTCGTATGTTTATTGCAAGAAAAAATAACTCTAATTTTGGATGAAACAACGTGCTCTGCAGTGCGCAAAGAGAAATTTTTCTTAAATAAAAATTGGGTTTATGTAATACGAAGTGCAAACTATTACGGTTTTTCCATATGTGTTTTTATTGCAAAATATGGAATTCAATTTCAAAAACTTGTAAATAAAGAATAATAATGGGATGAGATATTATTATTACGTTATGTGTTACTAAAGAAACTATCTTCATCCTTAAGGAAAAAATTCCATTATTTTCTAATGTGGGGTTGATGATTTCAAACTGACAGATTTCATAATTGTTTTCATGCTTCTGTCATCAAATCCTGTAAAGGTTTTGGGTGCAAACTTGGAAATAAATTTAGAAAGACCAGTTCCACTGTTTTTTAGCGATTTTCCTTAGAAATAAGCTATTACCGTCGTTTTTAACAGAACAGAATGGACAAAAAATGTCCGTTCTGGGTAACCTCAGCAATCATATTAATATTTATATTAATTGACAGCTTTTTATGTGTACTTTCTGGATATGAAGTGAGTTTATTGTTAAAACGCATTTTACCTGCAAAAATCACGTTTTGTTTCAAAATTTAACATGGGCTTATATGGGAAATAGAATTTTCATTTTTTGAGTGTCTTTAAGCACGATAACTCTCGTAAACATTCCCGGATCGTAACAAAATTTGGTACAGACATGTAAAACTAGATTCTCTTGGACGAGTTCGTATCAGGGCAGCAGAATGTTGGCTTAGCCAATTTCCTGTTTACTCTCTACTAAGTTTTGCAACGAATCGCTTTGAGTAATTTCTCAGTTTATCAATGTATTTCATAGAATTTTGGTTTTTGAAACAAAATATTATATGTTAATATAATTTAAAAAATTAACATTTTTGCCTACTTCATTATATGAAATCCTTGTGTTTTTTCATCTTCGTCATTTACAAATATTTTTTTACAACGGCTTTGTTAAAAAAGCTATAATATAAAATTTTAATCGATGAGTGAACGAAGTGAACGAGTCTATGTATCAGCGGAGTTGAAGATTCGTTGTCCGTCACTGTGTGTGTGTGTATGTACGTAACGCGATTACTCAAAAACCGCTACACTAATCATTTCCAAATTTCGCACAAACGTTTAGTATCATGCAGGGAATATGCCATTAAATTTTGAAGCATACTGGTTTAGTATTTCTTGAGTAATTTAATATTTTAACTTTCTAAAATCATCATAAGTTTAACATTGGACAATAATTTACTGTAATAAACTACGGGATACAAATAAAGATTGTTTCAAAATAAAAGGAAAATAACAGTGGAATTTAGAAAAAAAGTATTTCACGAAACACTTAAATGACATGCTACATGCCTATCAACTGTCAGTTTTTTAGACCACGTTAGAATGTTTATTATTAAAAAAGCAAAGCATAAAAATATAAAAATTCAGATCGATCATTTCTGTTTTGTTGCCGTAGTCGAGATAGTTTATATGAATGACGCTAGATGGAACCAACAGGAACACATTGTTATGTTCTTTTTACTATCAGCTGATTCCATATATTCATGTGAAAATATTTATTGTTTGTTTCTTTTAGGTAAAAGTAATAAAACGTTAAAAAAAACAATGAGTAAAGATACTATTGCATATATAAAAGTACGTTGATGGAACAAATGTGAATTTTATCCCAGCAAACGCAATTTTTGTATAAAATTGCGATAAAAATATATTTTTATAGCGCAAATCGTATTAATAACAAACTTTTGTACCAAGAAGGATGCATGCGATCAGTTATATTAAGACAAATTAAATGTGTATGAAATTGAATTGAGAATGTAGGATGTTTTAGATGTGTAGATTAATGATTTGTTTCCTACATAATTTTATTATACATAATCAGGCACGAAATTCACAAAAATAATAATTAATTTTGCATATATAGTAGTATAATTAGTTTTATAATAATAAAGTCAGGATAGCCAGATTCAAAAATAAGAGGATTAGGTCGCGGATCCATGGACGGCTCATCATTGGCGCCGTCCTCGTGACCAGTTATTCCGCACCACTCAAGCGTATCAAGAACCCGAGCAAGAGCTCTAGGAGCTTCCGTAAGCCAAGGCAAAGAATAAGCAGAAGCTTAATAAAACCGAAAAAGGCGATCCAAAATGCGAGGATCCAAAAGGATAAGAACCCGGATCTCTGCACCACTAAAATTGTATATACGAGACTGATTACGAATGGGGTTGTTATCCTTGCTGGACGGAAAATATGCCCCTGGCAGATCCAGGTTTACTGTGGATTTATCCAATGTCAATGACTACTTTATTGTCCCCCGCCTCCTGGGTGATGAATATGTCCGTGACTACGCTCACGGGATTATATGGTTCGCTTACTTCTTTCTTTAAGTATCCTAAACAGTAACCGATAGTGATTTTAGAAACTAAACAAATGTAAATGGTATTTTTCCAAAGTAAAATTGTCGCATAATTAAAAAGCAAATGCTGGTTTACACGGTAGAAAAAAAGCATTCAAATCATCATGGCTTTAAGCCCCCCCCCATGTTCTTTTGCAAACAACCGCTTTGGCGGGAAGGCGTGGGGGGCGAAGCCCCCCCCCATGTCCTTTTGCAAACAACTGCTTTGGCGGGAGGGCGTGGGGGGCAAAGCCCCCCCATGTTCTTTTGCAAACAACCGATTTGGCGGGAGGCCGTGGGGGACAAAGCCCCCCCATGTCCTTTTGCAAACAACAGCTTTTGTGGGAGGGCGTGGGGGGCAAAGCTCCCTCCATGTCCTTTTGCAAACAACCGCTTTGGCGGGAGGGCGTGGGGGGGCGAAGCCCCCCCTGTTCTATTTACAAACAACTGCTTTGGCGTGTAATTAGTCGCTGATAGTTTTTTAGAGCTACGTTTATTTAAATACTATTATTAAAAAAGCATGTAAACCATCATGGCTTTTTAATCATGGGCAGTTAGGGGGGGGGGGGGTGTGGGGGGCGAAACCCCCCCCCATGTCCTTTTTAAAACAAGTGCTTTGGCTTGTAATTATTTGCTGATAGTTTTGTAGATCAGGGTTTGTTTCTAATTACCTCAATAATTACTTCTCCGCGGTCGGACTTAGAGTCGGTAGTAGTGGATCGATTTCAAGAGTGTCTTCTTTAGTGGGCCAGAATGTAGGATCTAGCCTTTTTTTGTCTCCAACAAGTGAAGAAGAGGTTTTAACAGCAATAAAGTTGCTTAAGTCAAGTAACTCTTCTGGATATGACGGTGTCTCATCGAAAATCTTGAAGTCGTGTGCTTTTAGTTTATCTTCGCCTCTTGTTCACATTATAAATTCGTCTTTCCATTGTGGACAATTTCCATAATTGCTGAATACTGCAACAATCAAACCATTGCCTAAAATAAAAAATGCTCGTATTCCTGAACATTTTAGACCAATTTCAATCCTGTCAACTTTTTCAAAGATAATTGAAAAGGTATTTCTGAACCGTTTATCTTCATTTTTGACATCCTTTTCATGACATCCTTTTCAAAAACCAATTTGGATTCCGTAAGAACACTTCGACTGTTGCTGCTTTATTTAACTTTGTATCGACTTTGTCCTCCTCTCTTGACCAGAAAGAACATTCATTAGGTTTGTTTCTTGATTTAAGCAAGGCTTTTGATGTTGTGGATCATTCCATTTTGCTTGAAAAGATGGAAAAATAGGCTTCAGAGGAAAGGCGTATGACTGGGTATCATCGTACCTACGGAACAGGACGCAAGTCGTTTCAGTTCCATATATAGATGATTTAGATTTTCTTAAGATGAGGGACTCGGAAAAATTGCCAATGCGGTATGGTGTACTACAGGGCAGTATTTTAGGCCCGATCTTGTTTCTTATTTTCATTAATGACATTGCTATAAGTGTTTCTAAAGCTAATCTGTGTTTGTTTGCGGATGACACTTCTCTTGCTCTTTCCAACAAGAGTCTTGAAAAACTGGAGGTGGAAATGCTTAACGAAGCAAATTCGATCATGCAATGGTTATCTGATAATGGTCTTGCTATAAATGCAGCTAAGACAAAGGTTGTAAATTTTTTCTTGAGAAAAAGGGATGGTTCCGAGATCAACCAATTATTAGTAGGTGACTTTGAAGTGATATCATCTTCTAGTACGAACTTTTTAGGGATAACTATAGATTCCAATCTCAACTTTCATGAGCATATTGACGGTGTATCCAAAAAACTAAGTCGGGTTCTCTTCCTTCTACGCAGGCTTTCTTATTTCTCAAATCGTGAAATCCTTCTCACCGCTTATTATGGATGTTTCTTTCCCATCCTCGCTTATGGTGTTGCAATTTGGGGACACAACAGCTCGAAATCGAAAATAATTTTCAAAGCCCAGAAAAAGGCTTTACGAATTATATTTGGCCTTGGTAGACTGACATCTTGTAGAGGCAAATTTAGAGAAAACAACATCCTAACGTTTCCTTCAATTTACATTTTCAATTGTTTGATATTTTTGAGAAACAACTTAGATCTGTTCCTTCATCAACCTCCTTCAAAATTTAATCTCCGGAAAACTAATCCCTTACCGTTACCTCAACATAGAACCACATTTTTCCAGCAACATACCTTTTACTCTTCCATCAAGCTTTTCAACCACCTCCCTTCATCCCTAAAAAATCAAACAAACGCCATAAAATTAAAAAAAAAGTTGAAAGAGTTTCTTATTCTCAAGGAATTTTATAGCTTAGAGGAATACTATTTTATAAGTCATTTGTTTATTTTGAGACGTTATGTTTTTAACTGTGTATAAATTGTATATATAGCCTACATATAGATTGTTAACGATTGTTTTGCACATTTGTGTTTCTGACAAAAAATGATTTGATTTGATTTGATTTGATTAGAGCTAGGTTCATTTAATACTAATAGAAAAAAACATGTAAACCATCATGGCTTTATAATTATAGGTAGTGGAAAGGGGGGGTTCGGGGGGGCGAAGCCCCCCCCCATGACTCTTAGCAAACAACTGCTTTGGCGTGTAACTGTTTTAAGTCGCTCATAATCCTGTAGAGCTAGATTTACACAGTAAAAAAAACATTCAAACTAATAAGGCTTCTTAATCATGGGCAGTGTAATGACGAAGATGTGGGGGAACGAAGCCCCCCATGTCCATTTGCAAACAACTGCAATGGTGTGTAACTGTCATTAGTCGCTCATAATGTTGTTGAGCTAGACTTACACTGTAGAAAAAAAGCATTCAAACTATCATGGCCTCTTAATCATGGGCAGTGTAAAGGGAGGGTGTGGGGGGGGCGAAGCCAACAGTGCAATGGTGTGTAACTGTCATTAGTCGCTCATAATGTTGTTGAGCTAGATTTACACAGTAGGAAAAAAGCATTCAAACTATCATGGCTTCTTAATCATGGGCAGTGTAAAGGGGAAGGTGAGGGGGGCGAAGCCCCCCCAAGTCCTTTTGCAAACACCACTTTGGCGGGAGGGCGTGGTGGGCGAAGCTATGTTTATTTAATACTATTCGAAAAAAAGCATTTAAACCATCATGGCTTTAATTATGGGCAGTATAAAGAGGGAAATGTGGGGGGGGGGGCGAAGCCCTCCATGTCCCTTTGCAAACAACCGCTTTGTGGGGAGGACATGCGGGGCCAAAGCCCCCATTTTCTTTTTACAAACAACTACTTTGGCGTGTAATTAGTCGCTGATAGGTTTGTAGAGCTAGGTTTATTTAAATACTATTATTAAAAAAGCATGTAAACCATCATGGCTATTTAATCATGGGCAGTTTAAGGGGGGGGTGTGGGGGGGCGAAACCCCCCCATGTTTTTTTAAAACAACTGCTTTGGCGTGTAATTAGTTGCTGATAGTTTTGTAGAGCTAGGTTCATTTAATAATAATAGAAAAAAAACATTTAAACCATTATGGCTCTATAATCATAGGCAGTGCAAAGGGGGGGGAGGTGTGGGGGGCGAAGCCCCTCCAAGTCCTTTTGCAAACACCTGCTTTGGCGGGAGGGCGTGGGGGGCGAGGCTATCCTATACTCTTATATGAGTAATGTTATCGTGCTTGCTTGCTTGTATGCTTGCACATTTATCTCAAAAACGCTCCGAGGATTTCCTTCAAAGTCTGGAAATAAGTAATTTATGAATCAAAAACGTCTTTTACGCAGATTACTTGGCCAGAGAAAATCTAATAACGTAATAAATCGAATTTTAAAGTTGTAAATTTTTAACATTAGCCTTATGGGTTGCCGTGATAGCAACGAAAATAAACAAGGAAAGTGTAAACAAATGAAGTAATCATAACAGCTGTTTGGAATTTACAGCTATATCAAGGGAAAATACAGCAGGTGGGATGAAGAGTCCATGGAGCAATAAAAAAGGTTTATATTAATAAATTTTATGACATTGAAATATTTTATAGTAACTAGATGAACTGGTAAACATGAAATAACACCGAGCAAGGCTCGGTCCACCAGGTGCTGTTTATTTAATATGATTAGAAAAAAAGCATTTAAACCATCATGGCTTTATAATTATGGGCAGTGTAATAAGGGGGGTGTGGGGGGCGAAGCCCCTTATTTCCTTTTGCAAATAACCGCTTTGGCGAGAGGGCGGGGGGGCGAAGCCCCCCCATGTTCTTCCTACAAACAACTGCTTTGGCGTGTAATTAGTCGCTGATAGTTTTGTAGAGCTAGGTTTATTTAATACAATTCATAGAAAAGCATGTTAACCATCATGGCTTTATAATCATGGTCAGTTTAAAGGGGGGGGGGGGCGAAGCCCCCCATGTCCTTTTTAAAACAACTGCTTTGGCGTGTAATTAGTTGCTGGTAGTTTTGTAGAGCTAGGTTCATTTAGTACTAATAGAAAAAAAACATTTAAAACACCATGGCTTTATAATCATGGGCAGTGCAAAGGGGGGGTGAGGGGGGGCGAAGCCCCCCCATGTCTTATTGCAAACAGCTGCTTTGGTGTGTAACTGTTAAGAGTTTCTCATAATCTTGTATAGCTAGATTTACACAGTAAAAAAAGCATTCACACTGTCATGGCTTCTTAATCATGGGCAGTGTAAAGGGGAAAGTCCTTTTTAAAACAACTCCTTTTGCGTGTAATTTGCTGATAGTTTTTTAGAGCTAGGTTCAATTAATACTAATACAAAAAAACATTTAAACCATCATGGCTTTATAATCATGGGCAGTGCAAAGGGAGGGGGTGTGGGCGCGAACCCCCATGTCCTTTTGCAAACAACCGCTTTGGCGGGAGGACGTGGGGGGCAAAGCCCCCCATTTTCTTTTTACAAACAACTTCTTTTGCGTGTAATTAGTCGCTGATAGGTTTGTAGAGCTAGGTTTATTTAAATACTATTATTAAAACAGCATGTAAACCAACATGGCTTTATAATCATGGGCAGTCGAAGGGGGGGGGGTGTGGGGGGGCGAAGCCCCCCCATGTCCTTTTTTAAACAATTGCTTTTGCGTGTAATTAGTTGCTGATTTTTTTTAGAGCTAGGTTCATTTAATCTTATTAGAAAATACCCCCGTTGCAGCAATCCTGCATACTCAGCTTATTTCAAATGCAGAGTAACATATTTCGTTCCAACATAGCGAGATTTGACTTGTTTTTTTAAGCTCCATAAGAATAACATGGGGAATGAGTGTGCAGGTTTGCTGCTACAGGTATATTAAAACTGACTGGTTTTAATTCAATATTTAGTAGATCTGAGCTAGAAGAGTCCATTTAACAAGTTTTATCAAGTAATGTTGAGAAATAAACGAGATATATAATTTTACTTATTTCCTGTAAGGTTAACATTGGGACAACGTACTGTGTTTACCAGGTTCAATATCTCGGTAACCAATGGAAATAAAGCAGTGATTAAAAATACTAAATTATTTGCTTTTTTATGCTGAATTCAACGGTGCCAACAAAAATTCGATAAATTTTATTTTTCTATGTAAAAAACTAAAAAAAAACATTTTTTGGGGGGTTTATCCCCCTTTAACCCCCCTTCCTGTGGTCCGATCGTGCTGCTTTACGAACTCGTCCGAGTGATTACCACTTTACATGTCTGTAACAAATTTTATTAGAATCGTACCATTTTGCGTCCGCTATCGTGCTAACAGACAGACACACACACACACACACACACACACACACACACACACACACACACACATATATATATATATATATATATATATATATATATATATATATACTCAAACGAATGGTGTTTTTTGCTTCTGGGGGCTCCAAAACGAAAAGTTATTATGGTCTTGGGCTTACGTCTTACCATGAGACCTATGGTAAAAGCTTCTTCCCTATAGGGGAAATTCGCTAAAAACATTTAAACCATAATGGCTTTATAATCATGGGCAGTGCAAAGGGGGGGGGTGTGGGGGGCGTAGATATGTTTATTTAATACTATTAGAAAAAAAGCATTTAAACCATCATGGCTTTATAATTATGAGCAGTGTAATGAGGGGTCCTTTTGCAAATCACCGCTTTGGCGTGAGGGCGTGGGTTGGCGAGGCCTCCCATGTTCTTCCTAAAAACAACTGTTTTGGCGTGTAATTAGTTGCTGATAGTTTTGTAGAGCTAGGTTCATTTAATAATAATAGAAAAAAACATTTAAACCACCATGGTTTTATAATCATTGGCAGTGCAAAATAGGGGGGTGTAGGGGGGCGAAGCTTCCTCATGTCCTTTTTAAAACAACTGCTTGGGCGGGAGGGCGTGGGGGGCGAAGCCCCTTCATGTTCTTTTTACAAACAACTGCTTTGGCGTGTAATTAGTCGCCGATAGTTTTTTAGAGCTAGGTTTATTTAATACTATTAGTAGAAAAGCATGTTAATCGTCATGGCTTTATAATCATGGTCAGTTTAAAGGGGGAGGTGTGGGGGGCGAAGCCCCCCCATGTCCTTTTTAAAAGAACTGCTTTGGCGTGTAATTAGTTGCTGATAGTTTTGTAGAGCTAGTTTCATTATTTAATACTAATTGAAAAAACATTTAAACCATCATGGCTTTATAATCATGGGCAGTGTAAAGGAGAGTTGTGGGGGGGCCAAGCTCCCCCATGTCCATTTGCAAACAACTACTTTGGCATGTAACTCTTATTAGTCGCTCGTAATCTTTTAGAGCTAGATTTACACGGTAAAAAAAAGCATTCAAACTATCATGGATTCTTAATGTTGGGCAGTGTAAAGGCGAAGGTGTGGGGGGCGAAAACCCCCAATGTCCTTTTGCAAACATCTGCTTTGCGGGATGGCGTGGAGAGCGAAGCCCCCCCATGTCCTTTTACAAACAACTGCTCTGCCGTGTAATTAGTCGCTTGGAGAGCCATCGATAGTTTTGTAGAGCTAAGTCTATTTAATGCTATTAGAAAAAAAGCATTTAAACCATTATGGCTTTATAATTATGGGCAGTATAAAGAGGGGGATGTGGAGGGGGTAAAGCCCCCCATGTCCTTTTGCAAACAACCGCTTTGTGGGGAGGACGTGGGGGGCGAAGCCCCCCCCACTTTCTTTTTACAAACAACTGCTTTGGCGTGTAATTAGTCGCTGATAGTTTTGTAGAGTTAGGTTTATTTAAATACTATTATTAAAAAAGCATGTAATTAAATAAATAAATAAATAAACTGAGATTGAGATTGAGATTGAGACTGAGATTGATCACTTGTGTTGCTTACAGCATTGCATACAATACAGTACTTTGGTACCTATATTCACTTGAGTAACATTTAATTGTCTCAAATTATGACACTCATTCATACATACATACATACATACTGTGCATATAGATAAATATTAAAGAATCATTAATAAGTGTAAAAATGTAAAATTAAATTATTCTACTTCACTGATATATATGTACAAACAAACTGGTAACTTTAGTTATTACATAACTTAAATTGAAAAAAATGCAAAACTGACTAAAAAACATTCACAACACAAGTTCACTGACTGTATTAAAAAAAACATTACATTAAAATTGACTTCCCTGAAATTAGGTAGCCCCTTAGGAAAATCCTGTATTGGGGTACCAATTGAACAAAAGACAGTGGCGAGTGGATATAAATAAAATTTACAATAACAAAAATTAACATTGTATAACAAAAGAATAATATTTTTTGCCGTTTTATAAAATAATAACTTTCACTATGGGAGGGATGGAGCAATCATAATGAGGAAGAGAAATTATTAACGAAAAAAGTCCATGTTTGATACTGTTAAAAGCCAGTTGTAGACTGCGATTGAAAACCTACGTAGTGTTTTGATGTTTCGTACAGTTTCGGGTAGTTTATTAAAGAGCTTAGGGCCTGCAAACAAGAAAAATGATTTAAACATTTCCAATCTAGGCCTAACTACATAAAATGTTCTATCCCTTCCTCCTCTTAAACTATAATTGCTCACAACCATATCCCAGTTCCCTGATTTCACGTAAAAAAGCCTCGTGACCTTAAAGATATATAGATACCTGAGAGGCAAAACTTTTAGGTTTTGAAACAGTGGAAAAGAGGGTTCTCTTGGTGACTTTCGTAAAATGGTACGAATAATCTTTTTCTGACAGACAATTAAGGCTTTGAGTGTAGATAAATAGGTTCCACCCCAAAATATAATACCATACTGAAGCCTTGAATTAACAAGAGCAAAATCTAGCTGTTTCAAAACAAAAGTAGGACATATATAGCATAACAAAAAAAATGTTCTCGATGCAATCATAAGTGAGCATTTTAATTTTTCTACATGTTCTTTCCAATTAAGCTTAAAGTCAACTGTAAGGCCAAGATATTTAACACTCTGAGCTTGTTCAATCTTTAAACATTCCCTACAGTTCCTTATCTTTTTTAGCAAGCACTTAGTACATTTATAGATGACTGGACTCAAAAACCTATGCTCATTGCTTAAACTATAAAAAAGGTATTTGGTCTTTTCACTAAGCAGTAAGCAGTTGTTGTCAAACCAATACTTTATTCTGTCTAGGTCCTGTTCAACCAGAGTATACAAACTTTGTTTATCATTTGAAGAGTATGTAAGAGCTACGTCATCCGCGAATGCAGTTAACTTACCATTAAATAAACCAGAACATAAGTCATTAGCATATACAAGAAATAATATATAGGCCCTAAAACAGAACCTTGAGGAACACCACAATGTGTCGTGAAAGCTCGGCTTAATTCACCATTGACTCTAACTTGCTGACATCTACCAGAAAGGTAACTTGAAAACCATTTAAAGGCAACGCCTCTGATACCAGCGCTCCACAATTTATTTAACAAAACAACATGATTAACTGTGCAAAAGCTTTTGATATATCAATAAAAAGGCTTAAAACAAAATTACCCCTATTAATCCCATTGTAAACCTCTGTAAGAAAATTCAATAGAGCATCTTCCGTACTTTTACCAGGAACGAATCCAAACTGCTTAACATGAAAATAATTAAGTGAAGTTAAAAAAGATACTGACCTAGCCTTAACAACTTTTTCCAGCACTTTAGACAACACCGGCAAGAGAGATATTGGTCTGTAATTATTTACATCTGTAGTGCTCCCTTTTTTATGTATCGGAATGACAATTGCAGATTTGAAATGCTGAGGAAATTCACCTGTTTGTAAGCTTAAGTTAAAAATATGAGCCAAAATGGGAGATATAGTATCTCGTGTAGCCTTAATCACCATTGACGATAAACCATCAATTCCAGTTGACTTTTTATTTTTTAACTTTGAAATTATATTACTTACTTCCAGAGCTGTTGTATCATAGAAAAAGATTGAGTCAACTATAGATTTCCTTGGAAAAGAATTTTTTAAATGGTGGCAGTCATTTAATGAAGGTATATTAGGACAAATGTTAGATACCTTATTAAAATGCAATACAAACTCATTTGCTATTTCTTCAGACGTTTCATAAGCTACATTATTAACAGGATCTATGATTTTATTTATTAGTCCTTTCGTATTCGATTTCACTCCAATTAAACTATCAACAATTCTCCATTGAACTTTGGCATTATTTTTGTTTTCATTAAAAATATTATAATAATAATCTTTCTTATGATTTCTTATGTCAGTCAAAAGTCTATTTCTGTAGGTATTATAGTAACGTCTTAGTTGAATGTTATTTGGTTGTGCAGATAATAGTTTCGACAGTTTATTTTTAGTTTGTATGCGATTTCTCAAGCACTCGTTCATCCATGGTTTAATAAATCTATCCTGTTTGTTTATTGTTACTTTAAAAGACAATTTAGTAATACAATCTTTGTATTTGTCAAAGAAAATATTAAGAGCTTTTGAAACATTTACCTCATTATATAAACTACTCCAGTCTACTTCAAGCACTAATTCATTCAAACATTTAAAATTTATTTTTTCATAGCTAAAGCTACTATTAATTTTGTTTACAGTATGAGCTGGATCGATGAATTTTATCTTGCACAAAATTAAATGGTGATCTGTTATTCTTGCATCATAAGGTACAGCATTGAAATCAAGGTCATTAATGGAACGACTGAAAACGTGGTCAATGCAAGATACTGAATTCCCAACAATTCTAGTAGGAACATTAAAAAGTTGCTCTAGACCCTGGCTATATAACAGATTTAAATATGCGTCTATTTCATTTGAATTTCTCAAAGTTGAAATGCTAAAATCACCAACAAGGCACAGATTTGTATCTTTGAAATCATTGATCACAAGAGAAAACTCATCTATAAAAGTTACAACGGAATAAGCATGCAATCGGTAAAGCGCGACAATAGTCAGACTGACACACCGCGCCAGACTAACTCTGACCGCGATACAATCAGCTGATCGCATTGATACCGGCTGGACGTCACACAAGCAGGGCCTGATTAAGAGATACGGCGCCCCCCCCCCCTCCCCTTCACCATCCCTCAATTGCCCGATGCATCGTATTATAACGAAATTAGGAATTTAATTCCTCTCCAGAACTATTACCTTAAAAAGAAAACTACATTTAACTTAGAAAATATCTGAACTGTGATCAGTGCACACAAAGAGTATCACAAAACAAGTCTTTTGTAATCACTCAAATGATCTAGGACAAGTCACCGCTGCTTGTGACACTTATTCAACCCACCCTCGCAACTTACACCTTTACTGCTCTTCTTTCCTGCTTCCTGACTCAGATTTAGATTAATCGTAACAGTATTCATTAGGCTCTTAAGAGTACCTGGTGGACCCAGCTTTATTCATTATTACTTCATGTTTAGCAGTTCATCAAGTTACTACAATATTTTACAGTACCAACTGGAGGATAACAAAGACACCCACATCCCGGTCCCACATGGACTAAAGCTGGGAGTACCTTTTTTGCTCTGCTTTGAAGAGTTGGTGGTTTTCATCAATGTCATAAAATTGATAAACTTTTTTTCGTACTCCATCAAGGCCTTGTGTCGCCTTGACTCCATGCGATCTTTACCTCAAACCTAGATGGCTGTAGTTTGCAAACAGCTGTTATTTGATTACATTATTTAGTTACATTTTCGTCATTTCGTTGCAATCAATGAAGCCATCATACTCATCATTTAAAAATTTTTCCACTTAAAAGTTATTTTATTAAGTTATTAAATTTTTTCTGGTCAAGTAATCTGCATAGAACACGTTTTTGAGTAAGAAATTAGTTATTTTCAGACTTTGAAGGAAATCCTCGAAGTTGTTTTCGAGATAATTGTGCACTCAAGCATACAATCAAGCAAACCTTGCTCTTTTCAGACTATAGGACTTACCTTTAGGTTTAATAAAAAACATACTAAGGAGGCCGAATTTCGCAAAAAGCGCGGGATTTTTGTTTTACATTTTTATTTTATTTTTTAATAAAAACAATATTTTATTTTCTGTCCCATGGCGCCCCCTGAATGGCTGGCGCCCTAGGCTGCAGCCTAGTCAGCCTAGTGGTTAATCAGGCCCTGCACACAAGAAGCAGCTGTTGACATACACAACCACGCCTCCCGCGACATTCTCATCATTACACCTAGCATGTAAGATATACCCATCTATTTGATATAAACCTAGTTCATATTCTTTTATCCATATTTCCGTGAGTATAATGGCATGAGGTTTTGACTTAAAATGTGACAGTTGTAAAATAAAATTATCGAAATTCGCCCGTAAACTCCTTATGTTTTGATGCACTAAAATAAAGTCACTGTTACTCTGAAAAAATGAATCAATCTCATTTACACTCTCATTCATTCAAAACCATAAACTAACTAAATATTAATATGCTATATAATAATGAAAAATAATAGTATTAACCCTAAATAATAATACATAATAGCAATAATGTTACTAAAAAATACACAAACAACAAATTAGTAATAAGGCTCAACTGTGACTTACATATTATCTATTTCACATTGTTCAAGTCGTCCATTGAGGTTAGCACATACACTTGAGAGTTGTCCTCCTTCCTTAAGAAAATCTTCCCGTTACGGACCCACAAATATCTGAAACCTTTAGTTTTCTTGACTTCCCTCGCCGCCATATAAACTCGTCTCCTTGTTGGACTCAAGCTTTCATTTACGTAGATAGGCTGGTCGTTGGGCATGTTCAGGTGCCGGGTTGATAAATTACTTTTGACCTTCTTTTTTTTGGAGGAAGTTGTTCTTGTCAGTTCTTCGGACAAATTTTACTATTATACCCGGGGTACTCGTGCTATTCCTGGTGCCCAGCCGATGACAGATATCGATCATTGTATCATCAATTTTATAGTCAATAGCTTCACCAACACGCTTAACAACTTCCTGCACGTCTTCGCCAGGGACTTTAGGTATACCATGTATCTCTAAAGTGTTCTGCCTAGAATATTGTTCACAGTCATCGACACGTACAGTTAATTCCTGGATTTGTTTTTTTAATGCCAGGTTTTCCTCTTGCAGGGCTTTGATGATCTCTAAAGACCTATCAAGCTGGTCGATTTTATTTTTATTTTCATCCAATTTTGCATTTACAAACTCTATGGACCTCCCAAATTCATTCTCAATGCGCTTGCGTTCCTCCTGGGCAGATTGTAACATTATAATAACATCTTCAAGCGTGGCAGTCCCGCTCTCGGCCGATGATGCAATCTGCATGCTTTTCCGCCGAGCGGCTTGGCAAGGCGGGCAGCGCCAGATCAATTTCTCGCTCGTTACAGAATCGACATCGGCTTTGCTCATCTGCGCACAGGTAGCCTGGCAAACTCTTTTACATTCAGAGCAAGTTATTTGTAATTGGGTTCTCTTGACAGTATCTTTGCAAACTGTGCACTGCGACATTTTGAGGTTATGTTTGTCTCTAAAGATAAATTTTAATAAATAACTGTATTGTGAGATCAAAATGTTACTTAGGCCCGCATTACACTATCAAATATTTTATAAAAGATTCTTTTATAAAAGATTTATTTGTCCAATCAGAATTAAAGATTTTGTTTTGGAAATCAGCTGACTTGAATTTTGATTGGTCAAATGAAATCTTTTATAAAAGATCTTTTATAAAATATATGATAGTGTAATGCGGGCCTTAATATGGCAGCAGTTGTGCAAAAGGGATAGCGGCAATCCAAAATCACACAGATATAAGCATAATTTACTAAATACAGATCAATAAGAAGGAGGCCACTCGCCACACGTCTGCTCTGTATGACAGCTGACTCATGATGAGTAAACCATCATGGCTTTATAATAATGGTCAGTTTAAAGTGGGAGGTGTGGGGGGCGAAGCCCCCCCATGTCCTGTTTAAAACAACTAATTTGGCGTGTAATTAGTTACTGATAGTTTTGTAGAGCTAGGTTCATTATTTAATACTAATAGAAAAAAACATTTAAACCATCATGGCTTTATAATCATGGGCAGTGTAAAGGAGAGTTGTGGGGGGGCCAAGCCCTCCCATGTCCATTTGCAAACAACTGCTTTATCAATCGATTGTTTGCAAATAACCGCTTTGGCGTGAGGGCGTGGGGGGCGAAGCCCCCCATGTTCTACCTACAAACAACCGCTTTGGCGTGTAATTAGTAGCTGATAGTTTTGTAGAGCTAGGTTTATTTAATACTATTAGTAGAAAAGCATGTTAACCATCATGGCTTTATAATCATGGTCAGTTGAACGGGAGGGTGTGGGGGGCGAAGCCCCCCATGTCCTTTTTAAAACAACTGCTTTAGCGTGTAATTAGTTGCTGATAGTTTTGTAGAGCTAGGTTCATTTAATAATAATAGAAAAAAACATTTAAACCACCATGGCTTTATAATCATTGGCAGTGCAAAAGGGGGGGGGGGGTGTGGGGGGGCGAAGCTTCCCCATGTCCTTTTTAAATCACCTGCTTCGGCGGGAGGGCGTGGGGGGCGAAGCCCCTTCATGTTCTTTTTACAAACAACTGCTTTGGCGTGTAATTAGTCGCTGATAGTTTTGTAGAGCTAGGTTTATTTAATACTATCAATAGAAAAGCATGTTAACCGTCATGGCTTTATGATCATGGTCAGTTTAAAGGGGGAGGTGTGGGGGGCGAAGCCCCCCCATGTCCTTTATAAAACAACTGCTTTGGCGTGTAATTAGTTGCTGATAGTTTTGTAGAGCTAGGTTCATTATTTAATACTAATAGAAAAAAACATTTAAACCATCTCGGCTTTATAATCATGGGCAGTGAAAAGGAGAGTTGTGGGGGGGCCAAGCCCCCCCATGTCAATTTGCAAACAACTGTTTTGGCGTGTAACTCTTATTAGTCGCTCATAATCTTTTAGAGCTAGATTTACACATTAAAAAAAGCATTCAAACTATCATGGATTCTTAATGTTGGGCAGTGTAAAGGCGAAGGTGTGGGGGGCGAAAACCCCCAATGTCCTTTTACAAACAACTGCTCTGCCGTGTAATTAGTCGCTTGTAGAGCCATCGATAGTTTTGTAGAGCTAAGTCTATTTAATACTATTAGAAAAATACCATTTAAACCATCATGGCTTTATAATTATGGGTAGTATAAAGAGGGGGATGAGGAGGGGGCAAAGCCCCCCATCTCCTTTTGCAAACAACCGCTTTGGGGGGAGTACGTGGGGGGCGAAGCCCCCCATTTTCTTTTTACAAACAACTGCTTTGGCGTGTAATTAGTCGCTGATAGTGTTGTAGAGCTAGGTTTATTTAAATACTATTATTAAAAAAGCATGTAAACCATCATGGCTTTATAATCATGGTCAGTTTAAAGGGGGAGGTGTGGGGGTCGAAGCCCCTCTATGTCCTTTTTGAAACAACTGCTTTGGCGTGTAATTAGTTGCTGATAGTTTTGTAGAGCTAGGTTTATTTAAATACTATTATTAAAAAAGCATGTAAACCATCATGGCTTTATAATCATGGTCAGTTTAAAGGGGGAGGAGCGGGGGGCGAAGCCCCCCTATGTCCTTTTTAAAACAACTGCTTTGGCGTGTAATTAGTTGCTGATAGTTTTGTAGAGCTAGGTTCATTATTTAATACTAATAGAAAATAGTATATTTCATTACAAGGACCTAAAGTGACGCTTTTCATACTAGGTCACGTTTTACTTGAGGCTGTAAGCCGAGGTTGAAAAATGACCGAGTAACGAAAAGCAGCTTTAGGTCCGTGTGATGAACTATGTTTTTCGTTATATTGCTCAATACAATACGTAAACTACTTAAGAAAACCAAAATGTTACAGCTTGTTTACCTTTAAAGATGCCTTCAAAAGATGCCACCGTCTTGTTCTTGCTATTCGAAGCAATCAGCTGATTATCTGTTTCATTTGTGTTAGGTTAGACTGACAACAACGAACAACTATCGACGTATCGAACGCATGTAATAATCGATTGGTGAAATGAGCGAGTTTCACAAAATGATTAAACTGAAAACGATGAATTTTTCGATAATAACGATGAATGTTTCGATTATTTGTAATCGAATGAATATTGTTCGATTATTACGATGTACTCGGCACTTTTTGACTTTTATAGTCCTAGGACTATGAAGAGTCAGCTGGTATCGAGTACATCAGCTTTTAATTCCTAGTAATAAAAAGAGTGTATTTAGGTCCGGAAAACATGCATTAAAAACATCTATTTTTGAAGCAGTATAACGAAAAAACATTTAAACCGTCATGGCTTTATAATCATGGGCAGTGTAAAGGAGAGTTGTGGGGGGGGGCCAAGCCCCCCCATGTCCATTTTCAAACAACTGCTTTGGCGTGTAACTCTTATTAGTCGCTCATAATCTTTTAGAGCTAGATTTACACAGTAAAAAAAGCATTCAAACTATCATGGATTCTTAATGTTGGGCAGTGTAAAGGCGAAGGTGTGGGGGGCGAAGCCCCCCCATGTCCTCTTGTATCATCTGCTTTGCGGGATGGCGTGGGGGGCGAAGCCCCCCCATTTTCTTTTTTCAAACAACTGCTTTGGCGTGTAATTAGTCACTGATATGTTTGTAGAGCTAGGTTTATTTAAATACCATTATTAAATACTCCCGTTGCAGCAGACCTGTATACTCAGCGAATTTCAAATGCAAAAGAACATATTTCAATCCAACATAGTGAGATTTTACATGTTTTTGTAAGCCCCACACTAATAACATGGAAATTGAGTATGCAGGTTTGCTGCAACAGGACCGTTAAAACTGGGTAGTTTTAATTCAGTATTTTAGATCTGAACTCGGAGAAACCAAATACCACGTTTTATCAAGATATGTCAAAAAATAAGGAAGATATAGTATTTATTTTATTTCCCAGAAGGATAACATGGGGAATGAGTATGCAGGTTTGCTGCCACAAAAATGGAAATTTTGGGAGTTTTCGACTAAAATACATTAGATCTCATCTAGATGAAGCCGGAAACCAAGTTTTATTAAGATATGTTGAGTAGTAAGCGAGATATATAATTTTACTTATTCCCCATAAGGTTAACATGGGGACAACGTACTGTGTTTACCACTTTCAATATCTCGGTAACCAATGGACATAGAGGAATGATTCAAGATACTAAATTGTTTGTTTTTACAAGCTGAATTCAACGGTGCTGGCCAAATTTTGATTATTTTTATTTTTCTATGAGAAAAACTCAAAAAAATCATTTTTGGGGGGTTTATCCCCCTTCACCCCCCCTTCCGGGAATCAGATCAGGCTGGTTTTCGAACTCGTCCGTTTGATTACCACTTTAAATGTCTGTACCAAATTTCATTAAGATCGGACCATATTTACGGCCGCTATCGTGCTGACAAACACACACATATATATATAAATTCGAACGAATGGTGTTTTTTGCTTCTGGTGGCCCCAAAACGAAAAGTTATCATGGTCTCGCGCTTAGGTCTTACCATGAGACCTACGGTAATAGCTTCTTCCCTATAGGGAAAATTCGCTAAAAAGCATGTAAACCATCATGGCTTTATAATCATGGGCAGTGCAAAGGGGGGGTTTGGGGGGCGAAGCCCCCCAAGTCCTTTTGCAAACATCTGCTTTGGCGGGAGCGCGTGGGGGCGAAGCTATGTTTATTTAATACTATTAGAAAAAAACATTTAAACCATCATGGCTTTATAATCATGGGCAGTGTAAAGAGGGGGGTGGGTGGGGCGAACCCCCCCCCATGTCCTTTTGCAAACAACTGCTTTTTCGGGAGGGTGTTGGGGGCGGAGCCCCTATATTCTTTTTGCAAACAACTGCTTTGGCTTGTAATTAGCCGCTGATAGTTTTGTATTGCTAGGATTATTTAATACTATAAGAGAAAAAGCATTTAAACCATCCTGGCAGCTTAAAGGGGGCCATGGCCTTTTTGAAACAACTGCTTTGGCGTGTAACTGTTATTAGTTTCTCATAATCTTGTAGAGCTAGATTTACACAGGAAAAAAAGCATTCAAACTATCATGGACAGTGTAAAATGTCCTTTTTCAAACAGCTGCTTGGGCGGGAGGGCGTGGGGGGGGGCGAAGCCCTCTCATGTCCTTCGGCAAACATAATTTATTCGTCGCTTATAGTTTTGTAGAGCTTGTTTTGCTCAATTCTAATAGGAAAAACATCTAAATCATCACGGCTTGTTGAACATTTCGTCAGCTGTTCAACAACAAAACACAAAAAACATTTTATCGCCTCTGTGTGTGGCCGGCCTAGTTGTCATTTATTTTAGAACTTTTGAAACATTACAAACACACGTTGCTCGTAAATTAACAAAATAATGCTTTGGTAATATCTGAGTTCACTCATCCCATTACGCGCAGAATAAGCGTACTCCTAGTATATAAATATATCGCTTGTTTATTTTTTTCTCGTAATAATGGATTAATTACTGGATATTTTGTAATTTGAAATTCACTGAGTATGCAGGTTTGCTGCGACGGGGTATTTTTTAAGTTAAAAAAGAACAATGTTTCCCAGCTGCAGAGGGGTGTTTGTTGTTGTTTCATGGTTATCTATTTTTACGCTAACAGCAATGTTAACAAAAAACTTATTGATACTTTCACAAGTTACATTAGAATCTTTAATTATTTCGCCTTCTACTTATAAAACCAAGTTTTTAGCGAATTTCCTTAAAGGAATAAGCTATTACGGTAGTACTCATGGTAAGACCTAAGTCCGAGACCATGTTAACTTTTCATTTTGGGGTCCCCAGAAGCAAAAAACACCATTCGTTCGAATTTATATATATATATGTCTGTTAACACGATAGCGGCCGTAAATATGGTCCGATCTTAATGAAATTTGGTGCAGACGTGTAAAGTGGTAATCACTCGGACGAGTTCGTGAACCAGCCCGATCGGACCACCCGAAGGGGGGTAAAGGGGGGTAAACCCCCCCAAAAATGGGTTTTTTAGTTTTTCACATAGAAAATTAAATTTATCATATTTTTGTTGGCACCATTGAATTCAGCTAAAAAAAACAAACAAATTAGTATTTTGAATCACTGCTCTATGTCCATTGGTTACCGAGATATTGAAAGTGGTAAACACAGTACGTTGTCTCAATGTTAACCTTATGGGAAATAAGTAAAATTCTATATGAGGGGGTTAGAATCAAAGTGCACATGATCCAAAATCTTCAATTTTGGCAAATTGAGAAAAACTAGCCTAATATATTTCCAACAGCATACTAATTAGAAAGAGACGTGGATTTAATGGAAAACTATACCAGAAATTCATTAAAGCAGTCAAAAATATCAAATTTTCACGTTATCATGGTGAAAAATTGATAAATATTTTGGAACATGTGAGTTTTGGAACTGACTTGAGGATCATGTGAGTTTTGAAAATCACTGGATTGGAACATGTGAGTTTTGGATTGACTTTTTCTATGAGACATCAGGCAAAAGCTAAAAATGTTCAACTTGGGCAGAAAACTTAAATAATTAAATCCTCTGATATAATTTCAATGAAGTTTCAGATGGCTTTGACTGTCAAAACTGAACTTAGAAACCATTTCATTAGGTGAGAAAATTAAAAATACAGTAAATAATACAAAGAAACTTTAATTACAACTTTTATAAAAGATTAAAAAGTTTTAAATCTTTTATTTTAAAATATTTAAATTAAATTTTAAAAGATTTAAACAATTTAAAAAAAAGATTGTAAACTTTTGAACTAAGTTAGGTCTAGGCCTACTTTTAAATTAACAATACAGGATTAGCTTCTTGTGGTTCACACAATGTCAACTGATTTCCTATCTTATCTTTGGTTTTCTTCCAGTTACTTTATTATGAGTCCTTTCGTAGGCCTTTCTCCTTCAGCTACAGGTAATACAAATTCCTCCATCTTCTCATAAATAAATTTTATTAATTAGGAATTGAAGTAAGGTATTAAAAGTTAAGCCTGGTTTACACGGTGCTAAGTAGCCCGTCAAGTATAAGTCAGTCAGCCGCTGGCGGTCTACTGCACTTGCTACTGAGCACCGTGTAAACGGAACGCGCGAGTTACTGATGTGTCAGCTGACATGCGCGAGCAGCTGCCCCCCGTGCCAAGTTATTATTATTACTCTATGCCCGTGCGAAGTAAATGGCAACTGGCGGCCGACTACTGACAGCCTACTTAGCACCGTGTAAACGGACAGCGACAGTTGTACAGAGATTTATCATCAATATTTTGATCTAAATGACCTAAAAATCGGACAGAAAATATAAAAATCGCTATTTTAATTAATTATAAATAAAAGTTTTAAAGCAATTTAAAATTAAATTAAACATGGCAATTTGTTCTAATTGCTTTCAAAATTTTTCAACTTTTTCATATAATTTAAGAAACAAATGAATTTCTTATGCAATCAAAGAAAAAATTAAAAAATTTTGAATAACTCGGTATTGCTGTAGAGGTATGAAAATAATATCAGGTTTTACTTAATTACCAATTAATGCCAACAGTGGTTATTACTGTATTTCAAAGGCAATAAATAATCCTAATGATATAAGGGGGCAGGACGTAACAGAGGACAGGACAGAGTTCATTGTAAAAACCATACCTACTTTGTGACAACGTTGACATTTAATCACAAGTCACGAGATATTGTTTATGTTAAAATAATCAACTTATTATTTAGATTAATTATTGCAACAATTATGTTATTAATGTAACTGAAAACTGAAATGTAAAAAATTTGTATTGAAGTACAATTATAACGAATAAAATTCATGTTTGATGTCATTATTTATGGTAGCAGTGTACAAAATCATAAATGGAGCCAATATTTGTACAAATTATACTTAGTTGGAATCTAATTAATAGGAATAAATTAATATGTCCGTGTATAAAACATGCGGACAAGAACCCTCTGCTTTTTAGATATTTTCGAAACAGCAGGTTTATTTAAACGGGCGGTTTTAAAACGACCCGCAACAGCCCGCAAGTTGCAAGTACGTGTAAACGCTCCACGTCAAGCGCCAGCTGGCGGTCGCGAGCAGACCGCCAGAAAATCGTCTGCTACTGGCTACTCGCGCGCGAGTGACTTAGCACCGTGTAAACCAGGCTTTAAGTAACTCACTTTTACAGAAACTCACAGGTTATAGCTCAGTTGGTTGTTTACATCTCAGCTGTGTTTTTATTGGTCGAGAGAAGTCACGTGACCTGGCTGATTTCTTAGTCTGCCAAAACTCACCTGTTCCAGTGGAACATGTGAGATGTGTTGCCAACCTCACTTTTCAACACTAAATTATTATTGGATCATGATTTTTTTGGAACAAAATATTAGCACAGCTGTGTTCATGGCAACGAGACGAAAAAAATGATACTGCTATCTCAATTTCGATTTTTTTGGAACATGAGCACTTTGATTCTATACCCCTCATATATCGCTTATTCCTCAACATATCTTGATAAAACTTGGTAAATGGCTTCTTCTAGTTCAGATCTACTAAACATTGAATTAAAACCAACCAGTTTAAACATCCCTGTAGCAGCAAACCTGCATACTCATTCCCCATATTATTCTTATGGAGCTTACAAAAAACATGTCAAATCTCGCTATGTTTGAAATTCACTGAGTAAGCAGGTCTGCTGCAACGGGGGTATTTATGGTTCGACCAGTCTGTCTAAATCTACCTATTATTTTCCATATTTGTTTTGACTTACTAGCATACTAGCATTAGACTAAGTATTTTCAATCCACTGAGCTTTAGCTACATTTACTATGCATTGATATAATTTGATCTACGGTTAGTTTTTGTTAACTCAGCACTAATCATAATAAAATTTATTATTATGAATAACATTTTTATCAAAACAGTTTAATAAAATACCCATTCCCGAGATTTTTTAATCAATAACTAACTTAATGAAACTGAGGTGACCGCATTAAAAAAAGATGATAATGAATGATATGGAAAAAGTTTACTGCTTTAATTAATTATTTATTTTAAATGTTGGCCATTTCAAGAAATACTGGAGAGTTTTGTAGGCCTGCGTCCTGCGAGACAGCGATCTGTACGACAGTGACCCCCCCCCCCCAGAGCCACGGTCTCTTAACATGAGATTTATGACGGGTCTTGAATGGCAACACATGTAGCGCCGCGCATTGTTGTTAGAATTGGGGGTGTCCCTCGGACACCCTGGCGAAGGTCTTCACTCGCCCTGCTTGGCGTGGCGCATTGGAACTGTAATATGTTATGATAATGTTATGTACTGTATGTTATGTTAATGTTATGGAACTGTATTGTATATGTAAATGTTATGTTTTATTGATATTTGAATGAATAAAGAATATTTGAATTTGAATTTTTTTCTTCGTGTTAATTCCACAAAACATTTACGCGTCAGATTCTTGCATTCATCTTTGATGGGTCTGAACAACAAACGGTAAGAAGATGGACAAACCACTGATATACTGATATATTGTTTACATTTATTAAATAGCCTTTCGCCGAAAAACAAATTATTTCAATTAATAGTCAACAGCAAATGGCAACTAACAGTTTAATGTGAGACCTGAACCAGTTTAACGTGAGACCTGGAGTGATCAGTTCTGCCAATCAATTACGAACTGGTTTAATGATTATTTAAACGATCGTACAAATAACTAATTTCCTATATAATTGAAATCTTTTGTTTCCTATATAATTGAAATTTTTTGGTGGATCGCAAAACTATGAGAAAAAGCTCAATCTCAAGGACAAAAATATTACTGTTTCCAAAAATTTCTAAAAACTAAATATTACGTTAATTAGCTGTCATATCCACCATAGACATTTTTTATTCTTTTTTTCTTATTTCATGAGACCGCATTTCATATACTGTTATATGAATTTGTGATTGTTATTTAATTTAGTAATTAAATGCAGCCCTAATTGTATTTTTATATCCATAATACTACTGCTAAGGTATAATTGTACATTATGATATATTTTAAAATAAATCAATAAAAAATAATTAAATATAAAAATAAATAAAGAATTGCCAAACAGAAAATTTTCTGGTTGTGATCTAATTCCTAATATTGTCCTAAAATCTAACTCGCAAAGCATTGTCGATTCTTTGCTTCTATTTTAAACGATTGAATTTCTGTTGGATACTTTCCCAAGGCCTGGAAACGTGCTGAAATAATTGTTATTCATATACCGAAAAAAACCCAAAAACTCCCCGAGTAGTTACAGACCAATTAGTTCCCGGTCTTCAATCTCAAAATTGCTTGAAAAAGTGATTCAGAAGAGAGTTTTTAAATTTATTTACTGCATTAATACTGTTCCCGCCATCAATTTGGATTCCGATGAAAGCATTCTACGACTCATCAAATTTTGTGAATCAGTGAACAATCAATCGTGGATTTGAACACAAACTTCATACCACCGTTACTTTTCTGAACTTAGCGCAAGCCTTTGACAAAGTTTGCCGTAGTGGACTGATGTACAAATTACACCAGTTTGGTTTCAGCGAATTTCCTTAGAAATAAATTACCGTTGTTTTCACAGAATGGACAAAAAATATCCGTTCAGGGAAACCTCAGCAATCATATTAATATTTACATTAATTGATAGCTCTTTATGTGTACTTTATGTATATGAAGTGAGTTTATTGTGAAAACGCATTTTTATCTGCAACAAATCACGATTTGTTTCAAAATTTAACATGGTCTTATATACGGGAAATAAAATTTACATTTCTCGAGTGCCTGTAAGCAAGATAACTCTCGTAATTATCGTCCGATCGTGACAAAATTTGATACATACTTGTGGAACTACATCCTCTAAAACTGTTTTTTTAGTATTTCCAATTGAAAAATTAAATTTATTCAATTATTGTTTTCACCATTGGATTCTGCTCGAAAAAACAAATAACTTGGTATTTTTAATCATTTCTCCATTAAGTCCGTTGGTCCCCAAGATATTTCCACTTTTTTCTCAATTTTTTAGTATCAGAGCAGCAGAATGTTGTCTTCAATAATTTCTTATTCACTTTCTACTGAGGTTTTCAACAAATCCTGAGGAGTATTTCTTGAGTTTATCAAAATATTTAATAGGATTTTGGCTTTTTAACTTTTTATGTGAAAATAAGTTTTAAAAATAAACAATCTTGCCTAATTATTAGAAAGATATTTTTTTATAAAACTTATATACTAATATTTATTGACTGAGACTTTGTAAAACTAACATTGAAATACTATTTCAATACATAAATATATTACTTATTTACATTTCTTCTTTTCGTAATATGAATAATTTGTAACTGGAAATTCGCTGAGTTCGCAGGTTTGCTGCGACGGGGTATTTCCTCTTCATCTAGGTAGGGTACGTGAACTGTCCCAACGTTTTGCGTAAACAAAAAATCCCCCGAAGAGGCGTTATGATTTTTATTTACGCGAACCGTTGGGACATTCGTGTTTGAGATCCGGGTTTAGAGGTGTTTTATGTGTACGAAGATTGACCAAAGGATCCGCACGTCAATCCATAATTAATTGTGGGTGTTGACCAATAATTTAGAAAAATTAAAAGGTAATTTTTGCAGACCGAGCTTTTTCAGTCAAACTATATTCTACGCTCTCTTCAACTCGTCCAGTAAGAGCAGGGTTTCCGCAAGTTCTATATTGGGGCCTATTCAACATATTCATGTCTGTCATGCCAGATCTTCCCAGAAATTGGCGTTGCTCTTTACGCCGATTTCACTCAAAACGCAGACATTGGTGATGCAGCAACATTATTACAAACGAGTGTGACAATAATTAATAACTCGTGAAGAATCAGTTATTATTAAAATTAATAATTGTGGAGAATCGCTGTAGTACAGCAAAGAAGAGAAACCTCGAATTTGACACCTGTCTCGCTCTGACCTGGGAGGATATAAAAAGAAGAGAGAGCGCGTAAAGGCAGAGAGTGGGATGCTTGAAGGTCATCGCACTACAAAAGGGCTGTTTCCTTTTCTACGGTATGAAGGCGGCGTACGGACATTCCATTACGGTGACGGGGTGAGAGTGAGTGAAACAGAAATACAACAACTCACTCCTCCTTCAAGAGCTGCTCACGGCGGCGGTAGGGGTTTGCTATATTCAATTGGGTTCGGTTTGGTATGTATTCATGAGCCGCTCGGGCCTGCTATTGGGAGGCGCTTAAAAGTATGACTTCTTCAGGGTGCTATCCCTTTTGAAGAGTCTGGTGTTGAATGGGTGAATGATTCACCTTAAGTATCTTCCTATATTGCTAATTTACAAAATACACAACTTGTGAATCTATCTATATTATCAAAAGAATTTCTGGGATTTTCCAAAAGAGCATTTGGACCTCTAGAAATTAATTTTTTTCATACATATTCGGTATCAAATTAAAGCTTTTACTCTCTAGACGTTACTTTTATGGGTTTTGAAAATATCCGATGAAAAAGCCTTCACACAGGAGGCTTTTGAAATTCCAGCGAAAGTGCTACTATCTGTGTTAGGACCTATGAACCTTTTCCAATCCACATTTGTTTGTAAAAAAACAGATGATCAAGATTTGAACTAGTTCCAGAGATATGCTACAGAAAGCAGAGCTAGCACAAGTCAGATATCATTAATCAAATTATGATTTTGATTTCTTAAAATATTGAGTTTTTTAAGTAAACGGAAAATAAGGAAGAGTATTTTTTCCCCATTGAAACTAAGACCAAATGTTTGTAATAATTTTATTTTACTGTATTTATTTTCTTAAAAGGGGAACTTAAAAAGGAACATATGTAACCTCAGGTGGTGCTTTGGAGATGGGATTTTCTAACAAACTATTGACAGATAAACACAACAAACTATACAAACTATACATTGATACACTGTTCAACACATTGAGTCATGTTTCAACGTTTAGAGTTTTAAAATAGCAATATTAGTAAAATATTAACCTAAAAAATAAAATTTTATAACGCTAAAACCTGTATTTTGTAAATGAACTTGCAATGCGGAGGATATTGAAGTGTTAACGGTTAGCCTGCCTATTTTATTCGATTTTAAAATGTACCAATAACAATAAGCCTGTTTAATTAAGGCATTTCATAGAAAGTTATGCTACTTGTTTGGGTTATTGTTACCCAAATTTGGGTAAAAATTTGCCAAACATGTATTTAAGATGCAAAAAAGCCGGTCAATTTGAACATGTAATCCCTAGGCCATTATGAGAGTTGAATAATTTGTTTTTCGGTGAATGGCTATATAATAAATATTATTTAGAGATTAGTTCATCATCATACAGTTGATCAGCGATTTGAGCGATGTAATCAGTGGTTTGTCCACCTTCTTTATTACCGTTTGTTGTTAAGACCTATCAAAGATTAATGCAAGAAACTGACGCGTAGAAGTTTTGTAGAATTAACATAAAGATTCAATACTTTTGAAAATAAACTCTAACTCTACAAGTTATTTTTAAAGGTTTGCCTCATGAGAAGTTCAATTACTGGCAATTTTACAGGAGTGCTACGATACAAGGAATTAGTCTTGAAAATTAAAATAATCACAAATATTCACACTTTTCCTAATTGACAGGTACCGGTACTTTACGCTGCAAAACTTCTTACATTGTCAACATGAAACTAAAGCCTATTTTACCAAGTTGTTTTTAAGTCACGAAGTGACGTGGGCTGCTGGTTTTTTTTAATTGCAGGGTGTCAAACAAAGTGAGCCCAATCATTGTTTTTTCGCTTTTTTTGTCACCGAATAATGTAAAAACCGGAATAAAAATCATTGAAAAAGTAAATCCTATCCTATACTCTTATACGAGCAGTGTTATCTTGTATGCTTGTATGCTTGCTTGCTTGCTTGCACAAAGATCTCAAAAACGGCTCCGAGGATTTCCTTCAAAGTCTGTAAATAAGAAATTAATGGCTCAAAAACGTCTTTTATGCTGATTACTTGGCCAGAGAAAATCTAATAACGTAAAAAATCGAATTTTAAAGTTGTAAAATTGTTAACATTGGCCTTATGGGTTGCCGTGATAGCAACGAAAATAAACAAGGAAAGTGTAAACAAATGAAGTAATCATAACAGCTGTTTGGAATCTACAGCCATCAAGGGAAAATACAGCAAGTGGGATGAAGAGTCTATGGAGCAATAAGAAAGGACTAGATAACACTTAGCTCGAAATCGAGAAAAAATCATGTAGTAAAAGAATGAAGAATAATCAGCCTACTTATATACTTTTAAAGTTTAATCAAAGGGCTAAATTCATTAACAAAATTATAGATTAACTAAACTGAAACTTATAAATTTATTTTAAAAACGTTAACAATTGGAAACACCTTCATTTCCCCATGTCCTATTTTTTCTGAAATGTATATTTTAACACAGGCAAAAGATCAAACTCTGCTTACAGCAACATGTAGCTGACCGAGAGCAAACACTGGCACATAATGACTTTCTTTGTTTAGTGATTGCCGCTGCACCTTATCGATAATTATCACCAAAACAGAGATTGCAGGGAACGGCTGTCTTTATAGGCATAACCTTTCCTTTGTGGCAAAAACGCGTGAATGAAGCACGCGAGTCATTATCACACACGCGCGTCTGGTGGAGTCATTATCTCTACCAGTCTTTTCATTCTTCAAATGCAACCCACCGCAATGAAAACATTCTTAGTTCATTTGTCTGAGGTTGGAAGGAGCATCAAATTGGTACATCGGGAGGGTGATGCCAGCGGTTGCGATCGTGTTCTTTCCGACTCCTCCGACCGGTCAATGTTTGTCTTCTTCTTATCCGTGGCATTATAAATGCACCAAATCCAAAAATAGATTAGCTCAGATTAATATAACTTCAAAAAACACTATGAGATATCGTAAACTGCATTGTAAAACTGGCAACTGCAATGTTAATTTTAAGAGCTTTAAAAACTTCATAACATAACCTAAATTACATAATAAATCTTTAAAAAAAGTAAACTTTTGAAAACAAAGCCAAACCAGCTGTAAAAATAAGTTTATCTGTAGAACTATTTCAGAGCTTGGCCATATGTTCAGTTTGTAAACAAAACTGAGCTTGCTCAAATGTCGATGAATAGCGCCACTGTTCCGAAACTTCAGCCCTTTACTGTACTTTAGTGTCGCCCTTTTTTAAAATTCTGAGACTTGTTGACAAATCTACATAAAATTCCCTTTAATTTGACACCTCAAACGTTAAAATCCGTCTAGCCATCATCGAGGTTGGACTGTGAAAAGAAAACCGCTTGCGTATTAATATATAAGAAGAAGAAGATTCTATTTATCATTTTATGACATTGAAATATTTTATAGTAACTGGATGAACTGGTAAACATGAAATAACACCGAACAAGGCTCGGTCCACCAGGTACTAAATAAATATACAGAAAGTTAGTAGGGAATTGGGAGCGGCATTCTTCCATTATGGGGTCGCACAAGAAAGACACGCCAACAACACCATTATGTTCTTAAAAATAGTTTAATAAAAATGTGTATCCTATTAATTCAATACTTTTGAGATAACGAGGTACTGCAATGTCTATATAAATATTCACAAAATGACTAGCTTGAGGAAGAGGTGTCTTCAAATAGATGTTGAGGTGTAATGTTAATCCTTATAATTAATTTCGAGATAAGAGCCGTAATTGTTGGTTTTGTAATTCCTTGTTGCAGTTTAGCTGGTCCTGATAAACCAAGATGCCACCCACCAGTTTAGAATTTTCACATTCTTTACTCAGTATGTATGAAAACCCTGACATCATAAGCTTTGCCGGGATACGATAATTATTTCGTAGCTAAATGGCAAACCTGCGAATACCAGGAAAGGAGGGTGGAGGGAAGAAAGAAGGGACAGTTTCAATGGCGTGAGGGGGTGGGCTGCCAACTCGCTATTGGCTGGCCGTCTTTAAGCACATTACTCACGGTGGACTGAAGTTTGACAGGCCGCACGGACTGAGTTCTGAACACAGCGGACGGATTGGATTAGGTCGGTCGATAGCGCGGACGGACCTCGGCACGGACCGACTTGTAGCGTCTCCAAAAATTACGTCATAAGGTGTACATGAATGAATGAATGAGTGAATGAATGAATGAATTTTTATTCCGTAAAAAATAATACACAATACATACAAAGCATTATACAAATTAGAAATATTTCCCTCATAGGCGTGTACGCCCATGCGAGGGAAATGCGTTTTATCAGTCCATCACTGCACAGATCACAAAAAAAGGTCCTTATCACTCACTAAGGAGAAAAAAAGAGAAAAATGGGACTCAAATTTATACAAGACTTAAACGTGCGCATGCAGACGAAACTAAGCAGATAATGGAATAGAACATAATGAATATGAGAGATAACTAAGACCTGGCACAATCACACACGCATACAACACACCGCGCGCACGCACACACTCACCCACGCACGGCAATCAATCATACATGCACGCACGCATACCGCAAGCACACAAACAGAGCAACATGCTCTCAAGCACACACATGCACTCATTCACCTCACATTCGCTCCCCGCCACTACGTACAAAACCATCGACAGTTGATTGAGACAAATAATTATGAATAAATAGATGTAAAAACATTTTCAATTTGCAGACGGCCAGTGTCAACTAACCACTTATTTACCAATTTCTTATAACGAGAGCGGGTGCATGGTTCTGGGTGGCTCAGATGCGATGGTAGATTTGAATAAGTAATGCTAGCAATATAATAAGCAGAAGTTCGATTTATGGTTTTGTAAATTTTAGGAAATTGAATGCCAGTACTTATCGTAGATCTTGTGGGGTATTTATGGGTGGGTTGACTAAAAATTGTTAACTTATTTTTAAAGATATATAATAACAATGTTCTCATATAAAGTTGCGGTAGATTAAAAACTTTAAATTCGTCAAAAAGACTGTCGGTGGGATATCGAAATGGCTTCCGGAGGGTAACTTTGATTATTGTTTTTTGTAACGTTTCAATTGGCGAAAGAATAGTTTTGTATCCTCCACCCCATGCTAAATTTCCAAATTGTAAAACAAACTGTACATACGCAAAATATACATTTTTTATCAGGGGTAAGGGTAATATCCTTGAGATATTAGAAAAGACAAATATGAATTTACACAATTTATTCCTGATAAGGTCAATGTGTCCAGACCACCTAAGCCGATGATCAAATACGACACCCAGATATTTATATTCATTCACACATTCAACACTCTCACAACTGTCGCATTCATTCTCGGTACCACAACTGTGCAATCTTAGGACTAAATTTCTCGGATCGGATTCCGCTCGAAGTGAAACAGGCATGCATTTAGTTTTAGCCAGGTTTACAGTCAATTTGATTTGGTCGAACCATCGCTTGACAGCGAGGAGACCCCGCTCCGCATTAGTAAAAGCCTCCCTCCAACTGCCTCCCTCAAAGAGCAGGGCCGTGTCGTCTGCATAAAGATATATTTCTGCACTACCTATGTTAACCCTACCTAAGTTATTAATGTAGATTAGGAACAATAACGGACCCAATGTAGAGCCTTGAATAACACCGTAGCTGATCTTTTCCGGAGAACTGCTTTGGCCCAAAATCGACACAACTTGAAATCGATCAACAAAGTAATTTCTAAACCATTCAAGGGAAGTTCCTCTTATACCAATACATTCCAACTTTCGTAACAGCAAATCTCTATCCACCGTGTCGAACGCCTTAGCTAGATCTTTGAAAACTAAAAGAGGTTTCTTATTCTTCCCTTCAATTTCATGAATATTCTTGGTTAATTGAAATAAGTCATCATTTAAATTTTTATCTTTACGAAATCCAAATTGTTGATCAAATAGTATATTGTGGCTTGTTAAGTACTTTTCCAATTGGCTTCTCACACATTTTTCTAAAATTTTTGCAAGCACACTAGAAAGTGTAATTGGTCTGAAATTAATGAATTGGTTTTTAACCCCCCCCCCTTTGTATATCGGAATGACTTTCCCAAGTTTAAATGCAGTCGGAAAAACGCCCTGTGAAAAACTACTATATTTATAATGTGTAGAAGAGGGGTTTTAAGTCTTTGAAAATTTTCTTTAATTATATTGGCGGGAATACCATCCATACCGGGTGCGGAACCACCTTTAAAATCGCGAACTATTTTTGAAAGTTCCTCTTCGGATACAGGAGACAGCTGGAAGGTGGCCTCCACACAAAATTCTGCATCGTTTACAATAGTTTCCGTCACAGGGGGGACGGCGCGGGCGAGACTGGCTCCTACACCTACGTAATACTCATTTAACGCATTTGCAACTTGTTTAAGATTATCACTCCTAGACAGATTTACCCCACCCTGAAAGTGTTCAATAGGAAATGAATCCTTTTTTTATTGATTCCGATAATTTCAGCAATATTTTTCCACAGAAGCCGGTTATTATTTCTTGAATCATTGATTTTTTGCTGATAATAATTGATTTTTGCCGTTTTAATTGCGGTTTTTAATATATTTCTATAGTTATTATATCGGAGTCGTAGGCCGGGATTGAAAGGTTGTTTTTTCAACTGTTTACTGATTTTATCTCTGGTTCGGATTGATTTGACAAGCCCTGTAGTGATCCAAGGTTTCAGTTTAGTATTTTTTGAAGAAAATAATTTATTTTTTGTCGCATGACCAATTATATCCTGAAGCTGCCGCACAAACTCATTACAGGCCAGGTCCACGTCCTCAGCCGCGATTACCGGGGACCAATCGTGCCCCGACAAAAGTTGGCTGGCAACTTTTACATCAACAAAGGAAAAGGCTTTATTATCTTTAATGTGGTCTAATTTGTTGCTTTTAAACAAATCACATACAGCAATAGTTATAAAATGATCAGTAATACATGTTTTGATAACAGCGGATTTGACGTTCGTTACATTTTTCAGATTAGTAAAAATATGATCAATATTACTTTTAGAATTCGCCGTGATCCTAGTTGGATAGTTGATGCACGGTGTAAACCCCGCAACATATAGTACATCAAGATAGCGTTGTGAAAGTGATGTTTTATTTTCTGGCAAAATGCAACAATTAATATCACCGACCAGCCAGCACCGCCCACCCGCAGACCAGTTTCCAAAGTAAACTTCAAGGTCATTGATAAAGGATTCCAGGTCAGCTGATGGGCTGCGGTACACAGTGAGCAGCGACATCCCCTCCCCGCCAAGCGATATATCGACTTTAATTGTTGTGGCACCGCTCAAACATACTTCCTCATGACATACAGCAAACCTTTTACTCACATACACAATCACGCCATCGTTCTGATTCTTACATTCTTTGCTTACAATAACATCATACCCATCCACACACACAAGCACACTACTTTCATCCATCCAGGTCTCAGTTAATACAATCACATCAAAGTTATTTTCTAAATTATTCAGAGTTACTAGAAACTCGTCAAAGTTTTTAGCGAATTTCCCCCTATAGGGAAGTAGCTATTACCGTAGGCGGCACGGTGAGACTTAAGCCCGGGACCATGTTATTTTTTCATTTTGAGGTCCCTAGACCCCAAAAACACCGTTCGCTCATTTTCATATATATATATATATATATATATATATATATATATATATATATATATACCTGTCCGTAGGCGCGATAACTTTTGTAAAAAAGGTCCGATCTTGATGAAATTTGGAACAAACGTGTAAAGCGTCATTCATGACTTCGAGTTTGAAAACCAGCAAGAATGATTTACTCTAAGAAGGTTTTTTTCACAAAATAAAATTTATTTTCAAGATTTAGCACCTTTTTACTAATTATTTTTAAAATTAATTGTCAAAATTGGATTCAGCTTAAAAAAACAAACAATTTAGCATTTTGAATTATTATTCTACGTCAGTTCGTTGCTTAGATATTGGATGATATTGGATGTGCTAAACACAGAACGTTGTCCAATATTTTGTTTTTAATTTTTCCCTCCAAAAAGTATAGTCACCCTGATTTGAGATTGTTTTTTTAAAATACAATTCTGAACATATGATTAAATTTGCAGGTGTTGAATATTTTATTTGTGTTTATTTTGAAAAGAGATTCATTGAGAGAGAGTTCATTGATCAATATTTTGCGGAAAATATGTACTATATCAAAAAATACAAATTATTTTAAAATTTAATAAAGAAAGTAAGAGCATTTGGAGGGGGGGATGTCTTGGCCTAAGCTGCCTGAAAATGTAGCATAATATATGATATGTTTACAATTATGAGAATTGATAATATGTATTATTGAAATTGGCTTGAGATGTAGGTCTGTTGCAACAGGGATGTTTTAATTACTATAAAACTGACCATATGATTGAATTTAATTGAATTAAATTATTTGTTTGTTTTGAGAGTTTTGAGTTCATTGGTTATATGTTTGTTGACATTTATATTCTATAGCTAACAAGATTACAGTTATTAAAAATTAAAAGACTAAGAATTATATAAAATACAAAAGTGTATGTGTTACTAATGAAAACCAATATGGCCTCTTTGTTAATTTTCCTCATGTTTAAGCTCATTAATGATTAAATATGCGTTTTTAGTATATCATTTACTTAACGTATTCAAATGATACTTTCCTTCAAACAAGTTGAATGCTCACATATACAAAATAAATCATATGGAAATTCGCTGAGTTCGCAGGTCTGCTGCGACGGGAGTATTGTTATAGATTCTAATGTTTTGGTTTAAAATCGAAAAACAATGCTTTATCTTATTATTTGAATATTCAAAAAACTTAAATTCGTCAAAGTCGTCATACACGCACACATCAATGTCCCTGCAATTAATCACATCATCTAGCCCTTCTATCATTAGATACAGAAAATAAAGAACAAAAACATACCATTTTGGCCTGCATTACCCTTCTGTTGAGTTTATTTGAAATCAACCAATTTACAAAAAAAAACCTATTCCGGTATTT
Organism: Flexamia atlantica; assembly: GCA_035578135.1. NCBI lineage: Eukaryota > Metazoa > Arthropoda > Insecta > Hemiptera > Cicadellidae > Flexamia > Flexamia atlantica. The sequence goes on along the minus strand of JAQJVK010000006.1, from coordinate 6,206,979 downwards.
GCCCGGAATTGACTATTAATGGTTAATACAATTAATTAATTCTACAATTAGATAAAACGATCTTTAAAAAATTAATATTTCAATCAATAACCAATTTGTGCGAACAGAATTTCCTGTATTTGGCATGGCTATGCGGTATTTATGAATAAGCATGTGAATAAGTATGTGATACTGCTTACATTCTACGTTTATACACAATGCATAAGTTTATATTAAATTAATCAAATTTATGTAAAAAATAATAAATTATTCTAAATTTGCCTTATCAAATATTAGTAAAGGAAAAACTTTTTTATAGAAAATACATAAGACAAACAAACTTAGATATCATACCATTTGTTTAACTGTTCAACTCACAATGAAAACGTGAAATGAAAGCCGCTTATATTTTACTGTAAAAATGACAAAAAAACATTACCTGCTAACCCAAAGTATCTATCTATATAGTTAAATCGCCAAAACGAAATTTGTCTTATGAACTCCTCCGACATTTCTTAACCGATTTTGATCATTGACGGCTCATTGGAAAGAGCGTGTCGCGTAGATTTGCAAACTGGCTTTACATTTTTGAAAAAGTCCCTTGGGCTCTGCCCCATTGGCTTTTAAAGTTCCCATGTTATCCTTATGAAGAACATAATTGTTTACATTTTGATCAGCTGGATAATTTAATTGCTGTTATTTTTTAATTTGTGTAAATATAACCCTAAAGACGGATCGTGTTAGCATGATTGTGTTTTAAATTTGTCGCCATTTGAATTATCGCTCTGCTAGAGTAGCGCACGATTCCGTGCGCTCGGATCCACTAGTTGTTAATTAATAAAGAATCATTAGTATATGCTACTTTAGTGCTGTAATATGCTTATGAATCCATATCAATCAAAGATATGTTATAAGTTAATATAAAACATTTCCTTTCTAACAAACCAGCAATTCATGCATCGAATCAAAGAAAAAACACCTATGCAGCATTTGCCAATTAAACCCTATTCTAAAATAATATACGATTAACTCTATCAAAGACTAATCGACGAAAGAAAAATTATAGATAATGCATGAGACAAGCATATTTAAATATGATATTATTTGTTTTAATTGCTTTACTCATAGTAAATACATGAAAAAATAACATGCAAAAGCTGTGCTATTTTGAAGGGGCATCCTGGGGGGTTTCAAAAATGGGTTTGTGAGCCCTCAATCTGGGGGCTTTCTCCAAGGTGGACAAACTTGAATGTGACTTTTTTGTATCCTCCAAAAGAATAACTGGGTCGCCAATACATGGGTAGAGTCGAACAGAGCATCCCAAGGAATATCCGCTACTTTTGGAGACATGTAAATGCTCTCAAAAAGACTTCCTTGATACCCTCCCGTCTTGTCTACAACAGCTCATTTGCTGAAGAGCCTAAAGAGATTGTGTGAATTGTTTAGGCATTTCTTTTCCTCAGCAGTCTTTGCTCGACTAACTAGAGACCTCAATGTCAACAACTTCGACCATCTTGGTGATTCTTCATTTCCTCGTTTCACGCCACAATAAGTTTTTGAGAAAATTGAAAAATTGGATGCAACAAAAGGCTGGGGGCCCAATGGAATCCCACCTAAAGTCCTGAAACACTGCTGCGATTTATTAGCTGCCCCCACATGTGACCTATTCAATGCCTCGATATCTACGGGCGTTTTTCCTGAAGCCTTTAAACAAGCTTATGTAGTCCCAATCCACAAGACGGGGGCTGTTGAGGATGTCTGCAACTACAGGCCAATCTCTATTCTCTCTTCCATATCTAAAGTATTCGAGGATCTTTTCTTAGACAGAATCAGATATAGAGTGGTTAGCATTGTTTGTCCTCAGCAGCATGGCTTTACAGCTGGCAGGTCTACCGTGTCAAACCTAATAGAGTGAAAATTTTTTATCGTGCCCTTTAATGTCCCTGGCCTCTTATTTCGTAGATACTGTTTTTATAGTATCATATTATGTGTTTTAATATTTTTTGGGACGGGGGCAACATTTTGCAAATATTTATTTGATTGGTAATGGATTCTAGGTATTTTTTCCGTATTTTCAAAGTCCCGAATGTCACGACCGTAACTTGTCCCTAGGGTCCATTCTTCAACTTTCATGCTATTTTCAGAACAATTATGCGTGCTTAAATAAATAATGCTATTTTTTATATCATCACTAATTATTAAACTTACAAAAAAGAGTATTTAATAATTTTTTATTTATTGCGAACTGAGTATTAAGACAAAATAAGTCTGTCCCTCGATTTTAAGTCCCGACCGTAACGGCGAAATTTGGAACTTTGGAACACGACAGTGGCGAGCCTGGTGGCGATAGAGTCAGTTGGTTTGAAGAGACAGAGGTGAACGGGAGTGTTTTACGTTGCTCCAGAGATTTTTCTTTGTTTTTAAACCGATCAAGGTTGATAAAGGCAAGTTTGTGTTTTTGGTAATTTTGATATGTCCAAGACCGTACTAGTCGTTTGTTACAGTAGACATGGTGTTAATTTTTGTTGATATGATATTTTAATTGCTACGGTAACCTAGAAGTCCACTTTGTCTTCTCAAACACGAGGTGCAGGGCTAACACCAGAACAGGGACAAATAATTGTAATGTCACTGACCGTATTTGTCACGACCAAAACCATTTTTGTCACGACCACGATAGCCTTATCGATTGTACAGGGGTACGGTCGTGACAATCATTATAAATTTCGTTGTAAATTGCACTATTCAGTTGAAGTGAAAGACAATTTTATCTTATAAAGTACAATTGAAGGATTTATGAAAAAGTAAAATTGTAGTTTTTGAAAAATGTAAATATTGAAGGTAATGCTTATATATTATTATAAATTTTTGTGGAATAGAGTACAGTCAACTCCCAAATAACCAGGGCATTGGCCCATTAAAGTGCCAAGGATAATTTAAAATTATAATTTAAAACAAAAAAATTAAATAAATTGAGTAAATCGACCGGCAATTCTCATTTGTCCTAGACCGTATCCCTTGTCCCTGACCGTATCTATCATGATTTGGGTTATAAAAAATACAAAAATTGATATATCATCGTAAAAAACTATAATCACACACAAAACAGACGCCACTATGAGGACATAAAGGTTTTTCATATAACAGGAATGATTGCTTGGAGCTAGACAAACTTTAAGAGATTTTTTTTGAATTTTTTAGATTTTTTTAGTTTTTCGAATTTTTTTAGAAATACCAAATTTACTAAAGGCTTAATGTGCTGTTTATTGCAATATTGCCCTAAAACTAAATCTATTTACAGCAAAACACATTTATCAAACCACCTTAAATATTTTTTATCTTCATTTTTATGTTGGTTACGGTCAGTGACAAAAATTTGTGTTCTTTCATGAAAGATGCTGTATCACTGAATATACACACAAGATTTTGCGTTACCTTGGCTAATCTATGAATCTTCAAATGTCAATCGATAAAAAAATATCAAAAACGTTTTGAAAAAAAGAAAAAAAATTGGGCAAATGTTTTTCCTAAAATGGCACGATAAAAAATTTTCACTCAATACTTTTGCAAGTTAAAGTTCAAGAAGCTTTTGCCTTAAATAAACAACTTGACACTGTTTATTTGGATTTCTCCAAAGCGTTTGACACGGTTGACACCACTAACTCCTTTTTAAAAAAATGCAGGAACAGGGATTTGGTAACTCCTGTGCCCGGTGGTTGGCAAGTTACCTTTTCAACAGACGTATGTATGTCAAGTTTGCATCGTCCCTCTCTTCTGAATTCATTGCCTACTCTGGGGCAATGATATCTTTTCTCTATATTTATTAACGATCTTCCTGAAGTGCTACAGAGTGATGTCCTTATGTTTGCAGACAATGTATAAAAATCTTCTCAATCATAGAATCTGAAGATGACTGCCTTCGGATACAGAGGGATCTATCAAGTCTTGACAGCTGGTGTGCAGACAACAGAATGACCCTTAACACAAAGAAGTGTCAGGTTATCACGTTTCATCGTTGCCAAACTCCTATCAACTTCTGTTATAGAGTGCGAAATGAGTCCATTGCTCGTGTAGAGCGTGTCAAAGACCTAGGTGTTATCCTGACCTCACCACTGAACTTCGACGTACACATACATGACATTTGCGGCAGAGCTAACAGAATGCTTGGCTTTATATCTCGTTGCTCGAAGCAGTTCATGGATACAACTGCCTTAAAGTTTCTGTACTGTGCCTTAGTTAGGCAAATTCTGGAATATGGTTCACCAATATGGAACCCTTATCAGAAATATCTCATTGCCGAACTGGAGAGAGTCCAACGAAGTTTTTATTCGCATGGTTGGCTTTAAAGAAGGTTATCCATACTTTCAAGTTCCACTTGAAACGTTATCTATTGACCTAGGACTCCAATCACTTGAACAGCGTAGATTCTCTGCCGCCTTGGTGTTGCTACATAAGACCATAAATGGGAAAGTCGGCTGCCCAATCATACTTCGTTTGGTCATGTACAGGGTCCCGACGAGCACTAGGTCTGATGATCTGTTCATAAGGCAACAGCATCGAACTAGCTACGCAGCCAATTGCACGTTGGCTCGACTCCAAAGAGCTGGTAACAACGTTGCGAATCATGTGGACTTCTTTCACGATAGCGAGGCAAGAGTAAAAAAGATCTGTTATTTACTGCATTGACCTGTTCTATCTATATATTTATTTATCTATATAATTATAATTATCTATATCACGCTTGTACTATTTATTGTTATTATGCGTTATAATCCAGTTTTTCCTCAATATACATTAACAATATTTATTGTTTCATCTTGTTCCATTTATAATTATTGTTCTATTTATAATCGTGCTTGCATCTATTTATTGTAATTGTATTATGGTTTAGTTGCTTATTATTCTCATGCATGATGATTGAACTGTAATTATTTCACATATTTATTGTACATTGGCATGTTCCATTGTATGTTTGACCCTGTTGTTGTTACAATAGAATAACATGGGAAAAATGTGTGCAAGTTTACTGCCACGGAAATGCAAAAATGGGGGATTTCATGCTAATATACAATGTATAATGTATCTTAACTAAATTAAGCCATATACCAAGTTTAATTGAGATATGTTGAGACATAAGCGAGTCATACGATTTTATTTATTTCCCATAAGGTTAACATAAGACGACGTTTTGAGTTCATCACCCTCAGTATCTCGGTAACCAATGAACATAGAGCAATGATTCAACATACCAAATTGTTTGTTTTTTTAAGCTGAATTCAATGGTGTAAACTAAAATTTGATAATTTAAATTGTTCTACATGAAAATTGCAAAAAAACATTTTTATGGGTTATTTTCAAGTTTGTCCACCTTGGAGAAAGCCCCCAGATTGAGGACTCAAAAACCCACTTTCGACACCCCCTAGGATGCCTCTTGAAAACGGCATGGTTTTTACATGTGCACCTTATGACGTAATTTTTGACCTCCCAGTTCCCGGTCTATGTTGGTTGTACTGTTGTACTTGGAGTTATACCTTAGACTAGGGTTAGAGAATTGTCCCTAGTCTAAGGTTATATATCAGAATTGGAAACGCCCCCACTACCCACTACTCCTAACATAGACCAGGAGCGGGGTGCCTGGACGTTCTCAAACATTAACGTTTTGATACCCCTATTTTTAGTTACTATCCATAATGAGTTTGGACGTCATGAAACCTGAAGATTAAGAGATAAATTTTAATAAATTTCGACCTGAACGTTATGAAGTTTTAAAACAGATATTTTTATTAGTTTACAGTAATTAATCTGTTGGTTGTAACATTACAAAATTTTCGATGATGATATTCATTGGGACCTGAATTAATTGTTAAATACTTAAATTTAAACTGAAATAACAACGGGTATAATATCTCAAAAACATTTAATATTTCATATGTGGTAATATTAATTTGAATTGCGGTGTATGTTTTATGTATAAAATATATATTTGGAATAAATGTTAATTTCTATTGGTCTGGTTAATACTTTGCTTGGTTCCAAATATTAACACCATTTGTCAAAGCGCTGCTACTTTCCGGCTCCTTTCTTTCTAGTGGATTACGTTCACGTGTGTTGTCAATAATAATATGCCTGTGAGTTGTTTGTATTAATTTTTATTCTATTTGAAGTTAATAATAATAACAACATTGATTTTTCCACCGGTATAACTAAGTCAATCTATACAGGTTTCATGTTTATCAATGATAACTTACACGTTTACTTGTCCTTTTCACATCCTCAAATGTCCATCGGTTCTCGTTAAAGAAATCAGCTACGTAGATTAATAGGCACGTTATAGTTCTAATAATATAATGTGAATAATCTAGCTTTCCATATTGTATGTTCTAGCACAATGAATAGGATTATTCTTTCCGAATCATCTTGTAAAATTGATCAGACTTAACTTCCAACCTAACCTCAATACATGTTGGTTTGATTGAGGCACCTCTAAGAACAAGAACCTCCTTTATTAGACGATAGGCCGTGCCCTACGTTTATGGATTTTAGTTTGAGATCAGTTGAGATAATTATTCCCTTTTCCAACAATATCTAGCTAATTAGGCCTAATCAATTTAGGATAATCTCAACAAACAGTTAGGGCCTGTTGCACAACAAGGCTAGGTCTCCTGACAAGATGCCTTGCCAACCCTTCTCATTCTATGTTAAATCCCTAAAATTTTTTAATTTCCTAGATTTTTTACAACTAATTATTGAGAAATCGAAAAAGTTGTATTTCCATAAATCATTTTATTAGGACTTCAAAAAGGCCTTAAAAGATTAAACTTAAACTTTTATTGAACCAACTTATTGGATATGTTTGGCTAAGTCACTTCTTTGGCTTCTCAACCCCTTTTCAAACCCATTGATCTGCAGGACTAGAGCTAGACCATGTTTTAGTTTTCTACAGGAGCCATTCTATGGGTGAAACTGATATCTGACTCCCTTGTATTTAACAATATTTACATTTGATTTGTCGATGTTATATGTTGATTCTTTGAGGAGGTCCACCAGTTTAATATAATTGTAAAGCTTATCCTGAGTTACATATAACAGGTTGAATGGTTTATGTTTTAGCTTGCGAAAGACTTGTTACATCCCTCTCCAGCAGAGGAGAAGAGGAAACACAAACTCAAGCGTTTGGTTCAACACCCGAACTCCTATTTCATGGATGTCAAATGTCCAGGTAATAGTTTAATTTTTAATGATTACTGACGCTTTACTCTTTTATTTATAATAAATATTTACCTACTATGGATGCAAAATGCATTTTGTCTAACTACTGTACGTAATTAATTGATAATTACTTTTGATTATATAATCTACACTGGTAATTGTTAAGTGTTGAATTCCACCAGTTCCGCAGAAAGTTGAAAAATCTGGAAGGTGTATTAGTTAAAGTTTGTTGATAAAGGAAATATTGAAAGAGCACCCTCCCTTAAGGTGGGGCAATTTTATAGGCCTACATGATGGTGCATCATAACTCTTGAAATAGTTTTCTGAAAAAATAAGCAAAACAATTCTTATTAATGTCAATAAACACTTGTTTGAAAAACTGCTCCCCTTAGGGAAAAATATCTACTTAGTTTTTACACAGTATACAAATAGCCTTATAACCCGCAAGAATTGACGTACCTGTCTAAAAGACCGGGTTAGTAGTTTTTTCGATAAAAATTATATTTTTTGGGTGTAGGCAGGGCTGGCCGTCACTAAAGCCTCTCATACGTCTTTCTAGGAACATCGTGACTCAAGTCCCGTCATTCTTTAACCCTTACAGTCAATTCAATAAAAGTTTCTTTAGAGGTCTGGTGTTTTTGACCGTGAGTCACGTAAGGCTTCATGTTACATTTGTGTGCACATATTTCTTAAACAAAATAATATTTAAAACACTAATCCACAATTCTTTTGTGTTTAGCAACATACGGAAGTTTTTGAGGCAATAGGTAACGACAATTATTGAAGTACCTACTGCAATTCATAATATATATTTTTGTATATTATATAAATATTTTTGTATGCACATATATCCTATATAAAGTAGTCACAAAACTAATGTAGAAGACTTTAGTGGAGTGTTTGTGCAAATAAACTCATCATTTTTCAATATACTAACTTATATTATAAAACCTGGTCCAAAAGACCGTGAGTCAGTCATCACGTTTTTAAATTGAAGTTAGTTCTGCCGGGTTAAACTATTTTAGGAAGCCTATCTAAGGTAACCTATCAATCGTCAAAACAGCTGCCAAATATTGAATGCGATGACTTTGAACTGAAATAATAAGTGTCTCCTTCAAGGAATTACCAAAGGGAATTCACAAACGTGTTCCGTGGTCTTTGGTTTTTGAAAACCTACATGTCAGACGTTACTGAAAATCATCGTAATTTAGGTGGCTGCGAACGATCAGCAAGGTAGGCGTAAATCGAACGAGGTATTAAGACTATTTTCTTTGCTCCACACAGCATCAGATAATGTGTCTTAACTTCCTGGTGATTACAATTTTGTGGATTCTAGTATTTACAAATAGTATTTTGTAACGTGTTATGAGGTTTATGAATGAAGTTAACTATCACGGTGTTATTAAAGCATTTGCCATGGTCCAGTGAGCGTGTACCGAGTCATTATAGGGACAACTATATCTTTGGATAAGTTGTTTCTTCTTCTTCACAGCATTGATTTCTTTTCAACAAATGGCATAATTTATGTTATTTTTCAATCTTAAGCTCAGTAAGTATGTTTTGATTGGCATGGAGGTTTTTATAGCTCTGGTAGTCTTCAATCCCTCACTAAAGTTTTATTTGGTTGACGTACTTTTGGAAATACACAATAGGCCTACTTGAGAAAAAGCTTCATGAAGGTTTTTCATAAATAAGTATCATATTCAAATTCACGCCAATATAATTTCAGATTGGCCACTGCATCAGGAATTCGGGAAAAGCGGGAATTAGGTGGGAATTTTTCAAACTGAGAAATTTACTATTCTGCTTTGAAAGCAAGAAAAGCAGGCAGTTTTTCAACGAGAAGTAGGCCTATAATATACCTTAATTTAGTTATGGTGATTCTCTTATCGAAACGTACAAAGGATTTTGAGTATGGTCCAGTACCGAGTTTGATTCTTTGTACTGCAGATCGATTTTCTCGGCAAAGATTTCCGTCTTTCTGAAAGGAATAATCGTGAGATAATCAAGGTTATAGATTTCTTGATTTCTTTTCAGTTTTCTTTGGAGCCTATTCCAGGAAATCGGTTTTCTGAGTCATATGGCCAGATTCAGCTTAGGACGATTGGAAGATAAGAAAGGAACAAGAAGTGGTTACATGTTCATGCGTATTGGCTACCATTCAGACAAGTTTTGATAAAAGCAAGGGACTGAGTTATAACGAAGAACGTAATTATGAATAGATTTATTGATAACGCTGAACAATTATCATTGTACCAAAGATTTTTAATTGTGTTTGAAGTTATTGTGGAATAACCACATACTGTACCTCACCTTACCATTTGTTTTTCTGCAATTTGTTTTTGACCGTGGTCTGGTGTTTTTGACCGTGAGTCACGTAAGGCTTCATGTTATATTTGTGTGCACATATTTCTTAAACAAAATAATATTTAAAGCATTAATGCACAATTCTTTTGTGTTTTGCAACATACGGACGTTTTTAAGGCAATAGGTAACAACAATTTATTGAAGTACCTTCTGCAATTCATAATATATTTTTTGTATATTATATAAATATTTTTGTATGCATATATATCTTATCTAAAGTAGTCACAAAACTAATGTAGAAGTATTTTGACTAGGATTTTTGCGGACATTTGCCATCACTGATTAGTAAGAAACAAGTTTCACAATGTAGAAGACTTTAGTGGAGTGTTTGTGCAAATAAACTCATCGTTTTTCAATATACTAACTTATATTATAAAACCTGGTCCGCTCTTTAGAAGACTGCAAATTTGCACCGCCTACAGGCCACTATATCTATATCTATAGGCCGTGCCCTACGTTTATGGATTTTAGTTTGAGATCAGTTGTTTATTCCCTTTTTTCAACAATATCTAGCTAATTAGCAAACAGTTAGGGCCTATTGCACAACAAGGCTAGGTCTTCTGACAAGATGCCTTGCCAACCCTTCTCATTCTATGTTAAATCCCTAAAATTTTAAATTTCCTAGATTTTTTACAACTAATTATTGAGAAATCGAAAAAGTTGTAGTTCCATAAATCACAACGATCTAAACTTGTCGGTGAATAAACATTGTAAGCTTCATGAAGTAAGCTTCATGAAGTATTTTGATAAATAGCGGTACTATTCAAATACCGCTAGCACATTAACAACACCAGAGACATAACCGTAGCGGTGGTATGAGCTTTTGCTCTGCTCGGTACCACCCTGTTTCTTCGTTGTACAGTGGTTGCACCGTACGGTGCATGGCACCGTTGCATTGTTGATGCATTTTTTTGTGGTGTTTTTACAATAATGGAATTTGTTGTCATCTTGGTTAAACCGATAATTACTTGACTCAAACGAAAATCAACCCACTATTTGCCCACCCCGATAAGAATTATTCATTTTAAACTTGTAATTTTATACGTATAATTAAAGGCGTCCTATTCGTACTGCAATAATTTTGAACTGTCAGTAATAGCATTGGCTAGCCTGTCGATTTTTCTCTGTACATGACCTTGTCATCTGCCTTTTGAACGGCTGGCATGACAACTCGCAAAAATGGGTTATTTAGAGAAGCTAAATTAAATGTTTGATAGACCAGCAAATTTTATGTTCAGAAGGTTTATTCATTGTCACGAAATGGGTTTTATTTTTTCAAAATATCAACTTCAAATGGTTGTTTATTGAAACTGTGGTTGGAAAATAGAACATTTTTGGGAAATCAGTACAAAATCGAATGCGATGAATGAACATCTAATATCAGTTTTGTTCTGTTGCCTTTCTGGTTACCGAAATTTTGTCTTCCTTCCGCCCTTCCTTCCTTCCTTTCTTCCCCCTCCACACGGATCTTGCAAAATACAGTGTTGTTATGGAAACCACGTCTATTCATTGCGTCGGGCCAATTAGAGACAGCCACTCGGTTGTAAAACATTTGGCAGCGATGTGAAGCAAGTCAGGCCAATAGTTCGGCACGTGCGTACCTTTACTAAGTTAATGGATATGGTTGATAGTTCTACTGCTTTAACCCGTGAGGACTGACTTACCTGTCTAAAAGACCGGGTTAGTAGTTTTTTCGATAAAAATTTTTTTTTGGGTGTCAGCAGGGCTGGCCGTCACTATACCTTTCGTACGTCTTTCTAGAAACATCATGACTCACTTCCCGTCATTCTCTAACCCTTACAGTCAGTTCAATGAAAGTTTCTTTAGAGGTCTGGTGTTTTTGACCGTGTGTCACGTAAGGCTTCATGTTACATATAAATATTTTTTGTGCACATATTTCTTATATAAAATATTCAAAACACTAATGAACAATACTTTTGTGGGGTTTTTGTCAGTATAAACATATTGTTTTACAACATTTGGACATTTTTAAAGCAATAACAATAATTATTGAAGTACCCACTGCAATTCAAAATATTTTGTCTGAACAAATATTTTATATAAAGTAGTCACAAAACTAATGTAAAAAACTTTGGTGGAGTTTTTGTGCAAATAAACACATAATTTTTCAATATACTAACTTTTACATATAACCTGGTCTAAAAGACCGTGAGTCAGTCATCGCGTTTTCAAATCGAAGTCAGTTCTGCCGGGTTAAGTATCGAATAGGATAGTGAAATAATTTTCCGTTAGGTGTGTAATACAAAGTAAGGTACGTTAAACAATGCACTTGGATTGTCTTTTACAAAGGAAAGTTGGTTTTGACAAAAACTTTTGAGGACAATTTATTTTCAAGTCTTTTTTTACCGTTATACAGTGGTTACACCGTTTAGTCACGAAAGTAGAGGATCATGGCTGATTTGTCCTTTATAGCTTGATAGTTTTTTTCACCTTGTGTTAATTCAAGTGTTGTGACTCATTTACACTTCTTAATTGAATATAATGCCTTATTGGTTCTGTGATTGGGTTATCCGTGAATCTTCAGCCAGTCACAGAAATTAAAAAAATGCAAATTATGAAACTGTGGTTCATTTAGTGCATACTCAAACATTAACTTACCCAGTGTTAAAAACCGTGATTTCGTCACATGTGAATTATTACCTGATATTGTGAACACCCTGATTGTTCAAGCAACCGGTGGAAACTTACCTTGCCTCTTGCGTTCAAACCCTGTTAATTATTAGTTAGGCTATTCTGTTTTTCCGTTTCACATTGTTGATGCATTTTAATAATAGTTAAATAACTGTAAGACATTGATAACTCTATTGCCATCAATTTGGATGATTATTATAGAGTTAAAATGGCATCGGGAATATGAACGATAATACCCGTGAAAACCGGGAAAAACCGGGAATGGAGAAATTTGTTTTGAGTGGCCACCCTGAATTTGTTCTTAAAACCCAAAATGACTATATCTTTTTCTGTTAGTTTAAAATTAAACAACTAAAAATCTAAAATTATATAGTGACTGTACTGGAGATCAATAAGACAAAGTCAACCAGATAAAAATTAAACTTGTAAGAGGTTATATATTCTATTATTTTTCTTAATCTTATAATTCAGCCTATTGAAACAAAATTTATGTTTTTGATATACATTGGACTCTCTTAAGTATTTAATATGGCTGATTCTCTTTTGTCTCTATGCATATTCAAGGTTGTTAAACCTTACTTGCGGTTTTTCCGTACACAGTTTTCAGTCCTATTTCATCTGTAATTTAGCCCTTTTGTCTCGAACTACAATGTTATAGGTACTTCCGAAGCTTCTATGAAAGTATTGTTGTATTTTATGTAGCATGTAGGCTTTTTTTTGTTTCTTTCTTGATGTTTTAAATCACTTAAAAATGAGCATTCATCAAAAAAGTCAATATTCAAAAATCATCACAGTTTTTAACCTTTGGTTGAAACCTTGAGACCCCCTCTTAGCAGACCTCGTTTTAACCTATGATCGGATTATCCGCCCTTCCTAATCACATGTTAAAGATCGTTTTAACCGATCCTGTTTTGAGAATATTTTGTTTAACCGCCCTTTTCTAGGAACTGCGGCATTTCTGTTCCCTTAATCTGCGATAGGAATATTATGCTCAACTAAACAGGTTCTTACAGGTCAAATATTTTGAATACAGCATTCATTAGTTTTCTTAAACTGTACAGTAGATTCAGTAACAGCACAGTACAGCAATACAAAATACTAGCATAGACATTATACCTAAAAGGAGACTACTCATTCTTACACATGTTTTGAAGCCAGAAATTTCCACACCAAATTAGTACATATTCGCCACTTCAGACTGTGCCAGCTGTGATGTTTCACGTGAAAGATTTTGTATCCCTGAAATGGGATTTCTTTGCCGTCAATCCTGGTAAAAACAAGATGACGGGAAACAAGGAGTAAAGTAAGGATTTCATTTTTAATCGTCAAAGCTAGGTGGACAGAAGAGACAATTGTTAGTTTTCAAACTATAAACAAAATACACCTGATACAAAGTGCTTTATTTATTTATTAAACCATAATAAACATTGTAAAGAAATGAAATTCTCTTATAAGTTTTTTTTTACTCTCAGATTAGGTTTGTTCTTTTCTTACATCTATAATTATTGTGGTTATTTTATGTCAGACGAAAGTGACAATAATTGGAGGTAATGCGCTTTCCTCGGCTGTTCAAGTACCAAAAGAAAATTACCTACACTCCATTTCTATTCCTTCCTGACTGAAAAGACCTCGAATATGTGAACAGTGGATAAACAACTGTGGTGATACTTCACTGAAAACGCTGCCACGGAACGAACTACGAGGAAAAGTAATTTGTGAAAATCATTTCACGGAAGAAAGTTAATTCTCGACCCTCATAATTACAGTAAACAAAATAGTAGACTAAGAAATTTTATAACCAGAAACTTTCATTAGGAAGGACAAATGCAAGGAGCTATTTTTGGGAGCTGCAAAGCCGAAAAAACGAGTTTTTACTGGGGAGGTGTTATGGCTAAATTTAAATCTCGCCGGGCCAGAGCAGATCCATCTCGCCAAAATTTTATGCAAGCATCATTTTGCCGCATTAGTCCTTCTGACAGCGACGTGCGTGATGCCGAACGTTCCAGCACACTCTCGTATATGCCCTTACCCGCAGGCAGTGACAGATCTAGGGGGGAGCAGCGGGGGACTCCTGCCCCGGCCCCAACTGGCTGGCTCCGGATAAGTAGACTGAAAAATACCCCCTTTGCAGCAGACCTGCATACTCAGCGAATTCCAAGAGGAAAACAACATATTTCGATCCAACATAGTGAGATTTGACATGTTTTTGTAAGCTCCATAAGAATAACATGGGGAATGAGTATGGAGGTTTGCTGCTACGGGTATATTAAAACTGGGTGGTTTTAATTCAATATTTAGTAGATCTGAACTAGAAGAAGCGATTTACCAAGTTTTATCAAGATATGTTGAGAAATAAGCGAGATATAGAATTTTACTTATTTCGCATAAGGTTAACATTGGGACAACGTACTGTGTTTACCACTTTCAATATCTCGGTAACCAATGGACATAGAGCTATGATTCAAAATACTAAATTGTTTGTTTTTTGCGCGGAATTCAATGGTGCCAATCAAAATTCGAAAAATTTTATTTTTCAATGTAAAATACTCAAAAAACCCTATTTTTGGAGGGGTTTGCCCCCCTCTACCCCCCATTCCGGTGGTCCGATTGGGCTGGTTCACGAACTCGTCCGAATAATTACTACTTAACACATCCATGCCAAATGTCATTAAGATCGGACAATTTTTACCCGAGTTATCGTGCTTAAAGACACATATATATATATTTATGAAAATGAACGAATAGTGTTTTTTTGCTTCTGGGGGCCCTAAAATGATAAGTTATGATGGTCTCGGGCTTAGGTCTTACCATGAGTACTACAGTAACAGCTTCTTCCCTATAGGGGAAATTCGCTAAAAATAATTTAAAGTTAAATTTTTCGTTTTGCGGCCAGCAAATCTTTCAGTACCATTACTGCCGGAAAATCTCTGTCGCATCGCGGCC
The DNA here is from genome assembly GCA_035578135.1 of Flexamia atlantica. NCBI lineage: Eukaryota > Metazoa > Arthropoda > Insecta > Hemiptera > Cicadellidae > Flexamia > Flexamia atlantica. The sequence continues at coordinate 6,191,829 of JAQJVK010000006.1, read as the reverse complement.
GTCAAGCCAGTCTCTGTTTTCGTCACCGTCACATTTCTCCTTGTTTAATGGCAAGAAAACCGCTCGCTTGTCCCACGGCCAAAACATCGCTCGCTCATTTCGTGGTTGGAAAATCGCCTGCTTGTTTTGTGGCCGGCAGATCAATCGGTCGCATCATAAATGACAAGTCTCTCGCTCTTTTTGCGGCCGTCACATCTATTGGCCAAATCTTGAACAGATAATTAGTCGTTGCTGGTAGGCATATTTCTTTGTTGTTTCTCTGTCGACAAGTATTTAGCTATTTTCGAGGTCGTCGTATTTATTGCATGACCACATCGTGGCCGAAAAATCTGTCGTTTAGACCACAGATGGCAAATATATCTCTCGCATTGCAACCACCATTTGCCCTTTTTCATGGTCGGTTACACCTTTCGCGGTTGTATTGTTGCGGAAAACATCGCTCAGTGTTTCTGTGACCAGCAAATCTCTTGGTCTCATTGCGGCTGTTAATATGTTGGGACATATCGCGGCCGTAAAATAATATTGAATTTTACTTTACATAGATTTGGCTCAAATATACATTTTAGCAGGCAACATGGCCAATTTCACTGGTCGGGAATCGTTTTGAAATAGTTGGGAAAGGTCAGAAAGAAAGTCGGAACTTTCATATATGTGAAATCTGGTAGACACCTTGCTTTGGTTTTACAGTGGTTGGCAAATTTCTCGGTCACACTATGGCAATAACAGCTGTATCGTAGCCTATGAACATCGGTTGTAAAAAAATTATAAGAACATTAAGATAAAATATGATACACGAGATAATTGCTTATCCGTCACATCGAAGACACATCAAAAATATAATACTTCTTGTGTTTGGTGCCGGGGGTGCGCCAAACTCCCGATTTTGCCCCGGGCTGCAGTAATCCGTCACCAGTTGTATTGCGGCCATAACGTAAAATCATATTATAATATATGAAATAATTGCCTATCCATCACATCAAAGACACATTAAAAAAATATACTTTTTGTGTTTGGTGCTAGGGGGGGGGGGGTCAAACTCCAATTTTGCCCCGGGCGACAGTATTTGTAGTTCCATCACTGCCCGTGGGGCAGTATTTACCGAAGGGCACACGGGGAGAGCGCCCGGGGCCTCAGGTATGGCGGCGGGAAATGAGTCCGGGCCGTATCGCGCAGGGCCGTAAATGCCGTTAATGAGGGATTTTGGAATCTGGTAGAAAAAAAGGTCACCACTTTTGCCAAGGCCGTGGGGGGCCTCATTTTGGATTCTGTCCAGGGCCTCCGGGGCCCTAAATTTCACAAGTTACGGCACCAAAATAAGTCCAAGTCCAAGTCTAGTTAAGTGAGCCGGGGCCCTGCTCACCCGGCGAGACAAGTTCAAAACAGCACCAAAATAAGTCCAAGTCTAGTTAAATGAGCCGGGGCCCTGCTCACCTGGCGAGACAAGTTCAAAGACAAGAAAAAGGACATTTAACCCTAAATTTTTAATTTTAAAACTGTAAAAATTTGGATTACTCTATTTGGGAGGACTCACATATGTCCCAAAAATAATTTTGATGCATTTCAATAGAAATATGGAAACATTATGATCCTATAAATTATTACAATATAATATAATTAACTGAATAAAATTTAAATGTGCCCACGACATTTCAGCATGCTACGTTTCGAATACTTATTTTCAGTTACCTATTGGAAATAAAAACATATGTTCTGCTGTCAAAGCCTGTTGGGAAAAAGGGTAATTTGCTAATTAATAGAGGTATAACAAGGGAAATTTTGGTTATAAAATAGGTATTTCTATTTCTTTACTACCAAAAATCTCCACCAGAATGTGCTAATTTTAGTAACATGAACAAATTTGCTGGCTTCAAAATTTTTATTGCATGGACTATCAATTTTTTTTTTTTAATCAATGATACTAGTAAACCCGTTGCTCAGAATCAAGCAATTGCTATGTATTGATTTCTAAATAAAAATTATTATGTTGGTACAGTATTTTAGAACTATTTTAATAAAAAAATAGTTCTAAATGGTTAAAAAATGACTTCTGAATGGTTAAAATTAGAAGTCACTTGTGTTTTTTCGACAGTTTAACAGTTTTGTTTTGACCGTGTTGAGTCTATTTGTGACATTTGTACGGTTACGATAATTATTTTGGAAGATAGGTTGATAATTATAGTTTATTTTCTAAATAATCCACGATCGGCTTTAGAATGATGATCATAGAACCATAAATCTATAGAGCTTTTATTTTTAGGTGTTCAGAGGATTATCCGTTTTAACTTTCCTTTAAGTTAAACGATCTAGGTCCACTCCCGTTTGGGTCAGTTAACACAATGACTACCGACCACTAACCAGCACCATGTCCAGCCTGCACTCGGGACTAGGGTTCAATGTGTTAACACAATGACTACTGACCACTAGCCAGCATCATGTCCAGCCTGCACTCAGGGCTAGGGTTCAGTGGGTTAAGGGGGGGGGGGTTCACTGTAAACGTTTTAAATTTTTTTCTTGGCTTTTTTAAACTTATTAATTCAAGTACTTTAATAATTTAAAGCTTTTCATTGGTCTCTTGAGATTTGTGTTATCCAAGTTCCACTGTGAATCTAGTTACTAAAATTGAATTCAGTTCAACATATTCTTTAAGTCTGACCCAAGCAATTTTTAAAATCATTGAAGTATTTTTAATTTTATTTAAATAGGATGTCTAAAAATTTAAAGTTATTTAACTTTCGGGACAGTGAGGTATTTTTAATGCAGCCGCTTGGAGGTCACAAATTATGATTAATTACAAGTGATGGCTAGTGGATTCAGTATTCTCTAGTGGAGGTTAACGTCCGTACTAGTGAATACTTGGTTCATACGTAAGACCATCCTCATAATTAAACAAGTCCGTAATTGAACTTGGTGAAATTTATTTTTTATCATAAAGAGAGGGTGGCTGCCTCTTTTTTACCTTGCTTTTGCCCTGCTCACACAGACTATTGATGTATGCGAAGACGTTGACTTTATCAAGCAAAGGCAAGGAGTGAGCCGGTACAGTACAAGGAGAACTGATGTATGCGGAGACGTTATCAAGCAAAGGCAAGGAGTGAGTCAGTACAGTACAAGGTAAACAGTACTGCAAAAAGTATGTGACAAGCTTGAGACTCGAACCTGCGAAGCTTTAAGGCCACAGTTTGGAGGACAAGTGCACTACCAACTGCACCACCGACTAAATCGTTGTTCGGATCTCATTAACCATAGGTCCTCTAGTTGCCATTGGCTGTTGTACTATTAATTAACAATCCTGTCTAAGGAACATGTCGGCCTTAGTAGCAAGATTACAAGATCGCACCACAATCATCCTACATTCATCTCTCATTCATACTTTGCTTAAAATACCTACCAGGGTAGGTCGCGGGGAGCGGCCTGGTGTAGTTGTACTTCAGCTCCCAGAGTCCCGCGTTCGAATCCCGCCAATCACCAGTGGCAATTTGCCATGTGATAATGTCGTAACCATGGGGGTGCACAATAAGCTAAATAAGCCGCAGTGCATATCCAATGAAACTTAAAGTCTGGCTCTCGTCTAGGAAAAAAAGGGTAGGTCGTCATTTCAAGCAAAGTATGAAGTAGGCCTATAAGTACTTTGAGAGGCTCATTAATTTACTTCTTTTACGGTAAAAATGCATTTTCTTCCAACATGATTTAACTGTATAGCTAACTTTGTCATTAAGCAGCTTGGATAAGGTTGGCGTAGTTAAGTAACCGCGCAGCTCACTCAGTAGGCAAGGTATTTTATGATTTTGTTGCCTAGATTTGTTAATGTAACGGTCAGTGAGTCTTCTGATTCCATCACTTCCGTCACATCAGAGTGGTGTGATCTTTCAGGATCATGAGTAGTTAGTTAATATGCTAGGGTTCATGTCGTTCTAGCAGTTCTTTACTGCAGCCTGACTCAACCTCAAATAGGCTTTTATTCCTTTTTTCAGTGGTTCGTTCGTACGTATCACCACAATGTGAAATATAATTTTGTAACTATGATTATATTTTGTGATTTCATTTGACTTTCCTTCATCACAAAACTCTCTTTTATAGAAAAGTGCAGAAAACTCTTGAATTTTGATGGTCTCATTGTAGACCTACTTTAATCCAACCTGTCACAAATGAGTTGTTGTAGTAGCAGCTATGAAATTAACTGCTATTTATTTCCTGGAGCTTTCTCTAAGGTTCATGAACGCAACAGCTTTAAATATTTATTTCCTGGAGCTTTCTGTAAGGTTTATGAATACAACATGTTAAATATTTTACATGTTCCATTGAATCAATGAAAACAGAAACTTAAAGATTGTAACTTTTGTGTTAAAAATTCAGCCCAGTTTAACTTAAATTTTTTAAGCACTGTTGTCGCTGTGGGTAACACAGCCCACTTAACCTCTCTTGAGGCAGCCATGCGAAGCTTGTTTTTTATGAATAAAACTAAGATGCCTACTCTGGTTTCTCTTGAAATAGTTTCTGTGTCCATTGATTGTATGGAAGTAAAGTAAAGTTAGTTATTTTTTGTTTGTTTCAGGGTGTTACAAAATAACAACAGTGTTTAGCCATGCACAGAGTGTAGTAGTTTGCGCAGGATGCTCCACAATCCTCTGCCAACCCACAGGTGGAAGGGCAAGATTAACCGAAGGTAAGTTTTACATGCTTTACATGTAATACTTTAAATTTTTCTCTCACAGACATCTGTTTTCTATGCTTTATTCTTGGTAGGAAAGTTACTCTTTGCCGATCACTGAATGGAAAATGTTCTGTGCATTTATGAGCGATGTACGGAAACGGAAGTAAACATTTAATTGCAGCAAAGTGACATTCAATAGTAAGTAGCCAACTATTCAGTTCAATCACTATTTAGTTAGTAGCCGAATTATTAGACAGCAAATTTTATGCGCAGGAGGAATATCATGAGTTGGGGTTTCTTTTATCAAAATATCAACTTCAAATAGATGTTTAGTACAACTGGTTAGAATGCAGAATATTAACGCGATCAGTAATTATTACCTGGTGGACCGATTCGTGCTCGGTATTATTTTATGTTAGCCAGTTCATCCAAATTGCTTAAAATGTTTCAGTGTAATAATTTCTACGAACACACTTTATCATTGCTCCTTACAAACTTTAACCCACACGTTGTATCATTCTTAGATCGCTGTAGTTTTTAAACAGCTGTTGTGATTAATCGTTGAGATTTAAATGTTAATTTGGTTGCTAGAATGGCAACTCGTAAGGCCCAATATTCTATCATTTTTACTTCAAAATTAATTTTATCACGTTATTAGATCTTCTCTGGCCAAGGAATGTATATGAAACCTATTTTGAATCAGAAATTGGTTATTTTTACAAACTTTCAAGGAAATCCTCGGAGCCGTTTTTTAGATAACTGTGCAAACATTTTTTTTTTAACATTGCTCATATAAGAGTATAGGATTTTGCTTCGCTTTACTTGTTAACATGTAAAGCAACCAACAAATTTAAGATGAATATCTCTAACATTTGTGAGATAAGATAATGGTACCGATTTGGCAGGCCTATCTTGTTTCCCAATATAATAAGCATTGTGGCCTTACCTACAGCATGCTCCCCTTAACCGTTCTGTGGTGTTGTACCGTGTGCTGTGAAAGTAGAGAATCAATGGCATATTCAGCCTCCACCATGCACACTTTTTTATTTTCTCCCCCCCATACATAGTATATGGAGAAAGTATTGTTTTCATAAAAATCTTTGAATTTGAGTTGTTAGTAGAAGTAGTCAAATCAAAATCAGATTTATTTCGGAAAATATTTACAATACAAGTATCAGTCATAGTGAACATTTTTTACAAATTAATATTTATAAAATAAATTGACTTAGGCTATTATACATAAGAAATTTTTCTCATATAGGCATTATAGCCCGTGCGTGAGTGTGTCGTTATCATGCTTAGGTTTTTTTTTTATAATTCTTGAGGTGAGAATTTAAAGAAAGCATAAAAAGGAATGGAAATCACATCTCAAATGAATGTGATATTTTTGATTTTAAAGGATCTTTACTCTATAAGAACGCATAAAGAATTACCAAAATCCAAGTAAGGTTTAATGTTGCAAATAACTGGCCAAATGTTTGGGCAAATCAGTTTCACCCATGGATGACGATAGTGAACTCCCTCAATCAAATGTTGGTTTTTGGTCAGAGGCAATTGATGACAGGAATAGGAAAATCATTAGTCGTTTTAGTGCTCCCTGAATCCAAAAAAGAGGTTTTCGGAGTGGTGGCTGTCTGTCCGTGTGGATGTGTGTATGTAAACAAAGCTAGAGACGACATCAGTTGTCCGATTTTCATTAAATTTGGCATTTATGTTCAAAGCCTTGATATCTCCAGGCATTTATTTAATTTTCCTGGATTTTTTATTTTAAAGGGTATTTACTCCATAAGAACCGATAAAGAATGACCAAAATCCAAGTTAGGTTTAATGTTGCAAATAACTGGCCAAATGTTTGGGAAAATCAGTTTAAACCATGGATGACGATAGTGAACTCCCTCAATCAAATGTTGGTCTTTGGTCAGAGGCAATTGATTACAGGAATACGAAAATCATTTGTAATTACTAATCATCACACAATAACAAAGAACATCATGTCTTCCTCAGAATCTTTGTTTGGTTTAAAATGTTAAAATTACTGGTTCGTGAAAAATAAAAAGATTTCCACTGCAGAGTAGCAGAAAAGTAGCTTAAAATTCTTCTACTCAAATACAGTAGTTAGCTACTGTAGCGCCACTGCTTGTAGTGCACTACTCGCCTACACTGTGGTCATGGTTATTTCATTCCTTGTTGTAAAGTATTAATGAAAGATTATTTTAAATTAAAAGCAGAGCTCATGGTTTTGTATGTTTGTTGAATAACCGGTTTACATTTTGTTTCAGGATGTTCGTTTAGGAGAAAACAGCATTAGGATATTTACCTCGAGGAATGTACTTTTTTCCATCAAAAGGACATCGCATTGTTGATTTTTTTTAATATAATGGAATAAAAATTCAATCCAAGAGGCTAGATTTGTCATTTTATTCCTCAAACCCTAATCTTCCCAGTTTCCAGATATTAAAGTAACTTTTAAGAATTTTTATTATTGGTAACGGTCTTCTGGATGATCTTCGTTGTACTATACAAAGTTAGTCAAATTTAAGATATTCTTCATAATACTAAAATACACCCCCGTTGCAGCAGACCTGCATACTCAGCGAATTTCAAATTCAAAACAACATATTTCAATCCAACATAGCGAGATTTGACATGTTTCGGTAAGCTCCATAAGAATAACATGGGGAATGAGTATGCAGGTTTGCTGCTAAAGGTATATTAAAACTGGTGGTTTTAATTCAATATTCAGTAGATCTGAACTAGAAGAAGCTATTTACCAAGTTTTATCAAGATATGTTGAGAAATAAGCGAGATATATAATTTTGCTTTTTTCCCATAAGGTCCCATTGGGACAACGTTCTGTGTTTACCACTTTCAATATCTCCGTAACCAATGGACATAGAGTGGTGATTCGATAAATTTGATTTTCCTATGTAAAAAACTCAAAAAAACCCATTTTTGGGGGAGTTTATCCCCCTTTACTCCACCTTCCGGTGGTCCGATGGTGTTTTCTGCTTCTGGTGGCCCCAAAACGAAAAGTTATCATGGTCTCGGGCTTAGGTCTTACCATTAGACCTACCGTAATACCTTCTTTCCTATAGGGGAAATTCGCTAATAACATTGTACAGTAATAAAAAAGTTTCTCACATAGGTGTAATGAGGCTGGGGTACTGAATATTTCAGGTTCTTTTTGTGAACACATACAATCATATCGTAATAAAGGTTGATAAATGCAAGGCTTGTTTCTTAGTTGTCAGTTAAAAGTTAGTCTAGACTTCTTGAATTTGATTTTGTTCGCAAGCAGAAAAATTATTTACAAGGTGATTGACAACATTATGAGCTATTGAAATCGAGTGTTTTCAAGATTTGGAGTAAATAGCTTGAAGATCACACTTTTTGTTTAGCTTCCACAAATGACAAAGAAAGTTTTTCTATAAAAATAACGCTAATTTTGGTTCTAAAAACAGCTTGATAAACTAGTGCATGTGGTGTTTTCCTCCAACGAAGTAGTTGACTATTAATTAAATAATTATTTATGAAATGTTTGTGCGAACGATTATTATCATAGAAGTGTGATAGATTTTGTAAACTTACTATTTCTCTCTCTCTCTCGATCATAATACACAGACATAGTCCGTTCGGGGCTTGGACTTCAAACTTTGCAGGGAATCAAAGTCCCAAGTGAGGCAATTGGAGACCAACTTTATTCTGGCAAGCCACACATGTAAGGGTGAGGCAGGACTGACTCACCAAGTTATTCTTTTCCCATCTCTGATAAGCCGCAACATACCCCAAATGGAGATGTGCCCAGCCGCGTTTCATTCCCTAAAAATCTAAACATTTCAAAGGCACCTGTTTAATTTTTTTTGCAAGGGGTTTTAGAGTTTTCTTCCCAAAAGAGTTGATGATCTGCAACAATGAACATGAGTGAAGACAACAGGTTGTGTCTGCTCCAGAGGATGCACAAGGAACGTGTGTAAACGTAAAATATCTACTCTTCTTAATGTAACATAAAAAGAGTCATCACTAAAAAATTATTAAAAACCCTCCCAATTGCTCTACAAGGGGACCAGACGAAAAGTCAGTTAACCTTAAGGTATTAGTCCGGTCGCCGAGCCATGTAACCTTGAAGTAGGGTCCGGCTCAAATTTTATGATTAATTTTAGTACTATTTGATGTGCTGAACAAGAATATGGCGGATGCCAGATGGGTATCTTTGGGCAATTTCGAATATCGAAGGTCAAAATTCAAAGGGCTGAAAATAGAGAGACAGATATTGAAAAAGTACATATTTGTAGTATTCAAACAAATATTCCCAAAGGTATTGATTTTAAACCATCACCGATAGTTTCTGGGTGGTAAATACTTTATTTTGATTGGGTATTAATTTTCAGCCGCCATATTGGATACAAGTTAATTTTTTTAAATGTTAATGTGGTGTGACACATCGTTACAGACTAGCTTTAGACTCTTATTACGATGCCGCAATCCGTTTTTCAAAATATTTTTTTGTTATCGAGATATACTCAAATGAAAATTCTTCCCTATACATTTCTTATGGGCATTTAAATTATTTTTTTGTTTTGTTTTTCTTATATCTCTGGTTTTAATCGCATTAAAAAGTTTGTTTTGGTCTTAAAAGGCTTAGTGAATTGATGGCTTCAATTTGAAATTTTAATCATTTAAATACAATCAGTGGGAGGTGAGTTACAAAGCAATATTTAAAATAAAATGTTGATTTTTCAAAATTTATTTTTACTTAAAGATTTATATCTCAGGTTCTAAGCAAATCTAAACATTACGTTCAGTCTTAAAACACTTATCTGATTTTTGTCTATCATTTGAGACCAAAACGAACTTAAAAATGTGATTAGGACAGGAGATATAAGAAAATCAAAACAAAAATATTTCAATTTGAAGGTCATATGATCTTTGAATAGACTTAGCTCTTTTCCCGAAAGTCGGATCAACGTCGTCAGTGGCTCAAATGAAAGCCATAGATTAGATGAGTGTTTAAGGACAAAACTAATATTTAGACTTGCTTAGAACCTGAGATATAATAGTTTAAGTAAAAATAAATTTTGGAAAATAAACGTTTTATGATCAATGTTGCTTTGTAACTCTTCTCTGGTTGGTCGTATTTAAATTATTAAAATTTCAAATTGAAGCCATTAAATAACTGAATCTTTTAAGACAAAAACGAACATTATGTTGTGATTAGAACCGGGAGATATACGAAATATAAAAAAATAGTTAAATTTGAAAGATCGTATGAACAGTCATAACTTTTTACGCAGTCGAATTTACATTGAAAATGGCTCAAATGAAAGCCAAAGACCAGATAAGTGTTTTAAGACCAAATATAATATTTAGACTTACTTAGAACCTGAGATATAAATCTTTAAGTAAAAATAAACTAATGAAATATACTAGTTACTAACCTTCACGTCGTCAATCCAATTTGTTTTTATGAACTACTAGTTTCGAGACATTTGTCTCATAATCAAGTCCTTTCTGTCAAATGAATCACCTTACACATATCTTCATTTTCGTCACTAATTTAAAAGACATTACACAAAAACACAAACTACACGGACGTTAAAAACAAAATACAACATATAGGACACACGTGGCCGGCCGACTCCAGACTCGCGATTGATATTAGTCGAATATCAATCCAGGAGGCAAACCACGAATAAAAATAAACGTTAAGAAATCAACATCTAAATAATATACAGCCGGTTGTGTAACTCACTGACTCACTGATTAAGGGATACGAATTCTAAACAACTTCCTGATGAGCTAGAAACCTGAAATTTGGCACGCACTTCCTTCATTGCTTAAACAAAACGGGAAAATCATAAAAACTTGCAATTTTAAATTTTGCCCCCCTTCAAAAAATCATTTAAATATCGTTAGAAAAAGCTTTTATTAAAAACTGTTATTTTGAGCTCTAGTGGCCGAACGGATGGTCCTATCGAGATACGAACTCCACCGTGTGCCACGGATTTTTCGAGATCTACAACTTTGGTCCTATGACTTTTTGCCGTATCTGGTCTCCTTCACCCTTAGATAGCTCTAGAAAGTTAAATTTTCAAAGATCTTCCCTAGGTTTTCCAGATCCATTTCACTTAATATTATACGTAGAGGGCTGAAAATTGGCATACATCATCGTTACAGCATATATGTTACAAATCAATAATAAAATAACCAGTCGTTAATGTTAAAATGCATATAAAGTTAAAAAATCTTTGAAATTTTCCAAATGTCAACGATTTTCTCGAGGTATTTCATTTCGTGTCACCTTGATGTACTGACAGATCCCCGAACATTTTCAGGACAGTTTATGTATGACTTACAGTTGAGCTAGGAACCTGAAATTTGACATGCACTTTCCTCATTGGTTAAAACCGAGGGCAAATTTATCAAAAACTGCAATTTTAATTTCAACAATCAAAAAAGTTATTAACAAGTCTGAAAATGCTTTAAAAAACAGTTATTTTGAGCTCTGATGGCCGAACGGATGGTTCTATCAAGGAATGGACTGCACCATGTGCCACGGATTTTTTACGATCTAAAACTTTGGTCCTGTGATATTTTGCCCTATCTCGCTTCCTTCACCCTTAGGTAGCTCTAGAACTTGAAGTTTTCTATGATTTCCCCGACGTTTTTCGGCTTTAATAGATTTAATACTATACGTAGAGGGATGAAATTTTGTGTACATCATCTCTACAGCATATATGTTTAAATCATCAATAATATAACTAGTTTTTAGTATTAAAATGCATATAAAGGTAACAAATCTTCAAAATTCGCCAAATACTAACTAGACTGAAAATTTGTAGACAATTTATCACATTTCACTGAGAGCTGCAATTTGCCACACATCCTATCGAAAATCCAAGATCACATACTGTATTCAAAGTAAAGCTCCTTTTTAAGCGGATTGAGGTTTTATCAAATGTTTGGCATTGTAATTTTTAAGCGAATAGTTTGGCCTCACGCCTTGGCCTCACCAACCCTCTCCCTCTCAAATAATTAATTCTCCACGCACAACCTAAAACCCCATCATTGAATATCCACTCCGTCCTTAAAAACTAAATACCTTCTGCCGACCCTTCAGGATTGCCAGAGGTCTTTCGAAAATTTCATCCCGTTCCAACCCTACTAAAGTCGTCTAAATTTGAACTTGCAATAAATATTCAGTGTTACCTGTGTTTTTATTTTGTTATTAATTTATTCCCTGGGAGACTCAATTTTTGACTAGGGATTAAACAGTGCTACCCTTCACGTGTATACAAAATCATTTGCCATTTTTAACCTCTTTCAACCCCTAAATCAAACCAATGAATTAAACAAATCTTCAAATGTTAGGCAATGTTATTTCAAAATAAGTACTTTTGAACACTAAATAAACAAACCCCCCCCCCCACAATCAAAACCACGTTCACCACAACTTACCTGTCCTTAAACACCTAAATACATTGTGCCAAGACTGTGAAAAAATTTTAATCTACTGAGAGACCCAACTTTTGTCAAGGGGTAAGTCAGTGTTACTGACCACATTTAACCAGTCATTACCCCTTTGAACCCCTAAATTCAAACAATAAATGAATTGATTTAAGTATTTTTAAAACTTAGGCATTGTTATTTCTAAACAAATACTTCTGCCTCACCCCCTGACCCCATTTACCCCCTCTTTACCATCAAATAATTAACCTCCCAACAACCAAAACCGGCCCTAACCCCCCCTCTCCCAATACAACCATTTTAGATGGTAAATTTTTTTGCCAAATTAAACTGCATTCAATCCCTAAATTTGAAAAAAATGGATGTCATTACCCATTCAACATCTAAATACAAACAATAAACTAATTGATTTAAGTATTTTTAAAACTTAGGCATTGTTAATTCTAAACAAATACTTATGCCTCACCCCCAGGCCCCATTTACCCCCTCTTTACCAACAAATAATTAACCTCCTAACAACCAAAACCAGCCCTAACCCCCCCTCTCCCAATACAACCATTTGCGATGGTAAATTTTTTTGCCAAATTAAACTGCATTCAATCCCTAAATTTGAAAAAATGGATGTCATATTATTTAATATTTCATTGGTTTTATATAAAAAATAATTGTACCTACCCCCTACCCTGCCTTATTTTCTCTCCCACCCTATCCTATTAGACCCCATCCCACAATGCATCCACTTCACCTTTCCTCTTGTACTAACCCTCCTCCCCACCACTACCCTACCCTTAGCCGGGACCAGGACACATCATAGGGGGACAAAGGATTAGTTAAAATCACCCTTCACCTTTACCCAAAGTCATTTGCCAATTTTAACCTCTTTCAACCCCTTACTTCGGCCAATACATGAATTGAATTAAGAACTTTTCAGTTGCATGGACATGTTATTTTTCTTCTTTCCCACTAACTACCCCACCTTGGAAAACGATCAAAGATACCTTGTACGGAGATTTTTTAAACTAACACTTAGATAAAGAGATTAATTATGTTTATGTCTCTTTTCTACTCCCAACCCCTCCCCATAAGCGACACATCATCGGGGGCCTGGGGGCGGAGCCCCCAGCGAGCCGAAGGCGAGTTTTATGTTATATGTTGCTTTGTAACTCATCTCTGACTGCCCATATTTAAACTATTAATATTTCAAATTGAAGCCATTGAACTACTGAATAATTTAAGACCAAAACGAACTTTGTGATGTGATTAGAACCGGAGATATAAGAAAAATAAAACAAAAAAAATTTAATTCGAACGAAGTGAGTTATACTCGAAAATCACTCTTTGTGAACTAACTCCTCTTTTATTATTTGATGAAAATTCGTGAAATTTGAACTGCATCATATTTATACCCCGAATATTGTTTTAATTTATAAATAAGTAGTTAATTATACGCTTAAATATATTTTTTTTTATTAATAGGCTTCGTTTAATTTTGTCGCACCTCGTTCGACCTATACGCAACATAGGAGGGTACTCCTAGTTTAAAAACGCCTATAAGAAATGTATAGGAAAGAATTTTCATTTGAGTATACAGTACACCTCGGATTATCGGGATTAATGTGGTGGAACACCGATCCGGATAACAGAAAATCCGGATAATCCGAGATCGTTACAATATCGCTTAAATAGCAATCGCGTACTTTAGCCCCTGCTAATTTGATGCTGCAAACGATATATCAAAACTGTACAACATGTTAATCTTTCAAATTTTACGGGGGTTTAAAGTTTGAAACAAATTTGAGAACTAAACATTATTAATCATACGAATATAATGTTAACTTTTACCGTACTTATACCGGTTTAGGTTTGGAATAAAACGCCAGATTAAAACGGGGCCATAGAAGACAGGGGCTGGCTCACGGGAGCGAGAGAAGTGTCCACGCTACCTCCCCTACTTCCCCTCTCCATGACGTCACCTTGCGTACACTATGGCCCCGCGGCAGGACGGCCCGCTGTTTCGTTACATCTCGCTCGTTTACACGCTCGTGGACTCTTATAAAATTTTTGTTTTCGTCGAACATTATATATTTGTATTCTGCATATTTTGACGCACCTAATGGTGTAAAAATCCATTAGGTAAGACTTGCAAATGAATACAAAAAACTTTAAGTATTTTTATCTTTATGACACGTAAAAGTTAGTCGCCTACTACTTTTTTTATTTTTAGGTCAGGAAAGTTTCGTCTGCACGGAAGTTGTAGGTAATCAAATGAACTTCCAACTTTGTATTTAACGTTTTTTTCTAATTGGTCTAGTTTTTTCAGAAAAACAGGATTAATAGTGCGGCAAAGTTCAAACTCGAGTGCGCGGCTCGTCGTTTCGCAAGTTAACGCTATACTTCAGGATAACTTGTCCACATAATAGCAAAAAAGTGTAATTGTTGTCAATTACAAATACATTTTGTGTCTTATATATCAGAGAAATATAAATGATTATAATTTCAGTCGAGCCTAAAAGACCTAAGAATTAATAACTTACTTTGTCTATCTTGTATTTATGTAGATCTGCTTTATTTTTTTCAATAACACTGATCTGTATAGAATTGCATGAGAAGTGCGTTTAATCATAGGTGTCTCAAACAATGGAAATAGCTAGGATTTATTAGGTATAATTAAAAGTATTATTCACTGGTGGGTGACAACACTGAAAGGCGCGAAATCAGCGCGGGAAGTTTTCCAATTCCACGGAAGTGGTGCTTTAAGTTCATCTTCACTTTTCTGTAAAGGTGCGTGTACATCCAAAGTTTTGCGCTGTTTTGTGTTTAATTTACTGATATACATGATACATGTAGGCTACAATGAGTGTTTGCTCTGTCGCGGTATGTAAGAATTATTCTCGAAAAACTCCTGGTGTTACTTACCACTCATTTCCGACGGATCCCGCGATTCGTGCAACGTGGGTTGTTAAGTGTAAGCGGGCGGATCCTTTAAATCCTAAAACTGCTAGAATCTGTAGTGATCACTTCACCCCTTCTGACTACGAAGATGATTTAAAGAACAGACTTCTTGGTATTTTGATTAGGATTTTTGCGGACATTTGCCATCACTGATTAGTAAAAAACAAGTTTCACGACGTTTCGGGATCAGGAATCTGATCCCGTCTTCAGGTGGAAGAAAACCTAGAACATAACAAGATTAGTAAAACATAGCCAGGAAAACCTGGAGAAAAACACAGCTAAAAAAGAGAACTGTAAAAGCAGTCACGAAAACAATAAGCTGAAAAGAAAAACAATACACAAAATAACACAGGAATCACAAGTATCAAGAATGGCAGTGATGGCAAATGTCCGCAAAAATCCTAATCAAAATATAAAATCACCATCACCAACAATGAATTTCAAACAAAGACTTCTTGGATTACCGCAGAGGAAGATTTTGAAGAAAGACGCTGTGCCATCTATTAATTTAACTCCCAAGGTCTGTGCGGAAAAACCTAATGTAGACGAAAGAAATGACAGGCATGCCAAAAGAGAAGTGAGAAATGCAGCTTTAGAACATTTAAACATTTTAAGCCCCAAAAAACCTTGACTGGAAATTAATTTAGAATCAACGTCAAACGTCTACGAACTGTTCCGAAAAAGGGGGGGGGGTATGTAAAGAATGCATGGGTAAACAAAATAAAATATTAAACCTTGAAAGTGAACTGCACACTTTAAAATCTGAATTACAGTCAGCTAAAAAGAAAATCAATGCAAATGCTAAAAAACTTAAGAGACATCTACGAAGTAAGGTTACACTGAAAACTTGTCTTACTAAGCAGAGAAAAGAATTATTAAAAATAAGTAAATCTAATACCATCTGTCACACTTTTTTTGAAAACGCCAAAACATTGCTTAATCCAAACCAAATTAAAGCGATCTCTAGCAAAAAGAATATTACAAAATGGAGTGCAGATGACATTTCTAGGGCAATAATATTAAGATCACTTAGCCAAAAGGCATACGAATTTATTAGGCAAAAAATGCACTTCCCTCTTCCTATATATTCCTATATAAATAAGATACCAGAGGTATACGTATTAGCCAAAACAGTGTATATTAAGTCGTCAAATTGTGATTAAGCAGTGAAACGGCGCGCCGCGCATTCGACTTTGAACATTGCCGCTCTGTTAAAGCTGCCGATATGAAAAAACTAGACCAGATAGCGAAAAAAGTTAAATACAATGTTTGTAGTTCATTTCATATCCTACAAATTTCGTGCAGACGAAATTTGGCTGACCAAAAAATAAAAAAGTACTGGCCGACTAACTTTTTCATGTCACAAAAAATATTCTTATTAAAGTTTGTATTTTTTTTAATTATTCGCTGGTCATACCCGGATGAGTTTTGCACCATTAAATTTGTAAATTTATGTAGATTACAAATATATAAGGTTTTACCAAAAAATATTGTTGTAGAAGAGATAAGGGTGTGTAAACGAGCGAGATAAAACGTAGCAGCGGACCGCCCTACAGTGTCTGCACCGTGACGTCACAGAGAGGGGAAGTTGGGGGGGCAGCTCGGACGGCGGCGGTGTCGGATACATCAAACGGTGAGCCGGCCCCTGTCTTCTATGGCCCCGAGATTAAAATACCGTATTTAATTTATTAAGGTTTAAATAATCATAACCCAAAACTGAAATGATCATGACGAAACTTAAATTAACTCAAAACGTATAATAGTAACTCTTCTTAATAAATAATATAACACATCAAATGACAGCAATAAACACTCGAAAAATTTCTGTAGGCTACGCCTTTGTTGATTGCACCCCAAGTAGAAATCCAGAAAACTACGTTCACGAAAATGCTGTAATGTACTGTTTAGGCAATGTGGTTCCTTCAATTATTGTGATTCCAAATGCCTACAGAAATGTATTGCATTTGCATTTTACTTTTAGGAAGCGCATTTCACCTGTAAACTCGCTAAAATCATGTTTTTGCCGTAATTTTAATTTTTTAATTTCTCGGATAATCCGGGATCCGGATAATATGGGGTCCGGATAATCCGAGGTGTACTGTATCTCGAGAACAAAAAAATATTTTCAAAAACGGATTGTGGTATCGTAATAAGCGTCAAAATCTAGTCTGTAATGATGTGTCACCACACCACGTTTACATTAAAAAAATTAACTTGTATCCAAGATGGCGGCTAAAAATTAATACCCAATTAAAATAAAGTATTTACCACCCAGAAACTATAGGTGGTGGTTTAAAATCAATACATTTGGGCTTTGGGAATATTTGTTTGGATACTACAAATACATACTTTTTCAATATCTGTTTCTCTATTTTCGGCGCTTTGAACTTTGACCCTCAATATTCTAAATTACCCAAAGATGCCCGTCTGGCATCCGCCAAATTATTCTTGTTCAGCACATCATCAAATAGTACTAAAATCAATCATAAAATTTGAGTCGGATAAGTGCAGTAGAATTAAGTGAAAAAATAGGTGGAGGTAGAAATAATTGTAACAAAAATGATTCTTGTTTTAAATGGTAAGCAATATGGTCCTAATTGACATATTAAAAATATACATCCGTAAAGTCACGGGAAACCCCTCAAAATCACGTTTAAAAATGGCGGCTTTTCCCACCATATAGAAATTCATGAAAATAGTCTCTCGACTACAATTTTTATCAATGTTTTTTCAAGATATTGACTTTGGACCGCCACCAGCTGTTGTTGGGTGACTGGTTCTTAGTTTTGACTGTGGTTTTGACAGGGTACTGATTTTTGGCGGCCATTTTGGATCCGCCATATTGGATAAAAATTATTTTTGTCAAATGTAAAGATAGTGTTGTGATACATCGATGTAGACTAGATTTTTAACCTGAACTCAATGCTGAAATCGGTTTAAAAAAATCTCGATTCGTTAAAAAGTTATGCTCAAATTAAAGTTCAGCCCTTTACATTTCTTATTGACGTTTCATATTTTCAATATTTTTTGGGATTATTTATCTTATATATCCAATTATAAATAAGATATACTGCATGTTTTGGTCTTAAAATACTCAGTGATTTAACGGCTTTTATGTGAGGTATTGATCGTTAAAATTGGACAAGTGTTGGACGAAGAGATTCAAAGTCAATGGTTCCGACAGTGTCGTAGCTATGCCTGTCGGTGCAGTGCCTTTCGATTTAATGCTTGTCGGAACAGTGCCTTTCGATTCAGTGACTGTCGGTGCAGTGCCTTCCGATCTAATGACTTTATTTTGTGTCGGTCCAGTGCCTTTCGATCTAATGACTTTCAATGCAATGACCGGATCTCATTGGACAGATGCATTAATGCTATATGAATAAAAAAATTTTGCTTTATGCTCTTGGTCTATCTTTTGTATTGGTAATTCTTCTGCTAGCTGTTGACCAGCCTGATTGCAGTCGTGACGTCATTATTCAGTGGTTATTGACTATCTAATTTTAGTGACAGTGAATTATCTTTAATTTAGCCTTTATGAAGTTTTTAGTGAGATAATGATAGATATGGAAACAGAAAAAGTTCTAGATGATAGTTTAAATAATAGTCAACAGGTAAGATGGTGCGATTTTGCGAAATATGCTATGCTCTGTGTCTGTGGAAGTCACCCACGGTCCTAACCAGTCTTCCATCTTTGTTGCAATACCTAATCATTTTACCTTTTAATTCCTAAAAACCATTTGTTTTAATGCAGTTTTGTTGGATTATTATTTATTTAAATTTCATAGGGCAATATCTCATATTAGTGCCCCGAAACAAAAGGTAGTTGTTGTAGAGCCCTAAGCTAAGGTGAAAGGTTACTTTTTATCCTGTAATAATATAATAATAGGGCCTAGTCCTTATTCTTGTACTTTCACACTTGGTTTCATAGGTCTTAATAAATGTTCATTGTGCCAAAGTAAGTGCTAAAATTCCTCTCACCTAGAATATCAGCTTGATCTTTGTTTACCTTATTATAGGCTTAATATCAAGAGTTATTTGTTAACATTATTATAGCCTAATTAGGCCTAGACTTTCGGCTAGCTCTAATTTAGAATTGACCTCACATATTCCATGAAGTCTCTGCTTTTAATTGTTCAATTTGTTTTGGCAGTTATATTTAATTCTATGTTAGGCCTATTTTTTCTATTTAAATTAGGCCTTCCCTAATAAATTTAGGCTTTCTGTAACATCTTGAATCGTAATTGAGGTCTTACCTCTTCTCTTATCCCTGGTATTTTTTGCCAATTTTTTTTAAAAAGGTTCATTCGAAAAATTTTAGAAAAATTAAGAACTAAGTTAGCCCAGGTTTTTGGTAGGCTAGTAGGCCTATTCTGGGCTGCAGTTCCGTAAGCGGTCTACATTTTAACAATTGAAAGTATCTAACTATAAAAATAGATACATGAATAACCTAAATTAAAATATTCGATTGCATCAAGAACAAAACAAAACACAACAAAACATGAGTAGGCTATCTCATAACTTAAATATGATAAAACGATGTAACTAGAACTGAGTGTTTAAAAACTAAACTTTAATTAAACTAAAAAAGTGTTTTAAACTCTCGTTATCAAATTAAAACATTACCAACATAACATAACAACACATAGGCCTACCTTTATTTCACATTGTCCACCATTTTGAATTAGTTTTGATTTTTGGTTTTCGATTGACATGGCACTGACAGAAAATGACAAGCTCTGTGAAGTTTGATTATGGTTAAGTTAGTTAACAAAGTATTGGAAGTTAAATAATTATTACTGTACTAACTTATTATTAGATTAGTTTTCAGTTATGATAAGTTATACATTTTAATGACAAACTTAATCAAACCAAACATTTAACAGTAAAACATGGAATATCATCATTGTAAATTTATTTCAATTGGAACTTTAACCGATTATATCATTGCTAACAAGCCGTTTCGATATAATATGAAAAGAGATGAATGGTTTGATATATTTTAAATTGATATATTATTACCCTAAAAACAGTTCGATATTTTTCAATCATTAAAATGTAGACCGCTTACAGAACTGCAGCCCTATTCTAGACTAGGCCTAAATTAAAAATAGTTTTTCTCAGTATAAAAAGGATAATTTGTCATGAAAATGATAAAATAATTGTCTAAACTAAAAAAAATATGTTTCTCCTTTAAAATAGGGACAAGTTTTAAAGTGTTAATGATATTTTCAATGTAAGTAAAGTTGAGGTAGGCTGCACAATTATTTTGCAAAAGTATATATATAACTCAACATAGATGTTTTAGGCCTAAACTTTGTTGGAATTTAATCACTTATATAGAATTAGGTAGTGGCCTATTTTTATCATAGTTTATTTTATTTATTTATTTATTTAACGAGAAACCCTTTACAAAAATGATAATACATTAGAGTAACAATAAAAATACATAATTGTGATTTAACACATGACATGGTTTCATATTCATCTATAAATAAGTAGTTGCTTAGCTTGTGTACAGTACAAAGTTCATGCAGTGCATAAAAACTACTACTACAATCAGCAATAAATAACAACTTTAGGAGTGACAGTAACAATAGCATTAACAAAAACAATATGTTGACAACAAGAAGCATTAACAATAGCAATAAATATCATTAAAAAAAGGCTAATGAGATTAGTAGAAGATTATGTAACAACAATATGTGACAACAATAGTAGATAATAATTGTGCAAGCTACCTAAATTATACTAAAAATCGATTGTATTCCTAACAACTTATGTTGAGTTAAAATACATTAACTAAGACAACAAAAATAGTACCAAACCTTTAAGTTTGATCATTTTAACTTTGAAATAATTTATTTAATTTCATTTTAGAGTAAGATTTTCATATCCAATCTTCTGTCTTTTCTGTAGGTTGTATTCACTAGTTATATTAAGGCCTACTGTTTGTTTATAAGTGTCCGGGTTTAGTAAGTGGACTTTATTATAATTTAGCATGGGCAAAGTACATTTTCGCTCTCTTGAAAATGTGTACTCCTACTCCGCATATTTCAACAATCTGATACCAATATAAACTATATACCCTAGGCCTACCATGTTTGGTCAACTCATTTGATAAACTGTTTTGAAAACCGTTAGTAATTAATAACCACCAATAATTGAAATCAAGTTCAATAGTGCATCACTTCAGTGTAAATACCTACTCCCTCCATTTTATTTGTTTCGAGTTTAGTTTGTAGTTTTTGGTTTTTCAGTGGGGAATACCATAAGCCTTGGGGTGAATAGGCACCCCTGCACCGTATACAAAAAAATGAGAGAGAACAAAAATGTAAATAACTAAGGGGAATCTCACTGTTGCAAGTCACTTACAAAATTTTCTCGGCATGCTTGCTCAAAAGGACACAAGAACAGCTGGAAAATAAAATTGGCAGATATCAAGCCAGGCTTCCGTCCTGGTCGCTCACACACTGAACAAATATTCATTCTAAAAACTATATCAAAATATAAAGCAATTAGAAATACCCCATAACATTCAGGGTGCTTGGTGACCGGGAAAAGCGGGAATTGTACGGAAATTACATTACGCCGGGAAGTAGGCCTATGTGGGAATTGTACGTAAATTTACAAACATGACATATTGTACGGGAATTCTGCTAGCAATTTATTCTTATTTAGAAATTTATTAATCGTTGTTATTTGATGGAAAAACAAGTAAATATTAAATAAAAATTAACGACCGATTCAGATTTTTCATAGTTTTTACCATTTAACAACAAGTTTCTTAGGCTACAAACGCCATTTCTATTCTAGCCTAGCAGCCGTGCAAAGATTCGGTCTATTCTGCCAGAGCTCGTTTCCCGAACAACGCGACGTGAATACATTGTTGAGATAGGGCGAGGCAAAGTGAATGCGAGAAGGTTTACACGGTGCGCAAGGCATGCCACATTTACCTCATTCATATTTGCCCTGCCCCAGCTGGAGTTTAGACGAATGGTTAAATGTCATTTAGACATATCTGATACACTTAAGTTTCATCGATTAAAATGATGACAGAAGATGTTATATTTATATTTATTTTTAAAAAGTAATTAATTTTGTTCTTCCAGTGCATTAATTAGTGGGATGCATTGATAAACATTGAGAACCCTGAAGCGAAAATACTGACTTGTTTGTTGTTCGGCTAGCAGTCATGTTGTGGTAACAACACCGGCCTAGGCGTGTAAAGTAGTAATTATTTGAACGAGTTCGAAAACCAGCCCGATCGGACAACTGGAAGGGGGGGTAAAGGGGGATTCAAACCCCCAAAAATGGATTTTTTTAGTTTTTCTCATAGAAAAATAAAAGTAATCCAATTTTAGTTAGCACCATTGAATTCAGCTTGAACAGGGTGTCTACCAGTCGGGAATTCGGGAAAATGTCGGGGATTTTGTAAGGTTGGGAATAGTCGGGAAAAAGTAATGAATTTCAACATTTGGTCGGGAAATTCGAATTTGGCTATAAAACAAAACGAAATAGCGGTTTTCTTCGTTATTGTCATCGTCTCGGCCGGCAAATCTCGAACGAATTGCGGCAGACAAATTTTTAGCTATATCACGACCAGAAAATCTGTTGCTTATTCCGCTGCCACAAGTTTTCAGTCCTAATACAGCTGTAAAAACGCTCGCTCGTTTCGCGGCCGACAAGTCTCTCGCTCTTTACGCGGCCGACAAGTCCCTCGCTCTTTACGCGGCCGACAAGTCCCTCGCTCTTTACGCGGCTGACAAGACACGCTCTTTACGCGGCCGTCAAGTCTCTTGCTCTTTACATGGCCGACGAGACTCTACGGTCTGTACTCGGAGTCTCTCGCTCTTTACGCGGCCGACAAGTTTCGCTCTTTACGCGGCCGACAAGTCTCTAGCTCTTTACGCGGCCGACAAGTCTCTCGCTCTTTACGCGGCCGACAAGTCTCTCGCTCTTTACATGGCCGACAAGACTCGCTCTTTACGCGGCCGTCAAGTCTCTCGCTCTTTACGTGGCCAACGAGTCTCTACGGTCTGTACTCGGAGTCCCTCGTTCTTTACGCGGCCGACAAGTTTCGCTCTTTACGCGGCCGACAAGTCTCGCTCTTTACACGCTGACAAGTCTCGCTCTTTACGCGGCCGACAAGTTTCGCTCTTTACGCGGCCGACAAGTCTCGCTCTATACACGCTGGCAAGTCTCGCTCTTTACGCGGCCGACAAGTTTCGCTCTTTACGCGGCCGACAAGTCTCGCTCTTTACGCGGCCGAAGAGTATCTCACTCTTCACGCGGCCGACAAGTCTCTCGCTCTTTACGCGGCCGTCAAGTCTCTCGCTCTTTGCGTGGCCAACGAGTCTCTACTGTCTGTACTCGGAGTCCCTCGCTCTTTACGCGGCTGACAAGTCTCGATCTTTACGCGGCTGACAAGTTTCGCTCTTTACGCGGCCGACAAGTTTCGCTCTTTACGCGGCCGACAAGTCTCGCTCTTTACACGCTGACAAGTCTCGCTCTTTACGCGGCCGACAAGTTTCGCTCTTTACGCGGCCGACAAGTCTCGCTCTTTACGCGGCCGAAGAGTATCTCACTCTTCACGCGGCCGACAAGTCTCTCGCTCTTTACGAGGCCGTCAAGTCTCTCGCTAGTATTGCTACCTTAAAATCGTGTGCTCTTTTCGTGGCTATCACATCACATATGTTGGCCACATGAAGGCCAGAATATCCATAACCCGGCCGGCAAATTCTTCAGTCGTTTCGGGGTCAGCAAACGTCTCGGTCACTTCGGGGCCGTCAGATATCTCGCTCTCTTTGCGGCCGCAAATCTGTTGCTCTTTTCACGGTCATCACATCTTTCGCTTTTATTGCGGCCGGAAATCTTTCGCTTGTTTTGCGGCCGGCAACTCTCTTGGTCGCACCTCGGCCGATGACTTCATCCCTCTTTTCGCGAGCGTTAGACCTCTCAGTCGTATTGCGGCTAGAAAATCGCTCACTCATTTTGGGACCAAAACATTTTTCGGTCGTCTCGTGGTAGACAATGTTTTTGCTCTTTTCGTGGCCGTCACATCTCTCGGTCGTATTGCGATAAGAAAATCGCTCGATCTTTTCACGGACGGAATATCTATCATTTATACCGTGGCCGGCGAGATTTTCGGTCTCGTTGCGATCGGAAATCTTTCGCTTGTTTTACGGCAGGCAAATCTCTTGGTCGCATCGCGGCCGATGAGAACCTTACTCATTTCGCGGCCATTAGACCTCGGTCATATTGCGGCTGGAAAGTCGCTCATTCGTTTTAGGAATGAAACATTTTTCGGTCGATTCGCAGCAGACGAGTTTCTTGTTTTTTTGTGGCCGTTACATCTCCCAGTTGTATTGCGACAAGAAAATCGCTATTTTTTTTCAAAGCCAGAGATATTTTAATTTACAACATGGCTGGCAAATCTTTTGGACTTGTTGCGGCCGGAAATCTTTGTTTTTCGGTTGTCGGGTGTCCGATTGTTTCTTGATCGTATTATGTCGCTTACTCTTTTCATAGCCGTTACAAGATTCGGTCGTATTGCGGCCGGCAAATCTCTCTGTCGCATCGTGGCTGTCAAATCTCGGTCGTTTATACCACGGCCGGAGAATCTCTCGGTCACAATGCGGCCGGAAAATCGGTCATTCTTTCCGCAACCGGAAATATCAGTCGCATTACGGCAGACAAATCTATTGGACTTATCGCGGTCATCTTGCTCATCTTTTGGCGATCTTTCCCTTGCATTGTAGCCGTGTAAATGTATTTATTTACAAATATCGTTCTCAATATTCGTTATAGGAGGCAATGGCCATGTTTCCTATGGTCGGGAATTTTTTTTAATTGTCGGGAAAAGTCGGGAAAAAGTCGGGAATTTCATATATGAAATTTGGTAGACACCCTGTTGAAAAAACAAACAATTTAGTAGGCTATTTTGACTCATTGCTTTGTGTCCATTGGTTACCGAAATATTGTAAGTGGTAAACACAGTACGTTTTTCCCATGTTAACCTTATGGGAAATAAGTAAAATTCTGTATCTCTCTTATTTTTCAACATAGGCTATCTTAATAAAACTTGGTTTTTGGCTTCATCTAGATGAGAGATAATGTATTTAGTCTAAAATCCCCAAAATTTCAATATTTGTGGCAGCAAACCTGCATACTCGTTCCGCATATTATCCTTATGGAAAATAAAAAAAAACTCTATATGTGACCCGGCAAGGGAAAAGAGACCTTATCTTCCCAGACAAATTTTTACAGGACAGCAAGTTAGAGGATGGGTCAAAAAACACATTTTCTGATTTTTATTGTTTCCTAATGTTTATATGTTTCCAAACAATATTTGAACTATCTTACACCTGAATTTAACTTTTAACATGGTTAAATTATTTTTTTTCAAAACTCTTGCAATCTGGAGAACAAGGACCTTGACTTCCCTGATGCTATTTCAACGCTTTGAAGTTAAGAAAATCTGAGAGTTCTGTGAGGATTAAATGCAGTACTTGCTAAGCCCTGATCCAGGAATCATAGGCCTATCATGAAAATATACAGGGTCTTCCAAAAGAAGTAGTCGACGACGTAGCTCCTGGTCCAAGTGAAGTTTCAAAACAAACAAAACCAAGAAGGTCAACAAATAAAAAAGTAAAACTCAAGACACCTATATAATGTCGTATTTCGTTAATATTTTTATAATAAATTCTTATTTGAGTAGGCCTATAAAATTAAATTAATTTTAGTTTTTATCATGTAACAAGACATTTTGTCTTCAAAACGTTGTGTTTTTGTTATTACTTCTATCTATTTCAGCAACATTTGACAAAAAATTCAAACAGTTGACTCAAATTCAATGGTGGATTCATATTCTGCTTTAAATTTCTGACAAAATGATATATAAAACATAACCAATAATGCAAGTAGTAACAAAAGATTCATGTTAGAAATTTGCAAAACTTTAGACCTCGATTTCCTAAAATTGATGTTTTTAATATTTCAAATTCAAACATTTATAACTAAGGTTTTTTTGAAATGTCTAGAAAATTCTTTCACCAGTTTGTTTGTTGTTCAATGTAGATTAAGGATATACTAATAACTCAATTTTGAAAAATGGAAGTTAAGGTCCCTTTTTCCTTGGCGGGTCACATATCATCATTAGCCTATTTCTTAACATATCTTGATCAAACTTGGTATCAAGAATTATCAATTAGAAAAATGAATTCAATGAATTGAATTAGTTGGCTTCTTCTAGTAAAGATCTAGGCTGCTAAATATTGAATTAAAACCATCAGTTTTAACATACCTGTTGCAGCAAACCTGCATACTCATTCTTTTTGTTATTCTTATGGAGATAACAAAAACATGTCATATCTTACTATGTTGGATGGAAATTTTTATGGCATTTGAAATTCACTGAGGATGCAGGTCTGCTGCAGTGTCATGGCCAAGATTTGCTGTTACAGAAATAACACGTAAAGACAAAGAACGGTTCCCTGCATCCCTTTAGATTGCAATCCACAGAGATACGATGAACACTAGAATCATACCATAAGTTTTGTTCGTGAAGACAACAGCTGGTTGTCTGAATAAAATAAAATATTCCTCTAGCCAAATTCTTAAGGAATAACGCGGGAATTGAGCAGAAATGCTTTAAAATATCTATAAATGAGGCATTAAATAATAAATATTGCACAAAATATTCATAGATTTTTATTTTTTTAATAAAAATCAGCTCTGGGTGGGTACTGGTCCCGTTCGCCGGAGTCAGACGAATGGCGAGAAGAATATATAAATAACTTTATACATATATTTGGCCCCTTTCACACAAGGCGGCTTTGACGCGGCTCTTGCCGTGCAACAAGGAGTCGTTCTTTAAATAAATAGTTGTATGTAACCTTATGGATCCTTCAACACGTCGCGGCAGTGTGTCGCAATTTGATTTTTGCCTTCCGACCATTTCAAAGCCGATCACACGACTCATTTTTTATATGAGCGCTTCCCAACACAAATTATTCGGAGGATCATGTGTTAAATTTATTCCACACCACTTAAGAGGAGGCTAAAGGCAATTTGGTATTGCCCTCGCGGTCGAGATACGTACTAAAATTAGTCCGCGATAATAATCGGAAAGAATAACGTGTCGTAGTAAATAATCAATTATTTTAAAATTATGGTCTTAACTAGCATACTATAAAGGTCTCTTACCGCTCATTTATTTGCGTATTCAAACAGTAATGAATATAGTAAATATTATTCCGCGGCGTCGGCGATCAGGGCGTGTAAACGTTCACGCGGTCGCATTTTCCGGCGATATATTTTAATTTAGAGAATAATTTTACTGCACCTTGAAGACAAATAATTCAACACTAGGTTCGTGAAGTACATTTTTCATTTTCTTTTTACATTTTGAGTTATTTTAGTTCAAAATATGCAACTAGCTAAAACCCACTATTTGCAGGGGTGGATTTACATATGGGCTCAAAGGGCTATAGCCCAGGGCGGCAGAATTTGGGGGGGCGGCAAATTAGAGAGAGAAGTCACAACCCCCCCTAGAAATAGCCTTGCGTAGGGCTCCGGAACAGGTAAAATCGGGGTAAAATAACCACAACGGGTTGAAAAAGCACACGCGCGAGTAAAAGAAAAAAAAAAGGTCACCACTTTTGCCGAGCTGGAAATCCCGGCGCCGGCCCTACTCCGCCTGTATAACCCAGGGGTGGCAAATTTCCAAATCCGCCTCTGACTATTTGAACTCTAACGCTAATTACTCCTGTATTTGTTGTCATATCGGAAAAATAAAAAATGCATATTGAAAGGAATTTATTTCTTTTCATTTTAGTACGCAGCTTATTGTCTTAAATTGAAAAATAACGTCAGGATATGGTTTTGCGCAATGTTGTAATCCGCGAAGATCATGAAAACACCCTAATGTGCGGGAACGCAATCCGACTAAAGTTTTCAATCAAAAATCAAAACATTATATATCAAAGAGGAGAAAAAACCCTTCAAAATATTACCATTTGGTTCCACGATGCTAAGAAGGGTAAATGAGTAATTTACACCTAAAGTTCAGCCGATGATTTTTAAGTGATTATTAATTAGGTAAATTCGTCTATGCAAATTCAAGGGCTAATTACTCCTATATTTTTCGTGTAATCGTAATTAAAGTGGTACTGTTATGAAGAATTTGTCCTCTTTTTCAATTTGATATATTTCGTTTTGAATTTCGATCGAAAATTAAAGCAATGAATACAGAACTGTATACATGTATTATAGTCAAAATTGCGTTCCAAAATACCAAAGTTGGCGATTACAGTTTGTCGTAATTGTTTATTTTTGTATTTTGGACTTGCTAAATTCCACAAAATTTCCGCCTCACAGAACAGTTCAACAAATTTCAAAGTTTCCTCTTCAGACCACCTCATTACAAAATGAACGTACAATTTTAAAAGTATTTCAAATAAAACTGTTATAAAAAGAATAGAGCAATAATATAAAAATATTAAATTAGTACAGTAGAGTCCCGGAAACCCGGACTTCGATAACCCGGAATTCTGGATAACTCGGAAAGCCTGCCAGAGCAATAAAGTGCATTGAGATTCATGGCCAGAGCACGGTGTGACACATTTAAAACAGTTTTAGTTTTTCTTTAAGTTTTTTTGTAACTAATATAGTTTTTATATTTTTTTAGTATGCAATAAATAAATGATTTCTTATAGAAATAACAGAAACTATTCTTATTTTTTCTTATTTTTACTCATTTCCCGATAAATTGGAATTTTCACAAACCCGGACACCGTTCGGTCCACATTAGTCCGGGTTTGTGGGACTCTACTGTAATGAAATAAAAATATGTCTACAGTATGTTATCGTCTATGGTTATAGGTTAATCGTACACTAAACAGACTAAACGATCAGGTTTAACACAAAACAAAACTCATATGTGATTATGTTTTAAATTGCATAAGGTTTTTGAGCAGCTGACTTTCTGGCGCAACATTTCAATTCGCCCGTCAACAGGGTCTACTACTCGACTAGTCCGCCACTCGACTCGCCTATTTATCAAGGTCGCGTCACACTGGTCGAGTTGACGGTCGAGTCTAACTCGCCCGGCTAACTCGCCCTCCTACTCGACCAGTGTGACGTGGCCCTTAGGGCTACACATACATGTGAAAACTAATAATTATTATTAAAAATAAACCATTGTAAACAATTAGCATACTATGACATTTTTAACCTCTATATGTAATTACCAAAGCTGTAGCCAGGAAATTTTTCCAGGGGGGGGTTCGGACAGGACCGGCGGGCGAATTTCCAGCTCGGCAAAAGTGGTGACTTTTTTTTAGCGAATTTCCCCTATAGGGAAGAAGCTGTTACCGTAGGTCTCATGGTAAGACCTAAGCCTAAAACCATCATAACTTTTCTTTTTGAGGTCCTCGGATGCCAAAAACACCATTCGTTCACTTTCATAAATATATATATATATATCTATATATATATATATATATGTGTCTTTAAGCACGATAACTTGCGCAAAAATGGTCCAATCGGAATGAAATTTGGCATAGACGTGTAAAGTAGTAATTATTCGGACGAGTTCGTAAACCAGCCCAATCGGACCACCGGAAGGGGGAGTAAAGGGGGGCAAACCCCCCCAAAAATGGGTTTTTTGAGATTTTTACATAGAAAAATAAAATTTTTCAAATTTTTATTGGCACCATTGAATTCAGCCCAAAAAAACAAACAATTTAGTATTTTGAATCATGGCTCTATGTCCATTGGTTGACGAGATATTGAAAGTGGTAAACGCAGTACGTTGTCCCAATGTTAACCTTATGGGAAATAAGTAAAATTCTATATCTCGCTTATTTCTCAACATATCTTGATAAAACTTGGTAAATGGCTTCTTCTAGTTCAGATCTACTAAATATTGAATTAAAACCACCCAGTTTTAATATACCTGTAGCAGCAAACCTCCATACTCATTCCCCATGTTATTCTTATGGAGCTTACAAAAACATGTGAAATCTCGCTATGTTGGATCGAAATATGTTGTTTTGCACTTGAAATTCGCTGAGTATGCAGGTCTGCTGCAACGGGGGTATTTTTACTCGCGTGTGTGCTTTCCGGCGTCTTTATCGTCATTTTGGACCCTTTTAGCGAATTTCCCCTATAGGGAAGAAGCTGTTACCGTAGTACTCATGGTAAGACCTAAGCCCGAAACCATGATAACTTTTCGTTTTGGGGTCCCCAGAAGCAAAAAACACTATTCGTTCATTTTCATAAATATATATATATCTATATATATAGATATATATATATCTATATATATAGATATATATATATCTGTATATATATATATCTATGTGTCTTTAAGCACGATAACTCACGTAAAAATTGCCCAATCTTAATGAAATTTGGCATGGATGTGTAAAGTAGTAATTATTCGGACGAGTTCGTAATCCAGCCCAATCCGACTACCGGAAGGGGGGGTAAAGGGGGGTAAACCCCCCAAAAATGGGTTTTATGAGTTTTTTACATAGAAAAATAAAAATAACCCAATTTTTGTTGGCACCATTGAATTCAGCTCAAAAAAACAAACAATTTAGTATTTGAATCACTGCTCTATGTCCATTGGTTACCGAGTTATTGAAAGTGGTAAACACAGTACGTTGTCCCAATGTTAACCTTATGGGAAATAAGTAAAATTCTATATCTCGCTTATTTCTCAACATATCTTGATAAAACTTGGTAAGTGGCTTCTTCTAGTTCAGTTCTACTAAATATTGAATTAAAACCACCCAGTTTTAATATACCCGTAGCAGCAAACCTGCATACTCATTCCCATGTTATTCTTATGGAGCTTTCAAAAACCTGTAAAATCTCGCTATGTTGGATTGAAATATGTTGTTTTGTACTGGAAATTCGCTGAGTATGCAGGTCTGCTGCAACGGGGGTATTTAACTGTTTCCGGACCCCTATAAGTTTCCTCGAGGGGTTTTTGGGGGGGGTTTCGACTATTTCGGGGGGGGGGGGTGTTTTCACCCCCATTTACTACGTTTTCAATGCTATTTCTACGATTTCGGGGGGGGGGGGGTTCTGACCCCCTAACCCCTCCCATTGGCTACGCCCTTGGTAATTACTAAGTTAACTTAATTTTGTAAAATTTCTGGAAAATTCAAAAATGTATAACTCTGGAATTTTTTAAGATATCTTGAAAATTCTTTCACCAGTTTGTTTGGTTTTTAATGTAGATTAAGGATAAACTAATAACTCAATTTCGAAAAAATGGAAGTTAAGGTCCCTTTTTCCTTGGCGGGTCACATTATACAGTATAGGAGGGAGAAAGTATCCTATCAGGAAACTGCCACATACTTTCTACCTTAAAGTCATTTAAAACCATAACACTTATATGATGAAATAAAACAAATCAACAATTATTTCAAACATATACTTGTATATGTTTGTAAGATACTTACAAAATGTTCTTACAAACATACACTAAACATATCAAAATCGGGTAATAATCAACGGAGATATCGGTTTTGAAATATTTGCCTTAAGAATAACATTAGACAATGTACTGTTTTTACCGCCCAACTAAAATATAAATTATCTCCGCAAAGAATTGAATTAGACTAATAATTCAAAATACTTACTGGATTATTTAATTTTTCAGGCCAAATTTAATGGTTGCAAGTATATTATCTTTAGAAGTTACAGATTTTGTGATATTTTAAAGATTTGAATTTTTTAACACTTAAACCCCCATAGCTTCTGAACCTAAATTTCTACAGACATGCGGGTGGTGTCATTTTGTTTGTTTTTTTATCTAGATCGTTAGAGCCCTTTTTGAGAAATTTGGATTTGTGTGGGATTTTTATGGGATAAATAACCTTGAAAAAAAAACGCCCGGAGATATCATAGGTCAGTAAAATAAAAATTGAGCCTGGACAAAATTCCAGGAAAGCTGGAAATCGTCTTAATCTTTCCGTTTTACATCCAAGTATATGAATTTGAAGTTTGTCCCATCTTTCCTAGTGTGCTTTCGACCTGGGACCACAAAAATATCAGAGTTTGGGTCATTTTTTAATCTTTTGTAAATAAGTAAAAAACCGTTTATTCTACATAAAAAGTTTAAATACAAGAATTGTAGAGGACAAAATTCTGCATTTATTGAGTACCTATTGATAAAGATGCTTTGAATAGTAATTGATTTATGGTAAGTTAAATAAAGGGTTTTGGCGAATTTCTCTTTTAGGGAAAGAGCTATTACTGTAGGTCTCATGGTAATCCCTAAGCCCGAGACCATGATAACTTTTAGTTTTGAGGTCCTCAGAAGCCAAAAAACCCATACGACCAAATCTATATAAATACATTTGTATCAATATAGATGTATATAAATGTATATACTTATGTATGTGTTTCCTTGATAACCCTCGCAAAAATGGTCCGATCTTAATAAAAATTGGCACGGACGAGTAAAGTAGTAATTATTTACACATGATCGAAAACCAGCCCGATCGGACCATCGGAAAGTGGGGTGAGGGGGGTAAATGTATAAAAATTAAAATATTCTAATTTTGGTTTATACAGTTGAATTCAGCTCGAAAAAACAAATAATTTAGTATTTTGAATCATTGATATATGTCCATTGGTTACCGAGATACTGAGAGTGGTAAACACAGTACGTTGTCCCAGCAATGTTAACCTTATGGGAAATAAGTAAAATTGTATATCTCCCTTATTTCTGAACATATCTTAATAAAACTTGGTATGTGGCTTAAGATCTACTTGATTATAGCGTAAAATTCACAAATTTATATATTCTTGAGGCAGCAAACCTCCTTACTCACCTTCCCAATGTTAACCTTATGGGAAATCAATAAAATTGAACATCTTCCTTATGTCCCAATATATCTTAATAAAACTAGTTATATTGCTTTATCTAGTTAAGGTCGACTTTACGGTCAAAAATCCCAAAGTTTATAGGTTCTTGAGGCAGCAAACCTGCCCTCTCATTTCCTCAATGTTGACCTTATGGAAAACAATAAAGTGTGTAGCTTGCTTATTACTCAATTTATCTCGTTGAAACTTGGTATGTTGCTTAGTAAGATAGACCTCAACTAGATGTTTCACAAACAAAGTTTTATCAAAATATTGGGAGATAAGGAAGGTGTTCAATTTTATTGAATTCCCATACTGTTAACATTAGGAAGGTGAGTACGCAGGTTTGCTGCCTCAAGAATATATAAATTTGTAAATTTTACGCTATAATCAAGTAGATCTTAACTAGATGAAGCCACATACCAAGATTTATTAAGATATGTTCAGAAATAAGGGAGATATACAATTTTACTTATTTCCCATAAGGTTAACATCGTTGGGACAACGTACTGTGTTTACCACTCTCAGTATCTCGGTAACCAATGGACATAGAGCAATGATACAAAATACTAAATTATTTGTTTTTTCGAGCTGAATTCAACTGTATAAACCAAAATTAGAATATTTTAATTTTTTTACATGAAAAATTCAATAAATCCCATTTTTTGGGGTTTACCCCCCCTCACCCCCCTTTGCGATGGTCCGATCGGGCTGGTTTTCGATCATGTGTAAATAATTACTACTTTACTCGTCCGTGCCAATTTTTATTAAGATCGCACCATTTTTGCGAGGGTTATCGAGGAAACACGTACATAAGTATATATATTTATATACATCTATATTGATACATATTTATTTATATAGATTTGAACGTATGGGTTTTTTGGCTTCTGAGGACCTCAAAACTAAAAGTTATCATAGTCTCGGGCTTAGGGATTACCATGAGACCTACAGTAATAGCTCTTTCCCTAAAAGAAAAATTCACCAAAACCCTTTATTTAACTTACCATAAATCAATTACTATTCAAAGCATCTTTATCAATAGGTACTCAATAAATGCAGAATTTTGTCCTCTACAATTCTTGTACTTAAACCTTTTATGTAGAATAAACGGTTTTTACTTATTTACAAAAGAATAAAAAATGACCCAAAACTCTGATATTTTTGTGGTCCCAGGTCGAAAGCACACTAGGAAAAATGGGACAAACTTCAAATTCATATACTTGGATGTAAAACGGAAAGATTAAGACGATTTCCAGCTTTTTGGGAATTTTTTCTAGGTATGACTAATTTTTGATCTAATTTTACTGGCCTATCATGGTCATACATGAATGCCAAATTTCATGAAAATCAAACTACTGGTGTCATCTCTAGCTTTGTTCACATCCACACACACACACACACACACACACACACACACGAACACACGGACAGACACCACTCTGAAAACCACTTTTTTGGGTTCAGGGAGCACTAGAACGAATACATCCACTAACAAATTCGAAAATGTTGACAAAAACAATACTTTCTCCATATACTATGGTATAGGGAGGAGAAAGTAAAAATCACAAGAAAAAGACTTGAGGCTTAAACACAAAAATACGAGAAATACTCCCGTTGCAGCAGACCTGCATACTCAGCAAATTTCTAATGCAAAACAGCATATTTCAATCCAACATAGCGAGATTCAATATGTTTTTGTAAGCTCCATAAGAATAACATGTGAAATGAGTACGCAGGTTTGCTGCTACGGGTATATTAAAACTGGGTGGTTTTAATTCAATATTTAGTTGATCTGAACTAGAAGAAGCCATATACCAAGTTTTATCAAGATATGTTGAGAAATAAGCGAGATATAGAATTTTCTTTATTTCCCATAAGGTTAACATTGGGACAACGTACTGTGTTTACCACTTTCAATATCTCGGAAACCCATGGACATAGAGCAGTGATTCAAAATACTGAATTGTTTGTTTTTTTTTAGCTGAATTCAATAATGCTAGCAAAAATTGGATAATTTTTTATTTTCTACGTAAAAAACTCAAAAAACCTATTTTTGGGGGGGTTTGCCCCCCTTTACCCCCCCTTCCGGTGGTCCGATCGGGCTGGTTCACGAACTCGTCCGAGTGATTACCACTTTACACGTCTGTACCAAATTTCATTAAGATTGGACCATATTTACGGCCGCTATCGTGTTAACAGACATATATAGATATATATATAAAAATTCGAACAAATATTGTTTTTTGCTTCTGGGG
Organism: Flexamia atlantica; assembly: GCA_035578135.1. NCBI lineage: Eukaryota > Metazoa > Arthropoda > Insecta > Hemiptera > Cicadellidae > Flexamia > Flexamia atlantica. The sequence goes on along the minus strand of JAQJVK010000006.1, from coordinate 6,156,621 downwards.
GCCCCGAAATGAAAAGTCAACATGGTCTCGGACTTAGGTCTTACCATGAGACCTACGGTAATAGCTTATTCCTTTAAGGAAATTCGCTAAAAAGCACCCACTTCACTGATTAAAATTTTTTGAATACCTTTGGAGAACGAATATAAATTTAAATGTTTATTTTTAGTGTGACAAAGGCTATAAAATGAGGGATCACTCAATATGGGTTGCTATGGCAGGCATTCAAACTTTTGAATTGGTGAACGGATGAAACAATATTTTCAATGTTAAAATCCTGGAACCTTTGTCATCAAACAATCATTGCTACAAACAATATATTTCTTTTTCCGTTTAAAAAGTAAAGATTTGTTTCCGTTCTTCATTTACACACTGTATTTATTTTTATTCCTATACTCTTAATTGGTGTTAACGGAATTTATTTCTATTATTGTACTCTGTTCTTTGAGTGTTATTTATTGATGCTTGTTTAGTGCTTATCAGATCAAGCCTGGCTTTTAGATCATAAATTTCAATACTATTCTGTTTTTTAGATTTGAGTATTTTCTACAACTTTAAGGTCTTGTATTATGCCATTTTTCTTGTTGGATTTATGTGTTCAATTTATAAACTCAATTAAATGGTTTTTTATTAGAATTGAAGGGGTCCCCCGTAAAACGTTCTAAACGACAAAATTTCAAAATCGGAGATATTCAGTGAAAAAGGTTCTTCAGGGCACAAGCTACACCATGGTATATTTTGTTTTGAAGATATTTGGGTTGGCAGCCCTGATTTCGTCTGTCAAAGTTGGCGTGCTTCGCGGGACTGCACAGACTTTCTCGGGAATAACGTTCTACTCGTCAAAAGATAAGACTCCCCGCCGGCCGTTGCGTTGTCGCCTAGCGACCAAAATCTCGTAAATAAAATTAAGAAACGTGAAGTAAATATTGGAGAGTGGGAGGATAAGACCAGGAAGGAATGTAGAAAAGCTGGATTACCCTTTATTTCAAAAACTAAGAAGTCAAGGACTGGAAAGTTGCCCCCAAAAGAAATGAGTAGAGTAACGTTTTAAGCTCCACATTTGGATAACTTAGCAAACTGACGTATCACGTTATGTAGCAAAATTACATTTTTGTACTTTTATATAAATAAAATTGTTTTATATTAAGTTTTATTTTTGTTTACGTTGGTATTCCTACACTCTCTGACGTTTTTTTCCTAAGGCAGAAGAGCAGTCCGTCAGAAAACGTTTCAAACGCCTGTCATTTAGAACGTTTTCATCTCCCAAAAAACACGTAAAATGTTTTAAAATGCTTAATGGCAAGTAAAAATTTACTAAAGACTACATTATGATGTTACAAGTAGAATATTAAAATACCCCCGTTGCAGCAGACCTGCAAACTCAGCGAATTTCAAGTGCAAAACAATATATTTCAATCCAACATAGCGAGATTTGACATGTTTTGGTAAGCTCCATAAGAATAACATGGGGAATGAGTATGCAGGTTTGCTGCTACAGGTATATTGAAACTGGGTGGTTTTAATTCATTATTTAGTAGATCTGAACTAGAAGAAGCTATTTACCAAGTTTTATCGAGATATGTTGAAAAATAACCGAGATATAGAATTTTACTTATTTCCCATAAGGTTAACATTGGGACAACGTTCTGTGTTTACCACTTTCAATATCTCGGTAACCAATGGACGTAGAGCAGTGATTCAAATTACTAAATTGTTTGTTTTTTTTGAGCTGAATTCAATGGTGCAAACAAAAATCGGATTATTTCTATTTTTCTTTGTAAAAAACTCAAAAAACCCATTTTTTGGGGGTTTATCCCCCCCTAACCCCCCTTCTGATGATCCGATCGGGCTGGTTTTCGAACTCGTCCAAATAATAACTACTTTACACGTCTGTGCCAAATTTCATTCCAATCGGACCATTTTTGCGAGCGCTATCGTGCTTACAGACACATATATATATAGATATATATATATATAGATCTATATATAGATATATATATATATATATTTAGAAATTTGAACGAATAGTGTGTTTGACTTCTAGGGGCACCAAAATGAAAAGTTATAGCGGTCCCGGGCTTAGGTCTTACCATGAGACCTACGGTAATAGCTTCTTCCCTATAGGGGAAATTCGCTAAAATTATATATATTGTGTAAGTTCTAACTTTGAAAAAACTGTACATTTTAGAATTCAACTTTCAACCTTGATTACTCTAAACCAGGTATTTGTCACTTAGAACGTTTTACGGAGGACCCCTTCAATTAAAAAGCTTTAAGCAAAACCTCAACTCACTTTAGTTATTACAAAATTAAATCCGGTGTGTTTTATGTCCTGGATTAGTTGTCGTGAGTGGTCAGTATTTTATCAGTATTGTATTATGCAAGGTGAAGTGGCGTCGATCGATTGCAAGGATCGCCGCGGGGGAGGGGGAGAATACAGGGTCAGTACGGCGACACAGCGGGGGTGTTGCCTCCCTCTCCCCCACACATCACGGCCTGTCTCGTCGCCGCTCAGAGCCCCAAACGCCAATATAAATTCATCGGACGATAACTGATATCCTCATACGCCAAAATTATCGTATTGTATATTATTAAGTTATCGTTATCATAAAATTATATTATTATTTTGAAAAAAAAACCCGTTATTTTGACAACGTATTGAAAATTCTCAGATTGTAATATTCTCAGGTATCATTTACAAATCTCAGATTAGCGGATTTGTCTAAAGAATATTTTATGGGAGTTGTTGACGTCAAAAAGTATATTTGCATGAATCACTGGACACTTATTACGTGGGATTCTTTGGATGAAATGTTTTTTTTTGCTCAGAAACTTGATATAGTTCGATACTATTGAACTTCGGGGGCGTTGAAGAATTGAATATCGAACTTTAAAGGAATAATCTTACATTAATAAAACGTTAGAATTAAAGGTTGTACATATAAATTTCCTGAATGTTTTAAATATTATAACCCATTTCCTAGCTAATTTGTGGAACTTTTATCGTAATATAGGTCCTACTAAATATCTCTTGACTACAGTGGGTACAGTAAATTATGTTTTAATCTCAGTTGAGTGCGAGCCCGTGTCGAACTATTCAAAGACACGAAGTGAAGTGTCGAACTATCTAGGTTCTACTGTAGTTTATGTTCTATTTCTAGTTTACCTATACATATTTCATCCGACTACTTAGGATAAATTAATGTGGTAATTGTTTGATGCCAGTTATTATTCTATAACGTTTTATTCTATAACGTTCAGTTTATTCTATAAACGACATGTTAGTAAAAAAAGGTTCCTTTTTATCGCTTGAATGTTGCCTCAATGCTCAACGGAATGCGATGGATTCCAAGCAAAAATTGTTTAGCTGCTTGAGTAATGGAAGGCGCGCCTCGTAATGAGTCATTATTTGGAGTGTTGAATAAGAAAACATTATTGTAACGCGCGCTGCCTCCGTTGTCACCAAGTCCAAGAATTCTTCCCACTAAAATATACCGACGCGGCATCAGCATACGAGATAACAAGGAAAGGACCGATAATTTATGTTCTACGAATGTAGATAAGAATATTATTGTTTTCCATAAATTGTGTTCTTAGCTGATTCTTCGTCTAGGTAAGGTGCTATTACGTTGTGTCTTTGTCTCAAATCCATCCTTATCTGTTGACATTGCCCGGCCGATTCGCGTCTAGCCAGACGGCCTCACGGCGCGGCGCGGCGGCTAACAGTACTGTTTGGACGCCCATAACGGGATTGCACATCTCGCTTTCCCTCGTTTGCCCGTTTGTTCCGCTCCTCTGGTCGCACGCTGAGTCTTCCTTCCTCTTTTCCTTTGATTCCATTTCCTAGGAACTTATTGGCTCATATCAGTTGCAGACAAATATGGCCGATGCTGCAGTTTTTACGTACTGACTCCCCGCAACCAAGACCGCTACCTTGGCCTCTGCTATTTTTTTATAGGAAAAGTTAACTAGGGAAATGTATATTTATTTTGTAACTCAACTCTCAATTATTTACGTTAGTTACTTTGTGTCGAACCTTGCATCTGATTGTGTAATGTACGGTAGAGAGAAGGGCTTCTCTTTTAGTACATAAGTGTCAAGTAGTTGTCTTGGTAAATTCATTGTGTCTCCGTTGTGTGGGCTCGGAACCTGTTCAGTGTGGGACTTCCGGTTAAGCCGCCTGACGTGAATCCAACGACTGCGTCTCTTTATTGTTTGCGATGTACGAGACGGCCGTAGCTATCCTTCGTCTTCTGCGCGCGGAGCTACGAGTTACATTTTCAATAGACAAATTAAAAAATATTTTTTTTATGGCATACAAAGTTTTAAAACCTTGTTGAAAAGTTCTCTAAAGTGTAACTGTTATTGCGTGGTTAGTGGAAGACGTACTGGCGCAGTTTTAAGTCAAAATAATTTGTCCCTGTGTGCCCAAGACAAACTCGGTCAGACCTCAGACCTGACCTACATTTTTTATCGATGCGCTCATCTTTTCGGACGAACTATTCTGTGCTGATAAAGTACGCTTTTTACGTTACTACATTTTTAAGAACCAGAATATATTAACCAAATCACACCTTTGGGGTGGGCATTAGGCCTATCCTTCAAATAAAAGTAAACATTTGAGTGAGTAGCCCAGTTTGATTGTCCGGTCGTAGTGTGTGAAGGCGCTGGTGTGTGTCGGTGGAAATTCGTGGTGACAATTAGCCAGACAGGTTTTCCTACTCGGCACTCGCCTTGGCTGCGGCTGCGACCGCGGCCCTGGGCGCTCGCCCTCGCCCGCGGCGCTTCCGCACCTCAGACAATCGCCGCCGTCGCGCGTCGTGTCCAATAAACTGCCGATTCAGTTAGACAAAGGTTTCATTTTCATTTAAATTTAATTCAGATTTAAACATCATGGAATACAAAAATGAAAGTGAGCTTGCTTTTTATTTACTACGGTGATTTGGAAACTTAGCTTATTCCTCATCTTTTTTTGCACTTATATAATGTGGGTTAATATCAGTTATGCTTTTAACTAATCGGTGATCGCAAATGAACACGATAGAAATGTAAAAGTAGTAACATAAACTCGCCTTCGGCTCGCTGGGGGCTCCGCCCCCAGGCCCCCTACTGTGAGTCCCTTGCAGAGGGATTTTAATATTTACAAGTCACGTAGTTAAATTGATTTATTTGTTTACATACAAAGTCACCATACCATGTATTTGGAAAAATAAAAGTTACAAGACAAAATTAATTAAACAGTTTATAAATATTCAGGTCAAGAGAAGTTTAGTGGCACAGTTGGTTTTGGGGTTTTTTTTGTTGTGGGGGCTCCTCAACAAGTCCTGAAGGTTGGACCTGGATTAGGTCAAATTGTGGGGCTTTCAGGGGCGAGTGTTGGTAAGACTTAGAGATTAGGAAAAAATTAAGGAGGTGTGTACTGAACAGTCACAATACGAATTAACTCTATGTAAATTTTTCTATGTAAAAGATCCCAAAACTCCATTTTAAGGGTTTTATCTATCCCCTCCTTTCCACGCCATCCGATGCTCCGTTCAGGCTAGGGTTGGGTATTTCCTGTCCCTCCCTTTATGAATTAGTAAGACTTATAAGAGTGCTATCTTAAGGCAATCCGCCACTATCTCCGACTGATTTATTAAATTTTTTAACATTTTTCAAAAGTGATGTTCTTAGATTCATCATTTAATAGTGAACATGTGTGTGCAATTTTATTCCAATCGGAATATTTTTTCATGATAAAATTTATATAAATGTAAAACAATGCGATAATCGCCCAGGCGAATTCTAGTGTGAAAGAAAAAACTTATAAAACTTTGAGAGCCGTTTTCTCGGAATTGTGTTTTTACATGTTTTGTCCAACAAAAGCTTGAATAACTATGTAAGTATTAGGCCTACTGTAATAAAATTTTTACCACATCATCATAATACTATTTGAAAGATTGTGGTGTATAGGAATCACAATACAATCAGATTTAATATAAAATATAATAATATTAAAAAAATAGTTTTTTCCCCGTTGTAAAAATGTGATATTGAAAATATGCTCACCACATTATTGTTTTTTGAGTTACCATGGTTTCTATATACCATTTTTTTTCTTTTTATGTAAGGAATAAAATGGAAGCTTGGGTTTTGCAATTAGTTGAGTAGTAAAAAAGTTATTCAAAGAAATAAAATATACGAAAAATCGGTAAAAAACTTAAAAAAGGACCGAAACCATGAAATTTTATTCAAATATATCCTATATTTCACATCAGATCTTCTAATTAGCCAAGTACTCATAAAATAAAAATACTAAAGTCATTACAAAAAGTCAAAAATAAAAAACTTGGAGATAGTCGAGGATCCCCTTAATAATCAAATTAAATCCAATTAAACTTAAAAATCAAAATATTACAGTTTTCCACATCATTAAATGGAGAAATGAGTATGCATGTTTGATGTCATAGAAATGAACGAATTGGGAAATTTAGGCCATTATTCGACTAAACAACAACTAAATTAAGCCACATAACAAACTTTATTTTAAAAAATTTAAAAAAGAAAAAGTTTTATTATTGCTGATTTATAACTTAGCTTGTAAGCGATTTTTTTAATTTTTTTTAGGAGGTTAAAATGAAAAATGGCGTTTTTGATATTTTTCCTATATACTGACCATTCAAGAAACACTCATGCCAAATTTAAAGTTTCTAGCTAATCAGGAAGTTTGGTTTGAACCGGGATGAAATACCTCGAGAAAATCGCTGACATTTAACGAATTTTTAAGTTTTTTTAACTTTATATGCAATTTTATATTATAAACTAGTTATATTATTCCTGATGTCTAACATATATGCTTTAGAGATCATGTATGCCAAATTTCAGCCCTCTACGTATAACATTAAATCATCTGGAGCTGAAAACCTTAAGGAAATGATCAAATTCAACGAAAGTTTAACTTTTGAGGGCTATTTTAGGGGTTGAAACGGGGTGAATTCTGCGCATGTCCCCTGATAACCCTAAAGGATCAAACTTACTATCTCATTGTAAAATTTGAGGTCTATAAGCTAAAAATAAATATTGAAGAATCATCAAAACCCAAAATAAACTGAAAAATGTATATGAACTTTAACTTTAGAGGTCATTTTGGGGGTAAAGGAGTTGAATTAAGGCAAAATACGTAATGACCAAAATTGTAGTAAAATTAATTTCAACTAAGGAAATAACCTTTGTTTTTGAACAGAACCTTTATTTTAGCCGCCAGAGGCAAAAATCAAACAGTACTTTTTTCGAAATTCAAGTTTTCCCCCATTTCACCCCTTTTAGGGGGTGAGGGGAGTTGAAATTGTTTGTTTTGAGGATTGTATATTTAGTATGACCACCCAATAAATATTCCCGAAAATTTATAGGGGCCCAGGTAGTATACCAAGTCAACTCTTGCCGGAAAAACTAGGGAAGATCTATGTAAATTGAAAAATCTAGATCAATCTAAGGGTGAAGGAGACGAGATAGGACAAAAAGTCATAGGACCAAAGTTGTAGATCATGAAAAATCCGTGGCACGTGGTACAGTCCGTTTTTCAATAGGACCTCTGGATAAGCCGCTATAGTCTAAAAACAAAAAGTACTTTTTTCGACCTTCAATTTTTGCCCTCTTTTTCCCCCCTTTGGGGGGTCGGGGGTTGAAATGTTTAGTTTAGACAATTTTTCCTGGGGTTTGGCCACCCAAGGAATATTCGTGCCAAATTTCAAGTTTCTAGGTCATCGGGAAGTCGATTAGAATTTGTATCCCTGAGTGAGGTACACATGCGGCTGTATAATTATATAGACTCGCCTTGCGGCTCGCTGGGGGCTCCGCCCCCAGGCCCCCTTAAAGGGTTTCGCCCCAAAGCGGAGAATTTGTATTAATAGTATCAAAACGAATAAACTGTTAACAACTGCTCAGCAAAATTAATTATTACTAGTTTTTGGGGTGGGGTTTATGGTAGGAGGGAGGGTAATTATTACTGAAATTATTCATTAAATTTCTGGAAAATCAGATAGGTTTCAATTTCTGAGATATTTTACAAAAACCTATTTATAAAAAGACTAAAGTATAATGTCAAAACCATTTTTTGCCAAAAGAATAATATGGGAAATGAGTATGCAGGTTCGCTGACATGGAAATGTAAAAATTCAAGTTACAAAAACCTATTTATAAAAAGAAAAATAAGATAAAAGTAAAATGTCAAAACCAATTTTGTCCATAAGAATGATATTAAAAATGAGTATGGATTTTCGCTGACATGGAAATGTAAAAATTCAAGTTTTTACAGTATTCCAGCAGGTAACAACTGAATAAAGATATCTACAAATTGTATTCAGATTTGTTGAGAAACAAGCGATACATAGAATTTTATTTATTTCCCATAAGGTAAACATTGAGACAAATTACTGGACAGAACAATTATTCACAGTACCAAATTGTTGTTTTTTTTCAATTTAAATCTAATGGTTCAACCCAGGGTGTGATAATTTTAATTTTCTCTGTAAAAGATCCCAAAAACCCATTTTGAAAGGGTTTATCAATCCCCACCTAACCCCACCATCCGATGGTCCGATCAGGCTAGTGTTGGGTAGTTCCTGTTCCTCCCTTTTGAATTAGTAAGATCTATAAGAGTGCTATTTTAATAAACAAATTAAATCCAATTAAACTTAAAATCAACATATTACAGTTTTTCCACATCATTAACGTGAGAAATGAGCATGCATGTTTGATGTCATAGAAATTAACGAATTGGGAAATTTACGCCATTATTCGACTAAACAACAACTAAATTAAGCCATATAACAATTTTTTTTGACAAATTTTAAAAAAGAAAAAAATTAATTATTGCTGATTTATAACATACTTTGTAAGTGATTTTTTGTATTTTTTTGAGGAGGTTAAAATAAAAAATGGTGCTTTTTGATATTTTTTCCTATATATTGACCATCCAAGAAATATTCATGCCAAATTTAAAGTTTCTAGCTAATCGGGAAGTTTGGTTTGAACCGGGATGAAATACTTTGAGAAAATCGCTGACATTTAACGAATTTTGAAGTTTTATAACTTCATATGCAATTTTATATTACAAACTAGTTATATTATTCCTGATTTGTAACATATATGCTTTAGAGATCATGTATGCCCAATTTCAGCCCTCTACGTATAACATTAAATCATCTGGAGCTGAAAATCTGGAGGAAACGTTAAAATTCAACGAAATTTTAACTTTTGAGGGCTATTTTAGGGGTTGAAACGGGGTGAATTCTGCGCATGTCCCCTGATAACCCTAAAGGATCAAACACTATCTCATTGTGAAATTTGAAGTCTATAAGCTAAAAATAAATATTGAAGAATCATCATAACCCATAATAAACTGAAAAATGTATATGAATTTTAACTTTAGAGGTCATTTTGGGGGTAAAGGAGTTCAGATAAGGCAAAATACGTAATGACCAAAGTTGTAGTAAAATTAATTTCAACTAAGGAAATAACCTTTGTTTTTGAACAGAACCTTTATTTTAGCCACCAGAGGCAAAAATCAAACAGTACTTTTATTGAAATTCAAGTTTTCCCCCATTTCAACCCCCTTTAGGAGGTAAGGGGGAATGAAATTGATTGTTTTGGGAATTGTATATTTAGTATGACCACCCAATAAATATTCCTGCAAATTTATAGGGGCCTAGGTAGTATACCAAGTCAACTCTTGCCGGAAAACCTAGGGAAGATCTATGTAAATTGAAAAATCTAGTTCAATATGAGGGTGAAGGAGACGAGATAGGGCAAAAAGTCAGAGGACCAAGGTTGTAGATCGTAAAAAATCCGTGACAGGTGGTGCAGTCCGTTTTTCAATAGGACCTCTGGTTAAGCCGCTACAGCCCAAAAACGAAAAGTACTTTTTTCGAACTTCAATTTTTGCCCCCTTTTCCCCCCTTTGGGGGGGTCGAGGGTGGAAATGTTTCGTTTTGATAATTTTCCCTGGGGGGGTTTGACCACCGAAGGAATATCCGTGCCAAATTTCAAGTCTCTAGCTTATCTGGAAGTACTTTAGAATTTGTATCTATAGATGAGTTACACATCCGGCTGTATATATATTAGACTCGCCTTCGGCTCGCCCCAGGCCCCCTTAAAGGGTTTCGCACCAAAGTAGACAGTTTGTATTGAAAAGTCACATTATGTAATGAAATGATTCATTAAATCTCTGGAAAAGCAAATTGGTTGTCTTTGCCCCCAGGCCCCCTGGTTTATCTTTGCCCCAAAGCAGGGGGTGTGTATTGAAAATTCACAAAATTTTGAATATAACTCATTACAAATCCTCAGCAAAATATATCATTGTTGTGTTTGGGAGGGTAGTTAGTGGGGGGTAGTTAGAGGGTTGCTTTAAAGGGGTTTTAGCGGAGAGGGTGAAATTAATTTTTCGTTTTGAAAAAGGATTGGTGAAGTCTGGGGGTGAGGGGGTGAGGCAAAAGAATTTGTCTAGAAACAACATTGCCTTAATTTCAAGAATGCATAGTTTGATTCTTTTTGTAGTCACATTTAGGAGATGATAGATTTTAAAAATTACGAATGACTTCGGATGACCATTGAGGTTGACACTGACGAATCCCTTGTCAAAAATTGAGTCTTTCAGTAATTAATAAATTAGAAAAAGTACCACGAGTCAAATAGTAAATTTAATTAAAGTTCAACTTGAGACGACTTTTTAAGGGTATAAATGGGGTAAAAAATGCAAGTTACCAATAATAAACCGGAAAAGTCAAACTGACTACCTCCGTTTCAATAATGCGGCATCCCTTGCCAAAAATAAATTTGACAAAAAATAAAAACCACGAGGAAAATTTAAAATTCAACGAAAGTTTAACTTTTGAGGACTATTTTAGGGGTTGAAACGGGGTGAATTTAGCGGATGACCCCTGATAACAATAAAAGACCAAAACGACTATCTCAGTGTGAAAATAGAGGTCTATAAGCAGAAAATAAACATTAAAAAATCATCAAAACCCGAAATAAACTGAAATTACATAAGAATTTTAAATTTAATGGTCATTTTGGGGGCGAAGCAGATAAGATAAAGCAAAATACATAATAACCAAAAATGTAGGAAATTTAATTTCAACTGAGGAAATAACCTTTGTTCCTGAACAGGACCTTTACTTTAGCCACAAGAGGCAAAAAACGAAAAGTACTTTTATCTAAATTCAAGTTTTCCCCTGTTTCACCCCCTCTTGGATGGTGGAGAGGTTGAAATTGATTGTTTTGAGAATTTTATTTTTTGAATCACTACCTAATGAATATTCCTGCAAATTAACAGGGGCCTAAGTAGTATATCAAGTCAACTGGTGCTGAAAAACCTAGGGAATATCTACGAAAATTGAAAAATCTAGAGCAATCTAAGGGTGAAGGAGATGAGATAGGGCAAAAAGTCATAAGACCAAAGTTGTAGATCGTGAAAAATCCGTGGCACGTGGTGCAGTCCGTTTTGCAATAGGACTTCTAGTTTAGCCGCTACAGCCAAAAAACGAAAAGTACTTTTTTCGTTATTAAAATTTTCCCACCTTTTTCCTCCCTTTGGGGGAGTTGGGGGTAAAAATGTTTCGTTTTGAGACTTTTCCCTGGGGTTTGACCACCCAAGGACTATTCGTGCCAAATTTCAAGTTTCTAGCTCATCGGGAAGTCGATTAGAATTCGTATACCTCAGTGAGTCAGTCAGTGAGTCAGTTACACATGCGGCTGTATAGTTATTTAGACTCACCAAGTTATGCATCTCAAAGTAGCCAATATACAGGGTGTCTTGCAACCCTATGAACAAACATACATAGCATTATTCCTTGGGTCAAGACAAACACATTGCACCATAGGAACATGGGTCTCTGGTGCCTAGTTTTCCGTCTGTCTGTCTGTATGTGTTTTTTACAAACAAATTCATAACTCCTAAACGGTTTGAGGTACAGCATCGAGATTCTGCAAAAATATTTATCTTATTAGGATCTATCGTTGTTAAAAATTATACCAAAATATCATTAACCGTTTCAAAATGGCGGCCATTTAAATTATTTGATGCCAAATTCCACAAAAACCGTTTATTTAAACAAAAAATTGAAAGAGACATAAAAGTAAGTCCATTTTATGTAGTTTTCAGTGATACCTTATTTGTTGAAATTGGATAAATATTTACTGAGAAATTAAATTTTTTCGTTGTGCTTGACCACTTTTCTCCATTTAAACAATGTTAAAATTACGGGGTGTCCAACTTAACTGTGCCACCATTGGTATCTCAGAAACTATTGGATTTAGAGATAACTTAAAAGGGGGGACCTCACCTACTTTTTTAAGACATTTAAAAACAAGAATTCCATTTTCTTAATAGTCGCCATTTTCCAATATGGCGGACAACTTTGATTTTTCTTATGGAACACTCTGTATTTTATGGCGTATTTGGTTTCTATGCTAAATTTAAACAAGTTATTATTATTTGACATTTTTCCCTATACGCAATAGGTAAGTCGATATAAGCAGGGCCGTACTCAGACCGGTTTTTCGGGACAATTTTACCGGGGCCCGGGGCGGGTCCAAGGGGGGCCTGGGGGGGGGGTCAGGGGGTCAGACCCCCCCGAAACGACAACAAAGGTGCCAAAAACGGCACGTGCGAGGGAAAAAAAAGGTCACCACTTTTGACGGGCCAGAAATCAGCTACGGCTTTGAGTGGAACGGGTACAGTACCAGGGCATGAGGGGCCCGGCCTAATATCTTTACTGGGGCCCGCCAAAGCTGGGTACAGCCCTGGATATAAGCCGTTAAAGTTTAATTTTTAACACCCCGTATTTTATCATTGTTTATATGGGGAAAAGTGGTCATGCATTACGTAAAAAACTAATTTCTCAGTAAATCTTTATCCAATCTTAACAAATAAGGTATCACTGAAAACTACATAAAATGGACTTACTTTTATGTACCTTGCAATCTTTCATTTACATTAACGGTTTTCGTGAAATTTGGCATCAAAAAATTTAAATGGCCGCCATTTGAAACGGTTACTGATATTTGGATATAATTTTATATGATGATAGATCCTAATAAGATAAACATTTGTGCAAAATCTCAACACTGTACCTCAAACTGTTTAGGAGTTTGTTTGTAAACAACACATACAGACAGACAGACGGAAAACTAGGCACCATAGACCCATGTTCCTATGGTGAAATGCGTTTGTCTTGACCCAAGGAATAATGCTATGTATGTTTGTTCATAGGGTTGCAAGACACCCTGTATAATGATAGTAAAACCCCATTTTTCCATTTCTTTCAAACTACACAGTATTATGTGGTGTCATCATGTTAAATTAGATTTATTTTTCAAGTAAAAAAGAATTTGATAATAAAAAAGAATTTTATAGTAAAAAATAATTTTTCAGTAAAAAATTAATTTTCCAACTTTTTACTACCTTCATTATTATGTTGTGTTATCATATTAAATTTGAACCACCACATTCATTGAGATTTCTTTTTACAAGTAAAACAATAATTTATTTTTTTTCTTATTATTGAATGAGTGAAAATTAGCAGTCTTTTATGGTAATGAGAGTTCAGTAATTATTGTTTTATGTATGGACCTTAAATTAATGAACATTTTTATTATAGTTTGATCATTTTTACAGTAGTTATTTGACTGTATGGAATGCTTTTTTTCAGTTTTCTCCAATGACAATACTACCACCTTACGATCCTGCCAGGAAAAAAGAAACTTCAGGGACCCCACAGTTTACATCAGAACGAGAAACGTGCCTGAAGTACTTTGAGAGATGGAGCGAGCAAGACCAGATAGAGTTTGTGGAACACCTATTGTCTCGAATGTGTCACTATCAGCATGGCCACATCAACACGTATCTCAAGCCTATGCTGCAAAGAGACTTTATATCACTGTTACCAAGTAAGTACATAAGTTACAGTGAGTTATGATGTGTTGTCCCAATAAAATCAGTGAAACATAGGTAATAATCACTCCTCAAATTTGCTTGACCGCCACCCTACACTTATTTTTCGCTTATATTCAGGTTAAAATACGCAGCCAGTGCTGCATCCTGGTGTGACTCAAATAGGTGTCATAGGTGTTAAAGAAATGAAAGCTTTTGGTAGGTTTTGAATATTGGCCATTTGCTTAAAAAGTGCTTAAGAAAAAATATGTATGCTGCAGTTAGTTGCAATTTAAATTGGTGAATTAAAAGTAATTGCTCCACCTTTTATGATTATAATGCTATAATGGTTTTATTCCTATCTAGTTCTTGGTTATGAACATTTTCAATTATTCATTCTTTTGCATCAAACAAGAATTCATAATTTTAAGATCATCTTTTGAAACAATTATAATTTAAAGTATGACCATGAACTCCTAGTATTAGAAATGGCACCATAAACATTTCAAGGTATATTTAAAATGGTACCTTTTATTTTTTGTAATTTGACTTCAAGAAGTATGCAATGGTTTGAGTTAAATAATTTATTTTCAGAAAAAGGACTGGACCACGTAGCTGAAAATATTTTGTCGTATTTGGATGCGGATTCCCTCTGTTATGCGGAACTCGTGTGTAAGGAGTGGTATCGGGTGATATCAGAGGGCATGCTGTGGAAAAAGCTAATAGAAAGGAAAGTGAGGACTGATTCTCTTTGGCGGGGCCTGGCTGAGAAGAGAGGCTGGTAAGTGCACAGTTTTCATAGTAGGCCTACTGTTTGTATTTGAATGTATTTTTTTCTATCCAAACTAACAGTCTGCAGTGCACTGAAAAATCAGTACTAGTACATTTCTAAATGAAGTAGCGACATCAGTTCTCTACAACCAATATTTTTGGTACCGATTCGGTTCGGTATACCAAATAACAATTTTTGAGATCATGCAGGAGCTCTTCTGTCATGCCAACAGATCTGGGTTCAATCCCATTTTTGGCTCCTGGTCAGGGCCAGGGGAGTGCAGGGGGGGCATGTTTAAAGCAACGGGCCGAATTGCTAACTCAAAGAGTTAGACTATCTGAGCACTGGCGATACTTGCCGATCGTTCCCGAAAGTTGTTCCTCCCATAGTGGCTATAGTTTTTAGCAGTACCTTACAACCAGTAAACTGTGAACAAGAATATAAAATTGATGTTTATCCATGACACTTAAAGGTTATGTTGTGTTTTGGGTTGTTCGTTAAGTTGACTGTAGTAACTATACTCCATTTCAACAGCCAAGGCACCTGATTGTTGAAACCCTCGGATCACCCTTGGTCTCACAAACGTGGACTTCTAATCCCTTATAGGTGCCATGGCCAGTGGAATAATGTTTATGTGATTTCCTTGTTGAAGACTTTAATAAACAAACTTCTGAGGTACTTAGTGGCTGATAAATTTGTTTCTTCAACTTTGGAAGAGACACTAGCATCTGGCATCAAACTTTTCCATGAACTTATTGTAGGTTTTTGACTTAGGGGCCTATTTGTTTTATTTTGTTTCAGGCATATTCATTTTAAAACTTTAAATGAGTAGGTAATTATTTTCTCGGCTGATTTTTTTTAAACTAATAAAAGATTGAAAATTACCTATATAATGAAAAAATTAATTAAGAATACTACAACGATATAGTGTTCTTGATTCAGCGTATTCTTAATTATTTCTTTAAAAAAATGAAGATAGATTGTGGCAACAAAAAGAGATAAAACTTAGTATTATATGTGATGCGGAAAGTGAAAAGGGACCTCAAGTCGCTGGAGTAAATTTTACAGTACGGGCATTTTAGTCGAATCGGGTCGAAAATATCGATTTTTAGGTTTCAAGTGAATACGATTCCTTAATCTTTCCTGTACATATTCATTCGGTTATTTTAGCGATACAAATCCGATAAATATTAGAAAATAATCGATTTAGTAGCCTATGTCATGCAAACGAAAAGGGACCTCAAGTCGCTTATATGGAAAATAACATGGTGGGCGACTTCAGGTCCCATTTCCCAAATGTACAGACCCGTACTGACAGTGTCGTCAGGGGCATTACAAAACTAGTGTCTCCTGACATCTATCGGCGAATAAGTGAACTACATCAAGTTTTTCGCTGTAGAAGAACATTGTCTGAGACCAAAAATCACCGTCTTGACAGTGTATTTCTCTTTTATTCCTCAATATTCTGCACTCCGACTTGAGGTCCCTTTTTAAACTTCTCACTTTCTCATTTTTTTAACAATGAAATTGTGAGTGTATCACGTCTGTTTCAGTTTAGATTTAAAGATTTAGTTGTCAGCTTTATTTTGATATCAAATTCATTTCTTGAATATCAATAATAAGTTTTCTGTTAACGTTTGAAGTTTTGGGCTTTGATTTCCTAAAATGCCTGTTTTGACTATTTGATATTCAAACGCCAATAATTCAAAGACAAAAAAATCATAGCACTATAAATTATATGTCAAATTCTTTGTAATTTAATGCAGGATTTCAGGATGTTAATAACTCAAAATCTGAAAATTCCGACTTGAGGTCCCTTTTCACTTTCCGCATCACATATTAGTTTCAACTGAACAGCCCATGCCATTCTCTTAATATTACCTCTGAGAAGGGGTATTTTGATCCTCTTTTTAACTTACCACCCTCATTAATCTTATGACCTTAGAAAATATCACATTGCCTTGGTAAAATGTATTTAATTTGTTTTTTCAGGATCCAGTTTTTATTTAAGCCTAAACCTGGAAAACAGCATCCAAATCACAATTTCTACAGAACATTATTTCCCAAAATTATTCAGGATATTGAAGTAAGATTACTTTTCATATATTGAGTAGTTTAATTGTAACTAGTAGTTTTTTTAATAATGTTATTTTAGTATTTTCAGAGCTTATGTTGGACATATTTGCATTTCAAGAGTGGCTATGATTTTGAGTCAATTGATACAGGTCATCAGTCTAAAGAAAACATTTGATCATGTAATCATTATTTGTTGTTTGTATTCAGATAACATAAATGAGCCATGGAGTACAGCTATATGAAATCTGATGGACTGTGTTGCAGCTGACAGTCACTTTATATATCATTACAGTTATTTGATTTTTACTTTTGTAGGTCATGTTAATAAAAATATCTGCTGTTTATTAATTTCAAAATTTTTGTCAGAGGCAAGTTTGGATGGCTTTAAAGTATCATGATAATCATTCCATAAAAAAATAATGCCAACAACTCTAAATATTTTAACAATAAATTTTGATTGTTACAAAACAGAACTACTTCCAATATGACAATTTTTTTTTTGCTCTCACATTTAGTGCCACCTATACTCCATTCCAACAGCCGTGGTACCTGACGGATTAGTGGACCTCGCTCTCGCGGTCTCAAAATTCCTTAGGTGCCACGACCGTTGGAATAAAGTATAAGTGTAAGATGCAACTTCGTATGTTGATGGTTGATCATAATATCACATAGATTCAAATGGTCAGCATTTGCATGTCATTATGATTTTTAAGTTTGGGATAGGATGCGTCGGGGTTTTTATTCTTCTAATAGCGTAAAGTTTGTGATGCTTCAGAAAATTAATGCACATGGCTTTGATAAAAATCAATCTTGCTCAGAATACTTCCATCCTCTTTATTTGTATAATTTAATTATTGTTAAGGAAACAAAGTCACAAAAATGTTGTGATATAAAAAAAATTATAGTAAATTTTAAAAAATTTTTAGTGTTGATTGAAATTATTTTAACTTTGTTTTATATGGCTTTTTAGAGCATAGAAAACAACTGGAGAACAGGGCAACATGTGCTTCAGAGAATAAATTGTAGGTCAGAAAACTCAAAGGGTGTCTACTGCTTACAATACGATGACCACAAGATAGTTTCAGGCCTTCGGGACAACACCATTAAAATATGGGATCGCAATTCTCTTCAGTGTGTAAAGGTAAATATCAGTAGTGTACTGGTTAAATTATCTCTCAATTGTGATCACAAATTTTGTCCTTGATTGAAGCAACTTTTGAACAGTACTAAGTTTAATATTTTGAGAATAGATTGGTGATGGGTAAAACAAAATAAAATCTATTACTCCCCTTTTTACTTTCTCCCCCCTATACATAGTATATGGAGAAAGTATTGTTTTCGTCAAAATTTTCGAATTTGAGTTGTTAGTGGATATATTCGTTTTAGTGCTCCCTGAATCCAAAAAATTGGTTTTTGGCGTGGTGTCTCTGTCTCTCTGTCTGTCTGTCTGTGTGTGTGTGTGTGTGTGTGTGTGTCTGTGTGTCTGTGTGTGTCTGTGTGTGTCTGTGTGTCTGTGTGTGTGTGTGTGTGTGTGCATGTGCGTGCGCGCGTGTGCGCGTGTGGATGTAAACAAAGCTAGAGACGACACTAGTGGTCCGATTTTCATGAAGTTTGGCATGTAGGTATAAAGCCGTAGTATCTCCAGGCGTATTTTTTGAATTTTTGATTTTTAAGGGTATTTACCCCATAAAAACCCATAAAAAATGACAAAAATCCAAATTTCTCAAAAACGGCTCTAACGATTTTGATAAAAATCTCATGGTTTTTAGTGCTTAAGCTGACAAACAAAATGACACCCCCCACACGTCTGTAAAAATTCAGGTTCAGAAGTTATGGGGGTTTAAGTATTAAAAAACTCATATTTTTAAAATTTCACAAAATCTGTGACCTCTAAAGAAAATTTACTTGCAACCATTAAATTTGACTTGAAAAACTAAATAATCTGGTATTTTGAATCATTAGTTTACGTCAACTGGTTGCGGAGATAATTGATATTTTAGTTCGGCGGTAAACGCAGTACGTTGTCCAATGTTATTCTTATGGCAAATATTTAAAAACCAATATCTCCGTTATTTACTTACCGATTTTGATAACATTTGGTATATATTTGTGTGATAGTTAATTGTTAATTTGTTTTATTTCAATAAATATGTTTTCTGGTTTTAAATGACTTGAAGGGAGAAAGTATGTGTCAGTTTCCTGATAACGTTTATTTATAAAAATTTCCCTAATATTTGATTTAAGTTCATTACATTTAAGAATTGGTGTCACATGGCAGGTAAACATTGAGACCTGTTAATTATATAAGATAGAAAGTATCATGAAATGTGATAAGTAAAAGGTTTGGGAAAGATGATATTGCCTTGCAGCTTCTGTCCACTGAGGTGGAAATGGAAATATGCCAATAAAAAAAGAAGTTTTGTTTGTTAATATATTTATGAATTGGTCTAAAATAGTTGGAATACAAAATCCCACTGAGGTTCATCTTTTTATTTTACATAAAAAGGTTGGTAATGTTTACATATCTGAAATCTTAAAAAAATTAAGTATTAAATTCTCATAAGACCTGGAAAAGTCGTATTAACCTAATATTTATGTGTTATCAGGGGGGCCGACTTTTAAAAAATATATTGGGGGGCTTAAGATGTTATTGACGGAGGGGGTAGAGGTAGGTATTTCAATATTTTGCCCAGATTACCCTGGCTGACCTTGCAACTATTAAGCTCTTTTCATGTCTGTTTTGCAAACAGCAACTACAAATGTGATAAGAATAGAATATAATCTTATGAAAAGTTGCCTATTATCATAAATGAATTTACGGCTGATTGAGCATCATCACAATTGCAAATATACAGAACAACCCAAAATGGATGTAAAATAATCCAAACAAAAAACTTTAAGTTACATTTTTACCTCAAAATACACTGTAAGATTCAAGTTGTCTAGACTGAAAGAGCTCATAGAATAATGAAAGAATATTTGGCTTGCAATGTGTAATGTGTGCGGGTCTCCCCCGCGGAATTTGTAAAATTAGACCTGAAATCGCATTTTTAGGCAGAGTTACCGCGGTCTACAGCTCTAAAAACGTACAAAGGAACTCCACAAATTCGTTTGAATTGAGAAACAAATTGGTCCTTATTTTTTTGGGATTCAGAAAAATGTTGACTATAAACCTATAAGAATTATTTTTAAAAGTGCACCATTTGCACAACAAAATAATTTGAATATCTATCTTTTGCGAAGCTACTTCTGCCGTTGAACTTGCAAGACTTTTCCACCCTTTAATCATGTCTTTGGTAAATCCTGTCATTTACCCGCTATTGGTAGACCTAAATGTGATTGTCTTTTTCGGCCTTTAATTCACCAAGCTACAATATTTCTGCAATCCTCTTTGATTGGTAAATACTTGCATCTGTTTTCTTCAGCCATTCA
Source organism: Flexamia atlantica (assembly GCA_035578135.1). Lineage (NCBI taxonomy): Eukaryota > Metazoa > Arthropoda > Insecta > Hemiptera > Cicadellidae > Flexamia > Flexamia atlantica. Next base: position 6,136,432 of record JAQJVK010000006.1, on the reverse strand, counting down.
TGTAATTTAATACGCTATACACTCGTCATTTACCCTAGCGATAGGAAAACAGTTGTTTTATGGCTGTTAACAAACTTTTCCATTAATTAGAATTCAAATTCAAATTCACTTTATTAGCACATTACATTTGAAATATATCACAAACATATGCAAACAGGTGCTTTGTCAATGTTAAAATAACCCTAGTATACGTTATATACTACCATAGAGGAGAATCAAACAGAGGTATCTTCTAATGTTGCGCTCAGCTGGTGTCGAGAACTTATAAAAAAATAGTTCACCATTAACGCCGCGAGAGAGCAGCACCATCGCTGCCCTCTCCTAATTTAACTTAACTGTAGCTAATAACTGGATGTAACTAGTAACTTAACTGTAGCTGGATTTAATTGTAACTAGCAAGCACTTGGGCACAACAGATGACCCATTTAAAAGCGACCTCTGTTAGATTCTTGTCTGTGATACTACCTAAAAACAAAAACAAAATATCTAAAGTGTAAAAAAAATCTTGATAATTAAAAAAGTCAAAAAATTAGCCTAAAACCTTTTTGAGATCAGTGGCCAGTGCAGGGCCACAACCTAGTTCCTTTGACCCACTGGATTTTCATCAAAGTAATCTGCTTTGTAATACGCCTTTCCTAGCAGAAAACTACTCATGTGCCTTTAACTTTACACCCAAGATGAATGGAAAAAAAGTCTGTTCTATTCATATTGTATCACGCCGAGTTAAAGTTTTTATTTGTGTATTTTTAACCTTGTTAACCGCCGTGCCGACCCAATCGGGTCGGCACACTAGTATGGTCGGGATCGGAACTAATATGATGTAGTACATCTCAAGCCTCCTAGATAGCGTTGTGGCAGTTTTCTAAACCTGCTGGAAGTGTCTCAAGTATTTGCGTCATTTTCGCCGACCCAATAGGGTTGGCATCGTTTCCTCATTTCTCATTATTAAAAATTATATAATATCAATGAATACACCTAATATATGATTGTTCTTGAGTTGATCTTATCTCTTGTGTTGCCCAAAAATCGTTTACAAAGCAATTTACTGGTATATAGCATTGTTTTCATAGTTTCTAATTTTGCTGTGTCGGCCCGATCGGGTCGGCATGTCAAAATATATCGAATATTCCTTTAAAAAAATTTAACGCCGACCCGATCGGTTACCAATATTTTTACATGTATTTTTATTTATTTTGTTAAAAGTCATCATAACTAACCTCAAAAAGTACAAAAAATATTACATAACTAGAATTTTTAAAAAAATGTGCGTGGCACTACAGTAATCAGCACAAAATATGCGTGGGAGCTAACGTGTTAATGCTAGCCAAAAAACTGTTTATGTATGAAGAGGTGAGCTTCAAGAAGAGGGATTTTATATTTCATAGTGTGAAAAACATTGTGCCCTAGAGTATACAGTCAGTCACAAACACCACAGTCATACAACCAAAAAGCATGTTTGTTTTACCGTGCAATGATTTCCACTAATTGTCATGTGCATGAAATGTTGATTTTTTGCTGTGTAATTTTATTACTTAAAAGGTGTTATGAACCTGTCATTCAAGGCTTAAGAATCCCAAACTAAAAACGATCTTGCTCGTCACGGGCCCCTAGTTTATTCTGAGACTTGGTTGACAAAGCATCAGAGCGGCCCTGCTGCTATCAGCCTTATACAACATTTAATCCCATGTTATTCCTTGCCCATTTGAAGGTGGCGTACGTTCGTGAAGTAGTGATGTAACTTTATCACCCATCATTTACTGACAAAACTGCTTATGTTGTATATGGTTGTTCAAAATAAACTCATGGGGGGCCCGAAAAATAAGTTTCCGGGGGGGGGGCCAAAAAAATCTGTTACACCACTGGATGGACTAACAGATAGTTAATCCAGTTCCTTGATAGTTTTTCATAATAAGAATCTAACTTTACTCTGGGGAGCTGGACCCCTCTTCCCTCTAGTATTGGGAGGGCTGGGCCCCCTTCCCTTAACATTGGGAGGGCTCGAGCCCCTTTGGTCCCATGGAGTCGGCGCCGGTGTGTGTTATGTTAAACGTAGACCATTACCACCAGTAACGATGGCACTTAAAGGTGGGATAAACTGTGTAGAAAACAGCCATGAAAATTAAACTCAATACAAACCTAAGGGGGGGGGCACCTCGATTATACCTTGTGGGGTCCCACAAGGTTCTGATCTAGGACCACTCCTCTTCTTGTGTTACCTTGGGGGATTTCCTGGTTCTTTTCAGGGAAATACCTCTGTGTGTTTGTATGCTGATGATGCAAACAAATGTCATCATTTATTAACTTATCAAAGGCAAAACAATTTTTAACCAACCACAATCTTTATCTAAATCCAAATAAATCTAATTTTATCTCATTCTCCACTAAACAAGCAAGATCTAAATTCACTCCCGAGATCGTAATTGATGAAGACAGATTAAATCAAGTAGATTCAACAAAATTTTCAGGTCTTGTAATTGATGAAAATTTAAGTTGGGACGAACACATTGATTTCATTTCTAAAACAGTTTCAGCAGGTCTATATGCTTTGCGACAGATGGTTAGCACAGTTTCTAATATTAATACCTTGACAACAATTTATTTTGCATTGATTCATTCTCATTTGGCATATGGCATAAGCATTTATGGAGCAACAACCAAAAACAATTAGGACAGTTTATTATTGCTATAAAAAAAGCTTTAAGAATTATTTTTAATTTAAAAAGAACAGTTTCAGTAAAACAGTATTTCTCAGATATTGGTATTTTAACAATATATGGCTTATATATTTTTGAAACAATAATGTATGTAAAACAAAACCCAACTCCCATTGCGAGTAGTCATCAGTACAGCATGAGGGTTCATAGGAGGGTGGAGCAACACCGATTACAATTTTATGAAAAGGAAACTCATTTCATAGGTAATACATTTTTATTTCATTTGCCTAAATGTTTTTTAGAAGAAAACAACTTAATAATTTGACAACAATTGAAAGAATATATTTTACATACTCATTTGATGATTTTTGGAACAATAAAGAAAACGCAACAGTCTAATTTATTATTTAATATTTTGAATTTAAAATTTTGAGTACCTGTATAGATTAAGTTAAAATCTAAGACACTTTTCTATTTACTTGTACATTACAATGAATAAAGAATGTTTGACTTTGACTTTGAATACTTGAGAATTCACACACACCACTATTTTGTAAATGACTTTACTCACTAATTTCATGATTGGTAAATTTGTGATCGTCTTAATGGCATTTTTGTATCCACTGTATCTATTAATAGACTCAATAGTCCTTCTCAGTTGCTCAGTTACCCACAATAGGTAAAATTACTTCACTTTATTTTTCCGGAAGGTAAAAAAAGTTTGAATTTTCTTAAATGTTTCTTTAAATTTCTTTAACCAGACACTACGTCCCCCACAATCTTGAATGTAACTTTGATAGTATACCTTAATGACTGATTATCTGAAAAATAAGTCATGTGAACACCCCCATTCCCTAATTGTTTCTAGTGTACAATGTAGCTGTCGATTGTGACGTAGGTGCTGACGGGACACACCGGCTCGGTGCTGTGTCTGCAGTACGACGACAAGGTGATCATCAGCGGCTCCAACGACAGTACGGTCCGCGTGTGGGACATCGACACTCTGACCCACTGCTGAAGTTGTCGGTTGTGACGTAGGTGCTGACGGGACACACCGGCTCGGTGCTGTGTCTGCAGTACGACGACAAGGTGATCATCAGCGGCTCCAACGACAGCACGGTCCGCGTGTGGGACATCGACACTCTGACCCACTGCTGAAGTTGTCGGTTGTGACGTAGGTGCTGACGGGACACATGGGCTCTGTGCTGTGTCTGCAGTACGACGACAAGGTGATCATCAGCGGCTCCAGCAACAGCACAGTCCGCATGTAGGACGTCGACACTCTGATCCACCACTGAAGTTGTCGGTTGTGACGTAGGTGCTGACGGGACACACGAGCTCGGTGCTGTGTCTGCAGTACGACGACAAGGTGATCATCAGCGGCTCCAGCCACAGCACAGTCCGCGTGTAGGACGTCGACACTCTGACCCACTGCTGAAGTTGTCGGTTGTGACGTAGGTGCTGACGGGACACACGGGCTCGGTGCTGTGTCTGCAGTACGACGACAAGGTGATCATCAGCGGCTCCAACGACAGCACGGTCCGCGTGTGGGACATCGACACTCTGACCCACTGCTGAAGTTGTCGGTTGTGACGTAGGTGCTGATGGGACACACGGGCTCGGTGCTGTGTCTGCAGTACGACGACAAGGTGATCATCAGCGGCTCCAGCGACAGCACGGTCCGCGTGTGGGACATCGACACTCTGACCCACTGCTGAAGTTGTCGGTTGTGACGTAGGTGCTGACGGGACACACCGGCTCAGTGCTGTGTCTGCAGTACGACGACAAGGTGATCATCAGCGGCTCCAGCGACAGCACAGTCCGCGTGTAGGACGTCGACACTCTGATCCACCACTGTAGTTGTCGGTTGTGACGTAGGTGCTGACGGGACACTGGCTCGGTGCTGTGTCTGCAGTACGACGACAAGGTGATCATCAGCGGCTCCAGTGACAGCACGGTCCGCGTGTGGAACGTCGACACTCTGATCCACCACTGTAGTTGTCGGTTGTGACGTAGGTGCTGACGGGACACACCGGCTCAGTGCTGTGTCTGCAGTACGACGACAAGGTGATCATCAGCGGCTCCAGCGACAGCACAGTCCGCGTGTAGGACGTCGACACTCTGATCCACCACTGTAGTTGTCGGTTGTGACGTAGGTGCTGACGGGACACACGAGCTCGGTGCTGTGTCTGCAGTACGACGACAAGGTGATCATCAGCGGCTCCGTGACAGCACGGTCCGCGTGTGGAACGTTGAAACTCTGATCCACCACTGTAGTTGTCGGTTGTGACATAGGTGCTGACGGGACACACCGGCTCGGTGCTGTGTCTGCAGTACGACGATAAGGTGATCATCAGCGGCTCCAGCGACAGCACAGTCCGCGTGTAGGATGTCGACACTCTGATCCACCACTGTAGTTGTCGGTTGTGACGTAGGTGCTGACGGGACACACCGGCTCGGTGCTGTGTCTGCAGTACGACGACAAGGTGATCATCAGCGGCTCCAGTGACAGCACGGTCCGCGTGTGGAACGTCGACACTCTGATCCACCACTGTAGTTGTCGGTTGTGACGTATGTGCTGACGGGACACACCGGCTCGGTGCTGTGTCTGCAGTACGACGACAAGGTGATCATCAGTGGCTCCAGCGACAGCACAGTCCGCGTGTAGGACGTCGACACTCTGATCCACCACTGTAGTTGTCGGTTGTGACGTAGGTGCTGACGGGACACACCGGCTCGGTGCTGTGTCTGCAGTACGACGACAAGGTGATCATCAGCGGCTCCGTGACAGCACGGTCCGCGTGTGGAACGTTGAAACTCTGATCCACCACTGTAGTTGTCGGTTGTGACGTAGGTGCTGACGGGACACACCGGCTCAGTGCTGTGTCTGCAGTACGACGACAAGGTGATCATCAGCGGCTCCAGCGACAGCACAGTCCGCGTGTAGGACATCGACACTCTGATCCACCACTGTAGTTGTCGGTTGTGACGTAGGTGCTGACGGGACACACCGGCTCGGTGCTGTGTCTGCAGTACGACGACAAGGTGATCATCAGCGGCTCCAGCGACCGCACAGTCCGCGTGTAGGACGTCGACACTCTGATCCACCACTGTAGTTGTCGGTTGTGACGTAGGTGCTGACGGGACACACCGGCTCTGTGCTGTGTCTGCAGTACGACGACAAGGTGATCATCAGCGGCTCCAGTGACAGCACGGTCCGCGTGTGGGACGTCGTCACCGGCGAGATGGTCAACACTCTGATCCACCACTGCGAGGCCGTGCTCCACCTTCGGTTCAGCAACGGCATGATGGTCACCTGCTCTAAGGTACACCACCCCTGCGTAAATCAGGTTCCCAGCTTTTACATTAGAGAGAAAGTTTCTGCAAATTGTGTCACAAGTTCCTGTTAAGAATTCTTGTATACAAAAAATTCTGTAAAAAAAAGTCAACTTTATTTTGTAGGTTTAGACTACAAATGACATCTTTGAATTGAACTTCTCAATTGATACTCATTTGTGCATGATACTTATAGTTTAAAGTCTAGTTATCATAGTACCAATAGATATCTTTTATCTTTCTTTTGATTTTGCTAGCGACAGTTGTAAAGCTTCAAAGCACTTTTGATGGCCCTAGTCAAGAGATTTACGGTTTAAAATTTCAAATCGTACCCTGAAGCTAGTTCTTTTGTGCCCACAGGACAGATCGATAGCCGTGTGGGACATGTCCTCTCAGACGGAAATCACGCTACGTCGAGTCTTGGTCGGCCACCGGGCAGCTGTGAATGTGGTTGACTTTGACGAGAAGTACATAGTGTCAGCGAGTGGTGATAGGACGATCAAAGTGTGGAATACTTCGTCTTGTGAGTTTGTGCGCACATTGAATGGTCACAAGAGGGGAATCGCGTGTTTGCAATATAGAGACAGATTAGTGGTCAGTGGAAGTTCGGACAACACAATTAGGTAAGTTGAGTCATTGGAGTTGACCTAATTAAAAATGAGGCCATTGAATATTTGTTTATGTCCTGAGGAAAATGTCATCCTTAAATAACATCCAGTATATTAACAAATAAGCTGCATGCTTAGTGAAAATGTAACTACCTTATTATTACCATACTACCAAGTAGGCTAGTATAGAACTAAGCTCATTTTTATAGTCCTACTATCCAAATTTAAAGGGTTTAAAAATATTAAAAAAGGTCTATCTAGTAGAAAAATTTAAATGTAAATTTTTAAAAATTTAAGTGTTAGTGTGCATAGCTGCTGGCAATAACGCAGAGAGGCTGTTGAACTTGTGGTTATGCAGTACAAGACTAGTTTTAATGTTAAGTTCAGTGTTGCAGTTGTAATGAGCCTAATTTGTAGGGGGGTAATATTCAGCTCATTGGTATGACCCATACGAGTAACTAGGCTAAGGTTACCTGGTGCACGTCGTAAGCCTATAGGTCACTGCGAGCTTCCAGGCCTAGGCTTAGGCCAAACCTGTCGGGCCATAATTTGGTGTTGTCACTATCTATAAACACCACGAGAACACTCAGGAAAGCTGGTAGGATTGATAAAACGACACATCATGAAGGTGGCAAGAGTAAACCTTTGTTGTCGTTGGGCGATCCTAGGCCCTAGTCTGCCGCTATCTGGGTAGCGTCGTTTGGGTGATAAGTGTTAGCCTCGGACGTGATATGTGGGTATAACTCTGAATAAACACTTAATTAATCTCAACTTCACATTGCTACCTACGTACTTAGCGTATATCGCCTGTGTAGATCGTTTACTGATATTGTTAAACACATTGTTGGTAAACAAGCCGATCCTAACCTCTGACTGGCGGACGACAGTGTAGACAGCCCACCATCTTCTTCTTTTTCTGCTTGCCGAGCGCGCCAAACTGTTTTTCTGGCGGACTCTCAAAAACAGTAACCAGAAGAGACTTTTTTTTTAGCTATTAACCAGCCGTCTTAACAACGGGAAAAAGGGCTGATGAGTCATCACCAGAAGGGGTGAGCACATGGCGTGCTGATAACCTCTGAATCTTCAATCTTGGCTGTTCCTCTGAAGTGAACGGTACGTAGTTCGTCTCGCGAGTGCGAATTCTTCCCCGGACGCTTCCGATTGTGTGCTTCAAGTTAGTTTTCGACGTCTTCCAATACCTTTTAGTATTAAAGGCACGTCAGCGTAATTCCTGAATTTGTGTTTGTCGATCTGTAAACTTTTCTGAAAGTTGATCGTGTCGCAGGATAGGGCCCGAGACCTATCCTGCTCATCTCTTGGCTGTAACCAAGACTAGTTAAATTAATTATCTTGGTGCTAATTATTATTTAGTTTTCCTTTTGGGATATTTTCCAAATTCTGTGTAACCAAGTTAGAGTAATTGGTGATTTTCATAAGTGGTTTAAGTCCTAGATTTTCCTGCTGTTGAAACAGGCTTAGTCTTGTCCAAACCTGCTGTGCTACCGGAGTGCAAGGTTTGTCCTGCTCCTGTAATTATTGGTCACTAGTGAAACAGTTTAAATGTTGTTTCTTGATTTGGGTAAACATTAACTATGGGTAACTAGTGTTAACTCTGAACATCTCACAGAGCTAGGGAAAACAGCAGAGGGCATTTTACTTAGCAGGTGTTTCCAAATTTAGTCTGTCCTAAGTTGAATGTCATCTAGGTTGAATATAACTGAGCTCTCATATCTGAATATCTGATAACTACTGTGATCTCGATCCTCGACCCCTGGAATTATCCTAGCGACCGAGCTGAGCGATTCCAAGGCCTCTGACAACCCGTGACAAGTTTTCTTACGGTTCGGGCTACTTCAATATCCGATCATCTTCTCTCTCTAGGAAATATCCGTCACACAGTATTTATAATATACCTACCAAGTTATTTTTCAGTTGCAGTACCTTTTTTGGCCCCAATTTTCCAATGATAAAAAAAAATTGGTTTCTTAAGACTCCATAAAAATGTGTGTTGTTAGTGATAATTATTTTCAGCCAAACCAGGTGGATATTTATTTTATTCTTAAATTTTTGAGAAATGAAGGAGAAGGAAATGAGATGAAAGAATTAACTTCTTCTATTCTTTGTTTCAGGTTATGGGATATTGAATGCGGGGCATGTCTACGAATTTTAGAAGGTCATGAAGAATTAGTTAGATGTATTAGATTTGATAGTAAACGAATTGTCAGTGGTGCTTATGATGGGTAAGTTGAAGTTTATATTTTTTTATTTATTTTTTCTCAAAATATATATATTGTGTATATTTATTAGGGATGTGTTGGTACCACTTTTTTCTAAGTCGGTATCGGTACCGGTTCTTGCTAGATCGGTTCTCGGTACCGTTACCATCAGTACCTAGTTTTTGTTACAATGTGTTGTATATTGTAATGAACCTAGAAACATAGTATGTTTAGGTTTTAATTTAACAGCTGATTATCTTGAGACGAATTTTCAAACAGTGAAGTTGTAAACAAAAATAGATTGTCTGCTACTGTAACAAGATCCGATACAGCTTAAGGAAATTAATTTAGGCTACTTTTATTGGTGATTGTATCCAAATTGAGGAAGCATAAATTGTGCCTCATGGGAAAGATCCAGAATCGACAGATTATGTATTGTAAATTGAACCCTGAAACAGAAAGAAGAAGAAGGTATAGAGAAATATGAGCCGACGAGATTAGGGAAAATACGCGTAACCTTGTGCAAGAACAGAAAACTCCTGAGAGACTAAGACTAATTGAAACTCAGAAAAAATATTAAAATATGCAATTTGCACATGGGCCCCCCTAGAAAAACTACTATAATCCTGCTGTTGTGCAAGAAGACAACGGAATTCCATAATATAGTGCTTGGGTGATGAATAATGTGAGTGTGTGTTTTGTTCAGTTAGACTTCTGTTTGTTTGAGTGAGACCTTTAAATTTCAATTGAAAATGTTAAAAACCATGCAATTTATTCTAATTGTTGGTGAGTTTCTCACAAACAGAAATAATATTAAAATGCACAATTTTCGCATGGGCCCCCTAGTAAATTTATATTTTTATTAAACTTTTAACATATTAGAAAACATGTGTCTATTTATTTTTACCAAGAATATATCTGTATTGACAATTTTTCAAGGAAATAAACATCTACAACAAAAAATATAACCAAAATCGTAAACCGTAAGATGGCGTATCTTTCATTTTGATAGTACAGATACCAAAACATAGAGACATAACTACTTCAAGTGGGGTAAAGGGGGGAACGGAAGTCATTAAGCTTAATTAAACCATTACAGATTGAAAAAAAACACTCTTTGGCTACATATACTCCAAATTTCATAGTCTTAGGAGTTATACTTTTCATGCAATGATAAAATGTTCAATCATTAAAACCTTTAAACTGCTCTCCTGAAAAATTGCAAAAATGAAGATACGTGGGTATGTCGTTTATGCGACGATACTAGCAAGCGGTGGTATATTATTGTTTTATCAATGTTTTAATTTTCATGTTTAAGTTTCACTAAGTCATAAAATACTATCTCACTTTTTATATGAATTATTCAACCTTCTGTTAACAGGTAAGATATAAAAATAATATTCTATGAGAAAATACCCCCGTTGCAGCACCTGCATACTCAGCGAATTTTAAATGCAAAAGAACTTAATTCGATCCAACTTGGCAAGATTTGACATGTTTTTGTAAGGGGTATTTTAAGGATATTACCTTTCTTGAGGCACACCATTTTATGTTTTCTTTTAAAACGGATATTGTTAACAAATTACTGACAGTATTTTATTTGTATCTTTATTTTTCATGGCTAAGATGTTTCAAGGGAACCTAGTTGTTTCACCATGTTAATCCTAAATTTTTCTTCTACTTGTGTGTTTGTGCTGCAGGAAGATCAAGGTGTGGAACCTTGTGGCAGCTTTGGACCCCCGAGCTCCCGCCAACACTCTGTGTCTCCGCACTCTTGTGGTAAGGGCCCTATTCAATACAACTTTGCTTTTTATTTGGTTCTTAAAGCTAAGTATACTTGAAATGGCAAGCTATTGTATTTTGTAAAAATTGAAAATAGAGAGTTTCTTTATTAGTTATAGTAACATTTATTAATTTAGTGCAGAGTAGAGTGGGGCCTATAGTCTCTTGGTCAGGATAAATAATTTGTTTTTAATATGAAAAAATTATGTTATGACCACAGTTGCGAAACATCGCCTCATTCACTGAACCGATCTTAAAATAAAATCAGTTCGAGACTTGAAAGGAAAACCACTGGATAATAATTTTCCGCATATTGTAGTATTCAACCCCTTGGTTAGTGGCGCATGTTGGGTCGAGTAAGATAGATTAAGAGGTTGATGGTCTGCCCCAGGAGCACACAGGACGCGTGTTCCGACTGCAGTTTGACGAGTTCCAGATCGTCAGTTCGTCCCATGACGACACGATCCTCATCTGGGACTTCCTCAACCACTCCCCGGTCAACATGATCAGTGACAACGCCTGTCCGATGATGGGTCAGTTTCATTTTGCTTTCTACTAGTAAGATTATTACTAGGCAGTGTTTTTAACACTTTCTATATTAATGTATTGAATAACTTAACATCAGTGGTTCATTCAGCATGATTGTGTCGATTTATTTTTTTTAGATCCAATGGTGCATCCAACAATTTAATTTAATTAGAAATTATAATTAGTTTTAGCTAACTTTCCAATCGGGGAGAAACTATTATCCTAAGGTGTCTTAGTGAGGCCCAAGTCTGGAACCATCATCATTTTTGTATTGTGGTCCCAAGATCCCAAAAACGCTATTTGTTCATTTTCACATACATACGGTATATATATGTTGTATTTATATTTTAATTGCTCACACTTTCATGGTTTTGTGGTCGTTTTGTGGCTGAAAAATCAATCACTTGTCTTAGCTCATTTTTTTTATAGTTTAATCTCTTAATCGTATTGTGGCAGAAAAATGACTCAGAAAAAGTCTACAATTTCAAAATCTAGTAGACACCCTGATATTCCTACGAGTCTTAAAGTATGATAACTTCTGTAAAAATGGACATATCTTAATCATTAAATCTCCTGGAAAAGGAAAACAATCTCATAGTTCTGGAAATTGCTTTTAAGTGTCCTCCAAGATGTATATTTTAACATATCAAAAAGCCCTAATGGTGGCTGGTCGGCAAGTGGCCGCCATCTTAGATTTTAGGTACCATATTTAGGTTTTTCCTTTTTTTATCAGAAACTATCAATGTTTAATATACTATGTTAGATTGAAAAACGAAAGTAGGGCCTAGATAAAATGATCTGTAAGGAAAGCATGTAATATGTTTATTTAGGTCCAATCATTCACAAGATAACCACTAATTTTATTAATTTCTTAACTAATATTCCCTCCATGAGAAACATATGTAAATTTTGAGTAAAATTAATGCCCTACTAGGTAATGGCTATACACTTATAAGGAAAATAAAATATATTTATGAAAAATTGATGAAATTCGTCGTAATTAGACACCTCAATCATAAAAATTGGTCCAAAATAGAGACCTTGGTGAACTTTTAAAAAGGTTATCCACTTATTTGTAATACAATGGACTCCCTCTTATCTTGATACCTTTTAACCAGACATCAGTTCAACCGGACTTCACTCCACGGAAATTACATTATAGACCATTAATCACAAGTCTAAATCAGACTGATTATTGGCTTATATGGTTTGCATTAGAGTTATAATTTTATGTTTTAGGGAATGTCGCTTTAATTTGAAAACTCATTATCCGGATGAGTCTTGGTCCTTAGGTGTGGTTAACTCTGGAAAGGTATCGTCCGCAATTTTGATGTGTGCGGAAGTGTTTTTTTGTCCGATTTTGCAATCAAATGACCTTAAGCCCTGTACCGTCAGCAGTGCTTTTCCCGCTACAGGTTTTATTTAATATGACCGTATTATGGCTGTTCTTAATGCATTTCCAAATTTAATTGAAAAAATACGTCAAATTTACGTAAGACACCTACAACAGCAAAATGTGCTTTTCAATGGACTCTTATGGAGCTTATTCCCTAAAATTAAAATGGAGCTAAAGACATAATGTAAGTTTATTATATAGTAAATAATATTATCAATGTTTTCTTGTATTTGGGTGCCTTCTTTAAAAAAAAAATATTTCATCAAACACTTTTTAATTTTTAATTACAGAGTAAAATTTACGTATCGATACCTTTAGCGTATTTTTGAATAACGATACCTTTCTAGGGTTAAAATATCAAACACTATTCATTGCTGGAAAATCTAGCTTGTTTCATGGCTGTAAATCTCTTAGTTTCTTATGTTGTTATGTATGTTTCTCTTTTCATAAGAGGGAGTCTACTGTACTCAGTGACGGACACTTACTGTCGCCCAGGGCAAAATCCGAGTTTGGTGCCCCCCCCCCCCTCCCGGCACCAAACGCAGGAAATATATTATATTTTTAACGGGTCTTGGATGTGATGGATAAGCAATTATCTCGTATATCATAATATGATTTTATCTTAGGATTTTTATGATTTTATACAACCGATGTTTGTAGGCTACGATACAGCCTACCAAGAGCTGTTATTGCCATAATATGACCGAGAACTTGACAGCCGATATTTATTTGAAAACAAAAGCGCTGTTTATTTGTTACCTGGAATATTTATTTGTATCCCAGATTTCACAAATAAAACTTCCGATTTTTAGCGAATTTCCTTAGAAATAAGCTGTTACCGTCGTTTTAACAGAACAGAATGGACAAAAAATATCCGTTCAGGGTAACCTCAGCAATCTTATTAATATTTATATTAATTGACAGATTTTTATGTATACTTTCTGAATATGAAGTGAGTTTATTGTGAAAACACATTTTTACCTACAAAAATCGCGATTTGTTTCAAAATTTAACATGGGCTTATATGGGAAATAGAATTTTCATTTTTTGAGTTTTGTTAGCACGATAACTCTCGTAAATATCCTCCGATCGTAACCAAATTTGGTACAGACATGTAAAACTAGATTCTCTTGGACGAGTTCGTAAACCAGCCAGATCGCTATATCCAAAGTGGGGTAAAGGCCCCATTTTACCCCCCAAAAATGGGTTTTTTGAGTTTTTCAAATTGAAAAATTATATTTATCCAATTATTGCTTACACCATTGGATTTAGCTTGAAAAACAAACAATTTGGTATCTGAAATCATTTCACTAAGTCCATTGGTCTCCGAGATTGTGTTTTTTGTATCAGGGCAGCAGAATGTTAGCTTACCCAATTTCGTATTTACTCTCTACTGAGGTTTTCAAGGAATCGCTTTGAGTGATTTCTCAGTTTATCAATGTATTTAATAGAATTTTGGTTTTTTATAATTTATATAAGAAACATTCTTGCCTACTTCATTATACGAAATATTTGTGTTTTTTCATCTAAGACATTTACCACTACTTTTTTACAAAGCTTTTGTAAAACAAGCTATAATATATTATTTTAATATATAAATATATCACTTGTTTATTTTTCTTTTTTTCGTAATAATGGATTGATTAATTAATTAATTACTGGATATTTTGTAATTGGAAATTCGCTGAGTACGCAGGTTTGCTGCGTCGGGGATATTTTTCTTTCTGACCTTTCCTGACTATTTCAAATCGATTCCCAACCAGTGAAATCGACCATGTTGCCTCTTAAAACGAAAACTTGAGCCCAATAAGTTAGCCCAATCTATGTAAAGTAAAATACAATATTATTTGACACCCTCAATGCGACTGAAAGATTTTACGGCCGCGATATGTCCAATATATTTAACGGCCGCAGTAAGAACAAGAGATTTGCTGGTCTCAGAAACACTGAGCGATTTTCTGTCCGCAATACGACCGAGAGATTTGCTGGCCATGGTATATACGCCCGCGATTTGACAGCCGCGATGTGACCACGAAAGGTGTAACGGCTATGAAAAGAGCAAGCGGTTTAGTTGCAATGCGACAGATATTTGCCAGCCTTGGTCTAAACGACAGATTTTTCGACCACTAAATAAGAGGACCTTGAAAAGAGCAAAATACTTGTCGGTAGTGAAACAAAAAGAAATATGCCTGCCAGCAATGACTGATTATCTGGACAAGATATGGCCAATAGATGTGACAGCCGCAAAAGGAGTGAGAGACTTGTCGTCCACAGTGTGACCAAGGGATCTGCCGGCCGCAAATCAAGCAGGCGATTTTCCGGCCACGAAATGAGCGAGCGAATTTTCAGCCGTGGGGCGAGTGAGCTAATGAGCTATTCTCCGTCCGCGAAATGAACGAGCGGCTTTCTTGCCATCAAACAACGAGAAATGTGACGTTCACGAAAACAGAGACAGGCTTGACAGCCGCGATGCGACAGAGATTTTCCGGCAGTGATGCTACTTAGAGATTTGCTGGCCGCAAAACGAAAAATTTGACTTTAAATGCAATTTTTTTCACTTTTTACTAAACCGGAGCCAGCTAGTTGGGGCGTCAGAGGCGCCCCCTACTGGCCGGCGCCCCTGCTGCCCCCCCCCCCCCTAGATCCGTCACTGATTGTACTCCCTTAAGAAATGACTTTATGAGCTCACCAAGGCCTTTGGACCAGTTTTTATGATTGAGGTGTCAAATTACTGGAAATGCTCTCAAGATTTCATGAATATGGTTTATTCTCCTTATATGTGAATTGGTTTTACCACGTCGGGAATTCATTTTGCACACAAGTTTACATGTATTTTTTATGGAAGGAGGAAGGAATATTAAATTTGTTAAGGTATTAATAAAAAGAATGGTTATCTTGTAAATGGATGGAGCGAAATAAAGATTATATATATATATATATCGGGTGTCCAGCCTAAAGTTTTCCAATAGCTAAATTTTTATTTTATGTCTGACAACAAACTTCTTATGTGGGACCCCTTCAATTTTTTATGCTGCATTTAGTTATGTATTTCAATGTTTGGTATTTCCCACCATTTTCCCAATATGGCGGACAATTTTGTTTTTTCTTATAGAACACCCTGTTTTTATGGTGTTTTTGATTTTTGTAGATCATTTTAAGACACTTTTGTACCTTGGTATTTTTTCCTAAAACCTATGGTTAAGGAGATATGAACAGTTAAAGTTTGATTTTTTCCCGTTAGAAACGCATTAGGAAATTTATGTTGTCTGTATATTGAAATGGTAGGGTTAAATAAAACATACCAAAGATTAAAATGCCTTAACATGTGATTTCAGTTGAGATTCAATCATAAAAATATTTTTTAGTTGATTCACTCATGGAAATGTATTATTTTTAATATCCTTTTTACTCTAAAAGGAATACATAGTATGGCACAGTTAATGTGGCCACAATGCATTTCAAATGGGAAAAAATCAAACTTTAACTGTTTATATCTCCTTGATGTTAGGTTATAGGAAAAATACCATAGTACAAAAGTGTCTTACAATGATCTGTAAAATCCAAAAACACCATAAAATACAGGGTGTTCCATAAGAAAAAACAAAGTTGTCCGCCATATTGGAAAAATGGTGGGAAATTTCAGAAATTGAAATACATGCCTAAATGCAGCATAAAAAATAAAAGGGGTCCCCCATAAGAAGTTAATTGTCAGAAGGACTAAAATAAAGAAGTTAGCTATTGGAAAACTTTAGGCTGGGTACCCGGTATATATAATTTTCTTACAGCAAATTTAATCAACGTTAATTTTTCAATTTCACATAGTATATTAAAAGTTGATGGTTTTGAAGATTTTAGGAAAAATAAAATTGGTTACCTGTAGGGGTGTGCGAGTACTCGAGAATCAAGCTTTTTTCGAGCCGAGTATACACTACTCGACTCGACTCGACTTATTGCAAAATACTCGAAAGATCAAGTCGAGTAGTTACTCCCGCCGTTTACCCGAACGAAATCGGTACGTGCGAAAGAATATTACGGCCATTTTTCACAATGTCAATCCATTTTTAACGAATATAACTGAAACCTCGTTTGTTTTACTTGAAGTAAAAAGTTATTTTTAGTTATTAAAGACACATACATTTTTAAATCATTCTATCTTTTCTATAGTTTGAGGTTATTTTTTATTATTACATCTCGTAAAAAAATTATTTTCGTTATATTTTAGAAACCATTCAAAATAAATAAAAACTTAGTTTTTTTGTTGACATAGTTACACGAATAAAAAATGTACCTGTGTGAATAACTCAAAGGAAATATTTTAATCATGAATTGAGTCAGGTAATTGGTCATGGCTTATAGTCTGTGTTTTCATTTCATTACAAAACCCAGGTAAGCCTTAAACACAAGCTAGGCTTGAAAAATAAATCAAATCAAGAATTATTGTGAGTTTAAGTAAAAGGTTTTCTTTCTTTTTTTGGTATCATTTATTTGCATATCTGCTCTTAGTTCAGTAACTCTTTTAAGTTTAATTACCTCGAAATTGTAATTTGTATGTGAGTAATGATAAAACATGATGACTATTATATTATAAAGTAAAAAACTCGACTTGAAAAAAGCTCGAAACTCGCGGGTATTTTTCAAAACTCGGCTCGACTCGACTCGACTTCAAAAATCACTACTCGCACACCCCTAGTTACCTGAAATCCAATATGGCGGCCACTTGCCCACCACCCACTATTGGGGCTTTTTGATATGTTAAAATATATACCTTGGAGAACATTTTAAAGCAATTTCCAGAATTAAAAGATTTTTTTTGTATTTTTGAGCCAAATTTTTGAAATCACAAATTATGATAATAATCAAAACTATACTTGACAGTATATAATTTACATTGCCTAAGTGATTGGTATTTTCCTTCTTTCCTATCATTTTAAACTAAATAAAACCTTAACATTGTGTGTTTATTTGTTGAAGAGTTCAGTCAGATAATACATTGCAAATAAATACAAATATTTGCTTTTATCTAGTGTGAAGTTCTTTAAAATTGTTATGGTTAAGTTTTACATTGAAATTGGTTTCCTTTTAATTATTTTCATCATACTGACTCAGAAACATGAATGAATGAATGAATGAAAATAATTCTTTATTCATTACCAAAAAGCATTACATAACATTACATACAAACTTCTTTCACTGTACATACAGAGGTTACAAGAAAGTGCAAAGTAAAAAGAAATCTTAAATCTAAATACTAACAAATATAGCTAATTAACCTTGCACAAACTTCATAATTCATAATAATGTTATTATGAATTTATATTTGAAAAGAGATATACAGGAATACAATTGGCAATGAATAAATTAGGGGCCTCCTAGGCAATGCCAGTAACGAGGCTTCCATCACAATAAACTAAAATACAGAAACATGGCTACTAACTGATTATGTTACACTATAACATAACTTATTAAAATAGAAGCCAATAAATAGATTTGTACATGGCAAGTCATTTCTGGCACAAGAACAAACAGTTAATGTAGTTCATATCATACTTTATCTGTACAGTATATTTAAATAATAATCTGAAACAAGTAATCAATGTTTTCTTTCGATAACAACCAGGATTTTAAATTCTTATAGTACTGTGCATGTGAATTTTGACTAACAATATGACAGGAGGTAAGATTAAAAACGCGTGGAGCAATAAAATTGAAAAACTGTCTATATAAAGTAAGTTTAGGGCGTGGGATGGACACTGTATTGCAATTTCTAAGGTTGTACCTACAATTATGATCTATGGAGTGTTCAGTAGAAATTATTTTATAAAATATATTTAGAATCTTAAAAATGTAAAAGTGTCTTAGTGGAAGAATTCTTAAATTACTAAACAAAGGCCAGGAGTGCTCAAATCTATTCTTTTTTGAAATAACTCGAATTATGTTTTTTGTAGTGTGGCAAGAGGTTTAATTGTTGAAAAGTAAACTCCACCCCAGCAGCTTAACCCATATCCCAGTCTAGAACTAACCAAAGCGTGATAAACGTAAAGAAGAACTTTTTGAGGACAAAGGTTCTTAAGTAAATAAAATTTACGCAAGGCATCAACTAATTCCCTACGAAGCTTTGAAACATGTCCATTCCAAGAAAGATTACAATTTATTACTAAAACCAAGATATTTTATTTCTGCGACACGTTCAATAGTAGGACAACTACAACGACCATGGCAAATTGAATGATGGTTATAAAGTGGTTCATCAAAAAAGTAATTTTGTCGCAAGCCAAAAATCATATATTTTGTTTTTTCATTAAGGACTAAATAATTTTTGTCAAACCAATAACGTAGAAATATAAGGTCTTCTTGCATAAAATTTTTAATTTCCATTAAACTATTTCCAGAGTATGTTAGGGCGGTATCGTCTGCAAACGCTGTGAGCCTACCATTGAAATGTGCATTGCATAGGTCATTTATGTAAACAAGGAACAAGATAGGACCCAAGACGGACCCCTGGGGAACAAGAGCCAACAAAAAGGAACATCTGTTTTCTGTTCCTTTTTGTTGGCTCGAAAGGTACCCATTGCTGTACCATTCCGGAAAATACTTTTTCCGGACTGTGATTACAGGAAACAGAAGTAAACAATCAGCTGATTTGCAGCAAACCAATGTTTAATGCGTGTTTATTGGTTACTTTTTAGAGGAACATAGTGGTAGAACTGGTAGCAGTAGCAAATGTTTGTTTTGTTTATTATAGGTTAGGTTTGAAGGATTGAGGGACGTATTGGTTTATGCAAGGAATACATTATGATGGAAATTATGTTTTTTTCTGAGTAGTTTGATGAAAGTATCCTACGTTACAAGGCCAGTAAGTTTTACTCACATGAAAATCCCTGGAGAACTATCATGTTCATGTGGCAAAATAGTACTTTCTGGCCTAGTAACGTAATATTTTATTTTCAAAATGAATATCTTAATTCTAGGTCCAGCTTTTAATTTTAAAAATAGGCTAAGTATTGTCTCTATGAAAAAACTTGATTTGAAATTAATAATTACATGTGTAAGAAACAGGTTGGTAATTATTTTTTAAAAAGCTAACCACAATTTTTATTTCTGTCGTTACAATTGTAACAAAATTCTTGGAACGACTTGTGCATCATGTTAGAACTCAGCCCTTCCAGTTTATTGATGTGTTTTCTGTGCTGTGCAGGCTATGAAGGTTAACCACTTGGTGTAATAGCTACCGAATGTTCCACTGCGGCGCAGCGTAGATTGCTCGTAGCAGCTTCGCTTCTCTACTTGGGGCCGAAGAATATTCAGTTTTGTTAGTTTGCATTGACCGGTGCGTGAGCCACGGAGTGCACGGTATGAGCCGTGCACAGGTCAAACTGTTAGATTCATCATATATTTATGTTCCTCAATATTGTTGTAAAACAACTATTTATGACTGTATTATTTCACATAGGAAAATGTTTTATACCAGTTATTTATCTCAAAAACTTATTTTAGTTAATAAGCTGTAGCAATATGTTATTGTACATAATAGTGAGCATCGCTTAGGTGAATGGACGTAGTGTGAGCGAAATCATTTGTATTTAAGGAATCACTGTGTGTTTCTCTTTTTAATGAGCCGCTGAAATTTCTTTAGTTTTTTATATGGTTTTTCTTATATAAGTGTTAATTTAATATTTAATTTTATATATTTTTAGTTTTGTACCTTACAAAACCTTTTACTAAGCATGTTATCCCTATGCTAATTGTTTATTATAACAAAATTGTTAGTGGTTTTATTCTTAATATTTTTTGATTTAGGAATTTTAAAATTAAATTGCTTCCAAACTCATTTAGTATTTTTGTTTTGTAAAAGGATTGAGGAATAAAATTTTAATGCTTGTACAGTTGTTATGTATATTTTGTTGGTTTTTAAGTATACTTGTAATTGTAAATAATTTAATAAATTAGTTTCAATTGTGTGCAGTCATTTTGTTGGTTAATAATTTATTAATGCGAGTTATTAGATCAAAAACGAACATTGTACTGTAATAAGTAGTGACTGTGGTCTAGACTGGTTTTTTTCAGTATAGCACAAAAATGGAAGCAAAACAGTGATGTGATGTATTGAAAACTCTGTACGGCTAATTTAGCAGTTATAAACTGCATTACTCCGATATTAAATGTACATAGCTGTCTCACCGTGTTTTGACTTATTTTTATAATTGTTGTAACCTTTTTCCTCTCTTCATACTTTATTGTTGTAAGTGTTAATTTTATTTTACTATCATAGCAATGAGGCACGTTTCACTGCTTTACATAAAATGCTAATAAATCTAAAAAAATCTTAAGTTTAAGAAAGTAAAAAATATAAAGGAGTTAAAATTCATACATTTTATTGCTTATTATGCACTTCTACAATGGATGCTAACAACTGCATAATCTTACCTCATGCCACCTTGAAATTAAGTCCTATTAGAACTAGGCTAATTTCTTTGAAACTTGCTTATTTTTTAACATAATTTACTCGATTACATGAATTTGTTTGAATCTGATTCTTTAAAATGTAGTTTGTTTTTATTCAAATTTAGCATTGACTTTAAAAAAATATTTAAAAATTATTTTTTCTAGTTAAAAATGGTAATGTTAATTGGTTCTTAAATTTGTTAATGTCTTCTCGATAAGAAGACACTCGTAAACACAAAAATCTTGATAAGAAGTGCACTTTTCAAGTCTCCTTTGAATTGTAAGTAATTACACCTAAAGTCTCTAAAAAACCAACCTCAATAAGAAGAGTCCCTTGATAACAAGACTGTTTTTATTATCCCCTCGAGTCTTCTTATCAGGGTTCTTGTTAATATTGTTAATATATGGTATTGTTAATTGAAGGGGTTCCCCCCCTATAACCCCCCCCCCCCCCCCATAACGTTGTAAAACGTTTTAAGCCACAAAATTTCAAAATCGGAGATATTTAGTGAAAGAGGTTCTACAAGATAAGAGCTACACCATTGTCTATTTTGTTTTGAAGATACTTGAGTTGGCAGCCCTGATTTCGTCTGTCAAAGTAGAACGGTTTGCAGGACTTCATGGACTTCCTAGGGAATAATGCTCTATCCAGCGAAAGATGGGCCCCCCGCCGGTCATTGACCTGTTGACTTGCTACCAAAATCGCATGAATAAAAATAAAAGGTGAAAAGTAAATATTGAAAAGTGAAAGGATAAGACCAGGAAGGAATTTAGAAATGCTGGATTACCCGATACAGTGGAACCTGCCTAATTCAATCCTCTTTAATTTGAATATTTCTTCCGGTCCCTAGCATTTCATATACAATTAATGGTAAATAATCGTGGTTAATTCAAATTATATTTTGGATAATTCAAGTTTTAACGTGAAAAAAGACAGTCGAATGCCCCGTCTTTGTATCATTGCCACGCAGTCAAAATCCCTCCCAAGCCCCTATTGCACAGGCCGTATTGTGAAGGTCGTCGTCGGATCCACGCGTACCTTTTGGCCGATTCCATTGTTTGGCCGACTTGACTCACCCCTATGGCTCGGCTTCTTTCCAAGGTCATTGCCCAACCCCTCCCACCATCCTATTGTTTTGCAACACTCCACTTGTCACAGATCATAACAGTGTCATCCCTTATACCATGTGGTAAAAACATTAGATCTATTGCTTAACGTAACAGTTCATTATCAAACTATGTCTTTTTGTCAGCTCTGATTTTTACCAATTATTTATGTATCCATGAACGTACTATATTTCTGTTTTATATACAGTACAGTACAGTACTGTATTTTAAAACACGTTGTAACATTTCTACTGTATTACAGTAATCATTCACTGTTGGCTACTTGATGGAATGTACTGTAAAACATAAATTAAAGTTACTCTTAATAAGGGTTTTATGTGGGTATGTAAAGTTTTATTGTTTTAAGCCTTTCAGACCAAACTTTTTTAATACAAATTTTTGGATAGTTCGAATTTTTTTATCAGTCCCTTGAGGTTCGAATTATCCAAGTTCCACTGTATTTCAAAAACTAGGAAGCCAAGACCTGGAAATTGCTCCCTAAAGAGGTGAGTAGAAAAACATTTTAAGTGCAGAGGCAGA
Organism: Flexamia atlantica; assembly: GCA_035578135.1. NCBI lineage: Eukaryota > Metazoa > Arthropoda > Insecta > Hemiptera > Cicadellidae > Flexamia > Flexamia atlantica. The sequence continues at coordinate 6,113,823 of JAQJVK010000006.1, read as the reverse complement.
TTTGGAAATTTGCCGCCCCTGGGCTATCCATTTTTTGCCGCTCTTCCCTCCCCAACAACACACGCCACATGTTGCAGCCCATTGTTTTCGCATCAAAACGAAATTTTGGGCAGACTCCGCAAGGCAAGAGAGCGCTAGCTGGAAAGGGGGATTTGTTCCCTCGACTTTTAGCAAGCCGCACAGCAAGTCTGTCTCACTCCCTCACTCTTTAAGGCCTGGTTAAATTAGGCGGGTTGCTTGCGCGGGTGATCAGGTGTTGCGTGGAAGCCGTGAGTGTTGCTTGGTCTTGGATCCCTTAAACGGTCCTGTGTTCTGTGACGATGCCCATGAAGATATCCAAAAACGCAACCATTTAAGTTATACGGATGTTTTAGATTCCAAGCTAGAATCGGACACCAACATCAGACAGGGAACTTTCTTTATTGACACCGTTATATATACTATACCAACAAAAGACGAGACAAAAAATTATAAAAATTATAAATAATTCAGTCTTGTAAAACTAAACTACATGATAATGCCATTTTTCACAGGATTTTTGTTAAATAGATAAAAAAAATAATTCTTAAACCCTTTATACTACTTGAAGCCCAGTTCGAAGTAAAGTAGAAAAGTAGACAGTCTACATGAAGTAACAGGTGATGGTCTTTGGTTTGTACATATTTCCGAGTTTGTTGAACCTGATACTTCCACCCTCAATTCCATTATCAACATGAAATAATGTAGTTTGTCACTAGGATAACATAATATAACAGTGTCTACTCTTGGCTATTTCAGCAGTCTGACTAAGCGTGTTTAGCAGCACAGTTTCCAATCCTGTTTCGTCTGCAGTTTAATCTTTTTCTTAAGTAAGGATGTCATTACTAAAGTTTCTGTGGAGGTATTCATCGTATCTTTTGTAGTGTGAATGTTTTTGATCTTAATAAAATGAACAAAAGACTGACAATATTTAAACAACTGTCATAGTTTATAATTAAGATCTTTAATTGAAGGCTTGAGGTTAAGAGATTTTAACTGTTTTTAGTAAACTTTAGTGATTTATATTTTTGGATTTTTTTTATTGGTTCCATTAGGTTTCAATTATCCAAGTTCCACTGTATATCTCAAAATTTTAATCCTAAAATCACTTTATTTGTATTAATTTTTAATTAACATTGCTCTTATGGAACAAACCTCCAAAAGACGGCAGATGGGTATTGTATTGTAGACTTAAGATTGCTGAGAAAAATCTTAAGATTGCCTCATCCTGAGCATAAGGCGGTAAAGGTACATGTTTATGTTGTATTGACACACAGAGAAAGAAAATTCAATCATGAAATAGTTTTTTCTTGCAAATTTGTTGTTTTTTGCAAATTTTCATATTTTTCAAGTACTTGTATAGTTAGTTTTAGTGTTACTTCTTACGATAAATAAGTTAGGAATTGATTGGCCAATAAATTATGAACAGAAATGAATGACAATTTTTTAGTAAAATTGAGTGTAGGTGACAGAATGTTAAATTCTATAACAGTATATTAATCCATTTATAATTAGATATTATTCGACTAGACTATTATAATGACTTTTTATTTAAAATCAATAGAGGCTTATCAGACCTTATTCTGTTTGGGTAACACCACTGACTGTAAATACTTGATAATAATCCACAGTCAATGGCAACACTAGCACAACGCACATTAATGACGTCAATACGATCGCTAATCACCCATTTGTTTTGAGAACCAATTTAAGGCTGACCTGTCATTTGTATAAGATGTCTGATGAATGAGGAAGGGGAGAGTTGGGTTTCCGAGTTTGGGAATTTACCCCAAATCATCCGATCTGATGAATCATTTGCCTTGGTGTGAAGACCATTGCTCATAAAAACGTGAGATCTAAGTACTGTGGAATTTGAAGATTGGAGTCGCCTCATCCAGGTCGATTCGTAAAAACGTTGTATGATACAAGTTCAGAGCTATGATGTGAGGATGAAAAAAGCAGTATATTATCAAGGTTGTTTATACAAAAATGTGATTTTAATTTAATATTGATTGTTATAACAATTTCAAGGGGATTGGAAAAGAATATATATTTTAGAGGAGTGTCGTGTAACCGAGGTTCTACGGTAAATCTATGTTCCAGAGAATTAACGACCTCAATAATGAACCCTTTTAAGGCTGTTAATAATTATGGGGTACGGGTTAAAAAGGCCAGCGCCCTGACTGGGACATATGCTAAAAAGGCCAAGTCATTTTTTATCTGTGGTGCATGGTTTCAGTTAAAGAGCTATGATTTCCACAATTTTTATCTGGTTGCAAGACGCGGGAAGGAGAGGGGGTACTTTTCTGGAAACAATGTTCTACAGCTGCACTGTTTGTCAAACGTGTTTGTGTTTACCTATGTTGAAAATATCATATGCTACGGTTTGTAACATAGTAGCCATGGCCGGAGATATAATGTGCGAACTATACCTTAATTTGTAATGGAACTGTAACAAATAGTGTACAAGTTGACATTACGCTGTTGAGGGTCTAAAAGGCAGAGGCCATGTTATTTGCTTACGGAAAGGTGATTTCGCTTACAGGTTATTTATCCCTACTTCTTCTGCTCATTCCTCATTGGAAACACAAGTCTAACACACACAACTCATTTATTAAATGATATTTGGCCAGTCAAAACAATAATCTCATCACATAACCAATAAAATACGAAAAGTAACCAAAAAAAATCATAAAGTTCAAGTAAAGCCAGCTGTCGATTATGGCATGAAAATCTATATAGACATGAAGAAGTAGGCTAAAGTGGCAGTATTCGCTTTTATTACAAATTTAATGGGTTAGGGGGTATAAGTTTATGAGCCCAATAACTCTCAACATGGGAATATCAAGTTTTTTGGTGTTAGGGAAACTTAACCAGCCAGTAAATGGGGAAAAAGTGGATGGGTGCCTACTGAGGCCATCGGCCTCGAACGCGACTTCGGCCGCGGGGTCTATTACGGCTGCCAGCCTTGAACATAGTTTTTATCGCTGGCGTATTTCGGCATTTAGTACACTCCTAGTTATCCGAGACTCCGGCTATTCAAGGTCTTTCTATGCTAAAACTTTTTTAATCATATTACTTTAAATGAGCAATGAATATATATAAATCCTATCTCGAAAACAGCTCTAACGATTTTAATAAAATTTTGCACATAGGTGTAGTTTTTATTTTTAAGTTCACCTATGTGTGAATTTGCTGTAGAATCACAAATTTTTAGAAAAATGAAATTTAAAGTTGATAATTTTTAATATGGGGTCATATGAGTTGCCAATAACAACGATAAAGTAAACAAAATAATCACCCAGGTGTTCATGATCAAGCCACTTAAAACTTTAAGGCTCGTATTATACACGGACACTCAGCGACCCAGTGGCTGGGGCGCTAGCTTCCCTGGACACTCGTTTAACACTGATCAAATGGGAGTGTCCCGCGAGCTATTATACACGGACACAGTTGGCTCGGACGCAGATCTGCGTCCGAAGTGTGTCCCGGCTGTGTCCGAGGGCGAGTCGCAGCCCGGACACACGCGGGACGCCAGCGTCTCTAGTCAAAATTAACATTGAATCTTATGGGAGTGTCCCGCGAGCTATTATACACGGTCACACGGTGTCCCGGACACAGACTGCAGCGCATCGCCCGAGAGTGGTCGTTTTGTTTTATATTTATATTTATATTTATGATATATAAATATAGTGGTTGTTTATGATATATTTATATTTATATAAGGTTATATAACCTTACATAAATATAAATGTGACTCTTTATTACTCCTAGCTGGTCATGAATTAGTAGTTTTGATTTGAACATTTATTATTTGCATTGATCTGAATATAGTTGAATATCTCTGCTCTTACCTTAAAGTTATGACCAGCTTCTCCTCCGGTGAAATGCACCTTTGTAAATGGGTATTCGTTCCAGCAATGTCTCCTATAAGTTTCAGAAGTTCTTTAAATGATGATACGGACATCCGTAACTAGTTGAAAAACTTCTCTTGATGAGCGCACAGTTCATCAAAAAGTGTAAAGTATAATCCTATTTATGGTCGCAAAGAAAATATAGGATTCCTTTGCATTCGTCCGGTGCCGATGCGGTGTCCCTGCAGCGTCCCGGCTGTGTCCGAGCTGCTAAACAGCTTCCGGGACGCAGGCGGGACGTCGGCGGCCCAGCCACTGGGTCGCTGAGTGTCCGTGTATAATACAGGCCTTACAGCTCATTGCCAGTAGAGTGGAAAAGAACAGAGATAATATAATTGAGTTCAGATTGCTCATGGAGTATTATCTCCATTTAAAAATCCCAAACAGGCAAACAGCTGTTTTGGGCCACGTCACACTGGTCGAGTAGGAGGGCGAGTTAGACGAGCGAGTTAGACTCGACCAGTGTGACGCGACCTAGATAAATGGGCGAGTCTAGTGGCGGACTAGTCGAAGACCCTGTTGACGGGCGAGTTGAAATGTTGCGCCAGAATGTCAGCTGCTCAAAAACCTTATGCAATTTAAAACCTAATCACATATGATTTTTGTGTTGTGTGTTATTTTCGTTTGATCTGTTTAGTGTACGATTAACCTATAACCATAGACGATAACGTACTGTAGACGTGTTTTTATTTCATTACTAATTTAATATTTTTATATTATGCTCTGTTCTTTTTATAACAATTTTATTTGAAATACTTTTAAAATTTTACGTTCATTTGTAATGAGCTGGTCTGAAGAGGAAACTTTTGATATTTGTTGAACTGTACCGTGAAGCAGAATGTTTGTGGAATTTAGCAAGTCCAAACTACAAAAATAAACAATTACGACAAACTGCAATCGCCAACTTTGGTGTTTGGGAACGCAATTAATTTTGACTATAATTTTCGGTCGAAATTCAAAACGAAATATATCAAATTGAAAAGGAGGACAAATTCTTCATAACAGTACCACTTTAATTACGATTACACGAAAAATATAGGAGTCAGCCCTTGAATTTGCATAGGCGAATTTACCTAATTAATAATCACTTAAAAATCATCGGCTGAACTTTAGGTGTAATTACTCATTTACCCTTCTTAGCATTGTGGAACCAAATGGTAATATTTTGTAGGGGTTTTCTCCTCTTTAATTTGATATATAATGTTTTGATTTTTGATTGAAAACTTTAGTCGGAATGCGTTCCCGCACATAAGGGAGTTTTCATGATTTTCGCGGATTACAACATCGCGCAAAACCCTATCCTGATGTTATTTTTCAACTTAAGACAATAAGCTACGTACCAAAATGAAAAGAAATAAATTCCTTTCAATATGCATTTTTTATTTTTCTGATATGAAAACAAATACAGGAGTAATTGGCGTTAGAGTTCAAATAGGGGTTTTAGCTAGTTGCATATTTTGAGCTAAAATAACTCGAAATGTAAAAAGAAAATGAAAAATGTACTTCACGAACCTAGTGTTGAATTTATTTGTCTTCAAGGTGCAATAAAATTATTTTCTCTAAATTAAAATATATCGCCGTAAAATGCGACCGTGTAAACGTTTACACGCGCTGATCGCCGACCCCGCGGAAGAATATTTACTATATTCATTACTGTTTGAATACGAAAATAAATGAGCGGTAACATTATATCAGCCTCTGAAGCTATATTTTGGACTTAAAATGTGAAAATATATATAAATTCAAACAAATGGTGTTTTTTACTTCTGATGGCCCCAAAACGAAAAGTTATCATGGTCTCGGGCTTAGGTTTTACCATGAGACCCTACGGTAATAGCTTCTTCCCTATAGGGGAAATTCGCTAAAAAAGATTTTTTTCCTAAAATTTATACCTATGACCAGGGCCGCCGAGAGCCAAGTCGGGCCCCAAGTTTGCACACCGCACAGGCACTCTGGGGGGTATGGAATACCCCATAGTGAAAGAGAGTCCGGGGGCCCTCGTCCGGAAAATTTTCAAAAATAAGATCTCTAAACTCATGTTTTTAGACAGTCAACAGGTGGATCGTAATACATGTATGGACTCCGAAAGTCCTAACCAATTGAGGCTAAATGGTCGGTCGGACTTAGAAAATAGTCTACTCTGATTAAAAATTAAAAATGATCAGTGATCCCGCACTATTGGATTTTCCAGTCATTCGTCTCTTTTTCATAACTTCAGCGTTTGTTCCACTCACAATGTTACTCTTCCTTTTTCACGATCAATGCGCACGTCTGTTTTTTTTCGGCCATCTGCGTTAATTACAACATATGTTGTACTCTTGTTTTTAACCATCATGGATCATTTCATCATAACATATTTAAGTTGTTGTCAATATATTTTAATGCAGAGGAATGGAGAGCGAGGTATGAGTCACTCACGCTCACTACTCGCTAGTCGCCACCGCCGTAGTGTACAGTCAGTCGCAAATGCGGTAGTACAGACAGACATAACAATCGTTTTTGCCACACAAATTACTTTGATAATACTGTACTATCAAAATAATTTGTATGACCAAAATTATTGACATTTGATTTTTTAACATGTAGGCCTAATTTTATTTCCAAGAAGTCGATACCAATATTTCCTCAATCTAAAAAACAATCCGCTCATCCCGAGACCCTTCAGCAGTGGCGGATCCAAGAGGGAGGCAAAGGGGGCAATTGCCCCCCCCCTTCACCTGAGAATGAGAAAAAATCAGAAATTTTTGGGAAAGTGAAATTCCCAGTTTTTGGATGCGATATAAATCAGCTTCAGAAAATTTTAGGGACGGGTCCATTTTAGCGATCGCAACAAGTGTGTAGCTTTACGAAACTTGCGATCCGCCACAAAAACGATCGCGTTTATTTATCGAGCGCGAATAAATGGAAAATCCAGCTTTGAGAAACTCGGAATAAAAAAAAGCATCGTGCGTATTAGCCGATCTCGAATAAAAACGGCAAACGTAGTTTTGCAAAACTCACGATCAGCCACGATAACGATCGCAAGTATTTGTTAGTCGCGGGTGAACGGCTAAAAAAACTTTGTGGAATTCGTGAACGGCCGCGAAATATGATAGCGCGTATCAGCCGATTGCGGATAAATGACTGATGTAGCTTTGAGTAGCTCGCGATCGGCCGTGAAAAACGATTGCGAGTATTTGCCGATCGCTGATAAAAGGCAAATGTGGCAACGGACAAGAATGGTTGAAGAAAGGTAGAACGGATTATGTTTTTTTATACATACATTGTGATATTCAGGTGAATGTTGATAATATAATCGAGCGTTATGCTAAGGGAGGAAAAACTGGAAAAAGAAGGCTCGACTTAGGACTTATTGTTTTTTTAAACTTAAGTTTTCTGGAGAAAGTATTATAAATAATAAATTTAAGGCTTGAACCTCTAAACAAGACTTTTTCCCTAATTACCTAAACAAGTATCTGTAATAAATCAATCCAATAAAAAACTGTTGTTTTAAATTGAAAATTGAGCATGTTTTTGTCTCTAGATTGCCTAAAAACACGAGTTTTCAGTTCAAGTTTTCGCCAATTTTCCGGGGGAGGGCCGCCAGAACCCCCCAAATGTTACCCTCGTAATCCTGCTTGCCCCCCCTGAACTCATGCTCTGGATCCGCCACTGCCCTTCAGAGCCTGGGCCCCAAGTTTCAGACTTGGCTGTCATGGTCTCTCGGAGGCCCTGCCAATGACAGAGAAACTTTTTAAAATAACTTTCCAAAAATGCATTTAAGTTCATTTATGAATAGTTTTCCAGAAGATAATGATTTATGAAGTACCTAATTTTAATTAGAAAAATGGTCTTTCATATAGGGATTCTGGTTCACTGTTGCACTCATCCTTTACAGAGCTATTGATATTCCTATTACACATCTATAGCTATACAGCTAGTTAAGCACAGCTAAGCTTTTAATTGTACAGCTATACAGCTGTTAACAAATTTCTAAGCTCACAATTAAAAATACCAATTATAATACGTCCATCCTTATAAATAGGCACTGATTAGATTCTGGGCCTCAGTACATCAGTGCAATAATGTTCTGATATTAAGAACATCATTTAATATATTTCTGATGTTAAGAATCATTTGGTTTGTTGTACAATTTAAACAGAAAGCAAGCTTTCCAGCTTAAAATTAACATCTTGTTGAGCACAAGGAATATTTAGGAAAGAGGATAAATTCAACATATATCTTCATAGATTTTAATACTAAATCTAGAACATTCATAAACTCATTATTTATAAAAGTAACAAATTATTTACAAGTTGCTAGTACATTCACAAGGCAATAAGTTCCTTTATTTCATAACATTTCACAAAACTAATTAATTAATAAATACATGAGCAATAATTTAAATAAATGTATTCTATAATATTGAAATGCTGATTTTTTATTTGTGTGATAATGGTTGAAAATTCATAAGCTCATAGAGAATTTTCTGAACAACTTTTAGTCCTAGAAAGCTTCTGTAAAAAGAACATGGCAATCAAACTTGTTTCTCCTTCATAGAAGCATCCATTTAAGTTTTTTTTATAATCTTTAAAGTTCTGGCATAAATTAAATAAGCTGCAGAGTTTGGTATAAACACTACATCAGACTTGTATGGTATATGATTGAGAATTTTTATGATTGAATGATCGCTTGGGGAAGTACTGTTATAAAGGGTGTTTTTTTTAAACGCAATCCATTTTTAAGATTGAATAATACGTATATAAACATGTAATGAGTATTGTTTTATTGATCTTTACATTTTGTACAACCTATTATTTAAGTTTGATCACATTTAGTTTACACTACGTGCTCAAACAGTCTGCCATTGGCATTTATACAAAGTTATGTTCTTTCCATCAAATTCCCAAACGCGTGTTGCAAGGTACCGCTTTGAATTTCTTGCATTAAATTTGTTGTTTGTTTTGAGGTGATACAAAATCTTGTGAATTTATTTCGTAGAGTAATACTACTTTACATGTCTGTGGCAAATTTCATTCAGATCGGACCACTTTTACGTGAGTTATCGTGCTTAAAGACATACACATTAAAAACGCAACCCAAAACTTGATTTTATCGGTGAAGGATTATTTCCCCCAAGATCCCGGATTTGACCCCAATATATTATTTTATTTTTCGGGGATACATAATAAGGCTTACTAAAACAATTCACAGGATATTCAGCACCTCAAAACAAATAACAATTAATGCAAGATATTCAAAGCGGTACCTTGCAACACGTGTTTGGAAATTTGATGGAAAGGACATAACTTTATATAAATGCCAATGGCCGACTGTTTGAGCACGTAATGTAAACTAAATGTGTTCAAACTTAAATAATGGGTTGTATAGAATGTAAAGATCAATAAAACAATACTAATTTCATATTTATATGTGCATTATTCAATCTTAAAAATGGGTTGCGTTTTAAAAAAAACACCCTGTATTTATAATAGGCGATTCATAATTTTTTTTATTTCTAGAAATAAAAATATTAACTGATTAATTTTATATCCTTGAAATATAAATTAATCAAAAATTAAATTTTTTTTATCCTTCACTCGACATGTAAATAACTTTACAAGGCTGTGAAGATAAAATTTGTTAAATTTTAAAACTTTCTCTGATTAGTTTTTAAAAATGATATTTTGAGTTTGATCATAGCTGTCATAAGTAATAAGGCCGCTGCCTTCGAAATGGCAACATGGCTTTGCAAGTGTTTTAATACAGAAAACCTTATCCTCAGAGTCAACTGAATTAACACGTTCGCAGCGGCAAAAGAGCGATCGTTCCCATGGATAACCCTGATGCCATCCTGGTGGGAGCGATCGCTCCCAAGCTGCAAAGCGTTACAATAAGATTTATTTTTAAACCAGGATCTGAGCTTGTAATCTGAAACTTTAACAGCACTGCTCAATAGTATATAGTATTCTGTGGCAGTCTGTGGCCTCAGTAGTATATTGTATTCGATAGGCGTGGCAGTTACAGTAACTATAAGTCAGAGCACCAGGATGGCGGCGAGGAACCCAGAAAATCATGCTGCCGCGAATGTGTTAAAGTAAACAACAGATGAGGCGATAAGAGAGTATGTTATTCTGCGACATTGTCATTTACTTGTGCCGCGGCCTTCTTACTAGAGACTTCTATAGTTTGACATATCATAAAATAAACTGAAAAATTGTTCAATGTGAGATGAATACTTTGTTCATAATATATCTTCCTTCCCTATCGTCAATATTGTTAAAAATTGTATTTTTTGGCTGTTACCTTTGATTTTTGTGGGGGTGGGGGTAGACCCACCACGTTTGGAGGGAGCTGAGCTACCATTTTATGTAATGAAACCTTTACAATAAAAAAACAATGAATGTGATATACATTCCCTGCACTTACATTACTTCAGCGTGGTATAAAGTGTGAAAAAAGCTTTTTGCCTTGATTTTAATTTTTTAATTTCTCGTATGGACTGGTCCGGATAATCCAGGATCCGGATAATGTGGGGTTTGGATAATCCGAGGTGTACTGTAACTTGAATATTACACTCTGGAAAAAAGTGTAATATTCAAGTTACAGTACACCTGTAACTTGAATCACAATCTTTCCCCATTAAAGATTGTGTTAGTTTGAAAAATATTGAGATTAACACATTCGCTGCATACCACATACCAGTATGTGGTCCGCGTTGCGACCCGAGTGCAGGCCACATACCGGATTGTGGTTGCACCATTCACAAGGATTCAATTTACCGTGCCCCAGCACTTAGCTCGGGAACGTTGATTTGCTGCCCGCATGTGGTTCGAAATACCTGCTTTTCAGTGGTGTACTTCGTTTCCGCCTCCCGCCATTTTGGTTTGAGTTTCACGTCGCGGCCGTCGTGCGTGCCACATACCGGGTTGTTTACGCTCAGACCATGTTTTTTTTAGTGTGCTGTCGCACTTCTAATAGTGTATAAATTAGCAGAACTTTTTTATTTCTTATATTTTAAATTAAGTTTTAGAATACCGACTTATGGACGGCTAAAGCAGCATTATTGGTGAAGTTTATTACATTCAAGAGACAAGTTACTTCAGTCAAGTGCTGACCACATACTGAAATGTGTTATTTTCAAAATGGCACCTTTTGGCCATTTTCACTAAAATCTTATGTTTAGTTTTATGAAGCCGACTTGTGGACGGCAAAAGCAGCATTATTAGTGAATTTGATTGCATTCAAAGGAAAAGTGACTTCAGTTATATATTCAATGCTTCAGTCAAGTGCTGACCACATACTGGAATGTGGTATTTTCAAAATGGCGCTTTTGGGTTATTTTCTCTGAAACCAGTTTTTTTTAACCCAGGAGGATACTACAAGACACAGAGGTGAAGTGAAATGAGGTGAGGTATTTTGCTGCCGCAGTGAATGTGTTAAAGCAGTCCTGCATAAACAGATTTATTTTACTTCTGAAAATGTGAATTATATTATTTTTTTATTCAAGGTGAATGATAGCTATATTTAAATAAAATTCATGGTTTTGGTTGTCGACATTAAAAATTCACAATAAACATTAATACTGAATCTTCTTTTCTACTTGTGTTAAAATAAATAATGGAAGGATACGTTAATTTGTCATGACGAACAATTTAAATGAATAAAACTAATGTTCTCCTAATGGCTTAAAACTAGAAAATATGAGCAACAACAACTTTTATGTCAACGTTATTCACAATTTTATAAAAACAATAACTCTAAATATTTATAAATTACATTAACAACAAAATTTACATCATAAATACTGTATTTATTCCCATAAAAATTGAGCAGTTGGAGGGACTGTGAGAGAAGAATATATGGCTGATGCCGCATGACCTGAAAACAAAAGAAAGCAGGTCAATCTAAAAAATAAATTGGAATAGAATATTCAACACTTAGGTACCCAAAGATTTAACCTCGCATGAAAAGTAAAAACATTAACCGTTTATCTTAAAATTAAGAGAATAATAATCTCATTCTTAGCAAGGATGTCATCTCATTGGTCCTTGCCATTCTAGGAACTCATATTCTTAAAGTAAATTATAGTATTTAGTTTGCTGGAAGAGGGAAGTATTTTTACATGAAAATTTCATACCAGGGAAGAGGGAAGTATTTTTTACATGAAAATTTCATACCAGTATTAACTCCCTACTCGCCCCCTACCCTAACTTACAAATTTTAAATAATGGTAGCCTCTGTAATACATCAAAATAAAGGGGATTAGAAAAAAAACATTTAAAAAAATTCAAATCCCATCATGCGTTCAATACAACACGTAATTATTTAAAACGTCAAAGAAAGCTTCAATACTATCCCCATTACTGCTCCTTTACTCCCATTACTGATCTAAATGTTTCCAGCTAACTAAAAACTAGAAATTACTTTAGTTCTTCAATAAATTTGTTTAAAACCTAAATAAATTCTTAATTAAGAGGCAACTTAAAAAAAAACAACACCCTCTATGCATACTATGACCAATGCCGGATTTAAGGGCGTCGCGGCCCTAAGCCCAGTTTTCTGTGCGGCACCCCTGAGGCCGCAACAGGCTCGTAAAACTGGTGGTGACCTTGTTAAAGCTCAATTACATTTTGAAGCCTAATTACTTCTTCAAATTAACTTTTTGACTGTGTGCAGCTCCCTATCGACACACACCCTAAGCTCGGGCTTTGTGGGCCTAGTGGTAAATCCGGCACCGACTTTGACAGAAAAAGTACACTTCACAATCAAAGTGACTCAATCACTAAATAGGTTTTGAGTGAGGAAAGGGATAGACTTTCAGCTAGCTTACCTGAGAAATAATGTTCATGGTAAGCTAGCTGAAAGTCTATCCCTTTCCTCACTCAAAACCTACTAAGCCCTTGGCTCTTCCTTAGAAAATCAATCACTAAATATTGTTTTGGCCAAAGGCTGGAAGCAAATTCACAACAAGTATTAACTTTTTAGAGGTAAGATTGAATAGGAAAAAAAACCCATGCTTTATTTCAAAACATAAATAAAGTGGAGAAAAACAAGAATGAACTTACCGTTGAACTCATGTGGTTGCACTTGTGGCGAGGAGGGTGAGAGCGTCGGACATGACTTTGGCGTTGGTCCGCACCAAGAAGCTGAGGTGGCAGTAGTCGCTGCTGCTGAGACTCGCGGGTCTGCGGACGGCCAGGGACTGCAGCACGTTGGCTCTCTCCAGGTCCAGCCAGCGCTGCAGACTAACCTGTGCAAACCCACAGCGTTAGGCGGGTGATACAGCTGGCGCTGCTGGCATTTAAAATATGTTTTGTTTAGTTAATCATTCACCCATTCAGCTATGCATTTTGTTTTTGCATCAGCTAACCATTGAAATATATGAATACCTAAGGTCTGTAATTGTTATGTTTTCTATTTATTTATTTATCTAATCTTGGTAGTTTTGAACATATAAGTCACATCTAGCACTACAGTCGGCACTGCACAACTAAGTGCTTATGTGTTTGGAATTTACTTAAACAGTTGATCCCCCGTAACTGAACTTGGTTAATTCACTCCCAAGTAAATGTGCTGCTACCTGTTGGAATTACGTTCAACTCCCTACTTATAAATGTAGAAGAGCTTAGCTGCCTCTAGCATAAAGTCATTTTACACAGCTGGTCTATTTATTGCCACCCACTTAAAGGTGTGACCAAAATAATAACTCCTCATGTAATGATTGAATCACAATCAAAAGTACTCAAGGGATGATTTTGAATTTTTTCAAAGAGGTTGATACCTGTACACAGCCGTGTTGGAAGGTGGAAAACTAAAGCAATTAAATTACACCTGTTACACCCGCTGAAATTTATTTAGTAATACATACTGAAGCTGAAGGCACCATTGCAATCGTAAGCACCTTTGCCAAATAGAAAAAAGTTTATCAAAATCTCCAACATTTTAATTTCATGAATCAGTCTGTACTGTCAGTGTTTCTTATATCCAAACTGAACCAAATTCAGTTTTAACTAACTACTAGGGAAAGAAGCCCAAATTTCAGATTCCATCCCTTTTAATTGCATTTAATCGAAGTGCTTTTAAAACATAGACAATTCTGACCTGGGCGTCGGCGGACAGAGGCACGTGGGTGGGGCCCCAGAGCCACAGCTCCAGCGCGGCCTGGGCCTGGGTGAGCGCGGATGCTCGGTCGTCACTTAGCACCGAGCGCAGGACCGAGGCGAGCGGCGGCGGCAGCGGCACCAGGCTTAGTGCCTGCAGTGCACACTGGCCGAGCGGCACGCTGTCTGCCTCCTGCAACACACCATCAGAAGTTGAAAGTTTTAATATTTGAAGATAGTTGTTTTGCTCTTCTTGTTGTTCATTTAATGTGGTACTACTGTCTTCTTGTTGTTTAAAAAAGAGATATTTTCTCAAGTTTCTGGAAAAATTTGTAAGCATACCAATTAACCCTTTGGCTGCTAAGAAAAATCTAAGATTTTGTTTTCATACTGTCATAAACTCATTATTTCAGTTTTACACTGCCATGGTAAAAATGTTATGTCAGACTGAAAACTGCCAGGACAAATCACCTGAATTGCAGTAAAAATCAGTTGAAAATTCATATAATTGAATACTGCAGCAATCGATACATTGAGTCGAAAGATTAATTAATTATCTTCAGGTTTTTTAATGGGAAAACCGCAACAGTAGTCATTCACGGAATCTAGTCGATGATTTTAACAGCTGCCAGCTGATGTATCCTCCAACTAGCAGTTCTCGCGACAACGATCAATGCCAATGAGATAGGCGCAGGGGCGGATTTAGATATTTGCCGCCTAGGGGCTGGTAGCGCACTGCCGCCCCTTCCCAACCCCCCCCCCCCCCCCAAAACCAACCTCGTGAATAATATGAATGACCTAGGTCCTAGCAAGGCCCTGCATGCATGTGAGAACGGTCATTCGGTATGTCATCGACGTGTGACACCTTTTGGCAAATTAATTAGTAGGATTTCGAAAACTACTATTTAAATATCCACTTGTTTTTAATTGCTTGCAAGACCGGTACCATTTGAATCATTTGAAACATTGCTTCCTCAAAATGCGCGACTACATTTCGTGTGACACAAATTACAAGCATCGACATGGCTTCATCTGTGCGCCCTTGCTTTAACTGACAAGCAGAACTAAAAAACTAACAGGTAAACGGTAACCACTATATTAAAGAAATCCATGATCACTAGTTTTATTAAAAAATATGGTTTATGTTTATGTTTTTTATTACAAACTAGAAGAACCCGTGGCTTCGCTCACGATGAAAATTAAACATACACTATCACCCATCAATTATATCGTTTTGCTTTCCCATTTATTTTTCTTATTGTAAAATATACTTCTTTAAACATATCAAATGTACTTCCCTAAAACAAAAAAAAGTTTTTAGAAATTCGCTCTTAGTACGCAGGTCTGCTACGACAGGGGTACTCTATTCTTGCATTAAGTGCCTGTCTATATAAAAATTGTGAGACCATATCCAGCGCCCCACGACAAAGCCCCAAATAGTGTTGCTGCCCTGGGTAGGCTCATGCCCAATATCGGCGGTCCTTCCTCTTGCAAGTACTATTTGCTTGTATCGGCTGTCCAGTCGATCTTGCTATCAGGTGAAGAGGATTGCGCTCACACATTTAAGAAGCGAATTTACAGAGACTGGCTCACCCAAGACAAACGCCGAGAAGAATTTATGGTCGTTTCTGCTTAACGAACGATATCTGAGCTTGCCCTAATGATGATCATGGGGCACGATATAAGGAATGGCACCCTTGGCTTTTTCGACGGCTTTGAATCTGCTCGCATATGTAGCATAGCAAGGCCACACTGTGGGGCCTTGAGCATAGTTACCCTTAACTTGAAATTCATTGCACCCCCGTCGCAGCAGACCTGCGTATTAGAAATCCTATTTCTTTCCTTCATGAAGGCATACGTGTTAGAGGAACCATAGAACATGACTTGAAATGTTATTCACTGTAAAAGATCATTTTCTTAAGGTTTTAGGGTGTACTTGAACAAAAAATTCCAATTCCACTCCAGCAATTATTAAAAAGTGATGTCTTACGTTTTTAAACTCTATATTGAACAAAAAGATTGAATGAGCCGTCCCGGCAATTTTTTAAAAGTGCTGTAGACAAAATTAATACTTTACAGAAGCACACTCTTCCTCTTTAAACAGCAGTTTGTTGTCATAAAAAAGAAGTCCCTCAAGTATAAGTGATCAGTGATCACAAAAGTCCTTCAGTAATATCAATTATTTATTTTATTTTATACTACATACCGGCATTTTATATAGTGTATTGCACTTAAAATATATTCAAAAGTCTTAATTCATTAACCATCTGGCACCAAGTAACAAATCTTCATGTAAACAAATACAATTAAATAGCAGAAAGAAATACCATTAATTTACATCACCAGTTTTAAATTTTACTTTCACATGTTTTGTTGGTAAACAAATCTAACTCAAATGCTTTCAAAATCCCTGATATGGGTACCTTTAAGACGGTCCCAGGGCTAAGCCCTGAAAGGTATCACAAAATTGAAGGTGTATAAACCTACTCCATGAAATTCTACATGTATCTACCAAGTTTCGTGGCCATCGGTCCAGCGGTGTCTGAGTTTACCAATGCTATATATATATATATATATATATATATACCAACATCCTCTTTTATACTTATAGATAAACCATTTTGCTTTTAAATAATTATGTGACCTTCAAAAAGCTTCTATTGATTGAATTAAAAATTACGGATGGCAATGTAATTATTATTATTTGGTTTTTGTTTTTGTATTACAACCACTTGAACTGTATTATAATATAGAATAATATATAAGTATAAATTATAATATAGAATAATATATAAGTATAAATCATAATACAATATAGACATTCCTGAAGGTTGTTTTCGTGAAACACTTCATGCAGTGAGAGAAGGTTTTTTGGTCGTTATTTTTCATTGATTTCATTTAAAAATCCAAAAACGTTAAATGCTTTATTGGCAAATTCTTCCGGCCTTGGCAGATCTTTACTATAAAAATTGGACAGTGTGCTGCTGTGTTCATTTAAGTCAAGGCGTAATGTATCAATTTTTACTAGAAAACCAAACAGTGAATTCAGCTCATATGATTTTTTCTGTTCTGTAACTCATTGTAGTACGTAGTACGTATTTACTCTGAAGTTGTCCCGGCCTGACAGATGAATTCGGATGGATTTCATTTTCTCGGGTTTCACCAGGAAGAAGTTTTCTATTATCCCCCTTTTGGTTTCGTCTTCATCCGCTTCGTTCTCTGATTTTACGAGAGCTCCATTTTCATAAATATCAAAGTCAATTTATACTTATATATTATTCTATATTATAATTTATACTTATATATTATTCTATATTATAATTTATACTTAATATTATTCTATATAAACATCGCCTTTGTTTATATGAAAAATCTCCACAATATATGGGGCTAAGACTTTTCAATAATCTGCCTGCCAAACTTAAAGAAATTCAAGACATTTCTAAATTTAAAATCTCACTAAAATATTACCTGTTACAAAAAATCTACTACTCTGTTACAGATTACTTACATGATACTACAATATCGTAATGAAGTTTAGATTTCTTGGTTTTGTTACAATGTATTATGTTTTGATTTGATTAGTTTTAGAGCGTGACAATGTCACCTGTTTTCACAGCCTTGCTGTAATTTTGAAAATGTAATGTGACAATAAAGTGATATTTCATTTCATTTCATTTCATTTCAGTCATATTCCTGTTTTAAGCTTAGAACATACTTGAGCAATGAATTGTACACGATTGACACTGTTGCCAAATCTATTCCTAGAGACTGGAGTTTCTTTACTGGGTACGCTAAATAACATTTAAACATTCTTGTCTGTAAATATGGTAAAAAAACCACTAGTCTTGAACAAGGGTCGCGGGTTTTGGCAGCGAGACGAGTGATGGAGGTAGCGCAGGCCAAAAGGCGACGGCGGCGCGAGGAGCTTATCAGTGCTTGCCACCGTGTGACTTAAGCCTATTTGCTCTTTCTCAGGCATAATAAAATGCAAATTATTTTTACTAGTGGGGTTTAGGTAATCCTCCAATCCTCCGATGTCGGAAGTTTGTTTTCCGTTAAAGTTAATTTTATTTTCTAACAAAAAAGTTTTAAAACCCCCCAAAATTTGCCGCCCCTGAAAATTTGCCGCTCTGGGCTTAAGCCCCTTAAGCCCCCCCCTTAATCCGCCACTGGATAGGCGCCCAGCAGTTCGGCATTGGCTAACGCCTATCTCATGGGCTCCTGGCAGTTCTCGTGATGTAATGTAAAGCTGATCTAATGGGCTGCTAGCAGTCAAAGAGTTAAAGAAATCTAGCCACTTTACAGATTTAAAGGAGCAAATATGTCATGCTAATCTAGCAGGAGATATGTTTTCAGTATACAGGGTGAGTTTTAATTGTCCCCCCCCCTACTTTTTTATATTTCTAAAAATATGTATCCCCGACCCCCCCCCAAACATTATTGGGTAGTAAGTACCTTGTTTTGAGGGGGTACTCATTTTCGGCCGCCATCTTGGATCCACTATATTGGATCCAAAATAATTTTTTCAAATGTAAAAGTGGTGTTGTGACCCATTATTTCAAGCTGAATTTTTCACTGATTACAATGCCGCAATCCGTTTTTTAATATCTCGATTTTTTTCTCAAGATATGAATACTTTTAATTTATTTATTTTCAACCAATTTAAACATTACAAACTGATAAAATAGGCCCATAACCACAAAATGTTGCTAGATAGTGATGAATAACTACCATCAGTCATTGTTGAGTTATTTCCCCTCAACTTTCACCAACGTAAATTTATTGGCCGCCACCTTGGATCCGCCATTTTGAAATGAGATAAGTTTTTTCAAATATAGAGAATGTGACACATTATTTCAAACTAACTTTTTACGCCCAATTCAATGCCGCAACCCGTTTTCAGCTATAAAATTTAGTTTTTGAAAAACTTCAAATGTTTTGAAAATTTTTTTAGAAATTTAGTTTGAAATGATGAAAACAATACCAACTTCTTATTTGAAATAACTTACCTCATTTCAAAATGGCGGATCCAAGATGGCGGCCAAAAAATTTACATTGGTAAAAGTTAAGTGGAAATAACTCAACAATGACTTATGGTGGTTATTCATCACTATCTAGCATTATTTTGTGGTTATGGGCCTATTTTATCAGTTTTTAATGTTTGAATAATTGGTTGAAAATAAATAAATTAAAAGTATTCATATCTTGAGAACAAATCGAGATATTAAAAAACGGATTGTGGCATTGTAATCAGTGAAAAAATCTAGCTTGAAATGATGGGTCACAACACCACTTTTACATTTGAAAAAATTATTTTGTATCCAATATGGCGGATCCAAGATGAAAATGAGTACCCCCTCAAAACGAGGTACGTACTACCCAATAATGTTTGGGTGGGGTCTGGGATAGTTATTTTTAGAAATGTAAAAAAAAGGTAAGGGGGGGCAATTAAAACTCACCCTGTAGAGTACCCTTCAAATTGTCCGGACCAGACCTCACCCTATTAGGATCTCAGATCATCCGGATTGGCCTATCCAATCAATAAAAAATCAAAATCACCGTGAAACATGATTTTAGCAAATTTTATGAGTGAAGAATGTCTTCTAAAAATAAGGTGCAACTGCAGTGTAATTACGTACATTACAGAACTTTTGTACAATGAGTATTTTCTGAGTGGGTTTCATAAATTTTAATCTTAACACGTTGTGCGTGGACGACGAGAATTCTCGTCCTGCGGTAATGGCACCAGTGGCGCAAGACGAGAAATCTTGTCCTCCTCCCATGCCAACAACCTTGCTTCAGTGTGAGCTCAGCCTCGTACGGGGACTGTGTTGTGCGATTGCCACGTTTTTGGTACGCATCTATACAACTTTTGGCGCACGTAGTTTCCGTGTAAGCCATTCGTTTTTTTTTTTGGTGCTTAGTGTTTGTGTCCACTGCATTGTGCTGAGTGTCGACGTTGGTTTAGTACAGTGGAGGAACAGAATGGCAGCGAAATTATTGAAAACAAGTTTTCCGAAAATTAAGAATATTCTGAATCCTCGTCTGGGAGTTCAGACGACGTGATGACGACATCAGCTCCCCTCAATGGTCGGCCATTCCTGGTGCTATGGCGGGATTGCGGGACATCCCGTTTGCATATATTTTTTGTTGTAAATATATTTTTTATACAAATATTGATGTTATAATAATTGAAAATTTAAAAAAACTATTTACTGTGTTACTGTGGGCATGTGGGGCTAAAAATAGTGACTGGTTGGACAAGGATAAGCACCAGTGCCTGAGGACGGGAATTCTCGCCCCGGACGTGACGTCACAATTTCGGCCGAAATCGTCACTGACACACCCAGATGCATCATTTTGGATATCCTGACATCATTTTTGAGTCAATAATAACATTATAATTTTTTAGCATTTTAGGGTCGCAATACTCATAATTATTAGCACTGAACGTGTTAATGATGCTATAAGTCCCTTATGATCTAGAAATTTCAGTTCATCTTATATATTGATCACTATAATTAGCAGGTTGAATTGATTAGTCACCTTGTCCTTGTGGTGAGGCAGCAAGCGTACCCGCGGGGGAGCCTGTTGATCCTCCCTGCAGGCGACGAGCTGGCTAAGACTGGCTTCCTTGTGACCTTGAGCGTGAAGGGTCCGGAGACAGTCTACCACCTGCAGCATCACCAGGGCTGCAAACCTCACAGCCGCTTGGCCCTTGTCTGAGGCCGACATCTGCGACGACAGGCTGGCCAGCGACAGGAACTCTTGCTTCACAAGCACCGCCACTGACACTGCAACAACAACATATGTCGAACCTCACAGCCACTTGACCCTTAACATATAAGAAACCAAATATGGAACCAATTAATTTATCTATTTCATACAGGACAACTTTTAAAGTTAAAAATTTCAATCAAAACTTGATTACACTGATTCGTGAGCCACAGGTTTGCACTTCTACTACTCTAAAATTAGAAGAAAATACTGTTCGTTTGTGACTATGCCATAATAATTCAAGTGGTCAGAAATGATATTTTTTATATGAAGAGAGGACAAAGAAAAAAGCCTCAACTAACCTTGTACCAGCTCAGTTTTTTCCTGATGAAGGTACTGGCTGGCGACAACATCGAAGAACTGAGTAACCGGATGGAAGGAGGGCGGAAGGCGAGACTGGCCGGAGGTGAGACACAGTGACACCGGAGTCTGACCCCAGGTGGCGGGGAGGAACACTCGACCCCCCACCACCTCCCCTCCCTCCCCCACGGTGAAGTCCGTCCACTGCAGTGTGGAGCAGCCCTTGATGGCTCTGAGAGACTGAGGTATCAGGGGAGCGTGGCTCACCTGCGGATGATAGTATGTGTAAGTAAAAAATCACACCGGGAATCCTCACCACATAAACTGCAAAGTAGATAATGATTGGTTTTTGACAAAGCCAAAGTGGTTGTAGAAAATAATTTACTGTGTTTTTACTGTGGTACTGTTTGTTTATTATAAAAAAATGGCAAATTACTGTGTTGCCATTTTAGTTAGGTATTTTCTGCCAATTATATTCAATGATGTCTTAGTTTACATTATAAACGTTTCGTTCTTGTGGCTTATACTTTTGCCACTATTCTATCAAGTTTCATATGAGGAAGAAAATACAGGGTGTCCACAAAATCAGGCTATAAAAATTCCCGTATATTTCCCGCATTTTTCATGCCGAAATCAAGTTTTTCACGCTAAGTAATTGGTAATTGTTTGCGTATTTTTAATTAAGTATGCCTAAAGAAACCACATTTTCATATTTTCATGATTTGCATTTTTAAATTTCAATCACTGGCTGAAGAGTCACGGAAACCCCAATAACGGAACCAATATGGCAATCAGTCAATTATTTAACCCGCGAGGACTGACACACCTGTCTAAAATACCCAGGTTAGTAATTTTTTGACCGTCGGCAGGCTGGCCGTCACAACACCTCACGTGCGTCTTTCCAGGAACATCATGACTCAGTTCCCGTCATTCTCTAACCCTTACGCTCAGTTCAATGAACGTTTCTTTAGAGGGCTGGTGTTTTCGACCGTAAGTCACACAAGAATTCATGTTGCATTATACATATTTTGTATGCACATATTTCTTGTATAAAATATTCAAATCACCAATGTACAATTCTTTTATGGAGTTCTTGTCAATATAAACACATCGATGTATATAATATACGGGGGTTATTAACGCAATAACAATAATTTTTGTAATACCTTCTGCAATTCAAAATATATTTTTATGATATATAAATATTTTGCATGCACATCTGGAGTTTCTGTACAAATAAACAAGTAATTTTTCAATATAGGCCTAATAACTTTTATACAAAAACTGGTCTAAAACACCGTGAGTCAGTCATCGCAAAAATCAAAATCAATTCTGCCGGGTTAAGTCAATTCTGCCGGGCTGAGTTCATAAGGCGAAAACCCCGTGCACAGTGAACGACGAATCTCCCGTTGATTTTCTAATCTCACGGCAGAGGGTGAAACCTACGTAGAACGGAAATAAAACTACTTGAAAAGAAATTGGCGTTAAGTTAGTTTTTGTGACAAACCAACATTTCATTGCAAAATGCAATTAAAATACATTGTGAAATGTGCAATACGTTGTATTACACCAAACGGATATTTATTTGCTTCTCGTATTCGTATTTCATTATGGCATTATACCTATAGAGTTCATTTTCATAACCTGAGCAAAGTCGCAACAACATAACGAATATCGATCCATCGATCGTAAACTTGACAAGGTGAAGCTGAGCACGCGCCGACTATCGGAATACTTTGCCTCACATCCCTGCCCGTTCCCATTCTCGAATTAACAATGCAGTGGTAGTGTCGATTGGCCCGACGCAATGACATCACGTGGTTTCCATGACAACCTGCTATGCGCACTGAACATTGCGCATTACGCGTGAGGTAGAAAGGGAGAAAAGAGGAACGAAGGGCGGAAGGAAGTAAGACAAAAATTCGGAAGCCAAAAAAAACAAAACCAATACTAGAATAGTTGACTCATCGTACCCGGTTTTACTGATTACCAAATGTCGTATCTTAACCGAAGTTGTACTAAACATCCGTTTCAAGTTAAATTACCTTCTGAAAATGAAATTCGCTGGTATGTCAAACATCTAATTTAGCTGATTTTAGTGTAGTAATTTTTGCGAGATATCACACCAGTCGTGCAAGGCAGAGATGACAAGACGACGGACGTAGGCCTACCGATAAAAACAACAGGCTCACGCTCGCCAATGCCATAATTGCCGGTCCAAAATTATTGTACGAATCAGACGCCTTTAAATTCGACAGTTCAAAATTAATAACTCTAATAATAAGGGCGAATCATTAAAATAATGTGGGTTTCATTAAACGTTTCCTTTAAAGGTAAGGAAAAAATGCTGATTGAATTTTAAAATATTAACATTTTTTATTTCCACTAAGTCAAATCATACGATAATTAATTGTAACGATAGGGAATAAACGAATATGCTTAATTCTGTAGTAATCTCAAGTCCCCAACGTAATAATAATAATAATCTTTAATCCGTGAAATAAATTAACATTTGCATGGAATGCGTCAAAAGATACACTAGCTACAGTACATATACTTTTAAAAACAAGTATAGTCTAAGTATAAAAATATACAGGATGTCTATAAAAGAACTCCGATATTTAAAAAAATCATACATTAATAACTATAGAAGATAGCAAAATGTAGTTATTTCTCGGAAACGAGTAGCTCATCAAGATTTTACTCATATCAATTGGGAATGTTTTCGTCAAGAGAAAGTAGCGCTGCGGAGCGTAACGCGTGCGGCTGTCGGTGCTGTCTGGATCGCCGCGATATGGCGACGCCGCGCCGCAACAAAAGGCTCAATGGGTTATTTGGCTAATAGAAACTAAATCTGTTGTCACGGTTCAAGTAAACTTTAAAAATTCGTGATATTAACCACCTCAGACAAATAATAATAAATTGTGTGGCAACCGTCCCCCCAGACATGCTGGCAAGGACATGGGAAGAGGTGGAATAACGTTACGACCTGTACCATGCCACTGACGGAGCTCAAATTGAACGTTATTAAATTGCTTTAAAAAAAACTTGAAAATTCAACCTTTCCAATCATGTATTTAACATTTGTATAACCTTTTTACTCCATTAAAATATTTTGCATCAAAACCCGGAGTTCCTTTATAGACACCCTGTATTATAAAGTTTTAAACATTGAGTCCCATCCCCGCAATAGATTTAGTAAAGTTGTATATGGCCAAAATTTTAGGCTTTAAGGCCAAAAAAATTGTGACCTAAATTTTTGTTAGGATTATCGTCAAAATGTGATAACAGTTAGCAATATTGAAATTATTGTAATTTTAATCATAAACAAAAGTTAACTAAACTGAGTCAAGAAAATATTGAAGTTAGAAATAAAAACTATACATTACGCAAAGGCCCAGTCGTGGGGCAGAGATTGTTTGTTGACTTTTAAAACCCCTCCCCACCCCCTGCCAAACAGTTGAGTTCTTTTGTTTGGTATGTTGTCGCCGGCCGTGATCTGATAAGAGAAATGCTAAAATTCTAAAACCCAAACGAATAATCATATAAAAACCAAACGAAGTTTAATATTTTCTTGGATTTTTATAAATCATAATTAGACACAAATGAAAGCGATGACATATTCCATTCGAGAGATAAGCCATGATTCAGATTTCCGAATTCCGAGGAATCGTATTTCTTGAAACGTCTCTACGTCCTTTCCCTACTAATTCTGCCGGCGCATTATATCTCCGGCTATGACCAAGTCAGCTGATTGTATGGTGCAGGAGGGAGAGGGGGTACTTTTCTGAAAACATTTTCTAAAACACCGCTGCTTGTCAAATGTTGTGTTTACCAATATAATATGTTAAAAATATCATATGACACGGTTAGTAGCATAGTGGTCATAGCCGGAGATATAAAGCGCGAACTGTACGCAGAGCTTTTCCTGCTATTTACCGCATTTCACGTGTTCAAAAATAGATCGCAATTAATTATGATCCTACCGATAAAATTACGCAGACTTTTTTCAAGTAGTTTAACTACTCGATTCGTGTTTGAGAAGTTAGTTGTAAAAGCACTAAACAGTCGATTAATTACGAGAAAGTCGTGTACCCGCCCATCCCTAAAAGTTAAAAGATCTGATCTGAATCCTCTATTTCAAACGATTGTGATCACGGTGATCTACCTTTGGTTATTTGCATATAAAACTTACTGCTTTATCTTTTGAATCATAAGCATTATTTTAATTTCATCAGTTCTAAAAAAATTAATTTTCAATTACCACAGTTGAAGAAAATATTGTTGGATAAAAATACAAAATTTCATACTTTCTTCACAGGTACGAAATTTGCTATCTACAAAATTCTGGACGACAAAATAGGGTTAGAACATTTTCAGTTTTAGCTGTTGAAAACAAATTATTTATTACAGAAAAGAAACAGCGAGGAAATGAAAAGTGAGATACGATATAGCCTACGATTGCTCTAAAATAATTTCAAACACAATTAAAAATATTCAGGACAAAACAGAATATTTTGACTTATAATGGTAGGTAATCATTCGGCGTTATCAAAATTTATTTCACAATTACGTTCTTCAGTTTAGTCCCACTCTTTTATTGACATTCGTCCTAAGGAAGTATACAAGTCAACGAAACGACGGTCACGTCGTTTCCGGTCCTATTATTGCGCTAGCCAAATAATACGCATGCACACGTGACCACTTTTTGTTGCTTTCTTATCTTCCATCCGTCGCAAGACCGTCTCGTGCAAAAACTGTTTCTTGGAATACTCTGCTGGCAGAGTAAATAAAGACTGAAAAATACAATTCTTTTATGTTTTGTACGGAAATAATCTCGCGGCTAGGCCTATACTCTCTTCAGACGATAATCTTGGCTGAAAAAATCGTTCCCTCCGTCGCTCACAATAGCGTCCGTGTTCTCGCAAAGTTCCCGTATTTTCGACAAAATTCACGTATATTTCACGCATATTTCACGGTGAAATATAATTTCCGTATAATTCCAGATTTTCCCGAAATTCCCGCTCTGTGGACACCCTGAAATATAAGGACACCTCAGGTGTACCAAAAATAAGGTTTTTACACAAGCAAAAACTTACGCAGACACTTCTATAGACTTTTATTTTCATGAATAAGATTGTTTGAATGTTATGTATTCCACTGCTAAGTTTCAAGTCTTGGTATCGTTTTCTGTTATTGCAACAATAAAATCCTTGTAAAAAGCAAATTTATTTGTAAAAAAAAGACAACTAGATGATTGGTGGTCACCTGCTCCAGCAGCTGTGTGAGGGCCTCGTGGTTGGTGACAGTGACGGCGCTGTAGTTGTCCTCCAGACTCGTGTGGACCACGCCGCGAACCTTGCTGCCGAGCTCCTCCTCCCGCTACAACAACAAATGTGTTACACACAAACTCTCAACGTAACAGCGCCGAGTAAGTATCGAGGTGTACAAGGTGTTTCTACAAAATCTGTAGGGTTAGGGTCAACAATTTAAATTGGGATGGTATGAGAAAAAAAATCTGTAAAAAATCAGTTCTGGTTTGAATGCTTCAGGAAAATGTCTGGTTTGGGTATTGAGGCAGCTCTCATGATGATTTATCATTCTCATATCCATTCCCACATTTCATTATGAATTATTACTTATAAATCAACAAAAGGAACACTTTAAAACTACTAAATAAGCAATTAGACTTATAAAGAACATTTGCTCTGATGAAACTGGTAGAAATTATTTTATATCTTTCAATGTTATAACAGTTCATACACATTGCACCGTTACTATTAAGCAATTTTTTCTATAATTTTAAACCATATCATTTCAAACAAACATAAAAAAAACTGAAATGATACCCACTGACGTTTCCATGATTTTTGAGCAGTGTTTACCTTGTAGCTGCTTGGGAAGGTGTAAGGGCAGTATATGTCGGACTCTGTCTCACTGCCGTAGTACGGGAGAGATGTGCGCTCCCTGTTCAGGTCACACTCGGGAACTACACTCTCATACAGATTATCGGACGTCTAAAAAAAACATTCAATTTAAATAGTCAATTGCAATCAAAAATTCGGGGTAAATAACATTACCTGAGGTGATGATAAATATATTGTTTTAAAATTATGACCTTTTATACTTAAACTCAATGAATAAACAACAGCCATACCTGTAATGAAGAAGTTTGCTGGTAAGCTGATTCTGAAGATTCTGAAGATTCCTTGTCTTTCTCTCGAAGGCTTGCCGTTCGTTGAGGTTTGGCTGGCGCTATCGACGATCGTACTTCGCCTAACCATTGAAAAAAGTTTAGAATATTTAGGTCTATGTAATAATAAAATAGCACATATGAAATTGCAATGTATTACAACTGTACAAAATCAAACCTTGACCTGAACTATTTGTTTATATTATTTCCATCAAATCAATTAAAATTATATTTGTGATATTTTATAATTACAGATGTCGACGATACAAAAAGCTGCGACAGTCTATGCTTTAATTAAATAATAATTTAGCTTAGGAATAAAATAATGTATATTAATCCCATATTTAAAAAAAAACATTCAGAACTTTTTAGTTAAAGCTGTCGGCAAGTTTTCTTATGCTGTATTGTTTTTGGTTTGACCTACTCAATTATTTTCAATATTCAGCGTTATATTTCCCAGTAAATATAAACTTGTTAACAATTAAATAGATAGTTTTGATATTTGTCATACACTAAAACATACATGGCTATTTCAAATTTGATTATTTAGAATTTATACAACTATGAAGCGCGAGAGGGAGGGAAGTTTCATTTATCTTTCACCAGCGTCAGGCATGTCCAAACAAACAAGAAAACAAATGAAAACCAGTGAGCACATTTTGCAAGGCACCGGCAAGTACGTCATCAGCTGGAGCATTTTGGTTCTTTTGGCACGACGTCGTTCCCATTATATGAATGGTTTGTTGTTATTATATTGTTCTAAAAGTTTATCAAGAGTCCACTAGATAGAGACAATGAAAGTAATGAATTTTTGGAGGTTTTGGAATTTCTTGTGTGCTTCCATGTTGGTGAATGATAAGAATATAAATTACCCTCCCTCTCCCATTTCCACTTCAAAGTTGTATTAATTCTAGTATGATATCCTCAGAGGTTTTTTCCCTACACTACTATGAAATCACCTATTTTCATTGTGTGTTTATCACCTGTTTTACTTCAACTTTACATTATTTATTACAGAAAAATCAAGTTTACAAAAAGTAATGTTAACTCCCTTTTTTAATTTTTTTCTGATATTGACAAATAAACTAATACAGCTGATTTCAATGTGGTGAAGTGAAAAGTATCATTCAAAACATGAGTGAAAAATTTACATATTCTTGTCCCCATATGAAGTGCTCAATGAGTCTCACATTTAAAACATTCGGTCTCGAATATGCAAAGTCCCTCTTTCCACTCTTGTTACTAAGGATCTTCATACACAAATAGCAACTGACGCTACAGGACATTGGCAGTTACCCAGGTTGACGTAGACGGAGGAGCAGGGTGGGGGCGGGCGCGCCGGGCGAGCGTCTCCCAGGGCCGAATCGAGGGAGTGACTGCGCGGCGGAGGCGGCGGCTTGCTGGGCCGACCTGAAAACACAATTCATTTACTGTACAGCATTAATGATATTGCTTAAAAAAATCATCAATTTATAAAAACAACTAATATTTTTGATTTTGATTGAATAATATTGCAACCTGATGATTTTAGTAAATAGCACAAAATATTTTTAACGTATCACTTTTTAACTAAACAAGCAAATCCAGTTCTGTAAAGCCAAGCAATTTTTTTGTGGATTCTACAGCTCAAATGAACAAATGGTTTACGTTGTGAGTAAACTCTGGCCATGCCACTGCATTTATTTTTTTCTACCAAGGTGGAATTTTCCAAAAAGAGAGATGTGTTTCTATGAAAATAGTTTTAGTTATTTAATATGGCGATGGAAATAAATACCTATACAAAGCAAAGAACATAATAACTACTTCAGAGCTTACCATGGAAGCCTGGAGAGACAGGAGACGTGGGGGAAGATGGAGAGTCTGTAGGCAGACTCAATGTCTGGAAAATAAGTTATGGTTATAGTTTGAACTAGTTTAGCTAAAACTAGTTCAGCCTTAGCTAAAAGAACAGTTATAATGGAGATAACCTTGTACCAACATGTATTTTTATGGCAACATAAGGAATAATTTACCACAATATATAAAAAAAATTTTCATAAAACAGTTGAAATGGGCTCTGGATTGGTCTGTTCTCTTAGTGGCCCAATTTTTGTATTCTTTATAAAATGGGAAATGAATATATATTAGTGTAAGATTAAACCCTCTATCCTTGGATGTTAACAACAGCGCCACAATAATAAAAAATAGCAAGATATATTATTCTCCTTACGTTCTACCTACCCTGCTGGATGGTACGAGACTACCATCACTTCGCAGCACCTGCACTGCCGACTTGTTGAGGTCAAGGGGATGTATGATCTCGGGGCGGGGGCGAGGCGGGGGCAGGGGGGGTGGCCCGAGTTCCTCCCCCTTCAGCTCATCTCGACTGGCCAGCCGCAGGAACTTGCGGAGAGTAGAGCGCATCTTGTTGGACTTCTTGGACTTGTCCAGCACTGAAACAAACACTCTGAGGTTAAAAAGTTGTCCTTGATTTTCTTTGAATCAGAAAGAAAAGATATAGTTATTTTACTCTTGAGACTATTAAAAATTAATTTATTTTAGATAGGTACTCTGGTTAATAGAAGTGAGAAAATGCTAACAACTCTAACAAAGGTTATTAATAGCATTAATGTGTGTAAACCAGGACTGCTTGGGTGACAATAACACAACATACTGAGTGATGAGTACCAAGGTGTTTAGCGATTGCTTCCCTCAGTTAAGACAGTTGGGGGAAGAGAAGCCATCTAAAATATCCCAATATTGACCAGAGGTTATCCTTTCCAACAACTCATTTTTAGGCACATAATTTACGTTTGTTATTTATGGAAAATGTCCCTTCACTTTTATTTTAAGTGCACTGAAAATATTAGATGAATGGACTAAGTGAAGTAAATCTATGTTATTAGTGGAGTCTAAAGATTTGTTGTCCATCACTGAGTGTATACGTTATGCGGATGGCTCAAAAACGGTTGCACTGATGAGTACTAATGTTTGGTAGTTCACAAAAAATATGCAATTGAATTTTAAAACAAATTCGCTGAACCATTTCTAAGAAATTTGATTTATAAAATTAGAAAATCGCCATTCATAGCATTGACGAAAAATTGCGCTTCTTAAACAATGGGATGCAAATGAAGATAATTTCAAATACAAAAGAAAGTAATAATTAAATGTGTGATAACTATATTTTCCAAAAAAAGTACATCACATGCTGTTTGGTTAACGATTCTTCAATTATTTTGAAAAAGGTTTCACATATATTACTAGTGAAATATCAAAATTTTACATTAAAAAAATCCAGAACAACAGGAACAAGAGCAACAAGAAACTCGTCATGAAGGAGCAACTGGTGCTGCTCTCTGGCGGGTTTCATGTGAATGATTTAGTAAAAGACGTTCCCAAGGGTGAAAGTTTCCTTGGGATTTTTCAAGAGTAAATTTTGGGTTTTCCACTAGTTATAATTATGAAACCTTTCCAAAAGTAATTTTAGAATCGTTAACCAAACAGCGTGTGATGTCCTTTTTCAAAAAATACATTTGTTGCATACTAGATCAATAGTTTCTTTTGTGTTTAATTTGTATTTAATTTGGAAAAAATTTAAATTAAATAATGAAAAACTTCAAGAATTGGCAAACACTACAACAAAATTCAGCGTAGCTATTTTAAGAAATCACTTGTATCAACTAAACAATAATTGACATAGTCATCATCAATATATTAACCACCAACCCTAACAAAAATAACCAAATTTGTATGTTAAAGTCCTTTGTTAACAGCAGCTTCAAATGTGAAGAAGGTGTAAATTTATTGTAAATAAATTTTCTTTATATATTATCTTTATTTATATTCCACTGTTAAATAAACACAATTTTACACCAACGTTAATTTCATGGCAATAGACTCGGCTTGTTATTGTTTGTAAGTTTATCTAATTACATGAACAAACAATTAGGGAGTCGGTGGCGAAGTTGGTAGCGCATTCGGCCCCAATTCTGGGCGGCAGCGTCTCAGGATCGAGTCCCTATGATGTCGCATACTTATAGCAGTACTGTTCATCCTTGTACTGTAACGGCTCACTCCTTGCTTTGCTTGATGACGTCCACGGACAGGCCTGAGGCCTAAGAGGGGGGGGGCAAAAGCAAGGTAAAAAGAGGCCGCCACCCTCTTTTTAAAAGAAGAAGAAGAAATTTACTCATGGTGAGAGAGTACCTGGCAGGGGAGTGCCGCTGGTGAGGGCCTCGTGGCTCAGGCTGAGGCTGCGGCGGGTGCCGGGCTCGGGTGTCTCGCTCGGCAGCGGACTGCAGCTGGCAGCTCTCTCCCGGCGGCCGGGCGGGCTCTGCTCCACATCTCCCTGAGTACAAGACAAAAAGCCCTATAGAGATTTTGCAGGGGGTAAATTTATTTTTCACTAAAAAAAATTAAATTATCGTATAGCTTTTAGTAGAGGGAGGCCACCAATTAAGTGACAGTTCTCTTCGCCTAATACCTACGCATTTTTGTTTTTTACGCAGGAAGACCAACGGATTGACGTGACTTCTGAACCAAGGGAGCACTTCTGTATGATAAAATTGCTTAGAGCTGCAGCCGGGAATTTATGCCTGATGTGACAGCGCCACACTATTTTTTTGCACTGTGTATTAACATTATAAACTTCCGCCAGATTTTCATTACAGTATAGGATGAAATAAACATCTACCAGTTGACTTATTGGTATTCAGTTATTGGTAAGTGCATTCACCAGTGGTTGGCTTACCTTGGGGGGGCTTTCACCCAGGAGGGTGGGGGGCGGCTTGGGTGCCTGGCGCTTAGTGATGAGGCTGTGTCGAGTCGTGGGCGACAAGTTCGGGTCTGGCTCTGACTGTGTGCCCAAGTCAAATACCTGCAAAGATTAGAAGAGAAACAGAATAAGGTATTAATTCTAAAATTATTCAATGCTTCCTCAAACTCAACAGAAAATATTCTTTAGGGGAAAGTCATCTGATATCGGACAGCGGCCGGTATCGGACAGAAGCAGTTTCCGGAAAATTACACTAGGGGCAGCAGCTGTCAGGCTGTCAGTGCAACCACCTAAATGAGCAAGTTGGGCCATCGCCATATTTGACAGTTACTGTACACGGTTTTTGTTGTGGTTAGAGTTTTTTGTTTTATTGAGTTGGGACACGTGCACGGATATAGTTTTCCCAAGCTGCTGCATCGATTGAAGTAAATGATATTGGTCATAGTTGAGTTTAAAATACTTAGTATACTTTATACTAAGTAAATACGACGTTTAGGTCCAGTCGCATTGTAGATTGTGGCTTGACAGCCATTACAAACTGTGTTGTCTGGCGGCTGGTATCGGACAACTTACAATCGGGTGGTATCGGACGATGTTATGATCGCTTAAATTAACGGATTTTTTTAGGTTCTTTGATTTTTCAGGGAACATGGGGAAAATAAGAGGAAATTAGGATGAAGCGTCCATTAAATTGGCAATAGGCAAGATTTTGTCTAAGGAAATGACATACGGACTGCAAATGAGAGGTTTTGGTGTAATCATTTAGGAAATAAAGAAATCATCAGAGAAAAATTTATTTAGGAAATAAATAAATTTTTAATGTATTAAATTGTATGATGTAATATCGACCAAATCTGAATTTAGTACTATTTTTAGGTCTGTCCGATACCACCCTCCATAAATTGAAATTCGCATTTTGTAAATAGGCAAACTTTTAAAAAAAATAATATGTTGTCATTGTCATTATCATAAATAATTTAAACTAATTGCACATCAAATACTGAAGTATTATTTTATGCATATGGTGGTTACTTATCGTCATCCTTAAACTGAGTAGTCAAAAAAAAGCTAAGGTGTCCGATACCTGCCGACCTTCCCCTACTTCATAAAGAACTTTTACTAAAAATATCTTTATTTGGAATCTCTTATTATTATATAAAATGTACAGTTTAACACATTGAAATCACACATATTTTAAAATTTATTTTTGGATATCATAGAATTTTTTACTTTGGTACTTTGAGAATGAGTGAGTTTTCTAATGCAGCTAGCAATATTATTTGGTGATAAGAGTCATACTTTTAGTGGCACTATTCTTTCATGATTAATGATCCAGGGAAATTAATCAACATGCCTTTATGAGTATCAAAGCTTAAGATGACATTCACTCATTCTACACTTGCAGATCATCCATATTCTAGTAAAAATAAGAAACCTTGTCTGTGGCTTGTCTTGGAAAAGAGATCAAATTGAATTTTCTTTTACTGGCGACCAGGAATAATTTCTTAATCTTAATTAACCATCTTTTAAGCAATCCAAATACTAGCGGTTAGCATGAACAATATTTGTTTCTCCCCTCTGTTAAAGGTGTATATTTAGCCTTTTTCAAAGCCACTAACAAATAGGATTGCTTATAAGATGGTAACTAATAAGTGATAGATTAATGGAGAGAAGATGTGGTAATATAACTTACCAAATCAGTGGGTGGGCTCTTATCCCTGAGCTTTGGCTTGACAGGCAGTTTAGGCTTGTCCTTGACAATATTGTGCAGGAATGACGGGCGGGGAAGAGGGTCGGTGAGGAGGGGGGGAGGGGTGGTTGGCAGCTCTGGGGGCGGTTCGTCTGTGTCGTCCGAGTCGGCTCTCCCATCCGGCTCCCCGGCCATCTCCCGGCTCTCTGCTGGCAGGCCGTTGATCAGCAGGACTTCGTCCTTGCCCGGACTGCCCACCGGACTTTCAGAAGGCGAAGACTTTGACAAAACCAGGGACGCCATTTCATTCAATATACTACTATCTCCTTTTATCGGTTCATTCTCTTTTCCGATTCCTTCTCTTCCTGAGTGGCTGACGGCACTCGGATTTGTATCGATAAAATCTAGTGACTTCATTCTTGTCAGCTGAAGATCAGATTGAATGCCAAATTCTTTTTTCAAAAGTTTACTACTGAAAAGTCCATTAGCGATATTTTTTACATTATTATGTTGGAAGCTAGATTTTAGTTTTATCGTATCTTTTGCTTTGCTAAATGTGCCATTGTTAGATTTCAAATCACTCTCATATTTTTTGTAAATGCTCTCTGAAAAAGGAATGTCATCTTCAGGGCTGTCAGGTCCGACTTGGTAAAACCTTTTACTCTTCACTTGCTCATGAGATTTGGTTAAAATTGTACCTCTAGTAATATGACTCCGTTTTCCTTCTATTAAAGAACTTAACCTAGTTTCAGCATTCTTTTCAGTCTTTTTTAAACTATCTTCACTCTTGTCCTCAAATTTGGGAACTTCTGATATCTGTACATTATCATTAGACTCGGGCTTACTGTCTACTACAATACTATTTACATGGGAAATTTCTGGTAAAGATATGCTACACTTAATACTTGGAGAGCCATTTGTGTCACAGGTTATTTCAGTCTTAATACTTTCAATGTCTGACTTGGTTGTTGGCGGTGTAGAGCTTTTGATGTCAGAAGAGCTAGATAAATTTAGAGAATCTGCAGCATCATGCAAAAGATTATGTAAGTGTGTTTTTCTGCTCACGGCCAAGGGTGTTGAATTTGTTGGGGATCCAAAAGGCTGAACTGAAACCAAAAGTGTTTGCCTCTTGCCGTCAGGAGTACTTTTAATTTGACCCAGCTTTAAGGAAGTTGTTGGTTGTTTCTTTGATTTTTCCTCTGTTTTAACTGCACTGTTTAAAAGATTGGCTGGATCTTTATTGAATTCTGTATTAGATTCAGTGAGTTCTTGAAACCTTTTATTTTCTTCCTCGTCTCCTGAATCTTCTTCAACTGTTCCATTTTCCTGAGCAGGGGGCAGATCTTCGTCCTCATAATCTGACAATTCATCTCCTCCATAGCCAATAATTTGAGACTCTTCATTTGGAAAGTGGACTTTGAAAGCAGAGACATTCTTCCTTATTACACCTTTTAATATTCCCTGGAATAAAAAAAATTGAATAAAATTACTACAGACAATTTCAGCGATGGAAAGAGCTTAAGAAAATGTAGTTGACCTTTAAAAGTTAATTATTTTCTTTTGATCTTTTTTAAGTTTAGGCATAAACTTTAATATTTAATTTAAGGAATGAAACACTATCTGCGACTCTCAAAACTAAAAAACTGCTGGTTTCTTTTTCAATGTACTATATGAGTAAATGAACAGCTTCTTAAGCTTTTGCAAGTCATAACTTCGTGACACCTGGTAAAACGCTCTTTCTGGAGCGTCTGCAGCGCTCTTGTGGAACCTTTTTAAATGGTTTAAAGTTAGGCCTGCTATATTTTCAAGCGGTCAAACCGGGACAACTAACCAAGGATGCTCCAGTGTGCGACACACCGGGGGGTTTGGGGGGGTATAGAATATTTTTGGAAATTTTTGAGGAAAAGGGTTGATTCTAGTTAATTTTTGCAGTAAAAATTAACTTCAAGCAGACCTATTTTGTGTCCAGATTATGGAGTCAAACTAATAAGTTTTAGGTAAATATACTAAGATAAAATTTACTTTTGAACAAACTTATAATCTGGTAAAAATTTATAAAAGTTTTAGAGCAAAATTGTGTATTTTAATGATTTGAGAAAAAAGTTATTTTTATTTTTTGTGTTGTGACAATGCAATTTTTACCATGATAAATTTGGATAGTAATTCATTACATAAAACAAAACTTACAATTAATTTATTTTACTTCAATTAAAAATACAAATGTATTTTATGCAAATGAAATACAACTTAAAAACAAAAGTACATATATTATATGAGAAATTTTTCTTCTTTCTTCGTTTGCCGCAGCAAATTTGTTAAACTACAGGTTTAGTTCATTATTTAATAACATATTACACAATTTAAAAACTGACCGGGACATCAGGAAAACCGGCTGGAACACCGGGACAAGAGCAAAATACCGGGACTGTCCCGATCAAACCGGGACTTTTGGCAGCCCTATTTAAAGTGCCAGTGTGTTTTGGCTGCTTTTGGTGGCACCCAGGGAGCATTTAAAATTTTTTTAAACATGTAAAATTTATGTTTTGGAGCGTTTTTTGGGGTTGTGGAGCCTTTACAGATCAATCGAAGTATACAACGACAATATCGGAGATGACAGTTCTGCAATTGCTATTTTTACACTGTAATATGTACCTACTGTTACAGTTACTGGTATTTCAGAACACCCGGATTTATCGTTTTATGGTTTCGGACATTGATCTGGATGATCCATGGTGACTATAGGCCCATCTAAGCAGCTTGGATGCAGCTGTAGGGGAGGGGGTATCAGGGGGATGTATCCCCATTTGACCCTATAATTTGTAGTAACAATTTAATGAAGATTAATTTAAATTGGGATTAATCAAAATGGTATAATTTCAGCGTCTTCGTAAATGTAACGCAACTTAACTAATTTGTTTGAAAATTAGGGTTTAATTTTTAATATTAAGCTGAGATTCTGAGTTGCTGTTGCTACCACTCATAAAAACAAACAAATAGTCTAAGATTAAACAACGATCAATCATCTGATTATGATTTAGGCTAGCGGATAGTGAAGTATTTATTTTCTACAACATTGGTCTTTTGCGCCGTGCCGTAAGCTTGTGGGCTTCGGCGTGCGCGGCACGTCTCATAAGACCAATGTTGAGACGTTGCATGGCGTGCAATGCACGGCGTGCGGGGCATGTATGTGAATGGTCACCTTTATAATATTATTAATGTATTAGGGGTAGGTATGCATTGTGTAATGCGTAATATCTCAGTGAAAACGTCTAGTGACTCTCTCTGATTTATTTAGAAGTGTTAAATTACTAATGAAATATTTTTATCCAATAATTTTATTGCTTTATCTCGTATAATTATTTTTAGTGTCTTCTGTAATAATATTTAAGTATAATTTTGGATTGTTTTTATACAGTAGAACCTCGATAAGAAGACACTCGATAACACAAAAACCTCGATAAGAGGTGCACTTTTCAAGTCTCCTTGAAATTTTTATTGCACTTAATATCTTTTTTTTTGAGACAGGTACCTCATGGAGGACGTTACCCTGAATATGAGTGAAGGATGAGAGTGATTTTAATATATCAATCAATACTATAATAAAAAAGAGGTGGTTTCTGTATGTATGTATGTATGGGATAAGTCAACTCGAAAAATACTGAACCGACTGGGTTGAAATTTCACACAGAGGTAGATCTTGAACCTGGGAAAATATAGGCCTATTCACTTCCTTAAAATCCCCTCGGGCTACGCCCAGTGTACATCCTTAGCTTCAATGTTTACATTTTATAAGGATGTAAACATTCAAATACCGAAATGTAAACAGTTGCGAATTCTATAATTTGACATTTCAAGGAACAGAAGTAAGATTGGCTGAAATTTTTATCGTGAGCGAAGCCATGGGCAACTGCTAGTATCTTTATAAAACGAACCTCAATAAGAAGAGTCCCTTGATAACAAAATTGTTTTCATTATCTCCTTGAGAGTCTTCTTATCAAGTTCTACTGTACTGGAGTTCTACTGTACTCCTTTCCTCAATTGAAGTGGGTTTGTGCCCTCAGACAACTTGGGGTTGGCACCTTTTTGGAGGGGCCAGTCTGACCCTGTTTGGTATAGATTATATTTAGGCATGCACTACTAAGTCGATTAAACATTTTTTATTTATTTACGTTTTTTAATAGTTTACTATATGCTTTTTACAGGCTAATCAATTGTTCTTTGAAATTTCTATTCCAGTCCTAAATCTTATGATCATATATGAAACATAGATTAAAGTCACCTTTATAAAGTTGGTTTTGTGCTAAAATTCACGCTGAGCTCTCAACAACAGATAACTAAATTATTAAAATCGTTTAATAACTGTAGGGGTCTTGACCATAAAAAAACCCAAGCTAGGCTAGATAAGTATGAATAATTATTTTAATAAGGAAGTCTTTGACACCATTTTTGTCATAGACCCTCTGAAAAATCGGTTATTATGGTCAGTCATGGCCCCACAAGTCATGATGGCTTTATATATCCTATAATGTAATTGGATTATGTTATTGTGTGTTTTAGCTTTTGTTATTGGGTGTTTTTTCTGCAGATTTATTGGGTTGAACGATAAAAGTTTTACGACTTGTTGCTGATGAACACTGAGAAAAAGTTCAGGATTTCAATTCATAATGAAAATAATTTAAAAAGAATAAAATTATGTTTTTAATAAGCTTGAGAAAAAGGAAACTGCCGTATGTACACTGACAGTGACGGGTGTTGACGTACCGGGGGCGGGGGCAGTTTGGTGATCTCCTTGAGGTTGGCCAGGTAGCGAGCGCGGTTGTCGACCACCGGCGCGTGGTCCTCCCTGCCCTTGAAGCAGTTGGAGCACAAGTCCCTCTTCCAGGCATTCTGGACGAACCG
The DNA here is from genome assembly GCA_035578135.1 of Flexamia atlantica. Classification (NCBI taxonomy): domain Eukaryota; kingdom Metazoa; phylum Arthropoda; class Insecta; order Hemiptera; family Cicadellidae; genus Flexamia; species Flexamia atlantica. The sequence continues at coordinate 6,075,191 of JAQJVK010000006.1, read as the reverse complement.
AGGACAGGACATGACTACAACTACAGCAGTGCATTCATGGTTCTCTGCGAACATAGACACGTAAAATATAACTTCTCAGTCAATTAGCAAAGTCTAATAACTTATTCGATTTTTTAGGGATGACATTCAAAAGCCAATTACTTCACTTAAAATTTGATAATTTTGGTTTGTTTGATTGACCAAAAAGAATTCTTTCCATGGCTTGCCTGTCCCTCTTGAGAAAAATACATTTGTATATTTATAAGGATCAATTTCTTACACATTGAAAATGCACAACTATGCTACAGGCACTAAGACTCTGTTTTGTAAAGGATTGAAATATTATTCAATAGCAAATTTTCTCTTAAAGCAAAAAGTGTGAAGAAGAATTTTTCTATATCCATTAGTACTTTTAATTATGTTTGTTACATAATTTCTTTTAATCAGTTGAAAATTGTTTTCAAAGCTCAATTGTGAAGGGTTACTCTGCACTTGGATGTACTCGAATAATTTGTTTTCCTAATTTGAATCAGGTACCTTTCAAATAAATTTTGATTCATTCTACGACTCTTGGTCGAATAAACATTATGCTAAACCACTATGACTTAATGAACTCTCAGTCCTTTGAACTTATCAGTCCATTATTTAAATATAATATATCCAAAGTAAATTTTCCTGATTATAATGTGGACTAAGGGGTTGGTTAACAGCGGATGATCCTCATTAGAGCTGATGGTGTGAGAACATGCAGGCGAATGAGGCTTTCACGCCTGCTCCACTACTCTCGGGCCGAACACACATTCTCGCACAGCTGTTAAATTGAGCTGTTCATTAGTCATACTTTCTACTCAACGCCACAATACACCTGCATGCATGTATTTAATAACTGGTCAATTGTTTACGGCTCAGTTTCACATTGACCCGGATTTGCTTATTTTACCCCTATGAAGAAATTATGTCAGGTTTGATCAAAAAAAAATCAGAACCTGAACAAACCTTGATCAAAACTGATCAAATTTGCGGGGTTTTTGGGACTTTTGACTATCAAATCTGATCAGGGGTTTGTTCAGGCTGATCAAGGTTGATCAGTTTAGTTCAGGATTCATCAGGTAAGGTTGATCAAGCTTGATCAGATTTGTTCAGTTGCTTCTACAGGATTGGTTAGGTTTGATCAGGTAATGCTGATCAAGGTTGATCAGATTTGTTCAGGTGCTCCTACAGGATTGATCAGGTTTGATCAGGTAAGGCTGATCAAGGTTGATCAGTTTCGTTCAGATACTTGGTCAGATTTGATCAGCATTATTCAGGTTTAATCATGCATGCCTGATCAGTTTTGATCAGAAAAATATGGCTTTTGGGACTTTTGACCATCAAATCTGATCAAGTTTGATCAGGCAAAAATTCATCAGATTTGTTCAGAAGTGCTTAAGAATTATACCATAAAATTATATTTTTTGTCAGATTTATGAGTTTAAACCAGGGGTTTATTTTAATGTTATGTTATGTTTAATGTTTTTTGTAAAAAAATTGTATGCATTAATACGGTTTAATTATGTAGTTGTCTAACCTGTTATTCACGAAGAGTTCTAATACAGTTCCCAAACCTTCTCTGTGAAATCTATATATATAAAGTAGAAGGGGTTTTCTTGCGGACAGCAAATCTCCAAAACTATATGACCTAAAGAGTTGAAATTTGGCACATGTGTTCCTCTTGGGTTTTAGATGCACACTAAGAAACGGTTTTACAAAATTCCCAAAGGGTTTCGCCCTATGGTACTTCAAAGTTTTAATGTTAAATTATAGGGAAGGATATAAGGTTGTCATGACAACCTTAAAAAGTATGACAAATTAAATCCTAAAAAAAGACAGAGGGAGTTTTTATGTTTTTCCTCGGGTGAAACCGTGTTGATCAGCTAGTTATATATATATATATATATATGTACTAAGTTTCATGTTAAACGGTCCAACAGGATCCGAGTCCTTTAGCTACAAATATATACACCAACATCCTCTTTTACAAATTAGATATATCAGTGTATAACCTTTATTCTTCTGCCCTTATATTTTTTACTAGTTTATAAAATATTTTTATTCACAGATATTGTTAACATTGTATTTATACATTTTATATCAAAGTTATGTATTTATAACTAATTTGTATTATGATAAACTGTACACAGCTCTATATATTTTACGTGTTGTACATGGGCCTGTAAACTGATAAGGATTGATGATAGCGTTTCGACGCTGAAACCTAGGTCTCAAAAAAACTTATTATTGGATCGTAAGGTAAGCCTTAATTAAATGAATAATGTCAAATAACGATCCATAGGCTATGAACCCTAATAAATATAATTTCAAGTAGGCCTAAAAAGTATTTTCAAGTATAGGCCTAAACAGATAACGCCCTGTTATACATTCAAACTGTAGGCCTATTTGAAATAAATATGTTTCTAGCCTATGATTTGTGTTTATACCTGTAATTAGCTAAGTACACATCCTATTTATGTTATATTAGGCCTACATTAGGCCTATATTGGAAATATTGTAAGTTGTGGGCAGATAATGGATTTTTTTAATAAAACAAAAACACAGCAAATAAACAGTAACCCGATCAATACGAGTTTAATATCTGATCTTCTGCCGTTCGTTTCTAAAGCAGACACATTTCAAAGAAAACAGCAGAAAAACAGAAACATCTCATTTCAAAGAAAACAAAATCGAAAGTAGACGAACTTCGGTAGGCTATATAGTTCGTTGGGTAGAACTCAACAACCAATTCTATTTTATTTGTTTCCGACTTGTTTTTACTCAATGGAAATTTACTATCGATAGAATCTGCACAAGATGGTGGATGATAAGAAATGAGGTAGGCCTAAATTGATCAGTCAATTTATGTTAGTAACTTATAATTTAGTTTTTGGATAGCTTAGGGGAGAGTGGGGTAGTTTCTTACAGGGGCACCTTCATACACTCTAAATTTCCCGCCTAACAGAAGACAGAAGAGCAGGAAACAAATCCATACCACCTATAGGCCTCATCATGTACTACTACCTATAAAAGTTTCAATTCTGCAGTGTATTTCAATTGGGAGATATTTAACATTTACTGGAATCGGAGAAAAAAGTTTTTTATGACTATCTGGGAAAAGGGAGGTTAAAGTAGGCCTAATTTGTTTTTATATTTTTGCTGTTATTTATGCATTATTAGACAGCTCAATGTTTTGGACTACATATACACACTAACTGTAGATCTCGAATTTTAACTTATAAAAAAGTTATATGATAATTTATAACATAACCACACTTGGGGCACTTTCATTCATTGAAACGGGGCAGTTTAATACATTATTTGTATTTACTATTTATCAATATTGAATAATTTATCTTTGTAAAAATAGTATAAACATACTTAAAATTAAGTATCAGCCTACACAGTTAAACTCAAAACATATATTTTTTTTTAATTTTCTTTAGAGTGACAAATGGTGAGATATTACAGGAAATTAACTGATAGAGCTAAGGCAGATGAAAAGTTTTCACAGTTAATTTTATGCCTAACTTTCATTGATAGTAAGTTTTAGGGCTGTTGATTTACGACGATTGTTGAAACAGTACACATCGATTGAGTTAAACACGATAGGTTTTGATATTTTATATCGAATTAACGGAACCTAAACTGAGTACCAAAAACAAAACTGATCTTTGCCCATGCTAAATCACATTGAGAAGTTCAGATACTAAACCTAGACAAAACGTATAAACAATAAGTAGTATAAACATAACCTGTAAAGGCAGAAGATCAGATATGAAACTCTTACCCCCCTTTTGAGTAATAAAATTTTAAATTGCTTGATACTTATAGCATAAAGATGTCTACTTACTGAGTTTTTAATCTCAAGAATGCTTTGACAATAACTAACTTGGTCTATTATCTTTCTATGGCCAAATAGAGAGCTCCCTCATTTCCTAACCACAACTTCACTATAATAACGTTCATGAAACTTTGCTTGAATAACAATTCAAATTCTAACCCGAAAAGGATTTAAACTCAAACAAAACTACAAAGCAATTTAAGAATGTAAAAATAAAACAGTTAGTTATCTCTAGGGCTTGTGCGTTTAGTTTGTCTACACAAAAATTAATTCAAATCAAAACTAAACCAGTAAAAAAGGAGTGAGTAGGGCTGAGGCTGGCAGGGCTGCCACTACAACTTCTTCGAGAACGAATGTTGAGTTTGAAACTTGACATATATATATGTTTATATTCAAGTAAATAAACTATTATATAACAATTAATTGTATTTCTAGGAATATGAATAATTGAACGTTTATTGTCTTAGGAATGTTTGCAAAAATTATATGACAAAAATTATATTTTAAAGTAGACCTTCATTTATATCATCATTAAAAATAATTTTTATAGTGTATAAAAATATAAAAAATTATAATATTATTTTTCAATTTTTTTATTATTTTTTTAAGGTTTATTGAACAGGTTTTAAGGCATGTAACAGACATAAATTTTAATTTTTTATGTTCACTGCCGCCTATGGAGTATATAAACAGGGTAAAAATAGTTTAATACCCCCGTTGCAGCAGACCTGCATATTCAGCGAATTTCAAATACAAAACAACATATTTAAATCCAACATAGCGAGATTTTTCATGTTTTTGTAAGCTCCATAAGAATAACATAGGGAATGAGTATGCAGGTTTGCTGCTACGCGTGTATTAAAACTGGGTGGTTTCAATTAAATATTTAGTAGATCTGACCTAGAAGAAGCGATTTACCAAGTTTTATCAAGATATGTTGAGGAATAAGTGAGATATAGAATTTTACTTATTTCCCATAAGGTTAACATTGGGACAACGTACTGTGTTTACCACTTGCAATATCTCGGTAACCAATGGACATAGAGCAGTGATTCAAAATACTAAATTGTTTGTTTTTTGGGCTGAATTCAATGGTGCTAATAAAAGTTGGATTATTTTTATTTTGATGTGTAAAAAACTCAAAAAACCCATTTTTGGGGGGTTTACCCCCCTTTACCCTCCTTCCGGTAGTCCGATCGGGCTGGTTTGCTAACATATATATATCTATGAAAATTAACGAATGGTGTTTTTGGCATCTGGGGACCTCAAAAGGAAAAGTTATGATGGTCTCGGGCTTAAGTCTTACCATGAGACCTGCGGTAACAGCTTCTTCCCTATAGGGGAAATTCGCTATTATAATATGTTTTTTTTGTTGTAAGATGTTTTATTACTATAATAACTGTTAAACTAAATATTATACAGCTAATTTGATATTCTTCCTTAGGTCATTTGATAAATTTTGACATTCTTAACATAATTTATATTATTCAAGCCTGAACAGTATGCCTGACCAAATCTTGGAGAAATTGAACACTCCTGTCAGGCCTGATCAGTATGCCTGATCAAGTCTGACCAAATCTGATGATTCAAGTTATAACATCAGGCCTGATCAAATAATCTTGAAGAAATCTGAACTCTCCTGTCAGGCCTGATCAGTATGCCTGATCAAGTCTGATCAAATCTGATAATTCAAGCTGTAACATCAGGCCTGATCAAAAATTCCTGAAGAATTAGGAACACCCAGGTCAGGCCTGATCAGGCTAGTTGATCAGTTTTGAACAACAGAGTCAGGCTTGATCAGGTTATTTGAACAAATCTGATCAAATTTGTTCATTTTTGATCCTGCTTGATCAAAAATGATTAAATTTGATCAGGTCTGATCAAGCAAATTTTCATAGGGGTAATCCGTGAAGTTATCTACGGTTTATTAAATAATCTATTGTGATAGTAATGTACCATACAATGTGGAATGTGGATGTATTTATTGATAGTCTTAAAGTGGAATTTTGTTTTTAATCTTTTATGTCAAAGATTGTATATAACACAGTGGTAATTTAGTAAGGCTACAAGATCGCGCCACTATCATCACGATCATCACACTCATCCTTCACTCATATTCAGGGTAACGTCCTCCATGAGGTACCTGTCTTATTAAGAATGATTAAGAATGATTAAGAAAAAGATAAAGGTCTAAGCCATAATCTGTAACAATTTAACGTTTTCAATGGCATTAGTTTGTATTAAAGTGAGTTTAAAATAATGTGTAAATCTTGCAAATGTATTATTTTTACATAGTTAACCACAGTTTTTGAGTGTGAGTTTATAGGGAGTGTGCAATTATACACTATATCCTGTTTTGAGACAACAACAACACCAAGAAACCTGGGGATTTTTACAAAAACAACTTACTCTCTTGCTTTATAAACACTAATTTTGTGAACATCTCATTAATGTAAGGTCATGCAGCAAGTAAGGGCATCTCATTAAGGTCATGCATTAATGTAATAAAATTCCTCTGTTTTATAAAAGTGGCCTCAGAGAGCATAAAAAACAAGTTCTGAATACTATGTGATGAATGAAAATCGTAGCTTCAATTTTATTACATTAAAACATGACCTTAAATCGGTTTTTTGCCAGTTGGATCTAGGATTAAAATCTCAGTGAAACTTTTTTGAGTGATCAATTTAGAGCATTTATTTTATTAAATCAATGTTTTGGCTCAAAAGAGTTAAATACCACTGATTGTGACCCTTTGAGATTAAAAAAATTTCATTCTCCTTATCTTGATCTATTATTTTTGTTTAGTAGACCAGTGAAGAATATCATACTGTGCCCCCCTGCTAATTTTTATACAAGCATTTGAGTTCACTAACTTTTTATGTAATTCAGATATGTCTCGGTAAATGAGATGTATTTTAGCAAATATTAATATCACCAAGAGTCCAATTATTAGGGCCTGTGTATCAGGACCTTAAGAAATTTAGGTTGCCTGGACAAGTGATCTTTCAAGAAAAACTTATTTAAACTATTATTCAGAGATTAATATAAAGGGTTTTGTGTTTGAAACTGTACCAGAAGTGACAGAATTTCTAAATAAAAGGCAAACATTACTTACAAAACTGGTGTTGTAACCTGACCATCATTTAGAACTCATTTTTCAAGCTGAATAAGATTATAATGTCTCCATCTGTTTTAGTACGTCGGGTACATGGCCAGATATAGAGAAAAACTGCACTTTTTGATTGGAGTATGACACTTTCTGTGATCATAGGTGATGCCAAAAGGAAACTTTTCAGTCGGTGAGCCACTTCGAAATCCGCGGCTAACACCAAAATAGCGGCCATTAAAGATGGCCGCCGTGAGCCCCCGCATTATTCTAATATATCGGTTGTATCTCGGCTCCTAACTGACCGATATCAATATTTTTTTATTATTTTAAAGCTGATTTAAGGAGGAAACTTTTATGTATTTAACTTTTAACTGTGAAACCAATAATTTCTCTATAATTTAAAGACAATTAAAAAAATTACTTTTTTAATGAGTTTAATTATTGTAATCATGGAGGGGTATGGCTGTGCCCTGTGAAGAAACCAATAACAGAGAGTTCAGCGTTTTTCTGTTATGTACTATGTGCTTAACAACATACTAAAGATTAAGCAAAGTTTGACCACCAGAGGTGCTTAATTTCAAGATGGCGTCCGAGATGAGGTCAAAAGCATAAAAGATTTAGGGAATTAATGCCATAGGTGATACGAAAGTGACTTCTGCGCTGTAATACCACTGCAAATAGTTAACGGGTGATAATAGCTTTAATTTGACTTGTTAATTGTTATCTGACGCCATCTTGTATCAGCCATATTGGATATCAACTTTATTATTTTAAATGTAAAGATGGAGTTGTGACACATCATTACAAACTAGATTTTTACGCTGATTACAGTGCTGAAATCGGTTTTTGAAAATATGATATCGTTAAAAAGAAAGGTCAAATAAAAATTCATCCCTATATATTTCTTATGGACGTTTCATATTTTCAGAATTGTCTTGGATTATTCTTCTTATATCTCTCATTATAATTAAGATACGTAGCTCTTTTAGTCTTAAAATGCTCAGTGAAATACCAGCTTTCATTTGAGCTATCCATAATCAAAATCAGGCAAGTGACAGATGAGCTAAAGGCCTGATGTAACTTAAAAATCAATGTTCCGTAAATTAGTCTTTAGTCAAGTATATCTGTCGTAGCCACATGCTGTAATTGGGCTCTTCATGAAGTGCCCAGTTCGCTTGGGCTCATAGTGTAATTGAACGTTTTCATTAAAAATTACAGTATGTGACCAAGAAAACTGGGCACTTCATGAAGTGTCCAACACTCGTTGGGCACTTGCTATAATTATTTCTATTTTGTTTTAAACTTACATTAAACCTTATAGCTCATCTTTCACTTGCCCTATGTTGATGATTAATATCTCAATTGAGGCGGTAGCTGGAATAAGGGCCTATATGGGCTCATAGGCCCTTTTTAGGAGAACCTAAAAATGGATTCTCCATGTTCTCAAGTGTATCCCTGCCAAATTTCATTGAGTTATCTTGTTTGGTTGGGTTGGTATTCATGTTTGAAGCAGCTGATGTCATGGGCCCTTCTTCCATAGAACAAGTGTTAAAAGCTTTTTCATCAACTTTTTCGCCTTTTTTTATAACTTTTATATAGTGTTGAAAAGTTTTTTTACATGTCTAGGCCTAAATATGTAATAATCTAATAATCTAATAATAATGTAATAATGTAATAATCTAATAATAATATGTAATAATGTAATAATCTTTATTAATTAATAAATGCTTATTAATTAATAAAGAAAGTTTTAAAAGCACATATGTGATGTTTAATTCTATGGGCCCTTCTTCGATAGAACAGTAATTTTATAAGCCCTTCTTCGATAGAACAGTAAAAACTGTGCATAAAAAACGTTCTCTGTAAAAAGGGCCTATGACATAGCTCTCATTATTCTAATTTATTAATAAACCAATGGATTCTGACCAAATACACTTTAAAATTTTGGTTAGTTAAGAAATGATGGAATGAAAAAATTAAACATATCTGTCTCTTGTGTTGTCCTATAAGAATTGCACATATGTGAAAACTTCAAAGCTCATTATCTCAAAACAAGGTTTTGGAGCATGGGCCCTTATTCCAGCTACCGCCTCAATTGAAAGCCGGTATTTCACTGAGTATTTTATGACTAAAACTAACTAGATATCTTAATTTTAATGAGAGATATAAGAAGAATAATCCAAGAAAATATTGAAAATATGAAACGTCCATAAGAAATGTATAGGGATGGATTTTTATTTGAGCATATCTTTTTAACAAATTCATATTTTCAAAAACCGATTTCAGCATTGTAATGAGCGTAAAAATCTAGTTCGTAATGATGTTCCACAACACCACCTTTACATTAAAATAAAAATGTTTATTTCCAATATGGCGGATCCAATATGGCGTCAGAAAACGATTAACAAGTCGAATTAAAGCTATTATCACCCGTCAATTATTTGCAGTGGTATTTCAGCACAGAAGTCACTTTCGTATCACCTATAGCATTAATTCCCTAAATGTTTTATGCTTTTGACCTCATCTTGGACGCCATCTTGAAATTGAGACACTTGCGGTGGTCAAACTTTGCTTAATCCTTAGTATGTTGTTAAGCACATAGTACATAACAGAAAAACGCAGAACTCTCTGTTATTGGTTTCTTCACAGGGCACAGCCATACCCCTCCATGATTACAATAATTAAACTCATTAAAAAAAGTAAATTTTTTTAGTTGTCTTTAAATTATAGAGAAATTATTGGTTTCACAGTTAAAAGTTAAATACAAAAAAGTTTCCTCCTTAAATCAGCTTTAAAATAATAAAAAAATATTGATATCGGTCAGTTAGGAGCCGAGATACAACCGATATATTAGAATAATGCGGGGGCTCACGGCGGCCATCTTTAATGGCCGCCATTTTGGTGTTAGCCGCGGATTTCGAAGTGGTTCACCGACTGAAAATTTTCCTTTTGGCATCACCTATGATCACAGCAAGTGCCATACTCCAATCAAAAAATGCAGTTTTTATTTGTGTAGCCACTGTACTATTTTAGCCTAATACAGTTCATAGTTTTTTAAGGCTGCTTTTAGAATTTCACTGAATTTTTAAAAGCAGATATCTCAAAATTGAAAAATGGCAAATGAAAACATATTGCAGCATTAAATTTGAATTAGAAAATAGTTCTCAGAAATGCTTAGTCACAACATCATTCTTGCATCAAAACAATCTTATCTCACTTTAAAATTACGGATCCAAGGTAAAGGCAGAAATAATTTATTATTCCGATTCACCCGAAATTATTAAATAATGATCTACAGTGATTAATCGGCACTAAAATAAACCAAACATAATTTTTAGATTATGGGCATAGCCTAGTTTTACTTATAACCTAAAAGAAGGCAAAATCAGTTAAAAATTACTTAATTTCTATTAGAATTATGTGAAAATGAAAGCGGGAGGTTTAGGCCATTAATCCAGTATAGTCCTGGATGACTACTTAATGACGCCAATGATACCAGGTTTTATCAAGATTGTTTTTCAGGAATTGGTGAGATATGAAATTGATTTAATTTCCCATTAGGTTAACATTGGGACAACATACTGTGTTTACCACTCTCTCGGCAACCAATAAAACTAGAGCAATGATTGAGAATAAAAAATACTTTGACATTTTAAGCTTGAATCATTTTTGAATGTGAAAATAATCCAGGCAACAAAAAGGTATAGAGGGAATTTTTTGGAACACAATTTTTGACTTTGCAGCTTTGTTTGGACTTGTTAGGAGGTGAACGTATCAAAAGTCCCCGTCCGGAGCCCTTGAGCGGCGGGAGGGAGGGGGGTCTAAAGGTATAATTTTTTGGTTTTTCCTAAATATCTTGAAAACTATCAACTATTACACAAAAAACGTTATTTTTCAAGAAATTATTACAATTTGTTAAATTTCTTGAAAAATAAAGTCCTTATTGAATTTAAAAATTAAATTTCCTATAAGAAAAGTATATAATACTTTATACTTTTTGAGGGGTTGGCGAGCTCACAAACGTTAAAAACGTTATTTTTCAAGAAATTATTACAATTAGTTATAATTCCTTGAAAAATAAAGTTTTTTTGTGAGCTCGCCAACAACTTTAATTCAGATCAATTTTTATGAATGAGGTGTCAAATTACTGGAAATTTTGTCAATATTCCCTGGATGCTGTTAATTTTCCTTTAGGTAAAAAAAGCGTGCCCAATTGGGCATCTATATTACCTACAAATTTACATGTTTTTCTTATGGAAGGGATATATTTTTTTAATATTACTAAAATTAGTGCTTACCTTGTAAATGGTTGGACCAAAGTAGACATATTATATATTTTTCTTATGGGAAATTTAATTTTCTTTAATTTTCAAATTTAATAGGGACTAAAAGTTTGTTAGTCTTCAAGATATTTCGGAAAAACCAAAAAAATTGTACCTTTAGACCCCCCTCCCTCCCCCCGCTCATAAGGGCTATGGACGGGGCTTTTTGGTGTGTTCACCTCCTAACTAGTCCAAACAAAGCTACAAAGCCAAAAATTGTGTTCCATGCAATTCCCTCAATACCTGTTTTTGAGCATTCGTTGTCTGGACTAAAATAACAATTGTATTATTTAAAATGATCAATATAAAAACTTCTCTTGGGATCACTGAGGACCTCAAAACGAAGGTTTTACCATGAGACCAACAGAAATCGTTTCATATGGGAAATTCGCTAAATAAACTAACATCTTTTCCTTTGACGAATCAGCAAAAACATTGGCTTTCATGTCCTAATACAAGGATGTTTGGATGTTCAGTGAAAGGCGTTACAGAAAGGCACAAATGACACTTCCAACATCCAAAACGGAGGAGAGAAGCACGATTGCAATTCCTTCAGCAGCCGAGCCGTATCATTTTCTAATTGTGGATAAATGGCTGATCGATCCGGCAAAAACAATGCCTAAACAAGGCAAACAAGAGGAAAGTGGAGGAGTGAGTCCTGTGAAGAATGTAGGCTCAGTGGTCGACCTCGATCCGGCGGTGCGGTGTTGCCGAGCGGGCGAATCTCGCGGCACGACCCGACATTGGGCACCGACAACTCTGTAGGCTCAGTGGTCGACCTCGATCCGGCGGTGCGGTGTTGCCGAGCGGGCGAATCTCGCGGCACGACCCGACATTGGGCACCGACAACTCTGTAGGCTCAGTGGTCGACCTCGATCCGGCGGTGCGGTGTTGCCGAGCGGGCGAATCTCGCGGCACGACCCGACATTGGGCACCGACAACTCTGTAGGCTCAGTGGTCGACCTCGATCCGGTGGTGCGGTGTTGCCGAGCGGCCGAATCTCGCTGCACGACCCGACATTGGGCACCGACAACTCTGTAGGCTCAGTGGTCGACCTCGATCCGGCGGTGCGGTGTTGCCGAGCGGGCGAATCTCGCGGCACGACCCGACATTGGGCACCGACAACTCTGTAGGCTCAGTGGTCGACCTCGGTCCGGCGGTGCGGTGTTGCCGAGCGGCCGAATCTCGCGGCACGACCCGACATTGGGCACCGACAACTCTGTAGGCTCAGTGGTCGACCTCGATCCGGCGGTGCGGTGTTGCCGAGCGGCCGAATCTCGCTGCACGACCCGACATTGGGCACCGACAACTCTGTAGGCTCAGTGGTCGACCTCGATCCGGCGGTGCGGTGTTGCCGAGCGGGCGAATCTCGCGGCACGACCCGACATTGGGCACCGACAACTCTGTAGGCTCAGTGGTCGACCTCGATCCGGCGGTGCGGTGTTGCCGAGCGGGCGAATCTCGCGGCACGACCCGACATTGGGCACCGACAACTCACCTCATTTGTATGCAACTGCAATGCAGATTTTAATCCGGAATCTAAGAAAAATATGCTTTCTCTGTTAAAATTCGTGGCAATTTATTTTGTTTGATAATGTCCCACGGTATCTCGTCAGTACCGAATTTTCTATAAAATATATTTTAAATTTGTTTTAATTTACTTGTTTTAACATTTAATCATATGCATTTAAAACTATCAATTTCATGAAAATTTCAACGTATTTCTCATACATATACATTTTATGAACCGCAATATTTTTACTCTGGGTTGATCGGTGGAGTTTTCTACATTCTACATCAATTCTCGTAGCAATAGCATACTGTACATCAATTCGCATAGCAATCCAATTATGTTACCTGCTTGCCAAGACGGTTAGTTGCAGGATACGAAATGTTACTTTATTAGAGTATCGAGTCGAGGGGGAACTGAATTTTAAACGGATTTAGAAAAGCAAAGCTAATGTAAATTGTTATACCAGACATCCTAATTTTGAGGAGAAAACGCATTTTATGTCATACAGTTGTAAACCGCCAATCCGACACCCCACCTCAGCTGTCGTATCGGCATCATCATTCAATGAGTACTTCAATCATTGCTCCCCTCGTTTAGCCTCCAGCCGCAGCTGCCTCGCTCACCTGTCACATGATCGCGCCGTTTCACCGACCACCGACCGCACTGATAAGGTCAACCCGCCGCGACAAAGAAAGCTGCCCAACCGGGCCTTGCGTGCAAAATAATTGCCGTCTATCGGGTTTCACTGATTTCTCCTGTATTTTTTCGTTTCCGGGGTAAATAGTTATTTTTTATGTAAATGTGTAAAAAGTGAATGGCGCAATATCTGCAGTCTCTGCAGATCAAGCAAAATTGCAAACAGTTAAAACTAATTCAGGGTCGGGCCAGTCTGGAATATTTTAAATAAGTATCTCATCGATTAATAACCAAAACAGTTGGAACTTTGCAACACTGTATTTGCCACGAAAACAACCATTAGACTGTCACTTAGCTGTCCAGGGGATACGGGACGGTCCACTATGTATATTTCAAAAGTCAGTTTCAGATACATCTCATTTTATCTTCAGATCTTTGAAGTGGAATACAACGCCACAAACCCAAAATGATGTCCCAAACTGGAATTACAGCTTCTCAAATATTTTAATATTTCACTGGTCAACTTTGGAGACTGGAATAACCCAGAAATATCGCGCAGGATAATTAGACACTATATATACTACATGCGTTTACTACAAAAACAACAACTTTTCGATTTTTATAAATTCTTGGCGCTTAGACCTTATGGAAGTCTTAGAACTCTCAAAGGTAAGCATGCCTCGAGTTATACATAACTTTAAAGGCATTTGAAAGTATAACACAACAGTGTAAACCCAGCCTCAAAAGGTTCATCCAGTCCAAAGCTACTGGCAGTCAACGTAATTTGCATACTGATTAATGTACTACTAAAATCTTTGATGATGTATAACTTTAGTGCGAACCCACCTTTTTCGACTGGGATTGCACTGATGCGTTCTACTTTCTTTTGCGTTTTGTAAGAAGTTGAAAATGAAATGTAACTCGAGAGATATTCTTACTACTGAAAATTTTAAGACCTTCACCGAGGGCCGTCCCCTAGGAATTATAAATGACGAAATATCGTTGGTTTCTGCAAAAAAAATATGAATGTCCAAATTTTATTACATTCTGCATGATACTTTCGGAGTCATATTCACAATATTCCAAACTTTTCCAAAAGTTGACTTGTGACAGCATCTTTGAGAACCTGTAAATTCTATTTCGGTCATCCATTACATACCAGGTGAACAGAGTTGCATAACACTTATAAAGGTTTTTCATTATTTTCGGACTTCCATCGTGGACCGTCACCTGGGTGTAAAAAGACAGGTAATTTATCTTCTAAAGTTTTTTTTAAGACACATCACCAGTTTTTATACAGTTTGATTCGAATTTAAATATGTATTTAATTACAGACGTTTGCCCAACCCTACAGAGTCAGAGGAAAACTAGTTAATATAACCACACGTTTCTATATGCACTAATTTTATTAATATTTTAAAAAAATCCCTTCCATAAGAAATACATGTAAATTTGTGGGTAATTTAGATGCCCAATTGGGCAACGCTTTTTTCACCTAAAGGAAAATGAACAGCATTTAGGAAATATTGATAAAATTTCCAGTAATTTGACACCTCAATCATAAAAATTGGTCTAAAATTAAGGGGTTGGCGAGCTCACAAAAAACGTTATTTTTCAAGGAATCATTACAATTGGTTATAATTCCATGATAAATAACGTATTTTGTGATCTCGCCAACGCCTTAATTTTAGACCAATTTTTATGATTGAGGTGTCAAATTACTGGAAATTTTGTCAATATTCCCTGAATGCTGTTCATTTTCCTTTAGGTGAAAAAAACGTCGCCCAATTGGGCATCTATGTTATCCACAAATTTACATGTATTTCTTATGGAAGGGATATTTTTTTAATATTAACAAAATTAATGCTTACGTTGTGAACGGTTGGACCAAAGTAGACATATTATATATTTTTCTTACAGGAAATTATATTTTCTTTAATTTTCAAATTTAACAGGGAATACTAAAAGTTGATAGTTTTCAAGATATTTAGGAAAAACCAAAAAATTGTACCTTTAGGCCCTTCCAGCCCAGCCGGCTCAAGGGCTAAGGGCGGGGACTTTTGATATGTTTTACTCCTAACTAGTCCAAACAAAGTTACAAAGTCAAAAATTGTGATCCAGGCAATTCCCTCTTTACCTCTTTTTGAGCATTCATTGCCTGGACTACATGGTCAATCCGTTTAAAGAGGAAGGAATCCGTTTTTAGGACAGGATTCCCCTTCAGTTCAATATGCATTATTATACCGTATATTCAGGCCGCAAATTATAAACGTCAAAACTTATTATGTATAACAGTGCGTTAATCAACAAACACTGCTTTGCAGTTCTCAGCTGCGCAGCGAAGATGTTCTCGCTATTACACTGAAGGTCTGGATTGCGCAAGGCGACATAAGAGCTGCATGTGGAACGTGCCACAACGGCTAATTTTCACAGTGTAATGTTTGCAAGAATAATTACTGGAGAGCGGTTCCCATTTTGTTATAACTACTGCAACCCTAACCCCAAACCATCTCTAAGAAGAAAATAGCACATTGCTGCATTGGGGTTGCTGACTCGCATCACGCAACTTTCTAATTTTGTCACTGCAATCTTCAAGCACAATTGTGAGTGTTTATGTGTGATATCCGTTTGCACTATAGTTGTACACGATCGCAGTCTGAAGTACGTCAAGGTTAGCTGCCTTGTGCAACGATGCTCAACGCTGAAATGCTACAGCGAGTGCGAACGTCGGTTTGGGCGTGTTCGTCGTCGATGTAATACGTTTATGTAAAGCAGTGACGCGTTTGACGAGTTTAGCGACTGCCGAGCGACCTTTCGTCGCCGGCGCCCACCGCGCACTCCGCAGCTCCGATCTCCCTTTCACTGCAGTCGGCCGTGGGCGACGCCGCACATCGACAAACCGCTAATGCAGCTTCGAATTGCATCTTTAACTTTCATTTTGTAAGCCAGCGCAGCACTGCATCATATAATCAATTTTTAAAACGTCTTCATCATGGTGAAATTTAAGTCGCCGCCAATGCAATTTCATCTCCCTTGAAACAGAAGTACAGTACAAGGAAGTAGGTCTGTATGGTTTTCAAACACATTCCCTTTTCACTCGCCAGTGGACCGTTCGGCCGGTAGGAAGCCCCCGCGGTACCCGAGATGGTTATCCGAGCGGTACAGTACGCGGTCAGTGTGTCTGTGATGTAACGACGCGACGCGCCGTTCTCTCGCTGGCAACTTGGCGGTACAAGTGAGGCAATATGTTTAGTAAAAAACGCTTGAACGGTCGACATTCTGTAGTGAACCGACACCGACCAACTGCACTAAATAACTACAACGCCGCAAACCCACAAATTAAATAAAAAGCGCAAGAATAAATCACTATGCAGGGATGCGGATTGTTGCGTAGGGCTATTTAATGTTTACGTAAATTTACGTTACGTTCAGTATCAGATTTAGAGTAAATTTTTAGCCAACATTAAGAGATGAGGTTTTGCTGAACCGAAAAGAGATGAGTAAAGCTTACTGATTTCCTCAAGCTGTTTTCCTTTAGATTGTCCTTTTATATAAGTGTTTGTTTACGAACAGCAAGTTTTGTTGTTCCATTTTAAACTTCGGACTCCTTTCCTGGCTTGAATTTAATTTAAGTTTAGTAAAAATCACATATTTTTTATCATTTGGTATGTAATTTAAACATTGGAAAAAACATTATTTGGGGAACGCAGCCCAAACTGATTCATTACTTATGATTGTTTTGGTTTGAGATCTGCCAAATATAATAGATTTCAAAAATGTATTGCCTCTACAAGTGAATTATTCAGCTGTATTTAAGCACACAGGTATACTGGGAGGCTGGGACACACCAGGCAGAAAGTCCTGGTGGCTTGCAAGTCCGAATCTTGTATCTTGCACGGCAGGACAACACGAAAGTTAACAGTCGCCAGGGCCGAGGTTGACGTAATGTGTCACCTCATTTATTATACAAACAAGGACCGCCACAGCCGGTGACCGACGCGGCAGTGAAAGTACACCACACGATGTGGCGGAGCAAGGACACGCATGCGTCACCGTCGTCGACGTCGCGGCGGCGGCGCTGCACAACGCGTCACTGTAATAAGCCGTTTCCTTCCGCGCATCGTACATTGTGTCATCACTTCCTGCTGTCGCTTCAGCCACTAACCACTTAATAAACTGGCACTCTTCCACGCATTCCGTTTCTCCGGTACTCACCAGATGAGCTTTCATTGCCTTCAAGTGAATAAGTCTGCGATCGGACCAAAAAGGTAAATGCGTAGTGGGTCATCTAGAAAGCCTGATAACAATCATAGGAGAAGGCCCTTCCGAAAATAAATAAAGCATGTCTTGGTTAAAAAAAAACTTACTTACAGTCTTAAATGTACCTTTCTCAGAATGAACAGACATCTACTGGGAATGTTACAAAACAACCAGCCACATTAGTCACAGCAATGAAAACTGAAGATTTTATATCCTGGTATTGTGACTCATGAATTCATGCGTCCGTAAAATGTTTAGCGAAGATGCGAAGATGGATTACTCATTCGTTCCAGATACCAAAGTAACACCGCAGAAGAGCAGACATCGATATATTGCGGGCGCATGTTTGCACGGGGGAAGTGCTACATCATCACAGCTGATTGTATCAACCCTGCATCCTGATTGGCTATTGAGACAACAATACTCCTACGTCGTTAAGTGGTTCAATCAAATGACTCGACCCGGCGCAATGAAGCTCACGCACACACTCGCTCACTCGCTTGAAGCGCAGACCTCGCGGAGTCAAACCGACCTACATCGATTGGTCATCGATTTACTGTATAAGGATGTTTTGAAATAGTTTTACTGGGCGTAACTGGCGCAAGGGCAATTATTCGAGTGCACTATTTTTTAAATAATTGTTTCTGTGATTCTAAACTCAATATTAACTTGAAATAAATTTATTTTTCCTAAAAAATTTGGGCGAAATTGGGTGAATGTTGAATTTTAAGTCTGTCAAAATAAGAAACATAAAAATCTATATTCGGTATCCGCCTTTGCTCGAGCAGTTTAGGGCTTCGCTGACGCTGATTTCCCTACAGTATTTTACTTCGAATTGCCTTTGTTCCAGTTTAGAATGTTCCGATAGTCTGATACTTACCATATTTAATATACTGTAATACTTTGTTTGAAATTCATTGTTGGTGATGGTGATTTTATATTTTGATTAGGATTTTTGCGGACATTTGCCATCACTGATTAGTAAAAAACAAGTTTCACGACGTTTCGGGATCTGGAATCTGATCCCGTCTTCAGGTGGAAGAAAACCTAGAACATAACAAGATTAGTAACACATAGCCAGGAAAACCTGGAGAAAAACACAGCTAAAACAGAGAACTGTAAAAGCAGTCACGAAAACAATAAGCTGAAAAGAAAAACAATACACAAAATAACACAGGAATCACAAGTATCAAGAATCACCAGGCAGGAGAGAGCACGTCCACACCCAATCAGAGCTGAGCTGAGACTGGTGGGAGGAAAGCAAATGGCGGCGGCAACGGAAATGGCGGCGCCACAGCCAACCAAATCACGGCGCGCTACCGGTGGCGAAAACCTGAAACAGAGACATGTGATATGCAAATTCCGTGTGTCTGTTTGTGTTTTTTTACTTAATTTTTAACCTGATTTTGCCCCTTGGCCTTGCTACGGGTTAACATGTTATGAGAATTTTGAACAGAATTGTTAGTTCAAAACTAACAAGTTAGTTGAACTAACAATTCTGTTCAAAATTCTCATAACATGTTAACCCGTAGCAAGGCCAAGGGGCAAAATCAGGTTAAAAATTAAGTAAAAAAACACAAACAGACACACGGAATTTGCATATCACATGTCTCTGTTTCAGGTTTTCGCCACCGGTAGCGCGCCGTGATTTGGTTGGCTGTGGCGCCGCCATTTCCGTTGCCGCCGCCATTTGCTTTCCTCCCACCAGTCTCAGCTCAGCTCTGATTGGGTGTGGACGTGCTCTCTCCTGCCTGGTGATTCTTGATACTTGTGATTCCTGTGTTATTTTGTGTATTGTTTTTCTTTTCAGCTTATTGTTTTCGTGACTGCTTTTACAGTTCTCTGTTTTAGCTGTGTTTTTCTCCAGGTTTTCCTGGCTATGTGTTACTAATCTTGTTATGTTCTAGGTTTTCTTCCACCTGAAGACGGGATCAGATTCCAGATCCCGAAACGTCGTGAAACTTGTTTTTTACTAATCAGTGATGGCAAATGTCCGCAAAAATCCTAATCAAAATATACTGTAATAGTTTTTTATTATTTTTATGTTACCTATATTCCATAAGTAAGAAGCCAATGCCATGTAGTCGTATTTTGGCGAATATGAGTGAAAGTAGAATCGTCCAACAAGGGCGGAGCCCTAATCAAGTTCAATTAACATTTTAAAAGACCTTACAGTAAAGCTCTGACATAACAGCGACCTTCAAGATAATATTTGACTCGAGTTTACAGCCATGTACACTATGAGGAAATGATTATCCTGAAAGTTCTCAAATAAAGACTAAAGCTTATTTGAATGTATATTAAAATAAGCTTTTTATTATTTTAACAGCTTGATTTGAATCTGATCAAAAATACGGTATTTATTTTTTATAAAAAACGTAACTCTCTGATAAATTGCTAACAAAATAGTACATTTCGTTACTAGTCCGGATATCGGCTGTTATCGGTACGAGATAGCGTTTCAATTACGAGGCGAAGCCGAGTAATTGAATTCAATCGAGCATCGTTATAGCACTTTCGGACGAGTCACGAACGGTACTTTTCATCATACTACCTTTTATTTAGTATTTTAAAACTTGTTAGTACGTTAAAAGAATTTTGAGATTATACAAGTGTTCTCATTGGTTCATTGGTTACATTTCTGTAGTTTACTAACAAAACATATGATAATTCATTTGCTCTTTTTAATATAGATTCAGGCATATTTGAATCCATCATGTTTATATTTGTATGTTTGTAAACAATCCTTAATATTACTAGTACTTTTTTCAGTTTTTAAATTACAGTTTACACAACCTACCTGGTAACGGTTAGTTTCTATCACAGCTGAGAGTATTTGAAACAGTAGTTTAACGCGATGTATGATGAAATAGTTATTTGTGCATCTAGGGACTAAAGTGCATTTTTTTTCTCCGTGAGGGAAACTGTTGTAGCCCGATGGCGGAGCCGACAATTTTCTAGAAGGAGGAAAAGCACTTTAGTCTCTTGATGCACACAAAATTTTTCCTCCACCTTCGCTATCAACAATAACTATGACAATAACTTTTCCCTCATATGATCCTTTTCTCCTTTAAACTAGGCTACATTAGAATCACATATAAATTTATAACATAAGCTACTTAGGCAATTTAAACAACCATTTATTCAAACTTTCACACTATTTTTAACACTATTTTTTCTAAAGTCTATTAACTAAAAATACCTCCCAAAATTTGTAGGTACATTTAGGAACATGAGGTAAGAAACAATCATGTTTTTAAAACGTTAGGCATATTGGTAATAACAAACCCTAAATCAGGTGTTTTTATATTCAGTGTTGTCAACTTAATTCATACAAAAACAATTATTACCTCGATATTAAATGCATACGGTTTTGTTTTCTTAAGTTGAAACACTGAAGTTCTTGAATTAAATTCAGGCCTACAGTAATCAAAAAATGAAAATCGTCAATGTCGCCACATTTTCTCACTGTCCATCGCGGTGTTGCCGGATTTCTCCCCATGTATTTCTTATTAGATTACTTTTAGTCCCATGGGAGGAAAAGTAGATTACTTTTAGTCCCGTGGGAGAAAAAATAAGTAAGTAAATCCCATGGAGTATAAACTAGTACTTTAGTATTCTATTCCAGGGACTAAAAGACGACTTTAGATAGTGGGTGGAGGAAAAGGTTATATTAAACATGGATCCAAGCTAATCTTGAGTGTTTAAAAAATACCAAAATTATCAAAAGATAAATTGTCATAAAATATAATAAATAAGATTAATTTTACACTTTAGAAAATGTTGTAAACTCTTGGAAGGATAGTACTTTTAAGGTAAACAAAATACAGTTAGTTGCTGATACAAAGATGTTAAGTGTTACAGCACTGTAAGCATGACGCACTGTATTGACAATATTTCGACGAATTATTGATGAACCGTAACATTATCAGCATGTTCGTCAAAATATTTATTTTACTGATAACTACCACTACATTGCCAATTGGTGATTTTGTTTGGAATTACAGTTGTGGAATTGAGTTTGTTTCGATGAACACATTGCAGAATTGTGTTTGAATATTTACTGAACACAATAAGCGGTAAAGAAGGAAGGTTAAGCCATTTACTGAACACAATAAACGGTAAAGAAGGAAGGTTAAGCCTTCACGGAAACATTTAATTTTTAATTTGGTGCATATCAACCAGTTTGTTGTTTATGAATATGTTTATGCGCTAAAGTATCCTTGAGAAGTAAACGAGTTTTAAACATGTAAAAATTAGTTTTGTACAATGATTACGTTTTTGTTTATTTTGCCTGCAAAGGACGACAACATCTCCTTCTCCAAGGCTGAGGTCGGAAGCTTTTTAGCCTCTAAGGGTCCGACGGGAATAGAGAAGTATTCTTAGAGCTTCAGTGACATTTCAGTTCGTTTGAAATAGAGGTTGGAATCAGATTAATTCTATCACAATGGCTGTGATTTTAAATCAAACTTTTTATAGAAAATGAAATTTTCACCTAAGCGCGGCCATTTTAGCTGTTACAATCCTTCCGTATATGTTACACAACTTATATAAGTAAAGTAGAACTCCAAAATAATTCCGGATATAAAACTTATCATCGAGATTGAAAAAGAGTGCTAAATTGTCCCTTCATGAAACAACATAACGATCATTAGTTGTGAGCTATTTTCAACCAAAGTGACATTAAACTGGCGCAGCAGAGGAAAATGAGAGTAGCAATTCTTCTCTTTATGCTATGAATATGTAAATGAGTAAAAGGAAAAATTATTGCAAACCTTGGCGATTAAAAACGAATATATAATTTTCTGAAACATTTGGTCTATTCCGGGTTTCATAGTGACGGAGAAAATTTGCAAACACTGAAGGCCCTTATGGTTTTCCCCTGGGCGAAAACTTTAAAAACTCAAACCCAGAAAAATCTATTCAATACATCTAGAGGTTGGTAGCTGAAGTTTATGGTTTCTTAGAGAAGAGGAGGACACGTTATTCGCGGTTCCACCGAGCTGAGCCCAATAACAGTTCAATAAGAACCGTTACCCGTAGCTAGTGAGCCATGGGAATTGGCAACAGTACATCTGATTGGGCAGTGGCCACTGTCCCGTTCCGAGCTGATCACAATGCAGTAGCGATCCTCCGTTTCTACTTGAAAGCGATGCGCATTCTTTTGTGATCTGACTTTCCTCTTCATCACTGAGATGACGGAACAAAGAAACTAATTCATTTTATAAATGAGAGGCAGATTGAAAATGGTGACAATCTGGCCATTGATCGAAACCTGATCAGCAGATCGATCCTTCTAGAGAGGTCAGCGAAGGCTCGTACTGTAGTCAGTATCTAGGCTGCACATGTAATTTCCCTCATTTTGCCCTCAGATTCACACATATTGACTTCAAAATATGCAATGTTTATGAAAAAAAACATTTTAAGTAAATGGTAAACACAGGATGACATTGATTATAATTTAAGACTTCCCACGCAACAAAGTGTATTTTAACGTAAATATCATGGCCAGGATCATGGATAATGCACTATATAGGTGTTTGATCAATGCTAATCCAAAAGGTGCAAAATAAAACAAGGTTTCTGGTGCTTCCTACTATATTTATATGGTTTTAGGCTGATAACGGATGAATAGTTAGTTATCGTAACATTATTACATGCTGAATAAAGGTAACATAATTTTAGAGATTAGCCTACAAAAAATACAGTACCAGCCATAAGATAAGGCCGAAGAAAACTGGAGTATTGGCAATACTTTCTGTCATAAACAAACTAGGGCATCCGAATCATATATGTTAACTGGCGTTGACGGTAAGTTATGCTAATAGCCGCATCGTCAGGATGTTCTCAGGCCGAGCCTACTGTTTGGACACGGGCGGTTTGACGTGGGCAGGAAGACAGACGCCGCGCCCAGTCTTATATTCGAGGTGAGTAACTCGTCAAGGGCAGCCGTTGTCCGACGACGCCATTCAGCTGGCCCAGAGTCACAACAAACAATGCAGCTTCCATCCTAGCACATGCTAATGGATACTTTGACACCGCCACTTGACTGTCTGTTTACCATCTGTTTACCTCCGGAGCAACGGAGACGTTCAGTCTGTTACTTAATCTTCGACACCAAGGATCAACGACAAGGGAGTTCTTCTGCCCAGGTCTTGAAAAATGAGGGGATACGGTAAAGAATAATGGAAACACGAAATAAGTCTAGATTACAAGGACTTCAATTTGTATGAAATTTATTTTTTCTTGTGAAATGTTAATTACAAAATATCAATTATTCATCCATAAATCAAGCCGCTTTTCTTTTTACTTACATTTAGCCCAATCATCATCGCAAGGAACATGTTGAAGCCTGACTTTATAATAACAAAAGCGCTATGACCTAGATTCTTCGTTTGGAATTGGAATGGCAAAAAATGGCATAATTCCATGAATTTTCACGACCTTAACAAATGAATGGCCTTTAATAATCCCTGAATCCAAAACTCGGTTCAAAATAGCTTTTGATTGTGAACAGTGTTACTTACTCACGAGGCAGTATAACACTCTTAAGATAGGTTGAACAGTTCACATTTCCGAATATTAGTCCTCTAATTGAAAAATTTTCGAAATTTCTGCTGATGTTTTGAAGTAAGTAATCCCAATGTAATACCTTCTTGTAAACTAATACGCTATTGCCGGTCGTGCTTTATCAGTGAATGGGCCCGAGCCGGTGGTGCCCGCTGGCCTTGGGCCTCGGTCGTGGGCGGCCTCCAGCCCCTCACAGTCGCAGGTGCCGGGAGCCGCCTCAGCCACTCAGCGTTCCCGGAGGAAGTCGAGCTTTCCCGCGCCGCAGTTCCCGCCATTGTCTTCCCTCCCATGGTTTGGGGTCTGGGTCCTCACTTTCTCATACAAACACATTCACACTACCCGACCGATACACGAGAGCGGACAAAGGAGCGGAGGAGTAAGCAAATCTGAGCATGAGAAAATATGAAAACTCGAATGGAGCCCCACTTCTCATAACTAAAGACTGAGAGGTTGATGTTTAATATCAAGAAGATTTGAGTTTCTCAAAATTGTCGGCTAAATGTTGGGAATGCTCAACACTTTCACCACGGTTTGTTTCTTGACGATGTTAAGACTTTTCCGGACATCGAACACTATACAGGAAAAGTGGTTCCCAATTGTTCCACAACTAAAGCCGCTGGAAGAAAACAGAAACACCTAAAACTTGTAATGTCAAATCAAATCAAATCAAAAATCCTTTATTGAATCACAGTGAACTGTACAATAGTGTTATTTTTTCTAACTAAAATATCAATAATCTCTTGTTATAAAATATAAGATTTTTTAGCTACAGCTCATAAAAATCCCTAACACTGTAAATAGCCTGTTCACTCAACAAACGTTTTACCTTTCGGCCAAATCGTCCCGCGTCTTGCTCAGCCCTGATATTCTCTGGGAGTGCATTAAAAAGCTTGATGCCGTTAAAATGCACGTGTTTCTCAAAGAACACCGTTTTGTGTTGAGGAATCCTGATAAAGTTACTATTTCTAAGATTGTACTGTGTTTGGTGAAAAGGTGGTGTTAAAAAATTTTTGTTTTGGTGGAAAAAAGTCAAGCAACTGTAGATGTAAATTGATGGAAAAGTTAAAATTCTGTTTTCTTTGAAAATAGGCTTACAAGATGATCGGTGCGGTATTTTAAAGACGGCTCTCAAAGCCTTCTTCTGTAGTCTGAATACGAACTTGGTACGAACACTCTCGCATCCCCAGATAGCAACTACATATGAAAGGTATGGATAGATGAGTCCATAATAGGCGGCCAGAGTCACTTGGGTGTCAGCAATTTTAGAAAGGTTTCTAACGGCAAAAATTCCACAACTTAGCTTTTTACAGACGTGATCTATGTGATCATGAAATTTGAGTTGGCTGTCTGAAATAAGGCCCAGGAATTTTGTATTGTCACAGGAAGAAAGCGCCTCGTCACCTAGCCATACAGTCAGTGGAGAAACATGATCGGAATTGTTTATCTGAAATTGAACAATGTTCGATTTTGCAGTGTTTAAAATGAGGTTGTTGTTCTGAAACCATTGCAAAACTTTGTTGGAACTTTCAAATGCTAATGTCTCCAAACTTGCCTGTTTTTTTTTTTTGCGGAAATGGTGAGGGAGGTATCATCAGCGAATAAACAGACATTTACATTTAAACTTGGGTCTGATACAAAATCGGGTGAATCGTTGATGAATAAAAGAAAGAGGATGGGGCTAAGGATGGAGTCCTGAGGAACTCCTGCAGACACTTTGGAAGAAGCAGAGGTAACTTGCTTGCGGTTTCCTTGGGCATCAACAAAAGGCAATCGGACGGATTGTGTTCTACCTCTAAGATAAGAAGATATCCAATCGTGAGACACGCCTCGCACCCCAATAGCCAGTAGTTTGTTCAGGAGGATGCTGTGATTAACCATGTCAAATGCCTTATGAAGATCAAAGAACATACCTAAGGCTGCCTCCCAAGAATCGAAAGCACTTGATAAAGTGGAAATGACAGTGTTTATGGCGTCGAGGGTCGATTTACCTTTTGTAAATCCAAATTGGTTTGGAGATATGATGGAATTGTCCTCGAGGAATGACACAAGACGGCTGAGAAAAACCCGCTCGAAAATCTTTGAAAATGTAGAGATCAATGCTTTCCGCCTATCTCTCGCGATCGGGTGACGCTGGGCGTCGCGTCCCTAGACGTTGTAGCTGAAGAGAGGACCTCTTCTACAAGTAGTGACACCTCGACACCTCTTCAGTATAAAGTCAAGCATTGAAGAGGGAAACAACTATTTGGACCTAACGTCCTTGTAAACTATTGTCTACATGTTTGTTGTTTAATTAGCCTTTGTTGTTTATCTACTAACATTGCAAAATCTCTTTGGTGAAACAATTAAAACACAAACTGTTGGGACTGAAATATCACATAGCTATTAAATGATGGCGCATAGGTTCAGTCAACCTTTACACAGAAAAGGCCGGCGACGTTTGAATTTTGATAACCATGCAGTTATTGAAGCCGCAAAATGACGCTCTGCGACCGCAACTACAACAGAAGCTTTCCCTCTCTTCACGATTATATCCCTTTATCCAACGACGCCGAAGATTTTCCAGAACCTTTGCATGGATGCCTCACCATTTCGAGTCTGATTTTAACATAATATCACCAATGAACTCAACCAAATCGATTAGTCCATAAGTTACGTGTTCTTCACGTTCTACCTTATTCCAAGAGTAAACAAACAAACAGTACTCGTCGTTGATAAGTCTCTTACACCCCCTCCTCCCGCCGCGCCTTGCCGCTGATAAGGCATCGGCATCGTCTGTGAAGAATGTGGCCTTGGGGCGGCGTGTCTGCCGTGTTAACATGTGTATTGTTTTGTTATGATTGCAAAAGGAAAACAAGATGCCATTACTGATTAAAAACATTACAAAATGTGTTACTATGTATCTTATAACATGTGTCTCAGTGCATATACCTAGCAAAATGGATTGTGACCCTAATAACATTAACAGTAAAAGACGTAATTCAATTATTGAATTTTGCCAAAGGTTATTTAAATAAAAGTTGATCTCCCTGACAGAAAGCTTGTTTCACAAAATCCCCCCCCCCCTTTGTGAAAGCCTTGGGGCTTAAGGAAAGTGTGTACGGCATTTAGAATGTGGCTTATTTTTTACAATACGCAGTTAATCTTTTATGAAGTAAATTACTAAGTATTGCCTATTGCCTGTAAATTATCATCAATGTCTTGTTTTCTGTCATTAAAACAGCGAATTGACATTGCTAAATACTTTGTTTGAAATTAATTGTTGGTGATGGTGAGATTATGATTTTATTTTGTTTTTCCAGACATTAGCCAACACTGTTTAGAGTAAACAAGTATCACGACGTTTCGGGATCTGAAATCTGATCTCATTTTCAGGTGGAGAAGAACTTGGAACATAAAAATATGTAACACACAGGAGGACCTAAACAAAAAATATAGCTAGAACAGAGACCTGTAAAACATTAAAACACTAGAGCTGAAAAGATAACAATAACACAATATAACACAGAAATCACAAATATCACTATATCACCAATCAGATCACAGATATAACCAGAACAGAACACGTCCACACCCAAACAAAGCGCCTAATGAACAAAGGTTTATCAGCGTCTGTTCTTCTCTGATATTGGAATTTGGGTGTGGACATGTTCTGTTCTGACTGGTCATATTTGTGATTTAGGTGTTGTATTGTGTTCCTGTTTCGTTTTCAGCATTGACATTGACTTTGAATCTAACCTTCCATCGTATTATAAAATGTGTACCTGGTTTTTAGTGACCCAGGATTAAAAGATCTCTTAGTTATAGTGAATTACAACACCAACTCAAAAAACAGTTTCTCAGTTCCACTGAGTGTACTGATATAAACCAATTAATATAAATTTTTACACAGTAAAAAAACAGTTGTCAATTAATTATTGATTTATTTATTGTAGAATACAAAATTTTAAAGTATGAAGCTAAGGGGTTGACAGAGGCACCCTCTGTTAGTAATTAATCAGAGGTACTATGTGACATGTAAATTCTGGGTCACCCAAATACCCAAAACTAGCTAAAGCTGGGCCATCAGAATAGAAGTCTCTTAATTATTTATAGTCAAAGGCATTCTTTTTTGACTGATGTTTGGCTTGTTGTGTTTTTAGCTGTTTTCTGTTTTAGCGATGTTTTGTCCAGGTTCTCCTGGCTCTGTGTTATCTTCTAGGCACTTTTCCCCCGAAGACGGGATCAGATTCCAGATCACAGAAACCTGGAACGTTGTGAAACTTATTTTTACCAATCAGTGATGGCAAATGACCAAACAAATCAAAATTACTAAATAATCAAGCCGATCGATCTCACAAAGTGTCTCCACAACAATCGCCGGTTGGAAAAAGGCAACGGTTAATCAAATGTTGTTCAAATATGAGTAGAGATTTTCACCCAGGAAGTGTGAAAATTAGATTGTAAACTTGAACAAGTTCACTGTAAAAGGTAAACGACTGAAACTGCAGCGAATAAAGTGGGCCTCAGGACGTCGGCGGCGCTTGTCGTGGTCGTAGAGGAAACATGACCAAGGACTTGACTGACGTTTCGTAAGGCTTAACGACCAAGCACCGGCTGTTCGCTCGGCTCGTGGAAAACCTAATTTAGATAATTATCTCCACTAATAGGGTTAGCTCAACGAGTGACTCATGTAGAAAACGGAAAAAACATTGGTGAAATCGCATACGGTGCTGGTGCTAAACAGAATCGTTGGTGGTTTAGGTCTGATGGATTGGAAGGCGCATTTTGTAAGCCAGGAACAATTTATAGTCGCATTTTCATAATGTTCTTGACTAATTTATAATAAAGAAATAATAAAAGAGTATTTGAAACACCATGATAACCTTTAAGTATACCGACTACCAAATCCTACGTAGCCTACACTAAAGATGTTCCGAATTTCTCTCCGTCGCTGTTGTCAATGTACAACTCATTTTATCAATCAGAACGTCGACATCGTTGCTGTTAATACAAATAACGCTCTACTTTCTATGCAGACGAGGGAAATAACGATGGTTTAACATGGAAATGGCCACATGTCACTGTAACACGTCTACTTTCCTTATTACTTTATTCTACAGCTGTCAATCTAGTCTGACTACCACCGCTTAGGTTCTCACCGCACAAATACAAAGCCCTACAACTTCAATTTACACACTTAAGGTAATACATTCATCGAAAATATAAACCTCTTATTTGAATATTCTACTGATAAAACGCTAAAACACTTTGTGAAGAACGGTTTGAAACGGCGTAGTTCCAAAACTAAATCAATCTCAGCAAAAAGCATGGGACTGGGAAAAGTTTCTCTTGAGGCCGTTCTCTCGAGTCAATATTTAGTTCGGTTTCAAGTTCAAAGAAGTGCAATCATACAAACAGGAAGGGGATATCTGATCAATCATTTGGTGTTGTTAACACATCCGGCTGAGTGGAGAGAGATGGGGCGAGAGATACGGACGGGACGGGGTGAAGGGTCGACTGTGGGGTCGCCGCCGCCGAGACTGGCAAGTGGCAAACTCCACGGGACCTCGGTCAAACTGGGTGAGGTTCAAGGTTAGTATCCTTCGGTGAGTGTAACCAAAATAATACTCATGTTGCGTGGTTTCAAAGCGGTCAACGGTTATGACGTGCGTCTACGAGCTGGCAGATGAAAAATTCATTCAAACAAATTAAACTTAAACAATTATACATTTTCAAGATTTGTAGTTTTAAAGTTCAATCAAGCAAGCATTTAAACAACTCAAAGATAAAACGATGGCAAGCAATGTTTAAGAATTCCTCGGACATTTATCGATTTCATGATTTCATGTTTTATTTGCCTCGACAAACAAAACATATATGAAATTCTGAAATCGATAAATGCTATAATTATTTAAATACTGCAGCTGTTTGTTTATTATACAAGCTATTTATTTAAACAAGCGACTAAAACGATGCGAACGAGAGCACAAATTAGCATCTAGAAAATGACCAGTTTCCTGAAGTGGTAACGACGAAAGTAGGCCTACGCCTTGAACCACATTCCGAGCTTTTTAGCGGGCCATAAAAAGCCAAACGATCTCTGGACGTCGCTCTTCACTCGAGACGACAGCCGACGTTGAGAGACAAAGTTGCCAAATAAACGATTGACTGACATCGAGATGCGTGCTTAATTACCTCATGCATATTGGGGAATAACACGCATTTAATCAATGTTGGCATCAGCAGTACAATTTATTTATAAATTCATAATTCACTGCAAACCTGGACAACACTGAAATGCTGACAACTACAACCTTCCACTACACCACTCCAAATTATTTGAAACTAAACCAACATATACTGGATCTAAATTTTACAATGTTTTACCAGATAGCATCAAAGATCAAAATCATAGAAAATTTAAGAAGAATTTACAAAAATGACTACTGGATCGACCTTTTTATAATATTAAAGAATTCTTGAATTGGAAAGAAGAATTCAATGCCAATCAAATTAAATCAATGACAACTATTTTCAATCTCAATGATTGTAAATAAAGAATATTTCTCTCTCTCTCTCTCACGCGCGAAACACTTTTGTACCAAGTAAGTTACCCTCCAGGCAAGTCGGCTACCAGGCTGATTAAATAAACGGTATGATTCCTTAATTATCTTATTTCTTTATCGAAATAAAACTTTTAAGTCCTGTATCCTCTATTTTTTTTGTTTCAACCAGCGACCAATTCACGGCTTCATATACGTACATGCAAAATATGAAAATCAAACCGGTATCTTCTCTAGCTCTGATGTTTACATCCGCTTGTACGGACAGACTCCACTCCAAAAACCTTTTTTTTATTCAGAGGACACCAAAACAAATATTTTCACCACACTACGACGAAATCACCTGTTTTACATACGTCAAACGCGGACCGAAACACACTGTTTGCCGCCACAGGACCGAAAACGTTGGGGGCCCTAGGGGCCGAAAGTCAGCTGATTGTTTATTTGCTTCAAACATCGTCAGAACACCACATAATTATACGGCGTTCAAGACAGGATAGTTGCGATCATATGATTTTCATAGTTGTGTTTTGTTTTCAAGTGAGTCAACTAATAATCAGTTTTTTTATTATTTAGGGTATATTTCGTTGTGTAGTGTGGTGAAAAATAGCGTTCGCACCTCGGCCGAAAGTGTTTTGCAGCTCTCGACTTCGTCTCGAATTTGAAACACGATCTTGAGCCTGCAAAACCTCATTTCGGCCCTTGTTGCGAAATATACTATTCTGTTAACAAATAAATTTTGAACATTTTTACGAAAAATACTTTTTCCATGCACTATGTACAGGGGGGGGGAGTAAAGAAGTATTAATATAATGTCACTGTTATAAGATAGCATTTCATGACTTTTCTGAATGAAGTTAAACCAGATTATTTAAAGTCGAAGTCTGGTCAGTTAAAGTTAAAGAATACAATGTCTGAGTTTGTTTAGACCAGTCCAAAAGCATACAAAAGTGCTTCAGTAATCGATTAACACCATTGATATAGTTTACCCCCGCTTCAAAGCTTGGAAACACATTATTCCATAAAAGATGCAGAAGGAGTTTTAATATGCACGGTTATTTATAAACACTTTAGATAGTTCACAAAGCCTAAATAAGTTTACAGAAACTTATTGTGATATTCTATGTTCCTATACACAACATGCAGCAATGGCATATTATATTTTCTGTAGACTAAAAGTACGGCATTGCCCTCGCTGTTGGACCACATCCAAGGATGGTCTCGGAAGTGAGGCGCGTCAGATCGGGCGGTTGGCGGAGGTGGAGGTCGAGCACGGTTCGAACCGTGATAATTCGATTAAAATCACCGCATTGTCTGATTGGCGAAGAGCGAGAAGCGTGGACAACGAAGACGGCGCAGGGGCAATTAACGCAGCGAGTCATGAATGCAGCTGTTAAATTACTGCACTACAGCGCAACAGCGTTAGTCATCAATTGCGAATATACATGGGCACTCCCAGGTGGAGACTCAGGGAACAACCAGAATTCAATTGTGATTGGAGGATAATTTCCTGAGTTTTCAATATGAGTCAAAATATGAGTACCTAGTAATTTCAAAGTATTAATTATAGACTTCTTGCGAAAATAACTCCAACCTCCTTCTTTAGGAGAAGGTAAAAGAGGATAAGTCTTTTAAGAAATGTCGCGGTTTTCTGGCTTTTCAAATGAAGCCAATGTTACATTTACGATTCAATTACAAAACAAAGTTTTTCAATAAAAATTGTATCGATTATTATTGTAGATTATAATGGATTTTTTAACTAAAAATAAGTAGACATTCTGCTAACTAGATTTCCCGTCTAAAATGATCGGCAGATAAAAAAATACTAAGTCTTTTAAGGTTGGCCTTGGGATTTGCGGAAGGAGGTCTGGAATCTCGCCTCCATTCAACGAAATAAGTTTTCGGAACGCCTTTAAAAGTAAATGAGACGTAAATACGTCTGTCCTGCGTCTAGACCCCAACAATCCACCACGCCATAAATAACGAACTCCGCCCCTGCGGCGACAAAGCCAATTTGTACAGCTGACGCCCTAATCTACTCTCGCGGTGGATTCCAACTCGAGCTAGACAACAGCACATGATTTGACCTATGATAAATTTAAAGCATTCGATATGATGTCAACCCCCGCTGAATGAGCCGCCTCCACAACGGACGTGAATGTTTGATTAATCATGCGTTTCCAGCTTGCATTGGAGGCGGAATTCGTTACGGTCATCGGCCTTTCCGGACTACCTCGTCGAGTGGCATAAACGTGTAAACATTCAAGGCTTTATAGCACATAGGCGAACGTCCAAAAAAGGTCGGAGTAATTGGAGGGAAATTTCTAAAGGCAATTTTCTAAAGGGTAGAAAATTGGCTGTAACCTGTATTTAAATCGTAATGAAATTTAACCATTCATGTTTTCTATTCATAAACTTCGTTTTACCCTAAAATGAATTTTAAAGAACACCACAGCTCGTACATAAGATAAACTATTCCATTCACCCTCTTTTACTATGTATTTCAAATTTACTTTGCAAGGCGTAGAAAATGTTCTCTAAAACCTTTGTTAACTCCTTTCACAATTGTTTTGGTATCTAGTTTTCTTCTGGGTTACACTACTAATTACACATCGTTTGGATACGATTAACGACTTTTATAAATTTCGACTCTTACGTGGATAATGAATGCAAACAATTAATTTCAACAACGTTGTTATTGTTTATCCAAAAGCTATAGAACGAAATATTACAGTAAAAGAAATCATTAAATTTGGATTGATTTTAAATTACCTGCTTAGCACTCAATATCAGAGCTTATGTTAGTCAACTAAACGCTTACCGTTCTCATAGAACAATCTGTTCAAATCGAAGTCTAAAAACTCGTCCATGACAACCTTCTTCGAAGTCGGAGTCGCTAGCTAACAATGACTATAATGAAACGTCAGCTTATCAGTTGACTGACTAGTGTGTTGTGGCAATCAGCGGGAACATTATATCAGTTTATAGATTAGAACGAACGACAAGGCCGCGAACACAGAACTGCACATCTGTGTCGGCAGATGCGATATCTGTGTCATGCTCGTGCTCCCCAGCGCCGCGCCGCGCCGCCTCCTCGCATGACGCCGTGCGAGCGGCGAGCGGCCAGCGGTGGTGCCAGCGGGCGATCGCGTGAAAGAGCGTCGTTGTCTCGTCGTCTTCGGCAGGCCAATGTCCAGCAGAACGCGGTGACGTAACGCAGTGACGGGCCGGCAACCTACCCGGTCTTGGAGACAACAAAGGATTTAAATTTGCAAACTATCACAATCAACAGAATCTAAATTCTTACAATCCATAAAAGTTCGTTGAACGTGTATGGTTTAGTGTGAGCGAAGAAAGTTAACGCTTGTGATTTCAAAGTAAAAATACTCAACTCTTGCTATGTTTATCGAAGTACTGCAGGTACTGTTACAGTTCAAAGGTCGGTGTTGTAACTAAAATGCGAACATTGTGAATTTGAAATAGACACAACAATTTCATTAAAATACATTAGGTACATTAGTTGAAATGGCGACCTACCCAGGTAGGTATTTTAAGCCAAGTATGAATGACAGATGATTGAAGGATGATTGTGGCTAATATCCCGCAATAACCGAGCGGGCCTTTAAGGTGTAACTAGAACAGTGAATAGCCTCTATTCTTAATACTGATGTAACGAGACTTAAGTTTTTATGAACATCTTTCTGAAGTCTTAACATGTTTTCATCAAAAGTCCTGCGATTTTTAGGGCAGAATGACTATTTACCCAGTGAATACTGGATATGCAAACTTTTAGCAACTATGCTTGGAGTAAGACTGAACGACATACAATTTGGCAAAGGAGAGAGTTATAAGTGCATTGGGTACACCTAAATTTATTTTTTATCGGAAAGAGGAAAGACGTAGATTATACAATAGTAGGACAGCGATCAAGTACGTTCCATTGTGCACTACCACCAACGGTGGCCTAGAAACAGCCGTGCGGCGCGAATGTGAGCTCGTCGTCTGCCTCCAGTCATGCGCCGCGCCGGTCTCCACCTCGGCCCCGGGGTCACTGATGCTGGGATGCAGCTCATCGTTTTAAGAAAATAGGAAACAAGATCAGGACAAAATGCAAACTGTATCGTAACAGACACAAGCTGTCAGAGACCCACGAAATCAATATAGCCTATTGAACATATATCAGTTTTTCCAGAGCAAGTAATACAAAGCAAATGAGAAGTTTTTTTTTCAAACGAGTGCGGCTTAATTATAATGCAAAGCATTGTCGGTAAATATTGCCTATAAAAAAATTTATAAGCTTTTATCATAAACAAGAATGAAAGTAAAACATTGAGTGCAAATTAATATGTGAATGATTTGCATTGCTCTTTGTTAATAATTAGTAAATATTTTCCCCTGCGGAATATTTGGTCAACAAATGTATTGAGACATAATATCCAAATCCTAACATTTTAATGATAATGAGTGTTTTCTTCGTTGCAAAATCATTTAATGGGAATGAACAAAATTGTTCAATCCTTGCAGCCTTTAAGCTTGAGGCACATTCTTTTGAATGCGGTTGTAAGATACTTAAACTGCATAACAAAGCACTTAGTTCACAGACCGCAACGGCTCGAAGATGCAACGATGGCAGGAAGCATTTCCGCACACAGTACACAGTATGTATGTCAATCGCCGTGTTATAATACTTTCATTAAACGTCTACTTAGATGAATTACTTTCGCTGATAATAGAACTGCGAATATTCTCCACGATCATACTCCGTACTGTACTGGACGTAACTTTTGTTTTGGATGTGCAAGTTTGAAATAAACATCCACAAGCTGCAATTACCGGTTACAACATTTTTGGGGTTTTGGTAAAGATAAGCCAAGTAGTATAGAGATAAAGTCAAAAAGTGG
This sequence comes from Flexamia atlantica, assembly GCA_035578135.1. NCBI lineage: Eukaryota > Metazoa > Arthropoda > Insecta > Hemiptera > Cicadellidae > Flexamia > Flexamia atlantica. The sequence continues at coordinate 6,039,485 of JAQJVK010000006.1, read as the reverse complement.
TAAGTTTCTCTCCCAAAATCGTTTACCTTGAAGCTGCGGGTAGTGGCCTAACCTACTTTCGCCTAAGCTTTCGCTCTCCTCGCGGTGCTTCATTCGCGCACTTCGCTACTTCAGTACGATGTTCGCCATTTGGCGTACAAATGTGCAATTTTCTCAACCTTTAATTAGTTGCTTGATAAATTTTATCTTTATCCAATTTATGTATTTTTAACTCCTTCTCCTTTTGCTCCTTTGGGTAAAAGATTTTCTGGTACAGGAAACGTTCTTTCTGGCAAAGAGATTTCGCTTACTTTAAACATTGAGGTGGTTATTATTTTAATTTGTGTGATGTCAATATCTGTAAAATTAAGAAATGATCCCAAAGCCTAGGTTCTTGGATCAGCTGGTCCCTTTATGTAGAATCCCAGTAAGAGTGTCATACAGTAATGTTAAAAAAGTATGAATGATTTTCTTTTTATAAGGGTTTAAGATTGGTTATAGCATAGACAGATGTTTCTAAATTATATTTATTTCATTATTTATAAAATTCTGCCTAACACAGCAGAGATTCATGATATACGTTATTCAACGATTCATCATACACCGGTTTTTTCTGGTCCAAAGAAAGCACGTTTACAAACCACAGGCATTTCAATATATGTTCCCAAAAAGTACCCTTATTTATATAAATTGGGTGCAAAAAAGTGTTCCCATGAAAATCGTTAGCTGCTAACAAAGAAAGCTCATATCGATTACATCAATGAAAGACTAATATAGTTTTAAGATTATTGTTTGACAATGACTGTTATCGTCTTATGGTCAACCCTACAACGGTTACCACATATCAAAGTGGACCTTTATCGCAAGCTGACCAGCGGTGCGGCTTGACTACAGCGGTGCGGCTTGTCTACAGCGGTGCGGCTTGACCACAGCGGTGCAGCTTGTCTACAGCGGTGCGGCTTGACCACAGCGGTGCGGCTTGTCTACAGCGGTGCGGCTTGACTACAGCGGTGCGGCTTGACCACAGCGGTGCGGCTTGTCTACAGCGGTGCGGCTTGACCACAGCGGTGCGGCTTGTCTACAGCGGTGCGGCTTGACCACAGCGGTGCAGCTTGTCTACAGCGTGCGGCTTGTCTACAGCGGTGCGGCTTGTCTACAGCGGTGCGGCTTGACCACAGCGGTGCGGCTTGACCACAGCGGTGCGGCTTGACCACAGCGGTGCGGCTTGACCACAGCGGTGCGGCTTGACCAAAACGGTGCGGCTTGTCTACAGCGGTGCGACTTGACTACAGCGCAGCGGTGCGGCTTGTCTACAGGCTCCATTTCCAACACGGCGCGGCGTCGGCGCGCTCGACGTCGACGTCGGCGCGCTCGACGTCGACGTCGGCGTCATTGCGCCAGCGCGATAGTCAAATGTAAAGCGGGCAATGGTGATTGCTGCCGCGTCAACATCAGCGCGCGCAGCGTCTAGGAAAGTGTCCCCATTGCCCGCTTCACATTTAACTCTAACGCAATGACTCCGACGCGACGCCGGCGTTGAGCGCACTGACGCTGTGTTGGAAAAGTAGCCTTACAGCGGGCGGCTTGACTACAGCGGTGCGGCTTGTCTACAGCGGTGCGGCTTGACTACAGCGGTGAGGCTTGTCTACAGCGGGCGGCTTGACTACAGCGGTGCGGCTTACTACAGCGGGCGGCTTGACTACAGCGGTGCGGCTTGACTACAGCGGTGAGGCTTGTCTACAGCGGGCGGCTTGACTACAGCGGTGCGGCTTACTACAGCGGGCGGCTTGACTACAGCGGGCGGCTTGACTACCGCGGTGCGGCTTACTACAGCGGGCGGCTTGACTACAGCGGTGCGGCTTGACTACAGCGGTGAGGCTTGTCTACAGCGGGCGGCTTGACTACAGCGGTGCGGCTTGTCTTGTTGTTAGAGCGATGCGGGTTTTTTTTAAAGAGGGCCATGGTTTCACTTGACCATGGTTTTGCAACGCAGCAGAATTAGCTTACTGTGCACCGCCTGTCAACAGGCCTTCACTCCGTTAAATCCCAAGGTCCTTAACGAACTTTGAGATCTTCTTGACGAAGGTACATGAACGTCAAAGCGCTTCCGCATGATAACATTGCTTAGAGCCGCGGCCGGGAGTTGAACCCCGGCCAGCTGAGTGAGAACTCAGAACGCTACCAACTAAGCTACGGCGCTGTCAAAGGCGGAGCGGCTTGACTACAGCGGGCGGCGCGGTGTCTGGAGAGTCGCGCCCCGGGCGCAGAGCCGGTCTCGGCGGTCCCAGTACCGGTTTTGCCGCCCCGAGCCTTCGACTCGTCCAGTTGCATTCCTCCGCTTCTTCCGTCCGTATTATCATCTACATTTTCATTCAGTTCCACGCCTCACTTTCGAACATCGCTACACTGTGTTTATATGCTGCTCAGTAATATGCATCACAGTGATAATGCATCAACATCGGTGTCTGGGTAGAACCTGAATCCTGCACTCGACGTAGCCTGCTCTCGGCTTATACTAACAACCATTCACAATATATACTGGAATTGATTTTAACAATTAAAAAATTCTTGTTCTTCTCAGAGCAACAATAAAGAGAGAAACTAGTTACAGCGGGAATCCCCAACAAATAAAGCCAACTCTTGATTACTTTGTCGGGAGGGGGTAAAGTGGTGTTCAATTATATAGAGTGAGTCAAAGAGAAACTAATTATTTCCAGTGGCACTGGGATATCGAGTTTTTTTTGTTCTGGCATAAGTTTTCAAGATCATGAACTTTCGTTTGCCAAGACGAAACACGTCAACACAAACATCAAACTCGGCCCAGATTTAGGGGCCACAGATGAAACGTATCTTTCGGTATTCACAGTCATTGGTACAATGTAGACAAATATGAAATGTTGTCACAATATTATTAGGTTTTAAATTTTTACAATAGCTGTTTACAATAAATGTTTAATTAATGTTACATAAATGTTTACAATGAATTGTAGTGTTTTGACCAGTTCGGTTCGCCTCGCTGTGACGTGTCTGTGGCGTGACGGCGACCCACTGTCTGCAGATGTCGCTAACTGTTTGTCTTCATGGGTCACGCCTCTCACGCCGACACGTCGCACTACAACTGCCGCTAACTGACATGTCTGAAATATCTTCGACGCCTCAAAGTTTTTGTATAATACATCTTTGTATATAACATTTTTTTATGTTGAACGAAAGAAAACAATTATATCCCAATCCTGCCATGTAACTATCTAACGTCAACCTTCAGACAGATCAAGGCTCATGTTGCCGTTGGACACCGGGGGTTCATGGCATTATAAGGGGCTGGGTCCGGTATTGAAAAATTACAATAAATTCAACCGATTTCGCACGCGAGGACGGTGTGAGCTATGGCCAATCAGCATGACAGGCTTGGGGCGAAGAAGGGAGAGGTACGCCTACGTCACAATGTGCTGTATTAACCTATGAATAAATTCCGTATTGGTGATTATCACAATTAGCTGAACTTTTGTGATAATGTGATGGCAATTGTTGTAACGGAGAGCTTCCTCTTTGGTGATTCAATGGCTACCTATGATCACTCGAATCTCTTAAAAAGTACAAGTACATTATCCCTTGATGGTTTTTCAAAACGAATCGTGTAGCGAGTCACATTAATGAGTTTCGTATTGTGCATTTAAGAGAAAACTATAAAATCCAAAGTTTCAGAATCAATCATACTCAATTAACCCAATCACCTTGTAATGTTGAAAAAGCAAATTGTATATCCGGTGAATTTAAGTTACAGAGTAATACGTGGCAGAGTAATGCGACCAGTACGATTGAATTGATGGAGTTGGAATGATGTAGTTGGTTAAATTACAGAGGCCAGAAAGGAGGGGAGAAACAGAGTGGATGCGGCGACCACGGAATGACACCATTACCCGTGGCGTGAGCGGACTGCGGCCGTCCTCGTACTCTGCCTGAGAACGTGAGAACACCACAGACCGTCTCTCGCGACTTGCCGAGATCCGCTTGATAATTCGGCTAAGGTCACACGTCAAATACAAAAATTCACACAACGGCCATCTCTTTTGTCGCTTGAGATTATGAATGTTACTCAGTTAGCTTTCTCGGTTGATAAGTTGCCAACAGTTTTACTTTCTCCTTTCTTGTTTCTCCTCGTACATAAGAGGAATGTTGATCGGTGCTTTAATGTATTTTACCACACCGTGCTACGCCAAGAAACTCGTAATCGTAATTCAAATATAAATTAATGGTTATTATTTTATTTACCATGGGATGACCGTATAAAATTATCTAATGCGATATTTAGCAGCCTTTTGGCAAAGAAGCCTGGAATTTGAACAAACACAAATATAATAACGCGGTACAAATTTTAGTTACTCAATCACAATTAATTACAGAATGATGTATGGTAAAGTACGGCTTTGACAATATCAAGGTTCAGTGAACACAGAGAGGACCCCTTCATTCACGAATACGACGATAAAATCCAATGACACAGACGCGGCAACGAATTGACCTAAACAGGCCGTTCCGCGAACCAGCACGACAGTTGGCCTGCGCCTGGTTAAAGCCGTACGTTTATGGAATGAAGGAGAAGTAGCCCACGATCACGAACCAGACATCTGTGGAACCGGTTTGCTGGGAGGGCCCCATTTGACACCAAACAAAAGTAACACCGCCGCTCTCGGCCTCCCCGTCTCCCCGGTCGTTTTATTATCTGCTTACCGTTACTGATGTTTATAATGTGGATAGGGATAAACAACCACAGGCCAGTTCAGCACCTCAGTCAGAGCTGTTTGTTGTTTATAGATCTATCATCGATTTTAGAATTTAATGTGGAAATGATTGTAATTTTCCGATGGACAATTTCTAGAAAACTGCGATGGAAACGTTTTAGTAGCTTAATTGTTATTCTGTGATCTCCACGACACGACGTCAAACCAGTTTAGTTCTTAATCATGATAAATCACATATGAGTAGATGAAATACAATTTAACTCCAAAGTAATAAGTTCTTGTTTTTGGCACGACTGGTAAAATAAGACTGTTGGAAGAAAAAACTTAAATGTCATTGAAAAAATTAACTATTCTTGGATTTTCTAAACGAGTCCATGCGCAGAAAATTTCCGCGCATGTAGGGGAGGTAAAACCCCTCCCGTCATTCATCTTTCCCCTTCAAACTACGGAACGGATTAGAGGAACTATTTCTTTTTCGTATGTAACTGCTATATAGAAACATTTTGTAATGTTAACTTTTCTTTTAACGGTCGCAGTTGCAACAGTTTCTTTTCACTATTATTCAAAAGACAGCTGTGAAGATTTTTTTGGGTTTCTTATTTAGATCAGAGGATAAAAAGAAAATTACGAGTACAGAAAGGTGTTTTGTCGTGCATAATATATGAAATAGCGAATTTTAAGGGCACATTTTTTCATGTTAACCACTTTTTTAACGTTTAGCTTGACATTCATAGAGTGTGCGTGGTACATTTTTCCATCTCCGTAGTGGTGAAGAACAAAAGTGTATTACTCACAACTGAACTTGGCACTGCGTGTTTACCAGGCCTAGAAAACATTCGCAACGAACATGTTAAAATTGAACTTAGGTGTCTGCCTGGTGTAGGCTTATTAGTGAACAAATTAGGTAAAGCGAATATGAACTAATTATAAGATACTTATACGTAAAATATCAGAAATTAGGATGTACTAAAAACACACATAGTTGTGATTACAGATGTAGAGCTTATTTGGTTTTTAAACACCGATTAATACTTATTGAAAAAGCCTCTTTTGATTGATTAAACAAATTTTCAGCATGGATCATTCCTAAGCGCTCTTTCAAGGCCACAAAATAATAAAATATAAAACAATTGTACTTTGTTGAATGAAAGATACATTAAAGTAATCCTTGGTAAATTGAAGGTGCGATGTATAAACTGGGACAAGTGGCGTCGCATAGTGATTGTGAAGGCTCATTAGACAGGTGGTTGTGGCTGACGCAAGACGCAGAAACCTAAACCTTGGCCTTGCTGGCTCAGCGCGGCGCTGACCGCTGGAACTGCGGACCCGGGGCAGCGGGCACCGAGCAGGTGCGACGTCATGTACTTGCTGGCTCAGCGCGGCGCTGACCGCTGGAACTGCGGACCCGGGGCAGCGGGCACCGAGCAGGTGCGACGTCATGTACTTGCCGGCTCAGCGCGGCGCTGACCGCTGGAACTGCGGACCCGGGGCAGCGGGCACCGAGCACGTGCGACGTCATGTACTTGCCGGCCCAGCGCGGCGCTGACCGCTGGCACTGCGGACCCGGGGCAGCGGGCACCGAGCACGTGCGACGTCATGTACTTGCCGGCCCAGCGCGGCGCTGACCGCTGGAACTGCGGACCCGGGGCAGCGGGCACCGAGCACGTGCGACGTCATGTACTTGCCGGCCCAGCGCGGCGCTGACCGCTGGCACTGCGGACCCGGGGCAGCGGGCACCGAGCAGGTGCGACGTCATGTACTTGCCGGCTCAGCGCGGCGCTGACCGCTGGAACTGCGGACCCGGGGCGGCGGGCACCGAGCAGGTGCGACGTCATGTACTTGCCGGCTCAGCGCGGCGCTGACCGCTGGAACTGCGGACCCGGGGCGGCGGGCACCGAGCACGTGCGACGTCATGTACTTGCCGGCTCAGCGCGGCGCTGACCGCTGGAACTGCGGACCCGGGGCGGCGGGCACCGAGCACGTGCGACGTCATGTACTTGCCGGCTCAGCGCGGCGCTGACCGCTGGCACTGCGGACCCGGGGCAGCGGGCACCAAGCAGGTGCGACGTCATGTACTTGCCGGCTCAGCGCGGCGCTGACCGCTGGAACTGCGGACCCGGGGCAGCGGGCACCGAGCACGTGCGACGTCATGTACTTGCCGGCTCAGCGCTGCGCTGACCGCTGGAACTGCGGACCCGGGGCAGCGGGCACCGAGCAGGTGCGACGTCATGTACTTGCCGGCTCAGCGCGGCGCTGACCGCTAGAACTGCGGACCCGGGGCAGCGGGCACCGAGCACGTGCGACGTCATGTACTTGCCGGCTCAGCGCGGCGCTGACCGCTGGAACTGCGGACCCGGGGCAGCGGGCACCGAGCAGGTGCGACGTCATGTACTTGCCGGCTCAGCGCGGCGCTGACCGCTAGAACTGCGGACCCGGGGCAGCGGGCACCGAGCAGGTGCGACGTCATGTACTTGCCGGCTCAGCGCGGCGCTGACCGCTGGAACTGCGGACCCGGGGCAGCGGGCACCGAGCAGGTGCGACGTCATGTACTTGCCGGCTCAGCGCGGCGCTGACCGCTGGAACTGCGGACCCGGGGCAGCGGGCACCGAGCAGGTGCGACGTCATGTACTTGCCGGCTCAGCGCGGCGCTGACCGCTGGAACTGTGGACCCGGGGCAGCGGGCACCGAGCAGGTGCGACGTCATGTACTTGCCGGCTCAGCGCGGCGCTGACCGCTGGAACTGCGGACCCGGGGCAGCGACGTCATGTACTTGTGTCTGTGTCAACCGGTCAAACTCGCGTGCATTAAACATAGTGAAGGTTTTTTTAATGGAGAGGTAGAATTACATAATAATGAAAATTAACTTCCTCATTACGGTTTCAAATAACTATAGGATCTTTTCAGTGTCACTATCTATAGCATTGGAAAAACCCAGACTACTCTGGAAGGACTGACCTTTGCAAGTGGTTTACCAATTGGTGTTTACACAAGTTCTACAGGGCGTTTGTTTTAATTTGTTGCTTTGTCTTTTATTATGAGAAACACTCGAAGCATTTTAGTATTCGCTTACAGAGAACGTCTACCACCAATTCGGGAAATGTTTTCCACATTTTAAATCGGTATTAAAAGGAAGGCTCGTATGGCAAGAGGGGAGTGTAAAATTGTACAGTCTTGCCATGATATATAGTTGTATTTATTTATCACAATCGGCAGACATCTCTTTTAAATTTTACGAAAAATACAGTCAATGGTTCCAATTAACAATGCGATTTCTCGAAAATGCGTAATGCAATGTTATCTTTTTCCCAAAATATATTTTCTTCGAACTCTTTGATTTGACAGGCCATAAAGACTTATTTCCTATTTAAGATTTTAAAGTCAGGTTCGGAGGTTGATGAGGGTATTGAAATTCCACTGGAAAACATTTAGGTTCACCACCGAAAACGCGCGTTTCCTACAAATCGTAAGCGGATCGTCGACAAAAGCCACACCACAACAGTATACCAATGATGGATCATCCGTGAAAACGTGGGTTGGCCCAACGTAAAATGCAGTTAAACAGCAGTTTGGCTTGTGTTTAGGCTACATCTCCACCCGCCATCGACCAGCCACCTATGCTTGACACGGGCAGCAATGGTTTTTCTAGACGAAACATCAAATTCACATCCTGACTGGGGTAAAGTCCTAAATATAATCCCATCCAAGTAGTTCCGCACTAGTTCATCTTGTGATAGACACATGGGAGAGGGCTCTAATCGAAGGTATTGATCTCAGGGACTTAGGTAAAATAATGAAATTGGTTAAAGTTCATGTGAAAATGAGAAATAGCGTAAAATATCTGCCATGTAAAAAGCATTTAGATCTAAAAAAAGTCATCTTGTTTACATGAAAACATAATATGCTGTTGCTTGATTCAAAACCATGTGCTATATTAATACATGGTGGGATTAAGGCCAGTTTACTATGAAGATATTTTGAATTAGAATAAATAATGATTGTTTTGATTATTTTTCCTTATTATGATTAGGAGCTTTATGTCCCTTCGAGCCACTAGAATGATTAATATTGCAATAATTAATTTCAATATTATTATACATGTCAGAACAATTAAGTTTAGGCTAGACAAAACTTTTTAACGCTTACTATGACATTAACTCTTTAAAATGAAAAAAAACTTAAATTATATCTTTGCAAAAAAATATAAAAACTAGTAGTGGCACCAATAGTCTGTTCCTTCAGTTATATTATGTACGAGATATGAGCAAGAAGCCTGTGATGAAAGTTTTACAGTGAAATATAATATTACAGAATCCTCCCCTCGCCCTTGAAGCCTTTAATGCGGGTTAATTGGAATATTCCCAAGGAAGGGGATATGGGCAGGGCGATGTGGTGCACTGAACAGTAAACAGACCCTCGTGGTTTATTAAACACTCCAGGACTTTTTAGAAGAAAGCTAAAAACAATTAATTAAGAATTTTATAACTAATGTTAGAGACAATTTTATTATTCAACTAATACTAATACCTACTTTACTTTGCTTTGGGACTTAACTTAGTTACTTCTACTTCTACTTGAAGTCTTAAATTCCGATGAATTCATAACGAATAGTCGATAACTTATCTTTACAGGCATCTTGACATTTAGCCTAGCATTAAAAAATAAACAGGAAAAAATTTATTTTTCTATGCATTTGGTCCTGCCTGCGAAAGTGAGGAAGAAAGAAACTTATCTTTGCAATCAAAAATGAACAACTGTACCAAAACAAATAAACACTCTTGGCCAAGTGAAGTGGTAAACAAGGCGGGAATCTTTTGTCGGCAAAATGTAATGGTAGTAAAGGTTCAACGCCATAAATAAATATGATAATAACATTATCAAAACTTACCAAAAATAAAATTATCCAATCAGCTTTCTAAGTTATCCAATAAAACGATTAAAATGTCACAAAACCATGAGTATTTCAGTGATAAGCACTACCGGGTCGCGTGGCGTGTACGCACGCCGCTGGAGGTCTGCACACAACTGGTTGTCAGTTGTCAGCTGTTCGTTTGTATCCGTGTCCGGAGTTTCACTTTGCTGCATCCTGGCGGCGAAACCCTCAACTACGCCAGCGCCATTCTGTCTGCCTGGACCTCTCTGAAGTCTTTTTCCATTCCACTTTACCTTTAATTTTTAGTTTATTGGTAAGCTTTAAATTTATTATCAATCGTGTGATATAATTATTATTTTATTCCTCTCCGAAACTGAAAAACAAATTTGATGGTGAAACTTAAACCACAGATCCAAAAGTGCTTAAACTACTAGTAGTCCAACTTTCTCTCAAAATCGATGGTAACTTCCATCACCCCAGTCATTCACCTAATTATTACAAGCAGGAATTTAATAGATAACAACTGGGATTAAAGATATTTTGCTTTAGGAATTTTATTAAAAAAATAAGGAGGTACTAATGTCAAATTCAATGTGATAGTTTTTCTTTAAAAAAATATCATATTCATATTTAAGGAGTGATGTCATGGATATGGATTGATAATAAATGACAGTAAGTCCAAGGTTATGCTCATTCATTCACATGCTTTCAAATGTTCAATAATAAATTTTTCCACTATAAATTTGAATCCTTGTATTGATAATACTTACCATGAAAATGTAATATTTTAGAAACTTGGGGCATGCATGCTAACTATATTGCAAAGAACTTCAGATTGTGCACATAGTTTCATTTAAAAAAAAATTTCGTATATCAACCTGTTTATATTACCTGTTTACATTGATGACAATGCAAACATTTAAAAGAAAAAATAAAAGAGCAGCTTATTTTGAATGGATATATATTAGTATTACATATAATAATTTTTTAACTATATAGTTTCATTGTTATTTCTTACCAAAGATTATTAATATTGACTTGTTAATTATGTTTTGGTTATGCTAAGCTTGCATGTTCTATTGTTACTTTATGACAGGATAGTGGAATCAGAAGGTATGAGGAAAATGCTATAAGTTGCACCTGTTATCTTTGTTAGGGGAAGCTCTCAGAAAACAAACTGACTGATACTCATTCTCGGTTTTTAATTTAGTATTTTTAGTGAATTTCCCCTATAGGGAAGAAGCTATTACCGTAGGTCTCATGGTAAGACCTAAGCTCGGACTTTTCGTTTTGGGGCCCCCAGAAGCAAAAAACACTATTCGTTCGAATTTATATATATATATACTGTATATATATTTCTATGTGTCTGTTAGCACGATAGCGGCCGCAAAAATGATCCGATCTTTATCAAATTTGGTACGGACATGTAAAGTGGTAATCAATTGGACGAGTTCGTGAACCAGCCCGATCGGACCACGGGAAGGGGGGTAAAGGGGGACCCCCCCAAAAATGGGTTTTTTGAGTTTTTTACATAGAAAAATAAAATGTATCTAATTTTTTGTTGGCACCATTGAATTCAGCTCAAAAAAACAAACAATTTAGTATTTTGAATCAATGCTCTATGTCCATCGGTTACCGTGATATTGAAAGTGGTAAACACAGTACGTTGTCCCAATGTTAACCTTATGGGAAATAAGTAAAATTCTATATCTCGGTTATTTCTCAACATATCTTGTTAAAACTTGGTAAATAGCTTCTTCTAGTTCAGATCTACTAAATATTGAATTAAAACCACCCATTTTTAATATACCTGTAGCAGCACACCCGCATACTCATTCCCCATGTTATTCTTATGGAGCTTACCAAAACATGTCAAATCTCGCTATATTGGATTGAAATATGTTGTTTTGCACTTGAAATTCGCTGAGTATGCAGGTCTGCTGCAACAGGGGTATTTTTGTGTAAAATAATTAGTGCAGACAAAACCTTTTTGGTTTTTGCACCATTGTGAAAATGTAGTGGTCAACATATTTTGAAATAAATGTAATGATTGATTGATAAATGCAAAAGTATGACAGACAAATAAATTTGCAAATGAAAATCAAAGGTGATAAAAATATAAATAAAAAGTAACTCATTTCCCATAGTTTAAAGGCTATAATCCAAACTCAAATCTCTTTTAAAAGAGGAGAGCCAGGTAAAACCAGAAAGATGAAAACCAGGTTTTAAATAGGAGAATATTGGTCCATTAGTGAAATTTTGCATGCACATTCTATCTACCATGTATTTAAACAATAAAAAAATCCCTTAATATTGATGGCTCACCCAACACTAAAATAATGGCCGATTAAATTAAGAAGCAGATCGTTTGAACTGTTTCCATATGGAAAAGATTTTGTGGGCCAGGTTCTGACCAGTATTGTGTGGCAGTACTGGACAGGTTCATATACTGAAATTGCTATAAATTACATATGAATGCAACTTCTGTATGTTTCAACCATTGCTCATAAAAGCAGTCACACCCACCCTGGAAGTTTTTCATCAGCACTCACAGTTAGTACTAGTATTCCAAGAATCACCATTCAGTTTTACATGTAGCATGTAGATAATAAATGATAATAATAACTTGCAAACAAGTACTCAAACAGCATGCGGACATAACATGAAGGGGCAAATTTTAATTTCAAGGTTTTAATTACCCCCCCCCCCCCCCTTTTAACCCAATAATCATGCATTTTAAGCTGTATACCCCTTGAAAAGGAAACAGAGGTGATCTGATAAATTCCCCAAACGAACCAACCAATGAGATTATAACAGATTATAGAAAAATAAAATCTCTACCAAATGTAAAGGAAACCGGATAATAATTTTGGTTATAGTTCAAAATCCTCTTAAAACCAGGCACTCTTGATTTAGTAAATTCATATTGTTGTCCATAATTCATTTACTCTTGGTGCTATAACTTTAAATGAGTTTTTTTTTTACTTCTACTTTCTTAATTAAAAATACCCCCGTTGCAGCAGACCTGCATACTCAGCGAATTTCAGATGCAACACAACAAACGGTATTTCAATCCAACTTAGCCAGATTTTACATGTTTTGTAATCTCCATAAGAATAACATGGGGAATGATTATGCCGGTTTGCTGCAACAGGTATGTTAAAACTGGTTGTTTTTAATTCATTATTTAGTAGATCTTAACTAGAAGAAGCCATATACCAAGTTTTGTCAAGAAATGTTAAAAAATAAGTAAGCTATAGAATTTTTTTATTTCCCATAAGGATAACATGAGGAATGATTATGCAGGTTTGCTGCCACAAAAATTGAAATTTCGGGGGATTTTAGACCAAAATACATTAGATCTCATCTAGATAAAACCACAAACCAACAAGTTTTATCCAGATATGTTGAGAAATAAGCGAGATATAGAATTTTACTTATTCCCCATAAGGTTAACATTGGGACAACGTACTGTGTTTACCACTTTCAATATCTTGGTAACCAATGGACATAGAGCAATGATTCAAAACACTAAATTGTTTGTTTTTTTTGAGCTGAATTCAATGGTGCCAACAAAGATTCGATAAATTTTAATTTAATATGTAAAAAACTCAAAAAACCCATTTTTGGGGGTGTTTATCCCCCTTTACCCCCCCTTCCGGTGGTCCAATGGGGCTGGTTCACGAACTCGTCCATTCGATTACCACTTTACATGTCTGTTCCAAATTTCATTAAGATCGGACCATATTTACGGCCGCTATCGTGCTGACAGACACATATATATATATATATATATATATATATATATATATATATATAGATAGATAGATAGATAGATATATAAAAATTCGAACGAATGGTGTTTTTTGCTTCTGGTGGCCCTAAAACGAAAAGTTATCATGGTCTCGGGCTTAGGTCTTACCATGAGACCTACGGTAATAGCTTCTTCCCTATAGGGGAAATTCGCTAAAATAATTAAAAATTTCATTTGGGGCTTATATATTATATATGAAACTTTTAGTGCCCAAAACCCCCAAATTCGGGGCATTTCCCCCAAAAGTGGGGCTAGGGTTGCTCCAGTTTTGTTGGCTGACAAATCTGTCTAAGATATGTACGCACAAATGCACACAGACACACACACACACACACACACACACACACTAACCAATTTATATGTATATATATATATATATATATATATATATATATATATATCTGTTTTAACTAATGGTGTTTATGTTTTAAGCTATTGTTGTATTTTAAGCGTTAACATACATCTTACATATACAGTAGAGCGCCGATTATCCGAACGTCAGTCATCCGAACCGTCGGTTAACCGAACACCATAATAATTCATATTTTGAACATGATTCTCAAGCAATTCAAATTTGTGTGCCAAATTCGCATGTCAGGGCTGAAGCAAAAACAAATTTTGAACTTTTTCTCTAAATAAAAGTATACAGTGTACTGTATCTATGAATGATAAATTGTTCTTTAAAAATTTAAACCCATGTATTCTGATCGATTTCATAATAAAATTACGTGAATAATATTTGTTTGATAATTTTTAGCATTTTACTAGTAAGAATTACGTTACATATATAATTTTTACATTTTGTCTTTTCATGTTCGATTATCCGAATATTCAGTTATCCGAACACCCCTTGTCCCCAATTAGTTCGGATAATCGGCGCTCTACTGTAATTTCATATACAAGAGCATACATACAGTACATCGCTCCTTCATGTTATGTCAGCATGCTGTGTGAGTACTTGTTTGTTGTTACCATCATTTATTGTCTACATATTACATGTAAAATTGAATGGTGATTCTTGGGGGTGACAATGCTAGCACTAACTTGCTGATGGAAAACTTACAGGACTGGATGTGACTCAGCGATTGTATATTATACTTTAAGCACCCACATATTATATTTTAAGCTATTTTTAACTTCAGTGATTAACGTATATTTTTACTGATAATTTCAGTTGTACTTAAAGACTGAATAAAAGACTATTCATTGACTATGGAAACTGGGGGCCGCAAAACAAAAAGTTATCATGTCTCTTGTCTTAGAGCCACTGTGCGGGTCTTGCCAATCCTTCCCATAGGAAATTCGCTAATAATTAGTTGTTTAATGCTTAAAAACACCTTATATTTTACTGCCATATATACACCAAGAGCTCAATTTCTGAACAGCTTTACTTTTCAAATATTACTTTACCTTTTCCCCTTTTCGTTACATAATTTCTCCCAAGAGAGTTAAAAAAACTTTAATGGCACCATATTCAGTGGCGGTTCGTGCAAAGGAGCACATGAGCATGTGAACCCCCAATGATAAACCACAAATAATGTTATTTATTAAAATTCTTCTATATAGACGCAGAATATCCCAAAAAATAAAAAATAACAGTAATACGCAACAGCGAAGAGCGTGCGTCGCAACCGACGTTGTCACTAGAGCCAGTGGGGCGAGACTGAATTTGGAGCACAGCTCCGCGGCTACTACAGGCGTAGGGCGAGTCCGTTTGTGGCAGCGGCGGGAGAGGAACCATGATTGCATGGTGCCTTATGGAACTTCCCTCGGAGCTGCTTCCAAGTGTGCCCATGTGTGTTTTAACGAGGCTTGACACTTGTTGTTTTTTGGTTCGGATGATGTTAAAGTTTATTAATGTAATATGTTGTTTTTAGTGATAAAGATGTTTATTTCAGTGATTTAGTTTAGTGTTTTTTTATAATACACTCTGATTATTGAAAGAAAACAATTGGCGTAGTGGCCGTGCGATAGCTGACCCTCTGCAAAAATATTTATTACACTCCTGACTGATGGTAATGACATATTGCAAATGTATTGTTATTCGTGTCAAAACATAACTGGCTATGTAAAATCATATTCTTTGGGGTAGGAATCAGTTACAAATTGTTTAAAGACTTATGTTACTATTTACACGAATAAAATTTACTAAAAGCATGTACAATTATTTAAAACTTACTGCAAAACTTGTATTGTAGTTTTTAAACGAGTAAAATTTACTAAAACTTGTAACAAAATATTTTCGTTCAACAGTATGAAATAGAAGGAGTCGCAGCCGCATTTTCTTTCGGTAATCAAGATATAGTCATAATTCATTGCAGGTTAATGATTTTCATTTTCAAGGATTAATCAAGAAGGACATTAATCAATGATGGAGGATAATAATTGTAAGCCTCAGTTCACAGTTAGTTATTTAAATAACATTCGGTTTTCCTATTTAAGGTTATAATATTAATTATCTCAGTATATTTCAGGATTACAAATAAATAATAAAATTGGTTTCAGTCATTTATTGATGTTCAAAATTAACTGTGTAAGCCTTATTTATATGTTTACTCCGAATAATTCTCTTTTAAAATAAAATTATGGTTATTTTATGTGCAAGATTAAAAATAAAAATTACAGTCAATAAAAAATTGTGAAGAATGGTCTAATGTTTAGTTTTGGGTTAATATCATATTAATGTGTAATAGTAGCAAAATACAATTCATAATCGTCAAAGGGAGGGTGGTGCCTTATTAAATTTAATACTTTAAGCATTACACTCGTGTATAACAACAGGTATCTCAAGAAATGCAGGCGCTGCGTTCTTTTAAGCGTGTAACGTACTCAAATACCGGTTATTTTAAGACAATAACTCCAGTATAATACATTGATATCATGTGTATATTTTTTAACTGTGAACCCTCAGTACATAAACTCACGAGCCGCCACTACTATATTTACTATAACTTATCAGTATTGTAGGCACTCGATCACCCTTGTACCACAACGGTTTCAATAACACACCTACGAAGGTTTAAAGAAGCTTACTACAACAGGAGAGTAGAAAACAACTACAACCATAAAATAACTGCTTTATCTATAAATCTTTATTGAATTATAAACACTTATTTCCAAGCAATTATTCGCTATATAAAAAAACTGTAATACTGGCTTAGGCAGATTTCACGGGAAATTTAAATTTAACCAGGTGTTCAAGTCCTCCCTCCACAATATCACCGGGTTTGATCTCGGCCACCCCCTTGGACGAGCCGGTCAGTACGAGGTCGTACGGCTCCAGAGTCATGAACTGCGAGATGTAGCTGATGAGCTCGCCTACCGGGAAGATCATGTCCGATGTGTTGGCCTCCTGCTTCAGCTGTCCGTTCACCCGGCACCACAGGTCCACGTTGTCCGGGTCGGGGATGGCCTCCTTGGGTATGAAGCTGCTCACTGGGCAAGCGGTGTCAAAACCTTTCCCCAACTCCCAGGGCAGTCCTTTGCCTCTAGCCTCATCCTGCAAGTGATAAATATTGTACAGGCCGATTCAAATAACAACGCCCAGTCCATAAGACTAATGTTAATTTTAGCACTGGGCTTATGGGCGGTGTGGGCCTCATTATTTGACTCAGACTATAACATTTTTCCTTATAACTATGTCACCCTTGATATAAAAAAACTTTTTTTCCTGAACTGAAGACAACCTACGGAGAGCAGGTGAAGGGGGAGTGGCCGCACCCCTACCGGGGGCACCAGTCAACTCAGTGACGTGGGTCATGTCAAAGTTGAAAACGCAATCAATATAATACTAGTGCAATGTACTTAATATAAGATGCTATATCAACTAAATATAAGCGAATAATTAAATAATTACTTACAAATAAACATATAAATGATAATAAATTATTAACTGCTACAACAAATACATTAGAGCAGCTAAAATCAAGTAAATATTAAGTTACCAGCACTTGCACGCACAATGCCAGAAATCCTTTTTATAGAAACATTTTTTTTTATCTTTTGAGTTAAAAAAAGAAAGTGTGATGAAATATAAATGTTTATATCGTATATACTTGTGTTCTTGTGTATATAGCTTAGCAATAGCTTTTATCTTTATAATGTATGCTCTAAAAGAGAATACCAAAATTATAAATGAAACCTAATTTTCATTGTTGGCTTAAATAAGCCATCATCAATATTTGCAGCCTAGAAACATCGCATCAAGAATTATTAAACAAGCAGATACAGTAAACATAGTGTGATTAAAGTGTTTCCATGAGCCATGCTTTGCAATATGTACTCCAAATATAATTGGGAATCACTGTTGATGACAGCAAACAAAGTCTGTTTGTTTTCTTCATATTGGAATGAGATTCATTACACATGCTTGTAAGCACAGAATACTGTCATATTACCTACTATAAAGCAAAAGTTTTCATGGCTTTTTCGTATCTTATTTTATCATTCCAATTTAAGCGTATATCTATTCTATATTTACCTATTTATTACACCAGGGGTTATTTTGTGATCAAGTCTCCTCCTACAGTTCTGTACAGATTTTAATAGTTAAGGTATTGTCGGAAAGAGCTCCCCATGAAGTTTTGCAGGAAATAAAATTTGTAAAGGTTAGACTTGAAGGTAGGAACCCTAGACGTTCTTAAATTTTTGTACAGTCGATTCTTGCTAACTTGAAATTCCACGGGACTGCGAATTTTCTTTGTTTTATGACGTATAGTTCGTTGTAGGCATAGTTCGAGTTATAGAGGCAAACAAAAAAAAAATTATAGTTTATTCCCTACATCTTCGACAAATCTAAGATTCTATCTCATTTAAATATTATATATATCAATGAAAAATACATTATTTATAATGTAATAAACTGTAAAACACAAAAGCAGAAAAGATCATATTAATTCTGATTAAAAAGTCTGTAATCTTCCTCTGCTTGGACATGGAAAAACAAATACAGTATCGATCATAATTTTTATTAAAATAAATAAATTTTACTGTACCCCCTACAGCTACAAAAATAAACTTGACCGGCGCTTGACCCCGGATATGATTCACCGTCAGGTTGCATCCTGAACGCCAAGATTTTTTATTAGAATAGAGGTCCATTCTGAAAACTCCTTGGTATGGAGGTAAACTTTGAGTTATGGAGGTAAAGCGTGATTCGAATTTGTCTTATCTTCTAAACTTCGTGTTGTAGAGGTAATTTTTGTATCCCTTCGAGTTACAGTTACAGTTACAGTTTGTATCCCTTAGAGGTAACATATACATGGAAAATTAGTTTGTGGTGTGTATAGTAATTTCTTCGTGTTAGACAGGTATTTCCAAGGGGACTAAAAATAATTCGTGATATCGAGGATTTTGTGATATCAAAGTTCGTGTTAGCGAGAGTCTCGACTATAGTTAGCAAGGGAATATAAATTTTAAGGTACAGAGCTGATTATAATAAACATATTTTTATCATCAGGCTAAACAAAAAGATTAAACCTGCTGAGCAGCGCCCGTCTACTAGTTCTGAATAAAAACTTCATACAAAAAGGAGAATTTTTTCTTTCCAACCTACATTTTTAAGAACAAGACTCATAAAACTGGCAAAAAAGCAGATAGTGTAAAAACTCTGTGAAAAGTATGTGTTCTACATGCTTTAGTAAAAAATCACTTCTATCTACTTCACCCAAAAAAAAGTTAATATATTTATCAGCTAATCTTTGATTTCATGACCATAGCTCATAAAAAATAGCCATCAAATCTCGCAGATTCAGTGGGTGTAACTATATCACCATGATTATTATTAAGGATCTTATAAAATGTAAAATAAAAAAGGTTGACTAAGGTCTTTAGGAATTTGCACCCTGAAATGGCTCTCTGTCAAATGAGGCCATATCAACTAGGCGTGAATGATTGAGGCCAGAATTGATAGAATTCTAAAGTTAACATTAGTCTTAATGGAGGAGGTGTAAATGAGGAACAGAAAACAAAGCCCCGGATTTAATACCTCTTGCACTTAACATTAAAAGTAACAAATCAAACCACTTAATGATTATTAAAAGTAATGAATGTTTTGAGGATGACTTTGAGGATCTCATCGCTAATGAAATAAATACAGATACACAATCATAAATTTACCAAAAAACTAGTGGCGGTAAGATCAAGAGCCAGACAGTATCCCATTACATGGTCCAATACTTGAGAAGGTTTAATATTCTTACACTTCTTTCCAATTATGACACCCAGCTCTATTTCTTCTTTGACCACAAACTCTTTCGGAAGCTGAAATGTAACACAATCCCAATGATTCTTAAAAAATATGCATTAGGCAGTAAATATGAATTAATTAAACATCAAAGAGTTAAATACTTCGGCAAAAACACAATAAAGGAAGACGACTGTCTATAAAAGCAAACTTTGAAAATAAGTTATTAAAAAGAGTCTTAAAGTACATTTATGTTTTTGTGTTATTACCCAATCAAAGTAATAATACAGGGTATTTTTTTTAAACGCAACCCAAAACTTTATTTTATTAGTGAAGGATTATTTCCCCCCAAGATCCCCGGATTTGATCCCAATATATTATTTTCTTTGGGGATGCATAAAAAGTAAGGCCTAAGAAAACAATTCACAGAATATTCAGCACCTCAAAACAAACATAACAAATTTAATGCAAGAAATTCAAAGAGGTACAACACGTGTTAGGGAATTTGATGTAGAGAGCATAACTTCATTCAAATGCCAGTGGCGGATTGTTTGAGCACATAATGTAAACTAAATGTGATCACACTTAAATAATAGGCTGTATAAAATGTAAAGATCCATAAAACAATACTCATTTCATATTTATATGTGCATTATTCAATCTTAAAAATGGGTTGTGTTAAAAAAAAAACCTGTAAAATTTTCTATGAAAATTTCAACATAATATTTTTATAATGGGGCAATTTTTAAAATGGAATAAAACGACAAAAATAACTATTAGTAACATAAAAATGCATTTATTTAAACCACAGTGTTATGAAATTAGTGTTTAAAAATTATTCCTGGCATATGGGCTCCACATCAGCATGCCGGTTGAAATTCCAGTCTAGCCGTCCAATCTTCACACACCCTTCCCTGCAGCTGGTGGTGTGTTCCATCAATAACTCGTCGACAGTCGACTTCCAAGTCATTTGCAGTCTGTGGCTTGTCAGCGTGGACTTGAGACTTGACATATTCCCACAGAAAATTGCTGTCAGCTTGATGTCACATGACCGTGGAGGCCAGTTATATGATGAGGTGATGTGTTCACCAAACTTTACTCTCAGTACAGTAGAACCCCTCATATCCGGCCTAGGTTTTACAGTCCTCGGTTTATCAGGTCGGTTCTTAGAAGCCTTTGTCAAAACATATTTAATTCCCCTTGCTTACAGACGCACTGACGCACTTCCCTCTGATTCTCACTTGGACATCTCTCTGTTTGTTTACGCTGTATCATCTCTATTTGTGTATGGCTCCAGTTTACCACCAACAAACAGGAGTTATTTTTGTTACTCTAGTATGACACTGGTAATGCGAGCGTACTGTACATTCGGCGTGACTTGTACTACATCACTTCATAAGGCCTCACACGGCTAATTGGTCGCTGAACGTTTTGGCAATTTGGATCCGCCTGGATTCAGCAATAGTGAACTTGAGCCATTAATGTGTACTGTCATGAGTACAATACTCAGTTGAGCTAGTAACCTCAAAACTGTTGTTTAATATGTAACCAGTGAGGTTATTAATTATTGTTTTGTTTTGTCAAGTCGCATAGTATGGCAGGCATGCAAACAGCGATGAAAGCTGTGGGGCGAATACTACTGATTAGGGAGATGATTTAGTTTAAAATTCATTAAAACCCATGGGTGAAATGAGTTCAGTTAGTGGTCAAGTGATGTGTTGGTTTTAATAACATGGATTTTGAAATATTAAAAAAATAAAGCTCTACTTTGGACTTAATTTATCGGCTACATACTATTACTATTTAAGTATAAGTTATCGTTTTAATAATAGGTTGGATTATCCAGCCAAATCATTATCCGGCCTGGGCTCGGTCCCGTGGAGGCCGGATATCAGGGGTTCTACTGAAGACCAATCGTGTTGTCTGCTGTGTGGCATGTCTGGTTGGCCCTACAACTCTTCTAAATTCGCTTCCATTTCTTTAGCAGAGGAACAAAAAATTCCCTTATAATTGCCCAATAGTGTTGACCTTTATTTAATGTGACCGTCTGGCCAGCATTACCGTTGAAAAATAGGGTCCAATAACAACGCCTGCCAAAATGGCCCATCAAATGGTAAGTTTTTGTAGATGGAGGGCACACCAACAAATTCCTTTAGATTTTCATCTCTCCAAACTCACCGAACCCACAGCGCTCTGCACAAATAGCTCAATATTCTATTCATATTAGCCTGCAAAACTGATAATGGCAGATGAGAAAAAAGTTTATGTACCTCAGTCAACAGCTTTCATTTTTGTTTTTGTGTTTTTTTATCTGAAGACAGCTGTTGACTGAGGTAATACAAATCTGTTTTTCATCCACCAATTCTGTTGTCATATAGCCACATAACCATAAATTAGCCTCATCACTGAAAACAATTTTGTTTGGGAAAGCAGGGTTGAGCATAACTTGTTTTGATCCCATTCAATGAAATCAAGACGCTTGTGATAGTAAAATCATTTCCATTCTTGCACCATCTGAATTTTGGTAAGGATATGGTCTTAGATCCTTCCGTAAAATTCTCAAAAGAGTTCATGGACAGATCTCTAATTGCCATACATGGTGACGAATCGACACATTTTAATTCCCTCCAACACTACTACCTGCAACACCACCGACAGCATCTTCGGTCCTTACTATGCGGTCTCTCTGTGGCCTCTCTTGTCAACTAGAGTGTGGGTAGTGCGGGACCAAATCACCAAAGCTCGTATCCCTGACTCTGATGAACAATTATGTGGTTCATAAATTGGACAAAGTGCACGGTAAGGTTCATGAACTATACCATGGTTTGGTTTCCAAAAAAATTTGCACAATTCACAAACGTTCCTCTCCTGTAAGTATATCCATTGTTACAATGTATATAAAGTAAACGCTAAACAATACAAATATTAAAATTAAATAAGTTAAATTAATTAATTAAATTTAACTTATTTAAGTTAAATTAATTAATAAAATTAAATAAAAATCTGCCATTCGATTCCAATTTTTTTGTAGCAATCAATAAACTTAAAACCGCATCACTAATAAACACTCTTTATTTTAAGTCAATAACATTTTTGAACTGATTTGTCACGACAACTTTCATCAGTGATTGGTAACGACCAAAGCCGTAGCCAGAAAATTTTGTCGGTGGGGGGTTTGGACAGGGCCGGCGGGTGAATTTCCGGCTCAGCAAAAGTCGTGACCTTTTTTTTTTTTTACTCGAGTGTGTGTTTTCCGCCGCCTTTGTCGTCATTTTTTCCCCTTTTGCCCTGTTTCTGGGCCCTCTTCGTTTGCTCGGGGGGGGGTTTCACCCCCATTTACTACATTTTCAATGCTATTTCTACTATTTCGGGGGGGGGGGGGGTTCTGACCCCTTAACCCCCCCCCCCATTGGCTACGGCCTTGGTCAAAACCAGTTTCACGACTCGTATGATATTTTTAAATGCCTTTTAGAGGAGGAAAGAGACTAATTTCCTCAACTGAAGAATGTAACACATTTTTTGAATGGCGATTGGACAAAGTTTAAATAATTTTTATTACTCAGTTGTTGTCAAGAAAGAAGCACTATTAATTTTTTTAGTTTAAAAAGAGGGTGGTGGCCTCTTTAATTTAAGGAGTGCGCTGTCAACTGTGCCACCGGCTCACTAAAAAACACTCTTTGTTTTAAGTCAGTAACATTTTTCAACTGATTTGTCATCACTGATTGGTAAAAACCAGTTTCATGACTCATACGTGATTTTAAAATGGCTTTTAGTGGAGAAACATTTTTAGAAGGACGGAGTCTCCTTGATGATAACATCAATCAAGGGCAGCCTGGAATTTGGGGGAGGGGGGGGGTGTTATCACTATTTCCCAGTTTAAAACTTT
Source organism: Flexamia atlantica (assembly GCA_035578135.1). Classification (NCBI taxonomy): domain Eukaryota; kingdom Metazoa; phylum Arthropoda; class Insecta; order Hemiptera; family Cicadellidae; genus Flexamia; species Flexamia atlantica. The sequence goes on along the minus strand of JAQJVK010000006.1, from coordinate 6,016,010 downwards.
TATTGCAGCTTAGATAGTTAATTCAAACCAAAATAATTAAACATTTTTGGATCATAACCACCTGATCTCCCCCTCTGGGCTGGGACTGCTCTTGATGAAACATCAGTGTTTCCCCCAAAAATCAAACACTGGTGACAGTGCTGCCAAAATCAAACACTCTTAAAAAAAGCTTTGAGCATTCCTTTGGATGTCTGACTTCATATTTGAATATGAATAGAATTTTTGAAATTATTTACCTACCCTTTATTATTACCTAGCAAACTTTCAAAATAGTTTTATGTTTTTTTCATGGCCACTCGCAAGATAAATGTCCTAAATTAAATTGAAGCAATAAAAGCAAATATGTTGAATATTATTGGTTTATTTCACCTCAATGTTTTGGCCTTCTATAATGTAGGATGTTGTAGGCTTCAAAAATATCACTGGAGATTTTGGAAGAGGAAGTTTACGCTCTGCACAAAGAGCTCTGTAACATAAAAAACACTTGTTTGTCACCAAAACTAGTTTTTCTAAGTTGAGAGAGTACCCTTATCACAAAAAGAACAGTTCAGTTTTAGATGATTTGATAGACACACATTTCCTCCTAATTATTCATGTTTTTACAAGGGTTATAAAGCTCTCTTTCAACCCTTCAAAGGTTGAGTCAATACAATTTTTATAGAAGAATAGAATTCAGCCATGATTAAATATTTAATATTGGTGAGCTTTGAGAGTAATTGTAAGTGAAGCTAGTTAGAAGCTAGTTAGTGTATTAATTGTAATAGTAATCTAGTTAGCGCTCTTTTGCCTATCAGTGTAAGAAGAGGGGGTAAGAGTGTCTACTCATCAGCACCATCCAAGCCCCTGTGAGTTACATGGTGAATGATGCGAAACTGTAGCAAGAACGGAATTTTTACTGATGAGGCTAATGTTGTATTATTGTGGCACTGTCTCTCTTGTCAGTAGTGCCAATGTGATTGACAGTACTGGTATGGGAATAAAGATTTAAAAAGCCTTTATATGTTTAAAGCTATCTCAATTATACATAGTTTAGTCCTGTAGACCTGTTCAAGTGCGCAATAGGTTTTATACAAACAATATATTTGTATAAGGTGAAATAACTATAACTTTCTACGAAATAAGTGAACCCTTTTATGCCTTTGGGGATGAACCCAATTGAGTTAGGACGAATTGGACTGCTAACAATCCTTCTACTTTTCATTTGATATATATATATATATATATATATATATATTCCAATCCAACAGGTCCGAGACCATAAACCATAGTTCATTATGGAGAAGAAATTTATTTTATCTGCTTTCAAAGTGTCAATATACACATTATACACTTTGTAACTTTGATAGTACAGCCATTTTCATTTTGTATGATTTGGGGGTTATATAGTTTAAATGGGTCTTTATGCTTCATGAATCTCATTATAACACACCTTCATACACATATGGAATTTTTTTTAAAGTAGGTGTACGCGCCCGGTTTGGTCCTGGGGCGCACAGAATTGTTTTGAAAATTGAATTGTTTGAAATGTGTTTAAAGTTTATACCCATAGGAAAATGCTTCGAATGAAAAGTCACTGATTGAATTAATACACTGTGTTTATTGAGAAATGAGATAAAATGTTTAACTGTACAAGACTGAAATGTATAAAATGGATTATTGTTTACTAAATTTTTAAGAATGTGTAAGGGTCGATCAGACTCCACGAATGCGTGGTGACTTGGACCGTGTTTTAGACGAGACTGCCCGTGCCCGCCAACGGACTGCTCTTTTTTAACCCCCACTACCCTTTGGGCACAAACGGTAAGGATAGAACAAGGACAAGCCCTTTGGCGTGCAAACAGTAGGTAATGAATCTATGTTATTTTTACAAAACATCGATGTGACAGTCTCTTGCATTAACTTTTTTAGATCGTAACAAAAAACGGAAAAAATATGCAAACCTCAGATTGACATAAACCAATATCTAAATAAATTTGATAAAATGGTTATTCTCTATTTCAAAAACAAATTATTCAGTGCCCATAACGGCCGAAAAATTGTATTTTTGAAGTAACCTGTTTCTTGTTTTATATCCTAAGTAAATTATTGTTGAGCGAATACTATAACTTTCTACGAAATATCTACAATAAATAGCTGCATTGTTATTGGTGCATTTAAAAATCGAGTAAAAATAGGCAGGCTAACAGTAAACACTTAAATATCCATCTCATTCTAAGTACAAAATCCAGGTTTTATAAATTTATAATGCATTTTAAACCTTGAATTCTTTCTAAATAAATCTTCAACTAATATTGATAATCATTTGTACAAACTAATCTGCATGATCCAGTTAGTTATTACAGTGACAGTTCAGCAATTATTTAACAACGAAGTACAGAGTCACTTACTTGTAATTCAATCCAGCGCCTGCAATTTTCTTTCCCAGCTTCCAAAACTCTACGTTTGCTGAAGTCATTGTTAGGATATGGCACTATAATAAAATAATAGTGCTACTTCCTCTTAAAAGTCAATAAATGACTGAACTATCGATAAACACAGAGTTGACACCACAGCGAGATAAGACAGTCAAGTGAGGTCAGTTTATAAATAGAGTGAGCCAGCTGTTACAAGAATTACTCTATTTACTCTCGACAATACACTTAAGTTTATCAACTACAAGAACTATAATAAACTAAGATACACATACAAGACATTTTTATTTAATTGTTTAATAAATTTTTGTCTAACTCATTTATACAATCAGGTAGTTTTTTTTTAAATATTTTATGATGGTATCTAGTTTTATGGAAAAGAATCTTTTTCAAGTCTCTTTACTTTAGTACAAAATGTGTTCAATTGTGTACTAAGTTTTCTGGAAACAGGAAAAAATTACCTATTTTAATTATTAATTATTTTAATTTAAATTATTTATTTAAATTTAATTAAACTGCATTATGAAATAAAAGCTTCTGTTTCCAACCCAGTGACATTTTCAATGTTTCAAAATTAAACTGTTTCAAACTCTAGTCCTGTTATTATAAATTGGGTTGCACTTCCACACTCGCCCGTTAAAACAATTAAATTAAAATAGTCTTATTATTGTGATAAGGCTTACCTTACAATCCAAATATTTGAGTTTTATTGAGACCTAGGTTTCAGTGCCAAAGCATTATCATGAGTCTTTAGCTAAGGTACTTGGTATCATAATCTCTTGATTGAGATTTTGTCATTTCTACAAGGATATTAAAATAGACACTTATTTTACACATACTTTCACACTGAAGAAAATACAAAACAAAAAGACTAGATATGATCATGGTCGCGACCTGATCCAACATGTGTAAAATAAGTGTTTATTTTAATAAACTTGACAGAAATGACAAAATCTCAATCAAGAGATTATGACACCAAGTAGCTTAGCTAAAGACAGATAGTGCTTCGGCACTGAAACCTTAGGTCTCAAATATTTGGATCGTAAGGTAAGCCTTATGTCAATAATGTTAATTAACGATCCAGAGGCAACACCCATCGATGTAAATAAATACTACTGGGTAGCTTGCTTCCCGTAAGGCTCGTGTCGTGATTTCCGAGCCAACACAGCTGTGCGTTGGGGTTGCAGCCGGGCCGAATTGAAGGGGCATTGGGGGAAATGCGCGAAACTGTATTGTTCACCGTATTGAAACCGCATGGATTTGGGAGCAGTTTACGGGTGAAGATTGCTTTTATAGATGTATTGCTATAACTATTAAGTAGGGTGGGCCGAAAAAAGTAAATTTTATCCGATCAAAAATATGTATGTCTTAAAAGTTGTGTAGTAGGCCTAGTATGAACAGCATAAAATATTAAGCCTGAGAGATTGTATCTTTAGACTGCGCAAATCGTGTAAAGTTTTAATGTTTTGTAAAAAAACTGAAATTTTGTGAAATTATTTAAATATACTTAATTTTGTCCTATCGTAAACATGTATGTCCCAAAAGTACCACCAAAGAGTCACAATGCCTACTGTAAATCAATAGCCCCAAGCAATAATATCTTTAGACTGCGCAATCAGCTTAAAAATTCAGTTATTTTAAGAAAAAATCATATATATACTCAAATTACAAATATAATTATTTTATCCTTATTTATGAGCAATACTAACTAAAAATGGTCAAAATAATGATCTGGATCTTGTTAAAAGGTTGTATTTACACCTCAAAATTTTTTATGCATAATTCAAAACATGTATAGACAGCTCAAATACTATAAATATAAATTTTCAACTACCCTCCTTTTATTCGAAAAAATTGGGATTAATTTTTCACTATGATTTATTCTATGCTGTTATCTCATTTTCTGTCTTCTCGTGCTATATCGTGCGTCTCTTCGCTATTTACGTATAAAACTACCCAGAATTCACTACCTAAATTGATTTTTGAGATCTTGAACTTCCTAACACCAGCATTTTCTGTACCCAGCTTATTTCGAGCAGCAATGATTCGCTTGATGGCAAGCTGGTGTATGTATACTGTTTTTAGTATACATAAATAACCTGAAACATTTAAATATAACTGGAAAAATACAACTTTTTGCTGATGACACGCTGGTAGTATTTGAGGGAAGTAGGTGGGATGATGTTTTTAGAATTGCTACTAGGGAACTCACCATTATCAAAAGTTGGTTTGACCAAAACATTTTAACAATGAATCTCTCAAAAACAAAGTGTATGCCCATCGCGCTGCGCCCCGCGGGTGAGCCGCCCGCAGATCTTAACCTTGTCGTGCACTCGTGCCGTGGTTTGGCCGGGGCCCCTTGTGGTTGTCCCGCAGTGGAAAGGGTAGATCAGTACAAATATTTGGGTATTATAATTGATTCAAAGCTAAGGTGGGATAAACACGTTGCAATGTTAAAAGCAAAACTTAGAAAACTAATATTTGTTTTTTATCAACTTAATCAATTTTTATCACTTGATGAAATTAAAATAGTGTATTACGCCTATGTGCAATCATTGCTGCAGTATGGAATTCTGGTGTGGGGAAATTCCTTCCAAAATATTATTGAACCTCTCTCTGTAGTCCAAAAATCAATTATTAAGGCAGCTATGAAAAAGAACAGACGTTTCTCCTCTTCCTTATTATTTAAAGAATCAGGTCTACTTTCTCTAAGACAATTGTATATCAAATCTATTCTGGTCTACACCTTTTCGCATGGGGACTTGGTCTTAACACCAACCGAACATGATTACGCGACGAGGAGCGCTGTCCAGCTCGGCCTGCGGATTCCAAGAGTTATAAAATCTATTAACTTTACAAATGCCATTTATGCAGCAAACTTATTAGTTAGAAGAATTCCTATTGATTTAATAAACCCGCAGGTTACGTTGGCGGTGTATAAAAAGTGCGTCACTGCCTGGCTGTTGGAGGTCGGACCCGACTACTCAGCATCCCTCCTGGCTGTTCCTTGGACTGTACCCTCTACTTGACCTCTACTTAACTATATATCTCCTACAGACGCTTAACATTAACATTAACATATACAACTAACTTACTTGTCAAACCGTCCTTGCTTCATTTCTTACTGTTTGCCTCTAAAATAATAGAAAATAAAATTTTTTTTTCATTAAGTACCGTTTATTATTCTGCTTTAATTTTAATTTTAACTATAACTCTAATGACGCCTCCAACGTATCTTGTGGTTATTTTAGGATTACTTATATTATGATTATTTCTTTCTATTTTTATTTTTACCTTCACCTCTTATTATAAAACAAACTAACGTTTGTCTGTCACTGTCCCTTTTTTCATAATAGGCCTATTTATAACTTACCAATTTTTATCCATATTTAATGTAATTTCTCTCTAATGTAACTCTAAGAATGCACTAATTTCCTCATTAAGAACTCGTCACCCACGCACAAGCCAATGTGGCTTATGTGGGGACTAATTTCGTTTATGTGCCATGTAAATTTTGTAATGGATATTTGCGAAATAAACTTGATTTGATTTGATTTGATTTGATTTGGTGGTTGTTTTTCTGCTGTCTGCAAACATTGCAACTAAGACAATGTTGTTAGTTTTCGGGTTGGCAAAGTAGCCACTGGCCACTGTCCTGTAAAGTGTAGTATTACTTTCTTGTGTTCATATATCGTGTAACTCGAGAATTGGATCATTTTCCACAAATTGATCGTCCCATCTTGTAGTTTCGAGTTATATTTTATTATGAACGAGCATAATGCATACGATCTTACAACTTATGTGGCCAGCTCTTTCAATATCTCACTTGTGATCCAGAACAAATATACAGACCCGAAATTCCGTTGGCAGTCGTAACCTAACTAGTGTGGTTTAGCGTTCCTGGAACTCCATCTCCGAATCCACTGGGATTTTCGCCTGTGGAACCCACCTTACGTAACTTATATCAAACGTGTTTTCTAATTAGTGTGAGGGTCTTTTCTATGCACTATAATCATTACAGGTCGAAATTAGTCGAGTAATGTACATAAAATACTGGTGATAAAAGTTCTAGATTCCAAACATAATTTTACTACGGCAGACATAATTTATTTAATCACAACGTAGACTCTTAAAGTAACAGAACCACCGATAAATATGTATTTTTCGTAAGCATCTATACCAAATCCTGGAGCAAGACAATGATGTGTCTGACCACAGAAGGAGTTTCTTTGAAGTTGCTAACTTGTACACAAGCTATGGGGGAGGTCTGTCAAGGAAGTGACAAGGTCATCCTAAGCAAGTAAGCAATCAAGAAAGTATAGAGAAAGAAAGTGGTGTTATAAGAGCCCGAATACAGGACGTAAGAGCATAGATTAACTCCAAAAAAGTTTGTAAGGTTTATAGTAAAAAAAGTACTGGCGGTAACGTGCTCTCATGGTTGGGTGGTAGGGAGAGCACGGATCGGACTCAACGACTCGACATTCAACCACCCTCCCTTGGTGAATTCTGGGTAGTTCTACATGAACGAGCAAAGAGGTGCTTGGTATGGCACTGTAAAGCAGACAGAAAATAACACTGCAAAATAAAAATTATAGGAAACAATGAATCCCGATTTATTCGAATAAAAGGAAGGTCCATTCATAACATTCAAGCTGTCTAACATGTTTTAAATTACATATAAAAAAGTTTTGAGGTGGGAATACAACCTTTTAAAAAGATCCAGAGTGTTATTTTTACCATTTTAGCTTAGTATTGCTTAAACATAACAATAAAATAATTAAATTTGTATTTTTTGTATATTTGATTTTTTACGCAAAATAACTGAATTTTTAAGCTGATTGCGCAGTCTAAAGATATTATTGCTTGGGGCTATTGATTTACAACAAGCATTGTGACTCTTTGGTGGTACTTTTGGGACATACATGTTTACGATTGGACAAAATTAAATATATTTAAAAAATTTCGAAAAATTTCAATTTTTTTACAAAACATTAAAACTTTACACGGTTTGCGCAGTCTAAAGATATTATCTCTCAGGCTTAATATTTTATGCTGTTCATACTAGGCCTACTACACAACTTTTAAGACATACATATTTTTGATCGGATAAAATTTACTTTTTTCGGCCCACCCTACTATTAAGTAATTACAATTAATATTTAACTAGACGGTCAGTAAAAGTTGGTCGGCAAAAGATGCGTTCCCCCATCACCCCTGCAAAATCTTAAACGCAACCACTGCCGGCGGCTCACGACGCGGGGCCTGAGTTACCAATCCAGTGTACTTATTTACATCGATGGCTACACTCCATAGAAAATAGTCTATATAAAATATGAATATTAATATCAATATCGCTTATTGTAACTTATCATACTTGTAACTAGCCAAACCAAAAGAAAACTTGATAGTATTTTCTTAATTCTAATTCAAATTCATAATCAAAACATCCTTTATTCGTCAGCATATTACATACATAAACAGTACCACAGTAAACAAACAATAGCCTAACCTTAAAGGCCGCGACAAAATTAAGTAGGAGGGCGAGTTAGACTCGACTGTCAACTTGACCTATGTAAACTGACCTTGACAACTGGGCGAGTCAAGTGGAGGGCAAGTTGACACTTCTGAACTATAGGAATCAGCTGATCCTTGCAACTCAAGCAATGTGACGAGGCCGTACCCGGCAGCAACTATTAGAAAAAAATAAGATTCCAGTCTCACAATTGGGTGAATCAGAACAGGCAAAATCATTCAAAAGTTTGGATGGTGGTTTTGACTGGAGTGAGCACTTGGACAAAATCAAGAACAAATTCGCAAAAGGAATTTTTGGTTTGCGAGACCTAAGTAATTTGAATGACTTAGGCCCAGGGCCGGATTTAGGCATGGGCCCAGGGCGGCAAATTTCTAGGGGCGGCAAATTTTGAAGGCCAGTTAAAAATTTGCTAAAATAATGTAGAACGTTTTATGTACCGTATTGATTTTGTTTTCTCTCAGATTTATGAACTGATATTAATTATAAAAAGTTCGGGGAGAATTTTGTTAGTACCGGTGCATTAGATAATTTTTTAAGCCAGAGTACACTATTACTTTGCGTAATGCCACAGTGCATCTCTGCGCGGAAGGGCGGCGTGTACTCAAGGCGAGATTTTTTTGGCCTGGGCGTTGGCGCGGAGTCATTATTTGCGGTAATGGTGGAAGTGGATCATAAGAAGGAGGGGACAAGGAGGGCAATATGTTTGTTACTTGCAAAAAAATATTTGCGAAATGGCCGAGAGTTATACCGACAGTTTTACAGCTGAAAGGTTAAACGCAGTTGTGATACAGTACCACCAAGAGATTTAACAAGTACGTCTACAGGTCTACTATGATACAACCGAGATTACCGGCTATGATACAACCGTTAGACTTTATTGCCGCGAAACGACCGTAGGAATTTCGCCGATCGCTAAAAATTAATTCTAAAGATTTGTTTTGACTTGTGATTCAACCAACATTCGTCGGCTGCAGTAATCGAGGTATTTGTCTCAAAATGCGATCGAGATTTTTCACGGGCAACACAACTAACCTGGTTTGACGACCATTATAGAACCGACCGATTTAACGGCCGCTATACGACTTAGAGCGTTTTAAAACAACCCATGTTCGTAGGCCACAATACAGCCTAAACATGAGCTGGAGCTGTTATTACCTTAATATGACCGGGAAATTCGCCAGTCGCTGCAAATCCAAAGCAGGTTGTTTACCAGATTCCACATTTATTTTTTCGACTTTTTTCTTACACCTCACAACTGTTTCAAAAAAATTCACGATCAGTGAAATCAGTCATGATGCCTCCTTTAAAAGAGCGGCAGATTGTCGGCCATGAAATGACTGAGTTATTTGCATGCGTACCAACCGCTGTAAAAACGACCGATTTTTCAGCCACGACATGGCCAATCTATGCAAGGGCCGCGAAAGATCAAGGAGCGAGAGAATTGTCGGCCGCAATGCGACCAAGAAATCTGCTGGTGGCGATACAAACAGGCAATTTTCTGGCCGCAAAACTGCCAAGAGATTTGCCGGCCGCGATGATTCCAACGATGAAAATGGCTATATTTCGTTTCGTTGTAATTCAAGTATCGTAATTCCCAACCAAATGTTTAAATTCATTATTTTTTCCCGACTTTAAGCGAAGTTTTCATATACGAAAGAAGCTAACCGAGAGAATTTCGACGAAACGGCCGAGATAAAAAGAAGGCGATAATGAAGCTCTGATGGTAGCTCCGAATTGGCCAAGAGATGATCGCGGCGAAACAATCAAGAGAATTTCAGACCGCGGCAATGCGACCGATATTTTTTGGCCACCAACTAAATACATTCTTCAGTCTTGTGGCCAATTAATTGAATCTGTGAGGCCTTTTTCCAGCTGGCATCAGCAGACATATACATGCACAATCATAAATATTAGTGTGTTTTTAATGTAAAAAAAATTCAGGTTTAGCTAATAAATTATAATCCCAAATTATGGGGCGGAACAAGTAACCCCCCCCCCCCCACCCAGAATTACGCCTATGATTAGGTCTGGAAAATTGTCACGTTTGTGAGAAGGGGCGGTAAAATGCTTTGGGCCCCTGGGCGGCAAAATCGTAAATCCGGCCCTGCTTAGGCCTATTAAAATGTGTATATGCTCGAGTCGCCTATCTCCTACTCAATAGTTTTGTGGAGAAAAATTTTAACTGAAGGGAAATTTCATTAGGCAAAAAAAGGTCCTGAGAGCCATGCTCAGACTGCCCAACCAATCACACTGCAGTTAATTTTTCAAAGAACTTGGAATTTTAGCAACACCAAGTCTCTTCATTTATGAATGATCAAATTTACATTATTCATAATTTACCAGTTTTTATAAACAATTCACACATTCATAATACTCGATTAAGAATACCTTTTTAAAGCACCATATATTTCTCATTATTTGAACAGAAACCCAGTTACTTAGGCAAAAAAATATTTCAAGCAATTCCTGTTAAAATTTGAACAATATACCATGTTAATAAATTCAAGTGTGAACTAAAACAGATTTTGATTACAAAAAGTTTTTATAGAGTAAAAGAATTTTGAGTTCAGCCAAACCCACCACAGTTCCAGGATATAATAACCCCCCCTCACCCTTATCCACCACCAAAGAGGGAAAGTTGACACTCCCGAAGTCTGAAGAAACCATGGGTAAGACATCAAGCATCTAGTAAGTGAAAATAAGCTTAATTGTAAAAATCATAAATCTTATAACAACACTTGTCATATAGGAAGCCATTGCAACTTATTTTTGAATATCTTCAATGAGTTTGCACATTTTATGGGGTCTGGCAAGCTAATGTAAAGTTTTATTCCAGAGAAATATCATGGAGCTTGGTTAAAAAGTTGTGAAATAATATGTGAAGTTAAAAATATGTGAAATCATTCCTGTGCCTTGCATTGTAAACATGATTATCAGAATGGATTGAAAAACGTGATATGGTATGCTTTGTTTTATAAATTTAAAGTTATAAGTAAATAAATGCTAAGAACAATTTTTTTCTAAATAAATTTAAAAGAATCTCTGGTTTGAGTAAATGAATAATAAAAATGATTTGCTTTTGAAATTTGAATACTTTTTATCCCCTGTCTGAATTACTCGATAAAATTTGTAGTAAACCATCATCAGAGTACTAATGTTACATTACCAGGACAAAATCAATGTCACATCATCTTCTATGATGTCGTTTTGCCTAGTTAATTTACTAATCCCCAAGCCTTGAGTAGAATTAATTGCAAAACTAAATGGTGGTAGGGATGATAAGTAAAGGTTTTGGCAATTATTTTTGAATTTTACAAAAAGAGATTTATTCTTGCTTAACATCAACTTATTAACTGTAAACATTTTTCTAGAGGGCAAATATCCTGAATCATCGATTAAAATGTATTACAAAAGAAAACGATATGGTATTTAATTTAATTTAGATTACCTGCCACTTTCCAAACACGATACTGTACGATTTAAGTAAAACCTAAATCTTATATGGGGTAAAAAAATTACTGTTACTATACAATATGAGTTTGCTGTATTAATTCCAATATTTTAAAGCCAAAATATCAAAGCATTAACATACCTTTCATTGATGTTTTACATAAGTTGTTTTAATTCATTGGTCCACTCGGGCGTTAGCGGAAGTGCAGCCACAAACTGTGTTAACACGTTCGCGGCGGCATGATTTTCTGTGTTCTTCGCCGCCATCCTGGTGCTCTGACTTATAGTTACTGTAATTACCACGCCTGTCGTGGCAGCAGCACTGTCCAGCACACAGAATACAATATACTATTGAACAGTGCTGTTAAAGTTTCAGATTTCAAGCTCAGATCCTGGTTTGAAAATAAATCTTACTGTAACGTGTTGCAGCTTGGGAGCGATCGCTCCCACCAGGATGACATTAGGGTACTACATGGGAGCGATTGCTCCCATGCCGCCGCGAACATGTTATAAAAGTCCTGAAATGGTTTAATCACTTTTAAATTTTAACCAAAATGGTCTAAGCTCAATATAGAATTTTTGCTAACTTTTTTTTTATAAAAATCTATTTTTTCAAGCATGCATCATATTCCCATCCCTTTGGGGATGGCCCTTGATCATTGAGTCCTTGATATTTTGTGTGTTTTTATGTTAGTGGCACTTTATTAATGTTTTGATTGGGAACGGTCCAAACGCGGGTTTCAATACTATCTAACAGCGACCTCTTGTTAAATAGCATCATTAATTCATAACCCAATACTCAAGAGTCCGGTTAGTCGCCAAGGCATGTGACCTTGAAGTAGGGTCCGACTAAAATTTTTTAATCGATTCTAGTGCTATTTGATGTACTGAACAAGAATACGGCCGATGCCAAAGAGGCATCCTGCGGCAACTTTGAATATTGAAGGTCTAAGTTCACAGGGCTGAAAATACAGAAAAGATATTGAAAAACAATTATTTATGTTATCCAAACAAATCTTCTCCAAGGCATAAATTTTAAATGCTTACATGGCACTTGTGGTGGTGTTTGGGATGAAACAGACCCTGACATATTTTCACAAAAGCCTCTAGAGCGATAACCATGATGCACACTGTGATGTACTGTGTGATGTGCGGACCTCCCATACATACTCCGACAAGCTCCCTTTGCCTTGTCTGTTGTCTTGATTGGGGAAAGTCAGATAGTGTGACTTAAGAGTAACATTGGATAGACATGACATGTCCTTATAAAATTTGCTTTGCAGTATTATGTCATGTTCAATATTACCTTCACAAGCAATGAATTACTATATTTGTCATCTGGTAATTGTTATTCATGTACTCAATTCTTTACACACATTCTTAAGTCACTCTTATATATTTGAAAATATTCTCTGACTCCCAGTGGGCCTTTCCCCTAAGGAGGTAGGAGGTTACATAAGGTCTTAAATAGTATTTTACATCAAGAAATAATGTTCCAAATTTTACTAGTTCATCTTGTTGTTTTGTATAGTTTTGTTGATTACTGAATACCTCACTACATATGGTCCACACTGTGTGTGTTTTAAAGAGACAAATCCAAGAATTGTGAACAAAACAAATATTTTTCTAACAAAAACTTCTTAATTTTTTATGGTGTGATTGGAATACCAAGTCAAGTATAGTCTTCTACTGTATTTAATATTTAAATGATTCATTATTTAAAATTAGTGTTTATCAAAGTATTTTAAGCTGGAAACTTTACAGTTGGAGGCTAAAAATGACAAATGTAAACTGTCTTGTGAAATTTAATGCTGTTTTATTTCCCTTGGTGTTGCAATAGTAATTGCCTTTCACACAGAATTGTTCCATTGTAAGCCAAAAGCTATTAGAATGCACAAAGAAAACATCATTACTTTCCATGTTTATTGAAACAACCTAATCAATATTGCTGGCAATATTGTTAAATTGCTTTCTTGTTAAAGTGAAATGTTTTTCTCATCTCATATAGCGAAGTGCCAATTGTTGGGTTGGTGGTTGGGTGAAATGGAAATAAGAAATATTCTGTTGTCATACTACAAAAGAACAAGTTGAACCTAGTACAAAGAACAAGTTATAAGCAGTGTTTTCTTGACCCTTTACCTATTGTCTTTTAATATTTTATTAAAATTATTTCTGAAACGATCTTCTAAAATCAAGAAGCTCTTGATTTCTTCTATAAAGATTTAGTATAATTTTATTCAGGACCGCCCCAAGGGCAGGGCGGCCGGGTTGGAGTGCCGAGGCTAGGGGGGTGCCATGGCCGGGGGCGCCCGCGGTCGTTTAAGGGAAAAATAAGAAATATTGCCAACGCGTTATAGGGCTCAAATAGTTCATGAAAAAGAAGCATAAAAATTTAATCAAATGGCTATTCAAAAAATAAGCCATTCTCTAACTTTGTTAGGAAAACTATAACAAAAACTCCTTAAAGTAAGTCGTAGATGAGTACCTGTATCCAGGGCCGCTGAGAGCCAAGTCGGGCCCCAAATCTGCACACCGTACAGGCCCTCCGGAGGGTCAGGGGTTATGGGATACCCACCAGCGAAAATGGGGTCTGGGGGCCCTCCCCCAGAAAATTTTTGAAAATTAGGTCTCTAAACTCGCGTTTTAGGCAGTCTAGAGGTGGGAACATCATACATAATATATGGACTCCAAAAGTCCGGAACCAATTGAGGCTGAATTGTCGGCCGGACTTAAAAAATATCCTTCTCTAATTAAAAATTTAAAAATTAAAAATTATCAGTGATCCCTTACTACTGGATTTTCTAATCATTCTTCTCTTTCCCATAACTTGCTCGTTCGTTCCCCTCATAAAGTTACTCTTCCGTTTTTTCACGATGTTTTTTCCCGGCCATTTGCGTTAATTACAACATATGTTGTACTCTTTTTGTTTACCATCATGGATAATATCATCATAACGTATTTAAGTTGTTGTCAATATATTGTAATGCAGAGGGATGTAGAGAGAAGAATGAGTCCCTCACGCTCACTACTCGATGGCCGACCGCCCCCGCGCCGCGCCGTAGTGAATAGTCAATCGCAAACAATAGTACAGACAAAACAATCATTAAAAGAAATTTGCGTGGTAAAGCTAGACATTTTATTTTTTAACACAGACGCCTAATTTTATTTCCAAGAAGTCGATACCAATATTATTTCCTCAATCTAAAAACAAGCCCCAAGTTTCCCCCCCCCGGGCCCCAAGTTTCAGAGTTGGCTGACATGACCTCTCGGCGGTCCTGGTACTTTTTAAACAATTAAGTTTATTAGTAAGTTATAACTATATTTTAAATACATTTTTAATAAAATTTAAAAAAATGGTAATGGAATTTTTTTTCAAAAAGCTTCAAAAGTTTATGAATCAGTAAAATACTAGGTTTGCTAAACCTATTTTTAAAAACAAATCACTTTATTGACAATAAGAACTGGAATTTATAAGATTCTTAGTGTGAGCCATGAGCCTGCTTTGATGAAGTTTGTTTTTTAACAGACTAATTATTATGAAATAGGCCTAACGTTGATCTTGTAATCGTCTTTGGCTTTTCAAATATTTCAAACTGTTAACAGTTGGAAATATTTTGACTGTTATGGTAAAATTGTTATAGTTAATTCAAAGTAATTTTATAAAATTAGGCCACAATTTTTTTTCCGCCATTATTGATTTATCTCTCGCGAACCCCCGTACACCTCTCCACGAACCCCTAGGGGTTCGCGAACCCCAGTTTGAGAACCGCTGGTGTAGAGGTTGTGATGATTACAATAGGGAATGTCAGCCAGAATCGGAATACCAAGCCCCTATTTCAAAACAAGCTTCTCAAGTAAACCTCTAGGAGAAAGTAACTAGCAACAACTAAACACTATGGAAAATATTAGCGATTGCTGTTATTGAAAATATCAATGTCAATATTATTAATCTACCAGCTTTGTTTTTAAACGGGGGCTAGGGCTTGATTTCAAATCGATGTTGGTAAACTAATTATACTGATTTTTTAATTAGTAAATTTGAAAATCAAAAATATTTTCCATAGAGTTACTTTACACCATTGTAAGTAATATTTTACTAGCGGATGGTAACTATAGCACTTGTGAAACATGTTCTGAATTAAGCCCAGATGATGTTTTTTGTTACGGATTGATATGTTTGACAGATGAATTGATAGAAAGCGTGCCTTCTTTGTTTTTTCTGAATTATGGTACAGAATCAATTTGAAAAAATGTACAGGGCTGTTATTAGTAAGGATTTGTTTAAGCTATGATACAACAGAATTGATAATTTTAAAACAAAATAATAGGAACTAGAGCCAATGAAAATCAATTATCCATTTGCCTGATTCGTTACTACTGACAAAACTGTATAAAAATCAAAAATAATTGTGTGTAATTTAAACCTGATGTATAATTTTTTTTTTCATAAACATATTATTTAGGCCTATTAGTTTTTTCGAGGGGGCGCATTTCAAAATTTCGCCCCGGGCGCCTGCTGGACTCGGGGTGGCCCTGCTTTTATTCAATTTTATATGAAAACAATTTTTTTCAACCAATTAAAAAAACATGAATTTTGTAAAATGATGTTTATTGTTTATTAGTATTAGTATCTTGAGGTAGTCAAGTACAACATTGTCTCTTGAATAAAATTGTTGGCGCCCAACTGGTGCAACAATTTCACTTGTGAGACTTGTACTTTAATTACACCTGAAAACACAAGACCGTTTTCCCTTACTTGTACGGATGAGTACATAGAAAAAAGATTAATGATTTATCTCTTGTAACAAACACATTTTGATTTTTATATATTGATCAACATTAATTAATCTCAAAACCCTAATTGTCGCAAAGCATCAGCTGTTCCGTTCTGCACTATAGTTCTTTGTCACTAATCAGCTGTTAGCATTTGTAATCCGCTGAGCAGTAACATTTTACATGAGAGCGTGGAAATTTGAAGGCGCTCGATATTAGTATTATTGATATCAATGTTATTATCATGGGTTTCTTTTACACCCCAGCAGACAAAAGTAATCACTTTCCTCCCTCTGAAATACTAAGTATAATTTGATTCACTCATTACAAGGAGTAAAAAGCACCTAAACATATCAGGTGGAAGAAAATATTTAATACTGTCCTGTTATAAAAAATTGTGGAGTCAATATTTGTTTTTTTATCTTTATTTTGGCTTGAGGAAAAAAATCCTTTACAAAATACAGTAGTCGGTAAAATACAAAAATTTTAAACAATCTTGATGTTTACTGTTCTTAACTTTGATATATCTGTCACATAGAATCAATCTGCTCAAGTGCAAAGCCAGATGTATGGTAAAGATAATACAAACTTCACTTTAGGATGCTCGAGGGGCCACTGAATTCTCTGATACTTCCATTTATACATCTGGAATGTTCAGAAGTTTTGAAATATGTACCGGGGCTTTCCTCTGAGACATCAGTTATAAGTCAGTTTTGAATCTCATATACTTTCAGCATACAGCTTTAAGTCATGTGTTTTCCAAAAATATGGCCAACGTAGAAAAAGCTTATTGTTTTAAAATTAGATTTGTGTCAGCTTTTGAGTACAAAAACTTTACATTATAGAAATTATAATCAAAATATTTCCTAAAAAAATCACAACAAGTTTTATAGTATTTTCTTTTAAATTTTAGAATTTTATGTGGTAACAACGGTGGCGAATCTAGGAATTAATTTCAAGAGCGATACCATATAAGGGGTCATAGAGTTATGTTGTACATTTCCTGACGTCATTGTTTTATCACTTTATTAATCTCACACTTCCAGCATATAGTTTTGAATATGCAAACCACTTTTGCTTGTATTTTGAACATCGATGTAAATAAGTACACTGGTAACTCAAGCCCCACAATGCGAGCCACCGGCAGTGGTTGCGTTTAAGATTTTGCAGGGGCAATGGGGGGAACAGATCTTTTGTTGGTCAAGTTGTACTGACCGTCTGGTTAAATATTAACTGTAATTACTTAATAGTTGTAGCAATACATCTATTATAGCAAGATTTACCAGTAAAACTGCTCCAAAATCCGTGCGGTTTTAATACGGTTAACAATACAGTCTCACGCTTTTTCCTCCAACGCCCCTTCAATTCGGCCCAGCTGCAACCCCAGTGCACAGCTGTGTTGGCTCAGAAATCACTACACAAGACTTACGGGGAGCGAGCTATCCCGTTGTATTTATTTACATCAATAGTTTTGAATGATACTTTTCACCACACAGCTGATGAAACAATTACAAATATTTGTTTGTTTACAGTGGAAAAATAAAAAAAAGATAGTGAACATTACTTTTGAATACCAAACATTGTTTTTGCATGGTAAACAATGTAATGATAAATTTCAACAGACAAAAAACACATAACACAAACAGGTGATTACACAGTAGTATAGTAAAAAAATTGTTGTGTCACGCTTCGTTGTAAGTAAATGTTGAAAGTACCCAAAAGCTATAACATTATGTTAACATTATTTTCAAGAGTTCCATATGTTTGTGGTTTCAGGAAATATGAAAATACTTTTTACAAACAAAACTTTTAGGGCGGGGGGATTTATCCCCATATCCCCATTTAGGTTCACCCCTGGGTAACAACAAAGAAACTACATAACGGGTTTCAGCAAACCCATGAAAAAATTAACATACAATATTTTTAATGTAAGTTTAGATCTGTACTTTAAATTTTCTATCCAAGAGGTAATTTTATCAGGAATTTTATTCTTTATTCTTTCACCCCCAATTTATTCATGTTTTTGCCTCCACAATCTTACCTTACCTCAAGTTTTTTCTTTTCAAGATCTCTCCTTAAGCTTTGATAGGGAGCAAAATTATTTTATTATTTTTCCAAGACTTCCTGATAACTTATATTTAGTTTATTGGCTATAAACACAGATAAAGGAATATGAAAATAAACTAATCTTATCTCTTAGAATATTAGTTTCCTTACTTTTGTACCAGTAATTTTAATTTTAAGCAATTTGTTATTCATACTTACCTGATAGTACTACTTTAATTACTTTTGCAACTGACAAGTGATAAGACAAAGGCAAACATAAACATTAGATTCTCCTTAATTTTACATTTAATTTTAATCTGGCACAACAATATAAATTGCTTTTGGTAAGCAATTTTAGGTTTTGAAATAATTATGAATAGCACACAGGAGACTCCCTCTTATAAGGACCCCTCGGGATTGGGGCTTGTCCAGATAACAGTTTTTCCTAGAGTTTCTAGATTTGGAAATTTACTAAAACTAACTGTTTAATGCAAATAAGATATTTTACAATAATTCTCTATTATAATATATTTCTAACGACTCTCAGGAATCGTCGACATCCTTCCTCAATCTCAAAAAACTAACTCATTTTACTTAAATTGAAGATAGCATAGTATTCAGATACGCCATAACCGGTCTCAAATATTTTACTACAAGAACCGTCGATACAGTACTATCCATTTCCTGCCGATCACGACTGGTCAAACCACTATTTTGATAAAATTGTGTCCAGTTAAAAAGGTATTTCTTCCATGGTGTGTAGTCCGGCTAAACCGATGTCCAATTAAGGGAGAGTCTACTGTAATACGAGGTAGGAAAATGAAACTCATTGAAATACTTTTTATCAAAAATTATTATTTTTGTACAATTAATCAGCTGAAATAAATAATAAAAGCTAATCATTGTTCTGTCATGATTTAATACTGGATTTAACTTCAAAGCATACAACATTGTCTCCGCTAGCATGGTCGAGGAGACCCCAGTGTACCACAGGACTTATCTGTAATCAAATAATCCCATGCTGTATTAATGAGATAATACATTGCACAGCTACAGAGTGTGCAAAAAGTCCCTACCAACTGCTTTATAGTTTTGCCAAAACCTTTTGTGCGTGAGAATTGGAAACGGTGGAGGGTTAAAACAACAAGAGCTGGAGGGGGTGTGGGCGAAAAGTCCTTATTCCCTGTCTGCTGGTGAAAGTTATAAATTAATTGTTAAATAATCATATAATTCTTTTTCAAGTTGCTTTCCTTTCTAAGCCGCATCTATGACGATTTCCTCATTCTCAATGCTTAGTTTGATTAATTTATTTATCCTCTTCAACAATTTTGGCCTGACAATTATTTGTACGGTTTTTGAATGAACTGCTTCCTTCAGATGTTCTTGATCTTTTATCTTGTAAGTATTTTGAAATGAGAAAATCTTCAAATAATAAAATTATTTTAATTCTTAACACTTTATTTATTACTTACCCTAGGTTGGGTCTTTTTGTACATACTGCCTACACCTTTTGTGCTCTGACCCCCTCCAACTGCATTACAGGTTTGTAGCTTTGGATTTAAACTTTTTACCCTCATGCTCTAAATCACTGCAATATGCCGTTTTGTAGATGTTGCTGCAGAAAACATTTGATATTGAACTTACAAAATGCTCTTGACCTGATACAAAGAATATATAACTTCAAAAAGTTTTAAAAATCAAAATCAAAATGAGAAATGCTAAATGCTAAATGGGACTAAAATAATTTTGCTGACCGAGGGATAGATGGAGCGTATCTCGAAGGAGTTCTTGTAGAGGTACTCGGTGCCTGCTTTGACTGGACACCCCGCCTTGTCTCCGTTGGCCAGGTAGATGTTGTCGCAGGACGACGCACCATCCACGCCGATGAACGGCAGAGGGATGCCCCACACCCGCGCGAACACTCGGTTCTTCAGCGACTCCACGTCTCGGTCTAGTAGCACATATGGAAATTGAGTGACTTATTTTATAAATTAAGGTGACAGTTTTTAAGTTATCAATATATATGGCACAACTGATATAGCAAAAAACTGATATTTTATTGTAACTTTAGATATCGAACAAGTAAAGAAATAATGTTGATAAAATATGCATAATTTTATTGTATAAATATGCCTCTTTATTAGTTACCATGAAACTCTGCTTCGCTTCAAGTTCCTTATTTGGTTTTTGTATTTGCAAATTGTAATTTCTGGACCTGAATTGTTCGTACAGCATCTCTTTAACTTTTTAACTCAACGAATTTGGATTATAGTTTAGTCCAACTGGCTCAGAATTATAGGCCTTATAAGCTACTCTTCAAAAACACAGAGGAAAACTGTTTGGAATATGTGCTGGTCACTTACCTAAGTTTGAAAACAAAATTCCAAAAAAATTTCTGTTACAGGTTTTCTGCCATTTTGAAAAATCCTTCGCCATATTGGATTCTTGTAAACTTCTACTAACACTGTGGTAAAGTGAAAAAAGACTGACCCAGATTTCCTACTTTGATTTAATCTTATTTGGTAATACATGTTTTTTTAAGAAAAGTATAGTTTTTATGGTAATGTAATTGCATAACATTTGGTTTACACATAAAAGTGAAAAAAGTTATAATTTTTTACAAAAAATCAAGCAAACTCGTTTTTTAAGCGGTTACATTTATTACTACATAACTTTCATTATTTAGAAAAATCATAATTAAATTCTGAACAAGATTTGCCACTGCTTAATATTCAATTTGTTCTGAGATGGTACCTGGGGACCAAAACTTTATATGCGAGCGGGTGCCATGATGCATATAGTTGGTGTTCCACATATCCGGTTTGTAGTCTTATGCTGATGTTTGTTCTACGACTTGTCTGATTATTTAATAATTGATTTTTAATGATCAAATTTGCCCTTTAATTTGAAAACATGCAAAATAATTATTACTACCAAAATAGGATGGCCAAAATAGGATGTGCAATAAGACTAATTACGTAAAAATGAGACGAGATTTTGCATGCGGTCGGCTAAATTCTTGGAATACTAATCCACTGTCGCTTGAGTTACGGGTAGCAAGGGGGAAAATAAGTCTAAACATACTCCAAACACCTCATCTGGTGTTATTTCCTCTATCCATCTCACAATTGTAAATTAGCATAGATTTTTGAGCAGTTTGTCGTCAGGTCGTTTGTTAACCCTCTACACGGCTGGTTGCTGCTCGGAGCTCACGCGCGATAGCTCACAGACACAATCGTCAGGTCGTTTGTTAACCCTCTACACGGCTGGTTGCTGCTCGGAGCTCACGCGCAATAGCTCACAGGCACAATCGTCAGGTCGTTTGTTAACCCTCTACACGGCTGGTTGCTGCTCGGAGCTCACGCGCGATAGCTCACAGACACAATCGTCAGGTCGTTTGTTAACCCTCTACACGGCTGGTTGCTGCTCGGAGCTCACGCGCGATAGCTCACAGGCACAATCGTCAGGTCGTTTGTTAACCCTCTACACGGCTGGTTGCTGCTCGGAGCTCACGCGCGATAGCTCACAGGCACAATCGTCAGGTCGTTTGTTAACCCTCTACACGGCTGGTTGCTGCTCGGAGCTCACGTCAGGTCGTTTTGTCAACCCTCTACACGGCTGGTTGCTGCTCGGAGCTCACGCGCAATAGCTCACAGACACAAGTCTTGTTTCTAGTGAACAATTAGAATTACCAGTTTATTTTCCCTTTGTATGGGTTCCCTTTCTATATGAATGTTTTTAGTTTATAGTAAAGTGTAATTAGACTTTAGGTAACCTCCAAAATGACGGTAGAATACCACTTAACATGAAAAGGACACTCCTCGAGCATCAAAACCAAAAACTTCGAAAAATTTCTGTGGCGTGATTTTTTCTTATATTCCTTTTGAAAGCATATAATAGTTGCTTTTGAATGATAATAAAGGTGAAGAAAATTAAAATATTATCAAAAGTGTACAAAAGCGCCTTTTTATGATTTTAAACAAATCCCGTGACGGGTTCTCCATTAATCTTAAGGAAACCTCTGCCATATTGGATTCTTGTAAGCTTCTAGTAAATCCACAAAAGTGAAAAAGTATTGACCCAGAGTATCGTCCATGATGTTATCGTATTAGAAAACAAATTTTCTATCATAGGAATACATTTTTATGGTCATCGAATGGTGTAAAAAGTGGTTTACATGCTTGAAAGTGAAAAGTAGTAATTGTTTACAAAAACTCAACTACAACTGTATAAATGTGCCTCTTATTTCAATACATAACGTTTATGACTGGGATAACTAATAAAGATAAAAATATCACAGTTGAATCCTGATCAAGATTTACCATTTCTCTGTAATTAATTTTGTTCTCTGAAGCTACAATACCTTGGGGACCAAAAATAATGGACTTTAAAAGCGAGAAGGCGGTGTTGTGTTGGTTTGTTGTTATAAGCTAGTGCTTGCTCAATGACTATCCTAATAATTTTAATGTATGATAAATTTTCAATTTAAATGATTATTAATAACCCCATTGCAGCAGACCTGAATACTCAGCAAATTTAAAACGCCTGTATAAATAATTTAGACAAAGTCTCAGTTTCTTATCACGTAAAATCAATATAAGTAAAAAAAAAAAATAACGAGCTCTGCCAACATGGAAATGTGGAAACGGGTCACAATTAAGTAAATTATCTCAACAAGTTAAAGCCATATACAAAATTTAATCAAGATAATTTTAGATTCAACAAAAATATTTTTATTTGCCATAATAAAGTTGGTATGGGGAATGAGTTTGCAGGTTTAGTACCACTAAAATGTAAAACTAGGGATTTTATGCCATAACCCAGTATATCTCAACTAGATGAAGCCAAATACCAAGTCTTATTTAAAAAATGGTGAGAAGTAAGGGAGCTATAAGATTTTATTGATTTTCCTTAGGCACACTGGGACAACGTTGGCTACTGTGTGTTTACCTTTCTCCCTCAATATCTCGGTAACCAATGGACATAGGACAATGATTCAAATATCAAATTATTTCATGTTTAAGCTGAATTTGATGGTGTGAATCAAAGTTAGATTATTTCGGTTTATATAATTGAAAATATATTTAAAAAAAAACTATATTAGGGGGGTTTATTTCTATTCGATTCGTTTCGGATAGTCCGAACTCCGCTGGTTTTCAAACTTGTTTGAATTATTACCAATTTAAGACTGTACCAAATTTTGTAGAGATTGGACCATTTTCACAGAAGTTAAGGTGTTAAGAGACACATAGATACTGTCAATAAAATTCACTGTCATAATTTGCCTTTTATTTTGAAACCGTGCTAAATAATGATAGTTATATAACCACCACTCGTCATTGATGAATCATGAATGTGATTTTAAAGTATTTAAAATTTGTTACAGTCATCTTGGACCTGCCATTTTGTAACGAGATAAGTTATTTTTAAATTGATGTAGTGGTGTGACGCAATATTTTAATTTGATTTTTAAGCAAAATCAAATACCGCAGTCCGTTTTCAAAAAACATTTTAAATTGAAAAATCAAATTGTATTTTATTTGGCTTGAAAATAAAATTAAAACTATAGGTCTTGACACTACATTTGTTTTCAGAATAACTTATCTCATTCCAAAATGGCAAAACCAAGATTGAAAGAACGGTTCAATCTTGAAATACCAAAGATTTTTAACAGTCATACAGTCAAAATTCGTAGTCTCAATCCTACAATGACAAGTGGTAGTAATAATTATTTTGCATGTTTTCAAATTAAAGGGCAAATTTGATAATTAAAAATCAATTATTAAATAATCAGACAAGTCCTTGAACAAACATCAGCATAAGACAACAAACCGGATATGTGCAACACCAACTATATGCGTCATGGCACCCGCTCGCATATAAAGTTTTGGTCCCCAGGTACCATCTCAGAACAAATTGAATATTAAGCAATGGCAAATCTTGTTCAGAATTTAATTATGATTTTTCTAAATAATGAAAGTTATGTAGTAATAAATGTAACCGCTTAAAAAAAGAGTTTGCTTGATTTTTTGTAAAAAATTATAACTTTTTTCACTTTTATGTGTAAACCAAATGTTATGCAATTACATTACCATAAAAACTATACTTTTCTTAAAAACATGTATTACCAAATAAGATTAAATCAAAGTAGGAAATCTGGGTCAATCTTTTTCCACTTTACCACAGTGAAAGTAGAAGTTTACAAGAATCCAATATGGCGAAGGATTTTTCAAAATGGCGGAAAACCTGTAACAGAATTTTTTTTGAATTTTGTATTATCAGTATTATCAACATCATGATGGTGTTTTATTTAGTACATAAACAATACTGTATAAAGAAACTGCAAAAACGTAAACATGGCCTGTTTATTCTAATTTTAATATTATCAATAGGTATAATTATTTAATATTTTGATAATGTGCGATTTCATCACTTTGTTAAGGTAATTCATTAAACTAATTTGTGGATGTAATACCAGCATATCTAATCTTCTAGCAAATAAGGTACTCTTTCCACTGACCTAATGCTTGTAACAAAATAGAAAAAAGTAGCAGAACATATTTTATTTAACATCTTTTCCTCTTAAAAATCCTAATCAATAAGTCTTAACTTTCTAACCTGAAACAATGATGTGAATGTATTTGCGTTACAAAATTCAATACATATTTAACTTTTGATGAGTGAGTGGTAAAAAAACATTACATTTGATGCTTATTAAAAACAGAAAAATACAATTCAGGCCTAATATTCACGAAGGGACATCCATGAAAACATTTACAGAAAATATTTTCGATATGATGTTCAAAAATTAGGTTTAGTGTGCAATTTTTAGATAAAAATTAAATTATGATCTTATTTTTACAGGAATAAGCAAGTAAGAAATAAAAAAGAACAACGTTACCAAAAAAAGGTAATACAATTATTTTTGGGTTAGGTACTGGATGAGACAAGCTAATTGTTAATAGTTACTGTATCAATAACAAACCATTGTATTAGTAGCCTACTCGTGAAGGGAATGCTATACACGGATCTACTACAATCACAGAGAAGGAACAAATGTTTGTTCCTTCTCTGTGCTACAATTAAGTAGGCAACATATTTTCAATCTTACTGTGAACTAATTAGTATTTTTTAGTTTTAAATATATTAGTTTAAAATGTGAAAGTGAGAAGTGCACAGAGCTTTTATAATGCATTCAACAAGTTGGAGCACCTCCGTTATTGATTCTGACAACTTTTACCCGATTTCCCCAGAGCCGAGACTCAATGTGGAGTTTGCTTTACTTAAACAAACACTTGTTTTTATTAAAATAACCTTTTTCTGGAAAATTTCATCTAAAAGTACTTAACCCTCATTAAACATTTAGATGATAGCATTTTACCTAATATAAACATCGTTTTTATGGTTAATGGTTTGTAAAACTGTTGCCTATTTTCCTTTTTAAGCATACACATTTGAACAATTTCATCTAGCTTCGTTTTTTTTCTACAAATTTCTTCATTTGAGTTAAGTGCTTTATAAGCCTTTACACGTCTTAAAGGATACATATTTATACCCACGTTTGTATCACACCTAGGTAATCAGCGAATTTTAAATGCTAAAATAAATAGTTTGGATGAAGCCTTAAATATAATAAATTCAACGTATGTTGTCAACTTTAAAGTTCGATTTAAAAAACAAATTCAGGCTGTAAGATTAACCAACGTAATATGAAATTAAGTCAAACTTTGGTGACTATATTCTATCCTCAGGTATGGTATAACTAGAAAATCTTCCAAGAAATTATTACAATTCTTGCTATGAGAAAAAGCAGAAAACTTAAACGTTAAAGAGTAATTATTTATATACGTAAACGACAAGAAAGATCCTATGAAAAAATTGTAAACAGCATACAAGTTAGGCAGCAATATCTTGTGTTTGATTTAATTAATCAAGTTAGAGCTAAGGAAATCTGAATTTGTTTGAGCTAAACCCAGTTTTTAATAAAAAATTTAAACTTATTAAAATAAGGTAAATTTATTGTTAGATGAATTCTTACGTCTAACACGTTATCAAGCCTTTGATTATTTACCAAAGATAACCTTTTCAAAAAACATGTCAATAGCTTTTATGTAAACAATATATTTGATTAATGTGGGAACCCTTTTGGGTCTCTGGGGAGGAGCCCGATTTGGACGAAATGGTTGGCATAAAAACCGTGGAATTTTACATATGTGTTCCAAGTTTCATGGCAAACGGTACAGTGGTGTCTGAGTACACAAAAAATATATTTACATAAATACAAACCAACATCCTTTTTTAAGAAATAATCAAGATACAGATACTGAAGATAATTACAATGTATAAAGAAGGTTCTGTATACAATGATAATTACGAACTAGCTTTTCTGTACCAAAAATGTTTTACTTTCTGGGTTTTTATACAGCTAGCTGTTAATTTTAAATATATTTAGGATTACGGCGATGTAATATACATCAATATAAATTGATTTACTTATATATATATAAATTTATTTTGGTCATGTAGACAGGAGGGAAAAGAGCGTTTAACTACTTGACATCATAAAAATATTCTCTTTAATATATAATACCTTGTAATCATATATATATATATATATATATATATATACCGGGTGTTCAAAAAATCCCGGATCGGCTTGTTAATATTTTTATTATTAAATATTGACCTACGAAACTTAGAACATGTCTCTTGGACACAAAACACTATTTTAGCAAGTATTCAGTAACCCCCTACCTCCTCAGGGGGACGGCCCACGAGGAGTCAGAAGAAAATTTTAAATATAAGCATAGGTTGATATGTACATCAAATTAAAGCGCTTTTTGAGTAGAAAACAATGCCGTAAATCCGATCTCAATCGGATCACCAAATCCAAAATAGCGGCAGTTTAAACTTTTCTGAACTGAAATTTTTAACCTCCTTAAATATTCGATATCAGACGTTCTAAGAGTCCGTTCGCGATGCGGTTTGCGGCATTAAATTTTGCTTTATTACCCCTTTAAAATGATATACATATCGACCTATGCACAGCCTATGGCATAAACCACTTCCATGAGGGACGGTGCCTTAAAGGATGTCTTGCATGGATGATGACCGGCATAGGTGGTGCTGTACATAATTTTAAAGGGCATGAAATTCTCAACAAAATGCCGCAAACCGCATCACGAAAGGACGCTTAGAACGTCTGAAATCGAATTTTTAAGTATGTTAAAAATTGCAGTTTAGAAAATTTTAAACTGCCGCCATTCTGGATTCGGTGATCCGATTGAGATCGGATTTGCGGCATTGTATTCTACTCAAAAAGAGCTTTAATTTGATGTACATATCAACCTATGCTTATATTTAAGATTTTCTTCTGACTCCTCGTGGGCCGTTCCCCTGAGGAGGTATGGGGTCACTGAATACTTGCTAAAATAGTATTTTGTGTCCAAGAGACATGTTCTAAGTTTCGTAGGTCAATATTTAAGAATAAAAAAATTAACAAGCCGATCCGGGACTTTTTGAACACCCGGTATATATATATATGTATAAGTAGAGAATACTTTGTTGTATTTGTTTTTAGTACAGTCAGCCAATTTATGCCAATTCATAATGTACAATAAAACCTGATATACCTACGAAATATTTCTATTTAACTGCCGTTTTAGTGTGTTTAAATCTCTTGACAATCATACTACAATCATCATAAAAAATTACAGCAGTTCGATGAAGTACACGCGTAGCATGATAACACAAAAAGTGCCATATTTTACGCTGACTTAAATAAGATTTTAAGAGGAAATTCCTTGATTGCTTCGCATTAACGCGAGTGATTGTTTGTTGTTTGTCGACATTTGGTTCAGCAAACAATAACTCCGTCATGCCCTTGGAACCCATTACGAAGAATGAGGAAGATGCACGCCGCTGAGATCAAGGCCGCCGCCGCCGAGAGGTGAGGGCGGTCTTCGGATCACGGGACGAGACGTCTTTCCCCACTTTCCCTGATGTTTTTATAAATTACATAAGGAAGAAAACAGTTATTTTATCATTATTGTTTGATAAGTTTTTACTGCATTTATTACATATCATCAGTACTATTGAAATAATTTACCGATATTGCTTATTTATAATATTCCTTATTTTTATTGGCTTTAATCAGAGAAATTAACCATGAATGATGAAGTTCATGCTCCATAGATAACTAGTTGTATATGCCAAAGCAAGCCTGATTCTTTAAGGTTTCCTGTTGAGTTTTTTTAACTACATAAAAAACACCCTCATTAGCTTAAACGCACTGCCCTCACATCCTCATCTTGCCTGCCTTTTTTCTTAACTCTGATGGTTTTATACTAATTATTTTATTAAAGTGGTTAGAATAGGTGGTTATGTATGGAAATGCCCATGAGTGCTAATATAAACACCTGCTGTGCTGTGCTGCTGTGCTGTGTAGCTATATAAACTACTTGTTGAAATGGATCTACTTATGCAATAAAATAGTTCATTGCATTGATAAGTCACATACATGAAACATTTCGTTTCAACAGTAAGTCGTTCACTCCTTCTTGGTATTATTAAAATGAGAATAATATTTCTTTGTGAGTAGATGACATGATTACGAATTCCTTCAGTAGATTTGAGTCAAATGACCTAAAGAATATCTCTTTATTTAGTTAAATGTCAATATTTTAGAAAATCGGCTTAAAAATGTATTTAAAAAAGTCATAAGAATATAAGAATTCAGTGTACCCGATAGTTTTGACAAGAATTTTTGTTTTATTAAATAAGGTTTTCAAACAGAATTTTTTTGAGGAAGAGTGTACAACTAGATTTAATAATGAATAGTATAAACTTACAGAACTAGTTGTGTGCATGCCTATAACTGCATAAAGATACAGGCAAATAAAGAATAAGTACTTAAATTCCTTGACGACATACCGGGAATGAATTTGATTTCCACAGTGGCGGTGGAGCCCTTGTTGAGCACGCAGGGCGGCGCCTCGCAGCCGGCGATGTCGACGAAGAGAAGCTTGCCGCTGCTTTTGTCTGCAAAAACAGCAACGTCACTGTGCCCATAATTGAGTAACAAAGCAAATGTGGATGAAGCATTTCTAATGCGTCTAAGGTAATACAATTGTTCTGTTAATCTTCATTTTTTTTGGTTGCATACCCTTCGCTTGCAATAGCATTATCAACACTTGTAAAGGTGTTGGTTGAATAATGATTCTATTTAGAATAAAATTGCGTTGCTTAAAGAGAGTTAATAAGCGAGACTTTCGATTTGAAAATATCTCAACACAAGCGATTTGTGGTTATAATGTACGGATGAAGTAATTGCGTCTTCTTTGAATCAGCAAAGGAATTGAATAATTTGTTGCCTGCACTTGCACAATGTAAGTGTCGCTGTGTTGATTTAGGTCGCACATATTTGCCGATTATTTCAAATTTTTTATTACGGTGTGCGAAAAGTAGGCGTATTTTCTAAGTCGAGTAGTTTTTTCAAAAATACTAGCGAGTTTTGAGCTTTTCCCGAGTCGAGTATTTTGAAAAGTAGGAATATCATTTTTATATACAATAATCCCTTAAAAACAACAATTACTAATCAAGTACAATGTAATATTTCAAGTTATTCAACGAGGAATTGTTCTTGGATTAAAAGCAAACCCATATAAGTGATGATAATTTAGTCCTTCAATATTTTAGCTTCATAGTTTTACTCAAGGTTTGATTAAAATTTCAACCCAATAAGGTACACAGCCGAGTAAAGAGTCAAATTGAGTTTTTGTAATACATTTTCAGAGATTCAAAAGTAAAAGAAAAAATCAGTTTCATTAATGAATGAACTAAAAAAACACTTTCATTCAAGTAAACCAAAAGGTTTTATGGTGGCGGGTAAGGACGGTGTTAACTGTGCGAAAAACGGCCGTAAAAATTCGTAAGTAGTACCTTTTGTTTGGGAACTCTCACCTTTTTGATATCCCGGGGACTTGTCAATGCAGTCAAATCACAAAAACACACATACATAAACACTAACACTGTCCCGGGATCACTCCATATCATCGGTGTAACCCATGAACACCGAACACGTCAACAAATGTTTTTAACTTCACTTCACCATTGCCTGAACAGCGACCAAAGTCCTTGTATCACTTTGGTCGGTGTTCAGGCAATGGTGAAGTGAAGTTAAAAAGTTTGTTGACGTGTTCGGTGTTCATGGGTTACACCGATGATATGGAGTGATCCCGGGACAGTGTTAGTGTTTATGTATGTGTGTTTTGACTGCATTGACGAGTCCCCGGGATAACAAAAAGGTGAGAGTTCCCGAACAAAAGGTACTACATAATAGAATTTACCTCACCAAAAAACATGTCGTTTAAACGTAAAAATTCGATCGCCCGTACCGATTTTGAGTAAACGGAGGGATTAAATACTCGACTTTCGAGTACTTTTAAAAACTTCGAGTCGATTCTAGTAGAGTAAATTGGCTCGAAAAAACCTCGATACTCGAGCACTCGCACAACCTTATTGTATATGAATCCTCCTCAATCTACATTATGTACATCTTAAAAAAACAAAAACCTACTTTTTATATTTCAGAATTTATAAGTAAAGCTGTATCAGAAATTAATGTAGTTATCAGTACAGTATACTTGCAAAGAAAAGAATAACCAATGACATTAAAATAAATATCAAATTAAATTAATGAAGTTCTTTCTGAATGGAATAGAAAAAAGTAAAACGTGAATCGTTTGGGAAAAAAGTAAATAAGGCTATTACCAAAAAAAGATTGCGTTATTAGGTTCTTCTTTTATTTTTTAAATACAATTTTTTATTAATTAATGTTAGGATTTTTTAAGATACACCAAATATGTTTTTATTTTTTTATTTTTTTACTTTTATGTTTTGCTGTTTTTATTTTAAAGTAAATTTAAATCGTATTAAAGGTACAAGCGTCATCTGTAATCATTTTAAGGATACAATTTTAAAAATTTGATGATTTAGGTGGAATTCAATAAATACAATTAAAATAATATTTGCGCGGTTTTCAGTATTTTTGAAATTTAAGACAATTAAGTTTTGCTTGAATCACCCTGTACAGATTAAAGTTTAATTAAAATGATTACCTTGTATCAAATGTTGTTAAGAAGTAATAAGTATTCAATTTCTCCGCATGGACAAAACAACACACTTCTAACCACAAAGTATATGTTGTCTAGTTTCATATCGTAGCTAGACTAATGCAGTGATGACATAACATAAATGCAAAATAAATATGAAATTATTGTTCTTGACAGATTAGAAGAAAGGTGTAGGATTGTTTGCTGTAAAGTCACCCTAAATTTAACAGGAAACTAATAAAATATGATGATGGAGGAACTGAAGCTGTAAAACAACGGGTTTTTAAATTATTGGGTGGTTAAAAAAGTATTATAGATGTAGTTATACTTAAAATGTATTGTTTTTACAAATTTTCTCAAGGACTTATGTTTATTTTTGAAATATAAATCTAAAAAAGCCTATAACAATGTGAAGTGGATTATTATAATAGATTGTAATTTTTTTATTGTTTTAATGCTCTTATTGAAACATATGTCGATTTAGAACGTTTTTGAGAAACAGCCCAAAGTATTAATTTAATGTAATGTACCTTATTTAAACTATTTGTTTATGTCTCATTTCAACGAAAAATTGGAAAAATTTGTTTGAGTTTTGATCGGTTACAGAAAAACAAGCTTCTCAAGATTTTCTTCAAACTTTTCCCAGGAACAATCTATCAAGTTTCAAATCGAAACCAGTACTGTACCACTCAGTTACCAATATTAACGAGGCGTATGTTTACTAGAGACTGTCAACTCTAACTTGGAATAACAAAAAACCTTATTTGTGGACAGTGCTTGTGTACCTGGGCACTCGTCGACGGTGGTGGCCCGGGCGGTGTGGACCACGGCCAGGACGGCGGCGACAGCCAGCAGGGCAGAGCGGGGGACGGTCATGGTGCGACAGCGGCGGCGGGCGAGCTACTGGCCACTCTGCTGAGACGTGCTTGGTAAACAATCCGGCGGGGTATCAACCTACCTGCACTGCCGCACCGAGAACACAGATTTGTGTAACGATTGGCTGCTTTGCACTCTACATATTTAGGATAGAAAGGAACGAGTATACATGTTTGTATGGGCCATTGAACGATCGGAAAAACATCCTTATTATAAAACATGACTTGGAAATATATCTTAGAGATGGAAGAGAAATGAGATCTTGGTTAAAAATATTCTCGAAGAAATAACAGTTAGCGCCCCTGTTGATAGAGGCAATTGGAGGTTTTACTCTTGTTTAGTCTGGTTTATTTCAAAAGAATATCGAGGGGGAAATATTTTGCACCGGAACCCAACTTAACACTAAAAAGTTTATTAAATTTAGCTTGATTTTACATCTTAAAATTTTGCCTCTTTACGTATTAATTTTTTTACATTTTTTCAATCAATAAACATGTTTAACAGTTTTATTATATATTGCTAGATGAGTTCTTCCCACAACTTTAGAAAATTCGAATTAAATTTTTAAAAGGTTGCTGCAGTTTAGCTAATGTGTTATCGGGATAGGCCGGCAAAGCGCATATTCTTATAATCATTGTAAGCTTCGGAGTTGGGAGTTTGAAGTTGTTGTTGGAGCAAAGATCGCCTGGGGGAGGCCAAGTTTTGCGGGATCGGAGGACAAAGGCGCTTTGTCTCTGATCTCGGATAAGGCTTTGTGACCACACGTTATAACGTCTCTTCCAGTGCTTTCCTGTTCTCCAACTTTAGATTTGTTTTACCGAGATTTTATATAGTCAGTTGTAATGAAAGATTCTCTAAGGCCATGCAGTACACCTCTGTACATAATATGAAGAACAAACACATTGCGCTTCAAACGACGAAAAGAATCTTCACAGGGGATAAGAAGAATTTTTCACTAGCACAAAAAGTCCAACAAAGAAATCTAGATGGAATTCAATAAAAATACTACTTTTGCTGATACAGTTATGAAGCACCTCGTGCTTGTATTAACAATCACTGAAGAAAGCAGTTTCGAAGGAAAACGCAGTGCCGTTGAAGGAACATTATCTAATCTACCAAGAATAATGATATATTTAGGGGCTTCTTAGAAAACTAGAACCTACGCTACTTTAAATATTAAGAGACAATAAGAGACAACTTGAACGTGTGAAATACTTGCCTAAGTTGAAAAAGGCGGATATTAGCTTACACTTTACAACCCAACCAACTGATGATAAAACTATCTTATTAGTTTGTTGTAGTAAAGGGTATAGTTGTTTAAGTGAATGCAACCCTCAGGATTTGATTATTAAATGTAAACTTAAGGTATTTATTTTTCACAGAAATTTTGAACTACCTTCATACCGTCATTATGTTATTTTTTATTGGAAAAGTATACCATACTGTTCTCGGCATACTGATTCCCAATTACGTTATAGAATTCCAGTGATTCACTGATAATTTTAAGAGAGATCATACACGGCGAGTTTTAATGCCCTCCCTAACTTTTTTCCACATTTATTGAAATATAAATCCCAGACTACCTCCAATTGTTGTTGGGTAGAAAGTTCTTATTTTCGAGTGGGTGGAATCGAATATGACTTCGGCCGCCATCTTGGATTCGCCATATTGGATTCAAAATATTATTTTAAATATAGCCTAAAAGTGGTGTTGTTACCCATAATTTAAAACTAGACACTGGTTTTAATGTCGCAATCCGTTTTTAAAAATGTAGACTCACTTAAGATATTAGAGTTAAAAAAATTATTTTTAACTAATTTTAACATTATGCATTGTAAAAGTAATCCCATAACCTCAAATTAAACCTAGATAATGGCAATTAACCACCTTAAACCAATTTGACGTGTTGTTGACGGATTTAATATTTCCGGGTGCCATCTTAAATTCGCCATTTTGAAATTAGCAAAGTTATTTAAAAAAATGGTGTTTTGTGAACAATCACTTTCAACTTATTTTTCATACTGAATCAAATGACGAAATTAGTTTTGAATTATAATTTTTTTGTTTTTGAGATATCACCATTTGTTTATTTATAACCTCAAAAAATGGCGATATTTCAAAAACGAAAAGTGAAACAACTTAAAAGGATTACGCCATTCAGTTCAGCATGAAAAATTTGCATTAAAATTATAGGTTACAAAACCGCTCATTTCAAAATGGAAATTGGTTTAACAATGGCTGTTGGTGGTTATTTGTTATTTTCCATCTTTATTTTGAGATTTTTGGCCTATTTTGACAGTGCATAATGTTAAAAATAGTTAAAAATAAAATTTAAAAACCTAATATGTAAAGAAAGAGACAAGGTTCTTAAAAACCGATTGCGGTATTGAAACCTTAGTAAAAGTCTAGTGTAAATGTATGGGTCACAACACCACCTTTATATAAAAAAAACGTTTTTATCCAATATTGCTGATAAAAGAAGGCAGCCGAAAATGGCACATAGCCTACTGAAAATGAAGTACTTACTACCAGCAATGTTTGAGATAGCCTAGGGTTGATATTTTTTTAATGTGGAAAAAGTTGGGGGGTGGGGACATTAAAAACTCACCCTGTATAACGGATGTAATTAAATATCATGTGAGAAGAACTAGAGACAATCGATGAAAAATTTCAAAAAAAATATTTAAAGAAATAGATTTTTAACCAAAGTTTAATTTAGGAAAAATTAAAAACAATGTTAGTTTGAAGTTTATAAATCGCCTTTAAGTAGTTACTTTTTTTAAATTACCTATAGCTCAAATGAACACCTACAACTAAAGGGGTGTTTTAAGAGTAAAACATGAACAAAAAAGTTTAAATAAAACTGGAGCTATGGATCAACAATTGCAGGTAAATAAACCTTTTGTTTTTTGGAGGTTTGCACCAAATTCGACAGAACTACATGAACTATAGCTCAAATAAAAGCCTGTAATTCACTGAGTTTTCTCATACCGAAACATACTTAATAACATAAATTAATACTGCAGCTATCGTGCGTTAGTAAACGGAAAATCTCGGAAGATTTGACGTTTTCGGGTGTCCACCTTGCATTAGCTTAAAATTCACCCGATTTCTATAATTAAAGGCTCGCATGAAAGCCGATATACCACTGAAGTTCTTATACCAACACAGTTGGGGTAACATAATTAGAACTGGAGTTATAGATCTTTAACTGAAGTCAAATAAAAAAAAATACAAATTTATGTTTTTTGGAGGGTCATAACTATTCTCAAAATACATTTCGCATTTTTTCTATTACATTTGAACGGAATGATAATTGTAAACGTTCAAAGTTACAGTTAATTTAAAGTTTCATGATGGCCATCCCACTATGTTGGTCAGACTCCCATGGGCCTCACCCTGCGGTCTTGGAATAATGTGCTATTCATAACATCTTAAGGTCTATAATAAATTTATGTGTTACACGAGCAGACCGATGCTTACCAATTCTAGTTGTAAAATAAATAAATAATTTATAAAATAAATAAATGAATAAATAAATAAATAATTTCCTGTTTTTCAACTAACAATTATTAATACAAAATAAAGCATCATTTTTAATTCTCACAATAACTTTTATGAAAAAAATTAAGTAAAATTGTTTTATTGGATAACTTAGTATTAACGATTGGAAAAATTATTTCCTGATATGTTTAGAGATAGAAAGTCGAATGCGGTATCTAATTTCTGTTATGTAAAATGTATTAGCCTTTATCATTTACGCCTATCCCAAAATATTTTCAAGTTTGTAAACTCGCAACATACAAACCAGTAATAAATTAATCATAAAAATCAAAAGCAAAAAGGCAAACATTTGATAACACATTAAGGAAATATGAAAACAAATTAAATCATACAATTAACTGCGATTCTTGCAGCTTGAATACCCCGCAAGATATGTTACGGTTCCATTTAGACGCAACCTCACTTATTCCGTCAGATATGTAGGTGACACACGGTGGGATAATTAATTTATATGCAGTTTTTAGTAGTTCATATTCGAGTTATTCTATCCTAAAACATATTTTAGTGAAACACTTTAAATTCATCGCTTATCCCCACAATGTGTTGTCGAATTCATAATAAATTATTTAGCTCCAGTGACGATTATTCAATGTCTAAGAATGTTTTGCATGTTGAAGCTTTAATGTTTTTATATGATTAGTTTAAAAAAGTTAACTTTGTAACTGATATACAGTTTGAGGCTTTAAAACATTCGTCGATAAAATCTTTCTCTTAGTTTTCAACACAAACCTCTGAAATTCCTTAGCATTATAAAATTTAAACAATTTACACCTTAACATATTTGGTGTTGTTCTAGCCTACAGAAGAACTTCCATTTTCATTGAAAAACTTTTTGCAGTCCTTTCCTTGATAAACATCTATCGTCACCTTACAGCACAGCTCTCACTGAACCACTCAGTTCGCCATCGCACAGCTCTCACTGAACCATTCAGTTCGCCATCGCACAGCTCTCACTGAACCACTCAGTTCGCCATCGCACAGCTCTCACTGAACCACTCAGTTCGCCATCGCACAGCTCTCACTGAACCACTCAGTTCGCCATCTCACAGCTCTCACTGAACCACTCAGTTTGCCATCTCACAGCTCTCACTGAACCACTCAGTTCGCCATCGCACAGCTCTCACTGAACCACTCAGTTCGCCATCTCACAGTTCTCACTGAACCACTCAGTTCGCCATCTCACAGTTCTCACTGAACCACTCAGTTCGCCATCGCACAGCTCTCACTGAACCACTCAGATTGCCATCTCACAGCTCTCACTGAACCACTCAGTTTGCCATCTCACAGCTCTCACTGAACCACTCAGTTTGCCATCTCACAGCTCTCACTGAACCACTCAGTTCAACCCGCTACAGTCACGATCACCGACGTTCACACACTGTTTGTGTATGCCCCGGGACTAGCAGCGCCAGATAAGCCACTGTCTCGTTGTTGTTTTCGCAGCTCACCTTTGTCCTTTTCTTGAGAAGCTGGGGATTACCTCGTGGATTACAGGAGAGCAGATCAGGGCCGTCCGACTGGGGCTGCAAAGCTGCTTTTGTTTTTCGTCCTAGGATTCCCCGAGTGAGAAATTGCAGTGGACTCTTAAACACTGTTTTAAATTGTCCATTAGATGTATTAGAATTGAATAGGATTTTTATTTTGGCACAAAAATGTATTACAATAAAATAAATCAATTATCATAAATTTTGGTTATTTAGTTTAAAACAGTAATGATATTTCGATTAAAATATATTTATGAATTAAATCTTATTACATTATTCTGATGGGTATGTGAGGTAGCTTCAAGTAATTTAATCGAGTATTATTCCATACTAGCGGATGGTGTCCCGATTCGCTGGGATAAAGTAAAATACCCCTGTCGCAGCAAACCTGCGTACTCAGCGAATTTCCAATTACAAATATCCAGTAATTTATCCATTATTACGAAAAAAACAAGTGATATATTTATATATTAAAATATTATATCACAGCTTGTTTTACAAAGCCTTTGTAAAAAAATTGGCAAATGACTTAGATAAAAAACACAAAGATTTAATATAATGAAGTAGGCAAGAATGTTTATTTTTAAAATTATATTAACATAAAATTGTTTAAGAAAACAAAATTCTAATAAATATATTGATAAACTGAGAAATTACTCAAAGCTATTCGCTGAAAACCTCAGAAGAGAGTAAATAGGAAATTGGCTAAGCCAACATTCTGCTGCCCTGATACAAAAAATACAAGGAAAAAATGCGAAGTATCTCGGAGACCAATGGACTTAGAGAAATGATTAAAAATACCAAATTGTTTGTTTTTTGAGCTAAATCCAATGATGCAAACAATAATTTGATAAATATAATTTTTCAATTTGAAAAACTCAAAAAACATTTTTAGGGGGTAAAATGGAGCCTTTGCCCCACTTTGGATATGTCGATCTGGCTGGTTTACGAACTCGTCCAGGAGAATCTAGTTTTGCATGTCTGTACCAAATTTTGTTACGATCGAAGGATATTTACGAGAGTTATCGTGCTTAAAGACACTCAAAAGATGAAAATTGTATTTCCCATATAAGCCCATGTTAAATTTTGAAACAAATCGTGATTTTTGCAGGTAAAAATGCGTTTTAACAATAAACTCACTTCATATCCAGAAAGTACACATAAAAAGCTGTCAATTAATATAAATATTAATATGATTGCTCAGGTTACCCTGAACGGATATTTTTTGTCCATTCTGTTCTGTTAAAACGACAGAAATGGCTTATTTCTATGGAAATTCGTTAAAAATAATTGTAAAAAAACAAATGAATCAGCTGTTCTTTCCTCCTTTTTATATTTGTACCCTTAGGAAAAGTTTTATAAAAAAAATTATACTTTCCTGGCATTTTCTCACCGTGACCTTTCATTTAAGTATAGGGATGATGTCAGAGTTATGGTTTTTCATAAAAGTTACAGGTAATTTGGGCTTAATGTATGGATATTAAACTAATGTTTTTAAAATTAATGTATCAACTTTGCAGATTTGATTACAGTACTTCAGCGAGTGAAATATTGCGTACTTTTTGAAAAAATGATGTATTAAATGTATGAACTGTTTGTATTACATTTTGTAAATAAACTTTTAATTATTACTGAATTATAAATGCATTTAGACTCATGAATAAATTTAGAGGTTTAAACTTTAATAATAGTACAATGATTTATTTTTTCACTGTATATTTATTCCTCTATAGATATTTTACACGAATTGGTGGAAATAAATTCTCACGGTTGATCATATTACCAACAAATTAATTGTGTGTATTGAAAACCCGCTTTTGAAATCCATCTGAAAGTAATTCTATGTAAATGAGACCATCAGGTAGTTGTTTAAAACATGAAAGAAATTAAATAATAAACCCTGTGGCGAAATAAGTTGAATTAGATAAACCTCGTTCATCTACATAGAGAAATGTTAATGCTTATTAAAGTATGTCTTGTAATTACAATAATAATATATTGTTACGTTAATAAACATATGAACAACCCTCTGTATGTATAATCTTCATAAAATCAATATCAGTCAGTGGGACGAGCTTCGATTATCCAAAACCTTTAGTAAATCTAGCTTAACATTTGATGTTTTTATAAATAACGATTTTCTAATTTTTAAACTTTAATTTTTTTAATGGGGAAAGATAAAAAATGAACTCCAGGCCTTAAATGGATTTTTAAGTACATCACTGATGATACGAAATATGTGGGTAGTATCTCTAGTGAAACCTATAGGACGTATAGACGCCTATGTTTTATGAACAATGTTTGTTTATTTTAGTGTGCTGAATAAGTTGACACGTCATAATACTTTAGATTGAACATCCTGTGATCTTTAAGATAAGGTATTCTAAAATATTTATTTATGTCATGTAATACCTTTTTCATTCTAGCTGTTACAGCTCATATTAGTTAAACATATTTAATTCATGAACATTTTGGTTTATCTACACAATATAAGATTTAAATAGTTCTAAAACACAAATTAAAAGATTAAGCGCTCTAACATGACTCCAAAAATACAGATGAAAAATGTGTGACATTGAGGTAATTGCAGAACGTACACGTTTTAAATGAGTTTTGCGTTATCTTTTCACGTGGGTAACGGCCTAACACAACAAGTAATAAAGCAATTTGCGGCAAGTTGTGGCTGCACTATCAGGGGACCGCTCGTACCGCTCGCTGTGTACTGTTTAATTCATGACTGTTTTGCTAAATGTTTACTTTGGTAGCGTTTGTTTTAGCAGATTACGTTTTATATCTTTCCTGCACAACGAGATCAACGGAATAGATTCTTAAAGATTCATTTAAAACAATAATTGTATATATTTTACATTTAGATAAAACGGATTTTGTTTTAAAACCTACACTTTTATTACTCTTTTAATGCTTCTTAATGTAAGAAAATCTGGGACTTGTAAAAATCACCTAGGATATGTTGAATGATTGAAAGTTCTCCGGTAAAACATGTATTCCTTACGATAAAAACAAGGTTCGTTTTTAAAATTTTCATTCGTCTCCTAGCGAATATTCCTTGGTAATTTGTTATATAATCGGATGTCGGTATAAAATGGAGTCTTTTCAAAAGCAAGTATGGGAATGCAAGACTCATTATTCTTAGTGTGACAACAGTGGCCAGATTTTAAAAGGAGAAATCTGCTTTTAACAAAGAGAATGACCTTTAGAATGAAAGTCCCTAGCATTGGTAGGAAGCCTATAGGCATATCAAGCATTCTGATTATAGATTTAGAGGAAGCTTTATGACTAGAATGTGATATGGCTAAAACGATACATTTTTTTAAATTATACAGGTTAATCTTGGTATTTACTAAAGAGTATTAAATATGTTTTATATGACATAAGTTTAGGAAAGTTGGATATTAAATGTCTGTTAAGTTGCCACTCAGAAAGCCTATATTCTAGTCGAACGGCTAATTGCTTTTTGCTTTATTTTGGCTGGCTGCTAACTAATGTAACACTCTCGCAGGTAATATCAGTTTTAATGTTGACTTTATACCTAAAATATGGAATATTAGGTGTATTTTTTTACGAGAAACTTACTTTTGAAACAATACGGCCAAACAGTTGAAATAAACATCCACGCCTTACATCGGTGTCTTACACGATGTAACAATAACGTGAAAGACATGTCCAGGATATTTAATCCATGAAAATATCATAAATTAAAAAATAACTCTCTAATTTTTAATTGGTTTTAAAACTGGTTTGAAAATATTCATTCCAGTACTCACAATAATAAGTAATACAATGGTTGGGAAGACTGTTGAATCGGGATCTATGTAAAACAGTCCAAGATAGAATTACAGTATTATAAATTACAAGTGTCACTGTTTCATGTTATTACAACTTACACTTATTGATCCGCCTTTAAATACCTTGACAGTCTTGTAACTCCACATTTTTTGCCAAAAAACTTATTTATAAAGGGCTTTAACATAGGCATTTTCTTCCTGAAAGAATACGATTGCTTTTTAAGTTAAAAAAGCCAAAGTACCAACAGATAGTCCGATGCCTTGAATATTTACCGCGAGGTTGGGAATGTTATGAATACTAATAGAGCTATGTACACCACAATATTGGCCCTCCGAGGCACCTCGGCCTCAGGCTGTACCCTGTTGTGTTAACAGTTTATCAAGTTCAAGTTTAATATATATCAGGCCTTTGAGTTTCAATTTCATTTTCGTGAGCCAACCTTTGGATAATTTTTATTCTCAGTCAATATTAGTATATATATTAGCTTGATGAGTTCTTCCTCAAATTTCGTGAGTATTCGCAGTCATTGTAAAAAAGGCTATGATTTTATTTTTTCTTTACGCAATTTAAAAATAAACAAATTTTATAAAGCAACATGTTTTATTTGCTACAATAAACAGACATTAGTATAATTTTTTTACCGTTAGATGTAGTAAATAGAAACATAAATATTTTAAATGGTGGCAATTCATTGGAGAAAAGTGTTCTGGTGTTATATTGAAATGAAAAAATTAAAAGTTAGAAATATACTTTTACGATTTATTTTAAATAACTTCTTGAATATAAATTCAATTTAAAAAACCTCATAAGTTGTAAACTTAGTTTGCAACTACGGTATACCGTCAAGAAAGTGTAATCTCATCTCCATATTTATAATGAAAGAGCATTTAAGTGTAAGAACGTTTAGTGCCAATCCAACCAACAGTCTCCCGTGGATCGGAATTCTAAAGTGCAAACTTTGCTGCTGAAGCGGTTTGGATTTGTATTAAATACATCTGCAGAATGGTAATTACCGGTTAAACGATACAAATATAATTGCTTCAGAATAGTTAGTTTTTCTGTTGTTAATTCCATCGGTTCCAAGGACGTGACCCTTCCAAAGCTTAATCCATGCACTTATACAACTTAATTTCATGAAGGGTGTCTTATAAATATATGTAATAAAATATAAGTGCTTGAATATTTGAAGTACTGAGAAACTCTAATCGTGACCATTAAAAAATATGGTCCGAAAGAGAGTAATATGATAACGGTTTCCCCAGTGATGTGGAGTGATAAGATTTAAACGGTTCTCCAGTTCATAATAGTAAATTTGTTTGCTAATAAGAAAATATACATCCGAGTATAAATAAAAAATCTAATAAAAAAGACAATATATTGACCCTTGTTTTATGAAACATTATGAAGCCTTCCACCTCTGTGCGTAATCAACCGATCACACGGTTGTGATGTATTTGCCCGTGGATGAGTGCAGGCGTTGATCTATCACTTTTGTTGTTATGTCACGTAGTCCCATCTGTTCTTTATGATACCCAGTGCCCCAACACAGTTCTTAATAATAGTGATTAATGCTTTAATTTACATTGTCTTAATGTTACACAATAGAATTCAAGTTCATTATCTTTTAATATTTTTGACCAAATATTTTGACCATTGTTTAAAAAGGAGGTCCAATTTAGAAAAACCAAAGTCGGAGTGGGAACTTAAAAACGACTTGCTAGTTGCTGGTTCACATTGCACAAGATGCAACTCATAGAAGTAATCAAGAACTCTTAATTCCAATAAAATGAGATGTTTTAAATACGGTATTTCTTAAAATTGTCCATATGGTATTTATGTACGCAAGAGATCGCCAACTGGTCGAAAAACAACTTGACAATACGTACATTTTGTTTACTCTTTGCTTCAGTAAAAAACTTACATGAAAGGATTTTTTATTTTACTTTTTTTAACCAATACACTCCAAATATCTATATGTCCCAACCCTTAACACCCAAGATAATTTTTTAAAATTTAAATTCTTTGTATACATTTCCTAATTAATTCAGTGCTATAGGATTGTGCACATATACATATTTACAGTGGTGTACTTGAATTTTTTCAACGACGCACAAGAGCTGAGTAAAAATTATATAAAAATCATGCTTGACTATTTTGATTTATAGGTTCTAGAGAATGGTAAGTGTTTAGTAACCTTCCTCGATTAAAAATTTTGATTTAAAAATTATAACCAATATTTTGCGTGCATCTAGTATTGCATTTACAATAATAAAGTCTTACTTAGTATTTATCAATAAGAAAGTCTTACTCAGGATTATATTTCTTTAATGACTGCATCTTGTAAAGTTCTCTTACAAAGTCAAAATGAACTCGAGCTACTCTTGAATAAAGCAGGTAATTGTTTTTTAATTACCGTCTCTGATACCTTTCTGGGATCAGTTAGGCAAAATCGTCTTTAGGCAAAATTAGCTTTAAAACTGAGCAAAGCAAACAATCCATCCGTAAAAAAGAATATGAATAAATACCTAAGATTCTAATATATTTATTGGCCAAAGATTTACGCATAGGACTCTTTAAAAGAGTTCTTGAAATACTTCATTCCCACTTAAAGCAATATTGATAGTTATTATCAATTTACAAAAGTACTTCTAAACATATCGAAAAATTAGAGTGGTATTCGCTTGTGACTTTGAAATAGTGTCCTAAAACCTTAACCTCTTTATTGGACTGTAAATACATTAACACATTTATCAAACTAATACAACTTAAATTTATACACACATTCTTAAGTTTTGTTAGATATATTGATTGTTGATGAGCTTATACATGGTTTCTATTGTTTAAAAAAGAAACCTTGGTATTTAGCCCATACCATGCTCTATCAGTCGCATGATAATTGTATTCAATTCTTGAATTTTAGAGACTTTACACGTCCATTACGTCCAATCCTTTATTGTCAGTTAAGTTTTTAAGATTAAGGCCTTGAACAATATCAGTTATTCAGATTACCTTTACAGGTAATATTGAATAAAGCACAATTTTATCTCAATTGAAAAACACAATTGCGCACTAAAATGTACGACTTTTTTGCGTTGGGAAGAAAAATTTCTATTTTTACAACAACAATCCTTAAAAATTTTCTTTCCATAAAGTTAATTCGCTTACAATTTAATTAATCCTGAGGTATCAATTGAAAAAATAACGTAATAAATTATATAACCTTGTGAGGTTATAATTATATAACCTTGTAAATATATTAGTCTGTTGCTCACGATTGCCTAGTAGTGTTTTTACTTGGACATTACTTGGACTTCACATTAATTTCGTCAATATTTATTTGTAATTTTATAGGTAAAGAATAATTTAATTTCTTTATTGAACACAATAAAAAAACATTTTCTCACTTCTAGGAATAGAATAACAGCTTTTGCTTCTCAATGCATATGAAAAAACAAATTTTTTTTGACGCAAGTGCCTAGTTTAGATTGCATTAGATGATTAAATGAGCTCAAAGAAAGATCAACTCATTCTCTTTCAGGAGATTTGAATGATTATAAACGCACTCTCAGAGGCGGATTGTATCTCATTGTCGAAATATGTAATCGAATAATGTATTCCTTGAGGCGAGCTGATGGAATTTTCCACTTGGCGCCGCCAAGGTGGCGCGAATCCCGAGGGCTCAACATCTAATTAAACTTACAGATTTCCATTTCTTAGAACCTCGCTTTGTAGATGGTTTTTCGCGTTTATAAAACTAATCCGCTTCGAGGTGTTTATTTTTATTTTTTTCATTTTAATTTTTTCAATTTAAATTTTTAATTTTTGTTGTGTTTATTTTTGTATAAAACCATTCTTGTTAAACAAGCAAATAAAATACTTTTTCCAGGTCATAAATTGAAAATTGCTAATCTTAGGTAATCTTACAACAATTA
This sequence comes from Flexamia atlantica, assembly GCA_035578135.1. Classification (NCBI taxonomy): domain Eukaryota; kingdom Metazoa; phylum Arthropoda; class Insecta; order Hemiptera; family Cicadellidae; genus Flexamia; species Flexamia atlantica. The sequence goes on along the minus strand of JAQJVK010000006.1, from coordinate 5,971,022 downwards.
TAAAAGATTACAAGACAGACGTGAATATGTATTGTAACGGTTCACTGTGCGTGACAGGAGTTGAGTATTTGCACCGGGAATTTGCACTAAGAATTATTAGTGTTGTGCGAGGGGTCAATCTGTTGGCAAAGTCGCAGCTAAGGAAAGTGAAGGAAGGTTCTTTCTCTTCTCCATGAAAATCCCTCAGAACAGACTCAAGCAAATGTTACAGCTCACAAAATGTGTGGGTCCCCATGGATGGTATCCGCCTACGAATGCCGACCTACCTCGACAAGCTCGCCCGATTCTCCTGTGAACTATTGCTGCTGGTCACACATCCTGTAGCGGTCTACCTACAACTTTTGGGACCACATATTCCAACTTCAGGGAGAGGGACCGCATCGCAGAGGCATATCGACTGCCACCTGCCAAATCGTAACACGGAAGTGACCAAATCATTTTATTTTGTGCCTAGTGATCAAACTGAAAGACGGATTATGAAAAAATGCCCGGGTTTCATTGTGAATCTTGATAAATATCTAAATCTCACCAAAGGCAAAGACATGTGATGGACTTTTGCCTTAGCATAAATGTATTTTCTTGGACTTATGCCCTTGCATAATTTTTTTTATTTGAGACTATCAGGTTTTTTGTTTTACGTTCAACCGAACTATTTCAGTTCGCTCCGCACTGTTCAATACTGTGTTAGGTTAAGTTACGTTACGATCAGGTAGCCTATTTTCTGTCTGATCTCATTAGTGCCAATTTAAGTTGCCGACAGAGTGCAAAAAAATTATTCTCAGTATTAAAAAGAAAAGTATATATAAACCTATAGGCCTTTCAGACTATGTCATAATTTTTTTACATCGGAGCAAACCTAAGATTTTTTGAGCCAAATAGGTTTTATTTTTGTGATTTATAGTATAAAGCCCTGGTAGCCTACGTTGTAATTTTGTTTTCAAATTCTGTTCCTTAAGAGTTTTCCTGAACTGAATTTCAAAGGTTGATTTTCGCGATTTATGACTGTATGCTCAGAATTAATACTTTATAGTTATTAATAAATACGATTTCTTGTAACCTGTTGATCGATTTAAAACCCTTGAGCTGCCAAAGTGTAACCATGGAGCCGTTCCCTACTGAGCAGCTGGCGCCCTTTTTGATGCCTAATATTTTAGTAGACCTAATTGATTTGGTGGTCTGAGACAAAACTTACCACCCCCCCCCCCCCCCCCCCGAACTACCCTCTGATCAACCAGGTTAAATCGTAACTGTCTGGGTCAGATGAGAGGTTACAGTATATATAAATTCTTCCTAAACGTGAAAAATGCTTACTAATCAAATCAGGTATTATTTCTTGCACCGGTGTGTGTTTTAGGTATCATAATATCTTAATAAAACTGAGGATGTGATTTCTTCTACTTGAGAACTACTGGATACTTGTTTTCCACTGTTAACCTTTTAAGAAATGTAAAACATTCTATTGGCTGCTTACATCCCAACTAATTTGAAATATGTGGATTGATCTGATCGAGATCTTTTGCTTGAGTTGTGCCCAAAAAGCTCGGATATTAAAGTAGGAAACCTCATACTCTCTTGAACTGTTATTCTTATAAAAATTTTAATATCCTTAATTAATCGACGTTGTTGACATTCCTTGAGACGAGACTTCATCATGATTTGTTATTAAAACATTTGAAATTTGCTGAGCATACAGGTCTACTACATCGTAGGTATTTTATCTGTTTGTTTATTTTCAAGGTGAGACATTGAACAGACACTTGGGAATGGAATAATCTTTCAAACCCGTCGATTAAAAACATATATAAAATCAGGGTTCTTGAGGAATACCCACAACAGCTATCTTGGTAGTCAAAGAAGTAAACATAAAAATTGAAACCATACATATAGTGGAGAAACAAAAAACCAGCCGATATGACAAGATCATTTCTTTACAATTCTTTATGTAAAGTTACATATATTGATATATACATTATTGTTTGAATATAATGTGCTATATCAAAAACACTTTAAAAGGACAATTTTCACGTCTTTATCTTAATTAGATTAACGTTTGACTTCAGTCGTCTTAAATCTAACTTCAGGAAAAATATGTGCATAAATAAAGAGAAAGCTTAATTCCAAACCACTGTTTATGATAAGAAAGTAGATTAGCTCTGTTGCGCAAAGTGCTAAAGAAAAACATGCAAATGAGATTCAACGATCCCGGCTCAACTGCTAGTTAAACATTTAGTTACACAGTTTATTCACCTCATCGCTCCCTGTTATCTAGTATATAATTTAAAATTCATTAATGTTTTAGGAAACATACAAATCCATGAATTCTATGGTATCCAAGAAGCAGGGTTTACTTTGAATTATTTAAAAAAAAATCGTAAACTGTATTTTAATAGAAATGTTTGTATATGTGTTTAATAAATAGAGATCCTGACATACATTCTGGATATTGATTTTTAATAATCTTCATAACTAAAGATTATAAGGGGTTTAGGATATATATTCTTTTGCTTAAAAGTGAATATAAGCAAAACTCTTTAAATTATATTATTTTTTTAATAATATAAAATATTAATATTTTATTAAAATATAAAATGCTTGAAAAATGAAATGAATGTTGAATTGTATTGTCAATTCTGTTGAAAGGTTAAATGTAGGCGAGTGATGCTGATCGAGATGGATATAAACCTGGAAATGACTGTATGGAACGGTTACAGCAGGAGGATACGGTTGGGATATAACACCACTTTCAACTTACACAATTGCAGTTGCACTTTTGTTCTGAGACAATACCAGATCAAGAAACTTCTCTCGTTGAATATAAGGATTAACATTTTGAAGTATCTATCAGATCAACCTTACCAGCGGAATTAAAAGTTAATATAAATTTTCAATGTGTACTGTGATAACAAATTGCATTAAATTACTTTATCTACTACAAAAAGTCACCTTTGATCTTTAACGAGACGATGCTTATGCTCAATGCAGAGTCTAGTACTATGTTTGAGATTCCTTAAGAGGAGGTTGGAGAGACAGGTGCTGCCAATAGAATGCTACAGCGAAGCTTGAAACTTATGCTCCGCCGTAGACAATGCACGAAATAGTGTGTAATAATATTGTTGGAACTTTTCAAAAACATGAAATTAATGAAAATGTCGTAAACACACTTATTTAAACTAAAACGCTAAAAGGCCAGGGGCGCGTTTTGGCTAATCTACTTATCTTTAGTCAATCATGCTGAAACAGCAAGCAACGGATAGTCATACGTGTAGTCACCAAGCAAAATGTATTCCTCCGCGCCGGCTAATTTTCATCACAAGTCAGCTGATCGCAAATAATTCCTTCAAATTTACCTTGAATTTTCGCTTGACATGCCTTTTGGTATGCAAAATTTTGTCGTTGTTGTTAATTAGATAATTTCAAAAGTAGAATATTAGAAATCTTAATTAAATTATCTACCGGACGAAGGGAGCCGATTTTCGATAAGTTTGATAAATGAGGTAAAAAAACGCAATCAAAAGCGATTTTCTCAATTTTACAAAAAATGGCTAGTTTATGTGAAAATGTAGCTCGTACGTCCGGTAGAGTTTAAAAAGAGCTTTAATTTGACATATAAACTTTAGTTGTCCGACCAAAAATAAACGAGAAATCCTGCATACCAATTAACATTGGTTCTTTTGAAGTATAAATCCAATATGGCGGCCAACTACAACCTCCTCTTAAGATATACTCACAAATGCTTCCAGAAGTTTCTGTAAAAATGTGAGATACGTATGTCGATGTGTTTTCAAGCTCACTATCTAATAATACAGAGTCGGTGGCGCAGTTGTTAGCTTTGGAACCATGAGAAAGATACCGTGGGATCGAATATCTTTGAATCACATCAAATTCTTTTAGCAGGACCATTTACTCATGTACTGTACTGGCTCACTTGTTGCTCTGCATGATAACTGAACGCGCAGACCTGAGGCCTATGTGGGGGGGAGGCGAATGCAAGGTAAAAAAGAGGTCATCTGCATATACACACTTCCTAATTTGGAGCTGTTTTAACTATGGCGAGTAAAGTTTCATTCAATATTTTGACAATCCTCTTTCTACAAACTCGGGCGCATTCGGACCAAGATGAGAGAACGCACAGCAAAAGGTGAACGAAACAAGAGCCAGCCAATGACCGATCAATGATGAAAAATATATAAATCGATGGTAATGCTTAATACTTGAGTCCTGGACCGCTGACCGACGTTGTCGGGTTGCATCACATTATTTATTTTATTTTTAACTAGGTAATATTTACAATTATACAAAGAACACGATATTTCCAGGTACATTTCAGAGCGTTTTAACTATTTTTGTGAATAATTGCTCAAAATCATAACAAAACTTCTTCTTATTTTTGGAAGCTGGTGTGAAGACATAGATTACAATTTGTAAATTATGAATATTTGGATACTTGAAATAGTTTATTTTTATTGGAATTGGAGAGAGAAAATTATGAGGTAGATATCCGATAAAACGTATGAAGTGATATTATAGGATCCAAAAAACATTCATGCATGCAAAATATTGAGTTCCTTAGAACTCGAATCCACTTTTTTGTTCAGTTGTAATGTTTAAGGGATTCTAGTTAGGGATTAAGGGTAGTAACGAATTTTCAATCAAAACCGGAAGCAGTGAACAAACGTGTTAGAGTTAATGTTGGTTAATGTTTAACTCGGTACTTGATATACAGGGAAATTACCCCAGAAACTGCTCAGTTCGGCTTACTTTATTACTACGCCAGGAGCGGGCAACGAGCAAGATTAATTATTACCGTAATTAGGCGGGGCTACGCTGCTCGGCAATGTTTCATATCAAAGGATGCATTTTACTTTTGTGCTTTTTAGGCTGAGAGTGAGTGTACCGAGGATATCCTATTCAACATTTGTTATTACTTTAATAATCCTTAAATATAAAACTTTCCAGTTTGTGGTGGGATTACAACAAATGAATCTTGTTATTTAAATCACTTCTGAGCAAATATGATACTGAATAAGAAATGCCATAAAATAAGTAAAATTAACACAAACATGCAAAAGTTGTGATTGTTAGAATACAAAGATGATTGTTTAATACTGGGGAATGACAGCATCTAATGAGGTTATTTGCGTTGCCGTTTACCTACAACAGGAAAACTCGGATTAATTAACATTTACGATAACAGTGAACAGGAGTGGAAAATTATGGCCTTAATAGCGTAAAACATATCAAATTACTTTATGTTTTAACTTAGTTAAAAAAAAATAACACTATCGTGACAATTTTAACTAACATTAGATTAAAATCCTGCAGACTAAGATTAAAGACTAAGATTAAAATCCTACCTCATTAAGATTCAAATCCTGTTTTCTAACGTCATACAGTACTGCAATAATATCTGATGATCACAATATAAATGAGAGATAAATTAAGAGGTTTATATTTATTCACTTTGTAATTCCTATAACTAGCACAGAGCCTACACAACTCCATGTATCCCAGTAATGGCTGTAGAGGGAGGCGCCATGACTCGGCGCGGCATTAGTGGTAGTTGGTCCCCGGAGTGCCGCATTTACCTGATAAAACCGCCTTATAGTGCTCTCGTTGTACTGGTCCATGGTTTTGTTATCCATTATCTACCTCAATCGAGAGTCTTAACTCCATCAATATATATGCACCTAACAAATGATGTTAGATAAGACGATGATACAATGATCATCATGATGGTATCATGATGTTGTTGGTTATGATGTTGGATGTTAGAATTTCCAAAAGGAGAAGAAGAATATGAAATCAAAACTTCAAAAGTACATATTTTAAACGTCATGACTGATTTCATCTGAACTACAACATGGCAGCTGCTTTATGAATCATTTGTTTATGTTGATACATTTGTGTTAGGTTATAATTTATTTTTATATTTTTTATATTGTACATATTTATACACCTTATTTATCTGATGAAGTTTACAAGTTAAACGAAAATTAATAAAACTTTTGAAACTTGAAATTGAAGAGAAGTTTACTATATATATATATAGAATGAGAGTATGAAATTAAATCTTCAGAGGTATTTATTTTTTCATGTAAACAGGTAGTGAAAGGATTGACAATTTAAAAGAAAGAAAAACTTGAATTTGCATCAAAGATTTTTTAAAGCATACAATAGTAAAATAATAATAGTCCATATTAGAAAAGGCATTGATCATGAGCCGGCCAAGTAACAAGAGAGCTGTAGGAGATTGATTACTCCCTGTAGGGCCGATCGTTGGCGGATCATCTTGTTTCCCTTATTGACATTGATACTTTTATTAACCTCCTCTTGTTTACTTTTTCCTTTTTTCCATTTTAATAAGGGATTTTGTCTTTAGTAAAAATGTTCCTATTTTAGTCTCAAATAAGCTGAATCTATTGATTCAATAAAAAACAACTGATATTACGGTCATGCTAAAGTTTTTAAGACCCTGCACCATTAGACCTCAAAGTCAACAAACATTGTCTCGTTAAGTATTTTCTTCACCACAACAATACAATTTTGTTATTCTTGCTCTCATTAGTAGAAAAACTTATATTAACCAAGGGTTTCAATTGTAAACAATGTTTTAATAGCATTATTTTAAGTCGGAGTTTGGTTAACTTCAAATGTGCCCCAACAAACAATGTCTCTAAAATATTTCAAAGAATTTTGTGGAACGATCTGGAACATGTTAATACAAATATAATGAGGAAAATATACACTGAGATACTTAATAAGTTTAATATGAAACAAAATAGTCGCCAGTTTTAATTGATGGTTCAGATTTGTATACGAATATTCCTTTGAACGAAACAATAGAATTGATTAAGAATAGGCTCAAGAACAATAGATTAGACAATGGTTATGTTAATCAGCTTGTAAGATTGTTAAAAACTGTCAACAATATATTTTCTGAAAAAAGATGGATTACAAATGGGAATCCCGCTCTCAACCATATTATTAGAAGTATTTTTACATCATGAAGAAAAGATTTTGGAAAAATTGAGATTAGATCATGAAACACAGATCATGTATTGCAGATATGAAGGCGATGTTTATTATATTCCATGAAACCGAAGAAAATGAAGCCGATGAACTTGAATGAAGTTGATGATCTTCAACAACCACCACCCAAAACTTGCATTCACTAAAGCGTTTGAAGAAAGCAGCATCAGCTCTAGTTGGAGTATTGTACTCACATGAAGTTTCCCTGATAAGCTTTTAAACAACTGAAATCGTTCATATTGATTTGCTCATCCAAAGTTAATAGCTGGGATTTTTTACTTTTTAAATAAAATTGCAAAAGAGGCAATTTTATTAATCACTGTATTTTGAAATTATTTGGTAAATATGATTTGCTACATCATTAAAAAGCTAAAAAACGGAGTCACTACTAGAATTGATATGTCGTAAATCACAATTAAATCGAGAAAAAATATTCCATGCAGTTCTTCATTAACCTTTTTGCAAATCATAAAATTACCTCGATTACACCTTTACCACTCAGTTTCCCCCACCTTTAAGGGGAAATTGAATTAGCTACATTCTATTAAAGAAAATATTCCTAAATGTTGTTCGTAGTTGCTAAACAAATTATATTTCGTTTTGAAAATATTTAGATTACTTTACAAACTGGGAATAATGCAATAAATAAGTAGAACGCGTTTCACGGCTGGAAGGTACTGCTAACTAATCAAACAATTATTATTTCGATCTTCTCTTAGCTAATCCAAAGAACTAAAAGGAAAGAAAGTATCTGCTCCATTTGAGCGTTTATATTCTTTAACCCTTGCATTAACTTATAACTCATAGATAAAAATCATTATTAAATCAAGAGGCAGAGAATAACAACAAATGTAAGTACCCAGATTCTATAAGCAAACTGAGCCTTGAAGGTTGACTTTGGTTTGTTCAAAGAAAAAGATTACACGTTCGTTTCCACGCCTAAAATAGCTTGGAGAGGGTCGGCTTCCTTTTTTCATCGGTTGTTTAAACACTTGGGTCATTTTCAGTTAAAAAAAAAAACTGAAGCGCATTTTTGCCACTCAAAAGAGAGCTATTAGAAATATTTTTGGGCTTAGGCCTCGGGTCCAGCGACCACATAGTGCAAATAGACGGAGCACACGAGGCGTGACGGAAGCCATAAATCTGCTTCCAGTCCGTATGCATGGAAAAACAAACTACATGAAAAGTTATAAATTTGGTATCAATTTAAGGGTCTGAATATTAGAATTACTATAGTACCAAATAGAAATGGTTTACAGGCAGTATACACATCGTAAACACTGATAACCTAAAAGCTTGTCATGACATTTTTTCAGAGAAGCTGTCGCCACGGAATGCACCTGTAATGTTTCAATTATGTGTAAACTGCCTCTAAACCATTTATAATTAATTAGTACCATAGTGATTGTGAGATTCAGACCTTAATTTGATACCTCTTTTCTATTTTTATAGTCAACTATATTTTGATATAGAGCAGTTTGGAACTGACTTTGTTTTTATGCAAGCGCCGCACGGGTAAACTCTCTCACAAAAACTAAGTTAACAACCAAACTACAACAGCTATATTTTTCAAAAAATATAATTTTAAAATTTTACTCTTTAGTAAGAATTTCCACCATATTTTATTTTAGCTGACCAATACATAAAAAAGTAGCAGCTGACCACTTCTTTCAAGTAAAATTTTAAAGACGGACAGACATTTTTGACATTTTTCCATTTTCTAAAATAGAAAAAAAACACATTTGAAATATAATTGATCCTACTACGGTTCAAAACTAAAGGGCTCTTCTTATGGAAAATTTCAACCTTTTTCATCAACACTAAATGGTATAAACTACAAGTTATTTAAAACGTGAGCACTCTCAGATTATGCGGTTCTAAACGCAGTTTTATGTTTATATACAAGATGGCGGTCTCTGCTTCATTCGCTGTAATGCTAGTAAGATAGGCATGCTTTGTCTATTTGTAACATATGGTCGCTGTTCGAGACACAGTTGTTGAAATGTTTAAACAAATGCAGATTTAACTGTCCCATTATTATATATTTCTGAAGGATTTCTGAACGTTTTATAAAAACAGTTTTTTTAGGCTCATGATCACTATTATAATACAAGAATTCATAATATAAATCCGTCAGCACAACGTAATTTAAGACTTTTTGAACGTAAATCATGTTATTCTGTGGACATTTTATTCACAACTTCCTTCCAACATAAAATAAACAGTCAGTTTCAATGGATTGACAAATACTAATATAATCTGCCACAACATCCACGATCATTCGTACCCTTCCTCTCATTTGATTCCAATACCATCACCTTTCCTATTACCTGATTGACAGGTCCCTGAAGACTGCTTCAAGGTATATTTCGTCCTAGCAAGATATTGACTATGACAGGCCTCGTGCCATGTTGTGGCCGACGAGGCGGATTCGGGAGGTAACAGGTAACAGGTTGTGTTGTTGACCGAATTCATTTTGCTGAAAGCGAGAGCTTTTGAAAGTCTCATAATGATACAAAACCTTTAGGGAATATGTATATGAAATCAAGGCCACACTGTAAAAATCATCCATAAGTGCTTTGCACACCGCACAAGAATTATGATAACATACTGATTTATCAACAAATCAAGAGAAATTGATTAAATACATATACGATTTTATAAGTTTGTTAGATAATAATTGGAAAAATTGGTTAAAAAATTGATCTGTAATTTTTTGAAGTTTTTTTGTGAGTCTTTGTAGCATTCAACTCTCTTTAATATTATTTGGGTAAATTGAAAGGGAAATTGGTGTAAGAAGATCTTCAGTCAGCAGTGAGACTCAGTCTGCGCTGAACCACCGTCAATAACGCCTCAGAACGATCGGTTAATCTAGGATCCTGAAGCTCTCACTGGTCTAGAGAGGTTTCAGTTCATCTATATTGGCTCTCAGTGGCGCAAATAAGATTGTTGCATGAAGTAGCAGAAGCTATTGAAATAAAATATTCTTTGCTAAAATAACACTCAAATCTGCAATACCCTCGTACGGAGTGTCCCTCTGCATGAGGGTATTCCTGGAGATGCCATACGCTACAAGAGGAGTATACATGCGAAATTCCGCCCTTTAGTTGTCTAGCCTGGGTGTTGATAAGGATTTCATCTTAAAATATAAATATTCAATGACAAAGAATGCAATTTTATGTTTTTCTGAGAAAAAGAGCTTGAGAGAAAAGTCATTGTATCATGAAAATTTACAGATTCATGCCCATTGCAAGTTCTTTGATGATTACAAGAAAACCAAACTGATGATTTCTTTTCAATACTATATAGTCACTCTAAGTACTCTTTCAAAAACTAAATCAACCAAGAATTATATAACTATCCAAGACTCTGAGGAAGGAAGTTTAGTAAGTTAACATCAACATTAGCAAACCTAACATCAACCCACGTTAAATTATGATACTAACCTTTTGCAAGGTAATCCTATACTATTATATGATCAATGTTTCTTTGAGTACTTGCATGCAAAATCTAAACAAAATATTCAAAACTTAATTTCACAATCTTGATTACATGAATTTCATAGCAATATTATCTCGAAAGTGGCTCCAATGATTTTCTTCAAATGCTGAAAATAACTTACTTATGGCACATAACGTGTTCTGAAACGTTCCATTTGCTAGTAATTGAATTTAAAAGTTATACAATTTTAACATTGGGCACATGAGTTGCCATAATAGCAACGAAATAAAAGACGAAAACATAAACAAATTAATCATAACAACGTTTTGCAAACAACCATCGTTCAAGAGTGATATTTCAGTGTGTTAAATGAATATTACATGGATTATAAAAAAATGTTTATTCAAAGAGATAACACTGATTTTTCATATTTAATAATGGGATTAACTAATTAAAATGAAATAGTTTTTAATTTAGTTTTTGTTAAAAGAGGGTGGCGGCCTCTTTTTACCTTGCATTTGCGCCCCAAATGGGCCTCAGTCCTGTGCGTGAAAATATTACCGAGCAAGGCTCGGTCTACCAGGACCCAAATATACGGTCTATCTTTAGATTATTGCTAAGATCACAAGTTTTTATCGAAACAAACTTTAAAGAATTTTATTTCCACCATGTTATTGTGGTTTTACGGTGATAAAACCACAAATAACAGTAAAAGATTGCGATCGATAAATTCGATTACTTTTGTAATGAACAACTAGCTAATAAATGGTTGCAGCTTTTTTATTTTGGCAAAATGAAATAAAATCTTCAACATTTAGCATCCTATAAAATATTATGATTGAATAAAAGGTGATTGGTAAAGTAAAAACTGCTAGATATAAAAAAGATTACGAATGGTTTTGCCTCATAATATAGTCTAGACTAGACAACTTGTTCTTGTAGATCTGAAGTTTACGGGTATCTGTTTCTTCCTTTGTTGCATCGCCTAGTGATCGTTAAAGTTCCAACAGTGGATCCCTTTCTTAGAAAACTTGGCTGTTATTGTATTAACAGCGTATACAGTATACTTTATTTCTTTATTTACAAAGGTATGCCGATACACCACAAGAAATATTTAACCATTGTACACTCATTTAGTGGTTTTAGACGTGACCATGTCCGAGATAAAGAAAATAGCTGCAAAATTAAAAATATAATAAAAATGAGTAACCCGTCTACCAAATTTAGACAATAATTATACTTAAACATGTGTTATTTAATATTTTATTCACAGCATGAAGTTTTTAAGTTTAGTTATTAACATTACACTATTTAACACCTTGACACACGAAACAGATGATTTATTATACGGGAAAGGTGATTTAGTAGTAACTAGTAGACACGCTCTGCTAGGCAGAGTTAAGTTTTCGTTTAGTCTGCTGATGAAATTATTTTCATTACAACCAGTGTTCTTTGAAATTTCTATTTCCATATCCCCATATCAACTCTTACGGACAAATAAAAAACTATAGTGGCGTGTTGGACTCCCTAGGGCTTCCCGATGGTCTATTCTTCACGCCGAGCTCTTTCCATCGACACCTAAATTTTTTAAAGCGTTTCAGAACTGTAGGAGAAGTCTTGATCACAAAAACGATCCTAGTGTATTTATTATCATCTATATTTACTGATACTCAAAGCCATTTACAGTTACAATTTTACTAGAGCCAGAGGCAACACCCCCCATGAGCCTTGGCATGATGGTTTTTTATTGATGCAAAAAATAAATAAATGTATGACATTCGTATGCTTGTAAAAATTATACAATCAAAAACGTTTAAATACATATTAAAACTAACATAAAAAATTATGCAAATAATCAAAAGGCAAAGCAGCATTTAAGGATAAATACAAGGTCTATGCAAGATTCTTCTTTAAATGGTAGTTCAATTTTAATAAATATCAAGGCTCTAAAACCCCAAGAAACAACAAATATTTTAACCCTCAGAACAATAAATTACATAAACCACAATACATATGACCAAAACTATCCAATTACAAATCCAGTTATAACAAATTTAAAATTACAAGGAAAATTGACACTAATTTATCATAAGTACTTAATAATCCACATGATACTTTTTTAAGGTTTGTATAAAAATCAAATTATATGCATTGGTTGCTTGAAGACGTAAAGGTAAAGCAGTTGATAAAAGACAATAATAATAAACAAAGTGAACAAAAAAGAATGCGACGTATATCCATACAAACTTAACTGCTTACGATTTCCTTCGTATAATAAACCGATAATTACCAAATATAAACCTCTGAGCTGAGAGCCCAGTCTAGCAAAGCAAAGCAAGAAAGTTGTAAAAGTTTGAATGATTTCTAAGGATGCTTCCGTGACTTTTGAGCCGATATTGGAAATCCTTTCATACTTTTCATCGTAGGTTTCTTTCAGTTCATTTCTTTACGTAATAATATTGTTTGAGCACAGTATTTAGTCTATTACATTAGGAAATGGACCCCTTCAAACCACGACACTGACGAAAGAATTAAAATAGCGTCAAAAACGATCAGCTAATAATTTTTAATAGTAGACTACAAATTGTTATATTATATTCTAAAACGTATTAATAAATAACGTACACAATTTATTAATAGGTTTGAGAATTTACAGTCACAGTTAACATTACTATTAAATTACCGTTTACAGTGTGGAAGCAAAAAGCCGGGCCCAAATCAATGCGGTAACACAGGTCATTTATAATGAATGGAATTGAAAATGAAACGCAACTGAACACTGCTATGAGCTCTGAATGTTTCGTGATCAGCAAACACTGGCTCCAAGTGAAATGCAATAACCTACAACGAAAGTTATCAATTTGCACTAATTGTACATCTGGAAAGACGAATTACAATTTTCAGATCTTTTAAGTCCAGATTTAAATAAAACTAAAGTATCATTAGTTAAGATTTTTAATTTTGGTGAGAGTTTTGATCCTGTGCCTTGTTGCACATTTTTCCTGAGCCGTTGGTTTTGCAGGATTTAATAATTTCATAATTGCAGACCACAATCATTAAAATAAAACTGAAAAACTGATAATCTTATTATAACATTAGACAAGTTCACCAGCAGCTACAAAAACTTACTTTTCAATAATTTATTGTAAGGAGTTCAATTATTTCATTACAATGGCCTAGAGTGACGCTTTTTGTACAACATCAAGTTTTACCGAGGGAAAATGACCGAGTGACGAAAAGCAGCTTTAGGCCCATGTGATGAACTATATTTTTCGTAATACCGCTCAATACAATACGCTAACTATTTAAGAAACCCAAAATGTTACGACTTGTTTATCCTTAAATATATCTCCCAAATAGGCTTTCATCTTGTTCTTGCTATTTAAAACAATCATCTAATTGTCTGTTTCATTTGTGTTAGGTTAGAATGAAAATAATGAACAACTATCGATGTATCGAACGCATTGAACGATCGATTGGTAAAATGAGTGTTTCACAAATCGATTAAACCGACAATAATGCAACAATGAATAACTGATAACCACTTTCGACACAATCGATAGCTCACCATCGACGCTGACCTACACTCGTTTGCATGATTGGTACATTATAAACGAACACTGACGTCCTCGCCATCAGCTGATTTCTTTTCTCCCAAGAGTGAAAAAGAGCTTCTTTATGCTCGCAACACATACAATGAAAACTGCCGTTTTCGCAGCGGTATAGCGAAAAATAAAATTTTGGAACACTTGTTTCTTGTGTCCAGCATATTCGTCAGCGAGCGATCGGTGTCCGCCACTAAAAACCTAGACGCAATGTTGAACTACACGCTGAAGCCACAACAGCGGCCGTTTCGGGGCGAAGTGCCGCTTCACAAGCAGTTTGTCTTGTTAATTAGTGTAATCCTTGCTAATTAGTATAACTTCGGGAAACGAGCGTGGTCTTTATCTTAAATCAACCGAGGTGTAACCCACCTATTAAACGTTTTAACGTGTATTGTGTTGAACATTGTGTTTTACCACGCATGATTTGGTGAATTTACGGTTTATAATTTTTTGTTATTTGAAATAATCTTATATGATCTCAATATAAGGAAATTAATAATGCCTAACCTCATTTTCAGACTCTCCAAAAATGTTATTTGATTACTATGAGTTAAATTTTTTAAATAAAAATGCTTCTAAAAGTAAAATTGTCCTCGTGCATAAATAGAAATGCTGTTTAATAATTAAAGCCTTTGATTGATAGCTTTAAATTCCTTCCAAAATATCATGATGAAAACCACTTCAGTTTCTGTTTCCC